>OX359290.1:67913875-69328875 GCA_947179395.2 Pulicaria dysenterica | reverse complement strand
GGTATGGTATGTGTGAAATGCGGTGTTAGTCAACCTATCCATAATTTTTCTCTTTTTTCTAATTTCTTTACTTTTTTTTTACAATCAACCATTTTATTAGTTGTTAAAATAGTTTTTGAAAAATAATTAAAAAAATATTATTATTAAATAATTAGAAAAAAAGATACTTTAGCCTTAAAAATATATTGATGTTAGTAATTTAGCCAAATTAGATAATTAAAATAGTTATAGTTATTGTGATGTTTAATAATTTATTAAAGTAATAGTTGCTTTAAATTAGTTGAGATAATTAAGTGGATGATTGGTTAGGCTATTGCTTTAAGTGTTTGTATCTTAGGCATAAAAATTTGTACTACTTAAAATTAAGTAGTCTTAAAATTTTAAGAGAGAGAAAGTTAAATGTTTTATAATGTAACTCAAGGGTTTTGAAGGGTATAAAAATATATTATAACATGCACAGCGGAATAAAACCCCCTCCAGTTATCTCATCTAACTCGTACAGAAAACTTAGAAGAAGAAGAGGATCAGAAAGTTATACCTTGATGAAAACCAAAACTTTCTTTTAAACCTCTAGACAGCTGCAGGTTATCCACTGCAACTGCACCACCTTGAACTGGCTGCTAGACCGCCTAAGGATTAAACCTCGGATCAAACCGTGAGCCGTGTGTGTGTGTGTATAGGCGCCGCCGACAACCGCCGCTTGAGGTTCGGTTTTGCTTGCGTCGCCGCCGGCCACCAGCTGTGGTGGTTCGGCTTTGTCCTTGCGCCGCCGAGAGAGAGAAGAGAGGTGAGGGATCAGGGAAATTATTTTTCTTGTAAATTAACTTATTATTAATGAGGCTAAAATAAGGTTTATATAATAATCCTTATTAGGCCAAGCCCGTTTAATTAAAGCCCAGCTTTAATTAAACTATTAATCAATTACAGAAAATACACTCGACCTTTTTAATTAATTAATAACTATTAATTAATTGGTCCCGTTAACATTTAAACTAAATATTAACTTCTCCTTTTAAATAATAAATAACTTTTATTATTTTTCTCTTTTCTCAATATTTAATTAAACTATTAATTATGGTGATACACAAACAGGTAAAATCCAACATGTTCTAATTGGGTGTGCAGCAGTGTGATCCTTTAGTGTCACATAGTATTGGACACGATGATACATGTTATCTATCTCTGCACATAATCTAACAGACTCCCACTTGTGCAAGATAAGTAATACTCCTTGTATATTGTTGGCCTAAGGAGGTCCCTAGCCAGACGCTTAGGTTAACCAGACTATGAGATCTCTTATATCTAGAGACATAATCCACGCCTTGGATTATCTAGGCTTTTCCTTTTGCATCGCGATATTCCGTAATGTGAGTATTTGACATGGAGCAGGGATCTTATTAAATACTCAGATTTTCTCGACTCTGATTTCGACACTCTGCAGTTACGGTTTACCGAATGAAAAACTATCATTCTAACCGAGCGCGGCCACGCATTTTCAGTAGTCTTAATCGTCGAGGAGCTCAGAAAATATCTCTCCTAAAAAGAAGGTGCAAATCCCATCTTGATTATTTTCAATTTGAGCACATGGCTTCCGCTGCACCTAGACAAGCCCCTTATAATCACCATGTTACGGCGTGACGTTAGAACATGCTAAAGTACAGAAGTTACCACGCCCCAAACCAAATATCTCATGTTTAAGGACAACCTATCAAGTTTACTTATGTTAACGCTCAATGAAGTAAACTCGATGCGGATCACCCCAATATTTGTTCCCTGATAAATATCTATGAATACTTGGTCACAACCTTGTGCTTTTATTCATCCCCGAATAAATCATCAAATATCCATAATAGCGTTACCTCCCTAATGTAGCTCCGACTACATTAACTAGTTACGGGTATTTAGACAATTCATCACTTGACTTGTCATGGATAGGTTAAACATGCTAAAAATAGACAACTAGAAACAATTATGTAAAAACCTCCTATTTCAATCCCATGAAATGTAATTACATAATAAAAGAGTCTCAAGTTACATTTATAGTAATAATCAAAAACACGAACTAGCTGCTATGTTCTAAGCACTGCCTTCCTATAGAACTCGCATGCCTCTCATGCTTAGCCCTAGCTAGCGGCTTCATCAACTGGTCAGCAACGTTGTCGTCCGTTGGTATCTTTTGCAATCTAATATCATCTATTCCAATGATCTCTCGGATGAGGTGATATTTCCTTAGTACGTGCCTAGTCCGCTGATGATCTCTAGGCTCTTTAGCTTGCGCCACAGCCCCTGAGTTGTCACAGAATATATCGATCGGTCTAGAGATACTGGCAACAACTCTAAGATCCGAGATAAAATTCTTCAGCCAGACAGCTTCCTTTGCCGCATCACTTGCCGCAATATACTCTGCCTCTGTAGTAGAATCTGCTATTGTATCTTGCTTCTGACTCTTCCAAGATATGGCTCCTCCGTTTAGGGTAAAGACAAATCCTGACTGCGACCTGAAGTCGTCCCTGTCAGTCTGGAAACTAGCATCAGTGTAACCAGTTACACTGAGCTCATCCATCGAACCTCCATAAACTAGGAATATGTCTTTCGTCCTTCTCAGATACTTGAGAATATTCTTGACGGCCACCCAATGAGCTTCACCAGGATTTTGTTGATATCAACTCGTGACACTGATAGAATAGGCAACATCAGGTCTAGTACACAGCATGGCATACATGATTGAACCAACTGCCGAGGCATATGGTATCAATTTCATCTTGTCCTGATCTTGACTAGACACAGGACACTGAGCCTTGCTCAAAATCGTGCTAGATTGCATAGGAATAAATCCTTTCTTGGATTCATCCATCTTGAATCTTTTCACGATTTTGTCAATATACGTACTTTGACTAAGTCCGATAAGCCGCTTAGATCTATTCCTATAGATCCTTATACCCAGTATATAAGCAGCTTCTCCCAAGTCCTTCATCTGGAAACATTTACCTAACCAGGATTTTACTCCTTGTAATACTAGTATACTGTTTCCTATTAACAGTATGTCATCTACATACAAGACTAGGAAGGTTACCCCGCTCCCACTGAATTTAGTGTAAACACACGACTCGAACTCACTTTTGGTAAAACCAAACTCTTTGATACGCTCATCAAAGTGTAAGTTCCAGCTTCTAGATGCTTGCTTTAGTCCATAGATGGATTTAAGCAACTTGCATAATTTATTAGGATTCTTTGGATCCGCAAAACCATCCGGCTGTATCATATATACATCCTCTGTCAATTTCTCGTTAAGGAAAGCGGTTTTGACATCCATTTGTCATATCTCATAATCAAAATATGCTGATATGGCCATAAGGATCCTAATAGTCTTAAGCATTGCCACTGGGGAAAAAGTTTCATCATAGTCAACATCATGAGTTTGCGTGAAACCTTTTGCCACTAGCCTTGCTTTAAAAGTATGCACCTTTCCATCCATGTCTGTCTTCTTCTTGAAGCCCCATTTGCACCAAACAGCTTTACTGTGTTGAGGCAAATCTACTAACTCCTAAACTTGGTTGTCATACATGGACTGCATCTCTGCCTTCATGGCTTCTAGCCATTTCTCAGATTCTAAACTTGAGGCAGCGTCTTGGTAGGTAGTGGGTTCTAAAAGATCCCCTTCGTCTTGAGCAACTAGGAATCCCAGATACCTATCTGGCTCATTACGAGGCCTACTAGACCTGCGAAAGGTCTTGTATTTGCACCTCTTCCACAACCACATACTAGGGTTGGGATTCAACAATTCTCTGTTGAACCACAGGTTTAATTATCGGTGGCGGTGTAATTTCCTCCTCTTCAATTTCTTGAAGCTCTATTTCTTTTCTTGGAGTTACTGAGTTAAGAAACTCCTCATCCAAGAATACCCCTTTACGAGCAACAAAAACTTTGTTCTCGTCTGGGTTGTAGAAATAGTATCCCATGGTTTCCTTGGGATAACCCACGAAGATACATTTATCTGATTTGGGATTGAGTTTATCCGTGAATGTTCGCTTAACATACACCTCACATCCCCAAACCTTTAGAAAAGACATTTTGGGCTTTTTCCCCGTCCATACCTCGAACTGTGTCTTTTCAATCGATTTGGTTGGAACCCGGTTCAGCATGAACACTGCTGTCTCGAGTGCGTGTCCCCAAAACGACAATGGTAGTGAACTTCGACTCATCATTGATCGTACCATGTCAAGCAGTGTACGATTCCTCCTTTCTGATACACCATTCATCTGAGGTGTATACGGAGGTGTGAGTTGTGAAACAATTCCACATTCCTTCAAATGATCGTCGAATTCCTAACTCAGATACTCGCCACCTCGATCCGACCGAAGCGACTTTATCTTCTTGTCCAACTGATTTTGTACCTCATTCTGAAACTGTTTGAACTTGTCAAAACTTTCAGATTTAAGCCTCATGAGGTAGACATAACCGAACCTACTGAAGTCGTCAGTAAAGGTTATAAAATACTGGTATCCTCCTCTAACTTCTGGAGTAAAGGGTCCACACACATCTGTGTGTATAATCCCTAATAACTCACTGGCCCTTTCATTCTCACTGTTGAAAGGCTGCTTTGTCATTTTACCAGACAAACAAGATTCGCAAATATCATATGACTCCAAGTCAAATGGTTCTAGAATTCCGTCATCTCGGAGTTTCTCTATGCGTTTCTCGTTTATATGTCCTAAACGACAATGCCAGAGGTAATTCTGATTCAAGTTACTCTTGGATCTCTTACTTATATGATAGATGTCATTGTTATCTAAATTTAGCGTATATAGACCGTTTTCTGGAGTAGCTTTGAAAAAGAAAATATCATTTTTAAAACATGAAATAACCTTTTCATTCAAAACATAAGCAAATCCACAGTCTATAGCAAATTAAACGAGATAACATTTTTAATAAGTCTAGGAACATAATAACAAGGTTCTAGTTCTAAGACCATGCCCGAGGGCAAACTAAGACAATATGTTTCTACAGCTTCGGCACCAACTATGGAGCCTTCGCCTACCCGCATGTCCATATCTCCTTGTCTCAGCTTCTTACTTCTCTTGAATCCCTGCAAATGATTGCATATGTGATGACCACATCCGGTATCCAATACCCATGATTCATAAGAAGTAATAAGACAATCTATCATAAAGATACTTGTATCATTGGGCGAACCAATGTCCAGCTGATCTATGTCGAGTGAGTGCTCGCATGAATCCTTGCTATCACAGTCTGGGCAACAAATCTCTCCAAGTTCTTCCAGCCAGTCATCCTCCTGCATAGGGTCCACAACTGTTGACTCTAGCTGCTTTGGATTCAACTCATCGCTAATGCACATGAGGATTTCGTGCAACCCTGCGACAGTCATCTCAAAATCACCGAGGACATACATTACTCTTTTCTGGTAATAGTCCGACAAGGAACCGAACAAGAGCATAACTAGCTCATGTGGTTTTGATTTTGATCCAAAACTCTCATAGCAATCTAAGAGCCTTCTCATATTGATGAGATGATCGCTAATAGGTTGACTTTCTTTCATCTTAGCTGAAAGAATTTCCCTCATCAGTAGCATGCGACATATCCATTCACTATACTTGAACTTCTGCTCCAGTCCTTGAACGACCTCATAAGACGACTTCTCACAGAGATCATCCGTAAACTTGGATGATGCTGTGAGAATGAGAATCGACATAACGTCAGACTCGTCATCCAGATACTGATAGTAAGTGTCATACTTACTATCCTGGGCATCTACTCCTGGTCGCTCTGGAGGTAATGTCTCAATAATGTGAAGCTTTCCTTGTGCATCCAAAACATTTTTCAGATGCAACTTCCAAACAACAAAGTTTGGACCTGAAAGCTTCCATTTGCCAGTGATGAGACTTAGAGACTCTCTTGGTGAATAAAACGGAATAACAGATATATAAGACATCTACAGAAAAATAAAAAGATAAAACCGATTCAGTATTGATTACATCTTCTAATAAATATTACCTTTTAAACAATAAATTATTAGACTATGATCCATATTTCACATTTCCCGATGCAAGGTTTGGGCACTTCCCACCGGGACAATGCTATTTCTGGTAGGTAAGAACTATACCAATCGTATCCTAACTGGACACGACTCCTAGATCCGCGGGACATCGGTTACAGGAACCGTACATGTTTAATCCCTCTAGTGCATTTTGGGCCAGGACTCCCGATTATCACCAAAATAGATCGCACCACCTAAGACAGTGTGAACTCTGGCCGGGACTCCCGATTATCGCAGAGTCTTTCACACCCTCCCCCGCAATGGTTTGAACCCGAATGCCCAAGGTTTGGTCACTTCCGACACCCGAGTACCGTTTAACAGGAAAGGTGTACCATTAGGTGGGTAGCACACTGATCTAAGATTTTTCTAAAAAGGATTTCCAAGTTTTTGACGAGAAAAACTTTAATGCCAGTTTTCTTTTAAAAAACATCTGTTTCAATAATTAACTATTATTAAAACCCTTGTTTTATTTCATCGTGAGAATCACAACCACGCATATATATAAAATATGTAAAGAAATAAAACAACCACAAACAACTATGCCTTAGCCTTGCCCTTAACTATTGTCGGTTTCGTGAGCCACACGAAAAACCCGACGGTCAAAACCTAAGTGGAAAAACACAACACACATGGCATGGCATTCTGAAGCTCCCACTGGCTCCAGCATCCAATCCTTCTCTTTGCTCTTTGCTCCTTGCTCCTTGCTCCTTGCTCCAGATATATATATATATATATTCTAAAAATTTATTCTATTCTATTTTCTAAAAACTAGAAATATAAAAGTACAAGATATTCAAAGGCACGCAGGCCCGCTAATCTAAAACTTTTACAAAAAAGAATAGGGGTTGTAAGTGGCACGCAGGCCTCCCCACACCATAGAATAATAAATCCAAAAAGACCACAAGTGCAAGAATTTAAAACAATCCACAAGGTCTAGGGCTCGGCTATGACATCCCAAACATGTACTAAACTAATACATGAAAGAAAAAAAAACAACTGATTTCTAATTATTTATCTTGATGAAAATTACTGATTTTAACAACCTGTTAGAACCCCTATATTGTTTTTCATTTATTTGCAATAAATATATATTTCAAGTTTTATACTTTGATATTTAATCAAAAAACTCAAAAATAATTTAAATTAAAAATAACAACTGTACTTTTAATTTAATGTTGACCTCAAATATTAGAGCCGCAAACTGGGTCAAAATATTCAAACTGGGCCAAGAATAGAAAAACGGACCGAGAAATATAAAAAAACTAGGCCGAGGCCCAAATAGCCTTTAGCGCCGCTAACCCTAGCCGCTAAACCCTAGATGGGCCGCCGGCTTCCTGGGCCGTAGCCCACCACGCAGTTAGCGCCGCTAACTGGGCCGCTAACCGCGCCGCTAATCCGCGCCGCGTACCACGGTGGACTGCCGCCGATCGCAGCTAACACCACCGGTCACCACCACCAACATCGACCGTGAACCGCCACCCCAAACTGAGGCCGCTGCCGGCGAGGATGGTTTTGCCAATTCTCGGTTATCGCAAATAATAACAATAAATAAAAATAAAAAACAGATTTAATTTAAAGATTAAATCTAACAATCTTTTATCAAAAATTTATCCAATAAAAATCAAAACTTGATTTTTATTATACTGGATAATAAAAAAAAACTTTTTCTTGATAAAAGATAAACCTTTTTCATCAGAATAGAAGAAACCTACCTAGTCTCCTATGAGGTTAGAAGTGGCTCTGATACCACTGAAGGGTTTTGTAGGGTATAAAAACATATTATAACATGCACAGCGGAATAAAACCCCCTCCAGTGATCTCATCTAACTCGTACAGAAAACTTAGAAGAAGAAGAGGATCATAAATTTATACCTTGATGAAAACCAAAACTTTCTTTTAAACCTCTAGACAGCTGCAGGTTATCCACTCCTACTGCACCACCTTGAACTGGTTGCTAGACCGCCTAAGGATTAAACCTCGGATCAAACCATGACCCGTGTGTGTGTGTATAGTCGCCGCCGACAACCGCCGCCTTCGGTTCGGTTTTGCTTGCGTCGCCGCCGGCCACCAGCTGTGGTAGTTCGGCTTTGTCCTTGCGCCGCCGAGAGAGAGAAGAGAGGTGAGGGATTAGGGTAATTATTTTTCTTGTAAAGTAACTTATTATTAATGAGGCTAAAATAAGGTTTATATAATAATCCTTATTATATAATAACTCGTCCACGTGGATGTAATTCATTCTTGGATCTATATACAGTATATATATATATATATATATATATATATATATATATGTGTGTGTGTGTGTGTGTGTGTGTGTGTGTGTGTGTGTGTGTGTGTGTGTGTGTGTGTGTGTGTGTGTGTGTGTGTGTCAAAAATGCCTGCATCAATGAGTCACTAATAGTTCTCGTACGAAAAACAAATATCGCAGTTATGTACGAAAAACAGTTCTCGTTAGGGCTTTTTCATACACACACACACACACACACACACATCTACATAGGGAACTTCAAATGGGAATGGATAATTAAGTGAAAATGAGAGTTTAATACTGACCATTTATGTGATTTGATTGGATGGTCTACATTTGACTCCTTATTTTTTTTATTACTTAACCATGAATTGCAATGTGTGTGTAACGCCATGGTTTAAAAAAATTCACACCTTATTTTTTTCTTAAATTACCTAAGAACATCGTAATGGAAAACTTTGAAAAAAAGAAACTAGTTAAACAATCATCATAAAAAACCACTACATTACTCCATTGTGATACCGTCGTTTCAAAATAAAAACCATTAATGTAAAAGTCAACTAGCATTAAATAAAACATAAAACATCTAACTACATCTCCGCCCAACAGCACCCACGCTCGCTAGGTTACAAGCATTCATACGCCATTATGAGCACAAGACACATCTCAAACAATTAAGTGTCAACTTACGCCCCACGAGTCAGCGGTAGTCCCAGCAAAAGCACACATAAAAAATAGTTGCTAATCAGGTTAAAGTGTTTAAAAAACTATTCTCAGCCTGTAACTTGACCCACTCGCATACTATGATAAACAATCCCAGCATGGTCAAGTGTCTTCATAATAATATCATCATCTAAGATCATGTTACATCGTATAGGATCGTTTACTTCTTAGAACATTTTATCATCTGTAGTCATCGTTAGTCTACATCGTTTTCATCGAACTTAAATGGGGTTTATCATCATACATCATATACCCTCGCTATCGCAAGATACTGCATGTGTGCCCGACACCTACTAAAATTTTAAGGTCCGTCTGCATTGGCATTGGTTCGCTAGGCGTGCCTAGCAAGTCTGGTACCAAACGAGGCGCGACGCCCCACTTGTACTCAAACTCGTGTGGTCCCTTTACTTTCGCTACTCCGACTTTAGTCATTCAAGTGGAAGTAAAACCGGTGCCCTATCGTCAGACCCTCTTCAACCCTCGTGGTGTTATGCACGATGGGTCCTCATCATTTTCGGTCGAGCACCACTCTAGTGCACAAGTACTTAGAGCATCTTCACATCACGTGTCTCAAAGGTTGCCTAGAGTACCTAACAACTAACCCATTGTCATGCTAGCAAAGTCCTAAAAGGTACGATCTACCTACTAGCCATCGTTAATACATCTTAGGAGTAAGACTACCCTCGCTCCATGCCATCCCGTCATCATAATTATATACATTATAATAAATTATTCACATGATAATCATCATATAATAAATACACATGGCAACGTTAAACAATTTTGTTTTTCACATCATAAATCAATCGTTGCATCATAAATAAACATCGTGAAGTCTAAAGTCTTTTCGATAACGGTTTTGTCATCATACTTGGTTTTAGAAAATAAACTAAAATCACCTCAAGTCTAGCAAAAGCAATCATCAAACTAGTCCTAGCGAAAATAACTGAGCTTACAAAACATTCTACAATCCAACTTGTAGTTGTAAGTCATTTGAATCACAATACATGGAATCGTAAACTACACAATTGAAGCTTCTCCAATCAAAAACTACCAATCACAAAACAACCCATCCCAAACCATTGCAATCGCAATTTGTCCCATCACAAATCTCACAAATCGCAAACTGATCAAATCGCAAATCAAACTAATCGCAATTAAATCCAACCGCAAATTGGCAAGTTGCAATTCTCCAATAAAAAACTAACCATAATCGCAAACCAACATTAATCGAAAACCATGGGTGAGATGGGCTTATTGCATGATTTTTGAAAAAAAAAAGTAAAGTAACACCCAATACCGTCTTCCACGGATTATGGGTTCCAATACCGTTTGCACAGTGTATGAGGGGGCTTATTGCATGATTTTTGAGTATTGGATTATTGCAGGATCTCTTGAGTATTGGATTAGGTTTAAAAACATTTGGGAATTTTTTTTTTTAATATCGGGTATACCCAAATGTATTTTCTAAACCAGTAACCAACCCGAAACATATACGAATAATCCAATAACCAAATTACCAGACGTAAACTAACCGAATTAACTACAAGTCGGTTAATTTTTCACGAGTTAGTTATTTTCAACACCAGTAAACCAAGAGATATGATACTTTCATTTGTAAAGTTGATTCATCAAAAATAAACATATGTTTCACTAACTTGTAATATAGCTTCACATGTTTTATACCTACAATGAATGAATCAAATTCATAAATAAAAAAATATCTCCCTTAAACCAAATAATTCCGTCCGTGGCTTTAACCTATGAATAGCTTAACGGCACTCGATATGATGTGATGGTGCGTCACCGTCTTTAAAAAGAAGATTGAGATATGATGCATTTCAACAATAAAAACATACGAAATAATAAATAACAAATATGAGGTAACATCAATCTTTTATAACTCATTGAGCACATGTTAGAATTTTTAAATATAGTGGTAAACCTTAATAAAGTTTAGGCACTTTATTTGAAATTCATTAGTCAACATAAACATACATTTAATCAACTAACTTATTTTTTTTAACGTTAACAATGTACACTCACATTTTAATCTACATGTATGTATACAGTGTGACTTAAATCATTGATCTTAACAAGGAAGAAAAACACCTTAAAATCAACTTAAGACTGCTAGCCAGGGTTGTAACTTGTAAACGAACCAAACGTTCGATGAACGGTTAATGAATTGTTCGACGAGAAGTTCGTTTATGTTCGTTTATTTAATAAGCAAACACGAACAAAAATATTTGTTTGTTTAATTAAATGAACCAACACGAACAAATGTCTCGTTTGTTCATTTATGTTCGTGAACGCTCGTTTATCCGTTCGTTTGCATGTATGTATATATACGTGTTACACACACACACACATATATATATATATATATATATATATATACACACACACATACATGCACATACACACACACTCTCTCTCTCTCTCTCTCACATACACACGTATATACATGTAGTTAGTATTTGTTTATATCTAATAATATGTGGTTTGTATAATGTTTGTATTTGTATATGTATTCGTTCGTTTATGTTTGATTAAAATTAAACGAACAAACACTAATACAAAAATTCATTCGTTTATCTGTTCGTTTTCGCTTATTCATTTGATTCGTTTACAACCTTACACCTAAGCTAAAAATACGTTAGTTAATTAACAACTAACCAATGCATTTAAGGAAAGTTAGAAAGCATAAAACAAAAATTAGTTGCTTGAAGATTTGGATGATGTTTGTTGAGGAAATGTACACGTGGTGAGGAGTAGGATTGATTTAAAGAGTGTCTTTGGTCGCTCCGTCATGGTCGATGAGGATTATGTTGACTTGGTCCCCAAATCGTACATCGTGGTGGTCCCCACCCTGTTGACACACGTCGATCATACGTGGACAATAAAAACATTAAACTAAAAACACACAATATATCGACATGCTTCCCTGCCTCAAGGGCTCCACTTCCAACGGCCAACCGCCCCCCTCTCCTTTTCTTTTTCTATTTTTCTATTTTTTTATTATTTGGGGTATACAATGTAAAGTTAAAAAAAATATATCTTTTAAAATTATATATTTAACTAGTATTATATTAGGCGTGATTTATGGCAAAAAGTATGTATATTTAATACAAACATTTATAGTAAAAACAAGAAGTTGTATTTTTTTATTATTGGGATAAATTTCAAATTTAAGTTGCACTTATTTGGGTCAAAACTATTAAATAATAGTAACATTTAATGATATGTCAACTTTGGTAAGTATATTTATAAAAAATGTGTTATTATGCTATTTTTTAAAGATCTTTGTAGATAATCTTTTTACTTTTCTAAAGAAACTAAGTTCAAGAATTTTAATCAAGTGTAAACTAATAAATTGCTAAGTGAAATTAGGGTGTCCTAAATCTAAACCATTCAACGCTTTGTTTTTTGATGATTCGACTCGTTTTTAGTCGTTCATTTTGTATTACTTTATAAACAACTTGATTACTTTTTTTCAGGATAAGAATCTTAACTTTTCATTAAGTATTTTTTGAGAATTTCAAGTTGAAAGTTTCGAATATTTTTCTTTATTAAAAAAGAATAAATTTTTTGCTTAGTTCCTGATGTTTTTACTTGATTACTTTTATATATTGTTATAGATAATCTGTTTACCTTGCAAAGGACACCAAGTTCTTGTATTGTCATCTATTGTGGGCCAAGAATCGCTAATTATGTCGGGTTATGTCATAAACCAAACCCATTCAACACCTTACACTCTTTTTTTGTTGATTCGATTCATTTTAAACTCGCTTTTAGTCGTTTTTATATTACTTATAGACTTAAGATTCATTATCTTTTATCAAGTTTTATAGGGAATTTCGAGTTTAAAATCTCTATTCCGTGAGTTTTAGAGGTGAAAAAGATGGGGCGAAAGCTGACATACTATTGAAGGTTAAATTCAACAACATGGACATAATAACACGTTTTTGTGACTTTACTTACCATGTGTAAAAAACAATAACATGCTAAAATAGAATACGGAGAAACGTTACTGCTATTTAGTAGCTTTAACCTTAGTCGATTATATTTATGAGTTAATTATACATTTGGTCCTACCCTTTATCTAAAATCAAAGATTTAGTCAATCCACTTTAAAATTATTGTTGTTACTTTGGTATAAATTTCGTCTTCATGTTGATCTTGAGTCTGTCAAATCTAAGAAAGTCATTCTAAACTAATTCAAAATGATTATATTTCCATTCATTATTTTTTGTATTACCCATTTCTTAATTATTCTAGATTTACTTCACTTTTTAATAACAAATATCTAACACACTCCTCGTTTTTCATCCTCCCCATGTTAATACATTTATACGATTTCACACCAACACATAATACCCCATACTTGAGCTATAACGATTTAACTCTACCGCAAGCACCGACAATGGTTCGAAGGTGCAAAAAGGTTAACACCCACAAATCCTAGAACACAAATATATCGAAGAAAAGAAATCACAAATTTGAGAAAAGATCACATCCAGAAAGTGATTTAAGCATACACTAGTTGGATCTTAATCATCATCTTTCTACACCCATGAAGTGATTTCGGCATATCGTATCAAAACAAAAATTCCATATGTTGAACACTAGCTTAAAATAATTTTTTTTTTGAAAGGCACTAGCTTAAAATATTGGTTGAACATTTTCAACCCAAATTTTTTTGTAACATTCCAAAAATTATAATTTAGTGATTTAGGAAGTTAGGAAGTTAGGTTGTAAGCTTGTAAGTAAATAATAATTGTATTATTATTATTATTATTATTATTATCATTATTATTTTTATCATCATAATATAATAATAATAATAATAATAATAATAATAATAATAATAATAATAATAATAATAATAATAATAATAATAATATTATTATTATTATTATTATTATTATTATTATTATTATTATTATTATTATTATTATTATTATTATTATTATTATTATTATTATTATTATTATTATTATTATTATTATTATTATTATTATTATTATTATTATTATTATTATTATTATTATTATTATGAATATGGAGAAGAATTAAATATGAAGAATTTTATGAGTTATAACCTTATAAGATGGTAAATGGAAATTTTGGGTGTTGCTAATGAATAGTGCTTCGTTGAGATGGGAAATATTATTTGAAACATTATTGATAAGTTATTAAATCTAAGTTTTTTGGTCAAATTTGAAAGATAGTAAGTTTAGGTGCTAAAGTGCAATTAAGGATATAAAAGTATAGAACCCATCTTGGCCAAAAGAGTAGCAGATTGTGGCGGGGATTCTTCATCTGTTGGGGAAATTTAGAAAGATAGTAGAGGGAGAAAGTTATTTGGTTGAAATTTTTCTTAAAGAAATGAAGATGCATGTTGGTGATGAGCCATGCTTGAGTAGATTCAAGCTTAAGCGATGTTTATTTGGGGTAATTCTTTATCCTTAGAGCTTGCAAGTGGCTAGAAAAATTTTAAGTAAGTCTTCTTTTGGTTTATTTGATTTGTAATTAATAAATTGTGATTGTTTTGAACTGTGTTGATTTGGGTCAAATCATTTGTTTGAATTGGGAATTTGTGAATGGAATGGCTTGGTACAAATTTATGGTTTAAAAAATCATGTATGATGGTTGTTTTGATTGTGTATATGTTATTTGTAAGAACAATTGATTTGATTTGAGTTATGTACATTGAAAGGTGTTTGGGTATGATAAAGAAACAAATTTTCGATCTATAGATATATCGTGGCGGGAGGGGTTGCATTATGGTGACAACAATGTTTTGGGAAGTTTGAGGTTCCAAGGTTTTTCTCACGGGCGAAGAGATGTTTTGTGGCGCAATGTGGGTGGTAGAATTAAAACAATTTTGTAACAAAATCAATCCTAACTCAGACTTTGGAAATTTTGTTTCTTTCAAAAGCTCTTGAAGTATACTTTAAGTTTTTTTTAGAATGAAGAGGCTGAACTTAAAGTTTAATGGGTCAAATGGTACAAGGAATAAGTGTCATTTGGGAAGTGTGTAACTTCGGTTTTAAAATAGAAAATGGGAGATTGTTATAAAATGGTGATTGTTAGAAAAGTTAAAAGATAAAATTACAACTAAGTAAATAGAAAGTGGGAGATTGTTAGGTCCAAATATTGTATCTAAGTAGTATGTAATCATTGTGTGTGAATTGGTAATTTATACAAACTTTAAGGACTTAATTGTAATATTCTAGGGATTTATTATGTAACATATCTTGTAACTATGAATAGGGATTTATATCATATATCATCTTAAGAATCTAAGATTACCGTAAGTGAAAGAAGTTTGCAATTATTCTTTGATACATTATCTTGTACGCATACTATGTGACTACTTGAGTGCCAATTATATAAGTAATTGACTTAAGTAGAGAAAGGACATATTTACCTAGTGAAAACACGAGTGAAATCGGTTTAAAAACCAGATCGGCCCGGACCGGATTAAAACCATAACTCCAATAAAAAGATAAGGGCTGAAGACAGGACCAATTGGGCTTGGTCCAAACAGGTCCCACTTTAGTTTGATTCGGTTTGTCGGTTTTTTTGTCTATTGGTTGTGTTATACATTGTACCAAACCAAAACGGATTGGACTGAAGAAACCTGAACCAGATCGAAACCCTAAATCTATAAAAAAAACAAGGATCGAAGACCAAATTGATTGGTCCCGGACCAGTTTGATTCAGTTTGTCAGTTTTTTAATTCTATTGGGCCACATGTTCACCGTAAGCGAAAAAAGATAAGAAAGTTTATTTGGCTTGATCAATTTCACTATTACAAACGAGGGATTGAGGGTGGATTTTGTTGTGGATTTGAAACAAACGAACAATGAAAGATGACTTGATTCAATGAAAGATTGATCACAAAACCAACAAAGATGATGAAACATTTCAAACCTCCATTAACACTCTATTTAGAACTCAAGAAATACAAGAAATAAACTTTTACAAAGGAAATAAGAAATTGATCTCTTATACCAACCTCCAGCTGTTACAAGCTTCAACAACTTACAACCTTTTAACAACCTTTGGAACTTACACAAACACCCCCTTTGACTTAGTGTAAGTCACACAACACTCCTACAAACTCCACCTTGACTTAAGCTAAGTCACACCCACTAGTCCTTTCAACCAGATTGCTTCTTTCGTAGGTTCTGCCAAAGCCATGTACTCAGCTTTTGTCAAAGCCAAAGGTTGTAATGTTGCCTCCGAACTAAACATAGCTTCTCCCAACGTAAACACATAACATGTTAACGTTCTTCTTCTAACCAAGTCTGCTGCGAAATCGGAACCATAGTACCCGGTAACAAACCACTCTTTATTACCCCCATAGATTATACCAACATCTGATATACCTTTGAAGTACCTGAAGATCCTTTTCACCAGGATCTAGTGATCCTTCTTTGGACTAATCATAAAACTGGATACTACACTTACTGAATGAGCTATGTCCGGTCTTGTACACCCCATGACGTACATCAAGCTTCCATCTTTCAACTTCCTAAGGTACATACAATTGTCATAGGACCTCCTTACAAACCCATACTTGATCATGAAAGTATCTACACGTTTATAGCATTGCCTTGGAGATTGCTTCAACCCATAGAGCGATCTCCAGAGCAAACAAACCATGTCCTCCAGACCTTCCTTTTGTCCATACCCTTTAGCCACAAGTCGCGCATTGTAATGTACAGTTTCAGACCCTTCGAAGCCAACCTTCTTCTTAAAGATCCACTTACATCCCACGACTCTCCTACCCTTAGGCAACTTAACAAGAACCCAGGTTCCATTCTTATGAAGAGACTCAATCTCCTCCGTCATTGCCCCATCTATAAACCTGCTTCCTTCGAAACAACTGTTTCACCATAAGACCCTGGTTCATGGGAATTATCAACCTCCTCTACCATTTGCAAAGCATAGGCATTCATATCCTCAAAACCATATCTAACCGGAGGTTTAACCTGCCTCATAGATTGATCCCTAGCCAACGAAAAACTTTGGTCGGCTCCCTGGTCATCTCCCTTCATCTTGTAAACCAACGTCTACATCCTCCTATGTATCTACCTCCTGAGGTTGTTCTTGACTTCCTACAGACCTTCCTCTACTCTGTCCATCATCCCAGTTTGCACCATCTTTACAAACTTACTTTGAACAATACCATCAAGGTCCATATCTTCTTGAGTCGACTCCATGTCAAGACCACCATCCTCCACCTTCTTAGATACACCCTCAAAACCCTCTTGTGAGACCAATAACTTCTCGTCAAAAGTTACATCCCAACTCACAGTTATCTTCTTCTCATATGGTGACCATATTCGATAACCCTTTACTCCACTACCATATCCTATAAAAACTCCTTTCCTAGCCCTTGGTTCTAGATTTCCATCATTAGCATGATAGTAGGTTGGACATCCAAATACTCTCAGCCCTTGATAACCTGCTGGACCTCTGAACCACACCTCTGTAGGAGTTTTACAATCAATCGCGGTTGCCGGTGATTGATTGATAAGGTAGCACGCAGTATTTACAGCTTCTACCCAGAAGCTTCGACTTAAATCAGCATGCGGCAACAAACAACGAGCACGTTCACAGAAGCTCAACTTCTCCGCCTTGTGGCCTCCCAACAGACCACGTTTACTGAGAAACACCATACCCTTGTCACCAACATGACCCAGTCTCATGTGTCATAGCTTCGTCAACGTTGAAGCTTCTTTATGTGAATGTGAGACAGCGGCTATATTTTGACCCACTACAGTCTCCCCCTTCAGCATATATAGAGTAGACTCCCTTACACCTTTCATCACCACTAAGGCACCCTTAGACACCTTAAGTACTCCACCTACACAAGAATACTTGAATCCTTTATCATCCAACGTACTCATCGAAATTAAGTTCTTTAATTCCGGAACATGCCTTACATTCGACAGTGTTCTTACCATATCATCATACATCCTGTTCTTGATTGATCTAACACCAACCACCTGACAAGAGACCATCATTACCCATCAACACACTGCCATGATCCACTTTTTGATATGGGGAGAATCATCCTTTGTTTAGACATATATAAAAGGAACAACCTGAGTCCATCCTTCCAACACAACAACTTGACACCATGAGAACTAATTCCGATTCAGAGCTTGCATCATCCCTAGTAACGTTTGCATTCGACCCATTCGACTTGCTTTTGGGACACTCGTTCTTCCAATGTCCTGTATCACCACACCTGTGGCACACATCCTTAGGATTGGATTTCCTTCCATGTGACCGAGATCTTCCCTTTCTCTGTTTACCTTCTCCTTTGTCTGACCAATCAGCACCTCGTCCATCTTTTCTTGACACAATCAGACCTACAGCTCCTTCAGTTGTATTAGAAACATGTCCTGAAGCCTTGTGTCGTAGCTCTCGTGAATGTAAACTCGATCTTACCTCTTCCAGCGATATCGTATCTCTTCCAACCACAAAAGAATTCACAAAATTTTAATACGAAGGTGGTAATGATACCAAAAGAATCAACACAACATCTTCATCTTCAACTTAAACCTCCACGTTCTTGAGATCCATCAAGATTGAATTAAGTTCATCTAGATGATCCTTCAGAACTGAACCTTTCTTCATCCTTAACGAAAACAGACGTTGCTTCAATAACAGCTTATTCGTCAAAGACATTGTCATATACAACGATTCGAGTTTCAACCATAGACCTGGTTCTGTATCTTCATCTGCAACTCATACATAACTTTATCTGATAATGACAACAAGATCATTGAGTGGGACTTCTCTTCTTGTTGTTTGAATTCTCCATCTTCCTCGTCATCAGGTCTTTCTCCTGATAATGGTTTCCATATTCCTTCTCTCTTTAACAAGGCCCTCATTTTGATACGCCATAAACTGAAATTGTTCTTACCCGTGAATTTTTCGATCGTCACGAGAGGTGGAGTCATCTTTGTTTACCGTCATGAACCTTCTTGATTTGATCACTTCAATTCAAAGTTGAATTACCAACATTTCCTTAATCTCCCCTAAGATTTCAGCCTTGTTTCTCATGTTCTCCGTCTTCAAGAAACCATCCACAGATCTAAGAAACGTAATCTTGACCAGATTGATTGAGCCTTGGAGCTCTAATACCACTTTGTTATGGATTTGAAACAAACGAATAATTAAAAACGACTTGATTCAATGAAAGATTGATTACAAAACCAACAAAGATGATGAAACACTTCAAACCTCCATTAACACTCTATTAAGAACTCAAGAAATACAAGAAATGAACTTTTACAAAGAAAATAAGAAACTGATCTCTGATACCAACCTCCAGCTATTACAAGCCTCAACAACTAACAACCTTCTAACAACCTTAAGAACTTACATAAACACCCTTTTGACTTAGTGTAAGTCACACAACACTCCTACAGATTTTACCCGGTTAAGAAAAATAAAGTTAGATAATCTTTATATAAGAAATATGTATCAATGGGATCTCTACCTTATTAAAGGAAAGATCTTCTCTCGTCACATTTATTTAATTAGAAAAAAAAAGTTGGTTTATATATAATAAATGTGTTTTTATATAATAGTTATAAGTATTTAACAATATAAGTAACAAGTTAGTAATGCATAAATTATTTTCAACTAAAAGATTTAAAAAAGAAATATTTGTATTAAGTTTGTTTTATCTAGTAATGAACTAAATTCCCCACCTCCTTAATTCTTACATGAAGGTTAAATTATTGTCTTATGTTATTATTTTTATATAAAGTATTATTAATTACATTATCTTTTTGTTTCAAATAACCTTTCGCATGCTCCATATCCTAAGAGATATCATATCTCTTAGCTTACTTTTACAATATAGGGCGATTCATCTAAACTCTTTATGTAATTCATAGTTGCTCACATATATCTAAGGTTACTTTTGACAATTTATTAAAATAAACTTTTTAACTATTATGAGAGTGGTAATTGTTAATAATAACTTGAAATTTAACGGTAAGAATAATTTGTAACCAGAATTGAAATTGAAAGGGGACGCGTGTTGGGTTTTGATTTTGGGAAATCAAATCAATATATATATAAGAGGCTTACCAATTTTTCTAAAATAATTAAAATTGAGACTTAATTAACCAATCAAAATCTTCAATTTTAAAATTATTCAATTTCAAAAACAATTTTGGAAAGTTAATCTCAATGGAATTCAATTAATAATCAATTAGGAGGGGGTTATATGAAAATTGTGAGGGGGCTTTATAAAACATGGAATGGGCTTTTTAAGGAAAATTTAAGGGGGCTTTATAAAAATTGTATACTAATGTAATTAATTATAGGTTGTTTATAAATTATGTTTAGTAACTTGTGATATATTTTGTTTCGAGAAAAAATAATTATATATTTACGACCGTCTCATTTTTATCTACGTTTTGGTATAAATTTTATTGTAATATGACACTTTTTTTAAAATTACTATATTCTTAATTTTTTGTTATCCATTAATAGTAGTGGGTATTTGAAAGATTAATGACATCGAATTTCAAATCTATATCAATTGGTAGGAGCCTGAATAAAAATTATGAGGGGGTTTTATAAAACATGTGAGGGGTTTTTAAGAAAATTGAGAGGGTTTTATAAAAATTGTATATTAATATAATTAATTATACGGTGTTTATACATTATGTTTAGTAACTTGTGATATATTTAGTTTAGAGAAAAAAATAATTATATATTTATGATCATCTCATTTTTATCTACGTTTTGGTATAAATTTTATTGTAATATGATACTTTTTAAAAATTAGTATATTCTTAATTTTTTGTTATCCATTAATAGTAGTACTTCAAAAACAATTAGTTATTGTTTTTTGTTAAAATTCTGATATGTAAATGTTTGGTGATATTTTATTATTTTTATCTGAAATTTTCTGAAACACTTTTACACTTATTATACCTTTTATAATTTCATACCATCAAATTTTATATTTTTTTAAACATCCCCGTGTTTTTACACGGGGTAATAAACTAGTGGTTTATAATGTCGAGTAATTGAGCATTGCGTGCAACATTATGTTTGAGGCGTATGTATTTTTGTACTGCAATTAGGGTTTTTCTAGGTTGTGCTTATAAATATTCGAAGCTAAAGTCCCAAATTATTGTACATTTGTTAACACTTTAAGAATAAATCAAAGAAGTCTTTGTTTCTGATCGTGGACGTAGTTCGTTGCTTTGAAGACCGAACCACGTAAAATCTTTGATGTCGTTTATCTTATCGTTGCCCGTATCTTATAACGTATTCTTATAAATCCTTACAAGTGGTATCTATTCTTACATTAATCATTTACAACCGTAGAGTAGAGAGAAAGTATTGATAAAATTAAATTTTGATTAATTTGAGTGTTGTGGTCGGTTGTCCTAGTGTGAAAATGACCCCTCAACTGTCCACATGATCGTCTCCACGCCTCACCAACCGCATGACCAACCCCAATTGAGTATCTTGACCTTCACAAATCTTCTGTTTTCCATTTTAATCTTGAAAAATTATATATATTCGTATTAAATTTTTCTATTTTATCTTGTTACTCATTAATGATAATATATGAAATTCACTAATTATCATTTTTTATCTTCTCTCTTTATTTTAACATATGTCTTCAATCTTATGAATAAAAGAATAAGTAGAAACAAAAAGTAAGATGATATACAAAGCCTCTTTAATCTTTTATGTCTATATGGTCATACGGGAGTATGTATTGAAATCATGTAAAGTTAAATATCGTTTAGTTTTTAATTAAGAGTGTTGATTCGTATCCAAAAATAAGTACTTATACACAATAATTTATACATTATTAATTTGTAACATGTGTTATTAAAGATTTTTACATGTATATCTTGGATCATTTTTTAAATCTCATAATTTCTAAATCTAGAAATCCTATGTTTAAATTCTAACCAAACGCAAGATTTTTCAAAATTTGAAATGCAAAATCCGACTAACCAAACCGTGCCTAAGTGTCATTTGTTAAGTTTTATTTTTATTTAATTCTGCAATTTTTTAACTCTTAAAATCGAAGTTATATATTAATTTTATGCTTAATTTATCTTTTCGAATTGTTACAAAAGGAGCTACCAGAAGTAGCAACAAGAATACTCAAGTAAACAAACAAAATAGCCAAAAGGGACTAGAATTGAACATTTAAGAAGGTCACACTCAATCTACAAAATAGCAAAACCACTACCTTCCACATGAACATCACTTGACCTCTTTGGGAGTTTTGAAACTTTATATAGCTAATACCAATTTCAGATGCTTAATTTAGTCACAGCTCCAGATTGTTGAGCAATGTCTTACATCGAACGAAAAGTAACTTTCTAATATGTTTTATAAGTGTCTTGGGCTACTCCTCTCATAACAAATTGGTTTTAAGTTGGAACCCCACAAACTTACACAGATTACTAAAAATTCTTTGACTTCTATTAACTAACAAAAAGAACTTTTGTGATTGAATTCTTTGAAATAAATCTTGACTTGGAATTGGATTACTTCTTTCTTATGTGTAGGGATTTAAATTTAGCAACCTTTTAAGTACAGAAAAGCATATTGTTCCTTGAGTCATTTGTATTGCACTAACTTGGACTAGGGCCGTCAATGGGTCAGATCATCTAGATCCGATCCAATCTGCTCTATATAAAGGATCCAACGGGTCAAAAAATCCGATCCATTGATCCAATAAAAGATCCAATGGGTCGATTCATTTAATTAGATCACTACATGGATCGATCCAAGATCTGTCTAGGTCGATCCATTTAATATTAAACTAGAATGTAATTTTAACACCATCAACTATCATCAATTTATCAGTCACCACCCGCCGCTGCCACCACCAACACGACCACCCCCACCACCTGTTACCACCCCCATCACTTGCCTTCACCGTTGTTGCCTGTTATCCCTCTTGCCGCCGGCCTCCGTCAACACCACCAACTTTACCACCGCCGCCGACCACCACTAACCGCCACCACCGTCCCTACCACAACCAACCGCCACCGTCACCACCACAACCAACCACCACCCCCACCACCGCCGCCCGTCACCAACCGTGACCGCCACCACCGTCACCACCACCAACCGCCACCGCCACCACTTTCACTACCGCCGACCATCACCAACCTTTACCGCCACCAAGGCCGCCGCCGACCATCAACCGACACCGCCTCCACCACCACCGTCACCACCGCTGCCGACCACCACCAACCGCCACCACCACCACCACCGCCACCGCCGACACTATCACGACCGTCGTCGCTACCGCCATTGCCACCACCACCACCGTTGGTGGAGTGAGGTAGGGTGGTAGGGTAGGGGTGGGGTGGGGGTGGGGTATGGTGGGTAGTAGGGGTTTGGGTAGGGGGTAGGGTGGGGGTGGGGTGTAGGGTAGGGTGGATAGGGTAGTGTGGGGGTGTGGGGTAGGGATGTTGGCAGTAGGCGTTTGGGTAGGGTGGGGTAGGGGTGGGTGGGGGTGCGGTAGGGTGGGTGGGGGGTCGTTTGTTTGGGTGGGGTAGGGGTGGGTAGGGTAGGGTGGTGGTGGTGGGGGTTGGGGTAGGTAGGGGTAGGATGGGGTAGGGTGGAGTGGATGTAGGTTGGGTAGGTTTGAGTAGGGGTATGGTAGGTAGGGGTAGGGATGGGTGGGTTAAGTGAGGGGTAGGGTGGTAAGGGTTGGGGTGGGATGGGGTTGGGTTTGGGGTGGGGTGGGGTGAGGTAGGGTGGCGGTTGGGTGGTGTTGAGTGGGTGTAGGGTGGATAGTAGGTTAGGGTAAGATGGGGTAGGGTGGGTTGATTGGAGGGTAGGTGGGTAGGGGGTGGGGTGGGGGTATGGTAGGGTAGGGTGAGGTGGCGATTGGGTAGGGGTTGGGTAGGAGTAGGGCGGGGTATGTGGTGGGGGTAGATGTGAAGGGTTTTGTAGGGTACAAAAACATATCAGAACATGCATAGCGGAATAAAACCCCTCCAGTGATCTCATCTAACTCGTACAGAAACTTAGAAGAAGAAGAGGATTAAAAGTTATACCTTGAGCAAAACCAAAAACTTTTCTTTCCACCTCTAGACAGCTGCAGGTTATCCACTGCTACTGCACCACCTTGAACTGGCTGCTAGACCACCTAAGGATTAAACCTCGGATCAAAACCGTGACCCGTGTGTGTGTGTGTATCGTCGCCGCCGACCACCACCCTTGGTGGTTCGGTTTTGCTTTGCGCCGCCGCCGAGAAGAGAAGAGAGACAGGGGAGAGCTTTTTAGGGTTATCCTCTTTTCTATTATGATTAACTTATGAATTGATTAAGGCTAAATAAGGTTTATATATAATAAATCCTTATTAGGCCCAAGCCCGTTTAATTAAAGCCCAACTTTAATTAAACTATTAATCAATTACAGAAAATACCCCTTGACCTTTCTAATTAATTAATAACTATTAATTAACTGGTCCCATTAATATTTAAACTAAATATTAACTTCTCTTCTTTAAATAATAAATAACTATTATTATTTTTCTCTTTCTCAATAATTAATTAAACTATTAATTATTGTGATACACAAACAGGTAAAATCCAAAAGGTTCTAATTGGGTGTGTAGCAGTATGATCCTTTAGTGTCACATAGTATTGGACACGATGATACATGTTATCTATCTCTGCACATAATCTAACAGAATCCCACTTGTGCAAGATAAGTAACACTCCTTGTACATCATTGGCCTAAGGAGGTCCCTAGCCAGACGCTTAGGTTAACCAGACTATGAGATCTCTTATATCTAGAGACATAATCCACGCCTTGGATTATCTAGGCTTTTCCTTTTGCATCGCGATATTCCGTAATGTGAGTATTTGACATGGAGCAGGGATCTTATTAAATACTCAGATTTTCTCGACTCTGATTTCGACACTCTGCAGTTACGGTTAGCCGAATGAAAAACTATCATTCTAACCGAGCGCGGCCACGTATTTTCAGTAGTCTTAATCATCGAGGAGCTCAAAAAATATCTCTCCTAAAAAGGAGGTGCAAATTCCATCTTGACTATTTGCAATTCGAGCACATGGCTTCCGCTACACCTAGACATGCCCCTTATGATCACCCTGTTACGGCGTGACGTTAGAACGCGCTAAAGTACAGAAGTTACTATGCCCCAAACCAAATATCTCAGGTCTAAGGACAACCTATCAAGTTTACTTATGTTAATGCTCCATGAAGTAAACTCTATGCGGATCACCCCAATATCTATCCCCTGATAAATATCTATGAATATTTGGTCACAATCTCGTGCTTTTATTCATTCTCGAATAAATCATCAAATATCCATAATAGTGTTACCTCCCTAATGTAGCTCCCACTACATTAAGTAGCTACGGGTATTTAAACAATTCATCACTTGACTTGTCATTGATAGGTTAAACATGCTAAAAATAGATAACTAGAAACAATTATGCAAAAAACCTCCTATTTCAATCCCATGAAATGTAATTACATAATAAAAGAGTTTCAAGTTACATCTATAGTAATAATAAAAAACACAAACTAGCTGCTATGTTCTAAGTACTGCATTCCTATAGAACTTGCATGCCTCTCATGCTTAGCCCTAGCTAGCGGCTTCGTCAACGGGTCAACAACGTTATCGTCCGTCGGTATCTTTTGCAACCTAATATCGTCTGTTCCAATGATCTCTCGGATGAGATGATATTTCCTGAGTACGTGCCTAGTCCGCTGATGATCTCTAGGCTCTTTAGCTTGCTCCACAGCCCCTGAGTTGTCACAGAATATATCGATCGGTCTAGAGATACTGGCAACAACTCTAAGATCCGAAATAAAATTCTTCAGCCAGACAGCTTCCTTTGCCGCATCACTTGCCGCAATATACTCTGCCTCTGTAGTAGAATCTGCTAGCGTATCTTGCTTCTGACTCTTCCAAGATATGGCTCCCCCGTTTAGGGTAAAGACAAATCCTGACTACGACCTGAAGTCGTCCCTGTCGGTCTGGAAACTAGCATCAGTGTAACCAGTTACACTGAGCTCATCCATCGAACCTCCATAAACTAGGAATATGTCTTTCGTCCTTCTTAGGTACTTGAGAATATTCTTGACGGCTACCCAATGATCTTCACCAGGATTTTGCTGATATCTACTCGTGACACTGATAAAATAGGCAACATCAGGTCTAGTACACAGTATGGCATACATGATTGAACCAACTGCCGAGGCATATGGTATCAATTTCATCTTGTCCTGATCTTGACTAGACATAGGACACTGATCTTTGCTCAAAATCGCGCTAGATTGCATAGGAATAAATCCTTTCTTGGATTCATCCATCTTGAATCTTTTCACGACGTTGTCAATATACGTACTTTGACTAAGTCCGATAAGCCGCTTAGATCTATTCCTATAGATCCTTATACCTAGTATATAAGCAGCTTCTCCCAAGTCTTTCATCTGGAAACATTTACCTAACCAGGATTTTACTCCTTGTAATACTGGTATATTGTCTCCTTTTAATAGTATGTCATCTACATACAAGACTAGAAAGGTTACCGCGCTCCCACTGAATTTAGTGTAAACACACGACTCGAACTCACTTTTGGTAAAACCAAACTCTTTGGTACGCTCATCAAAGTGTAAGTTCTAGCTTTTAAATGCTTGCTTTAGTCCATAAATGGATTTAAGCAACTTGCATACTTTATTAGGATTCTTTGGATCTGCAAAACCATCCGGCTGTATCATATATACATCCTCTGTCAGTTTCCCGTTAAGGAAAGCGGTATTGACATCCATCTGCCATATCTCATAATCAAAATATGCTGATATGGCCATAAGGATCCTAATAGTCTTAAGCATTGCTACTGGGGAAAAAGTTTCATCATAGTCAACGCCATGAGTTTGCGTGAAACCTTTTGCCACTAGCCTTGCTTTAAAGGTATGCATATTTCCATCCATGTATGTCTTCTTCTTGAAGACCCATTTGCACCTAACAGCTTTACTGTGTTGAGGCAAATCTACTAACTCCCAGACTTGGTTGTCATATATGGATTGCATCTTTGCCTTCATGGCTTCTAGCCATTTCTCAAATTCTAAACCTGAGGCAGCATCTTGGTAGGTAGTGGGTTCTAAAAGATCCCCTTCGTCTTGAGCAACTAGAAATCCCAGATACCTATCTGGCTCATTATGAGGCCTACTAGACCTGCGAAGGTCTTGTGTTTGCACTTCTTCCTCAACCACAGACTCGGGTTGGGATTCAACAATTCTCTATTGAACCACGGGTTCAATTATCGGTGGTAGTGTAATCTCCTCCTCTTTAATTTCTTGAAGCTCTATTTCTTTTCTTGGAGTTTCTAAGTTAAGAAATTTCTCCTCCAAGAACACCCATTTACGAGCAACAAAAACTTTGTTCTCATCTGGGTTGTAGAAATAGTATCCCATGGTTTCCTTGGGATAACCCACAAAGATACACTAATCTGATTTGGGATTGAGTTTATCCGTGAATGTTCGCTTAACATACACCTCACATCCCCAAACCTTGAGAAAATACATTTTGGGATTTTTCCCCGTCCATACCTCGAACGGTGTCTTTTAAACCGATTTGGTTGGAACCCGGTTCAGCATGAACGCCGCTGTCTCAAGTGCGTGTCCCCAGAACGACAATGGTAGTGAACTTCGACTCATCATTGATCGTACCATGTCAAGCATCGTAAGATTCCTCCTTTCTAATACACCATTCATCTGAGGTGTATACAGAGGTGTGAGTTGTGAAACAATCCCACATTCCTTCAAATGATCGTCGAATTCCTGACTCAGATACTCGCCACCTCGATCCGACCGAAGCTACTTTATCTTCTTGTCCAGCTGATTTTGTACCTCATTTCGAAACTGTTTGAACTTGTCAAAACTTTCAGATTTGAATCTCATGAGGTAGACATAACCGAACCTACTGAAGTCGTCAGTAAAGGTTATGAAATACCGGTATCCTCCTCTAGCTTCTGGAGTAAAGGGTCCACACACATCTATGTGTATAATCCCTAATAACTCGCTGGCCCTTTCATTCTCACTGTTGAAAGGCTGCTTTGTCATTTTACCAGACAAACAAGATTCGCAAATATCATATGACTCTAAGTCAAATGGTTCTAGAATTCCGTCATCTCGGAGTTTCTCTATGCGTTTCTCGTTTATATGTCCTAAATGACAATGCCAGAGGTAAGTTTGATTCAAGTTACTCTTGGATCTCTTACTTATATGATAGATGTCATTGTTATCTAGATTTAGCGTATATAGACCATTTTTTGGAGTACCTTTAAAGAAGAAAATATCATTTTTAAAACATGAAATAACTTTTTCATTCAAAACATAAGCAAATCCACAGTCTATAAGCAAATCAAACGAGATAACATTTTTAATGAGTCTAGGAACATAATAACAAGGTTCTAGTTCTAAGACCATGCCCGAGGGCAAACTAAGACAATATGTTCCTACAGCTTCAGCACCAACCATGGAGCCTTCGCCTACCCGCAGGTCCATATCTCCTTGTCTCAGCTTCTTACTTCTCTTGAATCCCTGCAAATGATTGCATATGTGATGACCACATCCGGTATCCAATACCCATGATTCATAAGAAGTAATAATACAATCTATCATAAAGATACATGTGTCATTGGGTGAACCAATGTCCAGCTGATCTATGTCGAGTGAGTGCTTGCATGAATCCTTGCTGCCACAGTCTGGGCAACAAATCTCTCCAAGTTCTTCCAGCCAGTCATCCTCCTGCATAGGGTCCACAACTGTTGACTCTAGCTGCTTTGGATTTAACTCATCGCCGATGCACATAAGGATTTCGTGCAACCCTGCGACACTCATCTCAAAATCACCGAGGACATACATTACTCTTTTCTGGTAATAGTCCGACAAGGAACCGAACAAGAGCATAACTAGCTCATGTGGTTTTGATTTTGACCCAAAGCTCTCATAGCAATCTAAGAGCCTTCTCATATTAATGAGATGATCGCTAATTGGCTGGCTTTCTTTCATTTTAGCCGAAAGAATTTCCTTCATCAACAGCATGCGACATATCCGTTCACTATACTTGAACTTCCGCTCCAGTCCTTGAACAACCTCATAAGACGACTTCTCACGGAGATCAACCGTAAACTCGGATGATGCTGTGAGAATGAGAATCGACATAACGTCAGACTCGTCATCCAGATACTGATAGTAAGTGTCATACTCACTATCCTGGGCATCTACTTCTTGTCGCTCTGGAGGTAATGTCTCAATAATGTGAAGCTTTCCCTGTGCATCCAAAACATTTTTCTGATACATCTTCCAAACAGCAAAGTTTGGACCTGAAAGCTTCCACTTGCCGGTGATGAAACTTAGAGATTCTCTTGGTGAATAAAACGGAATAACAGATATAAAAGACATCTACAGAAAAAGAAAAAGATAAAACCGATTCAGTATTGATTACTTCTTCTAATAATTATTACCTTTTAAACAATAAATTATTATACTAGGATCCATATTTCACATTTCCCGTTGCAAGGTTTGGGCACTTCCCACCGGGACAATGCTATTTCTGGTAGGTAAAAACTATACCAATCCTATCCTACCTGGACACGACTCCTAGATCCGCGGGACATCGGTTACAGGAACCGTGCATGTTTAGTCCCTCTAGTGCATTTTGGGCCGGGACTCCCGATTATCACCAAAATAGATCAAACCACCTAAGACAGTGTGAACTCTGGCCGGGACTCACGATTATCGCAGAGTCTTTCACACCCTTCCCCGCAATGGTTTGAACCCGAATGCCCAAGGTTTGGTCACTTCCGACACCCAAGTACCGTTTAACAGGAAAGGTGTACCATTAGGTGGGTAACACACTGATCTAAGATTTTTCTAAAAAGGATTTCAAGTTTTTGACGAGAAAAACTTTAATGCCAGTTTTCTTTTAAAAAACAATTGTTTAATAATTAACTATTATTAAAACCCTTGTTTTATTTCATCGTGAGAATCACAACCACGCATATAGAATATGTAAAGAAATATGTAACACCCTCCTTACCGGCCTAGTAGGATTAAGGTAATTAAGTTGGTTTACTTTAATTAATTGGTTAATTAATTGTTTTGTGTGTTTAATTAATTTAATTAGTTAAATTGTGATAAATAGTTAATTAAATGAATTATGGGTGAGTGGAACCATGAGGTGTCGGTTTTTGACACCTAATTACACCAACACACACATAACTTGGTCATTACATGCATATTGATAAGGTGTAGTGTGTGTGTGTGTATACCTTCGGCCGAGAGCAAAAGAAAAGAAGAAAGAATTGAAGTTAATTGTTGATCTTGTTTGTGAATCTGCTCAATTGTAGAGTGTAACATCATCATAGAGGTTAGAATACTGAATTGATTGTTGATTGTCAATTAATTTCGGATTTATTTGAGTTTATATGTGAAATCCGATTAAATGCAAAAATATGATGAATTGATGATTTTAGGTTGCATGTATGTTAGATTATGATGTTAGAATGATCAATATATGTTAGAATTAAATTCTGGAAACATATATGTTGTTGCATGCTTAAAATCAGAATTAAATTGAAGTTAAGGATGATTTTTGAATCTGTCGGATTTGATAAGTAAGAATCGATCAGATTTTGTGTTTGAAGGGATCAAATTAGGAGAAATCCGATTAGATTTAATCGGAATTTTTGAGAATCCGGGAAACTGAAACAATTGCCTTAGCTATTATCGGATTCTGATTGTTTTATCGGATTGTATATTTCTCGGATTTTAAGCTATCGGATTGCTAGATTTTATCGGATTCCATGTTACTCGGATTTGATATTTTATCGAATTGTGCATTGTATCGGAATCCGATTAAATCGGAATTACCTTTACTCGGATTTGCATTTGCTCGGAATTGCCATTTCTTGGATTTAAATGATCGGAATTCATGTTTTATCGGATTTGGTTCAATCGGATTTGATCTTATCGGATTTTGACACAATCGGAATTCAAACCATACCTATGCTCGGAATTGGTAAATATTGTGTTATGAAAGATTAACTCTTGGATGATTTGAAGATAATCATGAACTTGATTGCCTTGGCTTATAAAAGGATGTATGTAATGCCTAAGTTAAGGAGTTGGATGAATTCACCAGATTACAGTAAGTAAAGAGTAATGGTGAATTGTGGTATATTGGTTTGAATATACATGAATTGATATGTACTTGTGATTGTATGTACATATGTGTTTGATTATAGTATTGTGCTTATTGTGTGAATGATTAAGCAAATACTGACTGTTAGTTGTTTGTTCAGGTGAAGACAAGACTCAGTAGTTGAGAATAGACTGAGTTACCTGAACTGTTGAAGATATCGGTGAGTGGATATATATCTTGGATGTATAAGATATATCACCTGATTGTTTGCTCTTTTCTGTATATATACATGACGTTGTTGTGAGATCAGCTTGGCGGTAGTTATTCAGTTGGGCCTATGTTTATAGATACACAGTATTAGTAGTTGTCTTGATTTGCATTTGTTGTAATCAAGAAGTGCTATTATTGTTGTCTGTTGTAACTAGGCTATCGGTAAACCTTTGCTTTGGCCGGCATTTGGTTGAAGGTCCTGCAAGATCGCCGGTTCTCTTGTTTGTTTGAGCATTATTGTTTTGGGCTTTATGCCTTGTACGTTTGGGGTATCTATTCTCTCACTTAGCTTTGTGCTAATCCCCCACTGTTGTACTCTTTTACAGGATACTCCTGGTACATGGATGATAGGAGTTGAACTGGAATTTTGGGACTGATCATAACTCTGATATCTAGTTGTTTTTGTAAAGAGCCTGTTTTTGAGTAACACTGTATATGTTGTTTTGTAAATCAAACAGATTAAAGTTGTATTTTTCTTTATTATGTTATATTAGAAATGTGTTTTAGCTTCCGCGCGTATTTCAAGGTAGTATTAGAAAATACGGTGTTACAAAATAAAACAACCATAAAACAACTATGCCTTAGCCTTGCCCTTTACTAATGTCGGTTTCGTGAGCCACACGAAAAACTCGACGGTCAAAACCTAAGTGGAAAAACACAACACACGTGGCATGGCATTCTGAAGCTCCCACTGGCTCCAGCATCCAATCCTTCTCTCTGCTCCTTGCTCCTTGCTCCTTGCTCCTTGCTCCTAGGTCCAGATATATATTCTAATAATTCTATTCTATTCTATTGTCTAAAAACTAGAAATATAAAAGTACAAGATATACAAAGGCACGCAGGCCCGCTAATCTAAAACTTTTACAAAATAGAATAGGGGTTGTAAGTGGCATGCAGGCCTCCCCACACCATAGAATAATAAAACCAAAACAACCACAAGTGCAGGAAATAAACAATCCACAAGGTCTAGGGCTCGGCTATGACATCCCAAACATGTACTAAACTAATACATGAAAGTAAAACAACTACTGATTTCTAATTATTCGTCTTGATGAAAAATACTAATCTTAACAACCTGTTAAAATCCCTATATTGTTTTTCTGTTATTTGCAATAAATATATATTTCAAGTTTCATACTTGATAATTAATCAAAAACTCAGAATAATATTTAAACTTTAAATTAAAATAACAACTGTATTTTAATTTAATATTGACCTCAAATATATGAGCCGCAAGCTGGGTCAAATATTTAAACTGGGCCAAGAATAGAAAACGGACCGAGAAACAAAAAAAACTTGGCCGGGGCACAATGGCCTTTAGCACCGCTAACCCTAGCCGCTAAACCTTAACTGGGCCGCTAGCTACCTGGGCCGTGGCTTCTAGGCCGTAGCCCACCACAGACTTAGCGCCGCTAACGCGTCACGTTCCGCCGAAGACCACCGCCGTCTTCCGCCGTGGACCGCCGCCCCAACTGAGGCCGCCGGCGGCGAGAATGGTGGTTGAATTCTCGGTTTTCGCAAAATAACAACAATAATAATAAAAAAACAGATTTAACTAATAATTAAATCTAACAATCCTTTCATCCAAAATATAATTAATTTAATCCAATAAAAAACAAAACTTGAATTCTATTTACTTGGATAATCAAAAAGCTTTTTTCTGGATAAACAGAATCATATTTCATCGGAACAAAAAGAAACCTGCCTAGTTCCCTACGAGGTTAGAAGTGGCTCTGATACCACTGAAGGGTTTTGTAGGGTACAAAAACATATCAGAACATGCACAGCGGAATAAAACCCTAAACCCTAAACCCTAAACCCTAAACAGTGATCTCATCTAACTCGTACAGAAGCTTAGAAGAAGAAGAGGATTAAAAGTTATACCTTGAGCAAAACCAAAAACTTTTCTTTCCACCTCTAGACAGCTGTAGGTTATCCACTGCTACTGCACCACCTTGAACTGGCTGCTAGACCGCCTAAGGATTAAACCTCGGATCAAAACCGTGACCCGTGTGTGTGTGTATCGTCGCCGCCGACCACCACCCTTGGTTGTTCAGTTTTGCTTTGCGCCGCCGCCGAGAAGAGAAGAGAGAGAGGGGAGAGCTTTTTAGGGTTATCCTCTTTTCTATTATGATTAACTTATGAATTGATTAAGGCTAAATAAGGTTTATATATAATAAATCCTTATTAGGCTCAAGCCCGTTTAATTAAAGCCCAGCTTTAATTAAACTATTAATCAATTACAGAAAATACCCTTGACCTTTCTAATTAATTAATAACTATTAATTAACTGGTCTCGTTAATATTTAAACTAAATATTAACTTCTCTTCTTTAAATAATAAATAACTATTATTATTTTTCTCTTTATCAATAATTAATTAAACTATTAATTATTGTGATACACAAACAGGTAAAATCCAAAAGGTTCTAATTGGGTGTGTAGCAGTGTGATCCTTTAGTGTCACATAGTATTGGACACGATGATACATGTTAGGGTGGGTGTGAGGTAGGGGTCGGACGGGGTGGGGTAGGTGGGGGTGGGGTTGGGTCGGGTGGGGTGGGAGAATTATTTGATATATTTATTAAATAAATTAGAAATATTAATTGGGTTGCTCCGGGTCATGATCAATTAATAATTGATCCGATCCAAATCCAATTAAATGGGTCAGATTTTTAAATGATCCGATCTGATCCAATCCATTGACAGCCCTAACTTGGAGAGACCCTTGTCGAGAAACAAGTAAAACATAATTCATAATCATTTAGTAACTTGTAACACCTCAAAATTTATAAAAGGTATTTAAAATGAGTTGTGGAGTAAAAGTTGAAATAATAAAAGTTAAAAATTAGTAAATAGTTTTAAATAGTATTTTCAAATATATCCTTGTTCAGATTTATTAATAGCGTATGAATAAGTTATAAGTTAAAAAGAGAAGCGAGATACCTGTTAAAAGGGACCACCAACAATTAAGTCGGCAGTCTCTTTATATAGTTTTCTTTTCTTGTTCCTTCTCCACGTTGTTTCTTTCTTTTCCCCATGAACAAACACACGCATATACACCTCATTTATATATGGATTTTGGAGATTTGAAAGAGGAAGACTAACATTTATCATTTGAGGATCAAGTAAATGTTATTATTTTAAAGTTTGAGGTATTAATAGATCAAATAAGTTCTTGATTTGAGTCTTAGATTTTGATGTTTAATTGTGATTTTGATGTTATAAAATGTATTCTAAAAGGTTCCAAACAATAGTTGTAAGTGTTAGGAGATGTTTGGGTAATTGGGTATCGATTTATATGGTTTTGAGTCGGATTTGAGTTCTGAAAATTAATGGCGGTTTTTGACTGTTCTAGCGACGTGATGCGTCGGAGTAAGGATTGCGACGCGTCCGGCCTATTTAAGCGCGATGCGACGTGTCCATGCCGTCAGGAGATAGTTTTGTGATTTTCATGATTTGATGCTTGGACTTTTATTCTAGGCTGATATGCGTGGTAAAGACACCGTGAGCAGTTAGTCTCTTATCTTGGACCACAGACGAGTACTTAAACCTGGTACTTAGAGATATTATTTATCTGTGATTGCACGTGTTCGGTACAAAGTGAGATTTACTTCATGATTATTATTATCTGTGATTATTATTACTGCGTATTGTAGAATTTGCTAATCGTACCCATTGGACATTTTTTTAAATCTTGAGGTTGTTCTCATTAAATATTTTTTGGATTTTTAGAAGTTTTTATTATTTCTTGAAATTCTTGTTCAATTTCTATTAATTATTTATTAAATCTATGAATAGTTTCCCAAAATTCTTTTATTGATGTAATCTTTTGAGTTATTTTTAGATAAAATTTGAGTATTGTTAGTTTGTTACTCATGTTTGATTTTTAAAATTGTTAATTTCTGTCAAAATGTCTGATTGGGTTGGACTATATTCTTCATATTCACTCTGTTTTTCTTCATAATAAATAGGTTGTGGAAAATTTTTAGAAAAATCTACACACCTTAATGATTTTGATTTTCTGATGGAAGAATTTTTTAAATCAATTGTGCTACTAATTGTTCCTGTAGAAAGTCTTGAAGGAATAGGTTGAGCATTTTCGAACTTAATATCTATAGAACCATCTTCATGTTCTAAAACACTAGATATCCTACTAGAGTCTCCTATAGGTTTTGATATATTAATATCTTGTAGATTCCAATGACAAGATTGAGTTATTTTGTTCCATTTGAGACGTTTTGGTGTTTGGACTTTAGTATCTTGTTGACTTGATTCAAAAATTATAGTTTCATTTTTTGGACTAGATACCCTAGTTCTAGGTTCTATTGTTGAAGACATGATTTTATAAAAAAATCTATATATAATTGCAATGACTTTAGTTTCTTCTTTGAATTCCAAATCTTTTGTTTTGATTGTCAGAATTAAAGTATCAAAAATATTTGGATCAAACAATCCTACTGAAAAGTTTGGATAACAATTAAAATATATATGACCATTTGAAATATTAGTTTTTGCCATAGCTAATATTGAATTTTGAAAATTAGTATGTCTATCATCTCTTAATATAAAAAGGACTGTGGGATCTATTCATAATCTAAACAATGGTTTGACTGCTACTTGAGCTAAACCAACATGTAAATTTTTATATTTATTTCTATGTTGGATTATAGCAGTTTTGAATAATAGATGTAAATTATCATATTCTTTATTAATTGATACAGTTTGTTCACTTGCTTTGATTGAATATCCGTGTAGAAAATCAAAGATTCATATTTTGTATATTGTATTAAAAACTTGTTTTGGAATTGTCCAATTTGATAAATTTTACTCAATATCAAAAATATGAACCTTAACAGAATTTATATGTAAATCAATTTCTTCATTAATATCTTTATCTGAATTATGTTTTTTAGAAAATAAATTCATCATTTTTTCTATGATCATAAAGAGTAAATTTAAAAATAGTATGCTTTTTAAGAAATTAATCTCTTCTAATGTCCTTTAAATAATATCAAGAATGCACATAGTGCTTTATTTTGTTGTGGTCCAGCTAGGCGTTTTACAGAATACTACTATGTCTCTTACGCTAATCCAACCAACAATAATGGTTACACTGACAATAATAGATATTCTAATGATATTATTTTGAAAACATTAATATATTTAATGTTCGATAAAATCATAATTATTGTAAAAATTAATCTTTAGGATATCGAATTTGATTTATAAATCTTCTAATAATATAACTACCCCAAATTGATTAATCAAAATGTTACTTTGAGCACATGGCTGTGATACCATTTGATATCTCATTTGATATAGTTGGATCCATATATATATATATATATATATATATATATATATATATATATATATATATATATATATGGGAGGGTTCATACGAGAACCGTTGTTAGTGCAAGAACCGTGAAAACCAATCTCGGTCATTCCTTGGATATGGGAAGTTTCATGGATGGTGAGTGTGGAGGGATAGAGTGTGGCAGGGTGCATGTGAGGAATTTATGGGTGGGCAATGACATTGAAAGAGAGGAAATTTGACGGCTCAGATTGGTTCTCGTGGTTCTCGCACTAAGAATGGTTCTCGCATGAACTTTTTCCTATATATATATATATATATATAATTAGGATCAAATAAAAAAAATTAGGGTAAAAAAAGTAAGGAGAATTATGGGCCTGACACGTGTCATATCGGTTAAAAAGATAAAAAAGGGTATAATAGGTATCTTGCATTTTTTTATCTCTCCTCCCTTAATAATAAGTCTCACGTTTAACCCTTTTCTCTCTCTCTCTCTCTCTCTCTCTCTCTCTTTGGCTTCCTTTTCCGTCTCCCTCCCCAGTATGCCTCCCCCAATTTGAGAACCCTAATCGCCGCCTTGAAGCATCCACCGTATTCCCTCCGGTGAAGACACCATCGACGTGAAGCCACCCCTTACGAAAACTCACGATCTGTTCTTATTTTCCACACATTCAAATGCCTAACCGTAATAACCTTTTCACAAACCTCCGCCAGCCGTAACCCCCTGCAACCTTGCTCCTACCATATCCTAGCGGCGCCATCTTCGTCACCACGTTTCATTCTCACCAGCTGCATAGATCTCGGTCGCCCCTTACGCTCATGCCCCTGTGAAGACCTTGCTGACGGAACCAAACTGCACCCATGAGTTGCCGCCTATCACACTTCGCCGTTCGCAACCTTTTTGCGATGCACAGTCGGTGATTGTTCCAAGACCGTCATCTGTGATGCACAATCGATGATTTTAGAAGCATCAAAACCCTAATTCTTGCTTCAGTGTACATCAGGTGTTCCCGAGATCTTGTCATTGATATGTTAAAGTAGCACTGCGTTAGTAGTTCTTCAAGGTCGCGGGTCTCTGGTGCATCTGGTTTTGTTCCTCAGTTGATTTTTATTGTATTTGTGCATCAAATTGTTATCAGTTGTTATATATTTTATGCACAATCTTTTGAGATTTGATTGAAGTTGTGAATCATTTTTTGTGGGATTTTAAATTTTTGACATCTGGTTTATTTTTAATATTGAAGTTGGTTGTGAATCATGTTTTGTATGGTAAATATGTCGATGCACAAGATTGTTTATGCAGGGTATTTGTTATATCATGTGACTTGTGTTAATGCAGTCTCTGTGTTTCTCGAGAAACGAATTTTAAAAAATTTGTCCCTAAATATCATGGAAATGGATTTTTAAAAGGTCCATTATGCCCTTTTGTATTTTATTATGATTAAAAGAAAAACAAAAAAGCCATTTTCTAGGACTACATTGATGATTGAGATTTCTCCTTACTTTTTGTACTTTCAAACTCTTTTTACATTATCCCCTCCCTATATATATATATATATATATATATATATATATATATATATATATATATATATATATATATATTCGTAAAAAAAGGAAAAGTGGAATGAAACGAATGGAAGATAAACGGATAATGTAAAGAAGTGTAATTATGTAACACATAATTACATATGTACTTACACCATGACTAATGATATATTGTTATATCATTAAATATGAAAAAGTTTAAAATCAAAATTTTAATTTGTTTTTATATCATTAAATATAAAAAAGATAATTTAAAATACAATTTTTTTGTATTTATTATTTATATAATTCAATTTTTTTTTAAAATAAACGAGCTTTAACGAGCCTATAACGAGCTTCGTAAAACACTTTGCGAGCCGAGCTCGAGCCTCAAATTAAGAGCTCGAATGAGCTTGAGCTCGAACTTCTACATTTTTAAAGATCCTAGCTCGATTAGTGTCAAGCTCGGCTCCACTCGTTTACATCCCTACGCACCACTTGTTTATACTGCATAGTTGCGTCTGGTGTATATATGTACCATGCATGTGTGCATCTCGTGCAGATATGCATATACATATGTTGACGTACCACTCGTTTTTTTTCAAAAAAAAATCGTTTTTGTTTTTTTTTTCAACACAACACTAGATAGACGATAGTGCACATGTGCACATACCACTAGTTTTTTTTCCCAGCATTGGTGCGGATAAGTGCACATGTGCATATTACAGTAGATTTTTTCAGCACATACGTTAAAGATTCATGTGTGCACATCCTGTTCATACTACTAGGTTTTTTTTTAGCACGGGTGGGTCTAAGAGCATTTATGCACCGTGCACATGTACATCTAGATCCATGTGTGCAGGTTAGAGTTGTAAACGAACCGAACATTTTGTGAACCGTTCATGAACTATTTGGCGGGAAGTTTTTTTTATTTTTGTTTATTTAATAAAACAAACGAACACAAACAAAAATATTTGTTCGTTTAGTTAAATGAATGAACACGAACAAAGACCCTCGTTCGTTCATCTATGTTCTTGAACGTTCAATTATCCATTTGTTACGAGAGAACATGAACACAATATTTGTGCGTTTATTCGTTCGCATTCGTTTTTTTGTTCGGCTAAAGTTAAACGAACGAACACGAACAAGGCCCCATTCATTTTCATTCGGTTCGTTTACAACTTTAGTACACGTGCAGCTCAATTTGGTTTAGTCAAACTCGTTGCCAACTAAATTAAATTCTAACAAAAAGAATCTGTGAGGTATAAGTACTTACTACTTAATATATAACCAACAAATTTCCAAAAAAAAATATAAATGATTGTGATTAATGAATAATAAAGAAAGTAAAAAAAGGAAAAAAAAGAAATAATACTGAGAAAAGTAAAACAAAAATTAAAAAATCGGATAACAAAAAAAAGTGTTATCACATGCTTAAATAAAAACTTAAAAAGTAAAGACAATGCAATTCAAAAAAGAAAAAAAGGCGACACACAATTAAAAAATACCCAACGCATTAACTAATATGACATAGTATCCGCGTAATAATACGGCGGCATCAAATAATTTATACTCGATAACTTGTCTTTTTCCGGTATTCATAAATACGGCGACATCAAATAAATTTCCTTTTATAACATGTCTATTTTCTTTATCTTTTTTCCATTTTCTTATTTTTCTCTTCTCAGTCAATTCTTTTATTATTTTTAAAATAAAAGTTAAGAATGATTAAATAAGAAAAACGGTCTCTACTTATAAAGTAGGTTAAATTACATGAAAATATATAGTGTAAGTTAGTAATTTGAAACTATTTAAAATTAAGAGATTAAAGAAATAGAATAAATTAATTTGAAACGATAGACTATATGAGGTGTTTAAAAAAATTTAAAATTTATGTTTATAAATTCTAATGATATGTTATTGACTTTTATGAGTTCTACATTACTACATTAGTCATTGTCCAGCCCAGTTATTTGGTCCGCCAGTCAACGGCCCAAGGCTGTTGGAAGTCTAACTTTCTCTTGGCCTAAGGCCTGGTTCCCCCCTTTTTGTTTGTTCCTTCTTCAACGTATCAAAAGTCTAGACTACAAGGCTACAAGTACATGTAGCTAATTTTCTCCTTTGACTAGTATTTTAGACCAAATTTAGGTGTTTAGTTTGTGGAATGAATATGAAGGTTTTCGAGTTAAAAATGATTTGTACACAATAAGAATTTGTCATATACATAACAATCATGAAATTTTTGTTTTTACAACTATTTTTCTCATCCACATGTTTAAGAGTATTATTAACAAACCAGATAGTTTGTTGAATTGTTGTGTATGACAAATCATTTTGTGTACAAACCATCACACTTTTGAAGTTTGACTATTTGACAAAGGAATTAATTTATAATAATTGAAATTCATTAAAAATTATATCTTGTTTAGTTGCTAAAGAAATTAATTGAAATTTAACAAAGAATAATCAAATCGATACATAGAAACTAAAAATAAATCATATCACCAACCAACCATCACTACCACCGCCACCACCTCCACCTACAACCACCATTGCCTACATTAACCACACTACCGCCACCTCCACAACCACCGTTATCCATAGTTGTCGTCGATATCACTTTTGCCGCCACCACCCATCCACTCATAGCCAGCGTTGTTGTTGCCACTGTCGATACCAACACCACATTTGGCGTGCCAGTACCTACCATCGTCGCCACCACTAACTCCCACCACCTACCCATCACCATCATTTTGCAAGCTTCGCAACCACCACCGTCGACGTGTCAGAACCACCATCATGATACCAATGGTGTTGATGAGTGACGTTGATGGAGGATGGCGGGTGGTGGGTTGGGTGGTGCAGTTCTTGTGGTGGTACAATTGTGATGGTGGTCGATGGTAGTGGTGGTAGGTTGTGACATTAGCAATAGAGGTAGAGATGATGGCGAGGGCGAGGGCGAGGGTGGTGGGGTGGTGGTGATAAGTAAGGTGGTGCATTGGTAGTGATGGTGTCGGAGAAAGTTGAAAAGGTGGCGGTGAGTACTGACAGGGGTGGTGATTAGTAGGTGGGTGGTGAGGTGATCTTGGTGGTGGTAACGACGGCTACGACGGTGTTGGTGGCAACCCAAGGAATATTGGTGGGTGAAGCAGTGGTAGTTGTGATAGGTGAGTAGTGTGAAGGCAATGGCAATGGCAATGGTGGTTGCCGGTGGTGGTGCGTGGTGTGCAACGGTAGGCGGTGGTGGCCAGGGGTGGCATTGGCTGTTGGGGTCTGTGTTAGCAACATGTGGGTGTTGTTTTTCAAACAATTTTAGAGAGTGAAAAACTTGAATCACCATAAATGATAAAACCACTAATGGAGAATTTTGCACATAATTACAAATGGTTCAAAACAAAACCTTCTGCTTGAGTAAATCTAACTGATGTGGACATCAATTGCTCCCACAAAGTATCTTAATTTGTGAGTTACACCATAATCACAAAGGCCCTCAAAGGAACTTAGGTAACTTAAGCATATTTTTTGTTCTTTATTTTTTCCTTTTTTTTTTTGCTACATACTACCTATGTCTAAATCATCTAAAACTCGGATGAAACGGAAAATTGTTGATAATACGTAACTTAACTCATCTATATAGCTGTAGCAGCATTACAAACTTTACAAATAGAATAATGAAAAGTCTAGTTTCTGAAACTACAACAATTTAGCAATCATCATTAAATCCTTCAAATTCACCAAAATTACTCAATAACATAATTAGGCGCCACTGCCAGAATCCTGTTGTTTCGAGAAGACCGTCTGCCATTTGCATCACCATCGTCCCCTTCTGCTGTTGCCTCCTCATCCACTACAATTAAATGTCCCTCCCTTCTTACCAAACTCTGCATATCAACCATTTGTTAATACAACTCCAACAGGTCAACTGGCTAAAATATGTCAAGATTATCAATTTCAATACAAAAAAAATAATTATAATTAATTACCTCTATGATAGCTTTAATCTTAGTGACTTCAGCCTTTGCTTCTTCCATGGAGTTGTAATTATTCTTTTCATTCTGCTGACCCACATACCACTGTATCAGATCCCTTTGCCTCATTCCAGCAAGCCCAGTACCTGAACAAAAAACAAACTTTTAAATAATCAAGTTTACTTTACAAGTAGAAAATGTTGTTATTAGTTGTTAACTACCTTCTCGCATAACAGTTTCCTCATGCTGTCTAAGACGCATCACAAGAGCTTGAGTCACCCGCTGAAAGTATTCATCTGTTATAACAAGTTTCCTCCCTCCACTCCCTTCTGTGTTTTCTGTACCACAGAATCAGTAACATCATAAGTAAATGGGTCAAAAATGTCGAGAGGGGATACTAGTGAGGCATAAATGAATACCAACCTGGATTCTCATTGGTTGGGTTGGCATCTGCACCACTTGGCTGAGGCTGAGCTTCACCATTCTCACCAATATTTTCATCATCTTCTTCTTGAAGCCCTTCTTGAAATTCGGTCAAATCAATCTCCGTTGACTCCACACTGCAAGATCGCGTAAATAATTAGTACCATTTCTTTTACAAAATATACATTAAAAATTTTATCAACATAGAAAATCGTACCTGATTACTGAAGTTTTCAGGAGTCTTGTTGCTAAACGAACATGTCGTGGCTGAACCTGAAACACAAAACACAAATTATGGCAAACTTAGCATGCAGGTTTTGGAAGATAAAAATGTTGCAAGTTGTATATTTTGGTATAAAAGATACCTCATCATCCAGGTGACACCTGGCAATTGCCTCTGAGAGTCTAATTAGTGCCTCCAGCTGTCTAACGGTCATACGATATGCAACTCTGCTTCCAGGAGTTGTATCACCTCTACGCAGAGCAACATAAGAGTCCACCAAAATCTGTCTGGCCTCTGCATTTAGCTGCATTAAAACACAATATGTCAGAAAATGCAATTTGGTCATTTTTATAACAGTAATGATATAAATCTTTAATAAAAACGATTCAGGAGGTTTTAACTTCTAACTTGATCAGTTCTTTATTTGGCAAAAAACTTTTATTGGGTCCATTTGAGATAGAACACAACCTGAATTGACTCATTTATAAGTCAATGGGTTGGAATCAAACCTTTGGCTTTTTAGACTTGGCAACTGTAATGTAACGTTTCAACTGGGCAGTGGTGAATGTTGGAGAAACAGCTTCTTCATGTTTTTGATGGACCCGCACAATGTGAGATGCAATATGATAATCTGTTGTATCATCAGGGTCATCAATCATGACATATACAAGGTCAAACCTTGAAAGGATGGCTGGAGGAAGAGCAACATTGTACTGCAAAAATATTTCTTATTTGTTAATATATTCCAATTTGTAAGGAAGATAATATGCTAAAAAAGATTTAGGTTGGTTTAGTATCACCTTCAATGGTTTAGACTTGTCATAGCGGCCTCCAGTGGGATTGGCAGCAGCCAAAATTGATGTTCTTGCATTCAATGTTGCTTGTATCCCTGCTTTTGTAATACTAATTGTTTGTTGTTCCATTGCTTCATGTATAGCAACCTTTAAAGTTGAAAGTTCAATATCAAGTAGTGGAACATTTACATATTTCTTATGCAAAATCACAAGAATTAAGTAGTGGAACATTTACATATTTCTTATGCAAAATCACAAGAATTAATAATAAGATTCCAAAAGTGAGATCATTACCTGATCTCTTACATCCATTTTGTCAAACTCATCAATGCAACATACACCATTGTCAGCAAGCATTAGTGCACCAGCCTAGAACAGTTTAAAAAGAAACTAGCTTATTATATCTTAATAAGTAATAACAAATGAATTATCTACAACCCTAGTATAATAGAAGGGTACCTCGATACAAAACTCCCCAGTTTCTGGTTCTTTTGCAACAGTAGCGGTCAATCCAGCAGCAGATGAAGATTTCCCAGATGTGTAAACAGATCTTGAAACTAATGTTGTTGTGTACCTATAGAAGAAAATAGAAATATGAAAACTAACAGTTCTTTTTGTTATAAAAATTTAGAATACAAGTTTTATAGATGCATACTTGAGAAACTGAGATTTGGCACAACTGGGATCCCCAACGATACAAACATTGATGTCTCCCCGAAGATTGATTCCTTCATGAGTGAACTTGTGAACACCCCCCAAAAGCATTAATAGGATTGCTCGTTTGATGTCTTGATGACCAAAAACAGTAGGGGCCATACTGTCAACAAGCTTGTTGAAGAAATCAGGGGTATTTCTCATTTGTTTAACCTCAGCTAATTCCTCTGACTACAGTAACATAAGAAAGATAGTACAAGTGCATTTAATTACATATTTCAAAATTTGCATTCAATCCATCTAAAGAACAATCTCAAATTAGAAGTTTCAACCCTTTATGTAATCTGGAGAAAAAGACATACTTTCTAAAGTTTGATAGCACAAAACAGTAAGAAGCTACAGAAATGATATGCATAAAATGCAAGAACACCAACCGTGAACTGTAGATTGTCGTCATCCTCTGCATCCCTTTTCCGGTTTCGTATATCAGCATCCCTTCTACCATCACAAATCTGAATAAAGAATCACAGTTATAACCTAACCAAAAACAATATGATCACAAAGCATGGAAAACAAAAACACAGAAAACAAATACTTTTCTACTAAATATGATTGGCAAATGCAAAGGTAGTAAACAATGATAAAGATAGTGTTAAACTGAAAAACCTGCACTGAATTGGCAATAAAAGCAAGCCGATAAGAAAGGTCTCTAACTCCCAATGCCCGAAGACCTTTAACACCTTCTTGAACAGTGCCACTGCTATTACGCTGACCACCTTCTCTACGGCATTCAGCTCTCTCCCCAGGTGCTGCCAATGCCAATATGTCAGGTATCACAACCACAGTGCCTGTAAAGATCACCCTGCAAAATTAAAAAAACAAAACCAGAAAAAACATAAGTTTTCTTCCTCAACTATTTGGTAGAGACAACAGGGTTGAGGGTAGAATGGCATACGTGTCGCCAGCCCTAGCCTGTTCAACAATGTCATGGCGAAGAATGACATCTAAAGATCTCGGAAGGGATCCTGCAGGTATTTCCTTTGATGTTTCCTGCATTCTAACCCTCTGCCAATCTGCAAATTTGCTATCTTGTCGAAGAAGTGTCCATCTTCCTTTCTTTAGACACAGAGCATTTATGCATATCATGGGCTATGGAAAAAACAGTAATACAATAAGTAAGCACAATACAAATAAAAGAAACATCTCAATAATACAAAAGTCAAGCTTCAGAATACAAACCTCAGTGTATTTATACTGTTGCTCAACATTTCTGACAATAGTCCCACACTCCAAGCACTTGAAAGTGCCCTGAAGGAGTTCTGGCCTAACCTCACTTGTACGAGTTACCACTCCTGTTACTGATACTAGCCTACCTATCTCAGATGTGCTAAGCTCTCTCAATCTGTAACATCAACATATATAAATTTGAAATTTTCACAAAAATAGTACCAGTAACAGTAGTGTAAAGTTAAATTAATCACCCATAAAAACCTGTGGATACCTTTTTATGACAGGAAGATTGTAAAACGCGATATTAATATCCTTATTAGGGTTGTCATCAGTTATGAAAGTAGGTTTCTGTCCCATCACAAATCGCTTACATGCGTTCTTCAGGTACGACTCAAACCTTCAAATTTCGTCAGAGAATCCCCCAATTTCAGTATACTAGATATAAAAAAGCACAAATTCTTGTAAAAACTATGATCCGAAAAAGTTTAATCAAAACAAGAAAAGTGACCTCAGATATTCATCAGAAATGGCTTTCTGAAGAACGTCGTTGAACCGCATAACATGAGAGAAATCGATAAACATGGTGTTGGACTCGTTTGGTCTCATTGCTTCGATTTCCGATTCATAGTAAGGTTCTCTTGAATTCGCATCTAATCTAAAGCTGCAATAACAAAAGAAGTTACCAAAACTTGTTAAACAATAGAAATTTCAACAATTAATTGCTGATCTACAAATATCAAATGAAAACCCTAAAGCGATTACGCTACCTCTTGAGGAACTCCAAGAAGATATTCTCGACCTTGGCTGCTTTTTCGTCGGTGAAGTATGCGCCGCCGAATGAATCCATGTGGTTAGCTAAGGTCTCTCTCTCCCTCTCGAGCTTTTGCAGAATCTAGAACTGAGATAGATGACTGTTTCTCAAGAGTGTAGATGGGTCTGTGTATGCAACCTTTTGGCGCGAAAATACTCACAGGCGTTGAAGGGTTTCCCGCCATCTCTGTCAGGCTATTGGGCTGGGCCTCTTTTTACATGACCCATGTTCGATTTAGCCTTTTTTTTTTATATAAATTTTAATTTTAAAAAAAATTGCAGGCCTCGCGTTTTTAGTAAGTTTATTTGTTATTTTAAATAAATATATGTGTAAGCAGACATTTATAACAAGATTGCTTATTTTTTCACGCACATAAGACTATTCTTTGTCTTACTTTTGCTTAACTTGATAAACAAAAAACTACATCTTTTTTTATAGCTCTATCACAGACTTAAGAACTTTTAAACCACGTCTACTCTATATGAAATAAGTTATTTTTCATAAAAATAAGAACTTCTTCTATCTTATTTTTACTTATCATTTGAAGCAAGAAAATCTTTTTCTAAATATATGAAAGAAGTAAGAAAATTAAAATTGGGCCACTTGGTCTTTTAGTTATGGTTTTGACTTTTAGGTTGCCAACTTCAAGAATTTTATTTGGTTTTCCTTTTCAGCCCACATGGTTTTTAGTATTTACCCATTAGGCCATTACCCAAAACAATTCATAATGGGTTTAATACCAATTTACTAATTACTATTATCAAATCCCATAATTAAGATTAAGTTGGCATTTAAGGCCCATCATCTCACAATTGTTAAATCTTAATCTAGAACTCCATAGCTTTTTAATTACAAGCAATTAAACCATTTAAACATATAAACATATTTTGTTTCATATCCGTCGCAACTTAGCCAAAGAAAAGGATCATATATCTATATTTATATATAAAAAACATGTAAATTTTCCAAAAATAATCAGTAAATCAATCTTAATTAACCAATAGGAACTCTCAATTGCAAAATTAATCCATTATCAAAAACAATTTTGGCAAGATTTGGAATTTTAAATCAATTGCAAAATTGATCGTTTAACCCAATTGGAGGGGGTTTGATGAAAATTGTGAGGAGGAAATTATAAAATATGTAAGGGACTTTTAAGAAAATATAATAGGGTTATATAAAAATTGTAAATTAATGTAATTAATTATGTGTTGTTTATAAATTATGTTTAATAGCTTGTGATATAATTTGTTTAGATAAAAAAATAATTATATATTTACGACCGTCTCATTTTTATCTACGTTTTGATGTAAATTTTATTGTAAAATGACACTTTTTTAAAATTAGTTTATTCTTAATTTTTGGTTAACCATTAATAGTAGTGGGTATTCCTAAATGAAAATGATTTCATCAGATACAAAACTTTCGGTTAAGTTTTAAAGAAGACAATTTTCTCTAATGTTGTGTTTTGCTATGACGATTAACAAAAGTCAAGTACAGTCACTTTCAGAAGTCGGTTTATTACTCAGGAAACCTGTGTTTAATTACACATGGTCAATTATATGTTACCGTTGCACGTGTTAGAAGCAAAAAAAGATTAAAAGTTTTCGGTGATATTTCATTTATTGCATTATTTTTATTTGAAAATTTTAATATCTCAAATACGCTTCCGAAATACTCGTACGTGCACGGGTCAATAAACTAGTATAAATGCATAATATATGTTAATCATTTTTGTCGCCAATTAGCTACAGATCCGCTATGGTTTTTGGCTGTCGCGGTTTAGTTAAGATTTGAGATAGTTTTGCCGTAAAAACGAACGAATACACAATTAATTATATATCTATAAAGTCGAGTTGTGTTCAATAAAGTCCATATAAAAAACATAGTCCTGAAATTTTAATATTCAATCACATGTGATTGTAAAATCATCACATGTTAATTACGAAAATGTCACTCCGTCCAAATTTTTAAAAGTCACTCTGGACCATTGATAAGACTGATGCAAAGGCTAAAATTAGTCCCTTAAGACTATGCATTAAGTATCGACTACATTTAACATTTCTCCTATAAAGTCACAATTCCTTGTTAATTTGTAAAAAGAATGTTAAAAGTAACTAAATTCGTTAGAAAATTCAGTTTTTCTATTATTGTTATTTTCGGTCGAAAAATATACTAAAAATAGAACGAAAACTTATTTAATTGATAATATGTATTTTTGTTAATAAGAATACTTGAATTAATACCAACAGAATCTTAACAACTCAAACTAATTGTAAACTAAAGTAGGGAGGCACTTTAGCATTAGTAAGTAAAATGTCTTTTTTTTTTTTTTTTTTTTTTTGTCTAATGCTAATTTTTTGGCTTTTCAAAATGTAAAGAAAAACTTTCACTCAACTGTTTTGTTTATATGATACATACATATATATACAGACATACAATGTTGACCAGAAATAAATAGATTAAGAATTGGTTCACTCAGCACTTTGTGCAAACAAGTAATCTGCTGACTTTTTTTCTTTTTGAGCAAGCTGTTGACTTCTTTCTTGATTAATGTTTTTTAGTTTCTCCATTTGTTTGTACAAAAACAACATGCTAATCACTACTTACGAAAATCATGGCATCCACCTTCTAATTTCTCCTACATCATTCCCTCATATATATACATGCATTTGTTCAACCTAGTTTGAACAAGATACCTTTTGAGTTAGATCTAGTGTTATTGTACATGGTTATGTCGGCCGAAATTGCAAACGAGAAAGAGATACATATTTCTATAGATCCGGTGTCTATGAAAGAAGTTGTCGAATATCCGAGTTTGGGGTTAACTAAACCTCGAACTGCCACTGCACCATTATCATCATTTTCAAAAAAGAACAAGTTTGTTAGTGCTAGTCTCCCTAATTCGGCTTGTTCATCTCCTCGCGGGATTGTTCCAAAGCCAAAAGGAAAAGATCATTATCAAGCACTCGAGGTATCTCTAGCTCATCAACACTCTGTGGCCCTCTCTCGTCTTGCCTGGCTTCGAGAGAATCGCTTGCAAAGAAGCAAGTCATGTGGCGAAGGGAGACCATCTTGTCAATATGATGACTTCGACATCTGTCCGACAACCAACAAAAATAGAGCTATTAGTACCAGTGCTGATAGCACGCCCAGAGGTCAGACTACACCAGATAATGATTACAAGAGATTCATTGGTGCAAAGAAACGTGATGACGAGGATTTCAAATGTGGAGCTCTTTGCTTGTTCTTGCCAGGGTTTGGGAAAGGTAAAATGGTGAGAAGCAGAAGAGTGGAGCGAGTAGAGATAGGACACGTGATCTCTCATCGTGTTTCTCTAGAGAAATTCGAATGCGGATCTTGGAGGTCATCGGGTATTCTGAATGGAGGGAGTGATTTTTCGTCAAACCTTTATTTCGATTTGCCATTAGAGCTTATACAAACGAGCGCAAACGATGCTAATTTTCCTGTGAATTCAGCCTTTGTGTTTGACAAGGATGTGAAAGGAGTTCTTAAGACGAAAGCAGACGGAGAAAGGAAATCGAATGCTTGTCGTCACGTAAGATTCTCAACATCTTCGGAGACTTCATCACCATCTTCGTGCGTCACACCTCGCATGCGCAAGGCTCGAGATGAGTTCAATTCATATTTGGAAGCTCAAAATGCATAATGAAGACCATATAACATATGATATCTTTCACAAATAAACCTTAAGTTATGAGAGTGTTTAATATTAGGTCTTGGAGTACTTAAATCACATAATGTTCCTATGTTAACTATCATATTTTTCATACGGGAGTGTTGCTACGGGCGAGAGTTGGTATAACAGGTGAAAGTTAACTAAATATTTATGAACTTGTAAAATTTTATTTAAAAATAGTTTTAAAGCAACCTTTGAACTTGACTTTTATAAAGCATATGGGGAACTTTGTATCGAGGCTTGTGGTGAATAATATGGGCTCCATCACCTTTTTGGCTTGATTTTATAACTTATTTTTGTGTTTTTATTTCAAACTAGTGTTTGATTGTCCGTGCGTTGCGTCGGGTAGAGATAACATGTATTTGAGTGTTTGACTATTAGTAATATTAGTTGTTTTTTTTATAATAGGTATCCGGCTTGCTTTGTGAACATTAGTTATTTTGATGAAAGTATGGTTAAGACTAAGATGAAAAACAAACAACTAAACTTGTGTGTGTGTTTTAATGCCCATGAGACCATGCACATCCATCTAGCTGGCGAGGAGCTGGATGGAGAGTAATACAAATGAACATCATCATCCTCCCTTCTTATCATTCTGAGTGAGTGATTAAAACCGCTTACCACTCACGCTATCTTTCCTTTTTTCTCTCTCTCTTTTCTTCTCTCTGTCTCTTTTCACTCTCTACATTTTTTTAGTAAAGAATGGTTGAAACTTAATGGGATGATGGGAAATAGAAAAGAAAATTGATATGACGATAGAAAAAAGAGAGATGAATGATTATAATCTGAATTTTAGATTCTTTGTCTTCTATTATTTTATTATATCTCAGCTCTATTTACATCAAATAGATACAATTATCTAATTTGATAAAGAAAAAACATTAACTATTAATATCGATCGTTGATTAAATAAATTTCATTAAAATATATTAGAAGTTTCAAGGGTTGTGGTGTATAGGATTAAAAAATATTTAACCCTTATATAATTATTCAAGTATGAGTTTGATGATTATTAACAAATATGCATATTTTATTTGTTATTTTTGTTAAAAAAAAGTTTTGTGGAAAGAGAAGCAAAGATTGGACATTATGTTAATTTAATCATTTAATAGAGAATGGTAAAAGTCAATTTTGTTCTTCAATAATTATAAAAAAAATCAGGTGAGACCCAATCATCAAAATATAATATATCATGAGAAATTCAATTTCTAATGGTTTAATTGTAAAGTACTAATATGCCCCTAAATATCTCATGATATTTTGCCTATTTAGTTTGTTAATTGATAGATAGAGTAATTATTAGTTATCATTTGTTTAGTTCAATTCCAATGCTAAAATGATTTAAATTTTATTCAAACCTTTTCTAAAGAATTGACTTTTTATTACTTGAGGGAATGTAATTTTTTTAGAAAATGAGATTCTATTTAAAACAAATTTATCAAACGTAATATATTGGAGTATTTGATTTTCAATTTTATTACATTTTTTCGAATTTTGTGAAACAAACTAAACCTTAATGATTTTAATCTGATTTTATAAGATGTAGGGATGTTTATTTTTTATTAAAATTGAAGAACATCTTAAAAGTTTCAAAGGAATAAGAGATGGATTTATCTTTGAAAACATTATAATAATATATAACACTAAATTATAGTAGCAAATCTCAATCTACATTTTAATCGACTAATGACAACTTAACTTCTTAACATCGCAGTCGCCCGCTACCTCAAACTCCTCAACTGCTTCGGACTTAAATTTCACTGAACATCATAACCCCGCTCACACTTTATAACGGTTACCGTCCTTCTCATACACTCACACTATCGCTGTTTTACGTACTAGGGGTGTTCAAAATCATCCGAATCCGAGCATCCGATCCGGATATCCTAAAATCCGATCCATAATTATTCGAAAATTTGGATCTCCAAATTTTTGGATTCGGATAATGATTTTCTAAAGTTTCGGAAATCTGATAACCAAAATATATTTTTTATTTATTATTTTTATATTTCTTATTTATTTTATTATTAGTATTTTATTATTATTATTATTATTATTATTATTATTATTATTATTATTATTATTTCTTTACTGTTATTAGTAGTGTTGTTAATTTTAAATGTATTATTTATTAGAAGTAACACTATTCTTTTAGAGCCCAAGATTGTAATAGACTAATCAACTTGATTTGTGAGGGTTACCGCTGTTTTGAATGGGAAATGGCGAATAGAGGGCTGTTCAATATAGTGGTCAACGGTTCGTTTGTTTTTCTGAAAAAGTTCTTAATATATTTTAAATTGAATCAATAAGAGGTATTAAGATGTAAGGGCTGTTTGTTTTTTCTTTTCATTAAGATCTGAACAGCTCTTAAAACCACTTAATTAATCAGACATAAAATTACCTCTTATAATATCATAATATAATTTATGTTTCATTATACTATAAAGAACAGAGTCCTTCATTTACTAGTTCATGTCAACATCTACTCCTCCATTTTGCTACATACATAGACACCTTTCACGGTCACCGTCGGCCGCCACATGCTGTCGCGCATCTCTCTTCCATATATATTGATTTTAATTCCGTATATTATTATGGTTTGATATTTGTTCTTATTTTACTTTATAATTAGAAATTTTTAAATTTAGTTATATATGTAACAGTTGAATATAAAATATTATAACACAGATAATTAAAACCATTCAGATATTTCAAAAAACAAACAACAAAATATGAATGAACATTAAGGTGTCAGGATCACCTCTTAATGTTCAGACACAGTATTCTAATGGAGGCTCAGAACCTCTTAATAAACAAACGGAACCTAAAATCGTGAGCTAAATTCCATGCTTAGGTAGGTGTAATGAAATGGAAAACTTAATAATTGATGGGTTTAGTTCAAACACCAACAATAAAAAAAGCCATGGAAACAAGAATTTGCAAAAGTAAATTATATGTCAATGACATAGATTTATGGCCTCTAGGGTAGTACGAAAGAACCGAGTTGTGTTAAGGGATTTTTTTTAAATCATCGAACCGACTAACATTAACTAATCGATAAAGATTGGTTCATAGAGTGTTGAGAAGAAATCGTTAAGTGGAACCATGATCTTTATCGAGTTTGTGTGGGAACCGATTGGTTTGGCGCGACAATGGTGAAGACTCCAAAATGTTTGTGGCGTGAACTGTTAATCAAAGGCTGAATTGTTTTATTTTATATAAAAAAGATAGGAGTCGTAGTGAAATGTTCAATATAGTCCAAAGTTTTTGTGTAGTCCTGAGGGACAAATCTCAGCCACAAGATAAAAAAAAAGGCAAATGCTCACTAGCACCTCGGGACACCACCACTGCCGCCGACCACCACCTCCGGCCACCCCAATCACATGTGATTGAAGCACAATCACATGTGATTACCGCCAACCACCACCACCGACCACCACCTCCGTCCACCACCACAGCCGCCGACCACCACCTCCGGCCGCCGCAATCACATGTGATTGCACACCGCTAACCACCAACACCGACCATCACCTCTGGCGACCCAATCACATGTGATTGAAGCCACAATCACATGTGATTGCACACCGCCAACCACCACCATCGACCATCACCTCCGGACACCACCACAGCCGTCGACCACCACCTCCGGCCGCCGCAATCACATGTGATTGCACACCGTCAACCACCACCACCGACCATCACCTCCGGCTACACAATCACATGTGATTGAAGCCACAATCACATGTGATTGCACACCGCCAACCACCACCACCGACCATCACCTCCGGCCACCTCCTCTGGCGACGCAATCACATGTGATTGCACACTGTCGGCCACCACCACCACCACCGCCGACCAGATCTTTTTTGAAGCATCAAACGACGAATCTGAGACCAGATCTGAACTCCTCTCATCAAACCGAGTTGAACCACCACCATCCCCACCCTAAACAACTCCGGCAGCCGGCGAATTTGGCCTCGTCGGCTCCAATTTGAGACATTAACTCCAGATCTTTTTTTTAAGCATCGAACGACGAATCCGAGACCAGATCTGGACTCCTCTCATCAAACCGAGTTGAACCATGTGCGCCACCACCATTAACTCCGCCCGTGGTGGTCGGATTTTGCAGCGGCGGCCATGGTGGCCGGAGTTGCTCGATTTCTCGTTAATGGAGGATCGTGGGGACGATCAGGCTCCATAGTCTTGTAGGGGAGTCAAAACTGATCACCCTCACCAAAAATCTCGATGATCCGAAGGTGGGATCGCCGGAAAACGGTTTGTTGATCGTGTGGCTGAGATTCGTCCCTCAGGACTATACAAAAAAGATGGACTATATTGAATACAACTCAGGAGTCGTAATTGTTGGGATTTTCTAATTGCTTAAGTGGTAACGGTGAAACGAAAACCCGTAAGGAATTACAAACGAATACTTATGTCTAAACTTAACCGTAAATTGGTTGGTGCCTTTGAATATATCACAAATTGTATTGTACACTTGTCTAGACTTAAAGAAACGCAAATTCGGCCTTGCGTTATAATTGCAAATTGTGGGATATGATGAATCATAAATTAAGCATAGGTTTGAATTTGCAATTGATTAGGTGATGTTGAATCACATATAGGCAAAGTTTTGAATTGCGAATTAATGGTGGGACTTGTAAAGTTGTAATACAATCACAAAATATAAGTTAACATGAATGTAAAAGATGGGCTGGTTGTTGATTTCTACAAGTTCTCTTGAAATGGGTCAAACCGACCCGTTAAGTAAAGAAATGTGTGGATCAACTAAATGATTGACTTTGACACTATCCAATGGCCCTATACATGTTTCTTAAATTGAAAATAAAAGGGTTCAAGTGATGCAAAACAAATTCGGGTCAAAATGGTGAAAATGTCGAAATAGTTGCAAGTTTGAACTTTGTCGTCTTTTTGAGTTAGGAGTTCAAGACTTCAAATTCTGTAGTTGAACTCCTCATGTTAAGGGGAACAAGCTGTCTTTAGAAAGTTTTATTCAAAAACGTCGTTTTTGGGCTCGATTTGTTAAAGTCAAAGTTGTAAATTTTTTACCCGTTTGGTCATTAAAGAGCTTTTTAACTTAGTTTCACCTTTTGGGCAGATTTATTGGGAGAGTGCTTGCATTATAGTACGCTTATAGTGAGACAAGTAGGTGGTAAACTTTTGGTAGAAGTAAATTGGGTTGATGGGTCGCCGAGTGAACTTGGGCCTAGTATGATGTGTTGGGCCCAATGTTCATAGCTAGCATATTTAGAGTATCGTGAGGGATTAATTAGGTTTTGAGAGTAATCTTACCAACCACATCTTGTACTTAAAACGATTTCCCTTAATTGTAGGTTGTCATCGGTGAATTGTCGTGACTCTCAGATTTACTATTTTACCGTGTTATGCTTCTGTGTTGAAATTCAGTTGAATTTCACTAACTTATATATAATGTTGCGATACGTGTTCTATGTGATACTGTGACGATTACCAGCCTATGTGACATACTTAATGTGATGTCTGTGTGGCATTTTGAGCAGTTGGGCTCATTTGGCAGATGGTCACCCCGCCTGTGTGACATATTTGATGTGATGCTTAGTATTTTGAGCAGCTGGGCTCGTATGGCAGATGGCAACCCCACCTATGCGACATACTTGATGTGATGTGTATTATTTATTGGATGTGTGTCTGATATAATGTATAAGTGTTGTTTACGATTGTATTGCCATAACCACACTCAAATTGCGATTATACCATAAACCCGCTATGATTTAAAGTTCTTAAATTCCTTAATCCCAATTACCATTAGGCCCAGCAATAGCCCAAATAAACTTACTTCCCCTTTGCCATTCAAGAGCTTCCTCAACAGGACTTTGTGACTTCAGTTTGAAACTACAATTTGAAGCTATGACTAATGGGACCTTAAATGGGACATTCAAAAATTCCATTTCCATATCCTATGTGGTTTCTAAACTATTTGAGATCAAAACAAGCTAATTGCAATCATATATATATATATATATATGAGGAATTTCATTTGAGAAACATTTTTAATGCGAGAACCGCGAGAAAAATCTGAGCCATCCAATTCCCCATCCTTCAATGTGATTGCCCGCCCATGAATTTTTTATGTGCACCCTGCCACACTCTATCCCTCCACGCTCTCCATACATTAACTTCCCATATCCAAGGAACGGTTGAGATTGGTTCTCATGGTTCTCGCACTAACAAAAGTTCTCGAATGAAACCTCCCCTTTATATATAAGTTGATTTTTGGTTTCAAGCACAAGTGAGTTCTTGCTATAATGTAAAAACAAACGCACCGTTGACGCCTGCCTCCACCAAAAGAGACCCTACAGCTCACCATTTTGGTTATTTTTGTTGTTGTAATTGTAACACCATAAAACACAAGCCATTTTTTTTAAATCACAGCGGAAGTATTGCGATAGAAAATAGTAAGGAAATAGCAACACCCACAAACTTAAAACCCATACCGTATCACAACACAGTATATCCTTTCGTGTTACAAAAGAGTTATGAAACATGGCTCATAATTTCAAAATATAATATCAGAGCGACGGTCAAACTTCCCCTGTAAGAACAAACACCTACCGAAGCTCACCAAAACCTGCAACAAAGAGTTAGGGTGGGGAATTAGCACAAGGCTAAGTGAATGGAGTTTAAGCCACAAACAGCAATAGCATAATCACAATAATCACCACAAAAACAAGATAGAAGGACTACTCAAGAGCGGCGCACCACATATCATCAGAGGCACGACGGCTCTACAGAGCCTGCAACCCATATGCCAGCCAAGCATAGGTTTACCGATGACGGCCTGCTAACTGGCACACTTAAACCCCCTCTGCTGCAAAGAATATAACAGGTGGTGAACAACCGCACAACCAGAAGCAACCCAGTCTAGCCCATCACAAACCGGCTAACCTCCCTCAAAGACAGCATGCACACAGTAATCTTCACCGCGCACATATCTTGGACTCGATTTCAATCAATAAACACATATACCAGTCATCGCACAATCATAATGCCAATCACCAAACAATCACAATCTCAATCTCTGAACAATCATAATACCAATCTCCAAATAATCATATCAGATTAAACAATCTATCGCATGATTAAATAATATGAATCCAGATAATTATCATAATCATAACTAATACCACCAGTGAGTTAAAGTACACTCACCTGTGTCCTCAAAATCCACACTCAGTGGTCTTATATTACTGAGTCTTCAGATCCCCTGACAACACAGCACAACCAAATTAGTAATTCAAAACATGATTAACTCCGAAAGTCAAATCAATTCACCAACAGGTCAAAGCTTAACCGTTACACCTAACGTCTGTAACCAACAAGAATACACTCAAAATCATTTAGAATATCTATATATGTCATAGGTAACATGTAGCAACCAACAAAACACGTTCAAAATACATATTTATCCATTTAGCTCGCAAACGGTTCAAAACCAACCCGTTATGCTTAACATACCAAAACCAACTTGAAATAAATCAAACACCATTTAAGAATACTTTATATATCATATGGAACATGTATCAATCAATGAAACTTGGACATGAGTCATCTAAGTTCATTTCATATAATTAAAGTGTACAATTATCACTAATAAGTTCATAATTACATCAAAACTTCCGTAAATATGATTCACTATCAAAAACACCTCAAATGTGTCTTATAACCATGTATGGGCATGTAACAATCAACGAGATGCGTGCAAGTTGCGTCTAAGTTGTTTCCTCAAATTAAAGTACGCATTTAACACTTATAGTTCCATAATCAAACCAAACCTTTCATGATTAGGATCCAACATTAAAACTCCTTAAATATATTATATAAACATATATATAACATGTAAATAGCAGGTATTAGCAGCATATAACAGCATACAAGAAAACACAACGCACAATAGACTGAAAACGAAGTTCATGGCTGCAGCAGGGGAGGTAGCGCCGCGAACCTACCCCCGGATCGCGCCGCGAAAACTGCTGTGCAACAGCAATATGGTGTTCTGTTCTCTGTTCGTACCAACAGCCATATATTGCAACACACACACTCGATTTTGCAGTAGCTACTTACTACTTTACTCAATTCTAAACCTCCTAACATGTCAAGAAAATACTAGAAACATATAATAAACATCAACACACATAAGGTCATCAAATCATTCATCCCAATTTCAAGCTTCATGACAAATCTCCATTAAAGGAGTTCTTGGGCTCAATTTCATTCAAACACAGAACTTACCCATGAAAATCCTACCAAATCAGTAAGTTAATGCTATAAAATCATGGCAAAACATAAAAATAATTTCAATTTATCAATTACCCAACCAAATCTTAAACATAGAAATTCAAATCATGGTTTTCTTTCAAGAACTTATCACAGCAATTCAAAAGCTAATCAAAATCAGGATATAGATCATAAACTAAACTCTAATTCCAGTTAATCACCACTAATAATAAAGAATCATGGCTGGCTTGTTGTTCTTGAACGAGGTTTTAAAGGAAAAGCATATGTAAGTGAGAAGAAAAGCTTCTACAGGAAGCATAAATGAACAAGGTCGATCCATGTGGTGTCATTTAAATAAAACAGTACACATATATGTTTTCTGAAATACAGGAACATTAATAAAGCGTTCCTACTCAATTAGTTATGAATCAACGAGGTATTATTCGGGACCCTCGTGTAAAAACGAATCATATGGCATCAACTAACATATAAAATATTAAAACTAATATTTCACCTTTTTACACCGCGGTCTAATTAAAATCATCAAATAATCATCAAATAAAGATATCATAACAATTAAATAATCAATTACTATAAACAATTAAATATAATTAAATGTAATTAATAAACAAATAATTTACCATCTCACGTAAACTACCAGGCTCATTGGGAGGATGTTACAAATCTCCCCCCCCCTAAGAGGATTCCGTCCCCGGAATCTCACCACGTTACTAACCCAACGGTCCTTCCATTAATCACTTTTCAAGTTGACATTCAGTTCAAATTTCAAGAGAATCTGATTTTTATAATCTACCTTACATATACGCATATCCGCCAACTCAGCATGAAGATCAAAAGTAACCATATGGTCATTTACTACTTATCTTATGCAAAACTGACCAAATATATAATGAAGAGCTAGCATTCAGCGTTCCCCAATGCCCCTGATTCCCTTTCTGTGTAATGAATCTGCGTACAGTTTCTGTCTCTCACATCTGTCTCTAACCAACACGTAGGAGTATGACAATGATGATCACATAACAACTCGTAAGGGGTCACACTGACTCTCGAGTAATAAGAATTTCAAATGCAAATTTACCCAATGGTAGGTGCAAATCCCAAGGTCTATCACACTCTATACACACGCATGTAACATATCCTCAAGTTTCTGAATGGTTCATTCAGCCTGACAATCTGTCTAAGACTGATAAGCTGTACTCAAATTAACCCGCGTTCACAATTCCCGCTGTAAAGTCTTCTAGAAGTTCAAAACAAATCTAGAATCTCTTTCAGAAACAATCAATACTGGAATATCGTGTCAAGGTACTATCTCATCTCTATACAGTCAAGCTAATCTATTGAGAAAAATTACCTCACTGGTGGCAAAAAATTACACATTATTCATCAAATAGTCAACAATCACCCGAATCATATCATTGACTCTGTTGAGTACGTGGGAGTTTGGTTACAAAATCCATCATGATAAACTCTCATTTTCACTTTGGTATCTTCAGTTATCTCAATAAACTCATAAAGTTCCTGACATTCCACTATAACATGTGCTCAAATATATCAAAATTCCACGAATTATGCAACGTCTGTCTTCATCGTGGACCACCAATACAACACTTTAAGACCGTTATACAATTTTAGTACTACCTGATTAAGGCAATCTGGACTTGTGAGTCACTGTCAAAATCAAATCACAAAACTCTCCAAGTAAAGACACTCAATCACTAGACCCGTAAGTGTTTAATCCTCAAAATTCATCAATTAAATCCTCTTTTCTCTTTAATAAAATTTCCACTTCAAAATTTTATCTTTCAAAACTTTCATTTGAATAATTTCAGTCTATCCACTAAATCAGACCAATCTCGATTTGCACAAAACAAATACTATCACTGACTCTCTTACATTTCCAAGCATAGGCTACTGCATTAGCTTTCTAAGGTTGATAACGAAATTTCGCAATCATAGTGATAAATCAATTCTAAATATTGTTTTTATCTCATATTCAACTCTTTCGACAAAAAAACACATATCGCAAGCTCGAATAAACAGTACAAATCACACATTTTATATCATTTCAATAATATCTCCACAGTGTTTAAGGCAAACAACATCTGCAAACTCCAAGTCATGCAAAGAAAATATTACATCACACTAAAATCATCAGATCCATCGAGTAGTGCAAAAATAGGCGTCTGACAAAATAACTATTTCAAAATCTGAAATACTACTTCTATTCATCATTCCATCAAATCAAATCTCTTTACAGGTTTGCTAGGTCAAATGTCTCACAATCTAAAATCCATCTTCATTAAAACATTTTTGGGTAATCCAAAGCCCTCAAATATCAAAGATTATCCGCCTTCTCCATTCAACCCAAATTGAATACTCTTGTACGCAAAATGAGAAGATAAATCTTCATAACAAAGCAAGGAAGAAATCGGTTGTGTTTTACAATTAACCAAACACAATACATCATACAGCATGTAATTCAACTAATCAGAAAGCAACTTCTTATGACATTTAATAACTGCTCTATACCGGTTCAAACAATACATACTTAACAATATATCAAACCCAGATATAGGTATCAACAAAATGAACTAGAAATCATTTATCATCTATCACCTCTACTTCTAGCACAACAGTAGCATTAGAAGCAGACATATTCAATTATCATATAAAGTCACAGAGATAATAAGGCAATTAGCTCTAGAATCACATAACATACATAAAGGTATAGAGTTCATCAAAACATACCTGTAATATCATCTTCAGTAATGGTAGCATCATCTACCGACATCTGAGTTGCTCTACCCTCTGGCTAAGAAGGGTTCTTTCTCTTCCGTCCAACTGCTGACGAAGATTCCCCGACATCTCCCGCTCCTGACCCTGACCAAATTTTCTTGTCAACTATACAGTCATTCCACCGATGACCTTCTTTCTGACCATTCTAGCAAACACTGCGACGGAATGTACAATTCTTGAGTTCATGACCAAACATTCCACATCGAACACAATGTACCGTTTGGTGTGTGCAAGGCTCAATATGAAAGGATTTGCACTTGCGACACCATTGTGATTCTTGATTTCCATGGTTCTAGCTGCTTTGCCCCATCTGTCCCCGCTAACTATTATAATATTCAAAACTTGACTCCCGTGGAGGAGTCTCATCTCGGTTTCTCTTATCTTTAATCTTAATTTCATCCTCTAGCATTTGGATCGCATATTGTATTCTCAATTTATTCTCAGGATTACATGCTTCCAAAACTTTTACCATTTCTCGCATGTAGTTCAAAGTTATGTTAAGATCTGGGATATCATGATATTCAGATGATTGATAATCCAAAAATGGCCAATAATCGCAAAGTTGTGTAAACCTCATGTATGGATAAGGATATACTCCTTGAGGTGTAAACGGATAGTGAAATTGCTGTTCTGTCCCTTGTGATGCAAAAGCAGACGGAAAAGTAACCGGAGGAATAACAGTCAAAGAAGTCTTAACTTGTTCATTCAGTATAAGTATATGTTGTTCTAAACTACGAATAGTATCTCGAAGTTCTTGTATCTCATTTTCTAGTTTATGAATGTACTCACACTGATCCGGTTTAGTTTCAGTACCTGCATCCTTGACATGAGTAGGTGTTTCCATATTACTCGTTGATGAAGTTCCAATCTTTGCTAGAGTCACAGGAGTCTCTGTCGAGATTTCTTTGTCAGCCATATTTGTAATACTCACAACATCTCAACACTTATTAGATAAACCATTAGTACACACATGCTAACCACAACACACAACAAATCAAAACACTTTAATTCCCCCACAGGATGTTACAGTAATCTATCACAAACAGCGTTCTCGTTTTGTACGGTTGCTCGACCAAGCCCAAATCACCCCGAATCCACTCTATAAATTGAAACATGTATCATGAAATTGACATGTAAGGACTCGCGAAGTTATGAGGGAGGTTGCCTGTTGAGATTCATCCTCTGAAGAAATTCGAATGGCTTGAATCCTTCATGGTTTCCTCAACAGTAGACACAGGTCCTTCAATGGGTGTTTGGCGGTTACAGTGTTTAGAATCTCCTTCAAATAGTAGGATGCAACTTGTGCTCGACCACGACGACATACACGAAAATTGATTAAGCCCTCGTCGATTCAATGCTCCGCTGGTGAGGAACTCGTCGTCTCTCCTTTCTGCTTTGAAGAATAATCACGTCACACCCAACGTTTTTTACAGGGGAGGGGTTTGATGGCTACAGTAGTAGCAAGCGGTGGGCCTAGAGCCCTAGATGGCCCAATAAACTTATTTAAGTGGTTGACCTAATATCTTGAAACAAGAAATTTAACCTTTATATTAAATGTGACCCGTTAATTTTAATAGTCCAAGACGAAAATACTTAAAATAAGTACGATAATATTTTAATTAAGAAACAGGGAAAATGGTATTATACATAGTATAAATGTTGATCTGAAAAGATGTAAATGACAAAGGAAATGAAAAAATTATTCATTCTAGTAATTAGGCCTTGAAATATTTAATAGGCTTTATTGACTTCTATTTAATAACACTATAAAACAAGAAATTTATATAATATATTAAATATTAGTTGGTCGGTTTCTTAATACGGAGGTTTCTGGTTATACCGAAACAAAACTGATCCCATCTGTTATTTCAAAATTTAAAACCGAAATATTGGTTTTAAAATGGTTTCGTTTTTATGTAACGACCGCGTTTCGGGGGTTTATAAAGATGTAAATATCTTTAAATTAAATTATAATAAACAACTAACTAGATGCCACATGACATGTTTCTAAGGCCTCTTTTTTGTGTTTCTAAGGCTTCAATCTAAGGTATGTGTTTCTCTTTTGTCGAATCTCAACTTTGTTTGGATTGAATCTGAATTTTGTTTGGATTGAATCTCAATTTGTTTGGATGTTTGTTTGTTCCATGATTTTAATTTCAGTTGAAAGGTCCGATGATACTGTTTAATTCAAATAAAAAACTATGCAAATATGATTGTAATGAGAAATTCAATTTTTACCGGATCTTTAGAATCATAGTGTTTGTGGGTTCATGTACCAATATGCATATAGTTAGGTTTTAGAGTTCTTCATGATTGCAAATTAAATCCATTAACAGGGGTGTTCAATTGAATTTGCAGTTTTTGAGCAATTAGTTGATTATCAATTAACATTAATTTTGTAAATTTGGAGATCTTTGAATGATAACCAACTTTGTAAGATTATCAATTAACATTAATATATGATGTTTTTCGATCCTGAAATGTAAGATTTGGGTCAAGGTGGTCGAGAAAATTTACCAGGTTTCTGCTATATCACATTAGTTTATGAGTTACCTACAAATGAAAATAGTGTTGAATAAGGTATGGTTTATGGTTATGGTTGGGTTAGAGAGGCCAGGTTTTGAATGTTATAGTTTTTAATCATGGGCAAGGTTAGCTTGTGAATTTATCTATCTTAAAAAGAATAGTGTCAAGTTAAATATATTTTTCTTTTATTCAGTAACCAACTTTTTGAAGTAAGATTTATGACAACAATTATTTGTAGAATTATAGATTAAATGAAGAAAGAAAGTATTGGTAGGTCAACATGACCCAACACAGCCTACTTGGACCTCAAATTAAAGATGGCATGTTTTTCACAACCTACATTAGTCATCCTCTCATACTTTTGTTGCTAATCAATGTATATGTTATTAATTATTAATCCAAGCCCAATTTTGATTGTCATTCTTCTGATTTCTAGCTTCTGGTTGTTTACTAAACAAGATGTTCAAGAAAATTTGATGATCAGTTTAAGTTTTTCACAAATATTACTAAAGGAATTTTATGATCATGTTTGTAAAGAAATGAAGGTTTACTCTGCAACTACTTTGTTCCTTCAGTTTTTAGGCTGGATAGTTTTAATTTTTATCCTCTTTTTTAATCGTGAAGTCTGTTTTTGCAGTAATTGATAGTTTACGACAGTGATCGAGAACTCATATATCTCACTAATGGCACCGGTAAATGAGTAATACAGATCTTGAAAACTGTTATATGAGGTCAAAAGATGCGGTATGTATTTTTGTTCTCTTCTCTATTGCTCTGTGTTAAACATATATTAAAAAAAGTTTATTATTTGTTGCAATATTAGTCAAAAGTATGTGTCAGATAATCACAAAAGCACGATACATGTACAATCTGGAAGAGTCAAATGTCATTTTTGTAAGCGTACATATAAGAACATTGTGTTAATTAGGGCTATGAATATTCTTGGAGTCATTGGGGGCATTTGAAGTCTTAAAATTGTTTGACAGCTTCTTCTCAGTCTTAGATACAATACTTCTAATTTCAATTCAAACCTTTTGATTTCAATCTCAATGGATCGAAACATCATTTTGGGCATTTCATTTGTCGGTTTTAATTCGATGAGTTATAATGACCTGCCTTATATTGAGTTTAACAATTTCAAGTAACTGGACTGAAGTTGTTGTCTATCGAAATGTGTATTGGTACTCTTGTGCGGTGACATTACTTGCATATGGCTACATATGAGTAGTAAACTGAAAGAAACGTCTATGTTCTTCTTGAATCAGAAACAGTTCGTAATGGTGCTAATAATCTATGGTGGCTGGAGTAGTCTTCTAAAATATATATTAGGTTGTTTCTCTAAATCTTATGTGTTATATCATATATGAGATGAGTAGTAGTTGTATTATCTTCAATTAATGCTTAAAGTTTGTTTGTGTATCTTTGTTTTTAATAGCAACCTGCAAGTGCTATGCCAAAGTTGAAAACACAATCAGATTTGCTAATGCGAGGCATAAAGCCGTTAAGCGATTCTCTACCGACGCAAAAGGACTAAGATTTGAAAACATAATCAGATTTGGTTGTCTTGATTGTACTTATAATGTTCTCTGCTTACTTACTGTTTTCACGAAATATTATCAATTGTACTATCAAATTTCTGGTCCAAGTCTTTTGTACTAACTTTGTGGTTGACAAAGGAGAAGTATGTAAAAATGTTTTTTTTTTTATTTATAAAAAAAAGTAGTTCATTTTTTTGATGAATAATAAATTATATGATTAAGCTGGTTTGAAGCTCCTCTGTTATAATGAGAAACTATGAAAGGGCATATGTAAAGGGGCATAAGATGATAGTGGCTAAACTATGGATGCAAGTTCAATATTTAGTTTTGAAAATGTAGGTTAGAAACTATTTGTCGAAAACTCTGTTTGCAAGTGCAATATTTAGTTTTATTGCAACTTCAATATTTAGTTTTAAAGCATAATTGATACACCCCTTTGGTCAATATACTTTTTTGATGAACATCGATCTGGTGGATGCAAGTTCATTTAATTTGCAAAAAATATGAAGTGTATTTAATGTAACCGTCTACTTCATGAAATATATCAAAATTTATCTACTAAGATCATGTTATTTACAGAGTTAGCAGTGTGTCAAAGTAAGACCATTTAACTATAAGCTGCAAATTTTTATTTTTCTAATCATTTTCCTAGAGATTTCTATCCTTGAATTTATAGTGGTTATTTCAAGATTCTTAATATGAATATAAATAGTTTTTCCGTCTTCATCTTCAGCTCAATAGCTCATATCATATAAAACTATTGTGAGTATCAAAACAATAGATCTGCTTGATGCTTTAATATAAAAGATATAATGTAAATGAGAGATGATATTTCCTCCTTTTATTTTCTCCCAATTGTTTCAGTGAACATAATTAATCATAAGTTACGTGGTTATTTTAGTGCAGGTGTATGCAATATGTGATAAACTTGGGGTTATAAGGATGTTCCCATTTAGAAAGCAGATCCTTTGTTGCGAAGCTCCAGAAACTGTGTTATATATTCTAACTCCACAAATACATGTTATTAAAAGAAAACCAGAAATTTAATTATGTTATGTTAATGATAAAATACAAGGCGCATGTCATTAAGAAAAGTGGGTTTTTGTATACACAAAGGAAGTGGAGTCGGATCACAAGACTTTGTTGCTATAATGGATGAAGGGTTGAATGGGTACTAAAGACAGGAAATTATAAGAGATGAGAGACTCCAAATATTTAAGAGTTATATTAGAGTAATTAGATGATTACGGAAATGTGTTTTTGTTTATTGTGATATAATGAAGTAGTGAGCATTTACTTAAAAACACGGCATTCTATACATTTCTAAATTCAGTTTTGCTGATAATGTTTGATCATCCGTACAAACTTAGTTTATATTGCAACATAAAATTTTGATTTATGACTACAACTTTGTTTTAATATCTTTTAAGATTTTTTTATTAATATTTATGGTTTCAACAATGTTTAAATCAACTCGTGTAATACACGGGTCTCTAAACTAGTATTTAATAAAAAGAAACTAGTTATAGATAATTAAACACGTTTCGAATACAGAATTTAGTACTCATGCTCACGAATGTTTAATTAGGTGAATATAAATTGTTTACGACTAATAGTGTTTATCTATAAGGGTGCGTTTGGTACAGATAATGGAATTACAGAGATATGATTGCAGAGAATGAAATTGCAAAGAAAGGGAATTAGTCTGGAGAAAGAGAATTGAATCTTCTGTTTGGTAGCACAGAGATTTCAGCAGAGAAATACAACAGATAATCATTTCTCTTGTTTGGTAAAATAAATATTTCAACAGAGAATTATACCTAATTTAGCATTATCACTCATATATCACAAATTTTTATCCATATATTGTATTTACTTTATAGTTTAAGATTCATATTAATGAAATGATCCCCATTTAATAATAAAAAACAAACATATTTTATTATTATATAAAAAATGTATGTATAATAGACATGTTAATCTCATCTTGTTCACTATAGCCACTTTTTTTCTTTTCACTGTGCCTCCTTGTTTACTGTGCAATCCTTGTTTATTGTGCCATCTTTTTGCTTTTCCTTACAACCGCCGCTTGGCCCTGTAGTTCATTTCTATTATCATCTGATCAGAGAGCCCAACAAATTTACACAATTTCAAAGATCTGAGATGAGAGACCTAGAGATTGAGCCAGGGAGAGAGAGAGATACTCTTCGCTGCTGTCGCTGTTAGTGATAAAATGAAGCCGTCATCGCTGATCTCTGGGGAAGAAGCTGTCACGTGAGAAGGATTCGCCGCCGCCGGAGAGATTGAGCCACCATCGGAGAGAGATAGAAATGCAGCCGGAGAAAGACCGGTGTTCGCAGGGGTGAAGAAGTGTGGCTGTTGTTGCCGTCGCCGGAGATATTGAGCCACCACCGGAGAGAGATAGAAATACAGCCGGAGAAAGACAAAGTTGCGTTCGCAGAGGTGAAGAAGTGTCGTTGCGAAGACGTTTCGGTGGGTGCGAAGAGCGGCGGCTCTCACTGGACAGGGGCGACGACTCTCAAACGGGGGAGACGAGACATATGAACGTCAAGGAAAGAGGGAAGATGGTTTGGGACGTGTGCTTTCAATTCCCACCGCGAAACATTTTTTCAATTCTCCCCTTTTCTTTGCTTCAGGCGGAGAAATAAAAGTAGAGAATAGGAAATGGATTTTTTTCTCGACAGCCCTTTTCTCGCATGTTAACAAACAAGGGATATGATTCTTTTTCCATTTCTCAGGCCCCAAATCTCTCTACCAAACATGCCCTAAGATCATTTGTTTTTCGTGTTTGAGGTTTAGTAACCACGTTTTAGAAAATTTTGACAAAGGAATGGTTGAGGATGACTAAAAGGTAAATCTAGGATGATTAAAAGGTAAATTACTATTAGGGTTAAACCTTATTTGGGCTTAATAGCCTCTTACGGTAGTTCTTTTTAGGGATTTTGTGCGTGTGTGTGGGTGTTCTTGTGCATTCGGCAGACAAGAACGAAGAAGAAATAAGATCAAGAATCAAGTGATTTGTGAAGGATATCAACCAAGTAAGTACCTTAATTTTTAGATATGTATTTCTTAGATTGTTTTAAGGATTTATTGATGGGTTAAGTTACTGAGAATCTGATCGAACAAGGGGTATGAGGAATTTGATGGTTTTGAGTTTTGAATGCAAAATCAATGGAGTCTTTGGGTGTTTAATCTTAAATTGATGGTAGGATATTAGTTAATGATGCTAATGGTAAACAATGGAAATTGGAACAATTACATGTACTTATGAAATCAAAGATCGATAGGTGGATTTAGAACTTGGTTCTTCGACTGTTTCAGATAGAACTTACCTGCTGTAAATTACGATATATGAGGAAGTGATTGGAATTATCATTGTGGGTGTTAGGAGGTTTAGGATTATGATTTCTTTGTGTAATAACGATTAAGAGATAGATCGGAGAATTAATTGCAATTGATAGTTCTTATTAATTACAATCTCATAGTTCGGGTGAACTACGATTGCATTTGAACTACAATTGCACATGAATTACAATTGCAAGTGTGTGTATCATTTAAATTACGTATGGAATTGAGGCATGAAATATGATGCAATGAGAAGCTGAATTATGGTTCTTCCTTCAAAGTTGAATTACAATTGGATTACCTGATGAAATATGATTGGGTTATAGCTGAACTACTTTAATTTCAATCTGGCAAGAAAAGCTTTGAGTTGCAACTTATGAACTGTTGGAATAGAACTTCGACTAGGATAAGTATCTAAATTGCAATTTCAATTGTGGATTTTAGATTCAATCCATGATTTTATTCCTTTTATCTCTTTTTAGTTCGGTTCCTTAATCGGTTACTTATTAGGATTTGCTTATCGTCTAGGGTGCGTGATAATCTCTCGGCTTATTGTTCGACTTCGACTTGCGAACCGAGTGCCAAGACAAAATATGTTTTAATAAACACTTACGAATGATTCATTTAATAACAAGTGGAAATAAATATATGAACTTGTTGTATACATGATTATGTGATTAGATGATTTGTATGGTATATGAATGACATGAGATATGATATGATTACTTGAGTGTCAACATGATTGTGATTGTATGTTCTAATTACGGATATGATTGATGATTATGATGATACGATTATGAGAATGATTTACGTATGAACTCGAATGATTAATCAACAAACAAATATTATGATTAAATGTTTGTTTCCTTAGAGGGAGGGGGTAGTTTCTCTCTGATTACACGATACGGGCCTAGTAGGTAGTTGATGCCTTCTAGTATAAAAGTGCTAGCCAGACGGGTCACCGAGTCTTCTAGAGGGCTTTGGTGGCAAGTGGTATGGGTCCTTACCGGCTTGTACTGGAGTGATGTGTGACTACGGTTTGGGTCATATGCAGAACATCACGAGTGTGTGAGGAGGAGATGGACGGTTGCCTCCGTTTGTACTTGCACACTAAACGACAACGCGAAGTACCTATACGGTTCTACCTTGCGCAGTTGGAGTAGCGAAAGCGGTCGGGTTCTTAGGGGTTTGTGGTGCAGAATGGAGTAGCTACCCATTCGGTACACGAGTCGGCTAAGTAACGCGAGTAGAGAACTGGGGTTTTCTTAGAAGGGTTAGACACCAACTAGGTGAACTCTAAGAACATACGGTTGTTAATGACGGTTGATGACAATTGAATTATATAGAACAATAATGATAAAACGGTTGATAGGAATTATATACGAAAGATATGGTTATGATCATTTATGGTTTATTACGGTTGATTCGGTTTGAATGATTACTTGATTAAAATGATTTATAACTATTATGTGAATTGATGTACTTGACGATTCGATGTTGTATGATTGCGAGTTTGGGTTTGGGTCAAGTACACAAACGGGTCGGGTTGGGCATTCGTTTATAATGTCTAATTATGATCATAATCGGTGCTTTAATATGATGTTTTATATTCTAAGCTTACTGTTGACTCACGAGGCGTTAGCTGACACTATGTTCTTTTGAAATGGTGTCTGGTACTCGTTTAGGTGTTTGGAGTTGCTTGGTGAGACGGGAAGTTTGATGGGTAGTTAGAAGGATTGATGTAGACGGTTACCGACTTGTGTTAAGTAAGAAATGATTTTACGAGTAGTAATGTCGTGTTTTCTAGTAACGATTTATGATGATTTTGACCGTCATGGTATAAAGTATGGTTTCCGCTGCGACTGATTGAATTAATTAAAAAAAAAGTTAATCACAATTTTCGAGAAAACCCAGTTACATTTTATCGGTTTTAACATATTAGTTTCAGTTTTTCGGTTTCTATGCATATTCCTACCTGACAAAAGCAAAGTAACTCTATATTTTATAAATAAAATAGGTTCAAAAGCATATTCCTAGAAAGTGTTTATGAGATAGTAGTACAATTGATTATTTTCCACATATATAGAAAATTGATATCTTGTCATAAACTAACAATGTAATTACTATAATTCATATTAAACATAAAATAAAACACAGTCATTGTTTATGATTATAGAATATATATTATATATGAAAATAAAAAACAAAAATTTTCAACAAACAACATAATTATTTTAATATAAAAGGTAAAATATCAATTCAAATAAAAAACATATGAAACTGATGATCTTAAAGAATGGATAGGATACATATTTAGACATAAAGAAAATTTGAGAGTATATTGTACATTTGTACCTTCTTGGAAAGTATGATAAGGACCAACTACAACTAGGGGTGTAATCGAGCCAATCCGAGCCGAGTATTGGCAGGCTCGAACTCGACTCGAGATATAAAACTCGAGCTCGAAACTCGACTCGAACTCGACCGAGCTTTAAATTTTAGGCTCGAGCTCGAGCAATACTCGACTCGACTCGAACCTTTTTAAATTTTTTTAAAGTCATTTTAAGGTTTCAGTTTGCATATAAAATTCCATATATACTGGTCAAAATACAGAAACAGAACAGATGCTAAAACTCCAAAATACAGTCTAAGTAGAAAAAATAGAAACATCAAGTCATGAACAATAATCTAAAATATGTTTTCCATTAAACATCTAGTTTGTTTTAATCTTCAGTCCTTCACATTTTGGCTTGCTTCATAAAGACGTCGAACAAGAAACACGAACACCGAACAACCAACAATCACCTGTAAAGCATCAATTAAAAACAGCCAAATTAAAAACAAAATCCAGCAAAAAGCAACTAACAAATGTAGCCAAACAGCCAAACTAAAGCCCATATATGGGTGGATTTGTAGTCCAAACAGCCCAATTAAAGACAATTTAATTACAAACATTCGTACAGTAAAAAAAACTCTTATATGAGGTGCAAATTCAGAAATTCAAAACACAATTGAATCCATTTATCCATATGTGATCAAACCTATTGGATCAAACACAAGAATAAGTATGATATTTCTTACCAAAACACCACCAAAAGATACTCACTTACCTTTAGGACCATCATAAATGACACAACCCTCTTCAAGATAGTTCTTTAGTTCTGATTGTTGGGGTTTAGTATTTTCAACCGTCCTCACAAATTGATCAAATTCTGACCAACCAGTCGATGATTTTTTAATGAATAGAAGAACTAAGGAGATTGTAATATGCTACCAGAATTAAAGTAATATACAACCACTTAATATAACTCATTTTCAAATTATACTCTATATAGAATGAATAGAAGAACTAAGCAGATTGTAGGTTGAAACTTGAAACAATAACAAGAAATTTAAGTTTGATGCACAAAAAAAAAAGAAACTTACACTTGGATTTGCAGATTGTATTTCGTGAGTTTGGTGACTGTTGAACAACGATGGATGAACAGTTGGGGAAATCGAACAGGGAATGAGGGAAATGCTTCAATTGCTACGGTGCTACTTACTGTCGTGAGGACCTGTCGTGAACAGGGAATGAGGGAATCGAAAGTTAGAAATGTCAAAGGCTCTAAGCACTTCTAGGAAGTACAGATTGACGAAAAGTTAGAAATGCCTACCAACTGTCGACTATCGAAGTCACGACTCTCGAAGCCCTTGAACTGTCGAAGTTCTCAGTTCTCACGAGTCACGACTCGTGTTATCGTCTAGTGGAGGCGAAGAAACAACCCTCGTCGACAGACTGGAGTGGAGGACTGGGTAAATATGTAATACTTATAATTATTAAGGGTAAAAAAGTCTCTTTATATATACTCGAATAGGCTCGCGAGCCTAGCGAGCCGAGTAGGATGAAGCTCGAACTCGACTCGGCTAACTACTCGAGTCGCTCGAGCTCGAGCTCGACTCGATAACAACGAGTCGATTTCGAATATTTTACGAGTCGATCGCGAGTTGTCTCGGCTCGTGTACACCCCTAACTACAACCATACTACAAATATGCTGGTTAGTGGCAGTTTCTCATTATGAAAAAGAAGGCAATATTTTTAAACCATGAGAATTAAGATTGTATAGATTAGCTTAAGATTGTATTATTTTTTGGTATTGGATCATGGATAAAATTCATGGGTTTGTCATGGGCCTATAATTTAGGTTGTTCCCTCATGGGCTTGTCATGGGCTTTTGCATTTGGGCTTTGGATCAGAAACACTTTTCTTTAAATGATCTTTGCTTTAGTTTTTTTAATTGTATTCACCTTTTCTAAAAAGTAAAAAATAAAAAAAACAAAAAAAACTAATAAATATAGATTGACTCGGTCGATTAGAGCAGGGAGGGCATCCTCAAAACCATGTACTATGGCTCTGCATATGCTTAATAACTAGGTTTGTAACATACTTTAAAAATTTAATTTCATTGGTATCCTTCACAAACTTTTTAATTATATTAATATTCTAAAATATTTTATAATTACATCAATCTCTTTACAAAACCTTAAAAATCTAATATATATTTAAATTCTTATCATAACTAAATGAATAAAATATCTAATACTAATATTCAAAATTTAATTCAGATGTTAGATTTCTTTTCTAACCTTGACGGGTAAGGCTAACGGGTCACAACGGTATAATAACAAAACGCGGAAGCAACCTTCGTTTGACCAAACTTACCCAACCCGTATGAACCTAATAGGAGTCAAACAAATAGGTTAAAACTACTAAATTATAAACCAACTAATGGCAACCCTAGTTTAGCTCCAAAAACAGCCCCAAAGTGCAGGAAATATATGTAATCAACCACACACAATGAACACACGAATTTTAGCGTGGAAAACCCCAAAACGGGTAAAAACCACGGGACACATAGTGCCGTTTAAAATCCACTATCAACAAGAGAGGTATACAAAGTCTTCTCTAGATGACACTAAAGGCATACAACAATCATCATACCCTTGGAATTAAGACATCAAGAAGTATGGCAAATTAACAAGAACAAGAGAAGAAAGATATCACCCAGAAAATCTGCTGCTGTGCAGATGCGATTTCTCAGCCTCTGAGCATCAAATAAAAATTCTGACCGTCCAAAATGTTGGCCGAGGTGTCGTGAACCTCCTGTACAAATTTGGTGACGATCCAACGGCTCAATCTCCGAGGATTGACGATTTTCTGCAGCTGTGTCTGCAGTGACGAAAAATGGCTGCACTCTTTTTCTCTCTTGTTTCAGCTGCTCTCCTTCTCTCTCAAGTTGACCAAAAAAACCCTTTTTAGGGTACTTAAGAGCTGAACTAAAATAGAGGCCAAATGGGTCTTTTCTTTGTTGAGCTAAAGTCCTCATGGACTAAGAAAATAAACCCAACAAATCTCTCCCTTTTCTGTCTATGAGGACGAGTTCGCCATCCCGGCGATAGAGCAACACACCTTCAACTTTTCCCTTGCTAGAGCCTTTGTTAGCATATCGGAAGCGTTATCATCCGTATGAAATTTATCAAGTTCAAACATACCATCCTCAATGGCATCTCTAATCCAATGATACCGCACATCAATATGTTTTGTTCTTTTATGAAACATAGAATTCTTAGCAAGGTGAATAGCACTTTGATTGTCACAAAGAACCGTTTATCGTTTTTGCGTGAAGCCAAGTTCTTGCAAAAACCTTTTCAACCACAATAGCTCTTTGCACGCTTCTGTTGCTGCCATATACTCAGCTTCGGTTGTAGACAAGGCCACACACTTTTGCAATCTTGATTGCCATGAAACAGCTCCACCTACAAAGGTCATCAAATATCCAGAAGTGGATTTCATGTTGTCTTTGTTTCCAGCCATATCCGAGTGTGTGAAACCAACAAGCATGGGCTGATCATTCCCAAATGTGATACCCAATTTGGAAGTACCACGCAGATATCTGAATATCCATTTAACCGCTTCCCAATGCTTCTTGCCAGGATTTGATAGAAACCGACTAACAACACCGTCTGCATGAGCTAAATCCGGCCTAGTACACACCATAGCATACATCAAGCTACCAACCGCTGAGGCATATGGAACTCTATCCATTTCTTCAATCTCCTCCTTTGTAGAAGGGCAATCTTTATCTGTTAGCTTAAAGTTGGTAGTAAGAGGAGAACTAACCACTTTAGCTTTATCCATGTTGAACCTGTGAAACACCTTCTCTATATACTGCTCTTGTGATATATGCAACTTCTTAGCAACTCTATCTCGAGTAATCCGTATGCCAAGGATCTGTTTTGCTGGGCCCAAGTCTTTCATAGCAAAAGACTTGCTCAAATCAAGTTTCAATTGGGCAATTCTTCCAATGTTCTTCCCAACAATCAGCATATCATCAACATAAAGCAACAAGATGATGAAGTCATCATCACCAAATATCTGAAAGAAAACATAGTGATCTGAAGAGGTCTTCCAGTAGCCTTGCTTCCCTATGACCGACTCAAATTTCTTATACCACTGTCTTGGTGCTTGCTTCAACCCATACAAATTTTTCTGAAGTCTGCACACATAGTCTTCTTTACCCTTAACCTGAAAACCTTCAGGTTGCTCCATGTAGACTTCCTTATCCAAATCCCCATGAAGGAAAGTTGTCTTGACATCCATTTGCTCAACCTCAAGATCAAGGCTAGCCGCTAAACCAAGAACAACTCGAATAGATCCCATCTTCACGACTGGAGAGAAAATCTAATCAAAATCAATACCTCTTTTCTGACTGAAGCCTTTAACCACCAGTCTAGCCTTGTATCTAGGCCTAGAAGTATGCTCTTCAGTCTTCAGTTTGAAAACCCACTTGTTTTTCAAAGCTCTCTTGCCCTTAGGCAACTTCACCAACTCAAAGGTATTGTTCTCATGCAAGGAAGTCATCTCATCTTGCATTGCCTCGAACCATTCTTTCTTGTGCTCATCTTCCATAGCTTCTGCATAACATTCAGGCTCTCCCCCATCAGTGAGTAAAACATACTCATCAGCAGAATATTGAGTGGAAGGATGATGATCTCTAGTAGACCGCCTAAGCGGTACGAATGGTGGCATATCCGGTACTGGTAACTCTGGATGAACATCTTCATCTAACTCTGCTTGCTCTTGAGCATCACCATTAACATCATCAGCACCCCTGTTCTTCATCATTCTGTGCATCATCTCCTAAATGTGACTCAACATGTTTAGGAGGAACCGGATCCAAGTCAATAAGATCATCATTATGTTGACGAACTGTCTCTTTATCGGCCTTCTCAACATCTTTCAAGGTTTGATCTTCCTCAAACACTACATCTCGGCTTCGAACAAGTTTCTTCTAAACTGGATCATACAACCTATACCCAAATTCATCTTGACCATAACCGAGGAACACACATGGCTTAGTCTTCACATCAAGCTTTGATCTTTCATCTCTGGGAATATGCACAAACGCCTTGCATCCAAAGACTCGTAAGTGACGGTAAGAAACATCTTTGTCGCTCCAAACCCTGTCAGGAACATCAAACTGCAAAGGAACACAAGGGGTTAGATTAATAACATGTACCGCCGTATTCAAAGCCTCACCCTAAAAGGAACCAGACAATCTTGCATGTGAAAGTAAGCATCTGACTCTCTTAACCAAAGTTCTATTCATCCTCTGCTAGGCCATTTAACTGTGGTATCTTTGGAGGAGTCTTCTGGTGTTGAATTCCTTGCTCTCTACAATAAGCATCAAAGGGGCCAATGTATTCACCTTCATTATCTGTACGAATACATTTAAGTTTCTTCCCTGTCTACCTCTCAACTAGAGCATGAAACTGCTTGAAAACATCAAGCACTTGATCTTTAGTCTTCAAGGTATAAACCCACACCTTCCTTGAATGATCATCGATGAAAGTGACAAAATAAGAACACCCACCAAGTGTTCTAGCCTTCATAGGACCACAAACATCGGAATGTATAAGATCAAGTTTGTTCTCCATTCTGAAAGGAGAACGACTTTTGAAAGCAACTCTACTTTGCTTTCCTGCCAAACAGTGAGAACATTTCTTCAAGTTAATATCATGCACACCGGATAACACATTCTACTTTGAAAGAATAGACATCCCCTTTTCACTCATGTGACCAAGTCTCTTATGCCACAACTAGGCCATATCATCATTGTCTACAGCATTGACAATGCTCTTGGAGATCTTCGAATGTGTCATGTATAACTTTGATTCCCTTTTACCTCTTGCCATAATCAAGGATCCGAGAGTTAGTTTCCACAAACCATTACCAAAGTCGTTGTAGTAACCATCTTCATCAAGAAGACCTGTGGAGATAATATTGAGTCTCATATATGGGACATGTTTTACATTATGCAAAACCAATTCCATCCCCGTGTTGAACTTCAAGCAAACATCTCAAATACCAACGATCTTTGATGACCCATCATTACCTATCCTAACAACACCATAGTCACCTGGAGTGTAAGATGAATAGTAATCCCTTCGTGTTGTAACATGACACGAAGCTCCACTATCAAGAATCCAACTCGAATCGTCATGAGCAAGGTTAACCATATCATAATCACAACAAACAAAGAACTCATCTGTGGTAGCATTTACTTCAACCTTGTCACTACCATCATCATCTTTCTTGTGATTGTTCTTTTGATTGTTGTAGTTTTTCTTCTTGTTCTCCTTTTTCAACTGTCTGCAGAACCGAACCGTGTGTCCTTTTCTACCACAGTGATAACACTCAATATCAGCAAATTTTCCTTTGCTGGAACTACTGCGGTGATTACCTCTATTGCTTCGACCTTTACTTTGACTTCTCCCCCGCCTTTCTGTGACCAAGACATCTGACTGTGAAGAACCCTGTGACTTTCTTCTCATTTCTTCATTCAGGATACTGCCTTTAGCCAATTCCATGGTGATAATACCATATGGTGCAGAGTTGGACAAAGATGTCCTAAAAGTCTCCCAAGAATCCGGTAGTGTACCAAGAAGCCATAAACCTTGAATCTCATCTTCAAACTTGATACCCATACCTGCAAGTTGATTTATAATACCCTGAAAATCATTCAAGTGATCAGTAACAGGAGACCCATCAGTGTACTTTAATCTCATCATTTGCTTAATCAAGAACAACTTGTTATTCCCAGTTTTTCGAGCATACAACTGTTCAAGTGTATTCCAAAGAGTACGAGCATGTGTCTCCTCACAAATATGGTTCAAAACATTATCATTAACTCATTGCCTAATATACCCGCAAACCTGTCTATGCAAAATTGTCCATTCTGCATCTGTTTTGTTCTCAGGTTTATCAGTAGTAAATACAGGCAAGTAGTAATCTTTCACATAAAGGAGATCTTCCATTTTTCCTTTCCAAACATGATAATTAGAACCATTTAAATTAATCATCCTACTTGTAATAGCCTCCATTGTTCAAACAGGTTAAGTCCCAAATCAAGAGTCAATGGCTCTCATACCACTTTGACGGGTAAGGCTAACGGGTCACAACGGTATAATAACAAAATGCGGAAGTAACCTTCGTTTGACCAAACTTACCCAACACGTATGAACCTAATAGGAGTCAAACAAATAGGGTAAAACTACTAAATTATAAACCAACTAATGGCAACCCTAGTTCAGCTCCAAAAACAGCTCCAAAGTGCAGGAAATATATGTAATCAACCACACACAATGAACACACGAATTTTAGCGTGGAAAACCCCAAAACGGGTAAAAACCACGGGACACATAGTGCCGCTTAAAATCCACTATCAACAAGAGAGATATACAAAGTCTTCTCTAGATGACACTAGAGGCATACAACAATCATCATACCCTTGGAATTAAGACATCAAGAAGTATGGCAAACTAACAAGAACAAGAGAAGAAAGATATCACCCAGAAAATCTGCTTCTGTGCAGATGCGATTTCTCAGCCTCCAAGCGTCAAATAAAAATTCTGACCGTCCAAATTTGGTGACGATTCAACGGCTCAATCTCCGGGGATTGACGATTTTTTGCAGCTGTGTCTGCAGTGACAAAAATGGCTACACTCGTTTTCTCTCTTGTTTCAGCTGCTCTCCTTCTCTCTCAAGTTGACCAAAAAAACCCTTTTTAGGGTACTTAAGAGCTGAACTAAAATAGAGGCCAAATGGGCTTTTTCTTTGTTGGGCTAAAGTCCTCATGGACTAAGAAAATAAACCCAACAAACCTTCCCCTCTCATTAAAGAAGTTGAAGTCGTATGCGTGCGTCAAATTTGTTTTGCATCAGTGCATCTTGATTTTGGTACGTAATATCAAAGAATCAGATTTCTCACATAAGTTCATCTTCAATTTTTTGGATGAATTTATCTTTAGTTTCTTACCTACATGATTGTAGTGAACGAACTCAAGGAATCATCTTGGATTGCTTACCTAATCTGTATGATCAGATTAAGCTAGATTTATTTCTCTATGTGTAAATTCATCAAACACGTTAAGAGCAATGACATTATTCCCTTTACAGTACTAACCGTTTGGTTTATGTGTAACCGGACTCACCAAAGTTAAAGATTATGCTAAACCTCTTAAGCTTCAAACAGTTAACAACAATTAGCATTGTTTCGAACTTCACATGGAAGTAGGCCTGTAAACGAACATAACGAACACGAACGGAGCTTGTCCGTGTTCGTTCGTTTAACTTTAGCCGAACAAATAAACGAACACGAACGATAAACGAACGAACAAGTGTGTTCGAATGTTTAAGGATTTGTTAGTTCGTGTAAATATTTGTTCGTTCATTTAAGTGATAAACAAGCGTAAACGGATGAACACACACTAAAATACAAATCCAATATTATTAAACACAAATAAACTCTATATTTAAACATACACATATAATATAAATGTATATATATATTTATATAAAATATAAACGAACGGATAACCGAACGTTCACAAACATAAATGAACGAACCAGAGCTCTGTTCGGGTTCGTTCGTTTAATTAAACGAACGGAAAATATTGTTAATGTTCGTTCGTTTATTAAACAAACGAACATAAACAAACTTTCCGCCGAACAATTTCACGAACAGTTCATGATCGTTCTGTTCATTTACAGCCATTCATGGAAGGAAGAAGTATGTCATTCAAAAGTTACATGGAAGGAAGAAGTATGTCATTCAAAAGTTACTTGTTTACCGAATGTTAGGTTAAAACTTGATTTTGGGGAAAAGGCTAGTGGTTGAAAAGTAAGATACCATGTAATTAAATTTTAAATATTAGTTACATATATGTGAATTTACTTTATTACGATAAAATAAGATTGGGATATATATGAGAATGTTAAGGTTTTGAGAGGATATAGATATCATTATAAAAGAAAAATTAAGCCTATTTTATAAGAAGAAAATTAAGCCTATTTTAAAAGGATATTAATGTAATTAAATTTTTTTAGAAGGATATAAATAAAGTTAAGCCTATCTTATAAGAGAAAATTGTTAGAACCATTAATCTTTTCAATTAACCGACCCATTTTATTTTGATTTGGTCTAGTTAACACCTAACTAGGTTGTTACACTAACAGATTATTAAATTAATTAAAATCTACATAATAAAAATATTTTTTATTCTAAATGATATGGGAGACTTAAAGTAAATATTATTAGCGACACACATGCTTTCCTTTTTATTTTTATGCGAAAAGGATTAGTTTATACAGTGGACGGTTCAAGCGAGAACCGTTTTTCGTACGAGAACTGCGAGAAACAATTACAACCATTGATCAAATATATGGAGGGTTGAGATTAGATAGTTGTTAATGGATAAACTTAAACAAATCAAACTTATCCTTAATTAACTAAGGGTAGTTTGGACATTTTTACATTACCCCCACATATTTTAAACTAATATATACATCAAAAGGAAAGGTGTTACATTACGAAAATTATACCAAATTAACGAGAAAATTATGTTTTTTCATTTAAGATCAGTCTTGATATATTTTTAAATTTTTTTTTTTGTGTTTGCTAGGTCCTTTTTCAATATAACTCAACATTTGTACTAGTGCAAAATCTGCAAATTTTGCACTAGTGCAAATTTTGTACAGATTCACCTACTTTTTTTTCAGCACAGATGTAATATGTTTTGCACAAGAGCAAATTTTGCACATGATGCACATATTCACCTAGTTTTTCAACACAGATATAAATATGCACAATTGTTATTTTTTTTTCCATGTTTGCACTTTTTTTCCTATATTAATACATGATAATTATAGTTTTGTCATTGTTAAATCTCATCCATTGATTTTGATGATCCAATGGTCCAGATTGGTTATTTGGGTTCTTTGTTTAACACATGGTTTTTTATTGATGCAATTTCGTTGTACTAAATATACTTGAAATAGATAAACTATTTTAATTATAGAGAGATTTTATATTTTTTTACAAAATATCTTTAGTTATCTTTTTACTTATAAGAACAGCGTAAATATTACACAATTAATATATTGTACATATTAGCTTTTAAGAAGAGGTTTAAAGGAGGATAAGTAGGAGAAAATGATAGGAGGACATATCATATCTCATAATAAAAAGAAGAAAAATGATATATATTTTTTTACTCACCACAAGATGACATGTAGATTCCACTAATTCTCTTTCTTTACTGCTTTTATTGATTTTGGCACTTGTATTAAAGCTTTTTCACCATAGTGATTTTCTTATTTCATTCTTCTACTCACTACAAGATGCACATGTAATCCATCAATTCTTTTTTCTTACTTATGTTAATCTTATAAACAAAAAGGTAAGTAAAAGAAAATAATAATATAATATATTACATCTCATAATAAAAATAATTTTTTTTCATACTTACAAGTTACAAATCGTCACAATGTTCTTAATAATAATAATAAAGATACCCTAAGCCACATGCAACGTGGCTCAATCATTTGTTTTTTTGGTTTTGGGCCCATCCTATGATCATGGTTATGCTGAGAACATAATAATGACCAGTCCCTCCCCCAAAATCAACTCCAATTATTATTAAACAATAATTAAACTACTGTTTATAATAATGTATTATTGACTTTGATGTTGTTGCGTACTCCCTACACATGCTTTATATATAGTCTTCTTCTTTCTTTATATTCCTCATATACATTAATTGTATACCCACAAATACTTTCTGTTTATCAAATATAATTGATATATTTTGTAAATAATTTAAAAAAATAAAATAAACATTTTGTTATATATCCTTTTACTTGCTATATCAAAACAGATATTAAAATCAAGAGAAGAGATGATAAAAAATAATTAGTAAATTTCATAAAAGAAATTGTCGATGAAACATAAATTTTTGCACAATAATGATTGGAAATGAAAAATCTAATGTTTAATATTAGATGTTGTCAAAAATTTTGTAAGGCAAACAAAGAATATTCGGTGTTCATGAAATGCTACTTTTGTTTTTCTCTTTTTCTAAAGGGGGCTAGTGCTAGTTGTATAAAAGTAAAATAAATTATATTCAAAAAGTTTTTAAATTGCTAATTAATCTTCGGTTGTTTAACATATAATGTAAAAGGTAACATATATGCAACCGGTAGCTAAAGAGTGGTTTATACGAGAATCTTTTTTTTTTCCGACAAAATCGAGAAGCGATTTTAGCTGTTAGATTCAATTAATGACTAAAATAAGTAATGAAAATTATGTAATTTAATATAATTATTAGGAGATTTAAATATTATTGAAAATGATATAAGTCTATTTTTAACCCCTAAAATATTCAACCCTAATTAAACTTCTTGCCCCACGATATTCATATGTTGAAGACTAAAGCCATGCCTCTCTAGCTTTCTCTATCAATATGCTGCCAAAAAGGGCTTTTCCACCGTCGGCCGCCTCTACAAGCCTAAATTGCTGCCTGACCTTCATTGATCGTCGCCTATCTTAACGGCAGGTGCTTTCCCAATCATCTATTTCACTATTTGCTTCAAGTAGATTTTGGTTGTTTACACAATTGTTCATCAGTAAACATAAATATTTAGACTTCTCTTTATGTTGATTTAAGGGTGTTCATTAATGAGTATTAGTGAAAACCGATTATTTTTTATCGTTGATTGCAAGTTTCTCTAATAAAAAAATTAAAGATCTTAAATTTTATGGTGAACCTACTTCCTCTAAGAAAGAGAGAATTAATTTGGATAATAGAAAAAATAGAAAATTAATCGGGTAAAATTATATAAAAAAACAGATAATTAATTAATAGTATGGAAAAAAGTCCACAGTACAAAAAGAAAGAAAAAAACTAATTTGACAACTAAACTCTAAATTTAACATAATACAATTAATATAAAATATAACATATACGAGTCATTAGATTAAATCTTAATTAAAGGTTAAAAATGTTTCTCAGGATTCTAATCAACACACACTACGTTAGTGTTTCAGACATACATTAAGGAAAGAAAATAATGATTCGGAAAATTAATAGAAAAAAAAAGAGAAATGAAATAATTTTGCTTTTTTATGTTTTGGAGTTAGAAATAAAAGAAATAAGTTTGTGTTTCCGAGTTGGAGAGGAAAAAAAGAAATTTGATCATTTTACAATAATACTCTTATTTTTTAAAGGGCAAACTTCACTATAATACAACCAACTTTTGTTAAGCTACCAATATATATAACGAACTTTAAAAAATAAAATACAACTAACTCTCTTTTATCTTCCATTGTATGCAAGTTATCTACAAAAACAGGTAACCAACCGGTTATTTTTATTTTTTCTGAAATTTCTTTTATTTTCTATTTTTTTTAATTCAAAATCAATAAAGGCATTGAATATATGTACAACACTACAACCCTTCCCTTCATCTCCGCTTCATCTCCTCAAACAAAACTTCATCTCTACTTGTAACATCCTCTCTACTGGCCTAGACTAATGAGGTAATTGGTTTATTCATCTTGGGATTTATATTTGATTAAGTGGATTTAATTATTATTATGTGTTAATCATAATTGATGACTAATTGTGATTATTATGTGATTAATTAAGTGTAATTATTAATTAATTATAGAAATGTTAATTAATTTATTATTTGAGTAAGTGGATTATAGGTGTCCATTTTTGGTAACACTTAGTCACCTAAACAATCACCAACACCTCATTTGTCATGCAAATTAAACAAAATTGAGAAAGTGTGAGTGTGTGTTTTGTGCTCTCGGCCGAAGGAAGAGAAGAAAAAGAAAATTCAGCTTCATTTTCTAACTTTGGATTAATTGCTTTCATTTCTGAAGAATCTGAATTATTGAGGTTAGCATAACTGATTGATAATTGTTATTTTTTATTCGGTTTTATTCATTATATGCTTAGAATCATTTCTGGAAATATGGATTATATGTATGTGTATAATGCAGCATAAAATTGAAGTTAGAATTGAAAAATATGCAAGAACATATGAATTATTCGGAATTGGCATGAATTAATCGGAATTGATGGATTCCGAATATATTAGATCGGAATTGGTAATGGATTCCGAATAAACTGTTGGAACTTAGGTTGAATTCCGGACAAAATACTCGGAATTGAGGTAAATTCCGCATGAAGTTATTCGGAAATGATGAATTCCGCTTAAATTGATTATTGAATTGCTAATGCCTTAACATTTTATTCGGAATGAGATTAATCGGAATTGAGGAATATTCAGAAATTGAACAATTGCCTTTACTCGGAATTATTATGTTGGGAAATCAATTTATATTCGGAATTAGAATTATTCGGAATTGAACATTATCCGGAATTGAATATATGCCTTTACTCGGAATTTCATTTGATCGGAATTGTATTATTCGGAGTTAGACCTTTTGCTCGGAATTGGAATCTATCCGGAATTGGACTTTGTTCGGAAATGAACTTATTCGGAATTTCACTAACATTCGGAAATTGTAATTTATTCGGAATTGGATCTTTTATCGTAATTGGCTTTTTGCTCGGAATATGACTTGCCTTATACGGAATTATGAATTATCCGGAATTGATACAAACTGCAAGGATTGCCTTTGCTTGTTCGGAATTACAAGATGGATTCGGAATTTTGACAATTCCGTATAATATATCCGGAATTTGGGATTCTTAAGGTTTCCTTAATAATTTATATATTATGTACTGAATTTAAATGTATATCTGTGATATATATATATATATATATATATATATATATATATATATACATGTGAAATATGAATAAGTGTGTTACTTATTGTGAATTAGTATTGTGAATTAAATACTGACTCGTGTATACATCTTCTCAGGAAACGAGAAGACTCAGTGATATAGATTCCTGAGTGTTGAGCTGTGCAAGCTTTGGTGAGTGGATTTATATCTTCAGATATACAGGATATGATATCCTGATTGTTACTTGCTCATTGGACTGTATGTCTTGATTTTGAATATGTATACATGTTACTTTTGGAGATCAGCGTGGGGGATTTTCGGCTGGGCCTGGTTTAGGGATATATAGTATTAGCACACATCTTGATTTGCATTGGTTGTATTCAAGGGTGCTACTATTGTTGTCCATGTAACCGGGCAATCGGTAAACCTTGGTTTTGGCCGACCTTGGTTGTAGGTGGTTGCAACACCGCCGGTTCTCCTTGATTTATGAGCTTTGTGTTTTGGGCATGTTTGCCTTGTATATGCTTAGATATTAATTTCCTCACTTAGCTTTGTGCTAATTCCTCACTAGATTGTTTTGCAGATCCTCCGTGGTGAGTTTCTAGAAGGTTTTGACTGGGATTTTGGACAGTCCACAACTCTAATGTCAAAGTTTTTTATTAGAGCCTGTTTTGTAATTAACACTGTAATGTCATTTTATGTAAATGATAACCAATCAAAGTTGTATTTATCTTTTGATTTTAATCTAATTATATGTAATTAGCTTCCGCACGCTAAATTATGTTAATTAAAAAGTACAGTGTTACACTACTTCATCTCCTCAAATATGTACAACCGTTGCCTTCATCGGACCATCACCGACATTCCCTTCATCGGACCATCACCGGCGTTCTCTTCATCGGACCATCACCGGCGTTCTCTTCATCGGACCATCATCGGCGTTCTCTTCATCAGACTATCACCGGCGTCTCTTCAAAGCACCACACCGCCGTCACCTTCAAATCAGCCACCCCCGTCGTCGTAGTAGAACAACACCACAACCCTCGGGCTTAGGTTTCACACACAAACACCCATCATTGTCACCTTCTTCAAGAACCGCCAACCCCTTCTTCAAACAACCCTATACCACCGCTGTCGAAAGAGAACCGCCGCCACCGCTGCCATCGTCGCCTTATTCATAGAATCTCATGGTTTGCATGTAAGTGTTTGCGATTTGGTTTTTAGGGTTAGGGTTTTAATGATTGGGTTTGATTTCAGAATCTCGTAATTCAAATGTAAGTGTTTGTGATTTGCTTTGAACCACCACAACCTCCGCCGAGATTAGGGTTTCTAGATTCAATATTGTTGGTTTAAATATTTGGTTTCCATAGGGTTAGGGTTTTTATGATTGGGTTTGTTTTTAGAATCTCATGGTTCATATGTATTCTTTGATTTTTATTTCTTCTATACGATTTTTGAATGTGTGATATCTGTTTAAGTTGAGTTCATCTTCATCTTCTGATGCTTTGTTTAGCATGGACTGATAGATTCTTTGTTCAAATCTAGGATAATATTCATGGTTGAATGTTCTTGAATTTGTTCTTGAATTTGAAGAACAAAGATGATAATACAGTAAAAATAAATAAAAATTCAGCAAATAAATAAAATGTGACCTGTAACTTGCATAGCAGGTTACAACTTGCATACAATGGGGTTTATAAGCAAGTTAGTTGTATTTTTTTTAAGAAATTTTAAAGTTTGTTGTACATATTGGTAGCTTAGCAAAAGTTCGTTGTATTATTGTGTAGTTTGCCCTGTTTTAAAATTATTTATTATGATTTAGGTGATTTAGTCACTTACTAAAAATCATAAAAATTTTCTTTTACTTTCTTTTCAAATCCTACATTTTTTCGGGAGGAAAGGTTAGGAGAGAAAGCTTTCCAGAATTTGCTTCGAAATCATTTCATTTCTCTCCTTAATATAATTTGGGAACATACAACTTATTTGGATTCCGTTTCAAATCTCTTCTTTTCTCTCTAAAATTAAACTCAGGCGTAGAGGTGGCAAGGACACTAATTGTGGGTTTCAAAAGAAGTGGAAAAGAAAGTAGGGGGAGGAAATCCTTTCCTTTCAAAGTCTCCAATTTTTAACGGAAAGATTTTAAGATAAAATAAGCATAATGTCCCCCTCCCGACGTCTCCCTTTCTTTCCTTAATTTAAACTTGAGAACACATCATTTTTTGGCTTTTCTTTAGGGTTGTAAATGAACCGAACGAATGCGAACGGGGCTTGTTCGTGTTTGTTCGTTTAACTTTGGCTGAACAAATAAATGAACACGAATAATAAACGAACGAGCATTTGTGTTCGATTGTTTAAAAGATTAGTTAGTTCATGTACATTTTTGTTCGTTCAATAAAATGATAAACAAACGTAAACGAAGAAACACACGTTATAATACAAATCCAACATTATCAAACACAAATAAACACTATATATAAACAAGCATTATATACATATAGGCAAAAGTTCAAACGAGAACTACGAGAACTAATCTGAGCCGTACAATTCCCCCTCCTTTAATGTCATACCCACCCATAAATTTATTACATGCACCATGCCACACTTGATCCCCCACGCTCTACATCCATAGATTCCTCTTATCAAATCAACGACTAAGATTGGTTCTCGCAGTCCTCGTACGAAAAACATTTTTCGTTTGAACTATCCCCTATATATATACATATACATATATATATATATATATATATATATATATATATATATATATATATATATATATATATATATATAGAAATTGGATCAATAAAGAACCATGTGTTAAACAAAGAACCTAAAGAACCAATATGGACCTTTGGATCATCAATATCAATTGATGAGATTGATCGATGGCAAAACTGTAATTATTATGTATTAATTTAGGAAGAATAGGGCAAAAATGTAATTATCTCCCCCCCCCAACACCCACGATTTAAAAAAAAAACCCCAAAAACTTTAAATTGCCATAACTTTTTAAGTTTTGTGAATTTAATCAAAAAAATTATACCATTCTTTTAGTTTTTTTAATTCTCTTTCAAACAAGATCACTCTTCCTATACTTTTCTAAATTTTTCTTAAAAATGATTTTTTTTTTGCATTTTGGCAACTGTACAGGAAAAACACCCTTTTTTTTGCATTTTGGCAGCTCGTCGCTAAGTGCTGAATGTCGTCGCTAATGAGCTGAATGTCGTCGCTAATTAGCTGAATGTCGTCGCTAATGAGCTGAATGTCGTCGCAAAAGGTTCGTCTCAGATCAGAAATTAGCGACGATGAAGTTAAATCTGTCATCGCAAATAAGCAAAGTCGTCGCTAATGACCTTGCAGTCGTCGCAAATGGTTCGTCTCAGATCATAAATTTTGCATTTTAGCATCATGTAGTGTTTCTGTGTACAGATTTTGCATTTTGGCAGCATGTAGTGTTTCTGTGTACATATTTTGCATTTTGGTAGCATATGTTCTACGGTTTTTTGCATTCTGAATGTTTATATTTTGCGTTTTTCATTTTTTGCATTTTGAATGTTTATACGGATTTATGTTCTGCATTCTGCATGTTTTTTGCATTCAGCATTTTGCCTTTTTTTTGCATTCTGCATGTTTTTTGCTTTCTGCATTCTTCATTCTTCATTCTGCATGTTTTTTGCATTTTGCATTCTTCATGTTTTTTGCATTTCTGCATTCTACATTCTGCATGTTTTTTGCATTTTGCATTCTTTCATTTTGTATGTTTTTTGCATTCTGCATTCTTCATTCTGCATGGTTTGAATTACCCAGCTCAAAATGCAAATTACGAATTTTGCATTTTGCATTTTGCATTTAGGCTTGAATGAATCCAGCATCTACGGATTTTGCATTTTGGGCTTGAATGAACCCAGCTCAAAATGCAAACTACGGATTTTGCATTTTGGGTTTGAATGAACCCAGCTTAAAATGCAAACTTTGCATTTCAAAAGAAAAAAAAGTTTCAGAAATATATCAAGTCCGGTCTTGTTTGAAAGATGACGAAAAACTGAAACTAATGATATAATTTTTTTTTGTTAAAATTCTTAAAAACGAACGAGTTATGATCATTTAAAGTAAGTGGGGGTTTTTTTTTTAAATTTGGGGGGACGCTAGGATGCTACGAGATTTTTTTTTTAATTTTTCTTTTTTGCCCTTAAACAATGTGTCACGTGTCATCACCAGGGGTTCTTTAGGTTCTATGTTTAAGAGATGTTTCTTTGTTTAACCACACCATATATATATATATATATATATATATATATATATATATATATATATATATATATATATATATATATATATATATATATATATATATTGTTCACGAACATAAATGAACGAACGAGAGCTTTGTTCGTATTTGTTCATTTAATTAAAAGAACGGAAAATCTTGTTCATATTCGTTTGTTTATTAAACAAATGAACATAAACGAACTTCTACCCGAACAATTTCATGAATGGGTTATAAACGTTTTGTTCCTTCATTTAAATTCATAGTTTTCTTCTAAATCCTTCTTTTCATTCGTAATAAAAACTCTAAAACTAAGTGTAAATGTGGCAATAGACCATAATACCTTTCTCATAATACCCTTCGTCAGCACACTAAAGATGGCAAGGACGTAGTGAAGTTGGTTGTAGTTGAGATTGGTGTTGATAGAATATTGTCTAAAACCATGGTGCAAGAAAAAATGGCTTTAGAGATGACCCTTTTAGGGTGACATAATATTGCTGCTGAATATTGCACAAAACTGATTCTTTCATGGTCAAGTGAGACAAGTTAGTCTTGTCTTTTAGCGACAACATATTTAGTCGCTAAATGTGTTTATTTTTCTTTTGGAGTTCCTTTTGGTTACACATAAGAAGAATAGGGCGATCAAATCAAAAGTGTGTTTATTTTCCAAAAGTGATAAGTCTTTTCCTAAATCCCTATTCTCCCCACCATCATCACAAACATGGTGATCAAAACCTTACACTCTCTTCTCTCACCGACACTTTGCTCACAACGCTTCTCACACCTGTGATCACTCTACTCGTCGCTCAAACCCTACCCGAGTTTTAGATACGGAAAAAGAATAGAAAAGAAAATTAAAAGAGAAAAGAAAAGAAGAGAAATGATAATGGTTTTACCTTTTCATGTTTTCAAGTTTAAAAAAAAGAAAAGAAATAATATTGTTTTTATTTTGTGTTCCCGAGTTGAAGAGAAAGAGAAAAAAACGAGTTATGTTACAATAATACCCTTATTTTCTAAATTTATTAGTTGTCATTAGAGTAATTAAGTCACTCATGAAAAATCATAAAATTTTTTCTTTCTTTTCCATCAAAATCATTTTTGAGAGGAAAGTTTAGAAGAGAAAGGTAATGGAATTTCCCTTTCAAACCCCTTCTCTTCTCTTCTTAAAACTCAAGTACACAATTTTTTTAATTCTTTCTTCCTTCCTTCTTCCTTCAAGATCATTTCTTTTCTCTTTCAAAATAAAACTCTGGAACACAAACTCTCGTCGCTAGGAAGCTCACCTACCATCGAACAAAGGCTTATGTACAAATAATATATATTAGAACAAAGCCAAGGATGTAGAATGACATATCATATTTAGGATAAATGAGATCAAATAAACTTTTTTTTTGCCATTAAAGCTATAGATTTAGGTTATCAAAATTACCACATATTTTTATGCTATATTTTTTAGAATAACTTTTTAAATATTTTTCACATATTTACACTTCTATACATTACCCGTTTATCTTTCTTTCCACTTATCTCTTTTGATAGATGTATATACACATACATACATAGTTTTAGGTACCACTCTAATATGTATCTCACAGAGATACCACTCTTCACAATTACCCAGATGTACTCATAACGCATCGAGATAGGTATTTATAATATATAACACTGTAATAATGTACTCTCTTTAATTATGTAATTATACATATCAACATCGCTTATTAAACTTTCGTATACTCTTTACATTTGTGAATCACACAACACTGATTATAGTTGCACTTTAAGATGTAGGATTTATTATTAAATATTAATACCAACCCCTTTCTCTATTTATTATTTAATTATTCAAACTCATCTCCCGTAATTTAGTATAATACCAGAATATTTCACTCTCTTAGTCATAAACACATATCTCTGTCTCACGTTTCTCAAATACCATTATATCCTTCTCTAATAATTTCGTGTACATCTCTTTACTTTTTACTCTTTACCATTTAGTTATTAATAAAGCTTTCACCACAACAGATAATAACAATCATGCAATACATCACACATTAGTATAGACTACATACAATCACAAGTAATTAATATCTCTAACAACCAGGTTGAGGTACTTACCTTAGCTGATCTGTTACGACTCTAAGGCCCGCTCAATGCCACAATTACCAATCACCTAATAACACCTATAAACAGTTGAAATAGTATCAATATCACGTTATGATCTGCAACAGTGTCCAACACGACCGTACGACATGGCACGCCGGTGCCCTACCCATAGTTACTCATGTGGACAACAGGCATACCCCCAGGTCCATCTAGGGTTAGCCACACCCGTGCCTCCTTAGGTATGCCTTGGGCACGGTTCGTTCTTGAGAGCACACTCATAACCACCTCGGGTATACACAATCGGTTTTTAGCCTAGAAATGACCAAAATTCGGTTTTAAACTAATTCTAACAACAAACAATGATTGACTCATGCTAAACAAAGTGTATAAATCATGATTTAATCACTAAAATTGCTATCATAACCTTTTCTCTCTAAAAAGATGAAAAACACCAGAATTCAAGTACTTCTAACCTGTTTGTGAGTTATTTGTAACAAAATCTGATCTTAATCGTCAACTGCTACTTTGTATAAACTCAAGATCTCTTAATCCAAGCTCGATAAGGTGAAATCCTCGCTTTCTCTCTATTCTCTGTCCAAAACACACACACACACACACACACACACACACACTCTCTCTCTCTCTCTCTCTCTCTCTCTCTATATATATATATATATATATATATATATATATATATATAAAGTAATAATATTAGTTTTCCACTTTATATAGCTCAACCAATATTTTTGGGTATGAAATACCCCTTACCCACTTTCAACCTATTACTCAAAAACTTTGTCATTCGACTCATTCTCTAATAGATTTCAAGGTCTGCCCCATAGGTAGGGCTGTCAATGGGTTGGATCGGATCGGATCGGTTAAAGATCTGATCTGACCCGCTGATCCATTTAATTGGATATGGATCTGATCCAATAACATTGAGATCCATTTAGTTGGATTTGGATCGGATCAATAATTAATTGATCATGACCCGGAGTGACCCATTTAATATTATTAATTTAATTTTATTTATATAATAAATATATCAAATAACTCTTCCACCCCCACCCCACACCACCCAACCCCACCCCACCCTACCCTACCTACCCTACCCTACCCCACCCCTACCCCACCCCACCCCTACCCCTACCCCTACCCAACCCCACCCACTCTACCCTACCCTACCCCACCCCACCCTACCTTACACTACCCCACCCCACCCTACCCCCCACTCCACCCTACCCCACCCTACCTACCCCACCCTATCCCACCCTACCCCCACCCCACCCCCACCCTACCCCACCCCACCCCCACCCCACCCCACCCTATCCCCCACTCCACCCTACCCCACCCTACCCCCACCCTACCCCCACCCTACCCACCCTACCACACCATACCCTACCCTACCCCTACCCCACCCCACCCCCACCCCACCCCACCCTACCCACACCATACCCTACCCTACCCTACCCTACCCCTACCCCACCCCCACCCCATCCTACCACACCATACCCTACCCACCCCCACCCACCCAATCCTACCATCGGCGGCGGAGGTGGTGGCGGTGGTGATCGGCGGCGGTGGTCGGCGGAGGCGGTCGGCGGCGGTGGTGGCGGTGATTGGCGGCGGCGGTCGGCGGCGGTGGTCGGCGGCGGCGGTGGCGGCGGTGGTGACGGTGTTGGCGGATTTTTTGATATTAAATGGATCGACCCAGACAGATCTTGGATCGATCAATTGGATCTCTTATTGGATCAATGGATCGGATTTTTTGACCCGTTGGATCATTTAAATGGAGCAGATCGGATCGGATTTAGATCATGATCCGATCCATTGACGGCCCTACCCATAGGGTCAACTTTCCATACCCTACTATTCAAAATAAATAACTTTAATTTTTTTACAATGGTTACATAAATTTAATGTGTTACATGGTGTTATCCCACTCACCTCCAAGAATCTAGATTCTCTTCCTTGGGGTATGTTTCTAGGTGTTTTTCATGCAAAAGAGCATCATAACTAATACCCCAATCCATGTATATATACCTAGGAAAAACGACGAGGATGAGTTTGTGTCAGATTCAATCAAATTTGAGTTTATGTTCAAAACTGTTAAAAATGTATTGACGTTCTTTATTAACACGCACAACGATGTGTCACACCCAATCTGTGGGTTATGCGTCTAGCCGTCAACATGCACAGGCGTGCATGTTAGCCTGACACGCCTGTGCTTCGTAGTTTCATTTTTACATTCATCAATTTTTTCCTTTTTGTAAACTCGAATACAACATAAGATTAATATAAATATGAAAATCAAAAGAAAAAAAAAATCAATGAATTATAAAAAGCATCATTTACTTAGAAGGAAAATAAAATAGAAACATTTAGTAAGAAAGAAATATAATTCTTCTAACCTACAAAATAAAACATACAAGACACTGCCATTTGTCGCAGCCGAATCCTTTGCTTTTGGATGCTGTAAACTTTTTTAAACTTGCAAAAAACTTCTAACTTTACCCATTCCCGACATCAATTTTCCAAAGCACGAAAAAGGAAAAGACCACTTTAATGGACTGGTTTCATAAACGTTAAAATTCTTGTTTTTTTACATATCTTTTTACCTTTTTCTGTTAGTTAAAAAAAATTTAATAAACTTCACATGTTATAAAATAACGACTAAGCAAAAAATAAAAGAATATACGTAGTATATATATATATATTTAAAATCAAAATACACGCTAACATATTTTTAGATATACTTTTTTGCTCACTAGTCTATAACCATCAGTGTTCTAAAAGGCGCGCCATGTCGGCGCCATTGCGTCGCCAAGGCGTGAGGCGTGGCTCCGCCGTTAAGAAATGGTCCTAGGCATGAGTGCTAGGCGTGGCGCTTGCCAAGGCTTGCCAAGGCGCGCCTTTGCGCGTCAAATGGCGAGTTTTTTATAACGTGGCGCCAAAAAATTCATTTTTTAAAAAAATTTAAACTTTTTTTTATACATTTTGCAATCACGTGTATAGAACTTTTATAAATTTGTATTTTATAATTTGTATATGTTATTTTGCTCATCATTTCCGTAACTTTGTGTAATTAGTATATTAGTAATGATAAATTTGATATATATAATTACAAAATAAATACAAAATTGCCGCCTTAAGTCACGCCTTAAAAAACGTCAAGGTTTCGTCATGGCTCCTATAACTTGAGGCTTGACCTCGCCGCTACGCCATGCCTTACGTTATTTAGAACCATGATAACCATAGATCATACAAACACATTACCATTAAACTACAAAACTACAAAACTACAAAACCTTCGATATATATGTTTAAAACTATATTTACTTTTTGTATCTACATGGTAAAATAAACCTAATGAACTACCAAATGTCAAAGCATTTTATTTAAAATAGTAATGTTAAAACAAGTATAAGATACCAAATTTTATTATTTTTTTTATGATACGATTAATTATTGAATAATCAAAATTTATGACCGTTCAAAACTAGAAAAGAATCCAAAGAAATTATGATCCACATACTAATTAAAGAACTCATAATAAATTAATAATAAATTGAATATTATATATATATAATACAAAGAAATATACTCCAAAAATCAAAAACTAAAACGTGTCTCTTTCCCTATATGCATTGTCCATTAATATCTTACTCTTATTACTATAATCATTGGCGTGTCTTAAGCAAAACTGTTCCAATCGTTCGGAGCTCAAATCTCTTCACAACTCCGGCCACCTCCCTCATGGTGGTATCCACCACGTACGGTGTTCCGGCGAGGTTCACCTTGGTGGTGTTCACCAGCTGCCGACACGGCTCCCGCCTCTCAGATATCGTCCCATGATAATGATAATACATAATCCTACCCTCGGTCTTATGTGTCGATTTTCCCTTCACGTTTTGCGACATGTGTACGCCTGTCGCGAACACGTTTCGCGGTTGAATCGCGTATTTACGGTCTCTACGTATACCTTTTTTTGTATCTCTGTATACCAACTTCTCGATCCCCCATTTCCTGTTACATACGTCATAATAATAATAAGCTTTTAGTCTTAGAAGTAGCATCTTTTGTATCAACATGATGAACTGTTATTTAGCGACAAGACAAATCAACCACCTACCAAGGTCGCATTCGGGTCCCAAAAGGAAAGAAACTTCAACGAACAACACATAAAGAAATAAGCAAAGATACAAAAACATACACCAACTAATTGTTTCATGTAACATGTTCGATCAATTGCGTGTTTAATCAGTCTTTATGCGTACAAACACTTTTTCGGTTCTTCGAATTGTGATTTCATATAAAAATAAGCTTATAACGAATTTAATCAAGTTACCCAGAACAAAAAATTGTAATCACTTTATCACGTTTTGATATTATATGTATCCAACTTTAAAAGTTTTTACTGTGTGCATCAAACTTTGCACTTTTCTGGGTCTTAGATTCGTGATATTATACAAATATAAGCTTATAACCACTTTAATCAAGCTACCCAGAACACAAAATGTATTTACTTTGTCACGTTTTGCTATTATATATATACAACTTTAAAAGTTTTTACTGTCTGCATCAAACTTTTAATTTGTTGCTACTGTATGTATATTGATTACATAAAAAAAAGAAAAAATATATGTTTTATGCATATAATAGAAAGTTTAATACATCCAATAAATTCTTTTAAATCCAACACTTATAATAAAAAAACTTAACAAGTTAATATATATTTTAGTAAATTAAACAGTAGAAATTATGTAAGTAGGAAATCAATCAAATATTAGATTATTATTCAAGCATGTGATGTGAGTTGTCAAACAACGGTCAAGCATAAGTCTCTATATTCCTACATCACTGATTGATCAGGAACCAGATTCGATAGTAATAAACAACTAAATCACATAATCAATGGTGAAAAATGCTACAAGAACAATTTAATCAAACAAATTAAAGATTCAAATAATCCATACCTGTAAACCTTGCCGGCATTATCATCGAGATAACAGAGCTGATTAGACATTGTTCTTTGTTCAATCGTGAACTGAGTATACTCCGACAGCGAATCAGTCACAGTTTTAATGTTGGCTTTCTTGGGAAGAAAGATGAACTCATCAACGTCGAAGAAGAACATCCATTTAGTCATGAATCTGTATCTATGCAAACAATCATTCACGATCAGAAACTGATTATGATAATACCCATCAAATCTTTCTTCCTCCTTCACATCCTCTAATGTCACGTAACCCTTTTCGATCCATGGCCGTAAAACCTCCATAACTTCCGGGTGAACACCGCCGGCGTCGTATATCACAAAATGCCCCTTCTCGCCAAAGAAATTCACGTGATATGCTATCCATTCACGAACCCTTTGAGGGCTTAGATTTCCGTACAGCGGCGATCCGCAGTATAAGTAATCGTATTTCGGTTGGGCTAATTCAAATTGCGAAGGTTTTACGCTTCCCGGAGCTTCCGACAATGCTTCTATGGTGTCGGTGAGGTTGAAGTTAGAGTCACCGCCGCCGGCGGTGGAGGCATGGACGACTAATCTTCCTCCGCTGCCGTCGTGCCCGACGGCGAACGGGAAGGTACAATTGACGACCACGACGGTGTAGACACGGCCGTATCCCCAATCCGGGAGGATTTTGTAACCGGCGACGGTGATATTTTCTTGATTCTCCGTCGCGTTGTGAGGAATCCATTGACAAACGTATGTAGGTTTCGAGAACAGATGCAAGGGTTTTGAAGATAACCCGATAACGGCGAATGTGTCCACACCGCCTCTGTACGCCGACATGAGTATGAAATTATACGCGGCGGAGCCATAGCCGTTAAAATTTCTCTTAATTAAACCACCGTCAAGCACGACATCGTCCACTTTCTTATTTACAATCGGCGGAGGGGATATGTTGTTGGTGGTGGTGGAGACCAGGTCCACGGCGGAGGACGGTGGCCGGAAGGCGGCGCAGCCAGTGAGATCTCTGAAAGAGGAAGGGAAGAACTGAAACAGAGTAATGAGAGAACAAAGAAACAAAAGAGCAGATAATAATAATTTAAGCTCAGCAGCACAATTCCAAACAACACCAATAAACATCTTCTTGTCTTTATGATTATGGATCTGAATATGCTCATTGTTTTCTTTAGCCATATTTGAATGATTGAAGATCAGATGGAGATGGAGATGAAGATGAATGAAGAATGTGCAGAAGGGAAGAACAGAGAAGAGTGTTATGCAAGCACCATCCCCACACAGAAGCAAAACAGAAAGAAAAGCAAAAGTGTGTATATGTGTGTGAGGGCAGGCTAGCAGGAAATAAAAAGAAGAAATATAAGAGAATAAATATTAAATTATTTGGACACTTTTTTATTTATTTTTTGGTTTTTTATAATGATTGATTTTATTATAGTTTATATTTATTTTTCTTCTGTTTGTGGTATTGATAATAGCACATACTGCCAGCGTGTTTGTATGTGATTTTAGGTGGAGAATCTATAGAGTTGGCTAACATTTTTTTTAAATATTTTCTAAGAAAAATTTATATCATTTGATTTGTATTCTTATTTATCTTTTACTCATAAGATAAGAAGACTATTTAAATCGAAACAAGATAAAAAGTTAGCTGATTGTAGATGATATTATTTACTGAATAAGTGGATGATTAGGAATAATATATTAATATTTAGTAGAAAAAATATAATTTTTATTTTTTAAATTAAAAGGTTAAACTACCCATTTAAAAGCAAATATTGTTAATTGTAAATAAATGCTACACAATGAAGGACCTACAACAAAACAAATTACAAAGAAGAAAGGCGTACGTATAATCGACATCCCTAAAAAAACGAGTTTTAAATACTTGGAAACACGTTTTATTTCTAAGTGTGTCGACTTGATATGATGCTGCATGAACCAACTAATTAAGTTCCTTTATGTTAGCTCCCGTTATAATTGTTTAATGTAACGGTGATTAATTTTTTTTTTTTTGTGATTATTTGTTTGTTAAAATATGGGTGATTTGTTTTATTTCTAAATTATTATTCGTCAATAAAATTTTACATTGATCTGTAAAATTTAACAAGGATTTTGATATCATAATTCTAATTTTTTTTATTTTTTACCAAAATTAAAAAAATTCAGAAATATTTTAATTCACTAATTCAGGCTATATATTTTAGGTTATTATATTAAGTTATACCCAATTTCTAATAAGTAAGGAAATACTTATTATATAATAAAAATATGTAACGTGAAAGGTTTAATTATTAAAAGAAAGATTATTTTTAATTTAATTTGCATTAAGTTGATTTTCTAAAAATATTTTTCTTATATATAATGATTAGTTATTAAAATGATATATAAGATTATAATTAACTCCACTTAATAATAATTTTATTTAATAGTTTCAGTTTTCTAACTTTGATTCCCATAATTTATTTAATTTTTAATAATTTATATTGTGTTCTAATTGTTTGTACATTTTTTAATGTGAGAAATGATATATCCTCCTAATATATTCATATACTTATCTTAATACTTACAAGATTAACACATGTGTTAAAATCAATGGAATAGATGAGAATAGAGAAGTAATGGATTTCATATGTAAACTTATGATAAGTAGAAAGATTAAATATTGAAAAATAGTTAAAAGATATATTATTTTGCAGTACATGAATATTTGAAAAACTTAAATTACAGATTTTAAGCGTAAAACACTTCTATCCATATTCAAATACAATTACTATGCTGGCAATTATCTTAACCTTATAGTTTAAGATAATTTGATTTTCTATCCTCCCGATTCCTAAATTTCGTGTATCTATAAAATCGCGGGTTTGGTTTTTGAACTAATTTTTTTTTAATATATGATCATATAGTTCATTTTTTAACGGTTTGTATACTTGTTAAATTTAACAAATATAATGGTCAAAGTTTTAAAATTATTATTAAAGCTTTATCTAATGTCTCCTTCAGTTATGATTTTTAAGTCTTTCTTTAGCTTTTTGTACCTTCAAATAACTAATTTCGTTTAGAATTTTCAAATATCTTTAATATTTCGAATCAAAGAAATTAGCTAAAACATAAAATACACTTGTATTTGCTTTTATTCATATATTTATTGAATATTTAAATTTATTGAATTTATTCTTGATTTTTTATTTTTTATTTTATATGTGTTCGGGATACTATTTTATACCCATGTTCGTTTCGTTCCGTCTTTCTTTCTCACACCCTTCCCTAGTTACGAGGAATTCGTGATATTCTTGAACTTCAAGCACATACTCAATTCAGTCGTCTTTAACGCCGAATGTAGCTCGACCATGGATTTCACTACAGTATTCATATTGTAGGCGAATACCAACTAATTGTAACCCTTGATCTTCATTAATAGGCATCAACAAACGTCTCATTTGTTATGTTGCATGAGTCGGAGCTTTAGTGGCATCATACAACTCCATCTGAGGCCGAGTCTGAAATGAACCAGAAAGCAATACATTGTGTGTAAGGATTATAATTAACAGTTGTTTAATTATAAGAAATGAGAGAAATAATAAATGAATATTTATTATTGGAAAAAGAGAATATTAAATATTAGTTAAATATTTGATAGATTAAGTTGGTTGAGAAAAATATTTAATTAACAGTCGGTTAATTAATATTAACTAAACTAGAGGGGTTGTTTTGGCTAAATGATCAAAGTTAATTGATCAAATGGACCGGGTTTAAGGTCCATGGGCTTGGTCCATTTAAATTGTTATTTAAATGAGATAAAACTCTATTTTTCTAAGTTAATCCTCATTATTAGTTTTAGCCTCCAAAAAGAACAACTCTCTCCATCTCTTTCGATCTCTCTCTCGGCCGAACACCAACCACCACCACTCAGTGGTCAACGACGAACGGCGGCGGCGTACGGCGGTTCGGCTGCTGCCCTGCGACGGACGACGGCGGACGGCGGTGGTGCCCTGCGGCGGCCCTCCTTTTTCCGGCGTATACACCCTAGGCCGAAACCTCCCCTTTGCGGCGGTGGGTTTCCTTGGCAGCGGTAAGGATTAGCCAAAAGCCGGTGGCTTTTGGCGGTTTACACACACGCGGAATTTCTACTCTCGGGTATTGTTTGGTAGGCGGTCTAGCAGCCTGTTCACGTGGTGCAGTAGCTGTGTATCCCTCTTCAGCTGTCACAGGGTATATTTTCTATCTTTTAGATAAACCTTTTTTAAACCTGTGAATATTGTATGATCTTTATATCTGGTTATGATTTCTGGTATTGTTTTCCCCACCTGATCCAGTTGTGATCCTGGGAACGGGATTTACAAGTATTGTTTTTATTCCGCTGTGCATGTTTGTACCCTATAAATCCCTACAATGGTATCAGAGCCTGCTTCTAGGCTCGAGAGAACAAGAAAATCATAGATATATGCATACTTGTTTTTGCGAAAATTGATATGTGGTGACGATCAAGTTTCTGATCTGTTACCTGATTGATTTTTCAGTACTGTTGATTATATATATATTGTTTATATATATATACTGCTTATATATATATATATATATATATATATATATATATATATATATATATATATATATATATATATATATATATATATATATATTGTGAAACTTTTGTTTTTGGTTTAAGGATCAAGTTCTGATCTTTTTACCATTAAAGTTTCCAGTTTTAGCTGTTTATATATTGTTTATATATTAAACTGCGTGAAACTTTATTTTGGTCAAAGGTCAAGGTTTATGACTTTTAACCAATTAAAGTTTTCAGATTATCTGTTTTATAAGTTTATACGTTTATAATTGTGAGAGACTTTGGTTTAGGATAAAAGGTCAAAGTTTTGACTTTTAACCGGATAAAGTTTCCAGTTTACATTCTGTATATATATTTATATTTGTATAAATTGTGTGAGACTTGGGATAATTTAAAAGTTCAAAGTTTTTGAATTTTTAGATCAAGTTTCCAGTTTATATTATTATTTATTTAATAATATTTGACGTTAAACCAGTGTGGTAGTTTTGTTTTTATCCAGTTTGTAATATATAACAAAAGGCCCAGGTTTAGGCCCAGTTTGAGGTCAAGGTTAAATGTTGGGGATGAACACAAAACCAGTTTGAGTTTTGCTGTCAGAGATTCAAGTTTGAATATGCCCGTGATTATATATGTTGGTTTATAATGCGTGTATCATTGTTATTTAATTAATTGTACGTGGTTGATTCTTTTTAAAGCCAAACGCCTTAAACCTAGTGTTTCAAGATTATGGTTGTTTATTTATTGTTTTGTGGATTGGTTTACATTTATTTTTTTATCCGGTGTGGGGAGGCATGCGTGCCACTTACAACCCCTATTCAATTTTGTAAAAGTACTAGATTTAGCGGGTCTGCGTGCCTTTGAATTATTATGTAATAGGGCACTAGTTTTATTAAAATTGTAATAGGTTAGTTTGATATTTGTAAATGTATTTTTGGTGTCAATCAAGACAAGGATCAAGACAAAGGAGAGATGACGCCATGGATGCTGGAGCCAGTGGGAGCATCAATATCAGATTCATGCCTTGTGTGTTGTTTATGATCCACTTTAGGGTTTGACCACATGGGTGCTTAATTTAATTAAGTACCAGTGATGGTCAAAGGCGTTATGTGTGTTGGCTTATTATTGCTATTATTAATTGCGTGGTTGTGATTTAATTGTATAGTACACGCACGTCATTAAAACCATATACATATATAATGTATTTTATAAGATGAAAAGTTTTTTTTTCACTTAAAAAGGATATAAGTTTTACAAGCTTTGTAAAACGGTTAAAACTGGCAAAATATTTTTGAAACAAGTTAACCCTTTCAAAATCTTAGACCAGTAGTGCTACCCATCTAATGGTACACCTTTCCTGCTCCAAGTACTTCGGTGTGTTGTCGTGCCCAAACCGTGCGCGCCGGGGTTCAAACTGATGTGGGGAGGGGGTAAAAGACTTTGCGATTCCCTGATATGACCGGCCAGAGTTCACCCCGTCTTAGATGGTGAGGTCTATTTTGGTGATTCCCTTATGTGACGGGCCCAAAGTGCACTTAGGAGGACTAAATATGTACGAATTATTGTTTCATTCGATGTCCCAATGATATAGGAGTCGTGTTTTGGTTTAAATACGATCGGTATGGTTTATACCCACCAGAAATAGCACGGGGTCGGTGTTGTCGTGCCCAAACCGTGCACCGGCACGTGTGAAATATGGATCCTATTCTAAAATATATATATATTTGAAGGGTTATAAATTATTTTAGAGGAATTAAATTACTGAAATGTTTATTTCTTGCTTTTTCTGTAGATGTCAATATTATTTGTTATACCGTTTTATACACCCGAGGAGTCTCTTAGCCTCATCATGAGCAAGTGGAAGCTTTCAGGTCCGAACTTTATGGTTTGGAAATTACACTTTAGGAATATCCTAAGGGCGCATGGAAGGCTATACACAGTAGACAAACCTCCTCCAGCACGACCTGACTATTCTGCTCAGAATGGAGAGTATGATACATATTATTAGTATCTGTCTGATGAATCTGACGTCATGTCAATTCTGATACTCTCCACAGAGTCTGAGTATTCGGATGAACTCAAGAATAAGTCGGTTTTTGAGGTCGTGCAGGGCTTAGAGGAGCGTTTTAAGGACAATGAGCGCTATGGAAGCTTTCTACTCATGAAGGACATTCTTTCACAGAGGATGAAAGAAGACCAGTTATTGAGCGATCATCTCATTAACATGAGAAGGCTGTTTGATTGCTTAATGATTCTAGGATCACAAGTCACTGAGCGTGAACTAGTGATGCTCTTGGTCGGTACACTAACTAATCGCTATCAGGCAGAGGTAGTAAAAAAGTTTGGTGAACCAGATACAACAGTTGTTGGTATCCACGAGTTCTTAATGTACATAGATGACCACGTGCACCCAGACCCCTTTGATACAACAGTAGTTGAGTTAATGGAGGAAGACAATTGAGTTGATTAGCTACTAGATGTTTGTTGCCCAGTTTACGGCAGTAAGGATATTTGCGATGCATATGACTACACCTACTATCATACATCACTCCAATACTCGAGCACTCAATCGTACTCTCATACGATGTGTTGCAAATGTTATCTAGAAATCCCACAACATCGTATGTGGCTAGCACTTATTCTTAGAAGGTCGCAACAACCAACTAGGCCCATTGTTTCTACTGCAGTAGATATCCTAGAAGGTCACAACTAACCTACTAGGTCCCAATTCATCATATATGTAACAATCCGCTTCAGACAGTTTCATTATAGTATGCATATCAAGTAATAACATATTGAATCATATGCTTTACCAAGAGCCTTACATGTAATATATAAAGCATAAATCATCGAACATGCAATATATTAATTCTAACATAACATATAACCGAATCATAGATATTACATTTCTATACCCTATGTGCCATTTAGGTTAAATTCTACTTTAACTCTTGTTAAGTAGAGTCATACAAGCAATACCCTAGTCATACGTTACCAAGATTAGTTACTCAATTCATGTATAAGTAATCATCATCGTTAAACGATTTTCATGAAAAGGTTATTCAAATACCCATTTTGCCTATGTACTAAGTTTTATAAGTTCTATTGAACTCCCCTGATCCGCACTGCAACTTGAATCATGAATAACAACGGATGCTGATACACGAACAACCTTCATCATATTATTAAACATAAAATCAACATACCATCAATTAGGTCCTAAACCGACTTAATCTACATTATTAAACTCTTTTTACTTTGAAGAGTCATTCTTCATGTTTGGAAAGTCGCTCTTGTGTTCGTGATTCTTGTTTATTGGCCTTACCTACAGACTTTCATGAAACTTAATATATATACTCTTACGAATATATTTAATCATATTGTACTTTTCTTGTGTGTACACGATATTATTATTATTATTATTTTTTAAGTACGTTACTACATTATATTAAATCATTCAAACTCTTTAGTAACACCTGACCATGCATTCACAACCCGTAACTTTAGTGGTGACTAGCTTCTCGTGACCCTTAATCAAATGTGACCAACACATGTACCCGCACACAGTCCTTTGATACCCGCTAAGTTTAATCTCACATGCACACACCTACGATGTCCCTCGTAAACGATCACGTTCCGTTATTGCCCGCAACAAACACACGAATGTCTTTGCCTTAAAAAACTAATTAAACACCCATGCTTACGATGCTTCCCGCATACGGCAACAATCAAACACTCTTTTTTCCGTAAATTAAAACACACACGCTGATTTTATTCAACACACACATACATCAATACATCACGCTTCACGATTGCTAAATATTGACTACGCTAGCTTACTCCATAACCACATGCATGCATTCGTTCGTGTTAATTAGGTTTTGATTACCATTTCAATTACCGAACTTAATTGCCATCGAATTTCAACACCGCATATCGTATACATACGAGTCTGCCATCAATTTTCTTTTTCGTATATTTGTTATTGGTTTGTTATCACAACAACATCATGAATTAAATAGTATGGTCAATTATAACCTAAATCTTGTAGGAAATATCCAATACCTACCGGTCAGTCATAACCTCTTTCTTGATGTTACACCCAGATTTGATTAGCCTTAACTAAATATTAATAACTACATAAGTTTTATATGTGTTCTAAATTACCTATATGTGTATTGAATAACTTATATGCGATTAAATATGTTTATAAAACTAGAGAGTCCAAAATTTGTTAAAACAAAAGTGATTAAGGGACTAGTTATGCAAATGTGTCAAACATATAGACATATAAAATATAAGCAATTTTTGTTTCATTTATTGCAAACACTCCAAACATTCATACACACATACATACGTACGTGAACTGCTGCCCATCTATCCTTTTCGAATTTTAATCAAGAAATTAGTGAGATTCAGCTTCTATTAGCATCAGATCAGTGCACACACAACTAACGTATGATTAGTTTGGGTTACTTTTTAGTTCTAAGTGGGTCAAAATGATTCAAAGGATGAATCATAGTCTAGAATGGGTAATTCATGTTCCTTGTTGTTAGTTTAGATATTATTAACTGTTTGGGGTGCAGAAAAAACTCCTTAGTGTTTTTAAAATCGATTAGAATGAGAATATTTGATTGAAAAAGGACCAAACACAACGTCTATGCAAAACACAGTCTGCAAATTCACTTATGTACAAGGCCCATGTAAGGGCTTAAGGCGGTCACAAGCCATGTAAGCATACATGGTCGTGTAGCATATGAGGTACACAACCCGTGTAGAGGTACAAGGACCGTGTAGAGCCGGTTGTCAACTGAATTTGGTCATATTATAACAGGATTTCGGTCATTTGGAAATAGGAAGTCGGTCATGTAGTGTACATGATACACAACCCGTGTAGGTCCATTTTCGGTCCAATTTGTGTTTTTGATCATGTTCTATTATCTTATATGTGTAGGATCGTGTTTGGATACATTATCAAGTGTTATTCATTGCTAGTTGCTAAACCAGTCATAGGGTGAGTCTTCTAGACTATTCTTCATATCCACAGCATGTGTGTTATTACATTGGAATACATTCATGTATTATTCATATGTATTGATTAGCATACTGCTTTGTGCAATAAAACTCAGAATTAGTATAGAATTGTGACTCAGTTTGCTACCATGGGTCTAGAACTAGTGGCTGGCATGTTTAATATACGTATGTTATCAATATATGATTTTATATATGTGTTTATATGATTGACAGTCTGACATACTCACTAAGCTCTCGTAGCTTATCAGATACTATTTTAAAAAAGTTTTGCAGGGCGCAGCAAGAACAAGGATGTTGGTCCCGAATGGATACTACAACAACAAATGTTTGTAAAAGTGGGGGGGGGGGGGTTGAATACAAACTTTAGCAAATTAAAATTTAAAAGACACGGTTTACTTTTATATAATTCTTATTGATGTAAATCAAGAATTACATGAACTAGATGCGGAAAATCTAAGTTCAATAAAAGGTGGCAACTAAATTTGTCTAACACATAGACTATGTTAATCTTAAACAACTTATGTCTAAGATGTTCAACACATGAACAAGTTTGTTACACTGAAAGTAAAATGCTAACTCTTCTAATTCTCAACAGATGAAATTTCAATGTTCAACTCTATCTATTCACATACTTAGCATGTTTCCATGCATAAGTATATATAAGCAAAGGTGTCCGTGTTGATGAAGAGGAGAAGGAGACAAAGGTATTTGGTTTAATAATATTATAATAGATAAAGTTAGTGGGTGAAAGGTAAGTTAACTTTATACACAAAGTGTGCAAAGTATTTGTAACACCCCCTAAATTGACCTAGATTGATTAAGGAATTTTAGTAGACTTAACTTAATTAATTTGATTAATTAAGAGTTTTTATGTGAAGTAATTTGATTTAATTAGTTAATTTATGAAAATTGTTAATTAATTATAATTTATGTAAATGGAATTATGAGTTGGCATGATGACACATCAAAGTATACCTAAACACACTACCTAATTTCCACATATTTTCATTACATGCAATTGATCAAAAGAGTTAGTGTGTTTTGTGTGTGCTTTCTCGGCCGATCAAGAGGAGAAGAAGAAGGGATTCATCAATTGATCTTTAAAACTTTCATGCGATTAGGTTTCTGATTCTTTAACACAATCAAGGTTAGATCACTGAAATTGTAATTGTTAATTGTTGTTGCTTTCGGTTTTGGATAGGATATGATTTCCGATTGATGCATTATGATGAACATAGGATGTATGCATGCTAGATTTGATGATCAATTCATGTTGTTTATATGTTCTTTATGTGATTTGGACAACTTCTGGAAACTTATATGAATTACAAGCTTAAAATTCAGTAGAAAGTTGTGTAAAATCAGATTTGGGGATGAATATATGAATCGGTCGGATTTGAGGTTGAATGGATCGGAATCCGATAAGTTTAATCGGATTTGGTGAAATCCGGCTGGAAGGGTCGGAATCCGATAAGTTTAATCGGATTTGGTGAAATCCGGCTGGAAGGGTCGGAATCCGATAAGTTTAATCGGATTTGGTGAAATCCGACTGATTGATCGGAATTGAAGGAAATCCGACTGAAAGACTTGTAGAATTTCCCTAACACATTACTCGGAATATAGTTTGATCGGAATCCGACTAAACACTAGGTATTGCCTTTTCTCGGATTTGGTATTTGATCGGATTTTAGCCGTTGCTCGGATTGTGACTTAAACAGAATTGAATATGACGATTATATACTTAAAGATTATTAGTACATGTGATATTATGAAATATATGTAATTGTTGATTTTATGTACATGTAGTATTATGCTTATTGTGCATTATTAAGCAAATACTAATTTGTATTTACCTTCTCAGGAGGTGACAAGACTCGGTAAATAGATTACTGAGTGGACAGAGTTAGAAATTTTGGTGAGTGGATCTATATCTTCGGATATGCAGGATAAGATAGTCTGATAGTTATTGTGTTATGGATAACTGTATACGTGTTTGGACGGGAGATCAGCTTTAGCGGGGCATGCTGGGCTTTTGCTTAGGGATTTACCGTATCAGATCTTGAGTTGCATTTGTTGCAATCAAGGGTGCTGGTATTGTTATCCAAGTAGCAGGGCTATCGGTAAACCTTGGTTTTGGTGGCCGACCTTGGTTAAGGGTGATTGCAACTGTAAACCTTGGTTTTGGTGGCCGATCTTGGTTTTGGGTAGTTGCATCACCGCCGGTTCTCTTTGACTAATGAGCTATATGTGTTTGGATTGATTGTTTTGTATGTGCTTAGATGTTGGTTCCCTCACTTAGCTTTGTGCTAATTCCCCACTAGTTTGTTTTGCAGATTAATTTTTGTAAGTTGGTTTATATGGAAGGCTGGGAATATGGACGGACCACAACTCTGATTTCCAAGATTTTGTTAGAGCCTGTTTGTAAATTAACACCGTAATAGTATTTTGTAATTATAACATTATGAAAGTTTGTAGTTACCTTTGGTTTACAAATATAATTAGCTTCCGCTCGTGGTAATTTGTTTTATAAAAAGTACGGTGTTAAAGTAAACATACTTTTCAGTAAGGTGTTTACCCACTATCTATTATTATATTATTAAAGTACTACCTTTATGTCTTGGGAAAGTAAACTTCTCCTTCCATGCTTGTGCTTTAATCAACACCATGCTTTTTGAAGATTTGACTTAACCAAGTATAGAGTTGCCAGCCATACTTAGTTGTTGAAGCATATCTTTGAGATCTTCTCTTCTAAAGTATCTTTCTCCTTTTCCGGAGGATAAAGATCTATCATTTTTGTCTCTTTACAGATACAAAAAGTGCGAAGTACTTTTACAAAGAAAGATCTAAGGCATAATAAGAACAACACATGTTCTGCCTTTGACTAAAGATAATTTTATAATGAAAAAGTAACTGAGATATCGTATAAAGACTCAGCTAACAGACACTGAATTGCAAACATAATTTTGCTCAGCTAAGGATAAAGGTAAAAGACTCAGCTACTCAGATTTGCTCAGCTGATCTAATAGCTCAGCTAACAATACAAATCAGAGTACAGCTAATAGACTAATTAAACTAAACTATCAGCTGATCCCAAGAGCTCAGCTAATCATCTTAGTATCATCAGCTTATGAAGGAAATATTGGATAGGTAACAAATACCTTATCTGACAGATGGGATGCATCAGCTGATCAATGTGATTGAGTCAGCTGATCTTAGACAGCTCAGCTGAACTTGAAGCTCTCCTTAGCTGATGCTTTTGGACCATCAGCTGATCCATTGTAGATCCTCTGCTGATGCTTCTCGGCTAATCTTTTCCTCTTAGCTGATATTCCTGAAGCTGGTTCTTTGGCTGATACTCGGTGTTCAGCTGACACTTTTGCTCTTCAGCTGATATTTCTTACTTATAAATTTCTTTAAGTCTAATATGAAAAACAACACATGTTTTTTCATTAATCTAAGTCCAAAACTGAATATATGGTTTTGTTAACATCAAATCCTATTTTAATTAATAGACATGTTTGATTTAGGTTTGATATTGCTATCTCCCCAACAAAGGACAAAGCTCCTGTTTAACTACTATTTTGATAAATCTTTTGAAACTCTTAACGCCTCTCTGTGATATAATAAGCTTTTGTATCAACTTCACTTGTACACATATGTGTATCTTTTAATCGAACAGGTTTTCAAGCAATATATGCTTCCGCTTTTCGTGCAAACTTTCATATGTGAATGTTATCATATGAGTTTTGTAAATAATTATCACTTTTTAAATTGGGGCGTTACACTTAACCGACCTCTCAACAAATACACTTAAAATTGGAAACGAAAGAGGGATCGAGATTATATATATTGTCTTTGCCGATTAGGTAATAGAATATGTAGAGATCACAATTTGACAATAAATGGCCTCAACAATAGAGTTCTTTCTTCCCTGTTTCTTTTCTTCGGCCGGGACCAAAACACATGAACTCTTCCTGCCAATCGTGTTATGGGGTATAACGGGAGTTTACCCTAATTAAGGTTAGGCCTTGACCCCCTTTAATCCCCTAAGTTTCCTAGTACTCCTTTTCAGTCCTTAGACTTTCCGTTCTTTTAATATATATATATATATATATATATATATATATATATATATATATATATCTTATTAGAAAGATGTATGAAACCTTTTATAAGATATAGTTTAAAATAAGATATATTATTAAAAGATGATATATTATATATTTAGAAATCTAAATTCAGAGATGTAATGATAGTTGTTCTTGATGGTCCTGAAACTATATTATTAGTGTAAGTAGTTAGCCAAAGAAGACAATTTCCTCTGATGATGTGTTATGCTATAACGATTCACAAAAGTTAAGGACAGTCCGTGCGTAGTACATACCACTGTTGTCACCTTCGAAGGCTTATGAAAGCTTATATCTGATTATGGACGATTACGGACGATTACCCGCGCTAATACGAGGTTAAGGAGTTTTTATACGTATAGAAAACGCGTATTTGAGTGTAACACGTCATTTCCTTAATTAACTTACACTACGCACGTAATGCTCTGCAATTCGTACGTAGTTAATCCAGTACGCACGTACCGGGTGTTTTAATGATATTCAATTAAACTTTAATTATCTACTTCACTACGCACGTAGTGAGATCCACTACGCACGTGGTGACCTTCACTTATACTTAAACTTCCAAACACAAATCAACACATGACTAAGTACTTGTAGGCTTAAAACAAATATAAGTAAACACTTAGAATATATAAACATGAAAACTATTAATCAAAACACATTTGAATTAACATTTCAAGTAAACATTTATATATTCGATTGATAAGAACTAGGGATTTACAATTATGCAACAACAAACTCCCCCTAAGACCTAGTTCTATCAACAAAAAATGCACTAAGCAAATATGACATGACTCTCTATCCTTCACAATGTAGTAGACTTGATTTCCTGCGATCCGGCATAGATGTCAAATGCAAAACAAACACGAACGACTTTTTGAAATTGCAACGCCAAATCCATATACCGATCCTTGTACAAGATTGGATTGTAATACAAAACTGTGATGTCGTTCTTTCCAAAATTCTTCATCCACATAGGATCGAACACTCTAATCGTTTCCCCTCCAGAAAGTTCATCCTCCAACACAATCACTGCCTCAGTTGTCTTCTCGTTGAAATACCACCATTTAAACCTTGCACTCCAATCTGTAGGCATTGTTTTCAACGGTAACTTCTTCATACACTGAGGAGCTTTGCAATTTAACACTTTGAGCTTCCTCCCTGTCAACGGATCAATTTTTGTTGGATGGCTTTTGACACCTGGCACATATGGCTTTAAGTTTTTCCATCCAAACCGAGCCTCACGCTTTACCAATGTCTCAAACCATTTGGCCATACCTTGATCTTCACAATCCAAAAGGGGCAGACGAGCAAGTTGTCTAATATCATAAAATGGCAATGTTTGTATATCATTTGCTCTCTGGAAATATTCAACTCCCCTTTCCCTTTTAATTGCATAAACATTGAATTCAGGGATATAGCACCAACCAACTATAGCACCATGAGTCTTCTTGCCCAGCGTTTTATAAAACTTGGTATACTCCGGTGAGCTTTCAAACTTCTTTTCTTTGCCTGCCTGGCGTTCCAGAAACCGTAGATATTTCTTTCTTCTTGCTTCTCTTTCCTCTTGCTTAGATTTTCTATCACCCAGATATTTTTCTAAGTCAAAGTCAACATTTTCTTGTTCTCTAACTTCAGCTCTTCTGTTGATTTCCTCAGCGTTAGCAGTTTTGAAGACATCAGCAAGATCAGGTAGGTCATCATCTGTTTGTTGGCTTGGGTAGTGTTGATCAGTTTCATCCTCAATTTCTACCTCATCGGTGTCAAAAATTGGTTCTTTCTCAGCTTCTGATTGAGGCACAGAGCTTTGATCATCCTCATCTATTATCACGTTTTCGATTGGAATCTGCAAGAGTTCAGCAATTTGTTCCCTAGACAGGAATGGAAGAATTTCTCCTTCCTCAGCTTCATACTCCTCTTGAGATACAATCTGACCTTGTACACTGAGTAGTCTGGAAGATTGAGGAATCTCAGCTTTCAATGGCTGAACAATCAATGGATCTTCACACAGAAGTAGAAAAGACCATAAACATATGTAAGTCAAATAAACAAGCATTTCATTTCAAGATAAACATACAAATACACATGATTGTTTCAACCCTTTACATGATAACTAAATAATTACAAAATCACATAGACTAAGAGTCAACCTTCTTCATCTCCAGAATATGCCCCAGCAGGTTCAGACTCAGCAAATTCTTTCAATTTTAGCACCTCTTCATCTTGTTTCTCCACGTGTGCCTTTAACCTCTTGAACTCTTGAGTATACTCAATCAGAGTCCTTTCCATTGTCTCATTTTTCTTCTCCAAGTCAATCATCTTTACCTCTCTCTCTGCATCTTTCTTCAACAGGTTCTCAATCTGCAAATCCTTCTCAACCATTTTCCTCTTCACCTCCTCAAGCTCTAACTTTCTTTCTTTCTCATCCTTGATCATATCCAGAACGTAGCTTTGAAGCTTGCTCAGGCTTTCTTCAACAGAAATATTTGGTATCTGAGAGCCAGTCTGAGATGATCCTGCAGCACCTTGAGCAGCGGTTGAAGCTGGAGCAGCTATTGCTGTAGAGGATCTGACAGTGATTTCAGCAGATGCTACCAGAGGCTTGAACTTATAAACCTTTTTTTTCTTTTTCTCTGGCTCATCAATTTCAGCCTTTTCCTTCCTTTTCCTTGTTTGCTCATCCTCATCATCCTCAAAGAAATCATCAACGTTCATCTCATCTAACTCGGTGGGGATAGCCTCTCCCCCGGTGGGATCATGAGCCTCTTGGCTCTGGACTTCTGGCTCCTCGTCCTCATCATCAGAAACAATCTCAATATTCTCAACCTGAGATTCAGAACCCTCATTTCTCCACAGATGCTTTCGTTCTGGAGCTTTATAATCCTTGTCTCCTAGATGACAGATCAATCTTCTCTTTGGAGGAGCTGTGGTGCCCATGTACCTGCTCATCTGCCTGACTGTCTGATCATTCATGTGCCTCAGTTTGATTTTGTCCCCATCTTCCTTCACTAAACCCTCAACCTGGGTATCAATCACAATCTGAAGAAACCTGGGATACATAAAAAACCGCCCCTCATTCTTTGACAAATTTTCTTTCAGACAGTTGAAAATCACTCTGGAGATGTTGAATTTAACGTTCAGCACGATCGCCACAAATAGATGGGAAAACGTTTGGTTCAGCTGATCATGGCCGGTTCTTCGCGGCCCCAAGCAATGTGAGATGACGTGCATCAAATAACGGTATGGAGAGCAGAACTTGGTTTTGAATACTGACTCGTTTCGAATCTCTCCAGTGTATCCGCACCTCAGCAAACATTCCTTAACTCGGCAGATGTTCAGAGAAATTGGATCTGTGGTAGCGTCACCTAGCTCAAGCAGCTCATTCAATACCTCTTCTGAAACAAACACCGGTTGTTCTTGCACCAACCCTCGAATCCCACCCATAGCCTCATCATATGCAGCTGTTCTCCAAAACTCTTGTTGATGTGAAGCGTAGGCAGTGCAGGTTGCTGTGATTGCAGTATGAATCCTTGACCTCATCAAATAATCAATCATTTTATCACAGTCCCTGGTTAACTTGTTCTTTGTCAGAAAGGCCCTGATGTTGTGCATGTCACCAGCTTTCAAATCTGCCTTTGTCTGACTGCCAGATGCAGTCTCTGCGATGTTTTGGGCCGAGGAGCTTCCAAGTTGTGTAGGTTCCATTGTTTAAAATCTTAAGTGACACTTCACTTCGTCTCTTGACCTTTGACTGCGAAGTATGACTACACTACGCACGTTGTGCCATCCAGTTCGTGCAAGGTGCTGTCACTTCGTGCGGATTGAATTTCTCATATAAAAACAAAATTTTTCTTGACGATCCTGTACTCAGCACACAACGGTTAGTAACTTCAATGCAAGTCATAAACTTTTAAGCACACGAAAACACAAGAAACTATATAAAAAAAACACACCAAACGAGATAAGAACACACCAAAAATCTTTTTGTATTTTTCTGATTATAAAGAAAATGAAAATGCAGACTGTTAACAAATTAAATCCTAAAAACTAAGAGACAGAAATGAAAACACTAAAGAGATTTGCAAAAATTAAATTACTGAAATTAAATCTTTTTGTGAGAAGGTTCCAAGATGGAGTCAGTACCAACACATCTATACTTAGTTATCATTCATTTCAGAACCTTAGACACAAACATACTCCCTCAATTTCTGTCTGTCAATCTAACTTTCCTCAGATAATGACAGATTTGATTTCAACATTTTCTGATTATCTAGACTGGGTACATGGTTAAGACTATCTCTTTCAAAATCTCACAGTGTTTTGATTCACTCAGTCGGTTGCACAACTTGAGTACCCAACCACCATGCTTATGTGCTTTGTGATTTTGTCAACGCATTTTATGCTCTTTGACATGGAGGTCAATTTTTTACCTCTTTTGATAATTTCTGTTGAGCTTTTGTCACTGCATTTTATGCTCTTTGACATGGAGGTCAATTTTTCACCTCTTTTGATAATTTCTGTTGAGCTTTTGTCACTGCATTTTATGCTCTTTGACAATTCAACACTAATAGATCAATGTATCTATTTCTTTTGACATCTCAGATTGGGGTCAATTTTTCACCCTCTTTTTACATTTTGCTCATTGTCATCTAACACATTTTGCATGGTAACATGTGTGTGCACCAGACTAAGTTAGTCTCAACTGTTATTGACTTGTAGACTTAGAATGTCTCGATAGTTTGAATCTTTGATGGATTTCCACATGCATAACCACTTATCAGCCTAGACTCTCATCATATGCGTTACATGCCATCTGTTTCTTAGCTGATTTGACTCAAATTTTCAGACAGTTTTCTCAAGAATATGTACATGCCTTCGGTCCTAATTTTACTAGACATACTTTGTATTGAAAGCCAGTGTACCATCATTTTCAATTTGAGTTGGATCAACTTCTCATTATAGTTTTTCTGATTTTTTTGTATTTTCTATGTTTTTCTGATTTTTTTTGTATTTTCTATGTTTTTCTGATTTTTTTTTTTGTATTTTCTATATTTTTCTGATTTTTTTGTATTTTCTATGTTTTTCTGATTTTTTTTTGTATTTTCTATGTTTTTCTGATTTTTTTTTTGTATTTTCTATATTTTTCTGATTTTTTTGTATTTTCTATGTTTTTCTGATTTTTTTTGTATTTTCTATGTTGCACCAATCTCCCCCTAAAATACTAAAAGAAATAAATACCAAGAACAGAGACACACAGACACAGAAAATAAACACACAGAAAATAGACACACAAGCACATATACGAGAAAAAACATTAAGTTGCATCATCAGAGACGACCTCACACTTGGTTTTCATCCCGTTTTCATTCACTAAGAATAAAAACCTGGGTTTATCAAATGCCTATGTATACAGGTCTGCCTTGGTATCTGATGGCACCCTGCACAAAGAGTAAATAGTTAGTTAGCATTAGGAACCCATGCCAGAATGGTCATGGGTTTCCCATCTTCTCCAACAATTGGCATGTTAATCCAAATACCAGTAGCTTTGAAGTTTGCATTGGTATCTGAACTATTTGACATTTTAGATTCGGGTTTATTGGTCCATTTTAAGTCTTGACGGGGAGAAGCCTTGTGATAAACACTAGAAGCATTAATCACCGTATGGAGTGGTTCTTTCCCTTTTTTACAAACCTCGGGACTTTTGGGTTTAACAAATGTTTCCCCAACAGTCCTCTTGATCGGAATAGGTTGAGTTGATCTTTGATTATTGTGATTAAACATTTTGTTCCTTTGAAAATTTTCAGAAAAAGAATCAACGTTCCCATTACAGCTCTGTTGTTGCTGATCACACTCATAACTGAGGTGACCAGGTCTCCTACAAACATAGCAAATCCTGTTTGACTGGTGTTTTGCAGGATTATGCGGCACTTTCTGATCAACTGGACATTTTGGCTCAACTCCTAGACCATGTTGTTTAGGGAGGATTTTAACTTCCTCATAAGGACGGGTTGCAGGAGACTTTGCACCCTCCTTCCCTATTGTTCTGCGTGCTGCTTGGACATTTTGCATTAGAGTGCCTTGTCCAGTGAAATTGCCTAAAAGTTTTCTCATTCCAGGTTCAGGCATTTCTTCTTGTTTAACCTCTTTCATCTGAGGCTCACTAACTACCCCCTTCATTTTTAATTCAGGTTTTGAGGTTGAAGCAGAAGATTCATCAACCTTAGGAGGAAGTGAGTCAGCTTCAGAGAAGACATTTGTTTTCACCAGTTGATTTAACACTGGTGGTGGACATTTGGTATACTGCTTTTTGTCCTTTTCTAAATCGGAACCTTGAGGTCTTCGGTCGATTATGTGCTCAAATAGGTAAGATGAAGTTGAATAACTTTTAAGTTTCTGGTTTAGAGTTTCATAATCTACCTTAGAGCTAGCAAGATCCCGTTTCAGAGTGTCTATTTGATTGATGTAAAAAACTATAGCATCCTACTTATTTAACAAAGCTGCCTCTAGTTCTCTAATCTGCCTATTTTGACTTTCAATTTTGTCTTTTAAAGTCTTTTCTCTTCCTTTAATAAGTGTGTTCTCATGCAGTTTAGAGGTAAGCTCAGCAACTTGAGATTTCAGAGATACTATGTTTTGTACATAATCATTGCACGAAGCACAGGGAAGGCCATAAATGTTACTTACCTTTGAGTCAGCTTATCCAGTCATGCACGCCTTAGGATCTTCAGATTGAGATTGAACAGTCACTGGCGTTGGTTCGGCAGCTGTCACTGAAACTGGTTTGACATTGTACTCATCAGTAGGCATCACTGATTCTTCCTTACTAGTAACTAATTCATCATCAGCTTCCTGCACACTATCTGCTTCAGATTGTGAATCATCATTCAGATCTTGAACACTGGCCAAGTTGGTCTCTGCAACCTCGAAGACATCGTTATCTTGAAAGTGTACGGACCAGTCTATCCCCTCATCTTTCTGTACAACCACCATTGCCTTAGATGATTCCTCATGAGATGTTTCAGCTTTCTTTGGAGTAGTGGAAGTTGAAGATTTCCCAGGAGATGTCCTGAAAGGATACTTGGGTCCTGAGTTCTTTGGTTTTTCACACTCCCTTGCAAAATGTCCCTTTTCGCCACAGTTGTAACAGGTTACAGCTGATTTGTCGAAGCCCAGCTTTGTATCCTTAGTCGCTGTAATCTGCATCCCTGTTCGTTTAACCAAAGCTTTTGCTCTCCTCACAAGGTTGGCATAGGACCATAAAATGTCCTGTCTCTCCATTTCATCATTGTCAATCTGCTCATAGTCTTCTTGAGTCAAATAGGCATTTCCAATTTTGCCTTTAAGCAGATCATCGTAGGAAGACACCAACGCACTGAGCATCCCCATGTGCTCCTTTATTTCTTCAGTACTACCATGCTTGAAATGTTCAGTGTTTAAAGCAGGTAATATTGATTCCGACTTTTTGCTTGAAGGAGCAGAATACGGTGATCCACTTGTAGTTGCAGAACTGGTTAACCCACTGACACTTGAAGTAAATGCAGTCTGCAACGGAGCATTTGACGAGGTTGCAGGAGAAGGAATGGATCCAGAGCAGTACAAGGAAGGATTCTGAACATAACTACTCAATCTATCTAGATTTTGTTCCTCCTGTTCATGCTCTTTTAATTTGGTGATGAAGTCATTGAGGTCCATACCCTCGAAACCTTCACCATTTTTCAAGATCATTATAAACGGCCTCCAGCTCTTTGGTAATGCCTTAGATAAAGTCTCTACCTGCTGTCTCTCAGATACTTGCACACCTAGGCTATCTAACTCACTCAGAAGATGGTTATATTTGTTAATCAAATCAGGAATATTTTCATCTCTGTAAGATGTGAAGTGATCAAACTCTTTACGTAACTGTGAGGCCTTAAGCTCCTTTAATGATGCATTCCCTTCGTTCCGTTTCTATATAGCATTCCACAAAGAATGTGACGTTCTATACCGTCGGAACTGGTGGAAGATCTCATTTGGAATGGCTTGGATCAGATAAGAATAAGCTTTCTTCTCAGCATCGTATGCTTTCCTCTGATCGTCACTCATCATGTCATAGGGAACTTCAATATTCCCTTCACCCTTAGGAATAGAGTAATCAGCAGATATAGCCCTGTGCAATCGTGGATCAATCCCATCAATAAAAATCTCAAAACGTGGTTTCCAGAATGGGTAGTCTTCCATGGTTAAGAGTCGAGGTACTTTATTAATTCCTCCTTGTTCATTATCCATTATTAGGTTACTTAAAGCAGTTATGGTTTGTTTGACAGCCATTGCACTCATGTCAGACATTATGAATAATACCTAAAACAAACTCAAGAACTACGCACGAAGTGAGGATAACACGAAGTGAGGAAAACACTACGCACGTAGTGGAATGTACTACGCACGGAATGAAAAACTTTCACACAGACTCAGGTACGTACGGAATGGATACCTAGTACGCAAGAAATGGATTTACTACGTACGTAATGAGTAACTTATTTTTCAAGAAACGAGTCAACACTAAGAATCAATACGTGCGGAGTGTAGGTCACTACGCACGTGATGAATACGCACCACACACGGACAGAACACGGGTTATGGAAAATTCTAGAACACGAAGGACAGACTACGCACGGGCTTCTGAGATATACGTACGTAATGGGAGACACTACGCACGTGTAAACTTCAACGATTAGGAACTAATTTACGTAAAAACACAAATCTTTTAACGCAAAAACAATCTTATTTCGACTAAACGTACGATAAAATACCGAGAAAACGACAAAACTAACAATCCTGAAAGACCAAAACGACACCTAGATCACGAAACATAAGAAAAAATGACCAATCAAAGCACAAGGCTCTGATACCACTTTGTAGGACCGTGGGGGGTTCTAAACTAACACCCTAATGCTAGGACTAATTTAGGATGAGAAATAGTGCGGAATATCTATTTCCCAAACCTCACAAGGATTCAAAGATCTGCTTAAGTGTCCGGCACACAGTAATCACGAAGAACACACAGAGAAAGACGAAGAACAACACTAAGAACTCACACAGAATGCTTAAGGCTGCCCTTGGATACGAAATTAACACTAAGTTTACGTTTTTTCGAAGGTATCTCCGATTTCGAAGGCTTATGAAGGCTTATATCTGATTATGGACGATTACGGATGATTACCCGCGCTAATACGAGGTTAAGGAGTTTTTATACGTATAGAAAACGCGTATTTGAGTGTAACACGTCATTTCCTTAATTAACTTACACTACGCACGTAATGCTCTGCAATTCGTACGTAGTTAATCCAGTACGCACGTACCGGGTGTTTTAATGATATTCAATTAAACTTTAATTATCTACTTCACTACGCACGTAGTGAGATCCACTACGCACGTGGTGACCTTCACTTATACTTAAACTTCCAAACACAAATCAACACATGACTAAGTACTTGTAGGCTTAAAACAAATATAAGTAAACACTTAGAATATATAAACATGAAAACTATTAATCAAAACATATTTGAATTAACATTTCAAGTAAACATTTATATATTCGATTGATAAGAACTAGGGATTTACAATTATGCAACAACAAACTCCCCCTAAGACCTAGTTCTATCAACAAAAAATGCACTAAGCAAATATGACATGACTCTCTATCCTTCACAATGTAGTAGACTTGATTTCCTGCGATCCGGCATAGATGTCAAATGCAAAACAAACACGAACGACTTTTTGAAATTGCAACGCCAAATCCATATACTGATCCTTGTACAAGATTGGATTGTAATACAAAACTGTGATGTCGTTCTTTCCAAAATTCTTCATCCACATAGGATCGAACACTCTAATCGTTTCCCCTCCAGAAAGTTCATCCTCCAACACAATCACTGCCTCAGTTGTCTTCTCGTTGAAATACCACCATTTAAACCTTGCACTCCAATCTGTAGGCATTGTTTTCAACGGTAACTTCTTCATACACTGAGGAGCTTTGCAATTTAACACTTTGAGCTTCCTCCCTGTCAACGGATCAATTTTTGTTGGATGGCTTTTGACACCTGGCACATATGGCTTTAAGTTTTTCCATCCAAACCGAGCCTCACGCTTTACCAATGTCTCAAACCATTTGGCCATACCTTGATCTTCACAATCCAAAAGGGGCAGACGAGCAAGTTGTCTAATATCATAAAATGGCAATGTTTGTATATCATTTGCTCTCTGGAAATATTCAACTCCCCTTTCCCTTTTAATTGCATAAACATTGAATTCAGGGATATAGCACCAACCAACTATAGCACCATGAGTCTTCTTGCCCAGCGTTTTATAAAACTTGGTATACTCCGGTGAGCTTTCAAACTTCTTTTCTTTGCCTGCCTGGCGTTCCAGAAACCGTAGATATTTCTTTCTTCTTGCTTCTCTTTCCTCTTGCTTAGATTTTCTATCACCCAGATATTTTTCTAAGTCAAAGTCAACATTTTCTTGTTCTCTAACTTCAGCTCTTCTGTTGATTTCCTCAGCGTTAGCAGTTTTGAAGACATCAGCAAGATCAGGTAGGTCATCATCTGTTTGTTGGCTTGGGTAGTGTTGATCAGTTTCATCCTCAATTTCTACCTCATCGGTGTCAAAAATTGGTTCTTTCTCAGCTTCTGATTGAGGCACAGAGCTTTGATCATCCTCATCTATTATCACGTTTTCGATTGGAATCTGCAAGAGTTCAGCAATTTGTTCCCTAGACAGGAATGGAAGAATTTCTCCTTCCTCAGCTTCATACTCCTCTTGAGATACAATCTGACCTTGTACACTGAGTAGTCTGGAAGATTGAGGAATCTCAGCTTTCAATGGCTGAACAATCAATGGATCTTCACACAGAAGTAGAAAAGACCATAAACATATGTAAGTCAAATAAACAAGCATTTCATTTCAAGATAAACATACAAATACACATGATTGTTTCAACCCTTTACATGATAACTAAATAATTACAAAATCACATAGACTAAGAGTCAACCTTCTTCATCTCCAGAATATGCCCCAGCAGGTTCAGACTCAGCAAATTCTTTCAATTTTAGCACCTCTTCATCTTGTTTCTCCACGTGTGCCTTTAACCTCTTGAACTCTTGAGTATACTCAATCAGAGTCCTTTCCATTGTCTCATTTTTCTTCTCCAAGTCAATCATCTTTACCTCTCTCTCTGCATCTTTCTTCAACAGGTTCTCAATCTGCAAATCCTTCTCAACCATTTTGGCGTTTGTGCTTCTTCTGCTTGAGATGGAACAAACCAAACTGAGATGCTATGTATTGTTTCAACTGTTGGATGTCTGAGGAGGCAGATTCATCTGGATAAGACTGACTCCTGTCCTTAGCCTCGAAAACTTGATCATGTGAAGTAAAGGAGTCAAGAACATCAACGGGAAAGTGTTTAGGTGCATCATCCAAGGGTTGGTTTAGACCTTCAAAATCATATGCATCAGAGTTTGGGCCCTGTAATTCACCTTGGTATTGATATGAATCATTGACAGGTCGTGCTGGAGAGCGTGAGAAGTGAAGAGAAATAATGGGGCTTGAAATGTGATATGTATGGGTTGGTGGTTGGCTTATTGGGTGAGAGGGGGGTGATTGACCCTGGGGATTGGTCATTAATTCAATGTAATCTGAGTGTGTCTGCTCAGACATAGCAGTAGGCTCTCCCATGGCTCTGGAGAGTGTGGGTTGAGAAGACACCACACCCGGTTTAGGTTGTTGGGTTGAAATGAGCCTCGAGGTTGACACCTGAAGAGTAGGCGTCTCCCCCTCAACTCCCGCCGGTGGAGGAGTCAGTGTGACTTCAGCTCTAGTGGTACCTTTAGGTGTGGCACCACTTTTGGCAAATTTTCTGTTATAGGTTTGTAGATTTACCTTGGCAGCAGTGGGCACACCAAGGTTGGTTTCAGAGTGGGATTTATGATGGAATATAGGTGGAGGAGATGAGTTAGACTAAGTCGGGTTTACAATAGTCTTGTCTCCAAATGTGGATGGAGAATAATAATAAGAAGAAGTAAGTGGAGAGATCTTACTAGAAGCAGCTTCAATAGTGGCTAGCTCAGCCTGAGCAGGTGCTCAGCTTGAACCTCTGGATCAGCTTGAGCTACTCCCCCTTGATTTGATCCATCTACTTCACTTTCTAATGAAGCTTCCTCAGCTATCCAACGCATAGGATCACTAAGACCCTCCTGCTCTGGAAAGATGTCATTATTAAACATCTTTGAGCTGAGTGTTGGTGATAGGAACACATCCTGATCAGCTTCATACAGTGCTGTCCCTAGCTCGGCTTTAAATGCCAAGGACAGGTACCTTATGAATGGTACATGAAGATCCCTTGTGGTCTTCATCACTTGGACCTTGAGTTTGTTGAAGATGAGCTGTGCATAATCCAAGTTGCGCGCGAAATGCATGTTGTAGAGCAGCTGCATCTCAAACTCATTAACTTGGTCCAATCCTCCAACCTTGGTACCAAGTGAACGACTCACAGTGGACACCATGAAACCCCATCCGGTTGGAAAGGTGGCCTTTTTAATAACACCCTTTGTTTGTGGGTGACCCATTCTGGGTAGGACTGACCTAGCCACCAGCCTCGTCACAGCAGGCTCGAACTCAACAGATTGAGGAAGTTGAAGAACCTCCCTAAGCCTTTGCACTATGAGAGAAATTGATCTCTCTCCATTCAGCACCGTGCCGCAGATTTCGCCGATGTTCTGGTCATAGACACACGTATACCAAAACTCCAGTAGATGCTGAGGAACCACATGTAGTGGTGCTCCAGTGAAAACGAATGCCAACGGGCATTTGCGGATGTAATCCACCCACACTTCGTATCCTCTGTTTCTCTTTCGTTCAGGGATTGCAAGGCACGCTCGTTGATTATTGATTTTGATCAGTGGCAATCCATTGTTTTTGAAGGCAGCACCCCTTACCATTCTATCACCAAGATTGAGAATGGTTCCGTCCGTCGTTGATTGTTTTGATTCACACTAAGTAATGTTTAGTTCGTACTAAGCGATTTAGGGTTTCTCGACCGATGGAATGATGAATTGCACTTAGCAAATGGTGGTTGTATAAGGTATAGAGAGAATATCCGAAGTTTAGGAAGCTTAAACGACTGAATTTCGGTTATAACCGATATTTATACATTTTTTAGGAGAGTGAAAAGTTACCGTTGGATACCCTTTTTATCCGTTACGCCAACGAAATTATGGCTTGATGTAACAGTAACAGAGTAGAAACAGATAATCTCCCAACGGATAAGTATGTAAAATAATATCCTTGACTTACAAAAATATTATTTATACTGTTGTATTCCACCAATAGATAATCGGTATAAAACGTAATTTGAGACTGACTCAAATACACTGACTCATGAGTTAATAACACGTAGTAATTAAAACACAGTTGTGGACACACCAAACTGAGTAAATCTATCACTCAGCGTAAGTCAAGCACTCAGCTTGGTATGAGCACTCAGCGTGAGATTGACACTCAGCTTGAGTGGAGCACACAGCTCAGAATCAATGACACTTAGTCATTTTCGTTTGAGACTAACTCAAATTTATATTTTAACCGCACTGAGTAGTTAAAATCAATTTGCAACAAACCAATGGTGTGAACTTATCACTCAGCTTGACAAGATAGGCAATTTATGAAACTTATCAATAAACTGTGTACTCAGCTTAAGACACTTAGTATTTGTCAAACTGAAACTTAGTTTTAGATACTTATCTAAGGGTTGAGCATACCTAATTCACTTAGCAGATACATAAACCTCTTTTCATAAAGTGGTTTTGTAAAGATGTCTGCTAATGGATCATTAGTGGAGATAAATTTGATATCAACTTTACCTTTTTCCATGATGTCTCTTATGAAGTGATGTCGAATTTCTATATGCTTGGTTCTTGAGTGGAATACTCGATTATATGTAATGGCTATTGCACTTTGGTTATCATAGAATATGGTTATTTTCTTGAAATTCATACCAAAGTCTTGAAGCTGATGTTGCATCCACAGGATTTGAGCACAACAGCTACCTGCAGCAAAATACTCAGCGTTAGCAGTTGAAGTAGCCACTGAATTCTGTTTCTTGCTGGTCCAGCTTACTAACTTCTCTCCAAGCATTTGACATCCTCCAGTTGTTGATTTTCTGTCTAACTTGCACCCAACATAGTCAGCATCTGAAAATCCAACTAACTCAAATCCAGATTCCTTTGGATACCAAAGACCTAGATTTGGTGTACCTTTAAGGTACCTAAAGATCTTTTTCACAGCTTGAAGATGTGATTCCTTAGGATCTGTCTGATATCTTGCACAAACACATGTAGCAAACATGATATCAGGTCTACTAGCTGTCAAATAGAGTAATAAACCTATCCTTCCTATATAGGTAGACTGAAAAACAGACTTTCCATCTGAGTCTTTGCTTAGCTTGACAGCTGGTAACATGGGTATTTTCATGGTTGAACTAGAATCAACATATTTCTTTATCAAATCAAGAACATACTTGCTTTGATTTATGAATATTCCATCAGGCTTTTGTTGAATTTGTAAGCCTAGGAAATATGTCATTTCACCCATCATGCTCACCTTGTACCTTTTTGACATAATTTTGGAGAACCATTCACACAGAGATTCATTTGTAGAACAAAAAATAATGTCATTCATATAGATTTGTAAATAGTTGGACAGGGTATCATACCATGCTCTTGGAGCTTGTTTAAGACCATACAAAGCCTAGTCTAACTGATAGACATGATGTGGATACTTTGAACTGACAAAGCCAGGAGGTTGTTTCACATAGAATACCTCCTGAAGTTTTCCATTTAGGAAATCACTCTTCACATCCATTTGATACACTTTGAAGTCTTTATATGCTGCATAAGCTAAGAACAATCTTATGACTTCAATTCTAGCAACAGGGGCAAAGGTCTCATCATAATCGATTCCTTCTACTTGTTTATACCCTTGTGCTACCAGCCTGGCTTTGTTCATAACAATCACTCCATCCTTGTCCATTTTATTTCTATAGACCCACTTAGTACCTATTATTGTATGATCTTTGGGGGCTGGAACAAGGCTCCAAACTTTGTTTCTCTCGAACTCATTTAATTCCTCTTGCATAGCTTCAATCCAATCTTCATCCTCTAAGGCTTCTTCAGTCTTCTTTGGTTCCATTTGAGATATGAATCCAAAGTAAGCAGCATAGTTTGATGTTGCCTTCGATCTGGTCATTACTCTTTCTTGAACATTTCCAATTTTTTGATCTTGAGGATGATCTTTGAGGAATTTAAATGTTGTAGTAGAAGATTGTGGTTCTGGATCTGAGTGATATTGAGAGTTCTGAGGTGAACTTACATCCTCAGTCTTAATTGCAGCATTGTCATCAAACTGTTGATCACCAAGATCTTCAGTCTGAGTAGTATCAGCTCCAAAGGGATTAATGAACTCATCATCTTTCTCAACTTGAGAGTCCCTTGGAGCTTGTGATGATTTCTTATATGGACACACATCATCATCACTGTCATCATCCATGACATACATAGGATTTGACATTTTGGTTTCCTCAGGCTTTTCAAGCTCACTCAGACTGACCAAGTCAACTTGTCTTTTATCAGCTTGATCAAAGCTGTCTTCATCAAATGAGACATGAATTGATTCTTCTATAGCCTTTCTCGTTGTGTTATATACACTGTAAGACTTGGAGATTGAGGAATAACCAACAAAAATTCCAGGATCAACTTTAGGTTCTAACTTATGGAGCTGATCTCTTTGGTTCAGCACATAGCACTTTGAACCAAAGACATGGAAGTAACCTATATTGGGCTTTCTTGATTTATACATCTCATAAGCAGTTTTGCCATGTCTTTTGACTATGATTGATCTATTGTGGGTATAGCATGCTGTACTTACAGCTTCATCCCAGAAATAGAGTTTCAATCCTGCCTCACATAACATTGTTCTTGCAGCCTCAATTAAGGTTATGTTTCTCCTTTCAGCAACTCCATTTTGTTGAGGAGTTCTGACTGAGGAGAAATTTTGTAATATTCCTTTTTGTTCACAAAAGCCTTCTAGGGTTGAGTTTTTGAACTCAGTCCCATGATCACTTCTGAGTTGCTTAACAGACTTACCTTATTATCTCCAGAGCAGCTTCACTTTTGGCTTTAAGGAATATTACCTAGGTGAATCGTGAGAACTCATCTACTATCACCAGAGTGTACTTCTTGCCACTTAGGCTTGGAGTACTTATGGGTCTAAACAGATCTATATGCAACATATGCAGTTGGTCTGTTATTGAAAAATTTTGCTTTGACTTGAAGGACCCTTTATGATGTTTCCCTTGTTCACAAGCTGAGCACAATTTGTCCTGGACAAATGTGATCTTTGTCAATCTAGAGATTAACTCTTTATTGGATAGCATATTTATATTCTTGAAATTTAAATGTGATAATCTTTTATGCCACAGCCAACTCAGCTTAGGAACAGATTGGGAATATAAGCAGGTTTCAGTATAGGGATCAGCAGAGTTAAGATCAAGTAGATACACATCTCTTTCTCTTTTTGCTATTAATACAGGCTTACCCTTAGCATTGTATATAGTCCCTGCTTTCTTCCTAAAAGTAACAATATTGTCTTCATAACATAATTGGCTGATACTTATCAGATTGTGTTAAAGACCTTTAATATATGCATCTTTCTGGAAAGTCACCTTGCCAGCATGCATCTTCCCATATTCTTTGGTTCTTCCATTGGAGTTATCACCAAATGTTACTTTAGGACCTTCATCTTCCTGGAAATCACTAAGAAGTCCTTTCCATCCAGTCATGTGCCTTGAACATCCACTATCCAAGTACCATTTACTTGAACCCTGCACATGATAAGAAAACTAAACAAATTAGTTTTGTTTGGGAACCCACTTCATAGTAGGTTTAAATGATGAGCACTTAGCAGCTTCATCTTTTGGAACTAACTGGTCAGCTTGAGCAGGTGTTGAGTTCTGTGTAGGCTGATCAGCTTGTTCCTTTTCAGGCCTTAAGATTTTACTTTCACAGTCCTTGGCCTCATGTCCTCTACCTCTACACTTGTAACATTTCCTTCTACCAATGACTACAGGAGATAGATCATCCGATAATCCTTTAGGGAACTTATCCTCAACTTTAGGATTGTGAGTTGTGGATAACTTCTCAACTTTCTTTGCAAGTTGATTCACCTGATCCTCATTGACTTTGGACTTACCATTGTCAGATCTAGGTTTATTATCCTTTTGATTTGAAGCTTGACCAACAAATTTCTTTTCAATGACTTTGGACTTACCATTGTCATATTTTCTGGACTTACCAGTTTCAACAGTCTTGGACTTACCACTGTTGAGTTCTTTGGACTTACCAATGTCAACAACTTTGGACTTACCATTGTTGTGATATGACCAATGACTTACAGTGGTCTTCCTATTCTTGTAACTTCTCTCTGAGCCAGATAGAGATTGTTGTCTTTTGAAAGGATTTGGATTAAGCCTTTCTATGACAGAAGTTCTTTCAATAGGCTGAGTGCCTAATCTATCAAGCACATACCTACTATGCTGTTTAGATGTTGAGCACACATTTTCATGATCTTTTGCCTTTACAAACATATTGTATTTAAGGTTTTGACCATGTTTCTTCCCTAAGGCAGACTTCTGAGACTCAATCAGATGTCTATCTTCCTCAGAGTCTGTACTTGCTATCTCATCATCATTAGCTACATACGTTGTGGATTGATAGTCACCTCCAAGTACAGCTTGTACCTGTTTAGGGATTTGTTGGTTGATGCACTTTTCAGCAAACCTTGATGACTTACACCATGATTCAGTGACCTTCTGAAGTTGGTCAGCTTTATCCTTGGCTTCCTGAAGTTCTTCACTTAGAAGTTTATTGATGTGTCTTTGACATTCAAGATCACATTGTGCCTTTTTACCAACATCAATGAGAGTTTGATTTTCCTTAATCTCATTTTTTAGTTTAGCTACTTCAGCTTTGAGGTCATTTTGAGACTAAAGGCTGGTCTTAAAATCATTTAGCAGATAATCAAATGCAAGACCTTTTTCTTCATCGGTGTAAGAGTTGAAATTACTAACCTTGTACATGGAAGAAGGATGCCAATCAATATGTTCACTGTTTTCCTCAGCTTCATTCATGTCAGCTTAAAAAGTTGATTCAGACAAACAGTAATTAACTTCGTCTAATTCAAACTCTTCATCTTCTTGACCCATCAGACATTTATCATCATCATCTGAGGTAGATGATTCTGTATCCCAAGTTTCAGCATAGAGTCCTTTTGCATTGGGCTTGTCTTCAGGCTTTCCTTTCTTGAGCTGAGTATATTTCTTCTTATACTTATCAACTCTGTAAGCATTCTTATCAGCTACTGAAGCTGATTCATCCTTCTTTGATCTGCACTCAGCAGCAATATGTCCCTTCCTCTGACAATTGAAGCACACAGCTTTCTTGGGTTCAAAAGAATTTTTTTCTTTACCCCTGTCAGATCTTCCTCTTCCCCTTTAAGCTCTTCTCAAACGTCTGGATAGCATGGCCATTTGCTCAGTGATTGTCTGAACATCATCAGCATCACTTGAGTCTGAGTCTGAGTGGTCAGTTTGAGAGTCTAACTCAGTCTCAGATTCAACAACTAAGGCTTTTGAACTTTTCTTATTTTTCTGTGCAACTAATGCAATATCAGTTTTATCAAGAGAGTCCTTTAGTTGTTGTTGAGAAGTTCTCTTGTGCTCTGAGATCTGTTCATGATTGAGTAAGAACCCATATATGGACTGTAGGTTATACATATGTAATGTTCCTCCAGCCCTTAGTGCTGTAGTTACTTCATTGAACTTTTCTGGTAACACATCCAGAAATTTCAGCACAAGTTCAGCTTCATTCTTTTTAATGCCTACACCTAGCAGATCATTAATCAAGCAGTGAAACCTAGTAAACACATCAGCCAAGGTTTCATTCTTCTTAGAGAAGAAGTTTTCATAAGACCTGTTCAAATGATTCTTCTTTTGCTGCTTGACCAGATCTGTCACCTCATATGTAATACTCAGTGTATCCCATATCTCTTTTGTAGATTGACACCCAGTCACAGTATGCAAGATCTCATTTGTCAGGGCATTAGCCAGAACACTTTTTGCCTTGTCATACAGAGAATATAGTTTCCAATCTTCTTCAGTCCAGGATGCAACAAGCTTCTTTACTTCCTTTTCAGTTTTGTCAGTAGAAGTATCACTGACAATAGCAGGAATCTTGGGGATGATTGGTCCTTTAGTGATGACATCGTACATACGATTGTCAATGGAATTGAGAAAGAGCATGGCTCTGAATTTCCACATAGGATAAACAGATCCATCGAATATAGGACATCCTTTGGCAGCTATCTGAGGAAAGTTTGATGAATTGTTGCTTGTCGAAATTGTATACTTTTCTCAGAATCTTGAACTTTCAACTTATGAAATTGTTCAGCTTGCTCTGATACCAGTTGTTGGTCCCTTGGTGAGAAGATCAACAAGCAAGTAATGTGTAGAAGGGGGGGTTGAATACACTTTCTGCGGAAAATTGAACAAATCAATAAAAAGTGTTAACACACATCAAACCACAAACATAAGAATGCTTTGCTTTCATTAATAAGAAGATGATTACATGAATAATCAAGTAAGCAACACTTGATATGTAAACACCTAATGTAAATCAAATCTCTCAATCTCTCAAACTTTGATATCTATAATCAACTTATGATTATATATACGAACTGACCTCTCTAAACAGGATTTATTCACATACTGAATACTTACCAACTTCACAACAGATGTGAAGATTCGAACACACGAACAATTGGCAATCTGTGAATTTCTTAATCACATTGAAATTACAAACTGTGTATCTGTAACATCCTCAAATGGGCCTAGTCGTTTATACTCTCGGTACGTTTCAAATCTTGAGTTTGCTAATGAATATTAGAATTATTATTAAAATAAGTAAGAAATCGTGATATTAAATATTATAACGAAAGTAGATAAGTTTAATAAAATATTAAACGGTTTTGAATAAGGATTCCAGAAATATCTCCGTTAGTTGAAACGGGTAATTGGGTATTAACTTGTAAGTTGAAAAGGGGAACAAAATACCCCTTATGGATAATAAGAGAGACCAAGTCGATCTCTCCCCTTCTCAACTACACAGACACGTAAACATACACACACTTCTCACTTTCACTTGTTCTTGAAAGCTTTGAAGGAGAACTCACGGGAGAAGATCATCAAGCTAAATTCCAACTGTAAATTCGAGTTCTAATATGTCCCTAAGCTCAGAAATCATCATCTTCTTCCTCTCTTGTAAGTTCCTTCTTCCATAGCTAGTTATGTTCTTGAGTTCTTGAAGTTAGGTCAAAATGGCAAAAATTCAAATTAGACATCCATAATTAAGTTCATGTATTCCAATCTGTTTCTACATGATTTCTAAGCATCTAGGAATCATAATCTTGAATTAAAATGATGATTTGAATCAAATTCCATGAAAAGCTTCAAATGGGTCAAAGGATGAAGAATTTGATCCCAAATCATGAATCATTGGTTAGAGTTTGTTAATGGTATGTTTCTAGACTTGTTTTGATGCCTTGAATGTTGTACAAACAATGGATAGTGAATTGGTTATGCTGGAAATGAGTTTGGGGTGAGAAAATGGCCAAAACAGGGGCTGGAACTCGTAACTGCACTGCAGGAGAGTGCTTGTGATCGCATAGCATTCCCTTGCGATCGCATAGGGTGCCTTGCGATCGCATGGCCCTCCCTTGCGATCGCATGGGGCCTAACCAGCCACAGTGCGCGGTTTGTTTGCTGTTTTTCGACGTTTTATCGTACGGGATGCTCGTTTAGGATTCTAAATAGTCTAGTGGCATCATTAGGGGATTCATATTAGTTATATTAGTTATGTACTTGTGTGAAGTGACTAAACATGAGTATTATCTTATAGGTGAACCGTACGACTCCGAAGAACGAGACGATCACGATATTTGTTTACTATAGCCTCTAGCCTCTCAGATGAGTATAGGATAACATACGAATTAATATAATCATGTTACATGTTATTAGTATGTGCAAGTAGTTCCATGAAATTTAATTAACACTGTTGTATGCTTGAAATGAGTACTGTATGTTATGTTTATGCATGACACACGTAACCACTGAATCATGATTATGATATGATGTGTATGCACGCTATGAGGCCCGGAATGGGTCAGTTTTGTGTTTTTGAACGGATCCGAGATATGGGGGCTAGTTATAGTCCTTGATCGAGCCCAGACTGCGGTCTGGGATGCCTTGAGGCCTGCGGGTCGATTATAGCATCAACGGTACCTGGTTAGGTATTTAGGGTTTGGCTAACCCAATGTTCCTTGTACGATTAGGGGATCAGTTACCCGCTGTACCCCATGGAGTCGATGACTTCATAATGCAACGGTGGACCGCTACCCCCTCACCCACCCGCGCGGTTGATGTGTCTGGTTTCCCCAGTTAGGAGTGTTGAGCCGGGCTCGCTACCCTGCAAGATTATGCTTCCTTCTGGCTGTGCCAGCTCATCGCGAGATGCTAGGATAGCACTGTGTGATGTATTAATGATATGTGATATGTTTATATTACTGATTATGCTATCTTATGCTCACTAGCTTTAAATAGCTAACAGGTACTCTCCCCATGACTGCAGGTGACACTTAGGCGCGTAAGCTTTGGGTACCTGCTGGTTGTTACTTATATCTTGGAGGAACACTTGTCTTTATTACTTATAATTACTGTTTATGTTTGTATAAACTTGTTTATGTGGTCGGTGAACAGTTTTAGTAACACCAACTGATCTTTTGTATATCGTGGCTGATTTTGATTGTAATTAATAGCCACTTTTATATTTCCGCTGCTATTATTGAGTTTTGAAAAACAGGTTTGGTTTAAGTTCAGTTTACAAATGGATCCACGCAGTTTGGATTCTTGATTTTCTATTATTAAAATAAAAAATCTGGTTTTCAAAAGCGCTGTGTTACAAGTTGGTATCAGAGCCTAGGTTTGAGTTAATTGGGTACTTGTAAAAGTATTCAGTCTCAAACCCAGGCCCGACCATTGTTTAGTGTTCCTCGGGAGGTCATGGGGTGTGTGAAAGAGTGTTATATTCTTGAAATGCTATTGTTTTCTTGCTTGTTATGTTAGTAAAATATGATAAAAGTACTAAGTATTTTATATATGTTTTGTTTGGTCAGATTATTTAAGAGAATAATATGGCTGAACACGGAGATAGAGAGGCTTACATAAGAGACTTAGAGGCTCGTCTGAAAGCGTCGGAGGAACGGGTATTTGTGCAACCACTGGCAGAACCCAAAATGTCACCAGATCTTAAAATTTTTCTATCTTGCCAGCCACCTATTTTTGAAGGTAGCATGGATCCTAGAATTACCGAAAGGTGGATCCGCGAGATGGAGCTAGCTTTCAAAAACAGCAGTTGTAAGGAATCCAACAAAGTGGGATTTGCTCGGAAGCAGTTAAGGGGTAATGCACTGACCTGGTATGACACTGTGATCTCATCTACTCCTGCAGAGATGAGAGCTACTTTCACTTGGACGGACTTTGTGAGAATTCTCTGAAGTAAGTACTGTTCCGATCAGGTGATGGATAGACTGGAGGTGGAGTTCCTGGCGTTGAGAAAGGGTGATAAACCGGTCGAAAATTTAATCGAGCGGTTTTATGATAAAATGAGGTTTGTAAATCACTTATTACCAGATGAAAAGTCAAAGATAAAACGGTTTGCCAAAACTCTTCCACCAGATTATCGAGCTTCAGTCAGGGTTGAGGTGAACTGAGTTTAGCTCTGTAACTCGTACCTCTAAACTTATTAGAAGTTAAGTATTTATAATCTTGTTCCGACGGATCCTACAACTAGAACTAATCCTAATCTGCTAACAAACTAACGGATAACCCGGAATCTTGAATCCTGAATCTTCTATCTTGAGTCTTCAATCTTCAATCTTGATTCTGGAATCTTCTTATCCATGCCGTAGATATAGAGAGTAAAAGAAATTTAAAACATATTTAAATTCTCTTAAACTTACTTCTTTAGTCGGACTGAGTTACTCAGCTTGAAACTCATCAAGCTGAGTTCTTCGAGAACAAACCCGAAAACAAACATGTACTAACACGTATAATGATTAACTCATCCTTAGAAGTCATAAGAGTTAGCTAGAACTTACTTAGCAACTCTGTTGAGCTGACTCGGTCTATAAGCTGAGTCACTCAGCTCGAAACGCATCAAGCTGGATACTTAACCTATATTTTAGGTGACACACACAGCTTATCAAACATAGTGATAATCTTACTAAGATATAGTCTAAGTTGATCAAACATACGCTCAGCTTATATTCAGCTTATGCTCAGTCTGAAACACTATAAGTGCTCAGTCTGATCAAGATTCATAATTCTGTTTAAGTTATATTCAGAACATATCCTACAAACTTAACTTTGTCTCATCAAATTTCAACTAATGAGATCATTTGACCAACAATATATATATATATATATATATATATATATATATATATATATATATATATATATATAATACTCTAGGCTATATTGACACTTCTAGCCCTTAAACTTTATTTTTTGTTATTTTAACAATTTTAGCCAGTTATATTTCATCTAACATGTAAATTATTAAAAAATTATCAAATTTTCAGTAAATTAATATAATTAATTTTATAAGCATTACTAACCACGGGGTATTACAGTAATCATGTGATTTTATGTTAGATAATTAGAACTTATAAATTGTTACAATGATTCCTACTATTGTAGGTGTATTGACAACAGACATTTTTGACTTCAAAAATGAAGCCCACACATTTGCAACAAATTATTTTTACAAGGTAATTGATAGCATTGAAAGCTATTTATATTGGGGCGGCAAAAATACCCGATGTCTGATGGGAATATCCGAACAGAAAATTCTTGGGACGGGATTTGGGAGGGAAATTAAATGGTTACAGTACCGGGTATGAGATTTCTATTAAAAAATTTATGTATTTGGAACACGTATGGTTTTAGTTAATACCCACCCAATTACCCGATCTCTTCCACCCGATCAAGAACCATTTATATTTTAATAAATATATTATGAATACAATATATATTACAATTGTATTAATATATAAAATAATATATGGAAATTGAAAGGTTAATAGTCTCACTTCTCTTTGACATTTCGGTGAAAACGTCGTTTCATTTCCATGTAACGGTTTAAATTAGATTTTCGTGAAATTCTGATAGTTTAATGTATGGTGATTGAATTACACTTATTACACGTCAAACTTGATAAATGTGATATTACTAGAAAATGATAGTTTAAAAATGTATTCAAAATTTTTTGACTAAGAATATAAATGGGAAACCCGATACGCGCGGGTATAACAATGACACCGATGGTTATTTGGTAATGAGAACCAGACGGAACAAAACTAGGTATGAGACATGATTTTATAATAGGGTGTATGATTGAGATAACCAATGCCCTTTACCATCCCTAATTTATCACGTTATATATAGATATTTTTGGTAGTAGGACACTTGTAATTGTGATTGATTAATTGTATAATAAATTTGTAACTTAGTATCGTTAATTTACTTCTAACTAAGCTTAGAGTTTATTTCGTTATTCCATTCTTATGATAAATGCTTCCATGACTACTTTACTTCAAGATATTGCTACTTTAGAAATTTTTTTTTAACATAATTAAGAGGTTTTCTAGCATGTGCTTTTTTTATGTTTTTTCATCTAGAGGTGATAGATAGACGAGTCAGACGAATGGTTGAAACGTGTTTAGGTTGAAATGGATAATAGTGTCTATGTTTTGTATGTTTCCTATTGCCAGCAATATATATATCTCCAAACATTGATATTAACAAGGTTTATATAATTCGCGTTTTGCAACGGGGCTATATACTTTATGTAAATGTTAAAAAATATTATTCATTTTGATCTAGATGTTAGAATAATATTAAATATACGAATTATATTTATATTGGAGTAAATTAGAGATTCTTAAGATTGCAAAATCGATTAATTCTATTATATATTATTTCAAAATTAAAATTAGAACATCAACGACGAAGCACTGGTATTATTTTCTTTTGAATTGACATTGACTATTTTTTACGCATACGTACATATATAGACATTAATGTATATATATGTATTGGTATTAGATAAATTACGATGTAGCAACATAATATATAACTTACTTGTGATATAAAGAAATTTATAATTTAAACTATTTGTTAAATGTTATTCTTTTAGATTAAGAAATGATAATATACAAAAATAAATTAAGTTAAATGTTATTTTTCTAGATTAAAGAAATATTAATATACAAAAATGAATAATTAGGTATTTAGGAAGATTATAAAAGTCTCCATGAACAATGCCTTATAGTTTTAATGAAATAATTTTTAAAAAAAAAGTCTTAAAAAAGATATCTTGTAAAATGTAGATTGCAACTTGCACTTATTTCAATATCTCATGCTTTTATGGTAAAATGACAAAAGTGACCCAAAATATCTTATGATATTTTGCCAAATCACTTTGTAAATTGATATATATTAACAAGTCTTTTATTGCCGGCGTAATTATGCCATGTGACAACATGCAAACTTCAAAAAAGTTTATTAAACACTATAAATTGGTTTAAAAATAAAAATTATCCCATTTTTTAATTTTTTTTTCTTATAGATTTTACATGATGCTTGTTTTACTTAATTATGAATTAACTACTAATTTCAAGATTTTGAAATCTTATAAACTGGTGTATTTAAGTTAGCAAATGATAATGGATGCATTAGATTGCAAATATTAGTTAGTCTTGTAAATTGTGAGAGAGTGTAGCATTTTGTATTAAAATTTTATGAAACTTTTAAGTATCTATTTGCCTTTTTAGATTTCTGACACCTATTAACTTAAATTCTATATTATATTTTTTATGTAAATAATTTTAAAAAAATAATTTTTGTTGTGAATTTATTTACACCTAAAATTAGAAAAAACGAAAAAATAAATTCTTGAAGTGTGATGATAAACATAAACAATTAATAATAATTGACATTCTTGAAATGTGAGCATCTCATGAGAATTGAAGTTCTCATAGCTTTTTAATTTATCATGCTTTTTAAAATTATTCATTTACCCTTTGAAATATCATGATATTTTGACTCCTTCCTTTACAAATTGATATAATAGGTAATGGATTTTAGATCTATATTCTATGGTTTAAAGACAACCAACTATCATCATTGGTGGTCTCTTAGACTATCAACATCCATCTTGAGCCAACCCATGTATGTTAGCGCCACATCATTTCTCCCTTCCCATCCCACACCATCCCACAAACACCTACATCCATCTTGAGCCATCCCATATTTAATTTTTGTTTTTTTATTTTTTATTGAAAATAATTTAAATAATTTAATTAATTTGTGATTTGTTATTTACTATAAAATAAAACAACTAATATTAAAAGTATTAAAAAACATAAATTTCATAAAGTTAAGTTGATGATAAACATTACATAACGAAATTAAAAACATAAAATGATGAAATAACCGATATTTCATAGATCCCATTTATGAAGTTGTCGGAGCTTCTCCTTATGGGCTAAAACCGCACTTCGCTCGGTCCCGGTGAGATGAGCGTGCGACTCGAGGTAGTACGCGAGATTTTCTTTTTCTCTATCGAGTATTTTCCGTAGTTCTCGCTGTTTCAAAGCTTCGGCTTTTACTTTTGCCGCATCGGCTTTTACTTTTGCAGTCTCGGCTTTGGTTCTCGAAACATCAAGCTTTTCTTTCTCGGCGGTAAGCAATTTTTAGTTCTCCAAGTTGAATCGATTCACCTACTCCATAATACCGGCCATCACGTCGGATTTTTCCTTTGCCAGTTCCTTCGAGGAGGTTGACATGGCGCGTTTCCCTTTATCTCTCCTTGCCGGTCGTGGAGGTTCTTGGTAGAGATCATCATCATCCTCATTCGTGTCTTCGTTGAGATCGAACCAACATCATGCGTCGGATGAAGTCGTGTTTTGGTTTGACTCAGATGTCTTGCTTCTTTTGGAGGCTCTCGGGTTCTCGTCCATTAATGGTACAATACTCTATTTTGGATGAAACCACACAACTTTCCACGCCGCCTCGTTGGGGAATTGTACATTTTTATTCGAAGTCCTATGGAGGGAGTGCGCCCTCTCCATGTAGTCCACGTCACTCCAACCGGATTTCTTCTCGGACCTAAGATTGTTGTAGATCCCGTTGAATTTAGTCATCTTCCTGTTCATGTCATTCCACTTCGAATAGATTTGGTCTTTGGTGCGTTGATGTTTTCCGGGACGTCTTTCTTTAAAATTATTTAATACCGCGTTCCAAAACTTACCTACATATTATAAATTATATATAAATTAGTATATAATATAATACATATATATAAATTAGTATATAATATAATACATATATATAAATTAGTATATAATATAATACATATATATAAATTAGTATATAAAAATAAATATACCCGAGCTTTGATTGTTGCCAAGGATGTTATCTTCGGATATGGTAACCCACGCATTTGCTAACGCCACCTCTTCGTCGGGAAACCACGTAACCGCTTTTGTCCTATTCTTGTAGCTTCTTTTGCCCTGTGTCTCGGGAACTATTTCCGGTTGTGTCTCGGGAACAATCTCCTGAATCTCATCCGCCGCAAGGTCCACCTCGTCATCCAAGTTGACGGCCACGTCATCATTACGCGGGTATGTAGCTTGATTGATTAATTGCGTAAATGATCCGCCACTTTGTTGGAATTGACCAAAACCATACTGTTATTGATAACCGCCTTGTTGATATGCTCCAAACCCGGGTGAATACAATGGTATTTGTTGTATGTTGCCATAAAAGTTTGAAGGCGGTGGCGTCATATTGAACATATTCTCCGGGGGTTGCGAGCTTCCGGCTTTCGATTTTGAATTGCGTGGTGTATTTTGATGTTTTTTGGTTGGCTCATTTTGTAGAAATGAAATGAAGATAGAAAATGAAGAGAGAAATGAAGAGAAAAATGGTGATTAATAGAGATGAATATGGTGATTAAAATGTATATGAGAGTGAAGTATATATAGGGAGTAAAGGTTGAAAAATAAATAAATAAACTAGCCGTTAATATTACTGTTGGAAAAAATATATAAATTTGGAGCCGAGGTCGAGAGGGAGAGCCCGAAGGGGGTGGAACCCGAGAGAGCCCATGGGGGAAGCGATGGTGTGGGTTGGAACCCACGGTCAAGTCGAGCCATCCCATCCCTGGATGCGGATGGTCTTAGAGGTGGTTCCAGGCTCAAGATAGAAGCTCACTACCATTAATTACCTTTAACACAATCCATGTGCAAGAACATGCATAGTAAAAATATAAAAATCAGGGTAGTTCTTGCTGTATTTTCTATAGCGTTTTTTTTTCTTGGGTTATAGTGTAATCAAGAGGCTTGTTTATATATTCGTTAGAGATAATTAAGCAAATGGATGCTAAAGTTTGAGGACATGTTGGTTTTACAAAAGCGATTTTGTTATTTTCATGATAAATTAATATTACAAATATACAATATTATTACATCAGTATCTATCAATGTATGTAATATAATTGACTTAACATACAAGTTTTTAATCTAGTATTATAATGAAGCGATAAGATATATTTATACTGGTGGCAAATCAAGGGAGAACAATTTTTAAGGTGATGAGGGGGAACAAACCCGTGGCCTTGAAATCTTGATTTGAGGGTTATAAAAATATGATGCATCTAAACAGTACCCAACATATCTATCACTTTTGTATCATTTTTAATATAATTTAAAATTTTATTATTTTTAAGTTATCGTGAATTACAAATAAAGTTAATTTTCTTGATTTTTATAATCATGCGCATTTCGTTTACTCCGAAAAAAGGTGTTTTTTTCTAAAATTGCACTCTTAACAACTACCAACAAGAAGGTTAGATGACGCCTCTTCAGAAATATGTTAAAGAACCCTCAGGGGGCGTTTATTTCGTGGGATTTCAAGGGAATGAGATTTTAAATCCCTTGAAATGAGGTGTTTGGTTTGTAAATTTGAAGGAGGATTTCAATTCCTGGGAATCCTTCAAATCCCATGAAGGAGGGATTTAGAAATCCTCCCACCCCCCATGGTATTTTGAAATCCCATACCTAAGTCACTTGCTCCGGAGAATTACCGGCTAGATTTTCGGCGAACCACCGCCGTCGCCGTCATCCCCTACGATTTCAAGCAAAAACCCTAACCTTCGATTTCCGCTATGTCTTCCTTTTCGCCTTCCCCTTCGTTGTCGCCGTCACCGTCAAACCCTAACAACAACGTCGCCGTCGCCGTCAAACCCTAACCTTCGAACAGACAAGGGCGGTGAAACGGAAACCCCGTCGTTCGCTTTCGTTTTCATCTTCAAACGGAAACCCTAACCCTCGTAGGGTACGAACAGATAAGGGCGGTGAAACCCTAGGCAGATCTGGTTCTCGTGGTTCGCCGATATGGTTCTTGGGTGACGGCAACCCTTCGCAGATCTGGTTCTCGTCTTCGTCATTGTGGTTCGCCGAAGTTCGCAACTCGTGGTTCTCGTCTTCGTCATCGTCGTCGTAGTTCTCGGGTGACGGAAACCCTAGCCGTCGTTTTGAAACCCTAGTTCGTGGTTCCCCAGGCGAGGTTCGCAAGAAAACCCTAGTCGACTGAAACCCTTGACTGAAACAAGCAAGAAAACCCTAGTCTTTGGCGGCGGTGAGGTTTTAGCCGACGGTGAGGTGGTGGCCGGCGGTGAAGTGGCAGTGGTTGGTGTCTTGGTGAACCAAACAGAGGATTGGAATTTGACATCTCTCAAGTCATAAATATCTACGAACAAATTCATCTACTAAGGGAACAACAAAATTCCATTCGAAACACCATAGACAGACTTTGGAGAAATCATTTCCTTTCTTAGTGGTTTACTGTTTCATCTCATTTCCTTTCTTTATTTGAGTTATGTGCTTCTCTCTTGCATTTTAATTTCTTTTCATTTTTCATTTCCCCGCCACATCCAAACTATCTCTTTTGTTCTCTCTTGAACAATTGAGCCCATTGAGCCTTACGCAGAGCCTGAACGAGAATTTAGACGTCGCCGACGTTTAGCACGTAGACGAGCTGCTCGTAATCGAACTCACAACATGGCTGAAGGTGAAGGTCCACCACCTTTAGATACCAAAACAGTAGGAGATTACGCTCGTCCAACGCTCATCGGAATGCACGCAAGTATCGTTCGTCCTCCTGTCACCGCCAACAATTTTGAAATCAAGCCGAACATTATCCAAATGGTTCAAAACACAGTTCAATTTAACGGTTTACCTGAAGAAGATCCTAACCATCATCTTCAGAATTTCCTTGAGATCTGTGATACATTCAAGATGAACGGTGTCTCCTAAGACGCTATTCTCCTACGCCTTTTTCCATTTTCACTCAAACACAAAGCCAAGCTTTGGCTTAATTCCTTGCCTACTGGTTCCATCACTACATGGAACGATTTAGCCGAAAAATTTCTTCAGAAATATTTTCCACCTTAAAAAACGGCTAAACTCCGTAATGATATTTCATCATACCAGCAGCAGGAAGGGGAATCCATGTACGACACATGGGAAAGGTTTAAGGACTTATTGCGTCGATGCCATCATCACGGATTATCAATGTGGCTTCAAGTTCAAACGTTTTATAACGGTCTAACAGTGGCTACACGCCAAATGATCGATGCTGCAGCAGGAGGTGCAATCACAAACAAAACTCCCGAGATAGCTCATGAGCTCGTTGAAGAAATGGCTATGAATAGCTATCAGTGGCATTCATCCCGAATGAAACAACACAAAACAGCAGGTATCATCCCTGTTGATACTGTCACTTTACTCACTGCACAAGTTGAAGCTTTATCCCAAAAGCTCGACCAAATGAAAGTAAATGTAGTGTAGTCTACATGTGAGTTTTGCAATGGACCTCACTTGAGTAGAGATTGCCAAACTGGCAACAATTTTGCCTCTACAGAAGAGGTGGATTACATGGGTACTCAAAGACCCCAAAACAATCCCTACTCAAACTCATATAACTCTGGTTGGAGAAATCATCCAAATCTTTCCTGAAAATCCGGAGCGGGTACTTCTAGTAATTCCCCTCCCGTATTTTCTCATCAAAATCACAACTAACAGAGTTTGGTTTCATCTCAAAACCGACAACCACCACAAACTCAATCAAAGATTGAGAGCTTACTTGACAGATTTTCTTCAGCTATCGAAAGCCGTTTCGTCAATCACGAAAAACACATGAAAGTTCTTCACGCTTCATTTAAGAACATAGAAAATCAAGTAAGCCAGATCGCTAACTCGCTATCAGAGCGTCAACAAGGTGGTTTGCCAAGTAACACCGAAGCCAATACAAGGGCCGATGTTAAAGGTATTACTCTCAGGAGTGGTACCACTATGGTCATACCAACGATGCCTCCGGTTGATGAACCAAGCACTCCCGTCATATCCAAAGATACTGCAAATCTAGATTTGGAAACTTCCGAAACTCAGGTCCCAGTCGAGGAAACTAACGAAGCAAAACAGGCTACGTCCAACAAATACTGCACAAGTTAAGTCCCCGATCCCTAAGTATCATCCCAGGATTCCTTATCCTTAGCGACTGAAGAAAGAACAAATGGAGGAGCATTACAAAAAGTTCCTTGAACTTTTCAAACAGCTTCAAATCAATATCCCATTTGTTGAGGCTTTGGCTCAAATGCCAAAATATGCCAAGTTCCTTAAAGAACTGCTAAGCAATAAAAGGAAACTGGAGGACCTGTCAACTATAGTTCTTAGTGAAAAATGTTCAGTCATCCTACAAAACAAACTTCCAGTGAAGAAAACCGACCCAGGTAGCTTCACTATCCCGTGTGAAATAGGACAACTCTACGTTAATAATGCTTTAGCCTATCTAGGAGCTAGCATTAATCTCATGCCCTATTCCGTGTTTGCAAAGCTAGGTTTAGGTGAACCTAACCCAAGAAAAATGTCTATTCAGCTAGCAGACCGATCTGTGAAATATCCACGCGGAATTTATGAAAATCTTTTGGTTAAAGTCGATAAATTTATCTTCCCTGTTGACTTTGTCATCCTTGACATGGATGAGGACAAAAATGTTCCTCTTATCTTAGGCCGACCATTTCTGGCTACTTCACGCGCTCTTATCGACGTTTGTGATGGAAAACTATCTCTTAGAGTAGCTGATCAAGTTGTTACCTTCGATATCCAAAAATCCATGAAGCAACCATTTGCTTAAGATGATGTCTTGTATTGTGTTGATATATCTGATCATTATCATCTTGATTCAATTCCTATTTCTTCTGAAAAAGACGTGCTAGACACGCAGATTCTGGAAAAAGGCTCTTTTCCAAAGGACCTTACTCAACTTGAACTGTATCAACCAGATACTGATGTTATCCCTAAAGATACATTAGTTTCTGAAACTTTCGAGGCTCTCGATGTTGATAAGGTACCTCACTCACAACCCTCTATCATTGAGCCTCCAGCACTTGAGTTATAAGAACTCCCATCACATCTAGAATACGCTTTTCTAGACAATGATTCCAAACTACCTGTAATCATAGCTTCTGATCTCAGCTCTGATGAAAAAGTGAAGCTATTGAATGTGCTCAGGAAGCACAAGACCGCTATTGCATGGAAACTTTCCGACATAAAAGAAATTAATCCTTCTTTCTGTACACACAAAATCCTCATGGAGGATAACCACAAGACAAGTGTGCAAATACAGAGGAGATTAAATTCATATATGCAAGAAGTGGTTAAAAAAGAGGTAATTAAACTCTTGGATGCAGGTCTGATTTATCCGATATCTGATAGCCCTTGGGTTAGCCCTGTCCAAGTAGTTCCCAAGACAGGAGGTATGACCGTGATCACTACCGATAAAAACGAGTTAATTCCCACTCGCATTGTAACCGGGTGACGTGTTTGTATCGATTACCGAAAACTGAATGATGCAACTCGTAAAGATCACTTCCCACTCCCATTTATTGATAAAATGATTGAGAGACTGGCAGGTAATGCCTTCTATTGTTTTCTTGATGGTTTTCCGGGTATTTCCAAATTCCAATTGCTCCGGAGGATCAAGAGAAAACCACATTCACTTGCCCCTATGGTATATTTGCCTACAAGTGAATGCCATTTGGCTTGTGCAATGCCCCAGCTACATTTCAGCGTTGTATGACAGCAATATTCCATGATATGATTGAAGAATGTGTCGAAGTCTTTATGGATGCCTTCTCTGTTTTCGGAGATACATTTGACACTTGTCTTCTCAATCTAGAAAATATGTTGTCTAGATGAGAAACTACCAATCTCGCTCTCAATTGGGAAAATGTCACTTTATGGTGCGAGAAGGTATTGTTCTGGGACATAAGATTTCCAAGTCGGGAATTGAGGTTGATCGTGCTAAAATTGATGTTATTTCTAAACTACCTCCCCCGACGAATGTCAAAGGCATTCGGAGTTTCCTTGGTCATGCCGGTTTTTATCGTCATTTCATAAAAGACTTTTCAAAGATTTCACGGCCTATGACCCATCTTTTAGAAAAAAAACTCCGTTTGTTTTTTCTTCTGAATGCATGAAAGCATTCAACACTCTAAAAGAGAAACTTACAAACGCACCAATTTAACCAGCCCTGACTGGACTCTTCCATTCGAACTAATGTGCGACGCAAGTGATTTTGCCGTAGGTGCAGTTTTAGGTCAGCGAAAAGAAAGTCGTTTTCACCCGATCTATTATGCAAGCAAAACCCTGACAGACGCCCAGGAGAACTACACAGTAACAGAAAAGGAATTACTGGTCGTCGTCTTTGCTTTCGATAAATTTCGGACTTACTTAATTCTTATTAAAACTGTTGTTTTCACTGACCATTCTGCCTTGCGATTCTTGTTTTCCAAACAAGACGCAAAACCTCGCCTCATTAGATGAATACTCTTGTTACAAGAGTTTGATATCGAAATAAAAGATAAGCGAGGTGCAGAAAATCTTGCAGCCGATCATCTTTCGCGTCTTGATAATCCAAACCTTGAAGTTTTGGATGAATATGCCATTCAGGATACATTTCCTGATGAGTTTCTCTTAGCACTTAATAAATCTGATAATGCCCCATGGTTTGCAGATTTTGCAAATTATTTAGCAACAGGGGTAATAGAAAAAGGTCTCGCGCATCAACAGAGGAAAAGATTCTTTTCTCAGCTAAAATTCTATTTCTGGGAAGATCCCTATCTATTTAGGATAGGAGTCGACCAAATCATACGACGATGCGTGACCGGTCAAGAAGCAATGGACATCTTAGAGCACTGTCACTCAGGACCTACTGGAGGCCATCATGGACCTGTTACAACAGCAAAGAAAGTCCTTGATTCTGGTTTCTATTGGCCTACTTTGTTTAGGGATGCCCGTGAATTTGTAAAATCCTGTGACACATGTCAAAAATCTGGAAACATCTCATCACGAAATGAGATGCCTCAAAATCCTATCCAAGTCTATGAAATATTCGATGTTTGGGGGATAGACTTTATGGGTCCTTTTCCAAATTCCCATGGAAACAAGTACATTCTTGTTGCAGTTGATTATTTTTCAAAATGGGCCGAAGCACAGGCCCTACCAACTAATGATGCACGAGTTGTATGTAAGTTTTTAAAGAGGTTATTTTCCTGCTTTGGAACTCCGAGAGCATTAATAAGCGACCGGGGTACTCACTTCTGCAATACACAGCTTGAAAAGGTATTAAAACGTTATGGGGTAACCCATAGGTTTTCTACTGCATACCATCCACAAACGAGTGGACAAGTTGAGGTCACTAATCGTGGTCTAAAGCGGATACTTGAAAGAACCGTTGGGAATAACCCAAAAGATTGGGCAGAACAACTAGACGATGCATTGTGGGCATTCAGAACCGCCTACAAAACGCCTATCGGAACCACACCCTATAAATTGGTTTATGGTAAAGCGTGTCACCTTCCTGTTGAACTTGAACATAGAGCATATTGGGGATTAAAAACCCTAAATCTTGAACTAAATGTTTCAACGGAAAATCGTCTACTCCAGCTCAATGAATTGGAAGAACTAAGGTAGCAAGCGTACGATAATTCCTTGATGTACAAGGAAAAGACGAAAATATTCCATGATTCTCGCCTGAAGGACAATAAATTCCAGGCAGGAGATCGTGTGCTCTTATACAACTCTCGTCTTCGTCTTTTCCCAGGTAAATTAAAGTCCAGATGGACGGGTCCTTTACAATAATAATGTGTATCCATATGGTGCTGTTGATATCACTAACTCTGCAGGAGTTACTTTTAAAGTCAATGGTCACCGTCTCAAAAGGTATTTAGGTACCTCGATCCAGGATGAACAATCTGAAAACATGAAACTTCACCTCGCTACACCTTAGCGAGTGTGTTTGGTCTTTTACCGGCAGACCTAAAAGAACTGGAAATGCTTTCCGTAGAATCAATTTCTCTTTTATCTTGTCTTTTTCTACGCACAAACTTACCTTTTGATATTCAGCGTGATATTGTCATGAGATTAGAGAAAAATATAAGGAGATATCAAAATTTTGCCCAATTCCATAGAGGCACTTCACTTTGTGTGGCTAAAAGGCGTGCAAAACATGTAGGGAAGTGTTGGAAATGTGATGCTCTGATTCATGAGGGCGCTTGTAGGGATTGGCCAACTTATTCTCAGTCAGAATGTGTTAGTGCTCTTCGGGAAGATCCTGTTAAGCTAAAAGCCGAGAGGGTTTTCCGGCCTAATAGTAATGCTAGAGCGATGATTGATGAGTTGGTTAGTCTCCGATTAAGCAAACTCGAGCCTAAGCCCCACTAGAAATCCCTAACTCATGCCTAATTTATAGCCGTATCACTCCTTATATTTTCTAAATTCTATTCTCATTCAGTCTGGAGAGACAGGAAAACAACCCACATTTCAACGCGTTAAAATGTTCGCTTACACACCGTACTAATAGTGTGTTACCTGTACATACGTATGTAAATACGTTTCCTTTCAGTTTCCTTCCGCGTATTTTCATTCCGTTCGTTTTTCCGTTTGTATAGTTGCTTTTTAATAAAACTCAACTCTATCCCAAACTATCACAGAGTGTTAGAAAGTGTATCTTAACATTTCATCATGGGTTGTATACTGATTTAGCCAAACGAGACTTAACTGAAAAATTCAAAATATGAAAAGTTTGCCCTATGCGATCGCATGGGTAAGCCATGCGATCGCATGGCAGTTCGGCTATATATACAACTCCATGCTATCTGAGCCTCATCGCAAACACTTTCTCTCTCTACTTTCTCTCTCTAAATCGGCGATTACGAGCATTTCCGGTCATCCGATCATATCTCCGTCATTTCCGATCCATTTTCTTCATTCAAGGTACAAAAACGCTCCTTGTAACTCATAGAACATGATTATATACTTAGATTCGAGTTTAGGTTGCTTAAATTTGAGTATTCATCGATCGATAAAACCCTAGGTTTTCTGTTCCTGATAACCGCGATCATGCGATCGCATGTAAACCCCTTGCGACTGCATGGGTATTCGATTATGATTTTTATAAGTACACTGTCTTGCGATCGCATCCACTTACCCATGCGACCGCATGGAGCGAAGTTAGGGTTTTTCAATTAGAAGAGTTTTGCGACCGTATGTCTTCTACATGCGATCGCATGCACCTGTTTTCTGCTGTTTTTCGTTTTTGCACAAATCTTTGATCAAACCAACTTTCTTTCGAAATCCAGCAATATAGAACAACTCCTTATCGATCGATGAACAAATCTTACCATAGTTAGCATTCCTGACTAGTATCTATGTATATTTTCCAGTTTGGCACGTAGACGTCACAGATCTCCTGATCCAGAGCCTGGGGCAGAGTCCGTAGAGCACCAAGGGGATGCTGCTTTGCACCCCTACCTCCATTTTGACTTAGACGAGGACCGTATGGGTCGTGACTTGTTACTGGAGCAGGTGCGCAAGCACGGATATGCGCACCTGAAATATATGCGCTGGGCCTCGCTAGACACACTTGGTCTTAGTCGGCGAGCTGCTGCCATTGCTGGACCTCATTGGAGGCGTTTACTCGCTATCGATCGCCAGGTGTGTACTGAGCTTACGATCGAGTTTTTATCTACTCTACACCTGGTATCACCGCTTAAAGACTATGATCGACCGGATGCTCTGACATTCCGACTCTGTGGAGCCGAGAGGCAGTTATCTCTACGGCAGTTTGCTTCCCACATGGGATTATACATTGGAGAGGAGCTGCAGTCCCCTGCTTTCACAGAGGGTATTACCGACTATCCACATGGACTATCTTATCAGGATATTTGGGCAGAGATTGGGACTGGGCCATATGGTGCGCCCATTCCTAAGAGCAGTTCTGTTCCAGATCCGCTCTTCCGCATCTTGCATCGTGCCACTGCTTACTGCCTATCCGCACGCACAGACTCTTCCGTGGGTAACATCATCCACCGAGACTTATTCTATCTGTACTGCTTTGCTCATCAGCAGCCCTGCCAGATCGCCGTATGCCTGGCTCAGCATCTTTTTACCATTAGTAGGCCGCGCGTTACGCAGGCTGTGTATGGCGGTGGTTTTATATATCATCTGGCTAGGGGCATGGATATAGTGTCTCCGCAGGATCTTGAGGATCTTTCTTTTACTTCCCCTGCCACTGCCATTGACATGGAGGTGTTTGCACGGATGAGAGTGGTAGAGCTTGTTCGGAACAGGTATTTTCTGCTTGACCATTTGCGTCAAAGGTGGGTACCACCTGGTCAGAAGATCTTGGTAGATGATGATGATGATGATGAGGGCTATGATGAGGGCCACCATGTTGAGGATCGTGCTCCTTCTCTTGATACGACACACCGCCTTAGACCGGAGGTTATTCCAGACAGGCAGCCGGGCATCAGGTTCAGTTATGCCAGAGATCAGGGAACACACCTCAGTACTTTAGAGAGTAGACTCCAGAGGATAGAGGAGATGCTGAGGATGGAGTGTTCACATGCTGAGGCTCATAGATAGTACGTTACCAGCATGTTGATTGACATAGCGGCAGCTTTGCCGTCATCTAGCCGCACCCATACACCTCCAGAGCCACCTCAGAGACTTAGAGACTTCTACTCTGGGGCCAATTCTTCATCTGAACCACCTCCTCCACCCCAGTAGCAGCTAGATAGGGATAGTTAGTTAGTTAGTTAGTTTGTTTGTTTTTTATTTTATTTTTGTTGTACAATGTTTGATGTATTGTGCTTTATTTGACCTATCTGTATAACATCAAAACATTATGTACATCCTTTGGTTTGATTATATTGTCATATATTAGTTTATTACACTCTCGCTTTTCACTTGTGGTTGAGTTTCTTGTTTTGCAAGTTACACTCGGATTATACAGTTATATATCAAAGGAGTGCAGCTCAATCCAAGTGTGGGGAGAATCTTGAGCCTTCATCTACAGAAATCGGTTACTTACACCGATTCAGGGAGTTTTCTTATCTCCTCTTTTACACTCATCACGATACGTCACTGTTTACATACATTGAGGACAATGTACATTTTTAAGTGTGGGGAATGAGACATACATGCCTGCTATAGTCTTGTTCTCTTGAAAACTCTAAATGCTTTAAAATTTTAGAATTGAATTTTGTCGTAAAGTTTTCGCAAATTTATATCATTTTTGACATGTTTAGATCCTCTCGCATGATAGATTATAAGCAAGTAACATTATGAGGACCCCGTTGTGTATAACTTTCATGAAGTTAGCTTAGCACAAGTACTTGAGTTTTGCCTAATGTTTGACTTCAATTGCACAAACCACACCTTGACACTATAATTCCGAAGCATTTGAGCCACAACATTTCAATTTCTTATTCGAGTAGCTCATGGAATTATCACATATATATGCAGATTGTGCTTTGATTATAGAACTTGCTCATAACTATGAATTTCGGAACCATGAACTAAACTGTTGCAATTAAATGATAGAGGCATTTAGGATAACCCATTTTAGCCAATATACTTTTATTTTTAGTCAATTTTTATATAATTACCCCTAGTTCACCACTTTGAGCCTTAGCCTTTCATTTCAAAAAACCCCCAATTATAACACCTGTTTTAGTTCTATCTTATTTTTAAGATTTCAGAACCAATTTTACCGTTAATTGCTGTTATACAAAATTTTGCCAGATCTTCAGTTGCTCATGCACTGCATTAGCTGGACACGAAATTCAAAGTGTTCCTCTTAGACTTATAATGATTATGTCGCATACTGCTGATTTGATCTCCAAAAAGATAGCTTAGAGAAAAACAAAACGCAAAAAACCAACAAAAAGAAAAAAAAAATAGAAAAGAAAAAAATATGAGAAGATCGGTTGTTTGATTAGCTGTTCCTTGACCATTTTTTAAGCTCATCATACATTGAGTAGTAGTTTTTTGTCAGTTATCCGGGTTTTGGCCATCACTCAGACTATTTTGATTCCACAACAGCTTGATGAACTGTATTCTCACCAAAAAAATGTTCAAATTCCTGTCCATACAAATACCTGTTTTGATCCTCAGGATCTAAAAGATTTCACCAATCCTAAGGATCCATAGGATTAATGGTGGATCTAACTCAAAAATACAGCAGCATTAACTTGGTTTCTGAAAAATATTTTAGTCACCTTTATATCTTCCCATTCCTACCCTAAAAACCTTAGCCACGTTACAACCCAAATAAAGACCTCTTGATATTGGCATATGTTTATGTTAATTGGTGGAGATTTGATATGTGATCAAGCTTATGCTAATCTTAGTCTCAAATCTTGCATTTTTGCACTTATACACATACCCTGATATACATATTGAGTGTTTGAGTGACCACCTGGTGAGGTATGAATTCAGACATTGGTCTTGATTCAGGTACACGTGCTAAGTTTGCTTTGATTTTTCCATATCTTTCACATGGAAGTTTGTCCTCGTTGCTCTGATTAAATATCTATTATGCCTTTAGACCTTTTCATGTCGGAAGTATATACTTTTGCATTAATTTAAGTCAATGGATATTTTAAGTTGCATTAGAGTTTGCTTGAGGACAAGCAAAGTTTAAGTGTGGGGAGATTGATATATCCATATTTATACATGTTTTACACATCGAAAACCCTCACATTTAATCCAGAATCAAGGTGAATTGTACAAATTATTGTCTAAAGAGCTTAATGTTCACCATTGCAGGTTAATAGGACCTAAAGTGAAGATATCAAGTCAAACGAGTGCAAAGCGGATGAAAAACGAAGAACTTATGAAAATCACCATGCCATGCGATCGCATGAACCTACTATGCGATCGCAAGGTAGGCGCGAATCTAGCTTTGGCACTTGGCAGCCTCTGCAACCTAAGCTGTCTTGTTAACCGCCCAAAACCGAGTCATGCGATAGCATGACATTCCCATGCGATCGCAAAGACCCCCGATCCTGGCCTATTTAAAGAAGCTCATTCTCTGCAGATGAGAAACACACACCATCAAAAACATAACTATCAGCACAAACACACACGAATTCTCTGTAAAACACACACACAACACACACTAAGGTGTCTTCACACTTGGGTTTTGATTTGGTGGTAGTTAAACACCCCAAACTCCGGTCCAAAGGTGTAGAAACTAAGTGGAGGTTCTGATCACGTATACAACTCCGGATAGCTTGGTATAATCTAAACTTATCTGTTCTTAATATGTATCCAAGTATTGATCTTGTTGTTTTACTTGTAACCATGTGTAACTAAACTATTTCACTTAGTCCAAGATGATTCTTGGCCAAGTTATGGCAATATAAACCTTTTCTTGATGATTTGATATAAAAGTATGTTTTGATCATTAATGTAAATGTGTTTAATCATATTCGTGTGGTATATTTGTTCATGTTCATGTTTTGATAACCTTTTGTGTGAAAACCTCAAGGTTATATTGCGTGCATATTCAAGAATGTTGGTTTAGTCTTAAGATCTTGTGTAGTTATTACTAGAAATGGTATAACAAGCAAGATTGTCATTTGAAAAGCATTTTTGGAACTTGTCTTTGATCATTTCAGATCTTAACAAGTTGGCCAAGTTTATCATATTTTGGTTTATCACATGTTTCACATCTCAAATGAAAGTTTAATTATGTACGTATATTATTTGATCATTAATACTACAAAAGGATAAAAAGGATTAAAAAGATGTTTTTGAACATGTTAAGTTTGAAATGAATTCCATAATGTCATTAAGAGTCTTATCTTTTGATTCTATGTACATGCTTATGTATTTCACGCTTTGCATATGTTACATGCTAGAAATGGTACGTAACATGATGATATCTAAAAGAAATAACATAAGGCTTGATCTTAAATCCAATGCACGTGGTTTGAGTCTTGTTAGGTTCATAACATCATAGTGTTCATTTACTATCTACTGATAACCTTGGATGAAAGTCCAGGTTGTTTGTGTTTAATCTTTGGGTAAAAATGAGATCTACTGTAAATAGTCACCATGCGATCGCATGACATATGCATGCGACCGCATGGGTCTATCTTTCTATGTGATCGCATGTCTCTGACATGCGATCGCATAAAGCCCTGTTCCAGAATCAGTTTGCTGTTTCTTTTATTCTAATTATTATTAAATCACTTTAACACCTTTCTTATGTTTTGAAAGCTATAAGACATATCATTTGACCAAGAATGTATGGCTTGTAGCTGGATTTAAACATGGTTAAGTGGATCTGTGATTGCCTTTTGATTCTATGCTTACATGTTATATTTGATTGTAAATCTGAGTCTTGATAACTCGAGTGATTATTTACATGATAATAAGACTCGTAAGTATTAGAGAGAACAGCACACTGTGAGCTAAATGCAATTTATTAAGTCATCAACAATTAAACCAAAATAAATATTGCCATAACTAACCAGGATGATTCTGAAGCCTAAGTGATCCTTTCTCTGATTGTCTAATCGCTTGTTTATTATCTTGATAGTGTAACTTGTTTATTTCATTAGTTTTAAATCAAAATCTAAAAATCTCATGTTTTTATTTCACCAAACAATAATGATGTTTGAGTTCTAGTAGCTGCCAGAAAGTCACTTTTATCCCTGTGGTTCGACACTCGGTCTTACCCTATCTAAACTACTACTGACCAGGTCATACTTGCCTAAGTCGTGTGTAGTATTTATTTTGTAATTCCACTTTATAAATTTAAAACATCAGTGTGAAAATGCTTTTAATCATCTTAAAAAATACACGTACGCGGGCTGCACACCAACTTACAACTTGACACACGTCATCCCGTTTTAACTAACGGGGATATCTATGGAATCATTACGCGAAACCGTTTAACACTTTATCACTTTTAGACACGTTTGACACTTTTCACATAATCACATTAATTAACACAAGACACGTTAGTCACTCAAAACACTTTAATTTAATTCACTTAAAGTCACTGTACAAGTACCAGAGCACAAGGTACAACACTACACAGCTAGGCCTTTTTTTAGGGTGTTACAAATCTACCCCCTTAAGTGGATTCCGTCCTCGGAATCTGATCACCCAAGAACAGGTGGGGATATCGAGCTCACATATCATCTTCAGTCTCCCAGGTCATATTCGAACATAGGTTATATTTCCACTTGACTAGGACGAGTTTGATCACTTTCTTACGCAACTTCTTAGTCTTTGAGCCGAGAATTTTAACAGGTTCCTCAACGAGGCGTTTAGAAGTATAAACTCTTAGCTCATGCAACGGCAGAATCTGACTTTCGTCAACTTTACAATTGCGTAAGTAACATATATTAAAGGTATTATAAATGCCTGCAAGTTCTGGAGGTAACTCTAGAGAAACTGTTTGATCGTTGACTCTGCAAAGGATCTTGAACGGTCCTATGAAACGCGGACTCAACTTGCCTTTACGGCCAAAACCGATAACACCCTTCCACGGAGAGACTTTCAGGAAAACCCGATCGCCCTCGTTAAACACAGCTGGCCGACGTCTAGGGTCATCGTACACTTTTTGTCGATCACAAGCGGCTTTCAACTTTTCCCGCGCCACTCTCACTTTATCAACAGTAATTTGCACAATTTCTGGTCTGGCGAACTGCTTCTCGCCAGGCTCTAGACAATAAGTGGGAATGCGGAAACGTCTCCCGTAAAGCATTTCATACGGAGGCATCCCAATACTGGAATGGTACGAGTTGTTGTAAGCAAACTCTATCAACGACAGATGTGAATCCCACGCTCCACCGAACTCAAGTACACATGAGCGAAGCATGTCCTCCAAAGTCTGAATAGTTCTCTCAGATTGGCCGTCTGTCTGAGGATGGTACGACGTGCTCAAATGAACACGAGTGCCAAGCTCCTGGTGTAAACTCTGCCAGAAATTTGAAGCAAATCGCGGATCGCGATCAGACACAATAGAACACGACAATCCGTGACGCGACACCACTTCAACAATATATAACTTCGCTAGCTTATCCAATGGAGCAGACTCGTTGATAGCTAGGAAATGAGCCCTTTTGGTCAATCAGTCAACTATGACCCAAACCGCATCGTGCCCTCTGAGGGTTTTTGGCAACTTTGTCAAGAAATCCATAGTAATATGATTCCGTTTCCACTTAGGAATTTCGAGTTGTTGAAGACTACCGTATGGTTTCTGGTGCTCAGTCTTCACTTGTGCACATATTTGACACTTCTCCACGTAGGAAGCAATGTCTCGCTTTAAATTAGGCCACCAGTATAAAGCTTTCAAATCATGGTACATTTTGGTGCTGCCCAGATGAACAGACAGTCGAGACTGGTGAGCTTCTTGCAGAATTAACTCACTATTACCCCCATGAAGAGGTACCCATATTCGAGACTGAAAAGTCTTTAGCTCACGGCTATCGTCTACAAGTAAATCTTTTTTGCTTTTGCATCACCTCAGCTTTCAAATTCTGGCCACGCAAGGCAACTGATTGTGCTTCCTTCAATCTCGCAAGAATATCAGGAACCACCACAAGTTTCATGAATTTCGCCTCCGGTGACGAGCTTTTGCGACTAAGAGCATCCGCCACCACGTTGGCCTTACCAGGGTGGTAACGAATCTCACAGTCGTAATCTTTGATCAACTCGAGCCAACGCCGCTGCCTCATATTGAGCACTTTCTATGTAAACACGTATTGCAGACTCTTGTGATCCGTACATACCACACACTTGGTACCGTACAGATAATGCCGCCATAACTTTAAAGCAAACACTACAGCAGCTAGATCGAGGTCATGTGTAGGATAGTTACCCTCATGTGGCTTTAACTGTCGAGACGCGTACGCTGTCACTTTATCACGCTGCATTAACACACAGCCAAACCCCGAATAAGAAGCATCACAATAAACGACTAAGTCATCAGACTCGTCGGGTAAAAAAAGAATCGGAGTTGCACACAATAGCCGTTTCAGAGAATGAAACGCTTGTTCTTCTGCCTCAAACCACACGAATGCAACGTCTTTCCGAGTGAGCTTAGTCAAGGGACCTGCAAGGTTAGAAAAATCACGAATAAACCGCTGATAATATTCAGCTAGGCCGAGAAAACTATGAACTTCAGAAGGAGTTCGGGGAACTCCTCAGCTCATCACTGCATCGACTTTCGCCAGATCCACTTTGACACCATCCCTGCAGATCACATGACCGAGAAAATGCACTTCACGAAGGCAGAATTCACACTTTGAAAATTTTGCATGAAGCTTCTCTCGCTTGAGAGTTCAAGAACTTGCCGTAAATGCATCTCGTGCTCGGCTTCACTTCTAGAATATACAAGAATATCATCAATAAATACAATAACGAATTTATCCAAGAAAGGACGACATATCCGATTATCATATCCATGAAAATAGCAGGCGCATTGGTTTAGCCGAACGGCATAACCAAAAATTCATAGTGGCCATATCGAGTGCGGAAAGCCGTTTTAGGAATATCGTCATCACAAACCCGCACCTGATGGTAGCCAGATCGAAGATCAATTTTAGAGAAGCAAGTCGCTCCCTGCAATTGATCGAACAAGTCATCAATACGCGGAAGAGGATACTTAATCTTTACCGTTCTCTTGTTAAGCTCCCGGTAATCAATACACATCCGCATCGTTCCGTCTTTCTTCTTCACGAACAACACATGAGCTTCCCACGGGGAAGAACTCGGACGAATGAAACTCTTGTCAAGCAACTCCTGTATTTGGGTCATCATCTCTCGCACATCGGAAGGAGCAAGACGGTATGGAGCTTTAGCTACAGGCATAGCCCCTGGAACAAGATCAATCTTGTACTCCACGTCTCTCACCGGCGGTAAACCCCGTAACTCATCAGGAAATACTTCTAGATAGTCTGAAACTACCGGAATATTTTTAACCACTTGCTTTTCCAGCTTTGCATCAATCACGTAAGCCAGATAAGACTCACAACCCTTAGAAAGAGACTTTTGAGCTTTCATCACAGAAATAAGGAGAATATCATATTCTCGACGTTCTCCTTGAGTAACAGCACAAGACCCATCGGGTAGAGGAATATTTACCATCTTTTTCTAACACAGAATCTCCGCGTTCAGACCACTGAGCCAATCTATACCAACCACCGCATCAAACCCGCAATTGGCATGAGAAGAAAAGAGATAGGGAAACTATTCCCGTCCACGTCGATGTTAGTAAGAGGAACACTATCTGTAATTGGAACTACCTTACCACTAGCATTTTCGACTTTTATCGGCTCAAGTAACACATATATAGGCAATTGCAGTTTATCACGAAAAACCACAGATATAAAAGAATGGGTAGCTCCAGAATCAAATAATACACAAGCTGGAACATAATTAATAAGAAAAGTACCAGTGATCACGTCTCCAGCAGCTTTGTCTTCATCAGTTGTCATCTGATAAGCCCGCCCCTTGGCGCGAGAAGCGCCATCTTTCTTTGGCCTAGAAGAAGACCCTACAGCTCGCGTATCAACACTCTGTCTCGTTGGGCACTCAGTAATCCTGTGCCCCGGCTTTAGATACTTAAAACACACATTCTCTTTAAAAGAACATTCCGTAGCTACATGCCCCTTTTCGCCACACCGCATTCACCTGGTGGTAGCCTTCGAACAGTTACCCGAATGATAGGTACGACACAAGGAACACCAACGATTATCAGACCTCGGCTTCTTATACAAATCAGATTTCCCACCAGCAGAAGATTGCCCCTTAGAAGTACCAGACTTTGTAAACTGCTGAAACTTTCTTTTCTGGCCCTCGGTAGATTGATCTCCTTTACACTGACGACGATCACCATCAATTTGTCGGGCTATCTCAACCGCCCGATCCATAGTAGCAGAAGCTCTCACGTGAGCACGATACTCAAGCGGTAGCATAGTCACAAACTTCCGCATCTTCGTTTTCTCGTCGATTACCAGATGTGGTATAAATCTTACCTTATCAGTAAAAGCATTGATAAGGTCCTCCACCGGTTTGTCCCTCTTACGGAGACTGTTGAACCCGTTCTCCATCCTCTCAAGATCATAGTCTATGTAGTACTTGGTTTTCACCTTCCCGGAGAACTGCTCCCAAGTCAGAGCAGCGATCACCTCTTTACTTAACGTATCCTTCACCGTATCCCACCAATCCAGAGCATGACCTTTTAACAGTCGAACTTCGTACTTGACATGGTTCTCAGGTTCACAATCACAGGATTCAAAGACTTGATCCGTCTCACGCAACTAACGTATAGTCTCAGAGGGATTATCACTACCCTCATAAACCTTCGGCCCGCAAGACATGAATTTCTTGTAAGAGCAATGTTCATGACGCTTGCCCTTAACCGCTTCTAATAGTAGCTCCCTAGTTGAGCGAAGTTCCTCTTCAAGACGCAGAATATACGCCTCTGGATATCTAACAGGCCTTGAGCCCTGAGTATCGCGTCACGACGATTCCTCCATTTGTTTTAAGGCTTCTTCGGTGTTAGCACGTCGCTCAAACATTATCACTCACTTTTTATACACAAGGGACAAACACGTTTAGTACAAACTTATTCACGATTTACTAACACACAAGTTAGTTCACATTGAGCAGTAAATACATAACGCTCACACTCAGCCCCAACTACCCCACTAGGAACACTTAACGATGGCCAGGCCTGAGTTTGAGATCGAATACTCTCACAAGTACCCAATTCCCTCAAACTTAGGCTCTGATACCTAATTGTAACACCGGTTTTCACAAGCTTAAAAATAGCGGAAATTAAAACTTTTTAAACTATATTTACACCAAAGATTAGCAGCGGAACAGGCCATTGATTACATATTAAGTAGTGTTTGTCGAATTGGCGATCAAGAATAACTAATCAAGCCAAGTCTAAAAAATAATTCCAGTGTTACCAACTACGCACTGACGATCGTCACAAAGTATCAGAGTTAATTACAAGTGTTCCAAAAGATATATACATAACAACTACCCAAAGTATCCCGCCTCGCCAGGCCATCTCATCACTAACCTGCGTAAATGGAAATATCACGAAACATTAGCTACACTAGACAGTCAGTACAAGCAACACATAAGCATCAATAAGCATGCTATAACATCACGATAAGGCACACAAAGCTAAACTATCACGTAGCGGTGTGCCGACATATCAGCGGGATCATATCTTGCGAGGTAGCGAGCCTGGCTCAATGATCCGAGTTGGGAAATCAGTCACAACCAATCGTATGTGTGGGGGAGCGAAAAGCAATCCACCATCACATTTGAGTCACGAGGACTCCGTTCGGATATGATCATAGACCAAGACCCTCCCTGTATGTAGAGGAACGACGGCCTGCAGAACCTTTAACTCGGAAATCTTTGTCGAGTACCGTTGATCCCGAATAACACTCAAGGATCCAGCCGCGTTAGCAAACCGACTCAACCCCTGCGTCTGTCCGGACAGGAATCACAAACACGGATGACCCATAGGGTCCACAGTACGCATGCGTATCACAATCACGAATTATATCATATGGCATAGCATATATCATTGTATCATATCATACCTCGCATGTTCACGTATATATAAACATGGCAACATAGCAATAGGCAACCGATAACCCTACTTACTGAGTCTCATGGGAAACCGGTACTCACCTGAGGTTCACAAAAGGCAAATATAGTGCTCGGTGTTCTCGGGTTCCTCCGGATCACCTAACACATCACATACACACTTGGTTATCACTTACACATAGCACACATAGGTCGAAACACAAGTTAAACAAGCTATCGGGGTGGACTCCTGCTTGCAATCGCAAGGACAAGCCTTGTGGTCACAAGGGACCTTCCAGAACAGCCCATGCGATCGCAAGAGATATTTTCCCCCAAACCAATGCTTCCGATCGCAAGGGAAGCCCCTTTTGGTCGCAAGCATGGTTCTAGGGTTGGTTACGATCGCAAGTTACGTACCTACGGTTGCAAACCTCTTTTCCTTTGCCCATAGGCGGTAAACACCACAAAACAGACCCTTACGGTCGCAAGTACCATTACCTGCGGCCGCATGGACTATAACTACGCTTACGGTCGTAAGGACCTACCATGTGATCGCAAGGACTATGGACACCTCATGCGATCACAAGTACCACCCATGCGATCGCATGACCCTTCGTTACAGTGTTCTTCCGGCCCTATTTCGCTCAGCTCTGAAAATACAAGTTTTACCCACTTTAATCGACCCAAAAACCAGTTTCAACGATTTGTACACTTTGTTTGACATCTAGGGAAGCTTATTAACACACTTGACACACAAATAACACTTAAAACACCATTTTGAATCATCAAAATAGTCATCTTCATCACAAACTCAAAAACTAGGTTTCATGGCAAAAATCACTTACAAGGAAGAAGAAGAACAGTAGCTAGGACACAAATTTGATACTGGAATCACAAGTTACAGCTAGATTCTTGGTTCCTTCTTCAAAATCACTAAAGCTTGAGAGATGTGTGTGTTTGTACGTATGTAAGTGTGTGTAGTTGTGTGTCTTTTGATTCAGCAGAGGATACGAAGAAGCAAAGGACCGGCTTTGTTTTAATTAAATTAGACACGGGTATTTTGTTCCCCTTTTCAACTTACAACTTGACACACGTCATCCTGTTTCAACTAGCGATGATATCTACGGAATCATTACGCGAAACCAATTAACACTTTATCACTTTTAGACACGTTTGACACTTTTCACATAATCACATTAATTAACACAAGACACATTAGTCACTCAAAACACTTTAATTTAATTCACTTAAAGTCACTGTACAAGTACCAAAGCACAAGGTACAACACTACACAGCTAGGCCTTTTTTCAGGGTGTTACAAAAGATTCCTTCAACATTCATTTTCTATTTATGCTTAAGATCAAATGTTGCAGCGAAGAAGATTATCTTCGTTTATTATGCTTAATTGTGAAATGAACGCAAAGGGGAGAATGTTAGAACTTAATAGTTGTGTCCATTTTTATCATTTTAGTTGAGTTTTGCTTCTAGTCATATTTCCTAGAAATATATGGTATATTGTGAAAACACCTGATAGGTATATAAACAATGTAATTAATCTAATTCATTTAAGTATTTCCATATTCACGTTACTGTTCTTGTTCTCAGTTCTTGCTTTCATGTACATACACAACCGAGTTCATCATTATGTAATTTGCTTTAAGATTGATTAATACTTGATATAATTGGATCCTAAATATATGTTATTTATCAATGAATTTGCTAAGATTCAAACCGGATGTACATTTTAGTCTCTCGTTAACATTACTAATGCAACACGAACAACATCATTCTCAAAATATAACTTTAATATATATATATATATATATATATATATATATATATATATTAACCTCTTAACTTTATATTTATCTTTCATAATTAAATTAATTTATAACTTGAGTAATGAAGGTTTCTGACACTTGAAAGTTTTGCTATCGATAATATTACTAAACCTATAAAACCCTGTTTCTTTCTTAGTGATAGAAACTTTGTCACTTAGATTTTTCGTGGTTGATAAACATATAATTTATGATGGCAAAAGATGAAAGATAATCATTGAGTAAGAGTGATAACTTGCAAGCTACAACATACCATTACAAAGTGAAATTATTTTTTTGTGAATTTAGGATTGCCTTGTTATGATTTATTATAATAAGAATGTTGGTTTTCTATACAAGAGGGTTTTTTACTTTTATAAGATCAGAATTGTAAGATGAGATAAATATGTAAGATCTTACTAAAATATCATTATTTTAAACAATTAATTATGAATTTAGTTGAGTCATAAAGTATTGGTTTCTATAAGTTTGTTTTGAACAAGATAGAGTTAACAGCAAACTCTTCTTATTTTCTGTTGAATTAATGGTTTCTTACGAGTTAAGTTCAACTATACATGCTTATACGTTGTATTTATAGTAACTCGTCGTTTCATAGTATTTCGAAAACTTAAGCAAGGAAGAGTTGAAATTGAAATATTTTAGTTATAATTTATTTTGTATTATAAAATGATGTAGAAAATTCGTTACCTAAACCCTTTGAGTTGGCCAGCAGTAGTTGTTAGGGTATATATTGAATTAAAGTAAATAAATAATTATGAAATTTAATAATTACTAGTGGTTAGCGTGCTCATGTTTTGCGTCGGGAAATAATTGACTTTTAATCGAGTTTGATTAGATTATTTATCTACTATTATTTATTAAAAAACCTCCCCAAAAAATATTTTTAAAACCACTTACGTAAAAATGGTAAATTAAATTTAGATTTGAAACTTAAAACAATTTACTCGCTTGAATTTTTTAAAAGTATAAAAGCATTCGTGTATCTTAAAACTATGTAAAATATTTAAACAATGAGAGCCTATTTAACTACTTTTTTTAACAGCAAAGACACATGCACACTCGTTAAGTCTACTCTTAAATCTACTTCATTGTCCACAACGAGACTTGAACCCACAACCTCTTGAGAGGAGGCTTAACAAAATAAGCATAAGATTTAAAGTTAAAATATTAGAAAAGGTGTAGAGTATAATCGAAATAGATAAATAATTTTTAACCCTAAAAGTCTTATATTAAATATTGTTTACTAAGCAAAAGAAATGAAAAAAAAAGGTAGACACGATGTTTTAAGAAAACAAAAGTTTAAAAAAAAGGTTAAAAAAATACAAAGATCAAAAAGAAGTTAAAAAAGGTTATAAATCGAAATCCATATTTTTAGAAAATTATAAGTAAAAAAAAGACCAAATGAGTTAAAAATAATACAAAGGTTTCGAACCTGCGCCTCCTGCACAGGTAAGGACGCTCTAACCACTGCGCCAAATGGATACTTTGTTTCCAAATATATTATTTAATATAATATATCATACAAGGGGTTTTCTTTCCTTGTAAATATATCGTATAAAAATGAAATTGACTTAGTTGATCATGTAACTAAATTACTTGACTTTTATTAAATATATATATATATATAGTAAAGTGAAGTAATAGTAATGACGGATTCTTCTTTCTTCTAGGCAAGAGTGCTTTGTCACGGTTCGTTGCAACTGCGGGGTTTCTTTGACAAAGCATTATTAACACACATCACCTTTTGCGACGGTTATTATATAATTAAACAAACACATAAAAACTTTTAAAAGAATTATTTGTGACGGATTTATGACGTGTTGTTTATTTATATACTTTTTAATATCATTTATATATTCTTTTGTCGGAATTGCGTCCATTTTTTCTGTCTCAAACCAATTCGTCGCTAGTCTGTCTATATTCCATCGCTTGCAAAGCCTCCCGTCACTAGTCTGTCGCTAGTCCGTCACCAATTTTAACGAGGTGATTTTGATGATTTTATGTCTTGAAGTTTATCACAAATCAGTCACAACTTTTCTATTTTTTGCAACGAATTTTGTCAGTTACAAATTTCCATTATAATAATCTAGTTGTGTTGTAGTGAAGTACCAACGTATTTCTCATATAGTCGGACTTGTTAAAATTAATAAGGACTTGTTAAAATTAATAAAAAAAAATTGATTCTAGTGTTGTCACATATGACTTGTTCAACAAATGATGGTCAACATAGGATTTGGTTGTGATGAGACTTGATGAAAATATATGTATTCTATTGAAAATCTCTTTTTTAATGTTACAGGAACTCTCATTCTATATGTTACAGGAAATCCAGTGACTCTAATTAATACATACATATTGACTTGTTCATCTTGTTAGACTAAAACCATTTACAGATTAAAGTTTAAAAATTAAAACATTTATACGATAAATTTAAAAATTATAATGTTCTTTTCAATTTCAAAACCTATTATAATAAATCAAATGGCTAAAACAATTTATATTAAATTTGGAAGTTAAAACATTTAATACAAGAGTTCATGGGTTAAACTATTTTTAACCGTATAGTTTATAGGTTAAAATATATTTAACCATATTATATTATAAAAACAAAAGATTTAAAAACTATATGAAAACAAAAAATATATATTAATGGAAGAAAGAACTGATTGATTGATAGGTGTTCCAGGGGAGAGTAGAAGGGTGCCACGTGGATTGACACGTTTCAGGGTTTCCGCCGACTCGATAATGATATGGAAGCGGGTTTTTCTATGTCGGCACAGCTTGCATTTTACGAAAATTTACATCGCAGGTCTCATAAACAAACAAACAATTTTCAACCACAGGCACAATCCACGTCTAATATTTTTTGGCAAAAGATATATGTCGTTCTATTTTTTACTTCGATTTCATCCTTTCACACACCATAATAACATACAGATTTTATTAGTTATTTTCTTAATTTCTCTATTAATTTTTTATTCTATTTTAATCTTGTAAATAAAAATATAAAAATAAAATAAAATAATATATCACCTGTGTTACTAAATTTAATTTAGCAGTATGATATAAAGGCTCTTATTATTGTTATTAATAATATCTGTCATACTAGCATTACTAATTATTATGATTAATATTCACCATAACTATTTGACGTTATTGTTTCTAATTGTAATAATAACGAATTAACGATCGATGACTTATATAAAAAATACAATCACGTATTTTCGTGTCGTAATCATATACGTTTCTGCCTTCTATCCCCCTCACGTTGACGCCGTCTACATAATTTTTTAACCGCTTTCATTTCTTTCGCGTTTTAAATCATTTAATACTTTTTATGACAATGACAATAAAAACTAAATCAAGATTTATAAACATAAAATTTAGAGTTAATTACACAAATGGTCCATGTGGTTTACCAAATGTCTCATGCGCAGTCCCTAAACTTCAAAAATTACACCTATAATCCCCATGGTTGTCATTTTGTCCCCATAGCTGCAATATGATAAAAATTACATAAGAATAGTACCAAAATAAAATATATTTGTAGGTTTTTTTTAATGGCAAAAGGTTAACGAGGAAGAAGCTTCGGCATGACTATCAGTTCCTTCAAACAGATCAATAAATTATATTAATTCATAGAACACATAAAACTAGCCAGGAGCTAGCAGCAATCCAGACAAAATAAAAGAAGACAAAAAAACAAAATGATTAAGGAATACAACACCATAAGATCCAGTCCAAAGAAGAACTGTTTTTTTTCCTATGTTTGATCCAAAAAAATGACGAAACTTGGACCAAACTTATTGAGGCATGTCTTCCTACACCACTACCTGGATTAAAGACCTTCCCATTTCTCATATTACACACCAGCCATAAGTAACTGTATAAAAAACTTTGGAATATTTTCAGTTTCTCGCCAATCATTTTATTACTCGCACCCCATTGAAATAAATCATTGAGGCAGACAATGCTATCCACATTCAGCCCCCACCACTTCGCGATCTCCTTGAGCAGGTGTCGAGAGATAGAACACCAGATGAACACGTGATCTTCAGATTCTACTTCGTTACCACACAATGGACACAAATCGGATATAATAGATTAACCTCTTTTTAAGATATTAGTGTGTGTTGGCAATCTTCTCCACATTATTGTCCAAGCAAGTAGGTTTACTGTACTTGAAACATACTTTACCCAATAAAAGGAGGAATGATACTCTTTCTTGGCAAAAAGGTCCTCCAATGCAAATCTCAGCGAAGAAGGTGTGTAACCTGCAGATGGGTCATAAGCCCAGATCCAATTATCAGTTGGGCAACATGATGTAACGACCCAATTTTTTTACTAAATCAAGTTTGTTTTCCATATACATAACAAAATATACAAAAAGGGCAATTGTTTGAGTTCGTAGACTATTAACTATAGCAAAATACCATATAAACATGAAAAACGTATTTTTCTACTAAATAATAATTTAGGAAGCGTCACACTGTCGGCTCAAGCGGGTTGTTTGCCCTTTCCCTTTCCAGAAGTACCGGGAACACCTGAAAAAGGTTACTCAACAACTGGTAAGCTATAAAGCTTAGTGAGTACATACAATCACCACCACTTAAACAGAAAATTACCAGACATCAATCAACAAACAAATATAATTGTCACACAGACTACAAATTTGCCACCCAGGCTAGTTATAAATATGTCACCCAGGCTCGTTATAAATACGACACCTAGGCTATTCACAAATTATTGCCACCCAGGCTATTCACAAATTATTGCCACCCATGCTATAACACGAATAATCATACATCTGCACATTTTACAGATAAGATAAATGAGTCATATGACTCACCTGTTCGACATGATTAACCAATTACAGTCTTTCACAACAGTTGTAATCACAAAGTTAAATCTTCAGTTAATACCTACGATCAATTTCATAACTTTTAAGTATTTGACCCATTATCACAATAAACACAAATTTCAACTTAAACCCCTTCAAAATTCAACATGCATGTGTCGGATTCAATATGCAAGTGTCGAGTTAAGTTCCTATCTCCTTGAAATTTAACTTAAACTCATAATAATAATAAAAAAATATGTTTCAAGAACATATTTTAACTTAACCCCTAATTTCTTCAAGAAATCATCTAAAAAGGTAGAAAATCATACCTTGATGCTAATATGATTATTAATTTTTTTCAATTTAGCTACTAGATCTTCAAATCTCAATTTCTTCGCACCTTTTCTCCTTCTCGTGGCTTCTAGGAGACTCCACCCACTTTCTTTCTAATTTCTTGGTTGAACTTTTGACTAAGTCAAGACTTCACCCCTTTTTATGGAACCAAATTCAATCTTATACATAACTAGTCCCTCATCTTCTATTCTTTCACTTTTAAATTCTTCCTCTTACTTCATATTACAAACTTAGATAAATATATAAATATATTTACATATTTAACCCCTCTATTTATAAATAGAAATAACACTTTATTCTCTAATTAAATATCCTTTGAAATCCAATAATAATAATAATAATAATAATAATAATAATAATAATAATAATAATAATAATAATAATAATAATAATAATAATAATACCACTTACTTGGGTGTTACAATTCTCCCCCATTTATCGGGATTTCGTCCCCGAAATCCTTTTGCGTAAACAATTCCGGATAGCGGAGTCTCATTTCCTCTTCAGGTTCCGAAGTAAGTTCTGATCCTTTACGATGCTTCCACTGTACTTTAACTAGACCAACTTGTTTGTTTCTCAAGGTCTACCTTCCTCTCCAAGATAGCAATTGGTTGTTCCACATAATTAAGTTTCTCATCAATCACTACTTCATCCATTGGAACGTAAGTTGTTTCATCTGCTAGACATTTTCTTAGTTGAGATACATGGAAGGTATAATGTATTCTGGATAGCTCTTCTGGTAATTCTAACTTATATGCAACCCTTCCTACTCGTGTTATTATTTTAAATGGTCCTATGAATCTTGGACTGAGCTTGCCCCTTTTCCGGAACCGAATAATACCCTTCCATGGTGAAACTTTCAGCATAACAAAATCTCCTACTTGAAATTCTAATAGTGATCGTCTTTTATCTGCATAGCTTTTCTGTCTGCTTTGTGCAGCCTGAAGCCTTTCCCTGATCTGTTGAATTTTCTCTGTTGTTTTCTGGACGATTTCAGTACTACCCAACACACTATGACCCACTTCACCTCAGCATATCGGAGTTCTACACTTTCTTCCATAAAGCATTTCAGATGGCGGCATCCCGATACTTGAGTGATAACTGTTGTTATAAGAAAATTCTGCGAGCGGAAAATGTAGATCCCAACTTCCACCAAAATCTATCACACATGCACGGAGCATATCTTCTAATGTTTGAATGGTGCGTTCACTTTGACCATCCGTTTGCGGGTGAAAGGCCGAGCTAAAAAGAAGTTTGGTACCCATATCTTCATGAAATTTCTTCCAGAAACGCGCGGTGAATCTACTATCCTGATCCGATACTATTGATACCGGTACCCCCATGTCTAGAGACGATCTCTTTCACAAACACTTCTGCCATCTTTTTAGCAGAGAATGTTTCACGAATGGGTAGGAAATGAGCACTTTTAGTCAATCTGTCGACAATTACCCATATAGCATCATAATTTCTTGGGGTTTTCGGAAGCTTAGTTATCAGATCCATGGTTATATCTTCCCATTTCCACACAAGAATCTCCAAAGGTTGTAGTTTTCCATGGGGTCTTTGATGTTCAGCTTTAACTTACAGACAAGTTAAGCATTTCTCAACATAGACTGCTATATCTTTCTTCATTCCTAGCCACCAATAATCTGATTTTAAATATCTGTACATCTTTGTTATGCCGGGATGAATTGAAAACCTTGATTTATGAGCTTCATCAAGGATTATCTGTCTGATGTTTCCAGAAATAGGCACCCAAATTCTTCCAAACATGGTCAACCGACCTCTATTATCTCTTTCTAGAGCAGATGTTTGGCCCTTGATCCGCTCTTTACCTTGATTCTCTCCCTTGATACCTTCTTCTTGAGCATTTAAAATTTTCTCAATCAGTGAGGCAGTGACTGTAATTCGTAAAGATTCCATATCTAAAGATGCGTTTCCTGACTTTCTGCTTACGCATCAACAACCACATTTTCTTTATCTGGATGGTATAATATTTCACAATCATAATCTTTTACCAGGTCTAGCCATCTTCTCTGTCTCATATTTAAGTTCTTGTGATCCAAGAGGTACTTCAAACTTTTGTGGTATGTGTAAATGGTGCACCTGACACCATACAAATAATGCCTCCAAATTTTTAGAGCAAAAACCACACGGGCTAATTCTAGATCATGAGTGGGATAGTTGACTTCATGAGGTCTTAATTGTCGTGAAGCGTATGCAATAACTTTTCCTTTTTGCATCAGTACACAGCCCGAACCTTGATTAGATGCATCACAATACACGACCATATCATCGTTTCCTTCGGGTAAGAAGAGAATCGGGGCTTCACAAAGATTTTGCCTAAGCGTTTCAAAAGTTTTTTGTTGTTCATTTCCCCACATAAATTTTGTATCTTTCTTGGTCAATTTGGTTAGGGGTACTGCCATTTTTGAAAAATCCTTGATAAATTTGCGATAATACCCTGCTAAACCAAGAAAACTCCGGACCTCTGAAGGATTCTTGGGTGGCTCCCATCTCATTACTGCATCAACTTTTGCTGGATCAACCTTAACACCGTTTTTATTTATAACATGTCCCAGAAACTGCACCTCTTCCAGCCAAAATTCGCATTTTGAGAATTTTGCATACAATTTCTCTTTTCTCAAGGTTTCAAGCACATTTCTAAGAGGACCCTCGTGATCAAATTTTGATTTGGAGTAGATCAAGATATCATCAATAAAGACAATAACATATTTATCCAACATAGGTCGGCATACCTGATTCATTGAATCCATAAAAGCAGCAGTTGCATTCGTCAATCCAAATGGCATGACCACGAATTCAAAGTGGCCATATCGGGTTCTGAAGGCGGTTTTTGGTACATCTTCGTCCTTAATCTTTAATTGATGATACCCAGTACGTAGGTCAAACTTTGAGAACCAAGATAATCCTTGTAATTGATCAAATAGATCATCAATTCGAGGTAGTGGATATTTGTTCTTGATTGTCACTTTATTAAGCTCCCTATAATCGATACATATACGGAAAGACCCATACTTCTTTTTGACAAATAATACTGGTGCTCCCCAAGGTGAGCTACTGGGTCTGATGAAGCCTTTATCCAACAGATTCTGCAATTGCTTCATCATTTCTTGCATTTCAGGAGAGCTAACCTGTAGGGAGCTCGAGCAATTGGATTTTCTCCTGGGACAAGATCTATTCGAAATTCTACTTGTCTATGAGGAGGTACACCGGAAAAGTCTATAGGAAATACATCGACATATTCCCGTACCACATGCACAACAGCCGGAGTTAAAATCTTCTTTTCCTTTTTCACATCTATCACATGTGTGATAAAAGAAGTGCAACCTCGTCGAAGATACTTCTGAGCTTTAGTTACCGAACAAAGTGATGTTTCCTTCCTTCTTCCGTCACCTATGATTGTGAGTTCTCCCCCACTAGGAGTTTGAATTCTAATCATTTTCTGACCGTACATGATTGTAGCTTGATAGCGACCCAGCCAATCCATGCCAATTATAACTTGAAATTCCCGCATCGACATGGGAATAAAATCAACAGGGTAGTGAACACTTTCAATTTCTATCAGATTATTTTTGTATATATCAGATACCATCACACTTTTGTTGTCTGCTATTTCCACCTCTAAAGGACTATCTAGTCTTATGGGTAATGACTTAAATTGTCCACAGAAAGTAATGGAAACAAAAGACTTGCTCGCTTCTGAGTCAAATAATACAAGTGCGGGTATGGATTTAACAAGATATGTACCTATCACAACATCTGGTTCCTTCTTTGTTTCCTCAATAGTAAGTTGAAAGGCTCTCCCGCGAGCCTTAGGAGTGTCATCCTTCTTTCCCCTTCCTCCATCAGTAATACACAAGGTTGGTTGAGGAGTATCTTGTTTAACATCTCCTGTCAATTTCGGATAATCCGTTTTGATATGTCCGGGTTGCAAACAGTTAAAGCAGATTTTGAACGAAGATTTACAATCTTTCCCTATATGCCCAAGCTTTCCACACCTATAACAATTCTTTATAACTTTAGGAGTACTACCGTCCTTCTTTCCGGCAGGTTTGAAACCAGAATACCCTGTCTTTTGTTTCTTAGTTGTTGGTGCAACTGTTTCAACCTTTCTCTCTACCATTTGCTTTTCTAGTTCAATTTCTCGAGCCCTTGCAGCATCACAAAGTTGATCGAAATCTTTACACAATGTAGGATTTAAGAATTCTCTGATTTCCTTTATCAATATTGACAAATAACGGTTCATCTTGGCCCTCTCATTGGACACATAATCCGGGCAGAATAACGCTCTATCTAAGAATTTGGCTGTTATTTGTTGTACTGACTCAGTAGTTTGTGGAAGATGCAGGAATTCGTCCGCCAATATATCCACCTCTACTTGTGGTGCATACTGCTTTTTAAATAATTCAGAGAATTCTTCCCACGTCATTGCTTCAATGCTTGCTACTCCTTTCCGTTGTATCACAAGTTTCCACCAACTTTTAGCTGAACCCCTCAGAAAATTTGAGGCAAAACGCACTTTAGACTCTGGTGCGCAATAACTGGTGCGGAAAGCACCTTCGATATCATCAAGCCATTGATAACTCACTACGGGATCTGGCACTCCCTCAAAGAAAGGAGGTTGACAAGCTGCAAAATCCCTAAAGTTACAATCCTTCATCTTTCTTTCTTGTGCCATAGGAGTTGATTAAGTCATGTTCATATTTCGAGCAGAAAGAGCAGCATCTACCTGTTGTTGCACCATAGTTTTCATTTCAGTTGTTATCTAACCCATCATGTTAGGGATTGCGTCCTGAAAGATTTGATAACTTCCCTAACCACCACTTCTTTCATACTAGGCTTATCTTGAATCTCCATTACCACTGGTGGTCGATTAACCACATTAGTAATAGGTTCAATCACGATAGGTATCGTTGGGGTAGCCACAGGTGGTGTGGGATTAACATCATTGGTAACACTTGCTTCTTCCCCATCCCGGAGTTGACTAGGTCCCACCCCCTGATTCTGAGCGTTACGTCCACTCCTCGTGTATACCATTCTGAAATCATGTAGTTCTAGTATAAAGCAGGATAAAACGGGTATCCTACTTATATAACTCTAGAAAGCTATAAGCATTTAGCATGCTTTACACATTAATAGAAATAAATTATATTTACTTAAACATTTAAAACAAGCCACACCCTCTATCTATTACCTATTACCTATTACTTGATTCACTAGAATCTTTCGTGACTAAGTTGAATTTGACATGTACCATGTGGTTGTTATAGTACGGATCCAGTTACTATCTCAAACACACTATACATATCTATTTAAAATTTTACCACTAAGTTTCCAGATTCACAAGTGTGGGTCAGACATCACCTTCCTAATTTCAAGTTTTCTCACATAATTTCAGGCAACCATACTACGTTTCTCAATAAAATTTTATATCAACATCAGAATGTATACTCTACATTTAGCATAACACATAACCCTTCAAAACATAATCATTAAATCACAGCACTTTTCGTATAGCTCAACATCTGCAATATCAGTAAGTAACACAATTATCGATCCCTTCATCATTACATATGTACTCACTATCTCACTTGCTTCAGCCGACAGCTTCCTTGATACCAATTACCATGGTTTAAGTCCAGATATATTTCACACAGACATATCTGAATCACTTAAATCTTGGCTCTAATATCAATTTGTAACGACCCATTTTTTTTTACTAAATCAAGTTTGTTTTCTATGTACATAACAAAATATACAAAAACGGCAAATGTTTGAGTTCGTAGACTATTAACTATAGCAAAATACCATATAAACATGGAAAACGTATTTTTCTACTAAATAATAATTTAGGAAGCATCACACTGTCGGCTCAAGCGGGTTCTTTGCCCTTTCCCTTTCCAGAAGTACCGGGAACACCTGAAAAGGGTTAATCAACAACTTGTATGCTATAAAGCTAAGTGAGTACATACAATCACCACCACTTAAACAGAAAATGTACGAGACATCGATCAACAAACAAATATAATTGTCACACATACTACAAATTTGCCACCCAGGCTATCACAATTACTGCCACCCAGGCAGGTTATAATTATGCCATCGAGGCTAGTTATAAATATGTCACCCACGCTCGTTATAAATACGCCACCCAGGCTATTCACAAATTATTTCCACCCAGACTATAACACGAATAATCATACATCTGCACATTTTACAGATAAGATAAATGGGTCGTATGACTCACCTGTTCGACATGATTAACCAATTACAGTCTTTCACAACAGTTGTAATCACAAAGTTAAATCTTCAGTTAATATCTACCTTTTAAGTACTTGACCCATTATCACAATAAACACAAATTTCAACTTAAACCCCTTCAAAATTCAACATGCATGTGTCGGATTCAACATGCAAGTGTCGAGTTAAGTTCCTATCTCCTTGAAATTTAACTCAAACTCATAATAATAAAAAGAAATATGTTTCAAGAACATATTTTAACTTAACCTCTAATTTCTTCAAGAAATCACCTAAAAAGGTAGAAAACCAAACCTTGATGCTAATATGATTATTAATTTTCTTCAATTTAGTTACTATATCTTCAAATCTCAATTTCTTGACACCTTTTCTCCTTCTCATGGTTTCTAGGAGACTCCACCCACTTTCTTTCTAATTTTTTGGTTGAACTTTTGACTAAGTCAAGGCTTCACCCCTTTTTATGGAACCAAATTCAATCTTATACATAACTAGTCCCTCATCTTCTATTCTTTTCACTTTTAAATCCTTCCTCTTACTTCATATTACAAACTTAGATAAATATATAAATATATTTACACATTTAACCCCTCTATTTATAAATAGAAATAATACTTTATTTACACATTTAACCCCTCTAATTAAATATCCTTTGAAATCCAATAATAATAATAATAATAATAATAATAATAATAATAATAATAATAACAATAATAATAATAATAATAATAATAATAATACCACTTACTTGGGTGTTACACATGAAGAAAAAGAACTTAATAATTGCCCAAAAGTTCCTCAAGTTGATATCTTTCTACGATGGAGGAAATGGGCTGGCGCCAATTTTCATTAAACCCAATAACATTAAAGGTTACGTCAGTTAACAGCTTCTCTGCAATTGTACTTTTCTTGCAGCCTTCAAGCGCATAAAGGTCTGGGAAACAATTTTTAAGAGGCGCGTTTGAGATCCAATGATCCATTCAGGATCGCAAATCAGATTTATGGCTCACCTCCCTTTGACATGAACATTGGAGTGGAATATTCATTATATCACAATCTATCAAGACCTTAAGTATATTCCTCCAGATTCCAACAAACCTACCATACTTTGATGAGTTGTTCCATCCACCATAAGGTCCGTGTTGTGACTGTATTACCAGTTTCCACAGTGTATTTTTTTCATTTCTAAACGTCCACCACAATTTGACCAAGAGAGATATATTTTGAGCATGAAGGCTTCCAATCTGCATACCACCATACTTGAAGCTCTCGATTACTTTGGATCAAGCTATCCAAGAAATTTTTCTTTCATTAAGACTCATTCGCCAAAAAAAATTGCTTCGGATATTTTCTAATTTTCATACACTTTTTTGGGGGCTTTAAATATTGAAAACTAGTATAAACTTAGACTTCCCAGCACATTTTTTTCAAAGAAATCGTCTACCCCCTCAAGACATGGTCTTGGCTTTCCATGATGATAGTTTAGCCTGAAATTTGTTAAAAATTGGTCCCCATCTTTCATATATATTCATGCTACTACCAATAGAAAGGCCAAGTATGTAAAAGGCAAATTCCCGACTTTTTAATCCAGAACAAAGTTGAAAACACCTAAGTAATCTTGTAATGTTTCTAACATTTGAAACAGACCACTCACCCAAGAAAACCACATCATATGCGTATTGCAGATAAAAGATTATAAGTCCATCTTTAGGAAGTCTTACTCAATGAAAAACACCTTTTTCAACAGCCTCTTTTATCATAATATTTAAACATTCCATAGCCATAATAAACAAAAAAGGTGCCATTGGATCGCCTTGCCTAACCCCTTTCCCCTGTTTGAATTCAGATGTAGGAGACCCATTAATTAATATTGAGGTCATGGCTTATTCGAGAAAACCACGCACCCGCCTCCTCCGATTTACCCCAAAACCCATTAAACCATAATTTCATCCAAGAAATCCCAATTTTGTGAGTCCAACGCTTTTTCAAAATCAATTTTGAAAATCAAAAGTTTATACTTCATGTGTTTGGACCAACTAATTATTTCACTTAAGATCAGTGGTCCATTAAGAATATTCCTATTTTTGATAAAAAGTTGTTTGCTCACCACTTATCAACTTATCCATCATTGTTTTGAGCCTATTAGCTATCAATTTAGTAGTAATCTTATAATGTGAATTGATAAGGCTAATAGGACGATAATCTACAAAAGAAATAGGAGAAGAGCATTTAGGGACAAGAGTAAGAAAGGAAGAATTACAACCTGATTCAAGGCTCGCCGTTGATTCGAATCCATGAATAGCGTTCATCAGGTCCACTATAATCGTGTAAAAGACTTTGAAAAATTCCATGAAGAAACCATCTGGTCCAGGGGCCTTATCACCACCACAATCCCATATTGCAGTCTTTACTTCGAATTCCGAGAATGGCCACTCCAAAAACATTCTTTGATCACATGATAAAGTCTTGAATTTAAAGCTAGAGAAAATTGGTCGAATGGAAGCAAATTTATTAAGAGAAGATAGACACAGGATCTGTAATCCATAATCCATTGTTAACTACTCCATGTATCTTGTTCTTCCTTCTTCTGTGATTGATCATGCCATGGAATAATTTTGAATTTTCGTCGCCATCCACTGCCCATTTAGTTCTTACTCGCTGCTTCAAATCCAAGGATATGGCTTTTTCAATTTCGAGAACTTTAAGATCATTATCATTTTCCACTCTAGCATGAACCTCCGTTGCAGACAACCTCCCAACTTCAGCCCGTTTGTCTAGTTCCCTTGCTGTAGATTTTAATTCTTCCAACAATTTTGTTTTAGGATTGTGAGAATTGGCTTTCCATTTTTTGATTTGGTTCTTGACGAAACGAAGCTTAGCCATGAATAATTGTGCGTTAGATCTAGCCTGCCTTGCTCTGAATCTAAACCATGAATGCTTAACCAAATCAAACAACAAATCATCTTTCAGCAATGAATTATAAAACTTGAAATATGAGGGACCGAAATCAACTGAAGTAGACTCAAACAAGAGTGGGCAATGCTCCGAAAACCCCCAAGGAAGGATGGTCGATTTAGGAGTCGCCCAGTGCGAGAATAGTCTACATGAAACTAAGAATATGTCCAGTAAGCTTAGTTTGTTCCCATCTGTTAGAACCTAGAGGGGGGGGGGGGGGTGAATAGGTTATATGTCTACTTTTTCGAGTTTTTATAAGTATTTGCAAGAAATTAAAGAGTTTAAGGTTAGAAGGATATCACCAATATAGAGACTTGAACACAAAGATGTATAGTGGTTCAAGCAAGGGTTAACAACCTTGCTCTACATCCACTCCTTGGCCTCACCCACCAAGAGTTGCTTCACTATCTTCTCTCTTTCAAGGTAGAGATAAACCTTTTACACCTTCTCTTAATTTAGCTTACAAAGTATACACTCCACTATTGAAAACAAGGAAAAGATTAACCTCACTTCACTCTAATTTGAAAGCCTAGAGTTGATCCTTACTTCTCTCAAATTCTATACTCTAGAGATTGTCCTCACACAATTACAAATGTTTAAGTAAGTATGATGGTGTTTGAACTTTGAAGCTTTTCTCTCTTGCTTGATTCTTGATCTTGAGATAATTGATTATGAAAGAATGAGAGTACTCAAGATAATTGTATATACTGTTTTTCTGCTGTGCAAGAGATGATAAAAACCCAAGGTATGAGTTGGTTTAAATAAAGAGAGGGCTGCACATTTGAAATCTGTCCAGGTACTTCACGGTCGATCCACGGTCGACCTTGACTTCGACCGTCGTGCTTGATTCTTGTCTTTTACTTCATTACCGTTTGAATCTTAATATAGTGCACCATTCTTTATTGCAGATCAGATATAAAGCCTTCACAAAGGACCCAACATGTCATACAAGACCCATACCAATATGGGGGTTGTATTTAAACAATGTAAAAGTCTTACATTACTTACACTTGTGTCATAGACCCATGAGGTAACCAACAATTTGATTCTTGCAACATTTATTTTATTTCCCTTATATATATATATATATATATATATATATATATATATATATATATATATATAACCATATAAGAACATATATAAATGAATTGTTTGGTTCTTATAAAAGTTTCTTAATATATATAAATATTTTTTATAAAAATCATTTTATAAAAATTTAAACTAATATAGTTTGTTTATTTTGTAACCTCATTATTTATTCGGATGTCTTCTTGTAGGAATCTTTGGCGACTAATTCGTCTTGAACATTGATGGCGCATTATCTTGGACGACTTTGATTTTGTCGATTTATATGATTTAATTTGTAACAAATAGATATAAAATTTGTTTGTATTGTTATATGTATATATCTATATATGTTTATTTGCACATATGTTAATGTTGATGGATACAATTATAGTCACAAATTGTATACTTTTGAATATAACAAAAGATGATATAAGTGATACTACTATTTTCCCAACAATCTCCCCCTTTTTGTTAAAGACAAAAATTTACAATTTGTGAACAAATTGTATATATAACTTTAACATGTTAACATATGCATTTATATATATATATATATATATATATATATATATATATATATATATATATATATATATATATACCTTCTTCTCCCCCATTTTTGTTTTATCAAAAAGGACTCCTCTTGAGTTGACAAACTCCCCCTTGAAGTGAAACTCCCCCTTGATTGTAGAACTCCACTTCTTGAAATCTATAAAATTGAATGGAGAAACTACCAAGGACTTGCCAAGGAGGGTTAGTGCATAATATATATAACCATTCAATTTTGCCTAATATATTCAAGTATGTCAAACCAATGCAATGAAGTAAACATACACGTCATAATAATAGCAAATCATACATAATCTAATGCAACAAAAAATAACCAACGAAAAACTGTTTTAATTCATTACAAACCAAAGTTAAAGTTTTTGTCAAATAACATAAACAAGCAAACATGCGATCAATGATGAGACGGTTCTCCTCCATCTGTTCCGGTGTTGCATTTGATAGCATTCATGATTTCCCTCAACATCCCTTTGATGCCTTTGACTTCCTTCCTTAAGGACCGGTGCTCATTGCGCAATTCGTTAATATTGCGATTTAGAGCCGCAATCCTTTCATCGGTAGAACCTCCAACCAAGCCATAATCTGGTGCTAGTGTACTCTCTACCTCCGTATCTCCTTCATCATCTCCTTCAAAGAATCGTTCAATGTCCTCCTCCGTGTCATGAGAGGAGGAGTGTGCCCTTTTCTTCCCTTTGCGGGAATGAGAATCCATCTTGCGTAGAGTAGCAAGATCGATGGGCAAGGAAGTACCCGGAGCGGGGCTGAGAGGAGGAAGATTTGGAAGTTGCTGGAAAAGAAGTGTAAGGAGTCGTCCATACGGAAGATCCCGACGACTGGATGGAAGACCAACCATCCTTTTTGCAAGGATGTAAGTGATGTTGATCTCTGAACCTGTTTTGAGGGCATGAAGTAGCACAACTTGGGTGACACTGATTTCAGAGTGATGGCCGGATTTAGGAAAGATGTTGGAGTCAATCACTTTATTCCACACATTGCACTCATTGAGGAGATCCTTCCCTAAGATATTTGTTTTATTACGAGGGACATTGGAATGACAAATGGATCCTATTACCTCCTCAATGGTAAAGGCCGATGGGAGGTGGTTAAGACTATGTGAGTCATGGTAAAACTTCAACCCGGCAAAGGGGACTTGTAATATATCACCGAGTTGAGCAAGAGTGAAGGCAAACTCTTGGTCGGCAATTTTAAAGGTTATCAAATTGTTATCCTCATCATACGCATAAGATGCGTAGAACTCGCGAATGCGCCTTGGGAAAATGTTGTTTGGGAGTCTAAGGAAAATTGACCAATGCATTCGATCAAAGGTGGTTTGCAAGTTGAATTGTTGTAGGTGGGAGGGTACGACCAAGCGTCCTTCATTGATTGGACGCTTGTTGAGGTTTATCATGATGTCCCTTGGAGAGGGAGCGGCTGAACGAGAGGCGGAAGTCTTTTGGCGCGGCATGATTATCTATTAATACAATAATTTTTATATTATTTATATATAAGTTCACTGGATAATAGGAAGCCTAGTCTGTGTCTATAGTGCAACAAATGTGCATCCAAGCTTGTCATGACACTAGAGTTATATAATATACTTTGTTTTGCAAAATTATGACAAGAGAATGATAATTCAATATATATGAAACATATTTAGAGAGTATAGTTAATGAGTAGAACAAACTCTATAGTAATACGTTCATACATTGTGTGTGTGTGTGTGTCCTAAACGTGAGAAGATTTTATGAAAATGATGAATCATGTGATTACTAGTCTTAGTTATACTATAATAGGCCCAAATGAGATTGAGTTGCGAATTAAATATCAAAAAATAAAAAGTTTAAAAAAATTCCAGCAAGCTCACGGTTTCACCACGGTTTCAGCCGTGGTTCTACCGTGAGCCCCCTACCCAGTTTTAAAAAAATTCAGTGCAGCCACGGTTTTTCACCACGGTCGACCGTATATCATGCATATTTCATACCGTGGTTCGACCGTGAACATTCTGAAAATCGATTTTTGGCATTTTTCATACAATCATGCATATTTTTCTAAGGCACATGCTCCATCATTCCTAAACCAAGTCTCAATAAATCAAATGTTTCTTTCTTGAGTGGTTTTGTGAATATATCCGCTATATTTTCACATGAGTCAACCTTTTCTATGCTAATGTTACCCTTTTGCACATTATCACGTAAGAAATGATGTCTAATATCAATATGCTTAGTTCTAGAATGCAAAACAGGATTTTTACTTAAGTCTATAGCACTTTTGTTATCACACATAATAGGAATATCGCTTAAGTGTACCTCATAATCCAATAAGGATTGTTGCATCCATAGTGCTTGTGCATATGCTTTTCCCGCGGCTACATATTCAGCCTCAATTGTTGATAGTGCCAAGGATGTTTGCTTCTTTGAAAACCATGAAGTAAGGCAATATCCAATGAATGCGCATACTCCACTTGTGCTTTTTCTATCTAAGTAACATCCTCCAAGATCCGAATCAGCATAACAAATGATGTCAAGTCCACCCATCTTTGGATACCATAATCCTAAATTGATTGTTCCCTTTATATACCGGAATATTCGTTTAACGGCCTCATAGTGTGATTTTTTGGGATTTTCCTGAAATCGTGCACAAACACAAACACTATACATAATATCGGGGCGACTTGCTATTAGATAAAGCAAGCTCCCGATTAAACCACGATATTTAGTACTATCAAATACTTCACCTTCTTTATCAAGTGTTAAGTGTGTGTTTATGGCCATAGGTGTACTCATAGGTTTGATATTCTCAAAATCAAACTTCTTAATCATATCCTTGATGTATTTAGATTGACTAATGAATGTACCATCTTCATATTGCTTTATTTGAAGACCAAGAAAGTAATTCAATTCACCCATCATGCTCATTTCAAATTCATTATGTATAAGAGTTGAGAATTCATCACATAAGTCTTGACATGTTGATCCAAATATAATATCATCCACATAAATTTGCACAAGTAATATGTCATGCTTTATCTTTTTGGTAAATAACGTGTTGTCAACTTTTCCCATAACATAGTCATTTTTTAATAAGAAAGATCTTAATCTATCATACCATGCTCTAGGTGCTTGTTTAAGGTCATACAATGCTTTTCTAAGTTTGTATACATGAGATGGATTAATTGGATCTTCAAATCCGGGAGGTTGACATACATAGATTTCCTCTTTTATAAAACCATTTAGAAAAGCACTTTTGACATCCATTTGATATAGTTTGAAATCATCGGCACATACATAAGCAAGTAGAATCCTAATAGATTCCAATCTAGCAACCGGAGCAAATGTTTCATCATAATCTATCCCTTCTTGTTGATTATATCCTTGGGCAACTAATCTAGCCTTATTCCTAGTAATGACACCATTTTCATCAACTTTGTTTCTAAATACCCACTTGGTTCCAATTATGGTATGACCACTAGGCAAAGGTACTAAGTCTCATACTTGACTTCTAGTGAATTGGTTTAACTCCTCTTGCATTGCCATTACCCAATTTTCATCTTTGATTGCTTCTTTAATGTTCTTGGGTTCTATGTGTGACACAAAGGCAAAGGAGTTGTTTAATGTTTTGGGCTTAGGATCTAGTAAGTCTTTGGTTTAGGTCTCCTATGACTTGGGTTATTGGATGGTTCCTATTTTCCCTAACTTCAATTTGTTCACTAGTGATCTTATCATCTTCTATATGACTTTGATTACTAGGTTTAGCTAAGTCAAGTCTAGAGAGTTGTGTTTCAATGATTTCTTCTTCTAGTTGGTCATCATCTACTAGAGGTTTAGTTTTAGGTGGTGGTGAAGATTCATCAAATATGACATTTAGGGATTCCTCCACAACCATAGTGGATTTGTTTAGGACTCTATAGGCTTTGCTATTTAAAGAGTATCCTAGGAAGACACCCTCATAGGCTTTTGGGTCAAACTTGGTCAAATGATCTTTAGTGTTAAGGATAAAACATTTACTTCCAAATACTTTAATATGACCTAAGGTTGGTTTTCTACCTTTTATAATCTCATAGGGTGTTTTACTTAGCATTGGTCTAATTAACACTCTATTAAGTATGTATGTAGCCGTTGAGACTGCATCACACCAATATTTTTGTGGAATGGATTTTCATTAAGCATGGTCCTACTCATTTCTTGTAAGGTTCTATTTTTCCTCTCAACAACCCCATTTGATTGAGGAGTGCGAGGAGCCGAAAAGTTATGAGAAACCCCATGTTTATCACAAAATGCTCCAAATTGCGCTTCATTATCAAATTCTCTCCCATGGTCGGTACGAATGGAAATAATCATACAACCAAATTGGTTTTGAATTTTCTTTCCAAGAATCTTAAATTTTTCAAAAGCCTCATTTTTTGTTTTCAAAAATAATGTCCATGTATACCTAGAGAAATCATCTACAACAACTAGTGTGTAGAAGTTTCCTCCATAACTTTGGATTGGTGAAGGTCCAAAGAGATCCATATGTAATAATTCAAGACATTTTTTAGAAGATATGACATTTTTAGACTTATGAGATTAATGCACTTGCTTTCCTACTTTACATGCATCACAAAAATGATTATCAACTTTCACAATAGGCATGTCTCTAACAAGTTCACTACTAGATAATTTATGCAATAATCTCATGTTAGCATGTCTTAGTCTTCTATGCCACAAAGTTGAGTTATCAATCATAGATGCAAGACATAATTGAGTGTTAGGATTATCACCAAGTCTACATGTATAAAGTCCATTTCTCCTAACACCTTTTACAAGCACTTTATCATCTTTGCATATCACACTTTTATGCTTAGAGAATCTAACATTTAAATCTTTATCACATAATTGACCAACACTTATCAAATTATAGGCTAAACCATTAACATGCTCAACATTTGAGAATTGTATATTATCATGAAGAATGTTACCTTTACCAACTACCTTTCCTCTTAGGTTGCTTCCAAATACCACATGTCCTCCATCATATTCTTTGTATGAAGTGAAGAGTTCTCTTTTTCCGGTCATGTGTTTTGAGCATCCACTATCAAGTATCCATTCATGAGACATAATCTCATTTGTGTTGCTAGCCTACATATATGTTATGATCATTCAAACTTTTGGTACCCAATGTTTCATGGGTCCGGGATGGTTAGTATCAAAAACACCTATTCTAATCCACCTTTGAGTGATCTTAAAACCTTTATGATACCATGTGTTCAAAGAGTTAATAGATTTGATGTAATGCTTTGGTCTTTGAACCACATTTGACTTAGGTTTCTTGAATCCAAGTCCATGCCTTACAGTTGGAGTGTAAAACTTCTTTATTTGTTCATTACTAGCAACTTTAGGTATACAAGCGGATGAGCTAGAGCCAAATGAAAATTTTTGAAAGTTTGAAGATTTCCAGGAGCCCGACGGTCGATGCACGGTATCGACCGTGCTTCGACCGTGGTGCTCCTGAATTTTTTCTTTTCCCTTTTCTTTCATAAACTTTATTTTTGTCATGTGGCTCATAGGCATGGTGTTTGAACAGCTTGAAAAACCAAGAGCACCCTTATCATTTGATGAGTTTTGGACTTTTAGCATTTCATCTAATTTATATGTGCTCTCTTCAAATTTTGATACGGTGGAACTATCAAAACTAGTCTTTAGCTTATTCTCCAAACTTATCAAGCTTGGAGAAGAATGAGGAGCAATCTTAGATTCCAAATCTTTTATTTTTAAGTACAAGTTTTCATTATCATGTTTTAACTTGTCATTTTCCTTTTTCAAAGTATTGTTCTCACTTTTTAGCTCCTCATTTTTTGCAAGTATTTTTGAACTAAAGTCACACAATTGATCATATTGGTTATTATCATTATCACTATAATAACTTGAATCGGATTGTACCTCACTTGTCTCAAAGGCCATGAGACATGTTTTCTCCTTGGTTTCATCTTGATTTTCATCACCACTATCACTCCATGCACCTCCTAGAAATGCTTTGTGGTTTTCTTTCTTCTTTGATGCAACTTTTGGACAATCACCAATGAGATGTGAGGAATCACCACATCCGTAGCAATCTCTTGAAAACTTCTTGTCTTTCTTGGCATCAAAACCTTGTTTGTATTTTCTTGGGTCAAAGGGAGCCTTCACATGTTTACCCTTTCTCTTGAAGAACTTCTTGAAGTTCCTCACCATCATGGCATATTCTTCATCATCATCACTTATATCATCTTCCTCATCACTTGAGGAATCTTTAATATGCTTGGCTTTAAGGGCAATAGATTTGGACTTTTCTTTCTTGAGTTTGGCTATCTCATCATCTTTTTGCATAATGACTTCATACACTTTGAGATTTCCAATAAGCTCATCCATTTGAAGTAGGTTCAAATCCTTTGACTCTTCTATGGCCGTCACCTTAGCTCTCCATTTTGGTGAAAGAGCTCTAAGAAACTTTCTCACAATTTTCTTGTTAGTATAAGTAGTCCCAAGTGACTTGAGACTAGTGACAATAGTATTAAACTTAGAGAAAGCTTCATCAATGCTCATTTCATCAAGAATGTGAAATTGCTCATATTGTTGTACAAGCAATTCAATCTTGTTGTCAAGGACTTGAGCATTTCCTTGATGGGTGATGACATGAGATTTCCAAATTTCACTTGCACTATTTAGCATAAAAACTCTTTCATACTCTTTTCTAGGTAGTGCATTGTATAAGAAAAGTTTTGCTTCAAAATTTCTAGAAATCATTTTCTTGTCATTTTGATCATATTTATCTTTAGGAGTTGGATAATAAGCATCGATTTTGGAATCAAAGGTTTTTGGCACATGATCACCATTCTCTATGATTTCCCAAAGATCAACATCTTTGGCTTTAACATATGCCATGAACCTTTGTTTCCAAAAGCAAAAACCTTCTTCTTCAAGAAGTGGAGGTCTAACCATAGAATTTCCCTCTACAAAGTTTTGTCCCATTTTCAACTCAAAGAATTTTTGAAAAAATGTTTTAGAACACTTAAATCAAGTTTTCAAAAATTATCAAGAGCAACTTGCTCTTATACCATTTGTTAGAACCTAGAGGGGGGTGAATAGGTTATATGTCCACTTTTTCGAGTTTTTATAAGTATTTGCAAGAAATTAAAGAGTTTAAGGTTAGAAAGATATCATCAATATAGAGACTTGAACAAGAAGATGTATAGTGGTTCAAGCAAGGGTTAACAACCTTGCTCTACATCCACTCATTGGCCTCACCCACCAAGAGTTGCTTCACTATCTTCTCTCTTTCAAGGTAGAGATAAACCTCTTACACCTTCTCTTAATTTAGCTTACAAAGTATACACTCCACTATTGTAAACAAGGAAAAGATAAATCTCACTTCACTCTAATTTGAAAGGCTAGAGTTGATCCTTACTTCTCTCTAATTCTATACTCTAGAGATTATCCTCACACAATTACAAATGTTTAAGTAAGTATGATGGTGTTTGAACTTTGAAGCTTTTCTCTCTTGCTTGATTCTTGATCTTGAGATAATTGATTATGAAAGAATGAGAGTACTCAAGATAATTGTATATACTATTTTTCTGTTGTGCAAGAGATGATAAAAACCCAAGGTATGAGTTGGTTTAAATAAAGAGAGGGCTGCACATTTGAAATCTGTCCAGGTACTTCACGGTCGACCCACGATCGACCTTGACTTCGACCGTCGTGCCTCTGCCCGTACTTGATTCTTGTCTTTTACTTCATTACCATTGGAATCTTAATATAGTGCACCATTCTTTATTGCAGATCAGATATAAAGCCTTCACAAAGGACCCAACATGTCATACAAGACCCATACTAATATGGGGGTTGTATTTAAACAATGTAAAAGTCTTACATTACTTACACTTGTGTCATAGACCCATGAGGTAACCAACAATTTGATTCTTGCAACATTTATTTTATTTCCCTTATATATATATATATATATATATATATATATATATATATATATATATATATATATATATAACCATATAAGAACATATAAAAATGAATTGTTTGGTTTTTATAAAAGTTTCTTAATATATATAAATATTTTTTATAAAAATCATTTTATAAAAATTTAAACTAATATAGTTTGTTTATTTTGTAACCTCATTATTTATTCGGATGTCTTCTTGTAGGAATCTTCGACGACTAATTCGTCTTGAACATTGATGGCGCATTATCTTGGACGACTTTGATTTTGTCGATATATATGATTTAATTTGTAACAAATAGATATAAAATTTATTTGTATTGTTATATGTATATATCTATATATGTTTATTTGCACATATGTTAATGTTGATGGATACAATTATAGTCACAAATTGTATACTTTTGAATTTAATAAAAGAGGATATAAGTGATACTACTATTTTCCCAACACCATCTTTACTAAAACATGAGAACTTTTCCACCGCTTTTAACTTCAACAAGACCCAAATTGTGAATGAAATCATTAAAATTTTGAGCACCACTGTAGGAGAATCTAGAGCCCAATCTTTCGTTAGCCATTCTTACTTCATTAAAGTCCCCAAAAACTATCTAAGATACATCTAATTCCTTGTTCATGAGATCAGTGATATCTTCCCAAAGTTTTTTCTTTTTAGATCGTGACTGAGGGGCATATACATTGATGAATCCACATTTGAGGAGTAGATTAAGCCAGTTCCCCCAAACCACAACGATATTTTCCATTATTACCGAATTGGATTATGAAAAAAATAGACTTATCCCAAACAAGAATAATACCTCCCGATCTCCCAATAGAATTAGAATATTCAAAGTCAAAATTATGATTACCCTTATGTTTTAACTAGCATGGCGTTCACAGTGGGAAGATGCGATTCTTGTATCCCTAAGACATCAACCGAATGAAACTTACATATTTTGCGAATCCATTCTTGCTTGAGATGGCAGTTCCCCCTGATATTTATTGAAAGTACATTCATTGATGTACCTGCACAGCACCATGACCCGAGATAATTTTCTTTATCTCCGCTTCACACCTATTCATGTTAAATCCTACCAAATTCCCGATTTCCATTGTGTCATTAACCTCCTCTGAGTTTCCCACAAAGTCTAAAACCCTCGAATACTCCATTGGAGCAGGTCTAGTGGAGCTATTAGTTTTTGAAAGAGAGGATTCGGGAGAGCTTATTGAGAAGAGATCAAGGAGGAGGTGAGAGTATTAAGGTCGATAATTGGTCTTGAAGGCTTCCTTTTTCACTTCTTCCTCTTCTTTTTCTTTTTGTATTCTACGCTCCTTTCTGGATAATCAGAGTTAGAGTGTGCATGATAATCTTTGTCTGAACCATATCCTTGATTTTTTTCTCCAACATTGGGCTCATTAAGAGAAGCCCGATGACTCATATCTTCATTGGGTCTGTCATGATTAATGGAAGTGTCACCAGCAGTCTCCAGGAGAGTTTGCATTTTTACTATTTAGGCCCTGCCCATTATGAAAATTGTTTGAATTTTCACCACCGTTTGTTCTCGGGGAATACATGCAGACTCCTTGAGTTCCTCAATTCTTGGAATTAACATGTTCACTTCATTGTTCCCTGGCAGCTCTTCACCTTCCCATCTATGTTCCGGCGACCCTTCATCTTCACTGTTTCCGATGAGTTAGATGAATTAAGTTCCGGTGATTCCGCATACTGCTCGTGATCATCTTCTTCAGTATGAGAGAAGGCTGAATCCTCAATTGAGTCTGACTGTGATTCAGTATCGCTACTATTAGACGAAACCATTGAAACCGGAAGAAGCTTAACTGATTCGACATGATCTTCGATAACTCTTATATTTAACACTTTATCATCTATAGTAACCGCCATACTTTTAATGATCCACTCCATATTCTTTGTTAAGATTCCAACACGCCCATAAGTCATATTGTTGTTGTTGATGTTACAGTCCTCCGGTAGTATGACCCAAATATGTTTGCAATTGCAGAGAAAGCGTCTGATGACCATGCTTGTGGTGGAACCCCGTTTATCGTTATGGAGGCCAACCTTTCATTGTTACAAAACTTATGACTCCATACATCCAGCTCGTTGAACCAGTTCTTCCAATTTTCTCTAGCATTGTGACGAAACTGATTAGCTTCTTCTTGGTCCTTGAATTCCAGTAAAACCCAGAGGCCACCTAAAAAACGAATTTCAATCTCACCACATCCATCTGCATTTTTTAAATTACGCAGATTGCATAACTTGGGATATGAATCGACTCTCCCGATTAAGGCACATTTCAGCCATTCCCACATCTTTTCGCGAGTTACTAGTTTTAGTTGAGTCGGTGAGTTAGACCGAGGGGGGTTGAGGCTTAACAACTTTTAGCACTTTTGCAAACGATCTTGATCCGGTGAGATAGTGATATTGTGTACCAGATGGTCCTCTTCCTTGTTTCCTTGTTTCAGTAAGCTTCCTTGTCCCGGTAGATTCTCTTTCAAATTTTGCTATGTTGGCATGAATTTTCCTTCCACCAACCCAGGTATTCCTCAACTTTTGTTCAAATCCTTGGGAATCGGTTATTCCCAAAAATCTAGCGAAACCGAATCTTCGTCTCTGCTTGTTTAGCTTCCTTGCAATATAAACGTCCACCACCTTTCTGCTCCTTAAGAAAATTTTCCAAATTTCTGCTTCTGTGGTTTGATTGTCAATATTAGTGAAGTAGTAATTTGTGGCTTTACCTTAAAACAGTCCATTGTCCTTCTCACCATGGTTCTCGACTTCCTTCGTTGGTTCTTTTCTTCTTTACCATTTCTTATATTTAGAGTTGCTAATGAAACTAGAAGATGTTGAAAATGAAAAGAAATAATCATCTATATTTAGATAGGTAAAATAAAGATAAACACTAACAGATCTATCCGTAAGACCGCAATATTAAACATCGCTAAAATCCTCCTCAATCGGGAATTTCTTTTTTAGTGTAAAATTGAAAGGGACAAAAAGTACAAATCTAAAAATTTGTAAAATCTCTAATGCATCTTGTCAAAAATAAAGTCTTAACATCTCACACAATAACGTTATAATTATGACATCTCATCGTAGCACTTGTCATTAGGGTAACGAGCTACACCTAATAAATAAGTAAATTGAGGGGTCACGTGTCCTCTTTCTATGCTTCACATTTCACATTCTCTCGCTCATCATTTCTGAGCCGAGTAACAGGAAAATTAGACTCAACTCGTTTAACAATTACTTAGCTCGAGCTTCATTTAGCTTCGATAATTGTGTTCAAACAATAGCTCAAATATTTCATCAATGTTTCAGGTAGAGCTAGATGCTCGTTTAGGTTTTTGATAACTTTATGTTAAACTAAACTAAAAGCTCGAAAAGCTCAAGCTTGATAGAATCGTTTCTTAGCTTAAGCTTGTATAAACTCATTTATCAATATAAAAAAACTATAAGTCTTATAAAAAGCTAATAAAACACACTTTCATCAGATTTATAAAATCAAGTGTGCAATTGATAGGGCTAATATATACTTCTCAATCCCTTGATTTTATATAGTGGTCTTGCTTCCATGCTCTTTCGTTCACTCACTCGATGTGGGGTGTATTACAAAAACTAGACCAAGTATACTTTAAATGTAGTATGCTTAATGTGGCGAATACACCATATGCAGGTTGCTGTTTTTGGAACTGATGGCTGCCACCAAGAGTGAATAAAGCAATTTGGAGATTGTTGCAGAAGTGTATTCCTACAAGGCCAAACTTAATTGCCAGATGTGTCAATATTCCTTCTGATTTATGCCTAATCTGTGAAGGTGAAAAGGAGACTATAGAGCATCTGTTTTCCTTATGTCCAACTGTAAATGAGATATGAAATTGGTTGTGTAACTAGTGTGGCATTTCGTTAGGTAGTTTTTTTTCTTTGGAGCAATTGATTTTCAATTTAATTGATGGAGAACGATGAGAAAAGAGAAAAAACTTCCTTGAGGCAGGAGCAATCATGTGGATGGTTTGGAAAGCCAGGAATGATATGGTCTTCAATCGTAAAAGATTTTGCATCCTGAGTGTCGGTGGAATCGCAAGCTTTGTCTACAAGTGGTTGAAGTACAGAGCAAATATCAATTATTTAGATTGGTAAACGTAATGTTGTAATCCAATTTCTATTTTGTAGTTGTATTATAAACTCTTTTATAATGATATGGTCTTCAATCGTAAAAGATTTTCTGCATCCTGAGTGTCGGTGGAACCGCAAACTTTGTCTACAAGTGGTTGAAGTACAGAGCAAATATCAATTATTTAGATTGGTTTATGTAATGTTGTAATCCAATTTCTATTTTGTAGTTGTATTATAAACTCTTTTATCTTGCTTCTTGCTAGATGTTTTTAACACGACTTGAACCAAATCACGAAAATAAATAAAAAAATATATTCTCTTTCTTTAAAGATGTCATATGTATGTTCATTCTAAAATAAACTTCATATATATATATATATATATATAATTTAATTAAATGACTTATTTTATTTCGTATATAAAACAAACATAATAATAAAATACGATACATCATTCAATTTTATAATTAATTACTTTATACATTATATTTATTCGTTATTTTACTTTGTTTAATAAAACATACCCTAAACACACGCGTGTTGAATCTAGGACATAGAAGCCCATGCTTCCTTTTGTCCACAAAAAATGGAACACCTAACACACATGTATGATAGATACATATTTACAAGAGTTGATCGGTAGCATTTATGTGTTTTTGTTTAAGGTTTTATTAGTTAATTTCTAAAACTAATAATTAGTAACTATGATGAGTATTTTCTAAAATTTTAACATTCATTTTTTAGGGTTCCTAGAATATACCAATTGCTTAGACTAGCTCTGTTAGCTTGTTTTGAGAATAAGTTTTCTTTTTTAACCTAAATTTTCAGCACTTTTTGAATTTTCGATGGAATTTTTTTATGTTTTTTTGTGTTTAATTTTTTTTGTCTTTTGTGATTATTATTATTATTATTATTATTATTATTATTATTATTATTATTATTATTATTATTATTATATTGTTATTATTATATTATATTATATTGTTGTTGTTGTTGTTATTATTATTATTATTATTATTATTATTATTATTATTATTATTATTATTATTATTATTATTATTATTATTGTTATTATTATTTGAAGGGTGATATATCCTCTTACTTATCCTCCTACTAATAAGATCAATATATGTGTCAAAATCAACGGAGGAGGTAAAGAAAGAGAATTAGTGGTCTCTAAATATAATCATTTGGAAAGTAGGAGGAAAAAGTAAGAGAATATATTATTTTTCTTCTTATTATTAATATTATAATTATAATTATAATTATAATTATAATAATAATAATAATAATTATTATTATTATTATTATTATTGTTATTATTATTATGTTATTGCTTACTAATGACCATTATGAGAAGAACCTCATTGAAGAGGAATATATATAAAGTTGTTGCTATATAATAATAATAATAATAATAATAATAATAATAATAATAATAATAATAATAATAATAATTATTATTATTATTATTATTATTATTATTATTATTATTATTATTATTATTATTATTATTATTATTATTATTATTGTTGTTGTTGTTATTATTATTATTAATTATTATTATTATTATTATTATTACTATTACTATTATTATTATTATTAAATAGACATATATTTTATACTTCATCTCTTATTATCAAAACATATTAAATTAGGTAAATAACATCCGAACGCGCTGGCTTATACCCACTTGTTATTATTATTATTATTATTATTGTAATTGAATTAATTTTAAAATTATATGTTTTCTTCTATTACTTTTAAATATACTCTTTGGTGTAAATATGTGTATATATTTTTGTTAGTGTCTTAATTTTTATTTACTTTTAGATGGAAGTTTTATCATAATATGACATTAATTTAAAATTTAAAATTTTGAAATGTAATCGTTAAAAAAATACTTCTAGTTAAATGTCTATTATTAAAAATTATATTAAAATTTAAGTAAAAATAGTCAGTTATAAATATATATTTAATAATCTTTACACATATATTGTTCATATTTACATGACTAAATCTTATAAAAGGTACCAAATTTACAACATGTAATTAAACATACTAATCTTCTAATTCTATTTGTATTCTGAAGTAGCCTATTAACGTTAACATTTTCTATTTAAATTATTGTAATAATAACAACATTAGATTTTACTTAAAAAACTTTTTTCCTATTTTTTAGTAATAATTTATATTTTTCATTGTTACTTTTAATTTTAAAAAAAGGAATTTCATATAACTACCTTCTATACGTCTCTATCGTTTACAGGAAATATCACGACTACCATCGTGTATCCTTTTAGTGTTTTAAGAAGCACTTCGACAATGTAATTAAGCGCTATTACAGTCTTTTTTTTTTACGGCAAAGTGCTATTACAGTCTACTCCGAAGTTGGGGTGAGCATGGCGTGGTTTGTAGCGGTTTAAATCTCAAACCAAACCCAGTCCACTAATTTCGGTTTTAATATTTTCAAACCTAATGATTATGGTTTCTATTTGTTCAGTTTTTTTGGAAAAGCAAATACCATACAGCCAAAATGGCAAAACCAAGATACAATATGAGTTCCAGCATCTTTTACAAGGAGCAAAAGCACTTACAAGCTAAAAAAAAGCAACATCACACGAACTGCGCGATAGATAACACAACTGAAATAAAACCCAACCTGAAAAAGGACACATATAGAAACACTAAAGAAAACAACCAAGTGGGACTCATTCACGCCAATTGTGGACTAGACAACTAATCCCTCCAATTTATTTTCCGAAGCCTGTATCTAACATAAATCCATTTGAAGTTTTTGAATTGAAACTCTGAAAAAAGATCCATCACCTTCTTTCCTTGGCCTTTGAAAATCAGCTGATTTGTGTCACTTTAAATTTGATACAAGCACGTCGAGACCATAGCCTGCCACACAAGGTTGTTAGTGTCAAGAGCTTCTTCTAGTGGATTCTAATCATTAACGGTTCGGTTTCCGTATTAAATTAAAACCGAACCCAGCTGGTTTTCAATATTAATCTCTTGTACTAACATTCATTTTTAAGCATTATGTACAAATTTAAGCAACAATAGCTAATTTTCAATATATACTAAAGTCAATGTCTAATAAGATTTCAGCATTAGACATCATTATCAACTCAAATATTCAAAAATAAAAACATATTTCGTTTTATACAGTCATAATATAAAAGTCGATCTGAAAAGATGTAAACGACAAAAGAAATAAAAAGTTATTAACCCTAGTATTAATTGAACCTTGAAATATATAATGAACTTCATGGATTTGTATTTAATAACTATAAAGTAAAAAATCATATATGATATATAAAATTTTTGTGGGTAGGTTTCTTAATGAGGCGGTTTTTGGTTAAAACCGAAACCATAATGAATCCGTCGGTTCTTTCAAAATTTAAAACCGAACCGTCGGTTTTATAATGGTTTTGATTTTACCAGTTTGGTTTTGTAGGTTTAAACGGAGTGACTTTGGTTTATTGTCCGAAGAACATACTATCAAAATAATTTTCTAAATAAAATAAAATATGAACCAATTTAGAGTAAATTAACGTTCTTAGTTAGAAAAGAATTTATCTAATTTCTTCTTTAAAAATTTGCTCCAGCCCTGTTTTAAAAGGTTCATCGAATCCAGATTGGCATATTCTTAGCTGTAAAAAAAGAAAAAATAAAACAAATTGTTACAAAGTCCAAAAAATAATTCAAATTAAAGCGTTCTTTTAAATACTCATTAATCGCCTTGCTCAACGCGTCAAATTTGGAGTCCATTAATGATGATTATTAATTCCTTCGGTAGTTCGGTGGTCCATTCACATTTCGTGTAAGAATCAACGGAGCAGAAGGAAGTAGGAAAGATAATTAGGCTATGCGTAGTGGGGCTCGGGTTGAGTGGGAACATCGCTACGGGTGTTTGGGTTCGTTCCCTTTTTCTCTCCTTCAGGTCCTCCAAACCGAGAGCTATTTGTAGCTTTTTTTATTTTTTATTTTATTTTGATTTTGTAGAGAAAGTGAAGAGAGAGAAAAATAATTGGGTTGTTTGGGTTGGATAATACTTGGGTTTTGTGTTGAGTTTGAGTTGGGATGGAAAAAGTAAAAAAAAAAACTGGCGTAGCAGATGAGCTGACATTTAGGCTGATTTGGGTTCAAAAAGATGTTACTCAACGCCTTAGTGGATTATATGTTATTTTGTGATTAGCAATAAGATGAAGTAAGAAGAAATGGTATGATAATTTATTATTTTTCTTTTAGTATTAATTAACGATGATTATTATTAACCTTGACCTAAACATTACCATATAATGACTTTTAACTGTAAGTTAAGTGTTTAAAAAAGGTTTAGTTTAGATGGGTGTAATTGTTTGTTGTTTAAGAAGTAATTGTGAGCTAAAACTTAAGATCCAGACAGAGAATATCAAAATCATTTACCTTTATTTAGAATATTTTTTATTAAAATTATCAAAAACAGAGCAGTGACTCACTTGCTTACAATGAAAGAATTTTAAAAAGTTTCTTTTTTATATTGTGGCAATTAACTATATATTATTTGACAACATCTATCATTTCCTATTATTAAAATGAGCTTAATTGATTATAAATACATACACTAATTGCTTGTGATTGTGTACAGGTTGAAAACAAGAAGATAAGAGCCGAAATGCACGAGAATATGATCGTTTAAGCGAAAGTTGGTAGAATCGCGAATTGGAGTCAAGCTGAGGTTTAAGATGAATTATGCATGCATGGAGGTGGCACACGACGTGCACAAGTGGTGCACGTTGAGAGGAGTTACAAAAAGAGTTTTTAAATGGGTTATAATGCTTCACGGCGTGCAAAACAACCCCACAACGAGCCAAAATAGTCAAACGACGTGCACTATGTCCCCACGTCAAGAGGATTTCCAGAGAGGGTTGTCGAATTTTGTCAAGTTTCTCCACGACGTGCAACAAAGATCCAAAACGTGCAACCTTTGATAATTAATGTCACACGCCGGAAAAATACCACACAACGTGCACCTTAATCTATCAACTCGGTCGAACATAAAGTCGAATAGTGCCACACTACGTGCACTATTTCACCACGCAGTGGGCTCGGCCCAGCCCAATTAAATTATGTTTTATACGTCACTAGGTCACGACTACTACACAGAGAGGCTAAGTAACCATTCGAAGCTATTGATTTCCTCATCAATTGGGTCATTTATTATTTGTAAGTTTTACAATGTTTACATTTAATCTATTTCTTGATTCATGTATGAATGCTAGTGTGACTATGGGCTAAGCTTTTTATTGTATTTATCATGATGGATAATCCCTAGGTTTAATATGTATTCTTTAGTTTTTTAATTTATAATTAGTTTTGTTTATGCTTAATGAAGATCCTTGAGTTTTTTATCTTAACTTTTGCCAAGTAATATGTTAGATACAATTTGTTCATGATCTAAGATAATGACTTGCATATGTATTTTCTTCTGGATTATTGTTTGCTTGTTCTGAGACAATGAAGTTTGCATGCAATAACATATATAAATTTTCTGAGATAATGAGGGTTAATATTATTCGGTGATGATGGAAGTTTGGGTTCAATTCACCATAAAACGAGAGTTAAGTGTGTTTTGAAAAGATTAAGTAATAATCGGATTAGTAGGACTGATGGTTGTTGGTTCACAATCCTTAAGAAACTTATTATATTAAGTGTGTTTATAACAAAATGAACCTAGAGGGAGTTATTCATTGCACATCTTTGTCATCTAATCTCACTTCTTAAAATTGTTTTTAAGTTCACTGATTTAATTTAATTTTTCAACGCCTTGGTAGCGGTTAGCTGCTAGTTTCAAAAAACCTCATATTTACTTTTTAAATTTTTTTTGCCTTTACTAATTTTTAGTTTAATGATTTTGGTAGTTTAAGTGAAACTAATTATAATTCTAATAAACAAATCTTTTCGTCATAAATTTTAGCGTAACTGTGGCATGTAAAATTAAGAATCGTAAGGCGATGTGTAGCGGGAGTCTTTAAGGCTTTGGGTAAATCATCGGGCTTCACGGGTTCCTTTGGGTTGGCCACTACACACACCCCCTTTTTTCGGGTTAGAGGGTCGGTTTCCATAACCCGACCTCATCCGATACCTTTGTTGTTGTTGTTATGTAAAAGAGAGTAGACAACTAAAAATATAGGGTTTGAGTTAAGCTATACTTAGGTTTCGTGTAAAAAAAGAAAAATAAGATGTGACATTTGAGTTGAGAAAGATTGATAAATCGATATGTGGTACTCATGATCTAATAAAAGGATAGAAACCTGAAATGTTTCTAAGAGATTAAAGTGATGAGTTGTGTTCAATAAAGTCCATGTTAAAAACATAGTGATTGTAAGATATTAAAGTGATTCTATATATAATCACATGTGATTTGTAAAAAGGATCACATATCAATTACAAAAATTCCCCTCCATCCAAAATTTTAAAATGCAATATGGACCATTTATGTCATGATCCAAAGACTAAAATTAGTCTCTTATGTCTATGAATTAAGTATTGACTATATTGAACATTCTTCTTAAAGTGATTATTAAACTAAACATTGTGGTTCAATTATTAAAAAGAACTTTAGGGGTTAAAATGAAATAGACTGTAAACTTTACGGTGTAACTATAAACTAATAAAAACTCTAGCAGGTTAAAGTAATTATCAAATATTTAATTTTTTGTAAATGTCTTTTACTCGTGTAGGTTATTTGGAGGACCAACTTGGCGAGGTAGTTTCTTTACAGGTAGTTTGATTGGTTAAAGATAGAATTTTAATTTTCACTAGGTTTATGTTTTTGTAAAATCGAGTTATTAAAAATCAGCGTATTACAACAATTTCATTGAATAATATGAACAAGTTTTTAGTGTCATAGGCATCACATTTATACAACAGTTGAAATAAACCCTAATAGCTAATAAACGTGGTGGTTACTTTGAAAATCAATAGCCATATTGTTCATCGATTGCAAAAAACACTCGATAAGTAAACACTAGAATACTAAATAGAAACGTCAAAAAACTTTAGGGGTAAACCAACAAGTAATTCAACGATTTCATATGTGAATACTCTAGCATAGATATAATACGAACTAAATAATTCGTCTAGCAACTATAATCGAACATTGAGCCATCGATCTGCGCCATAATCCAAACAAACAAATATCACTTCAAATCCACAATTTCCATCACCCCTAGATTATCAACTTAAGTTATGGTTACATACTATTTTTTTAAATATCAACCTAAATGATGCTTAGATATTATTTCAATCTTTGCCATAAACAGATTCGTCTAGCATTTGTTTAAAACCTAAATTATCAAAAAAATGAAATTTTCTCAAACAAATTTTATGGTTACAAAAGTTTTGTTAAATAAAAAATAATAAAAAGCGTTATTATTTATATTAATCAAATAAAAAATAGATTAAACGGTGACAATTGTCACGCTGCATGACGGCAGTGTTAGTGGTTGTCCTGTTGCATGACGGCAGTGGTGGTTGTCACGTTGTATGGCGGTGGCGGAGATTGTATCGGTTTTGCTTTTATCTTTAATTTAACATTTAAATTTAATGTGTTTTTAGGAGTGTTAATTTAGCAACACCCATATAAAAAAGTTATGGCAAACTGAAAATTTTATACTCTCCTTAAGAATTTTGTGTAAACGCTTATTTTTGGTGTAACATGATGGTTTGTCTTAGGGATGAGCAAAGAATCCGTTTGGCTTAAACCGAACCGATTTACATACTTTTGGGTTGGTTCACGGTTCTTTATTTCTCTTATTTCGAATTTCGGTTCCCTGGTTCCGGCTTTCACCCGAATCAGAACTGATTAGAAACAAATGGTTCTATCCTTAGTTTTCACATTGGGTTCAATTTCGGTTTTTTGGGTTTGGTTCGGTTTTGAAGCCAAGCTCATCCCTAGTTGGTCTTCTACGTGCTTTTTAACAAGAGAGATTTTTATATCCTCCAAAATCCTCCTACTTATTTTCTTACTCACAAGGTCAATACAAGTTTTAAATCTATGGAGAGGGTGAGGAAAGAAAATTAGTTGATTATATATGTTATTATGACGAGTTGGAGATAAGTAGGAAGAAATAGTGGTGAACATAGGAACAAAAGAAGCAAAAAACCAATCCGTTAAAACCGACAAAACTAAAACCATTTCAAAACCAACACATTGGTTTAAATTTAAAAAAACCAATGGGTACGGTTCGGTCCTAACCAGAAACCGCCACACTAAACATTTATTTATCATATAGATTTTTTATTTTATAGTTATTAAATAGAAGTCAATGAAGCACATTCAATATTGTTAAAAGGTTTAAAAGCGAACTTAAAATAAGTCATTTAAATGTTAATTGGATTTAGCCCATTTGGTAAGGCGTCCCACTTCGTCGCAAGAGGTTGGGGGATCAAATCCTGCTGCATGTTGGGTTGAGGTTTTTCCCTAGGGGTTTCCTCCATGGAGTGAAGGTGTGGTGTTCGAACCTTGGTTAAAGCCAAATAACGAGGAGCGGTTGAAAACCCGCCACCAAGAAATTTGAACTCACACTAGAGAGGCGGGGAAGTGTCACTATTTGCCGGTAAAAAAAGTCATTTAAATAATAAATTTGTGTCTTAGTATTTCATTTATTATTCAAATTTTCTTTTTTAGTTCTTTTAATACAAAGTTTATTCATTAAATCTTTTAAATCAGTTAATAGCTCGGTTTCGATCGATAAATAATTAAATATCCAAACCATTTAGTAATTCTTGCGACATTGTCCATCTTAAGTTTTTTATTACTGTCAATTTTGAAAAGCTTTGCTCTACTATTCCGAAGCAACAATAACACGAATAGTTAACATTATTCTATATGAGCCGTTCAAAAAGTTAAGCCCTAAAGCTCTGACTTTAACAATTTTACTCTTTAGACATCTCTTATTTAAATGTAATTTACATAAGAAATAAATATAGAATCCATAAAATAAATACAATGATTAGTTAACTACACTTGTATTTGTTTCTTAAGTATAATGGTATCATAAGCATGCCATTAAGATGAACATGGGCCGGATAATACTATAACCGGTTATAGTATTATCCGGTTCGGTTATTTGGGCCCAGAAAAAAACCGGTTATGAAAAAAACCGGTTTAGTATTAACCGGTTTTTGGTTCGAAAATTAATACTATAAAATCCGGTTTCGGTTAATACTATAACCGGTTTTTTTCATAACCGGTTTTTATCCTATGAAAAAAACCCGGTCTGCACTAATTTTACACAGCCCACTGTTTTTTTTTAATTTTTTGATTTTTATTTTTTTAAATACATTTCCCATAATATATACTATAAAAAAACATACATATGAAAGAAAACTCAAATTTTGATTAATTTAAATACTTAAAAAAGTATGACATTCAAATTTCAAATTACAATATTAAAATTACAAACTTCCTAATTAAAAATATCCAAATTACAAACGTCCAAACATTGTAATAAAAATACTTAAAACCATTCAAACTTCGAATTAAAAGAGGAAAGCTAGGAAGGAGCTTCGGCATCGCCATCACCCCTACATAGCAACCCGTTCAAGCTTCTTCTTCTTCTTCATCTTCTTCATCGGGAGATGATATTCCAAGTTCCATTTCTTCATTGTGTATGTTTGATTCCAAGTCGACGTCAATTGGGTCTTCTAGTGTGGTCATGTGTTTGTCTTCTAGCCGCGCCATCCAAGTAATCTTTTAAACAAATACACACTTCCACCGATTCAGGACTTAACCTTGATCTTCTTGCGGATACGACCCTGCCACTCACAGAAAAAGCAGATTCCGAAGCTAGCGTAGAAGCTTGGACGGTTATTCTGATCACGGGCCATGGCGGCTAAAACAGGAAATTGTGATTCCCTTTCCTTCCACCAAGCCAAAATATCAAAAGTTTGAAAATCCTCATATCAAAAGTAGTAATTTTAATCTTGGAACCGCGTTTGTGTTATTTGACCCATTATCAAACGACATAGAAAAAACTTTGTTTTCTATTTTATAAACACAAATCACCCTTTTTCAAAGCGCAAATAAATTTGCGTCGGTGTGTGGTTCACCAAATAACTCAAACGCGATTGTACGTTTCATCATTTGCCAACTATCTTGGTCTAGCCAATGTGCCGTGAAGGCTAAAAAAGAATTTCCAGTGTTATGTGGAGAACTCCAAACGTCACATGTAAGTGACACACCATAACAATGTTCTTGGAATCCTAAAATCATTTTTTCTCTAGCCGCACGCCACATTTTTATTGCATCACGTCTAAGGGTAGTACGACTTACAGCGGTGTAACGCGGTTGCATGAGTGTTTGGATGGTTTCGGTGAAATCTTTATCATCGAAGTGGTCAAACGGCAAAACTTTCGTAATCACAAACCTCGTAAAAGCGTCTCGTAATTTGTCGTTGTCGTAAATGAAAACACCACCTTGATTTGTCATGTTGGCTTGAGTTGCATCGGATGTTGCTCTTAGCGCCTTGCATGACTTGGTAATATGAGCCCTCAAAGTAGAGTTGCCTTCGGGTGCGAGAAACTTGTGACAAAGTTTGCACCGAGCCCTTTTTGAACCGTTAGACATCTCGCACAAGTCGAAATGTTTCCAAATTTCTTTATTTCTATTATGCTTGATAATCCTCACCACATCGGTGTTTCCTCCTACGGAAGATTCGCCCGTATTCGGCATGCTACTACTACCCGCCATGATATAAATCTCAAGAAAGTGAATTTGATGAATAAAAGTAGAGAGTTTGGAGAGAATATGGAAGATGTAAGTTGTGGTTTAATCCTACTACATACCCACACTATATATAAGTTTTTTGGGTGGCAAGAGTGTAAAAAAACGGTCAAGAAGCTCCTCAAACGGTCAAAAAACGGCTATAATTTGGATCGGATAAAAAACCGGTTTTTTTATAACCGGTTTTTTATCCGGTAAAAAAACCGGTCGCACCAAAAAAATAAAATCCGGTCATACTATCCGGTTTAAAAAAATCTGGTTCGGATAAAAAAAACCCGGTTTTTCTAAAAACCGGTTTCGGATATTTTTTCGTATAAATCGGATATTCGGATTTTTTGTGCATCTCTACATACCATCCATAAATACCAAATTATTGGTCTATGAAGCCCAAGCATTAGTGGTCTATTTACCCCATTAATAAGCTTAAAACATTAGCCCAACCCAAGCAACATATTGGTTCACCTTTATATTCTACAGTAAAAATTAATTATATATGTATTGAATGAAGTGCTAGAGATGGGCAAAATCGGTCCTGGACCACAGCCGGTCCGGTCCGGTCCGGACCTAGTCGGTCCCGGGCCGGTCCGGTCCTCGGCGGACCGGTCTTCGCGTAAGACCATTTCGATAAATTCGGTCTTCGGGCGGTCCTAGACCACTTCCGGACCGGTCCAAGTCCGGACCGGCCCGACATCGGTCCTGGGCCAGTCCGTTTTTCGTTCGGGTATTTTCCGGTTCGGTTTAGACATTTCCGGATTTTTTTTTAGTTTCGGTTTAAAATTTTTCGGTTTTCGATTCGTTTTTTTGTTTGAAAAAAAAAGTGACTTGTTAATTTAAAAAAATGGGGTATTTATAAGGAAAATTTCGGTAAAAATTTTTTTTTTTTGAAAAACTAGCCTTTGGGACCGGTTCAGACCGGTTTTTTACCCTTTTTTTTCAAAAAATACCCGTTGAACTCTTGGACCGGTCTTGGACCGTTTTGGACCGGTTCGGGTTCTGGACCGGTCTTGGACCGGTTCGGACCGTTTCTCTCACTTTCGGTCTTGGACCGGTCTTGGACCGGCTCGACTCTTTTGGTCTTCGTTGGACTGGTCCGGTCGGTCCTCGGGGCCCATGTCAGGAATGAACATAGCTAGGCTTAGGCCTGTAAACGAACCTAACGAACACGAACGGAGGCATGTTCATGTTCGTTCGTTTAATTTTAAACGAACACGAACACGAACATTTAACCGAACGAAAAATCCTGTTCGTGTTCGTTCGTATAAAAGATGAGGGTGTTCGTGTTCATTTGTGTTCGTTCATTTAATTACTAAACGAACTGTTCGCGAACATAAACGAACATAAATGAACATGAACGAACCTGAACACAAATGAACAGAACCTGAACACAAACGAACATAAATGAACATAAATGAACATAAACGAACACAAACGAACACAAACCAATGACTGAAGCGAGTACAAATTCAGAACTTAAAACGAACGAATTCAAGTACACAATAATACAATCAAGTGGCAAAACACATGTCCAACTATTAAATTAAAATGCATTTAACATAGTTTTTCAAAATGGAGTTGAAACAACTTGCTTCCTTTTCCATCCATGCTTCCATCTAAGCTTCCATCCTAAAATTAGTCAAAAACTAGAAATCAAAGATAACAATAACATGAAGTCAGCAAGATAATCACAATAACACGAGGGCAAATAATCGTTTAACCCAAAAATCCTTAACTAGAAATCAGCAAGAAATTAGCAAGAAATCCTTAACTAATCACAAAAAATCAACAATAACTAACCATAGATAATCGTTTAACCCAAAAATCAACAAGAAATCTAACTAACCTGATGGAGAAAGATCCGAGGGCTGGAGGTCGGATGAAGCTCGACCGAAAGGATTGATGTGCGATGGTGGCTGAAGCTCGACTGAAGCAGGTGCTACGGTGCGACGGCTCGACGGTGCTACGGTGCGACGGTGGCTGAAGGTTCGACGATTCTGGTGTGGAAGTGCGACGGTGGCTGACGGTGCGACAGGGCTCGACGGGGAAGGGATAGAGGCGACGGGAGAAGCCGAGAAGGGATAGAGGCGAGTGGATAACGGCGGCTGTGGTCTGAAGCAGGGTTGGAGGTCGGCTGAATCTCGGAGGGTAGCGCCGACTGTGGTGCGACGGTCTGGAGCTGAGGGTAGATCGGAGGGCTGGAGGAACCTCTGGAGGTGGAGGACGACGGTGGCTGTGGTGCGGCTGTTGTGCGAAGGTGGCTGAGGAACCTCTGGAGGTGGAGGACGACGAGAGAAGGAGAGGAGGCGATACTGAGAGTTGAGAGAAAGAGGTGAGGGCTAGGGTTTCAATTCAAACCCTTGTTTCTATTAATTTACTTATTTAGTTTTTAATAAATGCAACTTCATTTAAATGAAATATAATTTGAATTACCTAATTATAAATTACAAATTATAAATATATTTGTATTATATAAATATACGAACGAACGTACATATACGAACATAAACGAACAACCATAACCGAACGGTTCACGAACATAAACGAACAGATAACCGAACGGTTCACGAACGTAAATGAACGAATGAGAGCCTTGTTCATGTTCGTTCGTTTAACTAAACGAACGAAAAATCTTGTTCATGTTCGTTCGTTTAATAAACAAACGAACATAAACGAACTTCCCGCCGAACATTTTCACGAACGGTTCATGAACGTTCGGTTCGTTTACAGCCCTAGCTAGGCTAATGGCTAAACATGTTTGTGTTGGGGTTGAAGGCCCAAGTCCAAATCTGGATTACCTCTAAAATATTTCTTTTTGCTACTTTACAGGCTTACGGATTGTAGGAAAAATTTTCAAAGAGGCTCCTTTTCATTTTCTTTTTTGTTGCTTTGACATATGTATAATTGTATATACCCATTAAAATTATAAGCTTGATATCTCTCGGTTTACGATTTTGGTTATGAATTTTCTTTTTTTTTTTTAAATTTGATTATTAGATCATTCTTACATTTGGTAGATAATGTTTAATCTGGATACAACATATGATAATCTACTTTTATTAATGATTATTATTATTATTTTTAATTCTAACGAGTTTGATAAAAGATTAGGGAACCTGAAAATTTCGATTTGAAGTTGTATTTTATTAATAATCTATTTACATATATTAATATTATATTAATGTATAATTTTGTATTTTATTTTATTTTATTATAACTTTTGACATTAAATATTTGACCTGAAGATAAATGTATATTTATGATCATTTTATTTTTATCTACATTTCGGCATAAACTTAATAAAAAATATCACATTTATCTGAAAAAAAGTATTTTTTTGAAGTCATATTAGTAAAAAAGATTGTCTTTATCACACAACTGGCTGATACTTATCAGATTGTGTTTAAGACCCTTGACATATGCAACCTTCTGGAAAGTCACCTTGCCAGCATGCATCTTCCCATAACCTTTAGTTCTTCCATGGGAGTTATCCCCAAATGTTACTTTAGGACCTTCATCTTCCTGGAAATCACTAAGAAGTCTTTTCCATCCAGTCATGTGCCATGAACATACACTATCCAGGTACCATTTACTTGAACCCTGCACATGATAAGAAAACTAAACACATTAATTTTATTTGGGAACCCACTTCATAGTAGGTTCAGATGATGAACACTTAGCAGCTTCATCTTGTGGAATTGACTTGTCAGCTTGAGCAGGTGCTGAGTCCTGTGTAGGCTGCTCAGTTTGTTCCTTTTCAGGCCTTAAGATTTCAATTTCACAGTCCTTGACCTCGTGTCCTCTACCTCTGCACTTGTAGCTTCTTCTTCTACTAATGACTACAGGATATAGATCATTCGATAATCCTTTAGGGAACTTATCCTCAGCTTTAGGATTATTGGTGGTGGATAACTTCTCAACTTTCTTAGCAAGTTGATTCACCTGATCTTCATTGACTTTGGACTTACCTTTGTCAGATCTTGGTTTATTATCCTTTTGATTAGAAGCTTGACCAACAAACTTCTTTTCGATGACTTTGGACTTACCATTATCATGTTTTCTGGACTTACCAGTTTCAACAGTCTTGGACTTACCACTGTTAAGCTCTTTGGACTTACCAATGTCAACAACTTTGGACTTACCATTGTTGTGATGTGACCTCTGACTTACAGTGGTCTTCCTATTCTTGTAACTTCTCTCTGAGCCAGATAGAGAGTGTTGTCTTTTGAAAGGATTTGGGTTAAGCCTTTCTATGACCGAAGTTCTTTGAATAGGCTGAGTTCCTAATCTGTCAAGCACAGACTTACTATGTTATTTAGATGTTGAATACTCATTTCCATGATCTTTTGCCTTTACAAACATATTGTATTTAAGGTTTTGACCATGTTTCTTCTCCGAGGCTGACTTCTGAGACTCAATCAGTTGTCTATCTTCCTCAGAATCTGTACTTGCTATCTCATCATCATCAGCTGCATAAGCTGCGGATTTATAGTCACCTCCAAGTACAGCTTGTACCTGTTTAGGAATTTGTTGGTTGATGCACTTTTAAGCAAGCCTTGATGACTTACACCACGATTCAGTGACCTTTTGAAGTTGGTCAGCTTTATCTTTGGCTTCCTGAAGTTCTTCACTTAGAAGTTTATTTATGTGTCTTTGACATTCAAGATCACATTGTGCCTTCTTACCAACATCAATGAGAGATTGATTTTTCTTAATCTCATCTTACAGTTTAGTTATCTCAGCTTTGAGGCCTTTTGAGACTTAAGGTTGGTCTTGAAATCATTTAACAGATAATCGAATGCAAGACCTTTTTCATCATCGGTGTATGAGTTGAAATTACTAACCTTGTACATGGAGAAGGATCCCAGTCACCATGTTTGTTGTTTTCCTCAGCTTCCTTCATGTCAGCTTTAAAAGTTGATTAAGATAAACCGTAATCAATTTCATCTATTTGAAACTCTTCATCTTCTTGAGCCATCAGACACTTGTCATCATCATATGAGGTAGATGATTATGTATCCCAAGTTTCAGCATAGAGTCCTTTTGCATTGGACTTGTCTTTAGGCTTTCCTTTCTTGAGCTGAGTATATTTCTTCTTATACTTATCAACTCTGTAAGCATTCTTATCAACTAATGAAGCTGATTCATCCTTCTTTGATCTGCACTCAGCAACAATGTGTCCCTTCCTCTGACATTTAAAGCACACAACTTTTTTGGGATCAAAAGAACTTTTTCCTTTGCCCCTGTCAGATCTTCCTCTTTCCCTTTGAGCTCTTCTCAAACGTCTGGCTAGCATGGCCATCTGCTCAGTGATAGTCTGAACATCATCAGCATCACTTGAGTCTGTGTCTGAATGATCAGCTTGAGAGTCTGACTTAGTCTCGGATTGAACAACGAAGGCTTTTGAACTTTTCTTCTTTTATAGTGCAACTAATGCAACATCAGTTTTATCAAAAGAATCTTTCAGTTGTTGTTGTGAAGTTCTCTTGTGCTCTGTGATCTGTTTATGATTAAGAAAGAACCCATATATGGATTGTAGGTTATACATGTGTAATGTTCCTCCAGCTCTTAGTGCTATAGTTACTTCATTGAACTTTTCTGGTAACACATCCAGAAATTTCAGCACTAGGTCAGCTTCATTCTTTTTAATGCCTACACCTAGCAGGTCATTAATCAAGCAGTGAAACCTGGTAAACACATCAGCCAAGGTTTCATTCTTTTTAGAGAAGAAGTTTTCATAGGATCTGTTCAAATGATTCTTCTTCTGCTGCTTGACCATATCTGTGCCCTCATATGTAATACTTAGAGTATCCAGATCTCTTTTGCAGATTGACACCCAGTCACAGTGTGCAAGATCTCATTGGTCAGGGCATTAGCCAGAACACCCTTTGCCTTGTCATCCAGAGAATACAGTTTTCAATCTTCATCAGTCTACGATGCAACAGGCTTCTTTACTTCCGTTTCAGTTTTGTTAGTAGATGTATCACTGACAACAACAGGAATCTTGGGGATGATTGGTCCTTTAGTGATGACATCGTACATACGATTGTCAATGGACTTGAGGAAAAGCATGGCTATGAATTTCCACATAGGATAGTCAGATCCATCGAATATGGGACCGCCCTTGGCAGACATCTGATGAAAGTTTGATGAATTGTTACTTGTCGACATTGTATACTTTCTCGGAATCTTGAATTTTCAACTTATGAAATCGTTCAGCCTGCTCTGATACCAGTTGTTGGTCCCTTGGTGAGAGTATCAACAAGCAAGTAATGTGTAGAAGGGGGGTTGAATACACTTTCTGCGGAAAATTGAGCAAATCAATAAAAAGTGTTAACACATATCAAACAACAAACAATCGAATGCTTTGCTTTCATTAATAAGAAGATGATTACAAAAACAATCAAGTAAGCAACACTTGATATGTAAACACCTAATGTAAATAAAATCTCTCAATCTCTCAAACTTTGATATCTATAATCAACTTATGATTATAGATACAGGACGACTCTCTAAACAGGATTTAATCACAGATTGAATACTTACCAACTTCACAACAGATGTGAAGATTCGAACACACGAACAAATTGGCAATCTGTGAGTTTCTTGATCACGTTGAACTGACAAACAGTGAATCAAGATTCGTAACATATACGATCAATATCGAGGTGAACTGAGTTTGGCTCTGTAACTCGTTGAATAGTATTCGTACCTCTAAACTTATCAGATGATAAGTATTTATAATCCTGTTCCTACGGATCCTAACAAACTAGAACTTATCCTAATATGCTAACAAACTAACGGATAACCCGGAATCTTGAATCTTGAATCTTCTATCTTGAGTCTTCAATTTTCAATCTTGATTCTGGAATCTTCTTATCCTTGCCGTAGATATAGAGAGATAAAAGGAATTTAAAACATATTTAAATTATCTTAAAGTGACTTTTTTAGTCGGACTGAGTTACTCAGCTTGAAACTCATCAAGCTGAGTTCTTCGAAACAAACCCGAAAACAAACATGTACTAACACGTATAACAATTAACTCATCCTTAGAAGTCATAAGAGTTAGCTAGAACTTATTTAGCAACTCTGTTGAGCTGACTCAGTCTATACGCTGAGTCACTTAGCTCGAAACATATCAAGCTGAATACTCAACCTATATCTTAGGTGACATACACATCTTATCAAACACATTGATAATCTTACTAAGATATAGTCTAAGCTGATCGAATATATGCTCAGCTTATATTCAGCTTGTGCTCAGTCTGAAACACTATAAGTGCTCAGTCTGATCAAGCCTCATAATTCTGTTTAAGTTATATTTAGAACACATCTTACAAACTTAACTTTGTCTCATCAAATCTTAACTGATGAGATCATATTCCCAACATAATTTAACTGGCACAAAACAACTCGAAGCCCAATTAAACCGCCTAAAGAAAATCGTATATATAACAATAAAATTTGATTAGACATAGTAACGAGCGGCAATCCATTTTTAGGTTGGTGATATCAGATCACACCATCACAGTGCCACGTTGATGTTTGCTTCTATCATATTAGTCATGACACTATCGTCACATTGAACTTATATGTTATTACACTATTATATTCACTCACCAACTCCTTTCATAAACAAAAAACAAAAAAAAAATCTTGTGTGTATATAAAGAGTATCAATATCATGGATGGTCGATTCAACAAAAGGGTAATCGAAAGATTTTTTCCTAAAGAAGAATGTATGTAATTTCACATTTATTATTCTATACATACTTATATAGTCACCCAAAAAGCGGTTATTTTGACGCTAATAACCGCCAGAGTTAGTTACACAACGTCTTATTGTTAGTCGCAAACACTTATGACAATGGTCAAACTACAACACTTGGTTAAAGAATCACTCAGCCAAACAAACACTCAATTGAGAAACATTCAACCAAGAAAATACTCAGAGCATTCAAAGCCTAGCGTAGATATAGAGTTAGTCGAGTGCTAAGTTAGCACCGAGCATGATGATCAATTGAGCACTCAGCTGAACATGCTCATCAACTTCACAAGCATCATATTCGAGAAATTTTTATACAAAAGACATGAACGAGTGCTAACCCTCCACCATTTGATTCATAAACTGAGTTTAGTTAAATCCTTATACTACAATAACTAGCGTAGTGGAGGGACGACTTTGGCTCCCTCCTTGTTATCACGTCATAATCGACGACATCATACCTGACGCTCGAGGCCACCTTTCCCTATAACCGAGGGTGAGATTTTGAATCCCCTCTCCCGTGCTTCTTTTTTCATACTACTATATTTATTATTGTAACTATTTTATCAAATATATATTCAAAGATTAACATGAATCATGAACAACTATATATCTAGATGAGTTATACCAAAATGATAAGCCCGTTGGCACATGCCGCACATCCATTTTATGTAAAGGGAGTTTCGCCGCTATCTCCGGCCCAAATTTTTGAACAACTTAAATGTGTCGTTTAAATCTCACTTTCTAAGACCATGCGGAGCGCTGGATGGGGTTGGCACGGGTCCTTGGCGGTTTGGGCAGAACACCCCTAAGCCCCAAGCGGGTTTCACCCTGCGGTTTGGGCCACGGTTCCTCACACCCGTTGAACCCTCGTCGTTTTCCTTTTTTTTTACTTTTACCGTTGAACGGTCGACTTTTTTTAAAATAAAAATCTTTTTCCAAAAAACGTAGCCAACGGCTAGTTTTATTTATTTTTATTTTTTTCCTAATTAACTCTATAAATACCATCAACATTCCACACTTTTCACACCAACAAAATCTCTATCTTTCTCTCTATATCATACTCTTTCTCTCTATTTCATATGGATTCAACTACGCTAACTTCATCGCGTAAAAGCGGTGGTAGGGGCTCGGGTTCGGGTTCAACACCAACATCGGACTCTAACCTCGGGTTTCAAGTTTTCTCTCAACCGGGTTACATTCCACAACCGGACAATGTCGGCTTTCAACAATTCCAACCACTTTCCCCAGATGCTTTTAGTTCACAAGCATGAATGATACAACCCGGTCAATTCCAGACCCTCTCCCAACCCGACCTACCCGACCAACACTTTTCTTTAGAAGACGAGTATGTTCCCGAGACTCAAGAACCGCAAACACCTCAATCTTTGCCGACACAACAATTAAACCCAAGCCCTACAACGGATAAAGGAAAAAAGAAAGCTTTTGAAAACCGAGCAAAAGCGCAACCTTGGACATGATGGAAGAAGAAGTGGCGTTGGTATCCACATGGACGGAGGTTTCCGAGGACCACGACATCGGCATCGCGCACAAAAATGGTATAATTATTATTTATTGTTTACGATTATTATTTATTAATTATTATTTATAGTTTATTATTTATTATTTATTACGATTATTATTTATTATTTATTACTATTGCAAAAAGACTACGAGTTTCTAATGAGCTCGCACGAGCACCTTACGGGAGACCTTTTGGAAATTACGAAGGCGAAAAGGGAGGCTATAAGACGAAGGTTGAAGGAACTTTACAAATCCTAAATGTAATCTTTTTTATGTTGTGGAATTTTTTTTATTAATGTCGTTAAATGTTTTTTAGAGTTGTAATATTTTTTTATTTTTATTTTAATGGAATGAAATGATAATTTAGTTATGAATTTTATTTTGTTATATTTAAAAAAGGATTAAAAAAGTGGAAAAGGTTGGGGTAGATGGGGTGTGGTACTTCACTTGAGGGTAGGAAGTGGGTATAAGAGAGAAAAGCTGATGTCACACAGATGTGGCAGCAGGGTTTAGAGGGTTCAGAGGTTGTGCTAGTTATGGTGAACGTCTCGGCTCCTTCAATGTCTTCTCTAGAAGAGAACAACAGTTCACTCAATTATTTGATTTTCAACGTGTTCGAATATCTGAAGTCCATTGACAAAACAACAACTCTCATTTGAGGCTTTGATAAATAGATACGGCTATGCTGAAAAGAAAATGATCTCATTTGCAAACAAATCTGGGTGGGAAAGTTACAATCCCCACCACGGAATCGTGCACCTACACGCCTTCATCGATGTTGTTCTTCAACCGGAAGGCCAAGAATTTTGAATTAGAGTTCTAAATTTTTGTTCACCCCTCGCCGCAATAGTATCTTGGGGTTTGCAGCGATAACTAGGTATATCTACTATACGACCATTGACTAAAATATGTCTATGATTAACTAACTGGCGAGCTCCCAGAAAGTCGGAGCCATACCCAACTGAAATATGGGAAATCCTTTCACAAGTTCTGGTGATATAACACAAGTTCTTCCAAAAGAAGAACAGGTGTTAGAAGTGCATTCTATTGATTCAATATCAATGAATCTTGAAAAGAGAATTGAGGGTTGGAACAAATCTATAACAAGGGAGACACAAATTTTTTAGTTGATCATATTTTTCTGGTAAAAATCCAAAAGGTGATAAGATTACTGATTATTTAGAACTTAACATAATGACATTACTGGTCGTTGTAATCTCAGATATCCGACCATTCTCGACGTTAATTCTGATTTATTGGCAAAGAGGCGAAGATTCAATTAATTTTTCGTGGGCAAAGTAGAGTATATATCGATTGGAGAGAAAACGGGGAAGTCTCGTATGAACAAATATATCCGACAAGTCGCACTATATGTCAACCCAAGATGCATCTACCTCTCCATGACTTTGAAAATGTACTTTTGGAACACCATTAGGCATTAAATGAAATAAAAAAGAACTAACTATCGAGAATTGAAACATAGCACCTGAGGCTGCATTAATCGAGGATACACGATAGAAGGATTTGTTCTATTTCCAAACTTTAGCTTCAAAGAGCGTAGATTTTTTTATTTTCTTTTTTTCCGATGACAAATTATGTGTATTTCTCGTAAGACTGAAAGTAAAAAAAAAAATCAAATCACACCATCTCTATAATAGGTAAATGCCTTTTTTTTCTCCTGAAGTTGTAGGAATTACTCGTAATAAGATATTGGCTACAGTTGAAAAGGTTTTATCAATAATATTTCCGTTAAATAGATGTTCGACGAATGAAAAAGACATACACGGTAGAATTATAACCATAGAATATGACCCGAATCAAAATACATACATTTTCTCATACACTACAGGGATGGTGAAAAGAGATATACTTTACATGCCAGTGAAACTATAATTAGAGATATCATTGTTTCTAGTAAAGAAGTTACTAAAAAAATTGGGCATTTAAGGAAATTTGTTAAGCATGGAACCTATTTATTCATTTTAGGTCTTATGTTAATTCTTCTATGGGTGTAATTTAAATCATGAATTTTTGCTTTATTTAGGTTTTTTCTTTGCTCATTTGGGTGATTGATCACTTCCTGTCTTAAGTTTGTTAATCCAAGCTATTAAATCAGGAACGTTTGAACAATTGAAATTTTAATACAACCAATTATGACATGAAACTTCTACGTCTTCTTACCCAACCCTTCTATATTACTACCACTATTGGTTTGTATATTTGTAAGTTTTTTCCTAAATCCGCCATTGAAAAACCCGTTAAAATATCATTCTAACGTTAGACTCAGTCAAACTAAATGTCGTTCTAATCATTAATCATGAGCAAGATTAAAAATTAAAGTTGAATATATAAAAGAACAAATAAATTATTCCTAAAATATATTGTTTTATGTCATATTGTAATGGTTTTGCTTGGCTAATCTGACTTTTAGTGGTCCAAATGCATGCTATGCTAGGCTGCCCCATGTAAAACTTAAAGCAACATGATTAAATGGCAGACCCAAGCACATGCTATAGATTCCATTCTCCTCTCCCACATGCTCTGTCACATGATCCACATCTCTTTATTTCAACACCATCAATCATTCAATCAATATATATTACAACCAACCAATCAAACCACACATATAAATACACTTTTACCCCTTTGGGTTAGTTATCTCGACAAGTTAAACCCCTCGAGATTCACTACTTTCAAAAATCAGAACAACAATCAACATCATCATCAAACCACAAATAGGAAACAAAAACAAGGGTGGTGGTGGTATGTCATGTTAGAGATCAAATAAACATGTTAATTCATTCATTTCATACTAACTAAAAATAATCGGTTTAATCGATTATGGCGTGTTGGGTGATGCTAATGTGACACACTGGAGGTGCCGAGGGCAGGTGGTGAGGTGATCGTTTGTAAGGCCAGCGGCCTGCATGAACGAATGGATGACGGTGGGACCCACCTGTCGGAATCCTCTTCTCACCATGTCTTTGCTTATGGCTTCGGCTTTCGATGTTTTAACAGGCATCTTGTGACTTGACTTGAACTGCGTCACGATTGGCTTATGGTTAACGAATCCCCAAATGTAGTTGTCGAATGATCCGAACGCCTTGTTAATCTGTCATTGATAAAAATATTATTTAATAAAAGTTAAAAATAATTACTTTAAATTATAAAAAAATTGAGTTAGTTATTATCGTACCTGAATTATAGATTTAGAGTTGTCAACGACACCTCTGACAAGACTAACTTCAATGCAGAATTCACCACTAATTGATGTAATTTTTTTCTCTGGATACTTTGACACAATTTCCGCATCAAATCCAGAAAAAGCTTCCCTATAAATTATGAAACATATAATTTATTATTTATTATTATACAGTTAAGAACACATGATATAAGTTGATAAAATATAAAAAAAAATTCATGATGCTTACCTAAATTGTTTTCTTTTCTTCAAGACCGAAGTCCAATCGGATCCGACTTGAGCGCCCGTTAGCACCAATAATTCGAACAACATCCTGCATACCAACAAACAAAACGCATAAGAAACACTCGTTTTTAAGACCGAAAAATGTAAATTTCACAAGTTCCGGACACTTGCTTATCGTCGTGAGCGGGAACTCCCCATTCTTCGTCATGGTAAGCAACGTATACAGGGTCTGTCAAAAAAAAATTAACTAAAATTTAGTACAAAATCATAATTAAATAAAAAATTTGAATCAAATTTCATAATCATGGTTTTTTTAGACCACTATATTGATTGCAAGTGTTTAATGTACGAGAAATAATATATCCTTTTACAATATCATCTTATTCAAAAAATTAACACAGTTTAAAATTATCAGATAAGATGAGGAAAGATAAAAATTATGATAAGAGTGAGGATGAACTAGAAAGAAATAGTAAGAGTATATATAATTTATATAAATGTATTTTACCTGAATTAGGTGTGATGAAACTGCATCTTTTCTCTTCTTTAACAATTGTGGAAGTAAGAGAATTTGGATCAAAACTATAAGATGTAAGTTTGCTGCAGCTATCATACTTAGCAGATTTAGATCTACCATAATGAGCGATTCTCATTTTCCTCTGAACCTGCATCACCGCCACCTGTTCTCTCCTTGCCGCCGCTATACTCCCCGGAGAATCCACAATTGACGCCGACGAGTATTTCACCACCAAAGAATTAGGGCTGGTGCTAGTGGTAGTATCATAATCACTGCTATTATTAGTACATTTTTTCGATTTCTTCACCGGAATTACGGATTTTGGGGTTGTACATTTGGTGGGTAGCGGTAGTAGAAGCTTGTCGGAACTGGAATTCATGTCGTTAGTGTGATTATTACCGCCTCGTTTGACCGCCGGCTGACGTGGGGATTTTAGTTTCGGGGAAATCGGCGGTTGATTTGATTTGGGATTTGTGGCGGTGGTCGGAGATGGAATCATGGAGATGGATTTTGGAAGGGAAAGGGTTTTTTTGAGGGAACGGCGTTCAAAGAGCGGTGAGTTACGGTTGGGTGTTGCGGGTTGAAGCACCGGCCGGCCGTTGATGTCGGAGACGGTGGAGGTGGCCGGAGTAGTGACGTCATTGGATTGAAGTAATTTGGAGTTTGAAGAACACATGATTGATGAAGGAATTGAAGCAGATAGTGAGAATTGAAGGTAATGTTTGTGTTGGAAGTAAGGGTTTGCCATGGATGAGAGGTGGTATATTTATACTAAAATCAAGAGGAGTAGAAGGGTGGTTATTAAGATAATTAGAGGGTTAAATGGGAAATATAATTTGTTAATGATTTAACACTCTTGGTTCTTATTTTTTATCTAAAGTAAAGAAAGAAAATTTTTAACAAGAAAAATAAGACTAAATTAGCCTTGTGAGTTTTAAAATGAAGATTTTAGATGGAAAGTTCACACTTTGGTTTGTTAGATATCATCTTTTGAAGGTGATAACTCTTTTTTCTACAGAAAAATTACATGTTTTGTTCGAATAAGAGAATTGGAAACTTAATAAAAAAAAAGAACTTTTTAAAGTAGTTTTTGAAAACTAGCCTAAAACGTTTTGTATTAACAATACATTAATACACTTTTATGTTTTGTTTTGTTTTTGTCATTTTATATTATTTACTTCTGGCTATCTCTACTTTCAACCATAGTGCCTAATCTTATACAAACAATGAACACTGAAATACATATAATTAACATAGCAAGTAGCACCTTAATTAGTGTTTAATCATCCATCACTTCAACACATAAAAATTAACAAGCATAGTTCAACCTTGGTGTCCTACAAGTGATACAAGGACACTCTAACACTCTATTCTCGAGTTTTTCTAATGAGGGGAAGGGAAGGATTAGGAAGGAATAAGATGAAAAATTATATTCTTGAGTTTTTTTATGAGAGGAAGGAAAGGGTTAGAAGGGATTGGGAGGGGTAATTTTAATAGTTTTGTGAGTAAAATCTTTCCTTTTATTTTTGAAATGATTGGGAGGGGGAGTTTTTCAATCATTCTCTTTCCTCTCCTCCCCTTCCTCTCCTTCCCTTCTCTTCTTTAAAATAACTCAAGAACATGTTGTAAGGCACAAGCCTACCAAACACTATCATACCAATAAATATGAGTAGCAAGTATATAAGCTTGCTCTAACACATTAAACATAACAATTCATAAATTGTAACATGTTAACTATAAACCAAGATGACTATCATGATTCAGAAAATATATTTCATTTGTGTATTCAACTTTTGAAAAGCCAATTGCACTTATCTTAGAGTTGCAAGAGGATTATAACTCAACCACACCACCACTCTAAGGCCAAATATTAAGTATCCAAGATCAATCCAACCCTAAACAAGATTTATTACAATCAGCTTAGTGATTAAGTAATTCTAAAAGTTAGAAAAGAGTTTAAGACTTTTAAAACATCACACCATTGAACTCCCAACGACTTCCTATGGAAGTCTTAGCCCAAACTATCAAAAACCTCAGCTTATATGTAAGAACACGTGTATTTTATTTGAAGTTTCTTTCATTAACATTTAAAACCATTAAAATCTTTAGTCATCTTCTAGAGTCAGAAGAACACTTTAAGTAGACTCCAAGAACTTTCTAACAATATACAATATGCCCAAATCCGAGTTACTATCGGTTATCTATGATTTTCACAAAACATATTACCATAGTCGAACAGTTCACATGTGATAATGGCCATGCCTCTAATTGCAAGATGTGAATGTTTGTGCATATCTTAACCATTTGACCTCAAAACTAAACCCAATTTTGACCAAACCTAAAAGAAGTTCATAAAACATTATTTGGTTATTTCTAGCATACCAAAACTTTGTGATTTGTGCTAGAACTCTAAGTGCCATTAATAACAACATGTAAAGGAGTTTGACCTATTTCAATGGTGGTTAAACTAAATAATTATCTTAAAATTGACTCTAATTTATATGTATTAGAAGATAAACATTTCATCAAGGTTTCATGGATTCTACCTAGGATTGTATCATAATGAGATCAAAGAAACACTCACTTGAGATAGAATTATATGTCCTTGATTGGTCTCATTGAAAAATAAGGCCAACCACGTATTCTTGACCCTTAAATAGCTATAACCTTATAAAAAACCCCGCATGCTTTCATCAATTGCTAAGAATCATTAAAAATCACAAAGAGAACCCTAGACACCCTTTTTCTCTCCCTCTTTCAAGAATTTCTTTGTTAGAGACAAATAGAACAAGGGTGGTTAAGGAAAAATGACTCATCCTTTGTTGAATACGACACTGGATGATTTCAAGAATTTATTTGTTAGAGACAAATGGATCATGAGAAGGAAAAATGACTCATCCTTTGTTGCATATGACACACGATGATAAAGAGAGACTTCACTTAACCTATTGTGTAGTTTTAAAATGTTCTTCACTAACGATCCGAAAGTGGCGACATACGAGGATATATCTTCAACCAACGAGAAGCTACTCGACCTTAGACAAATGGATTTTGACTCTTAATTTAGTCAATATACTAAAATTGTCACTGGCATAATTCTTGGGTATTTGCCAATAATTCATAAAATTTCATTTTCATTAGAAAAAAACATCCTTACAACCTAATTAAGTCAAATAAGCAACTTAAATACATGAATTTAATTATAATTTCTCAAAATTCAAGTATGTTACATGCTCGAGAAGACGAAAGAGGCAATTTTCCCGTTTTGTTTATTTGTATTAGAAGATAATTATCTTAAAATTGACTCTAATTTATATGTATTAGAAGATAAACATTTCATCAAGGTTTCATGGATTCTACCTAGGATTGTATCATAATGAGATCAAAGAAACACTCACTTGAGATAGAATTATATGTCCTTGATTGGTCTCATTGAAAAATAAGGCCAACCACGTATTCTTGACCCTTAAATAGCTATAACCTTATAAAAAACCCCGCATGCTTTCATCAATTGCTAAGAATCATTAAAAATCACAAAGAGAACCCTAGACACCCTTTTTCTCTCCCTCTTTCAAGAATTTCTTTGTTAGAGACAAATAGAACAAGGGTGGTTAAGGAAAAATGACTCATCCTTTGTTGAATACGACACTGGATGATTTCAAGAATTTATTTGTTAGAGACAAATGGATCATGAGAAGGAAAAATGACTCATCCTTTGTTGCATATGACACACGATGATAAAGAGAGACTTCACTTAACCTATTGTGTAGTTTTAAAATGTTCTTCACTAACGATCCGAAAGTGGCGACATACGAGGATATATCTTCAACCAACGAGAAGCTACTCGACCTTAGACAAATGGATTTTGACTCTTAATTTAGTCAATATACTAAAATTGTCACTGGCATAATTCTTGGGTATTTGCCAATAATTCATAAAATTTCATTTTCATTAGAAAAAAACATCCTTACAACCTAATTAAGTCAAATAAGCAACTTAAATACATGAATTTAATTATAATTTCTCAAAATTCAAGTATGTTACATGCTCGAGAAGACGAAAGAGGCAATTTTCCCGTTTTGTTTATTTGTATTAGAAGATAATTATCTTAAAATTGACTCTAATTTATATGTATTAGAAGATAAACATTTCATCAAGGTTTCATGGATTCTACCTAGGATTGTATCATAATGAGATCAAAGAAACACTCACTTGAGATAGAATTATATGTCCTTGATTGGTCTCATTGAAAAATAAGGCCAACCACGTATTCTTGACCCTTAAATAGCTATAACCTTATAAAAAACCCCGCATGCTTTCATCAATTGCTAAGAATCATTAAAAATCACAAAGAGAACCCTAGACACCCTTTTTCTCTCCCTCTTTCAAGAATTTCTTTGTTAGAGACAAATAGAACAAGGGTGGTTAAGGAAAAATGACTCATCCTTTGTTGAATACGACACTGGATGATTTCAAGAATTTATTTGTTAGAGACAAATGGATCATGAGAAGGAAAAATGACTCATCCTTTGTTGCATATGACACACGATGATAAAGAGAGACTTCACTTAACCTATTGTGTAGTTTTAAAATGTTCTTCACTAACGATCCGAAAGTGGCGACATACGAGGATATATCTTCAACCAACGAGAAGCTACTCGACCTTAGACAAATGGATTTTGACTCTTAATTTAGTCAATATACTAAAATTGTCACTGGCATAATTCTTGGGTATTTGCCAATAATTCATAAAATTTCATTTTCATTAGAAAAAAACATCCTTACAACCTAATTAAGTCAAATAAGCAACTTAAATACATGAATTTAATTATAATTTCTCAAAATTCAAGTATGTTACATGCTCGAGAAGACGAAAGAGACAATTTTCCCGTTTTGTTTATTTGTATTAGAAGATAATTATCTTAAAATTGACTCTAATTTATATGTATTAGAAGATAAACATTTCATCAAGGTTTCATGGATTCTACCTAGGATTGTATCATAATGAGATCAAAGAAACACTCACTTGAGATAGAATTATATGTCCTTGATTGGTCTCATTGAAAAATAAGGCCAACCACGTATTCTTGACCCTTAAATAGCTATAACCTTATAAAAAACCCCGCATGCTTTCATCAATTGCTAAGAATCATTAAAAATCACAAAGAGAACCCTAGACACCCTTTTTCTCTCCCTCTTTCAAGAATTTCTTTGTTAGAGACAAATAGAACAAGGGTGGTTAAGGAAAAATGACTCATCCTTTGTTGAATACGACACTGGATGATTTCAAGAATTTATTTGTTAGAGACAAATGGATCATGAGAAGGAAAAATGACTCATCCTTTGTTGCATATGACACACGATGATAAAGAGAGACTTCACTTAACCTATTGTGTAGTTTTAAAATGTTCTTCACTAACGATCCGAAAGTGGCGACATACGAGGATATATCTTCAACCAACGAGAAGCTACTCGACCTTAGACAAATGGATTTTGACTCTTAATTTAGTCAATATACTAAAATTGTCACTGGCATAATTCTTGGGTATTTGCCAATAATTCATAAAATTTCATTTTCATTAGAAAAAAACATCCTTACAACCTAATTAAGTCAAATAAGCAACTTAAATACATGAATTTAGTTATAATTTCTCAAAATTCAAGTATGTTACATGCTCGAGAAGACGAAAGAGACAATTTTCCCGTTTTGTTTATTTGTATTAGACAGATCACGGTATGTTTAGGGAAATAAAGAACTAACTTTGTGATGTTTTAGGTCAAAATACTCATAACTATATAAAAAAAATGTTTTCGGGTTAAATCATTAAGTGATGTAAATTTACCTCCAAATTTGAACACACATAAAATTAGTAATCCATATATGATTCAAGATATCACATGTCTGACTAAGGCTATAAAGCTGGTTATAGTTACTCCATACAACTGCAAATATTCCTGTTGGTGATATAAAAGAAAATAATACATAATAATATATATAAACGCAATGGAAAATATCACCAATAGCCGGATCTACGTATTGTCAAAACAATCAAATGAAAACGATAAGAATCGATTACCTTTAATCACTGTTATGAGAGACGATTTGGGATCTTGTTGTGTTGTCTTAAAACCTTAGTGTTCAATGTAGAACACCTCTAATGTAGTCCACACTACACTTCCTTGATCACCAATGGATGCTAGTCCTTTTGTAATGCTTGAATTAATTACCAAGAACAACCCTTTGTTGCTTAGATCATTAAGAACACAAAACCCTCCAATTTTAAGATCAAAATCGAAAAACTCTTCATGTATATTATGGGGGTCACGAAATTTTAAGTGTAAATATAGGAGAGAATTAGTTTGAGATAAATATAAACTCTTTCAAGTTTGTCTCTTCCTAATGTTTATCCTTAATCCCTATTAAGTCTCATGTTTATCATTAATCTATATTAAGGATTATGCTTATGCTTAATTCAAATTAAAGTTTATCCTTTAATCCATATTAAAGTTTATCTTTTAATTCAAATTAAAGTTTATCCTTAATCTACATTAAGGCCTATCTCTTTTTAATTAAAGCCCATACATTAATCAAGCCCAATAACAATTATTTATTAAGTCCATACTTAATTAGGCCCAATCAATATTTTGCATTACATAAATAATATAAATACATTAATTATATTATTATTATTAATTGGTATCTCAGTGTATAAGTGTGTGACCATTTAGGCTCACGTGTCTCTAGCCATATAATCATATTATGACATGAGCATAATCCATCAGCTCCTACTTGCGCAGGTCATAATAACAAGTAACTATACAAGCAAAGCTTAGCGTCTAGCAACACGCCAATGCCCCTAGAGACACATGAGATTGGTTTCTTAAACGTCTCATTTTAAATGGTGTATTAATCAATCATTCTTTTGTTTCAAATACTGTGTATAGTATTAGACATGGCTCACGTGTCATTCTAATTATCTATACGATTTCTTTTCTCGATCTAGACATTAAACAGATTACCAAACTCATTAACCATCATCCTAATGATCTTTGGGTACGGACATACACTATCTATTGAATTCATCGAGGGGCCCAAGAAGTATCTTACTCTATTACTCGTAGAGGAACAAATCCTATCTTGACTGCACGTGTTCGTCGTAAGTTTCATATCTATCCTGGAAATGACTTTTATAACAACCTCATTCAGGACTGCGTTTAATCACATCAAACATAGACATTACACTCACTCGAAACCTACTTGCATCTCAAGTGTCAGGACGAGTGATATAACCATTTATCAAGATTCACAGTTGACATAAAACCATGCTGTGACTCTTGAAAATAGGGTCTGCCCAATGTTCATCACCAATGAACAACATGTGAGTTAGGTGGCATCATCCTTAATATTTATTCATAATAAATATCACCCATACTCTCACATTTACCTTAATTCAATAATACTCTCGTATCATTAACTGGCAATTGGCGATTTTAGAATATCAAATATTCACGGATATAAACATGCAAATATAGAGCACAGTTAATATAAATAAAAACAATCATACCAAGTATATTAATTCACTATAAAATAAAAATTATTTAACGCTTCAATTATTCAAATACTAAAATAGATTTACATAAGACTACTAGCAGGTCGAAGCCCAATATTTCTAGCATGCTCGAGATGTTCTTGCATGACACTGGCTTCGTTAAAGGGTTTGCTAAGTTGTTATCTGTGTGTACTTTCAGAAGCCGAATTTCACCCGTCTCTATAACTTCACGAATGTAGTGACATTTTCTGAGAAAGTGTTTGACACCCTTTTGAACTCCGGGTTCATTGACTATGATAATGGCACCCGAATTATCACAGTACATATCCATAGTTTTTCATTGTTGGGGAAAACTCCAAGCCCAGAAATAAATTTTCGTATCCAAACAGCCTCCATAGCAGCCTCAGACGTAGCTATATATTCCGCTTCAGTAGAATACAATGCAGTAGTGCTCTGCTTAGCACTCTTCTAGTCAACTGCCCCTACGTTCATAACGAAGACATATCCTGTCTGGGATCAAGTATCATCTCGATCTGTTTCGAAACCCGCATCAGTGTAGCAAGTAACAGTGAGCTCTCTTTTGATATCTCCCCCATAAACCAGAAACATATCTTTAGTATTCCGAAGATACTTCAATATGTTCTTAACGGTAGTACAGTGACTCTCACCAGGATTCTGTTGGTATCTACTTGTAAGGTTATGAGAGAATGCTACATCAGGTCTAGTGCACCTCACAACATACATGATGGAACCCACAGCCAAGGCATAAGGGATTCCCTTCATACGCTTCACCTCATCAGGTGTCGAAGGTCCTTGAGTCTTAGTCAAGTTTACATTGGGTTGCATTGAAGACTTCCAGGCTTAGAAGCATCCATTCTAAAGCGTTTTAGAATCTTGTCAATGTAAGCACTTTGACTTAAACCTATCAACTGCTTTGATCTATCCCTATAGATCTTGATTCCAAGGATATATGCCGCTTCCCCTAAATCTTTCATGGCGAAACAATTTCCAAGCCAGGATTTTACATCTCGTAGCATTGGAATGTTGTTTCCCATGAGTAATATGTCATCAACATATAATATCAGAAAGACAATGGTGCTCCCACTAGCTCTCTGGCATACACATGGCTCATTAGTGTTTTTAGTGAAACCAACCTTTTTGATCTCCTCATCGAACCTTTTATTCCAACTTCTTGATGCTTGCTTTAATCCATAAATAGATCTTTGAAGCTTGCATACTTTATTTGGATCTTTTGGATTCACAAAGCCCTCGGGTTGCACCATAAAAACATCTTCATTAAGGTGACCGTTCAAGAAGGCTATCTTGATATCCAATTGCCAAATCTCATAGTCATAGTACGCTGCTATGGCTATAAGAATCCTAATAGCTTTAACGTCAGCAACAGGTGAGAAGGTTTCTTCATAGTCAATCTTGTAGGTTTTAGTGTAACCTTTTGCTACTAGACGAGCTTTATAGGTTGTGTAAATTTCCATCCATGTTGGTCTTCTTCTTAAAGATCCACTTGCTCCCCACAGTCTTACTGTTCGGAGGAAGATCAATCAATTCCAAGACTTGATTATCTTTCATGGATTGTATTTCCACATTCAGTGCTTCAAGCCATTTATCGGATTCCGGAACCAACAATGCAGCTCTATAATTTGGGGATTCTCCAAGATCCCCTAGACTCTGCTCCTCCGCATCGATATGATAACCATATCGGTCAGGTGCATGAGGTGTTCATGCAGATCTACGAATGAGAACTTCATCATTTTGAGATGCAACATCGTTATGTTCGGTCTCAGCAAGAATATCACTAGTGTTATTTGAAGGTTGTGCATCTCACTTTGAACTTCATCAAAGTCCATAGTGCTCCCACTTGCTTCTTGTAAAATGAGCTGGTTCTCAAGAAACTCATCATACCGAGCAACAAATATTTTGTTCTCAGGTGGGTAGTAGAAGTAGTAACTCATTGTTTTCTTTGAGTATCCTACAAAGATACTCTTGATAGATCTGGGCTCAAGTTTGTTTGGTGTGTCCCGCTTTACGAGAGCCTCAAAACCCCAGACTTTCAAATAAGACAAATTAGGGACTTTCCCATGCCATATCTCATATGGTGTCTTATCAACCTTCTTGGTTGGAACCATATTGAGTACGCGTGAAGCGGACTCTAGGGGCATATCCCCAAAAAGGACATTGGCAAATTTGTTAGACTCATCATTGATCGAACCATGTCTAGCAAGGTTCGATTCATTCTCTCAGACACACCGTTATGTTATGGAGTGTAAGGTGGAGTAAATTACGATACAATCCCACTTCTACTTCACTTTGAAATGCTTTGAAAGTTTCAAAAACTTCATGTTTATGTTTAAGTAAGTAAACATAACCATAGCGACTGAAATCATCAGTGAAAGTCACGAAGTAGTTAGCACCTTCCCTAGACATTATTCTAAAAGGACCACACACATCAGTATGTATGAGTTCAAGTAGATCTTTAGCCCTTTCACTTAAATGAGAGAAAGGTTTTCTTGTCATCTTCCCAGATATGCAAGAGAGGCATTTATCAAATGATCCGTAATCAGTTGGTTTTATAAGCCCATCATGTTGCAACTTTAAAATGCGTTTCTTGTTTATGTGGCAGAGACGACATTGCCATAGGTAAGTTGAATCCGGATTTAGTTTGGATTTTTTAGTGCTACATGTATACATAAAACTATCGTTAAAATCGTTCTTTTGAAGGTTTATGTGCATAATCCTTAATATAGATTAAGGATAAACATGAGACTTAATAGGGATTCAGGATAAACATTAGGAAGAGACCCCCATGAAGAGTTTTTCGGCTTCAGGGAGTCTTCCCCAATCAAAGTACCCTTCACGAAAGTTGTAGTTCTATGTCTTGTGAAACTCCAGAAAAAAGAATCACGTCAATCCGAGTCGTCTAGAGAATTCCAGTTTTCGTACAGGCTGTCGAGCAGCTCCGAAAAACCGCCTTTTTCTTTAATTTTTTTTCGCCATTCCATGTTGAGTTACGCTTACAATTTGGTACTAAAATACAATTATCCAACTACAAAACTAAGTAACAAAATTTCCCAAACAATGGTGTAACACTGTTCTCACTAACACTATTATGAACACACGCGGAAGCTTAATTAACAAAATATAATATAATATAATATGTGATCAAACACAACTAAACAGATTTTCTTTACAAATCATTTACAGTGTTACTACAAAACAGACTCTTTACAAAAACATCAGATATCAGAGTTAGATCAGTCCCAAAATTCCAGTTTAGCTCTTTAATCCATCTACCTGGATTCTCCTGAAAAGAAATCAACAGTGGGGAATTAGCACAAAGCTAAGTTAGAGAATAGATACCACAAACATACAAGGCATCAAGCCCAAACCAACAATGCTCAAACAAACAAGAGAACCGGCGGTCTTGCAACACCTACAACCAAATGCCGGCCAAAGCATAGGTTTACCGATAGCCCAGTTACAACAAACAACAATAATAGTACTTCTTGATTACAACAAATGCTTATCAAGACAAATACTAATACTGTATATCTCTAAACATAGGCCCAGCTGAATAACAACCGCCAAGCTGATCTCATAACAACAAGTATATATACAGAAAAGAGCAACAATCAGGTGATATATCTTATACATCCAAGATATATATCCACTCACCGATATCTTCAAATGCTCAGGGAACTCAGTTCTTTCTAACTACTGAGTCTTGCTACCACCTGAACAAATATTCAACAATCAGTATTTGCTTAATTAACAAACAATAAGCATAATACTGAAATCAAACATACATGTACATATAAAATCACAAGTACATATAGCATCTCATGTATATACTATCAATACACTACCATTCACAATTACTCTATACTTCTTGTAATTCAGTGAATTCATCCAACTCCTTAGCTCAGGCAATTCATACATCCTTTCATAAGCAAAGGCCTCACTTGATGTACAAGTCATCTTTATTTTCATTTCATCAATAAGTTGATCTTTCATAACATAATGTTGACATTCAATATGATTGATCTTTAATGCAATTCATTTCATTCGAATCGAATACAATTTCCTTCACTGCGAATCGTATGCGATTGATTCCATGCGAATCGCATGCGATAGGGCCAAAGCGAATCGAGTCCACTTGTGAATCGCATGCGATAGATCCATACCATTCGCATGCGAGTGATACTATGTATTTCCATGCGATTCAAACATGAAACACGAATAACTTTCTAAGTCAAATCCAATGCGATTCAACTCCCATGCATTCAATGCAATCTCCATGCGATTCGTTAGTTATGATCCAATGCGATTGACCATATGCGATCCAAAGAGTTAGGGAAATATTCAATCCACTTGATTCATGATCAATGCAAATCCAATATGATTCCATTATCAAATGCGATTCAATTTAATCGAATACGATTCATATTTAGTGATTCAAGTGCGATTCAAATCCAGCAAAGGCATTTCTAAGTATACATATTCTATGCAATTCAATTTCAAAACAGTCCATGCAATTCGAACCCATAGAACTCGGATTTCATCAAATTCCGATGGCTTCAATCCTTAATTCCGATTCATTCATACTTTCATCCAAAAATCCATTTCGATCCAGATTAATACCACTCTTAGCATGCATGTTCTAAAATCTTTTAAAACATAGAAATGGCATATAAACATAGTCATTCTAACATGGATTCACCTACATGTATAATATGTTTATCATGTTCGATCAAGAATAACATGCAACTCAAAACCGAATTCAAATAGCAATTAACAAGCAAGAATCATGTAATCTAACCTTATGAAGCTTGAATACTTGAGCTATAATATCAAACAATATTTTGAAGATTAAAAATCGGATCTTCTTGTTCTTCTTTCAGCCGAGAGCAAAACACACACAAACACACTCAAGTTTTTGCATGTAAAATGAAAATGAAGAGAAAGGGTGATGACTATCATCGGCCAACATACACACAAACATGAGGTTAGTGGAAGGTCTAGGGGGGTAGGGTGATGACTAATCACCCCCACTACGGCCACCTAAACACCCACCGCCCCACTCACAATTAAAATATAAATTAATTAATTAATTACCACATTAATCAATTAATTCACAAATAATAGAATTAAATCACATAATTAATTCAAATACCAACTTAAACTTGATTAATTACCTTAATTAATCTAGGCCGGGAAAGAGGGTGTTACAAATCTTTCCCCCTTAAGAAGATTCCGTCCTCAGAATCTTATCGCTCTCAAACAAGGATGGGTAATGGCTCCTCATGTCATCTTCAGTTTCCCAAGTCAAATTAGAGCCCAAACTGTGTTTCCACTTAACCAAAACCATAGGTATCTGCTTGTTTCTCAACTTAGTCACTTTACGATCCAGTAACTCCACAGGTTCCTCAATCAACCTCTTGTTCAAATCTACTCGTAGATCCTGTATTGGTAACACTTGAGTCTGATCCTCTACATTACACTTTCTCAAATAGCAAATATTAAACGTATCATGTATCCCAGCTAATTCATTAGGAAGATCCAAAGCCACTGTCTGATCATTTACCACTTTTCTGATTCTGAACGGACCAATATATCTAGGAGCTAACTTTCCACGTTTCCCAAAGCGTATCACGCCCTTCCACGGAGAAACCTTTAAGTAAACTCGCTCACCCTCAACAAATATCATTGGTCGACGACGCGGATCAGCATACATTTTCTGTCGATCCCTTGCAGCTTTTAACTTTTCTCGAGCCACTTCAACTTTATCCGCTATAATTTGAACAATATCTGGTCCGGCAAACTGCTTCTCTCCTGCCTCTAACCAACAAGTATGAGTTCTGCACGGTCGTCCATACAACATCTCATACGGCGGCATCCCGATGCTGCAGTGATAAGAATTGTTGTAAGCAAACTCAACCAGTGGTAGATGTGAATCCCAAGAACCTCCAAACTCTAACACACATGCCCGTAGCATATCTTCTAAAGTTTGAATCGTTCTTTCTGATTGGCCATCTGTCTGGGGATGGTAAGCTGTACTCAAATGAACTCTTGATCCTAATTCTTGCTACAGTCTATTCCAGAAATTTGACACAAACCTCGAATCCCGATCTGATACAATAGACAAAGGCACTCCGTGTCTAGAAACAATTTCATCAATATACAATTTGGCTAACTTACCCAAATTTGCAGTTTCCGCAGTTGCCAGAAAATGTGCGCTCTTGGTCAATCTATCAACGATAACCCAAATCATATCATTACCTTTCTGAGTCCTCGGAAGCTTTGTTACAAAATCCATTGTGATGTGATCCCATTTCCATTCAGGTATTTTCAACTGAGTCAAAGTTCCATACGGCTTCTGATGTTCGGCTTTCACTTGTGACATATATGACACGATCCTACAAAACGTGCAACATCAACCTTCATAGTAGGCCACCAATAGAAAGCTTTCAAGCTGTGATACATTTTGGTGCTACCTGGATGAACAGACATCTTAGACTTGTGTGCTTCATTCAAAATCAAATCCCGCAAATTTCCAAACTTTGGCACCCAAACACGGTTCTGATACATCTTTAATCCACGAGAATCAGTAGTCAACTCATGCTGTCTCTTAACCATCAATTCATCTTTCAAGTTCTCGGTATTGAGTGCTTCCAACTGAGCAGTCATCAATTGATCAATCAAATCTGACTTAATTTCCAATCTCAAAAACTTTGCTGTTTCTGCAGAACCTTTCCGACTGAGTACATCAGCTACTACGTTAGCTTTCCCGGGATGATACTGGATATCACAGTCGTAATCTTTAATCAACTCTAACCATCGACGCTGTCTCATATTCAATTCCTTCTGTGTAAATACATACTGCAGACTCTTGTGATCAGTGCAAATCGTGCATTTTGTACCATACAAATAATGTCTCCACAGCTTCAAAGCAAACACTACTGCTGCTAACTCCAGATCGTGAGTCGGATAGTTCTTCTCATTGGGTTTCAACTGTCTGGAAGCATAAGCTATCACCTTACCTCTCTGCATCAGTACACACCCTAATCCAGCATGTGAAGCATCACAGTAAACCACGAAATCTTCAGATCCTTCAGGTAGCGCAAGAACAGGAGCCTGACACAGAAGTTGCTTCAAAATCTGGAAAGCAGTCTCCTGAGCCTCACTCCACTGAAACTGAACATCTTTTCTGGTTAATTTAGTCAACGGACCAGCAAGCTTCGAAAAGTCTTTTATGAACCTCCTGTAATAACCTGCCAAACCAAGAAAACTCTTGATCTCTGTCGGTGTCTTAGGAGCATCCCAATTCATTACAGCCTCTATCTTTGATGGATCCACTTTCACTCCGTCTTCACAAATCACATAACCCAGAAATTTGACTTCACGCAACCAAAATTCGCACTTAGACAACTTGGCATACAGCTTGTGTTGCTTGAGAATCTCCAAAACTTGACGCAGATGCTGATCATGTTCATTCTCCGATTTAGAATACACCAAGATATCATCTATAAACACAATAACAAATTTATCCAGAAAAGGTCGGCAAACCCGATTCATCAGATCCATAAACACTACTAGAGCGTTAGTCAGACCGAACGGCATTACAAGAAACTCATAGTGACCATACCGTGTACGAAAAGTTGTCTTTGGTATATCCTCTTCGGCTACTCTTACTTGATGATAACCCGACCTTAAATCAATCTTCGAGAAGTATGAAGCTCCCTGAAGTTGATCAAACAAATCATCTATTCTTGGCAACGGATACTTATTCTTGACAGTTCTTTTATTCAGATCTCTGTAATCAATACACATACGCATTGTCCCGTCTTTCTTTTTCACAAACAATACTGGTGCAACCCAAGGCGAAGAGCTTGGACGAATAAACCCCTTGTCTAACAGTTCCTGTATTCGAGTCATCATTTCTCTGATTTCTGAAGGAGCTAATCGATACGGAGCTTTCGCAATCGGTGTACTACCAGGTATCAGATCAATCTTATATTCGACATCTCGAACAGGTGGCAACCCTGGCAGATCATCGGGAAATACTTCCGGGTACTCCAAAACAACACAAACATCGGTAACTGGACGCTTCTCTTTCTTCACATCAATAGCATAAGCTAGATACAACGCACACCCTTTGGCTAAAGATTTTCTAGCCTTCATGTACGAGATTATCGGAAGAGAAGACGAAGATCTATCCCCACGAGCCACGACATGCGACCCGTCAGCCAGAGGAATAGTGATCAGTTTCTTATGACACTGGATACTAGCCCTATGAAGACTCAACCAATCCATGCCTAATACTAAATCAAAACCAGATATAGGCATCATCAAACAGTCTACAGGGAAACTAGTACCATCAATACTAATCTGAACTCCAGTCACAGAAGTGGTCACAGGTACTACACTACCATCAGCTACTTCTACTTCTAAAGGAGTAGTATTAACAGAAACAGGTAATTTCAACTTTTCACATAGAGTCACAGATATAAATGATCTATTTGCACCAGAATCAAAAAAAACACGTGCAGGCATAGAGTTAACTATGAACATACCGGTTATCACATCATCACTGCCAGTAGCTTCCTTGGCAGTCATCTTAAATGCCCTACCTTCAGCAGAAGGTACAATCTTTCTCTTCTGACCTGCAGAAGACGATCCCCCGGTGATATTTACCCCTGCCCCAGTCCCTGCGGTCTTCAACTTAGGACACGTACCAGCCCTGTGCCTCTCTTCTTTACAGTTCCAGCAGACAAAGGTGTTGAACTTACATGCACCGATATCATGACCTGTCTCACCACACCTCAAACATCTCCGTGTTTGCGGTGAACACTGCCCCGTGTGAAGAGCTTTGCAACTATGGCACCACGGCTTATTCTGAGGATACCCTGATCCCTTTGGTCTCTGATCTGACTTTCCGTGATGACTCTGCCCATTGCCCTTACCTTGATTTCCACTGGGGCCTCCACCAAACTTGTTAAACGACCATCTGTTCATCTTCTCACGGTCCTGAGCATCTGACTCTGCAGATCTGGCTAGAGTGAACGCCTGAACAAGTGAAGTTTCCATACGGGTGTTACCCCGATATTCAGGCAATAAAGCCTTCACGAAATGTTGTATTTGTGAATGCTCACTGGGCACCCACTGCCTTGCAAACCTCAAAGTCTCCTGAAATTTGGTAATCAATTCCTTAACAGACATCTTATCTGTCTGTGCAAGATCCAGAAATTCCCTCTGAATTTTCTCCATATTAAAAGCGTTGCAAAATTGCTCACAGAACTTATCCTGAAATTGCTCCCAGGTAATGGCATTCACAATCTCTCTCGGTAAATGTGCAGTCAACGAATCCCACCAAGTTAAAGCCTGATCCTTGAAACGTTTAGTTGCGAACTTGACCCAATCTGACTTCTCACAATTACTTGCCTCCAAAGTCTTCACTGTCTCTTTCAACCAGTTTAATGTAACATTCGGGTTCGAACTTCCCAAATATTCAGGTGCTCCGCACGCCACGAAATCCTTATACTGACATTTGTTCCTATTCTCTTGTTGAGGAAACCACGGAATAAAAACATTTTGCGGTTGAGGTTGGCTTGACACTCCCTGAGGTATCTGAAAAAATGGAAAAAATCCATATGGGGTCGACATCGTGCTCACAGGTGCAGTAGTATATATAGGGGGTGGTACCGGTTGAGTAACAGGGGCTGTTACTGATGGCATCTGTACAGTGGTGGTTGGTTGGGAAGACTGGGTTTGGTTTAACTGTTGCTCCAATTCAAGAATCCGATCCCTCTGAGTCTGTAAAGTGTCTTCCAACTGTAACACATAATCTGGGTTGTCTGACTCCCAATGATGAGAAGTACCTGCTCCGTGCTGTTTATTCGCAGCAGTAGATGAAACATTGTTATGCTGTCTCCTTGGGGACTGTGGGGTAAATACCGGGATCTCGTTGTTATCAGCCATAATCTGTTCTACACAACATCTCACCAGTTGTCAGATTATAATCGGTTAGTACCGCATCAAATTCTCTATAGCTACTCTACTAATTACCCACCCTGGAATATTGGACAGATCAGAGCCTCGGTTCAAGTATTGCACAACTACAGTGCAAATCCTCAAACCAGGGCTCTGATACCAAATTTGTAACACTGTTCTCACTAACACTATTATGAACACGCGCGAAAGCTTAATTAACAAAATATAATATAATATAATATTTGATCAAACACAACTAAACAGATTTGCTTTACAAATCATTTACAGTGTTACTACAAAACAGGCTCTTTACAAAAATATCAGATATCAGAGTTAGATCAGTCCCAAAATTCCAGTTTAGCTCTTTAATCCATCTACCTGGATTCTCCTGAAAAGAAATCAACAGTGGGGAATTAGCACAAACCTAAGTGAGAGAATGGATACCACAAACATACAAGGCATCAAGCCCAAACCAACAATGCTCAAACAAACAAGAGAACCGGCGGTGTTGCAACACCTACAACCAAATGCCGGCCAAAGCATAGGTTTACCGATAGCCCAGTTACAACAAACAACAATAATAGTACTTCTTGATTACAACAAATGCTTATCAAGACAAATACTAATACTGTATATCTCTAAACATAGGCCCAGCTGAATAACAACCGCCAAGCTGATCTCATAACAACAAGTATATATACAGAAAAGAGCAACAATCAGGTGATATATCTTATACATCCAAGATATATATCCACTCACCGATATCTTCAAATGCTCAGGGAACTCAGTTCTTTCTAACTACTAAGTCTTGCTACCACCTGAACAAATATTCAACAATCAGTATTTGCTTAATTAACAAACAATAAGCATAATACTGAAATCAAACATACATGTACATATAAAATCACAAGTACATATAGCATCTCATGTATATACTATCAATACACTACCATTCACAATTACTCTATACTTCTTGTAATTCAGTGAATTCATCCAACTCCTTAGCTCAGGCAATTCATACATCCTTTCATAAGCAAAGGCCTCACTTGATGTACAAGTCATCTTTATTTTCATTTCATCAATAAGTTGATCTTTCATAACATAATGTTGACATTCAATATGATTGATCTTTAATGCAATTCATCTCATTCGAATCGAATACAATTTCCTTCACTGCGAATCGTATGCGATTGATTCCATGTGAATTGCATGCGATAGAGCCAAAGCGAATCGAGTCCACTTGTGAATCGCATGCGATAGATCCATACCATTCGCATGCGAGTGATACTATGTATTTCCATGCGATTCAAACATGAAACACGAATAACTTTCTAAGTCAAATCCAATGCGATTCAACTCCCATGCATTCAATGCAATCTCCATGCGATTCGTCAGTTATGATCCAATGCGATTGACCATATGCGATCCAAAGATTTAGGGAAATATTCAATCCACTTGATTCATGATCAATGCAAATCCAATATGATTCCATTATCAAATGCGATTCAATTTAATCGAATACGATTCATATTTAGTGATTCAAGTGCGATTCAAATCCAGCAAAGGCATTTCTAAGTATACATATTCTATGCAATTCAATTTCAAAACAGTCCATGCAATTCGAACCCATAGAACTCGGATTTCATCAAATTCCGATTGCTTCAATCCTTAATTCCGATTCATTCATACTTTCATCCAAAAATCCATTTCGATCCAGATTAATACCACTCTTAGCATGCATGTTCTAAAATATTTTAAATCATAGAAATGGCATATAAACATAGTCATTCTAACATGGATTCACCTACATGTATAATATGTTTATCATGTTCGATCAAGAATAGCATGCAACTCAAAACCGAATTCAAATAGCAATTAACAAGCAAGAATCATATAATCTAACCTTATGAAGCTTGAATACTTGAGCTATAATATCAAACAATATTTTGAAGATTAAAAATCGGATCTTCTTGTTCTTCTTTCAGCCGAGAGCAAAACACACACAAACACACTCAAGTTTTTGCATGTAAAATGAAAATGAAGAGAAAGGGTGATGACTATCATCGGCCAACATACACACAAACATGAGGTTAGTGGAAGGTCTAGGGGGGTAGGGTGATGACTAATCACCCCCACTACGGCCACCTAAACACCCACCGCCCCACTCACAATTAAAATATAAATTAATTAATTAATTACCACATTAATCAATTAATTCACAAATAATAGAATTAAATCACATAATTAATTCAAATACCAACTTAAACTTGATTAATTACCTTAATTAATCTAGGCCGGGAAATAGGGTGTTACAAATGGCTACAAGTAACGAAAAATTTAAATAATTACAAGGCCAAAAACCCGGCACCAAACACCAAATCAACCATACAAACGATAATCAAGAACAAGGCACACAAACGGTCTAGGTTTTCATCGGTTTTGCACATTAAACATAATAATATTCATTCATGAATGTGTTGTCTTTGTCCATGGTGAAATTGCATGATTTAACCATGGATCTCAAAAACTTACAAAGAGAAGAAAAAACAAGCCAACTTATCGAAGAAACAAATACAATAATTGATCTACGAATGGTATAGGTAACAAGTGGCTTCAAGGTTTATAAAAACTAATATTTTAAGATCATCACATGGTCGAAAAGCCACAACCAAGGGCTGTCCAAAAATTTGAACCACATAAACCTTCAAAAAACGATTTTTAACCACTTTTACGTATACCTCGTTAATCGAATGGCACATACGATGGCTCTGATACCACTGTTGGTGATATAAAAGAAAACAATACCTAATAATATATATAAACGCAGCGGAAAACATCACCAATAGCCGGATCTACGTATTGCCAAAACAATCAAACGAAAAAGATAAGAATCGATTACTTTTAATCACTGTTATGGAATACGATTCGGGATCTTGTTGTGTTGTCTTAAAACCTTAGTGTTCAATGTAGAACACCTCTAATGTAGTCCACACTACACTTCCTTGATCACCAATGGATGTTAGTCCTTTTGTAATGCTTGAATTAATCACCAAGAACAACCATTTGTTGCTTGGATCATTAAGAACACAAAACCCTCCAATTTTAAGATCAAAATAAAAAAACTCTTCATGTATATTATGGGGTCACGAAATTTTAAATGTATATATATGAGAGAATTAGTTTGAGATAAATATAAACTCTTTCATGTTTATCTCTTCCTAATGCCAATAACTACAACCGATCTTTGTAGTCCTTAAGCATTTAGTTGATATTAATGGAATTGAACATGCACTTAGGGATGTAGCTAAACTTGCATCTATTTTTAGGGTGCAAACGTTGTATTGAACCAACCAAATGACTGAACTTCATGGATGCCATTTACAAGTCAATCTCGTTATGGTAGCATCAATCTTCGTTCCATAGACCAGATATGCATGTTGGACTAAAACATGGTTATGTTTATATGTTGATAATGTTTAAATGTTAATCCTCTTACTCGGGCAGCCAAGACACGCGATCATTGCCTGCGGGCCGGACCTTGGGGAAGGGTCGGTTCAGATCCACAGGATCTCGGGCGTAGGGCTTGCCTGCGTAAACAACCTTCTGTATACCCATTTGCATCCAATAGCTTGTTTTCCTTGTGGTAGTTGAGTTAATGTCCACATATGATTATGATCAAGGGCCTGTATTTCCTTGTTCATTGCTTTAGTCCACCTGAAATCTTGAGATGCTTGAAGAAAAGATTGTGGTTCCACTAATCTATCTACAAAATTGATGAATTTGTGAGTGTTTGGTGAAAGATTGGTGTATGAAATAAAATGAGAATGATGGTGTTTTGTGGTGGTAGTGTGAGCATTATGTGTATGATTCTCGAAAGATTTGAACCTGTGTAGATTCTAAACATCATTGTGCATTGTTCAAGTGGGAGTATGTTAGACACATGCATACTCATTGCATAATGAGTTAGTGTCACTATCGATATGAACCTAGTAGGTCCCACACGCCATATGGATATCATAGTAGTTAATCGCGGCCGGTTATGATGTGCATAACTATCAACCCCTTAGATTTTCTTTAGGCGCATTGAATTATTATTTGTTATGATTGCAAAAGCATCTGGTGACTTGCATTCATGAAAAAGCATATATCAATATTCTTAAGTTGAATTTTGATTTGCACGATTAGAGCAAGTCATGCCATTAAATCACGCATGGTTGTGCTCGGTGTATGGTTTTGGACAAGGCGCGTGGTCATTTGCTCATTGGCATGGATTTCATTACTCACGGCCATGTTTTGTAAACATGTGTGAACTTCTTATCACATTGCCTGAAATGCAAGATGATCGATGAGGATCACATGCATCTCATCATCTTCTTCTCGTTCTAAAGACTTGTAATTGAGGTAAGTGAGTTTCATGGAGATACATATCTATGGTCTTATATGTATATCTAGAGAGAGAACCCCATTTTAGAGAGAGAGAGAGAGAGCGATAGAGAGAGAGAGAGAGAGAGAGAGAGAGAGAATGTGAGTTTTAAGCTTTTAAGTCTGGATTATAAGAAGGGATTGATGCTAGGACAAAACTCGGGTTGATTGCTGGTTGTTTTCTGTTAGTACTTCTACCCTAGAGTCTACATCTGAATCCAAAGACAATTTATAGTAAATTCTATACCTTGGTTTTAATCAAGCAAATCACTACAAGAAAAATCATTTTTAGGAACGATATTTGTTGTCCCTAAATCTTATATAGTCGTCTCTAAAATCATTTAAGGATGCCATGTCGTCCCTAAATGTTTATATGTTTATCTTGCTTTTGTTGCGTGCTTTCATGTCCTATAACCTTGTTGTAAAAAAAATATGAATAGATACACCTTGTTGTATATGAAAATTTTACAATTCAGTATTTGTAATGTCATATACCTTAATAAAAAAAACATAAAAGTGTATTTATCTTTGCATTAATTTTCAATTTGCGTAACATTTAATATTTTTAAATCAAATTAGTATACTATACATTTTTTAAAACAAAAAAAAAGGTTGCACGAATTAAATGAAAAATATACTAAAGATAGTTCCACAAATTATGTATTCACTTATATTAAGGTATTAACTGAAAAAAATGCATACTTTACTAATCCGCTTAGCAGAATTATAAATGGATTACATAATCTTGATCTTTAATATATATTAAAAGAAAAGATAGAGATGAACTGGAATTAATTCGGTTGAGTATTTTCCTCGAATGAGGAAGTTGGAAACAAAAGATGATGTAATGTTAATATGAATATTAAGATGGATTGTGAGAGGAAGAGTGCTGCAAATGTCTTGAAGAACAAATACATTTCCTTCTTTAACAGTATGCCATATTGCCATCACTAATATTTCTTTGGTATCTAAATTTTAATATTATATATATATATGTGTTTTCAGTAAACTAAAGAGTGTTTGTTATTATTCTTTGTAAGTGATTTTAATCTTTTACAATTTATAAGTGTCCGCTGATTTTCTTGCAAACATGATTTTGAAGAAGGGATCGAGTCCATATTTGTTTTTACAAACATTATTTTTTAAATATAAAGCAATCTCAGACACTTACTAAAAAAGTTAAACTTTTATATTCATTTGATGATGTTATTTCAAGTTTAGCTATGTGAGCTCTAGTAACCTTGCATATATAACTTTTTCTTATATCAATAAAATATTATATATTACCTATTAATTAAAATAAATTATATATCATATTAAAAAGTTTAATTAATTAAGTTGAGTAGATTGAAACAAAGATGTGGATATGAGGGTTGGGGTGGGGAAGTAGTAACATGGAGAGATTGGAGTGTGCCATACAACCCTACTCTATAGGCAACTTATCTTGTTTCTAACATGCCTTTATGAGAATGACACTTCCCCACACCATCTCCCTTTTCATGTGCATTGGTCTTGGCTGATTGAAACTGCATTTTCATTTGTATATTTTAATATTAATGTTTCAAAATGAACTAATAATATGCTATTTTTAACTCAATATTTGATCCTTTTGATGTTGAATAATTGACATATTCAAATACTCATCCTATTTAGCCCTACAACATGTAGTTATTCTTATTGTTCCTGGTAACGTGATTTTTGAATATTTTTTTAACAACAAACACACTATCTCTGTGTTTACATCGAGACTTGAATTGTAAACGTTTTACAAAGAAGAACATCTTAATGACTCCATTGTATCGCTAAACCAAATACTCTTTAGTAGTAACATAGTTTTAGATGAAAGCAACCAGTTTAGAAGTCTCGCCATTAGCTAGGATATGCTTTGATATCCTTATGAGCTCGAGTCAAGCTATAATAACTGAATGTAATTCTAATATGTCCTGTTTAGATTTTAAAATCCAGATAAACTAAAATCTCCAAGTCTAAGTTACGTTGGTGTTTATGGGAATGTAAAAACATAAGATATGGTATAAAAATCTTTTTTTTTTGTAAACAAAAGGTTATTATTTGTGTTTAGACAGATCTTAAACCCACATTCACTAATACTTATTCATTTGATATATATATATATATATATATATATATATATATATATATATATATATATATATATATATATATATATATATATATATATATATGATAATATCCAAAAATAATATTCAGATTTAGTAAACTTAAAAGCGTTATTAACTCTTCTTAAAGAAGAAAAAGGAACCATGTATGTAGTTGGCACTATTTTCTTTTGAGCTGGCCTTTCAGTGTTTTGGGATAATAAATAAGGTATGATTAGTTATATATTTGAAGTTATTAGTTGTGTAACTTTATTTAGTTTAGCAGTTGGAACTACTCACACAAAAGGGATTACAAGTGTAAAAGTGTCTACTACCAACTTTATGCATTTAAATGGTAAAAAGGGATTTTCCTTTTTCTATGGGATATTACTTACTTTGCATCCAATGTTGTTGTCTTCTGATATTCAAACTTATAATATGCTAGACACTACTATCCATAATATTCCTTTGTAACTTTAATTGAGAATAAGATAATTTTTTAAATACTATATGTAGGTAACAATATTTTGTTATACATATATAATTTAACTCAAAGGAATTTTAATCATCTCAATGTGTTAATGATTTAACTAGTATATGTGTATGTGTATAACAATATTTAAATTAGGTGACTGTATATATCATTTTCTATTATCATAATTTAATTATAATAAACCTGAAACATAATCATATCACCTATGACTAATTATGTCACATGTGTTATGTTTCTTTTAACTAGCTATCATCTTCTACATTGGTTTCATACTTTAATTTGAATGAACAAAATAAATACTATTATTGATCGGATAAAACATAAATCATAAGTTTTTAGACAGTTTTAAAAGCTACAAACACACAGTTCCTAATTGAAGTTAACCAACTAATAGAATATATGGTTAAAACATGATTGACATTATAAATAAAATAGAAACTAAAATAAAAATCATGAAAATGGGATGATCAAATTTGAAATTTGTGCATTTAGGGAAATAATTTGAACAAGAGAGTTGAGAAACTATCTAAGTCGTATGTCATCTTACCTGGTTATTATTAATTTTTCGTCCATAAAAAATCGATCCTTAAACGTTAAGCGAAAAAAAGTTTTAAACCATGTTTCGACTTTAACAAAACTCTAAATGAATGTTCAATATTTGAATATTATAAAACTCTAAAATGAATGTTATAAATAAGTTCACTCGTGATTTTAACAAATCTTCAAGATTCTAGTAAATCTTCTTAACTATTAATGTGTTAGAGCATCTTTAGTGAACGTCTTATGGACCCACACCACTCCTATGTTACATTTCAAGAAGGATATCGTTGTATGAAAGATGATCTTAATAGCTAGTAAATGGAGTGGTTCCCACTCACTTTACCAAATCATATAAACTACATAGGCTAAACCTAAAAGATAAAGTTGAACACAAATAATTTCCTGATATCGTAATACATCAAACAGTAAACAATTTACGAATACTCAATACTACATAATTAGAATTTATGAGTTACTTCATTCTTATCGATTGTTTTTTAGGTCAACACACAAGCTTGCTCCACTTATTTCACCTCAAATGAAAGTGGGTACGGTTGATAGATATGATATGAAGAAATTGTATGCAATGGATCGACAAAATGCACATGCAAGGTATTAAGAACAAAATTAAGAGGAAATTAATACCAAAAAGTTAGGATGTTAATTAAATAACTAGTACATGATACGAACATATATTTTAATGCAAGAAAAATTTGCAAAATTGAGTTTGGGTTGAATCCGACATGATCATAATAATGATGGGGAGTTTGATTGGCTCCCTCTTTAACAATAAAACCAACCCACATGTGTCTCCATTATATGCTCACCTTCTCTCCCTCTCTCCCTTTCAATAATTATCATTAATTATTATTTTTATTATTAAACTTAATTCACAACTCACAACTTCGACTTCCTTCCTTGTTTTACTTTTACACCTTCATTTTATAATCATTATCAATAACCTAGGTTGAAGGTTACCAATGGTAGACCGAGACCCATAAAATGTTTACTATTTCACAAGTAATGCGATTCTATAAAAGTTTTTCAAATAGAGTTTTCGGGATTTTACATTCTAAATTTTTAAAAGGATTCCATTAATATCTCATGATGACTATATTGTACATACCATTATTTAATAATATATTTAAATAACATGCATACAAGTTTAGTTGAAATGGAGGTAGCGAACAGGAAAACCAAAAGTTGATTGGAGTAATTATTGAAAGGCGAACGTGTCAAGTACGCACGGAGGAAGCATCTCTCCATCCATGTTTTTTTGTTTGTTTTAGTAGGCAAATGAATCAATCATGAGATATATGTATTACTTTGCAAAGCGTAAATTAGTTTCAAATCAGTACATTAGGGATTGTAAGTTTGTGACGTTATAACTTAAAATTAATTGGTTATGAGAGTAACCCAAGATTCTTATAAAGTTCATTATAAAATCACTCTTTGTCCAATGTGAGATATTACTCAACACGCCCCTCACGTGTGACGTTCTTTTTTTTATCGCGCTTAACACGTGGATACCTATGAGTTACGTGGAGTGGGTGAACCTTGCTCTGATACTATGTAAGTTTGTGGGGTTCCAACTCAAAACCAATTGGTTATGAGAGGAGTAGCCCAAGATCCTTATAAAGCTCATTACAAAGTCACTTTTCGTCCGATGTGAGACATTACTCAACAAGGGTGATTCTATTAAGCCTTCTTTAATAGTCTAGATAGTCTTCCTTGATATGACATATGTGCGTGTTTGATATGCATTAAAAATTGTAATTGAGTGATTTGACATGTGTGTTATGTGAGAGGAGGGGAGCCAAATAGTAGCAATTAAACATTAAATTTATGGTAAATGTTATTGAATAGTAATTTAAATTTTTTTAAATGTATTGTCATAATTGAGAAGATGTTCTCTGATTTATTTAAAAGAAAGAAGATAAAGGATTTAGGGTGAAATACGGTTTAATCATCAAAATTTCTGTTAGTTTTCGGTTTAATCATCAAAGTGTTTTTTTAACAAAATAACCATAAAGTGTATGTTGACTTGTAAGTTTAACCATATTCTCCATAATTTATCTTCACCAGCCGGATGCATCAAATTTAGGGCTTCATATGTTGGATCGAAAACACAATCACACAAGATTCATCAAAATACTTTCTTTATTTCTTCTGTAAATCACATACAAGTTTATACAATGAATCAGTCACACACTCACTGTTTTCATACACACACTCTCTGCTTAAGAATCACTCTTGTTCTAATCCGAGAATCACACTCTTACATACGAGAATCGCTCTCTTCTATATGAGAATCACTCTACCAAAATCTGTACATTGTATGCCTATATATAGATCTTTGATATGGCTGTTATTTCTGTGGTTTCCGGCCGGTCATTCGCCGTTCGACGGTTACCGTTGACGGTGGTTGACGGTGGCAGTCGGCGGCGTCCATAGGGTGGTGTTACAACCTTTAAATACAGTAATAATACATTTAATATAAGTTTTAATATAACCTAATTTTATTTATTTTAAACATATCGGGATTAATCCATCATTCTCCCCTTAATCTCGATCATGTTGTAATAGGTCTTGAACGCCAAGTAGTCATCTCCCATGTAGCCTTTGGGTGTCGAGTCTTCATTGTTCTTAAGTTCTCGCAACTTTCATTCTCACAATCTTCTTTAATCTTTGTGTAGTAGTATCACACAACTCCACTTGTTCTTCGTGTTGGTCGTCTCACATAACCTTGGTCTTTGTGTAGTCGTCTCACATAACTCCACTTGTAGTTGTCTCACACATCTTCACTTGCATTTGTCTCACGCATCTTTCATTGATCCAATCATAGGAACATTTACACATCTCACATGTTGTTAACCACATCATAAGGTATGGTTCCTGCACTCACCTCAATTTTTCCTTTGCACTCTCTGTGATTTGTTTGATTCGTGCACTCACTGCAATTCCTGCACTCTCTACAATTTCTGCACTCACTGCGCCTAGGTTTGTGCACTCACAACACTTTGGTTTGTGCATTCACTGCACTCACTTTTCTTTCTGTACTCGCTGCATTCGAACAACCTCTTCTCTTGTATTTCCTTCATTCTCAGTAATGGTTGCCATGAGTAGTGTTGGCTCTAGATCTTCCTCAATAAGATTTGCCCGTTCTCTGACTTGATTCGTACGTTTGGTTGGACATTCATAGGCAAAGTGTCCAAGTTTGTGACATCGGTAGCATGTAATTTTAGACTTGTCTTTTGTATCTTCTTCAAAAGACGCATGTTCTAGTGAGGGTTCCCAATTCTTTCTTTCTGACTTGAAACTGTTATTTCCTCGTCCTCTTGATTGGTTAGGTCTGCCACGACCACGTCCTCTAGAACTATTTCCACGATCTTGTTGTTGTGTGAACATCAAACCCTCTTGTATGTCCACAGATTGTTCCTTTTTATATTTGAGTCTCTCCTCAAATGTTTTTAGTCTGCCAATTGCCTCATCTAACGACATGGTATCTAAATTTGCATATTGTTCAATAGATGCAACAATCTGAAGGTATCTATCTGGTACGGCATTTAGCAATTTCCGTACAAGAGTAGAGTCTTCATAAATACCCGTCAACTTCGTGGTAAATGAATCTATTGATTCATTTTCATTCATTTTTAACATCTCAAATTCTGATTTGAGTGTTTGTAACTTCGCCTGTTGGACACTGTATACCCCCAATGTGTCTCATATTCAAGGCGTTCCAAACTGCCTTTGCAGTTTTATATTTTGAAATAAGCAATAATTGGTCCTCGGGAAGTGATTGGTAAATATAAGCATTCGCTGTCTTATCCTTTTTAATATCAACCTCAGTTGATAAGTCTGAATCAATCATTTTCCATAAACCATTTGCTTCTAGAATGACTTGCATTCTAATTGCCCAAGTTGTATAATTTGTTGAATTTAACATTGGGCTTTGAAATGGGTTGTCAATCCCATTTCTTTAATTTTGGAAGTATCACCCCTATTTACCTCACCTTCGGTCATTTTAAAACTTAAAATAACCCTTTCAAAAACTTTATTTATATAATAGCCAAAATAAAAATATGATAATAAAGGTTTGTTGTTTAAAATTTTGAACACAATATTTATTATAATCTAATTATAAAATATGTGGACCTTGTTCCACAAAATCAAAAACAAATTGATTTTCTTGTTAAAACCTTTTTAACTAAATGGATCTTTGTTTATTTACAAAACGTGGGTTTCGTATTTCGTAAACAGAAACCGTGGGCTACACTAATTAAAAGTTGCGGGCTGTTATATATGTATAAAACAAAACGTAGGCTTGGTTAAGAAAAACAATTTCAAACTTTGTTTTGAAAAATGGCCTTTTGTTAAATCTTTGTTTATTTACTTCTCCGGTTGTCTTCTCCGGTTAACCTCTCCGGTTCTGGTCACGGTAAGTTTTCCGTTTAGGGTGCCGCGGTGGTAGACTCTTTCGGCCGCCGCTGGGTATCCCCTTTTTTGAGATTTAATCGAACCCCAAATGATGTTGTTGATGGGTGTTCTTTCTGTTGAATCTCTGATGGGTTTTCCGGTCACTTTTCGTCGATAAATGATGAAGCTTGGTTTAAAACCTTGGCTTTGATACCAATTGTTGGATTGAAAACACAATCACACAAGATTCATCAAAATACTTTCTTTATTTCTTCTGTAAATTACATACAAGTTTATACAATGAATCACTCACACACTCACTGTTTTCATACACACACTCTCTGTTTAAGAATCACTCTTGTTCTAATCCGAGAATCACACTCTTACATATGATAATTGCTCTCTTCTATATGATAATCACTCTACCAAAATCTGGACATTGCATGCCTATATATAGATCTTCGATATGGCGGTTATTTCGGTGGTTTCCGGCCGGTCATTCGCCGTTCGACAGTTACTGTTGACGGTGGTTGACGGCGGCAGTCGCCGGCGTCCATGGGGTGGTGTTACAACCTTTAAATACAGTAATAATACATTTAATATAAGTTTTAATATAACCTAAGTTTATTTATTTAAACATGTCGGGATTAATCCATCGTCATAAAGACCATTTTCATCACTGCACATTACGTTCTTCTGTTACAGTTCGTAACCCACCAGATGGCAACAAAGATCTCCCTTTCATCTTCATCATGTTCTAATCGTTCATCAAGCTCTATTGATGGTGAATTCAAGGTCTGTAATTGTAAACATCCATCACCAAAGGTAATATCATGGACCGAAGAAAACCAGGTAGGAGATTTTGGGGCTGCCATAATTACAAGGTGATTTCAGTATCTTCATTCCCTAATTCTAAACAATCCTCAATTCCATCTCTAATTATTTGATTAATTATTCAATTTGATCAATCTTGTTTAAGATCCTCTCAAAAAGTGCAAGTTTTTTCGAGGGATTTATCCTAAACTCAACTTTGATTGGTACGAGGAACTTGTATACAGGATGCACAATAATTTGTTGGAAGCAAAATGTCAATGTTCAGTGATGTACAAGATCAAAGTTAAAATTCTTGAAGAAGAGGTGGAGAAAAGCAAGAAAATAGTGAAAATTCTTAGTGTATGTTTGTTTGTAATGCTTAGTGCTATGTTGTTTGTAATGCTTAGTGCTATGTAATGCTTCTTGTAATGGTTTGAACAAACCTGCTGTAATGAATTGAATTTATAAACGAAAATTAAGTTTTGTGCCTTTTATGTTGTATCAGTGAAGTGTTCAATGTCTGCAAGTATTTTCCACTCAAAATAAACAATACAATATATAACAGCAACCATTAAGTAGCTTTCCATTCAAAATAAAAAAGTTGACCAAGTACATAGTGTTAGATTATGTGCAGAGATAGATAACATGTATCATCGTGTCCAATACTATGTGACACTAAAGGATCACACCGCTGCACACCCAAATAGAACCTTTTGGATTTTACCTTTTTTTTTGTGTATGACAATAATTAATAGTTTAATTAATTATTGAGAAAAGAGAAAAATAATAAAAGATATTTATTATTTAAAAGGAGAAGTTGATATTTAGTTTAAATATTAACGGGACCAATTAATTAATAGTTATTAATTAATTACAAAGGTCGAGGGTATATTCTGTAATTGATTAATAGTTTAATTAAAGCTGCGCTTTAATTAAACGGGCTTAGGCCTAATAAGGGTTTATTATATAAACCTTATTAAGTCTCATTAATCACATAAGTCAATTACAAGTCAAAAAGGATAACCCTAAAAAGCTCTTTCCCTCCTCTCTCTTTCTCGGCGGCGGCGCAAGAAGAAAAGCCGAACCACCAAGGGTGGTGGCCGGCGGCGACGCGGAAACACACACACACAAGGGTCACGGTTTGATCCAAGGTTTAATCCTTAGGCGGTCTAGCAGCCCGTTCGAGGCGGTGTAGTAGCGGTGGATAACCTGCACCTGTCTAGAGGCTTGAAGAAACTTTTTGTTTTGACATCAAAGGTATAACTTTCTTACCCTCTTCCTCTTTTAGTTTCTGTACGAGTTAGATGAGATCACTGGAGGGGGTTTTTATTCCGCTGTGCATGTTATTATATGTTTTTATACCCTACAAAACCCTTCAGTGGTATCAGAGCCACTTCTAACCTCGTAGGAGACTAGATATGTTTCTTTTTATTCTGATGAAATATGATTCTGTTTTATCCAGAAAGAAATTTTTTAATCATCCAAGTAAATAGAATTCAAGTTTATGTTTTCTATTGGATTAGATTAATTAGTTTTTGGATAAATAGATTGTTAGATTTAAATTTTAATTAAATCTGTTTTTTTTATTGTTGTTATTTGCGATAACCGAGAGCATCAACACCACCCTAATCGACGGCGGTCTCAAGTCTGGGACGGGAGTCACCGGCTGCCGATGATCGGCGGCGGTCTGCGGTGGTTGTAGGGGTACGTGGCGCGGAGAGCGACGAGTTAGCGACGCGGTTAGCAGCCCAGTTAGCGGCGCTAACTGTGTGGTGGGCTTCGGCCCAGAGAACCACGACCCAGGAGGCCTGCGGCCCAGTTTGGGTTTAGCGGCTGGGGTTAGCGACGCTAAAGGCTGTTTTGGGCCTCGGCCCAGTTTTTGTTTCCCGGTCCGTTTCCGATCAATGACCCAGTTTAAATATTTGGCCCAGCCTGCGGTTCAGATATTTGTGGTCAATATTAAATTAAGATACAGTTGTTATTTTAATTTAAAGTCTAAATATTATTTTGAGTTTTTGATTAATTATCAAGTATAAAACTTGAAATAAATATTTATTGCAAATAACCGAAAAACAATATAGGGGTTTTAACAGGTTGTTAAAATCAGTTATTTTCATCAAGATGAATAATTAGAAATCAGTTGTTGTTGTACTTTCATGTATTAGTTTAGTACATGTTTGGGATGCCATAGCCGAGCCTTTTAGACCTTGTGGATTGTTTATTTTTCTGCACTTGTGGTTGTGATTGATTTTATTATTCTATGGTGTGGGGAGGCATGTGTGCCACTTACAACCCCTATTATATTTTGTAAAAGTACTAGAATTAGCGGGCATGCGTACCTTTGATCAATCTTGTAATTTTTATATTTCTAGTTTTTTAGACTTTAGAATAGAATAGATTATTAGAATAAATATGAAGCTGATACAAGAACCAAGAACCAAGGAGCAGGGAGCAGAATTGGATGCTGGAGCCAATGAGAGCTTCAGAACGCCATGCCATGTGTGTTGTGTATTTCCACTTAGGTTTTGACCGTCGGGTTTTTCGTGTGGCTCACGAAACCGACATTAGTTAAGGGCAAGTATAAGGCATAGTTGTTTGTGGTTGTTTTATTTCTTTACATATTATATATATGCGTGGTTGTGATTAACACGATGAAATAAAACAAGGGTTTTAATAATAGTTAATTATTGAAACAAATGTTTTAAGGAAAACTGGCTTTAAAGTTTTTCTCGTTAAAAACTTGAAAATCCTTTTTAGAAAAATCTTAGATTAGTGTGCTACCCACCTAATGGTACACCCTTGCTGTTAAACGGTACTCGGGTGTCGGAAGTGCCCAAACCTTGGGCATCCGGGTTCAAACCATTGCGGGAAGGGGCATGAAAGATTATGCGATAATCGGGAGTCCCGGCCAGAATTCATGCTGTCTTAGGTGGTGCGATCTATTTTGGTGATAATCGGGAGTCCCGGCCCAAAATGCACTAGAGGGACTAAACATGCACGGTTCTTGTATCTGATGTCCCGCGGATCTAGGAGTCGTGTCTGATGGTCTCGTAAATTATATGAATGAAGCAATGCTAGATCTTTAGTGTGTGTTTGTGTGTGTATAAGGTAATGAGAGAGAGCCGAGAGCTTGAGAGATTTCACAAACACAAAGGATGAATAATGCAAAGCTTAGTATTGAAATGTGGGGGAAATGCCTTTATATAGCATTTCCCCAACTTTGAGTAATTACATATTACACCCCTCACTTTAATAATTCTAACAATCTCCCCCTAAGTGAGGTGTGTAATCATTCACAACAAATAAATACATAGATCTATTCGTATGCCGATTTGTTGCGAATGCCGAATGCCACTTGCCACTTGCGTATTTGCCTTCTGCTTGCCAGTGTCGTTCTCATCCTTTCTATAGCACGATAGGCTTCCGCATGTTCTTCATCAATATAGGCTGTCCGGTTATCCCACACTTTCTGATGTATCTTATGATGGAGAATTTTCAAAGAGCCGTCTGAATACGCCATGAGTTCATCAAGTCTGATGAAGATCTTTTGGCCTTTTGTATTCGTTGAGACGACCCCTCGATAACCTTTGATGTTTGGATGCCCATCATAGATAACTGTCAATTCTTCAAGCTTTTCTAGATCTGGATGGCTCTGATTATGCTTAAAGAGATTGACTTTCAGATATTTGTTTTCAGCTCCGAGTTGCAGATCATGTTCCTCAAAGTATTCCATTAAATTTCTCATGTATTTCATCAGAGCACCTCTTCCAAACTCTTCTTCATGCCACTTTCCTCTTTTCTAAGAGAGGGTGTCAAAGATAAAGCTGATGTCTTCAATACTTACAAACCTTAAGTCTACTTTGTTGAGGAAGTATGACATGTTGTTTGCCCTTCTGACATGAAAGATGGCATACTTTATTCTGAAGGTTGTCTGAGTATAGATATTGATAAGTTCAACTATAGTATACTCTGATTTGATCTCTTCGGGTTTTGTCATGGACTGAGAGAGGATGTGTTCATATCTTCTTCTTTGTTTGTAGTACATGTTCTGCAACTCAGGGGAAATAACCTGTATTAGCTCATTGCTGAATATGTCTGGAATTCTTTCTTCAAGATTAGCAGCGTTGACAAAATAAGGTTTCCATATAGGTTGTTGGGCAACACTTCTTATGAACATGTTGCCTGCATCAAGTCCTGGATCCCCACGATACACTGGAGGAGCAGGTGGCACAATGAAGCTCCTTGGCAAGGGCCATTCAGACTCTTGTCTTGTTTTCTCAGTTGCCTCTCTCTGTTTGTTTCTTTCAAGTACATCGGCAGCTGATTCTTGAAACTGGCCAGGAGGAGGGAAAGTTTCATGAACTTCAACATTAATCCCACTGAGAACCCTGGACACGTCGAAGATTGATTTCTTTTGTTTAGGCTTTCTCCTAGCTTCCCTTCTAGAAATTGTTTCCCTTTCTTTTCTTTTAAGTGCAAGTTCTTTTTCACTGGGAATATCATCAAATTTGTGGACAATTCTAGGAGAATCTGGACGTGCAGCAAACTCGACATATTCATCAATGCCTTTGAATAGTCTTTCAATCTCAGAATCCTCAGTCTCCTCCTCCGGTTGAGCAGAACTACCTTCCCCCACATGCCTTGCAGGTGATGTGTGAATAGACTCATATAAATCTTCCACTTGTTCCTCTGAGTCACTAGACCAGTCAAACATCTCGGCATGGGGCTACTCGTAAGGTATTTCACCTTCTTCAAGATCACTTGGCCCCGGTTCAGATTGTTGCTGAGGTACATAAAGTACAATTTGTTTTTCAGCATCTTCCTTTTGTTGTCGTTCATAAACTTCATCGGCCATATGTTGTTGTTGGTGTTGACTTCCAGATCCAGTTGAACTTATACCTGCAGATAAGTATGAAGTAACAAGTGGGACAGGTACAGTAGCAACAACGGAGGGAGCAGACATGTATTTTCTCCTTTTCTCCCCCTCGGGTTGATCATCCGGATCCTGATCATCCCGCCTCCTCTTACTCCCCAGTGCCTGAGCCTGACAAGTTGTTTCTAGGCTAGTCAGCCTGTCTGTGACCTTTGAGAGAGAGGTGTAGAAACCTTTGGTGATCCCATCAATCTTTCTGTTTACATCTTCATGAAACTCTTGAAAGTCATCCATGGAGATTCCCGATGGACGCTGTTCGTTACGAAGAGTAGTCAGAAGGTCTTGATCATGTGCAGATTCTGGCCTTTGCTCCAGAAGTCTAACATACAACATGCTCTTTAAACCATCTACAGACATAGTAAAAGGATCAGGTTGTGATTGAGGCTCTGGAACTGAAGGACGGGCAGCAAGAAGTGTTTGAATTCGGTGTAGCTGCTCAGCTTGGGCCTTGGAGGCTTGCTCTATCCGATCCAACTTTTGATTTGTCATCTGTAGTTGTTGGTGGATTGGTGACACGGCTTGTTGAATATGTTGTTGAAGTTCTGCACGTGTAACAAACCCGGAATCACGAAGACTTCCGGTTGAAGTACTAGCCACATAGGCAGTACTACCTACTGGAGCAGCAGGGATGTTGGCTCCAGCAGGATTTCCTTCCAATCCTCGAATGGAACCTTGAAAGGTACCACCTCTGGAAGTTGAGGAGACTTGTTGAGCCAACAAGCTCAGTGCATCGATTGTTACCCTGTGTTGGTCAAGATATGCGAAAATCCGCGGTATGTCAAATCGTGCATCAAAAGGAGTCGAGGACAAGGGAGACGGTCCTCTTTGTTCAATAGGTCCAACACCCAATTGGGGTTGACCCAGTGTATGTGCTATAACCCTGTGCAATAAAGACGGAGTCTGTTGAGAGACACCGTAGTGGCTTGGTGGGGCAGAAACTTGCACGGGTGGGATCACCGCGACTTGTTCAATATGAGGCCCAACAATGTCAGGCCCCATAGTGGATGTGGCTTCCCGGCTTTCTGGGTGTGGTGTTCCCTCAACACTCATATTTTCTTTTCTCACCTCCTCTCGTTCACTCATACTCCTATCTTCTTCTTCTTCACCACCGCCAACTCCATATCCGGCATATTGATTAGGATTTAGTAAAGAATCAGGAGTGACAGAGCCAGATTCAACAGATAGTGAATGACTTGGTGAGGTGACTGGAATGTCATGTTCAGGGGCAACTATGGCCCTGCGAATGATAGGAATGGTGGTTGTTTGGGCAGTTGAAGTCAAAGGAATGACCAGACCACCAGGTTGTGGAATGACCTGAGTAGTTTGAACGGGGTGAGTCTGGTCGGGAGAGGTAGTATGTGGGTCCAATAAGTTTCATGAATGAGGGTGTGCTTTCTGCTGGTTGTTCGATTGGTTGGTCAGGGGTGCCCACGGGAGATATACCAAGTTCAAAGGAAGGGGCATCTCCTGGATGGGAAGCAGACTCATCATGAGAAGAACTGGATGACTCAGAAACGTCAAGACCAAGTTCTGTAAGAACAGCTTAGGTGCGGGTGGATTGAGAAAGAGATTGAACGATGGCTTGAATGGTGGCGGGATCATAAGTATCCCCTCCCTCTCTACTCTCAACACCTTCACCTTCTTCACCACCCCTCTCAGAATTTTCCCTCTCCTCTTCCCTCTCAGCATCTCCCATAGATAGCTGAGGCCTATCCTCTATTTCCTCACCAGGTGCTACTCCTCCCTGGGCAGGTCTGGCCGGCTCTGGCCCGACCATGGAGGTATTCCTACACTCTCCCTATAGCTTACAAGAATATCATTCTGCTCACAAAGGTCCAGTAGAGATACAGGGAATGGTCTTGGAATTGGCAGATAGGCTGGAACAGCAGGTTTTACATGCAAGAAAAGTTTAGGAAGAATAGAAGGTAAACCTGTCCGGCGAGGAATATCAGCATTCCTATCCATCACATACTGGATGATCATTGGCAGGAAGCGGTGGTAGGGCAGCAAGTTAGCATCCTTTTTCTTCTGTGAGTTTTTTCTTAGCATAGTTGCCTTGATATCTTGAAAGAGCAGGAATGCATAATCCACATGCAAGAGGTTGGCTGCAGCAACAAAGAGTTTGAGTTGTTTCTCCGTTGGGAATTCGTAACCTGAATGCTTTGGAGTGAGACATCTTTGAAGCACCGTCATGAATGTATTATACTTTGGATGCAAGCCGGTGCGTTTGAATTGACCTTTCTTGGTGAGCTAACCATCATATCCCATCTCCAATATAGCTGCAAGACAAGCATCCTTGTCTGGGATTTCGTCAAAGTCTGTTGCAGGAGGTCTGTTGTCTGCTCTGGGTAGAGCAAAGATTGTTCTGAGGCGACTAAGAGATATATTGACTTGAAATTCGTCAACCTCCGCATGGATTACCTCATAACCCCTGTTATTTTCCCGCACATCACATGTTTTCCAAAATTGTTGCACGTATAGTTCAGGAACATGTGTGCCTGTTGTAGCTGGGTTATATGTGAGGAGATGGTTTAGGGGGTGAATTTTAAGGATCTCGGTGACAATGGGGTAGGCTGGGTTTTTAAGTTTGGTTAGGTCTACATAATGATTGTTTTCATGAGAGCCAGTGTTAAGAGACTCGGCTCGTGGCATGATCTCCTCTGGGCCACGTACAATTTGTGACATCTTATCTGTCAAAGAGATAAAACAGTTGAATTTAGAATAAAGAGATATGCAAGAAAATACCATTCAGCTTTGAATGTTTGGTCAAACTGTGATAAGTGAGTAAAAGTTGACCAAGTTGACCAAAACTTTAGAGTTTGAAATTTTGTGAAAAACCTTAACTCTGAAAAAAACCCATTGTGTACAGGATGATTTTAAGCATAGAAAAGTTGTTTTGTCACTATTAATATAGCAATTAGATAGTAATAAACAACTTTGTAGTACTGAAGTATAGTAAAAAAATCATCCTAACACCTCTTTTCGAGCCAAATATAGAGTCTTTAATGAAAACTCATATACCTCAAGAACACGAAGAACACTTTTTGAGATTTGTGAAATATTTTTACATCAAAGTGTTCTCCATGTGTTCAATATACCCATCGCATACTTTGTTTCATCAAACGAGTTTGTTTAGTGTCCCAAAAAGCCCTTAAAAGTCTCGAAACCCACTTTCGCATACATGTGTTCTAAGGCCGAAAAATACCCTTTTAACTCAAAATTTTCAAAAAGTAAACCGTACAAGTTGTTACCTTTGTTATGAGGAGTGTTTTGAGACTAAAAATGTAAATTTTGGCAGAGTAACGAGAGGGTTAGTGATTTCAAGTAACCAAAAACGAGAGAAAAACGTAAGTGATTTTGAATTTTGATCGCATAACTGATCTGATGGGGGATGGGATGGTTATAAAGTGAAAGGCCACGTGTCACGTGGTGATTGGTTGGGTAAAAGGTAAAAAAACACGGCTGATAGAAGTGTTCAATCGCATGCGATTCACACTTTGGTGTGTTAATCGCATGCGATTCAGCACAAGTGTTGGTCATTGTATCACCCCATACGAATCGCATGTGATTCACACCTTTTCTTCTTCAATCGCATGCGATTGATTGTTCAGTTTGGGACATGCATGCGATTCACATCTTTTCTTCTTCAATCGCATGCGATTGATTGTTCAGTTTGGCACATGCGATTGATGGTCATAGTTAGTCTATCGCATGCGATTGAGGGATAAGTAACAAGTGTTGTAATCACATGCGATATATTATCTATGCGATTGAATCTTTGGGGCTTTAATCGCGTGCGATTAACCCTTGGTCTCAATCTATGCGATTGACTCTTTGGGACTTTAATCGCGTGCGATTAACTCTTTGGTTATCCATGCGATTGATCCTAACTCAAGATATCTGAATTTTGAAAATTGAATTTTTCAGATATGGTTGATTTGAATGTTTGTTTGACACACTCCCCCTAGACTCTTGCATAATTTTTAGGGAATGTGTCAGTTTGATACTTCTCCCCCTACACATGTGCAGTATGTGTATGATTTTTCTCCCCCTACACATATGATACATGTGTAGCACCAGAAAGTTATTCCCCCTTGAGTGTTGCATCATGAAGCTGCACAAAGAACAAACAGTGTAACACCTACTCTAAACAAAAAGAAAAGAAAGGAAAAATGGAGCAACAGTATGTTATATTTTCAGATTGAGCATGCCTAACTTGGATACCAACTCAGTGAAGCGACTTTCGTCTAATGGTTTGGTAAACAAGTCAGCAAGCTGATTTTCAGTAGGAACATATTGGAGCTCAATAAGGCCTTTCTCTACATTATCTTTTATGAAGTGATAACGTATATCATTGTGTTTGGTTTTAGAGTGATGTACCGGATTGCAAGAGATAGCTATGGCACACTAGGAATCGCATAGTAATGGAATGTTGTCATACTTAAGGCCAAAGTCTGATAACTGTGTGTGTATCCAGAGACTTTGTGAACAGCACATTGCAGCAGCAACATACTCAGCTTCAGTTGTAGAAGAGGATACGCAGTTTTGCTTCTTTGAGGCCCAACAGACTAAACGATCACCCAGGAAGTGTGCACTACCAGAGGTGCTTTTCCTATCAATTCTGCAACCGGCATAGTCAACATCTGAGTAAGCATGTAGATCCAGATTTGAATCTTTCGGATACCACAGACCTAAATCCATAGACCCTTTAAGATATCTGAATATCCGCTTGAATGCCAGAAGATGTGACTCTTTAGGGTTTGCCTGAAATCTGGCACAGAGACAGGTAGAGAACATGATATCCGGACGACTAGCAGTGAGATACAGTAATAATCCAATCATCCCACTATAGTTTTCAGATCTACAGGAGAACCATCAAGATCTGCTGAGAGTTGTGCCTTAGCAGCCATGGGTGTGGATATGGGTGTGCAGTTAATCATATCATACTTCGTGAGAAGATCTTTGTTGTACTTTGATTGGCAAATAAAGCTTTCATGACTTAATTGCTTCACCTGGAGTCCGAGAAAGAATGACATCTCCCCCAATTATACTCATTTGGAATCTGTTTGCCATGATTTTAGCAAACTCGTCACTGTATTTTGGATTTGTAGATCCAAAAATAATATCGTCCACATATATCTGAACCAAAATCTTATCCCGACCCTTTGTCTTTGTGAAGAGAGTGGTATCAGTCTTTCCTTTGGAGTAGCCTTCACCAATCAAATATTCAGATAAGACGTCGTACCATGCATGCGGAGCTTGCTTTAACCCGTACAAGGCCTTATCTAAGGTATAAACATGATTTGGATGTTTTGAATTGATGAAACCCTCAGGCTGTGAGACATAAACTTCTTATTTAAGTACACCATTAAGAAAAGCTGTCTGCACATCCATTTGGAAGACACGAAAGCTTCTAGAGGCTGCATAAGCAAGAAATAGCCGTATGGCTTCAATTCGAGCAACAGGGGCAAAAATTTCATCATAGTCAATGCCCTCCTGTTGATTGTAGCCCTAAGCAACCAACCTAGCTTTGTTACGGATGACCAATCCATCCGAATCCCGTTTGTTCTTGAATACCCATTTAGTTCCGACAACAGATTTGCCATATGGAAGAGGAACTAATCTCTAGACTTTAAGACGATAAAATTGGTGTAATTCTTCCTGCATGGCAATTACCCAATCTGGATCATCTAATGCGTCACAAGTCTTGGTGGGTTCAATGATGCTTAAGAAACCCGAGAATTGGCATTCGTTTGCTGTTACTGATCTTGTTTGAATGCCAAGGGAAGGATCTCCGTTGATGTTCTCTTCAGCGTGATGTCTGGTCCACTTAGTTTCATGAGAAGTGGAAACTGAAGGAAAGAGATCTTGCAGGTGGTGTGCTTCTTCTTCATCTTCCGTAGAGAAATGAGGGTCTGAATCAAACACAGGAGGGCTCTCTAGGTCAGGAATCTGAGAAGTCACAGGGGGACAAGTGACAGAAATAGAAGTTGAATCCTCAGCGTATAGATCTGCAAATGGATTCGTCTCAGTGACCGTAGGAGCCGTTAGAGTAACATTTGTTTGAACAGTTGTGTCGTTCCTGTTGTCAGTTAAAACAGGAGAAGATTCAGATCGAAAGAAATCAAATAAAAAATCAAGATGTATATTTGAACTGGATGGATTGTCTGATTCTTTATTTTGAAGTGCAGGTCCTGAACAGGTATGTTCAGAAGCATTAACTGTTGATTTAGGTGGAAAATCTGTAACATTCAATGTATCATGAAATGTTACGTTGATACTTTCAACAATGCTCTTTGTATGTTTGTTAAAAACTTTGTAGGCTTTGGACTCAGTAGAATAACCTAGGAAAACAGCATCATCCGCTTTGGGGGCAAATTTTCCTAGATTATCCTTGTCATTTAGTACAAAGCACCTATTACCAAATACATGGAAGTATTTGATATTAGGCACTATGCCATTGGCCAGGTCATATGGAGTTTTATTAAAGCGTTTGTTAATGAAAGAGCGGTTCTGCGTGTAACAAGCAGTGCTGATTGCTTCAACCCAGAAGGAAGATGGGAGCCCGGAATATGAAAGCATTGTTCGAGCAGCTTCAACCAAAGTTCTATTTCTTCGTTCCACTACACCATTTTGTTGTGGTGTGTATGCAGCAGAGAACTGGTGGCTGATTACTACAAGGTCACAGAAGCTCTTCAGAGTACTGTTTTTGAATTCCGTTCCATTGTCTGTCCTGATAGAGACAACACTCTGACTATGCTTGTTCTGCTGTTGTTTGATGAAGGAAATGATTGTTGGAGTGGCTTCATCTTTTGAGCGCAAAAATTTGACCCAAGTATATATCTAGAGTAGTCATCCACCATGACTAAAATATAATTCTTCCCATTCTTGGACTGGATTCTCATAGGACCACACAGATCCATGTGCAGGAGTTCCAAAGGCTTCGTAGTGCTAAATACTTGTTTAGATTTATGAGAAGCCTTCTTCATTTTTCCTTTTTCACAATCTGGACACAAATGATCCTTCTTGAACCTTAACTTGGGAATGCCTCTCACCAAGTCACCAGTGACTAATTTGTTAATATTTTGAAAGTTCAGGTGAAAGAGTTTTCTGTGCCATTGCCAAGTCAGATCCGTAGATGCTTCGGACAGTAGACACACAGAGGTAGGAGAGTCATATTTTTCCAAGTCAATGGAATACAGGTTAGAATTTCTGGAACCTGCGAGCAACTCATCTCCATTTTCAGTTAAAACTGAACATTTGTTCTTTTTGAACACGGCCTCTAGGTCTTTATCACAGAACTGTCCAATGCTGAACAAGTTATGACCCAACCCTTCAACATATGAGACTTTCTTGATCTTGATGTGCTTTTTCTCAATGTCTCCGTACCCCATTATTGGTGCAACATTGTCGTTCCCAAAACGTACATTCCCGAAGTACTTAGGAACATAGTTCTTGAGAAGACTTTTGTTTCCCGTCATATGTTTGGTACAGCCGGAGTCCAGGTACCACAAGTGAGGCGCCTGCAAAAAGAAAATAAAGCACGTTTAGGTCCCCATATATGAATGGGTCCATGATTGTTAGTTCATGTTGGTGGTTGAGTGGTGATAGAGTCTAATTGTGGTAGTGAAACTTCAGATGATCTATCCTTAATTACCCATGTGGGTCGAGTCTTTTGTCGAGAAGGAATAGATTTAGAGAGAATTGGCTGAGAAGGGAGTTTCTTTACCACTGTTGGTTTGACAGTTGATGGAATCGGAGGTTTTGGATTCGGTAGAGTTGCGGAAGCGTTATGTTTGCGAATCCATGTTTGTGAGGAATTCTTAAGAATTCTCTGTGGCCTCGGTGCATCAACTTGCTTTTAAGGAACTGGAGCGTTGCGAGTTGTAGGCTGTGCTACTCGTTGATGGGATGATGGTTTGGGTTTAGAAGTTTTGGAATGGGAATTGCGAGATCGTTTCTGAGAATGTAAGTATTTCTCCTGTGCAATCCAAGCCTTTTTAAATGCTTCGTAACCTTGCCGTCTGTAGACTTCCAGTTCCTTGATCGTCAGCAATCACTTTGATTTGTTCAAACGTTTGAGTGCATGAGACTGACGAGTTGTGATCCATTGGTGAATGATTATTCCTCTTGAAGTTATGAATGGAACACAGACTTGGTTAGCGTAAAAATCTGTCCAGTCATCACATGGTTTAACACCAAGTAGTTTTCTTAATTGATCATAAACCATCACTTATACAGAAAGTTGAAGAGGCAATTTTATCATGTAAACTAGAATAAGTACAGGTACGTTTAAACAACAAAAATTGTTCACATGTTTTTCCAAAATTAGAACATTTACTAAGTGATCTAGGAAAATCTCTCTTCAAGGCTGTATTTATTTTACGCTCTTCACTCCCGAGCTCCTTCACATCTGCAGCAAAATTTAAAACGTTAGAGGTGAGTCGTGTTCGACTTGCAGCTGCTTTTGAAGATTCAGGTATGTCAGTGTGCATACGAGAAATGTGATTAGAAGTGGAAGTGGATGTTTGTTTTGGTTTGAAAATCTGTTTAAGTTTTAGGTTTATCTTGGATGACTTATTAACAGATTTTATCTCAGTTTGGGCATCTTGGCAGGATGTAGACACATTTTTGGAATCTACAATTCGTTCTTCAAATGCAGTTCCTAGTGGTGAGAATGTGAATGGAGTAGGTGGTTCCAATGTTGTTTCGACCTCCTTGATGCGTTCAAGTAATGCGAAGTTTTCTTTGCACAAGTCGTCAATGATCTTACCATCAAGGTTAAATACCTGTTGGAGACGATTGTGGAGGATGGCATTTTCTTGAACCAGTGTTGAGGGTTCAGAAACTGAGATGACTTCAGGTGTGGTTTCTGATTTGAAGGCTTTGGTAAGTTCATCGTGAACTAGATGAGTGAAGCAAAACTCCTGTAAGGTTTGAAACCTTTGCTGTAATTCCTTGTGGGGAATGTATAGAAATTGAGGTTTTGGCGCTTCAGTGGTGTAGAGTTCCTCATCTGAATAAACTTGTGTGGTGAAAGCAGAGTTAAGTGTTGGGATGGGGTAAGTAAAGTATGAGTCATTGAGATCAGAATAATTGAAGGGAGTTTCAGTTTTCAGGTGTAGGGTTCGTTTGATGTCCTCTTCAAGTCGTTCTTCCTCTTGACCAACAAATACCATTCGCTAAGTTAGTCCTTCGCCAAAGAGATTTGAATTATAAAGTTGCTTGGCAGATACTTTACTCAGGACCTTTGGGTTTTAGAAACCAAGTCCATCGAATGTCCATCTTGAAAAAGGTCGTTCTTTTTGTTTGTATAAAAAGATGGTTTGTTCACTTTGCCCCCTTTTAATGAGAAGGTTTTCCAATTCTTTTATTTTTAAACAAAGAAGTTGTTGATCGTTTTTAAGAATTTCATAATCCTTTTCGGCACCAACACATTCTGCTTTAAGATCATGTATAATGTTATTTGTTGTATTGGTAAATGCAAGAAATTCAGATTCCTTCACAGCTAGTTGAACTTTTGATTCATCTATGTTTCTCTCCAACTGTTCAATTGTAGACTGTGCTTCTTTGTCTTGTGTTTGGATGACCTCCTTTAACACTTGATTTTTCGTGGTTAGTTTGGTCACCTTAAGTTCTAATTTTTTCATGCGGTTTAATATGGTTTGTATATGTTCAAAATTAAAGCCCATGTTAGAATTAGAAATAGAGGGTACCTTTCCACTGTCAACGATCTCCTCCGCAGTATCTGAGAGATCACCATCATCTTCCTCTCTACCACTCGTTTCACCATTGGCCATGAAACAAAACTGAGCATGATCCTCACCATCTAGATCGCTCTCTGAGTCTGTATCTTCCAGGAACTGGTCCTCTTCCACCATGAGTGCATTCCCAGCCTGTTTTTGCTTTGACAGGCGGTACTTTTGTCGATAGTATTCAGCATCTTTGACTTTCTTCTGTGGACCGTTCCTGATCATGTGTCCCGATCTCCCACAGTTGTAGCATTTGAGATCATTCTTCTTTTCCTCCTTCCTCTCCTCTCTTGGAAACCTAGGCTTGTCAACAGGAGCAAACCTTTCAGGTCTTCTGGATCCGGAAGTGAACCGTTGTCTATTGTTAGTCTTGTTGAACGGGTTCTTGAAGTTCTTGTTGGCAACTGTGAGTGCTTGAAATACAGCCTCTACAGAGTCTTCATCATCATGATCAGATTCACTGAGCACCACATGTTTGAGTTTGGCAGACCTTGATGAAGATTCCCTAGGGGTCCTGTCAGCTACAACCAAAGCAAGAGGATCAGCAACTGGTTGTTTAGGGTGAGACTGCAAGATTTCATCTTGATACTGATTTAGGTCTTCAAAGATGTTGTGGAAGGTGATAGAAGTAAGATCTTTGTTGATCTGTTTGTACAGCCTAGCATAGCCCTTCCACTCAGAACCTAATGAATTCAGAAAAACACAGTTCAAATCAAGGTCAGTTCTGACAATTTGTTTAGACCTTATCTCATTCTGCAATTTGCAGTATCTACCATATGTTTCAGATAGAAGCTCATTTTCACGGGCCTTGAAATCATGGTAACTGTTGACCAGTTGAGTACGTTTAATGTACGCTCCCTCCTCAGTGCCTTGGAGCTGCTTCTTGATTTCATCCCAGATTTCTTTGGCAGTACCCAAGCTGTCTATCTTCAGATAGATTTCAGATGAGAGACCTTGCTTCAAATAGTACTTGGCCAGTCTCTCAGCCTTCTTTGTTTCCTTCTCAGTAGCAGTCAGCTCGTCATTGGTCTTTTCTCTTTCATGTCTGAGAATGGGGGGATTGTTGGTTGAGTCAGCTTCAACGATCCTTGTGAACTTGGAGTTTCCTTTGTCGATGCATTCCATCATCTTATCTCCGTAGAGTTCGTTGTGCTCAAGGAAGTCCATGAACCTTCCTTTCCAAACATTGTATTCCCCCCGAAACAAAACAGGTGGTTTTGTGTCGGAACCAATGGACATCATCTCATTTGTGCTTGACATGATTAGTGATTTTTGAAAGAAATGATCGTTCACTTGTAAGATGATTTGATTGTTCGAAATCTTGATTTTAGAAATGACTTGAGAGTTTGATTAAAGAACTAAGTCTTTGGAATTTCAATTTTGAATTAGATCTTAAAAGGATTAAATTCAACTTTGAACTAACTAGACTTGTGGTAATGTAATTCACCTTTGAATTAAATTTGATTTAAATTAAATTCAATTATGAATTAGATTGTTTGATTAAGTCCAGCTGTCTTAAAGTTCTTTAAGTCAAGTCCAAAGAGTCAATCACTTGTCCAAGTCTTAGGAATGTTACTGTTTGAGTTTTGTCTTATCGAATGCGAATTGATCCAATAGAGTGCGATTGAGTGAGTAAATTCCTTGAAAACAAACGGGCAGAGTAAGGACTTAGTATCGATTAATAAAGTAACCAATCGAATGTGAATCAATCCTGTTACATCAAACACTTAGGAAATAAAACAATTAGTCCTGACAATCAAATGCGATTACCAATAGAGTGAGTTATCATGAATAACACAGAAATAGGTCAAGAGTTAATCGCAAGCGAATCAATTATGGAACTTAAAAAACCTTTTAATCGCGTGCGAATCAATAAGTTGGAACTAAGTAAACCTTTCAATTGCGTGCGATTAAAGAAGAACTTAGAAAACCTTTCAATTGCTTGCGAATCAATAAGTGTTGAACTTTTAGAAAATTTTTAATCGCGTGCGATTCCTTAAGGAATGAGCTGGATACACTTTCCGGCTGATAGAATACCAAGTGTGAATCGCGTGCGATTCCTAAGGAATAAGACGGCTGATAGGGTATCAATACAATTTCCGGCTGATAGAATACCAAGAGTGAATCGCGAGCGATTGCGTTTAAAGATCAGGCTGATAGAATATCAACACTTGAACGTTTCTTGTGATACTCTATAAGCCGCACAGCCCAATCGCGAGTGATAGGGGATCCGGCTGATAGAGTATGATGTGTCCTTTTCAAATCAGATTGTCATACCCTGAATAGTGTCTAACCACTTGTACTTGATTGGTATGACAAGTACTTGATTTTCCTTGTACAACACTTAAACTATTAAGAATTTATAATTAAATAAATTACAAAATACGATTTCTTCTTCTTCAAGGTGTACTTTCAGATCAAGAACACCATAAATGCTTAAATACCCAGAAAATTTAATGTTGAAAAAGTGGGTATTTAATGACCTTCTTGACTTAATGCTTATAAAAACACCCACGGTTTGTGTTTTTTTTCTTCAAAGAATGTTTTGTAACCTTTGTAAGACTATCAAAACAACTCAAAGGAAAGTTAAAGAAGATGTAGTTTATACCTTTAATGAGTTCTACCTTTAATGAGTTCTACCTTTAAAAGTCGTTTGAGCTTGAGTTTATCTTGAAGAAAACTGACGTTCTTGAGCCTTTGCAAAACCGAGAGCTTTTTCTTCTTGGAAGCTTGAACACTTCGAGATTTTATTGTCTTCTTTCGAACAATCACGAGCCAAAAAAAGTTTGGCTCTGATACCAATTGATGGTCCCGTAAATTATACGGATGAAGCAATGCTGATCTTTAGTGTGTGTTTGTGTGTGTATTAGGTAATGAGAGAGAGCCGAGAGCTTGAGAGAGTTCACAAACACAAAGAATGAATAATGCAAAGCTTAGTATTGAAATGTGGGGGAAATGCCTTTATATAGCATTTCCCCAACTTTGAGTAATTACATATTACACCCCTCACTTTAATAATTCTAACAGTGTCCAGTTAGGATACGATTGGTATAGTTCTTACCTACCAGAAATAGCATTGTCCCGGTGGGAAGTGCCCAAACCATGCATCGGGAAATGTGAAATATGGATCCTAGTCTAATAATTTTTGTTAAAAGGTAATAATTATTAGAAGATATAATCAATACTGAATCGGTTTTATCTTTTTCTTTTTCTGTAGATGTCTATTATATCTGTTATTCCGTTTTATTCACCAAGAGAGTCTCTAAGTCTCATCACTAGCAAGTGGAAGCTTTCAGGTCCAAACTTTGCTGTTTGGAAGATGCATCTGAAAAATGTTTTGGATGCACAGGGAAAGCTTCACATTATTGAGACATTGCCTCCAGAACGACCAGGAGTAGATGCCCAGGATAGTGAGTATGACACTTACTATCAGTATCTGGATGACGAGTCTGACGTCATGTCGATTCTCATTCTCACAGCATCATCTGAGTTTACGTATGATCTCCGTGAGAAGTCGTCTTATGAGGTTGTTCAAGGATTGGAGCAGAAGTTCAAGTTTAGTGAACGGATATGTCGTATGCTACTGATGAGGGAAATCCTTTCAGCCAAGATGAAAGAAAGTCAGCCTATTAGCGATCATCTCATTAATATGAGAAGACTCTTGGATTTCTATGAGAGCTTGGGGTCAAAATCAAAACCAGCTAGTTATGCTCTTGTTCGGTTCCTTATCGGACTATTACCAGAAAAGTGTAATGTATGTCCTCGGTGATTTTGAGATGACTGTCACAGGGTTGCACGAAATTCTCATGTGCATTAGTGACGAGTTGAACCCGAAGCAGCTAGAGTCATCAGTTGTGGACCCTATGCAGGAGGATGACTAGCTGGAAGAACTTGGAGAAATTTGTTGCCCAGACTGTGGTAGCAAGGATTCATGCGAGCACTCACTCGACATAGATCAGCTGGACATTGGTTCGCCCAATGATACAGGTATCTTTATGATAGATTGTCTTATTACTTCTTATGAATCATGGGTATTGGATACCGGATATGGTCATCACATATGCAATCATTTGCAGGGATTCAAGAGAAGTAAGAAACTGAGACTAGGAGATATGGACCTGCGGGTAGGCGAAGGCTCCATGGTTAGTGCTGAAGCTGTAGGGACATATTGTCTTAGTTTGCCCTCGGGCATGGTCTTAGAACTAGAACCTTGTTATTATGTTCCAAGACTAATTAAAAATGTTATCTCGTTCAATTTGCTAATAGACTGTGGATTTGCTTATGTTTTTAATGAAAAGGCTATTTCATGTTTTAAAAATGATGTTTTCTTTTTCAAAGCTACTCCAGAAAACGGTCTATATACGCTAAATTTAGATAACAATGACATCTATCATATAAGTAAGAGATCCAAGAGTAACTTGAATCAAACTTACCTCTGGCATTGTCGTTTAGGACACATAAACGAGAAAAGCATAGAGAAGCTCCGAGATGACGGAATTCTAGAACCATTTGACTTGGAGTCATATGATGTTTGCGAATCTTGGTTGTCTGGTAAAATGACAAAGCAGCCTTTCAACAGTGAGAATGAAAGGGCCAGCGAGTTATTAGGGATTATACACACAGATGTGTGCGGACCCTTTACTCCGGAGGCTAGAGGAGGATACCGGTATTTCATAACCTTTACTGACGACTTCAGTAGGTTCGGTTATGTCTACCTCATGAGACTTAAATCTGAAAGTTTTGACAAGTTCAAACAGTTTCAGAATGAGGTACAAAATCAGCTAGACAAGAAGATAAAGTCGCTTTGGTCGGATCGAGGTGGCGAATATCTGAGTCAGGAATTCGACGATCATTTGAAGGAATGTGGGATTGTTTCACAACTCACACCTCCGTATACACCTCAGATGAATGGTGTATCAGAAAGGAGGAATCGTACACTGCTTGACATGGTACGATCAATGATGAGTCGAAGTTCACTACCATTGTCGTTTTGGGGACACGCACTCGAGACAGCAGCATTCATGCTGAACCGGGTTCCAACCAAATCGGTTGAAAAGACACCGTTCGAGGTATGGACGTGGAAAAAGCCCACAATGTATTTTCTAAAGGTTTGGGGATGTGAGGTGTATGTTAAGAGAACATTCACGGATAAACTCAATCCCAAATCAAATAAGTGTATCTTCATGGGCTATCCCAAGGAAACCATGGGATACTATTTCTACAACCCAGACGAGAACAAAGTTTTTGTTGCTCGTAAAGGGGTATTCTTGAAGGAGAAGTTTCTTAACTCAGGAACTCCAAGAAAAGAAATAGAGCTTCAAGAAATTGAAGAGGAGGAGATTACACCACCACCGATAGTTGAACCTGTAGTTCAACAGAGAATTGTTGAACCTCAACCCGAGTCTGTGGTTGAGGAAGAGGTGCAAACACAAGACCTTCGCAAGTCTTGTAGGCCTCGTATTGAGCCAGATAGGTATCTAGGATTCCTAGTTGCTCAAGACGAAGGGAATCTTTTAGAACCCACCACCTACCAAGACGCTGCCTCAGGTTTAGAATCTGAGAAATGGCTAGAAGCCATGAAGGCAGAGATGCAATCCATGTATGACAACCAAGTTTGGGAGTTAGTGGATTTGCCTCAACACAGTAAAGCTGTTGGGTGCAAATGAGTCTTCAAAAAGAAGACAGACATGGATGGAAAGGTGCATACTTTTAAAGCAAGGCTAGTGGCAAAAGGTTTCACGCAAACTCATGGTGTTGACTATGATGAAACTTTTTCCCCAGTGGCAATGCTTAAAACTATCAGGATCCTTATGGCCATATCAACATATTTTGATTATGAGATATGGCAAATGGATGTCAAAACCGCTTTCCTTAACGGGAAATTGACAGAGGACATATATATGATACAGCCGGATGGTTTTGCGGATCCAAAGAACCCTAATAAAGTATGCAAGTTGCTTAAATCCATTTATGGACTAAAGCAAGCATCTAGGAGCTGGAACTTACACTTTGATGAGCGCATCAAAGAGTTTGGTTTCACCAAAAGTGAGTTCAAGTCGTGTGGGTAAAGATCCGAGATAAAATTCTTCAGCAAGCATGCGGCAAGTGATGTGGCAAAGGAAGCTGTCTGGCTGAAGAATTTTATCTCGGATCTTAGAGTTGTTGCCAGTATCTCTAGACCGGTCGATATATTCTGTGACAACTCAGGGGCTGTAGCGCAAGCTAAAAAGCCTAGAGATCATCAGTGGACTAGGCACGTACTCAGGAAATATCACCTCATCCGAGAGATAATTGGAAGAGATGATATTAGATTGCAAAAGATACCGACGGACGACAACGTTGCTGACCCATTGACGAAGCCGCTAGCTAGGGCTAAGCATGAGAGGCATGCGAGTTCTATAGGAATGCAGTACTTTGAACATAGCAGCTAGTTCGTGTTTTTGATTATTACTATGGATGTAACTTGAAACCTTTTATTATGTATATACATTTCATGGGATTGAAATAGGAGGTATTTGCATAATGTTTCGTAGTTGTCCATTTTTAGCATGTTTAACCTATCCATGACAAGTCAAGTTATGAATTGTCTAAATGCCCGTAGCTACTTAATGTAGTGGGAGCTACATTAGGGAGGTAACGCTATTATGAATACTTGATGATTTATTCGGGTATGAGTAAAAGCACAAGGTTGTGACCAAATATTCATAGATATTTATCAGGGGATAAATATTGGGGTGATCCGCATTGAGTTTACTTCATGGAGCGTTAACATAAGTAAACTTGATAGGTTGTCCTTAGACCTGAGATTTTTGGTTTGGGGCGTGGTAACTACTGTACTTTAGCATGTTCTAACGTCACGTCGTAACAGGGTGATCACAAGGGGATTGTCTAGGTGCAACGGAAGCCATGTGCTCAAATTGCAAATAGTCAAGATGGAATTTGCACCTCCTTTTTAAGAGAGATATTTTCTGAGCTCCTCGATGATTAAGACTACTGAAAATGCGTGGCCGCGCTCAGTTAGAATGATAGTTATTCATTCGGGAAAACCGTAACTGCAGAGTGTCGAAATCAGAGTCGAGAAAATCTGAGTATTAGATGAGATCCCTGCTCCATGTCAAATACTCACATTACGAAATATCGCGATGCAAAAGGAAAAGCCTAGATAATCCAAGGTGTGGATTATATCTCTAGATGTAGGAGATCTCATAGTCTGGTTAACCTAACTGTCTGGCTAGGGACCTCCTTAGGCCAACGATGTACAAGGAGTGTTACTTATCTTGCACAAGTGGGAGTCTGTTAGATTATGTGCAGAGATAGATAACATGTATCATCGTGTCCAATACTATGTGACACTAAAGGATCACACCGCTGCACACCCAAATAGAACCTTTTGGATTTTACCTTTTTTTGTGTATGACAATAATTAATAGTTTAATTAATTATTGAGAAAAGAGAAAAATATTAAAAGATATTTATTATTTAAAAGGAGAAGTTGATATTTAGTTTAAATATTAACGGGACCAATTAATTAATAGTTATTAATTAATTAGAAAGGTCGAGGGTATATTCTGAAATTGATTAATAGTTTAATTAAAGTTGGGCTTTAATTAAACGGGCTTAGTCCTAATAAGGGTTTATTATATAAACCTTATTAAGTCTCATTAATCACATAAGTCAATTACAAGTCAAAAAGGATAACCCTAAAAAGCTCTCTTCCTCCTCTCTCTTTCTCGGCGGCGGCGCAAGAAGAAAAGCTGAACCACCAAGGGTGGTGGCCGGCGGCGACGCAGAAACACACACACACAAGGGTCACGGTTTGATCCAAGGTTTAATCCTTAGGCGGTCTAGCAGCCCGTTCGAGGTGGTGCAGTAGCGGTGGATAACCTGCAGCTGTCTAGAGACTTGAAGAAAGTTTTTGTTTTGACATCAAAGGTATAACTTTCTAACCCTCTTCCTCTTTTAGTTTTTGTACGAGTTAGATGAGATCACTGAAGGGGGTTTTTATTCCGCTGTGCATGTTATTATATGTTTTTATACCCTACAAAACCCTTCACATAGGATTCTTAATGTTTGCAGGAACACATTAACCCAACTATAAAGAAAAAAATAAGTGGTTCAACTGTCCCCCACCCATGTGCTATCTACCCATTCCCCCAAAAAGCAACTACACAATTTCTTAGTCCAAATCATAAGCTTTATCAACACAGCTTCCTTCTCCATCCTTGCCATACACTGTCCTCCTCCTCTTTGCTATCCTCTTAGATGGTTTCCTCCTCCTTATTGGTTCAACAGCAGGTTCACCAACAGCTTCATCCACAATTTCATTCTCAGGTTCATCCACAACTTTATTTTCAGGTTCATTATCAATGTCAAACACTAGTTGGAATTGTAGTGTTTGACTCTCCTGTTGTTGAACAAAATCATCTTGAACAACATCTTGAACAGCTTCATCTTGAACAGGTGAATCTTCTGGTTCCTTAGCCTGATCAACAACATCTTGAACAGATTTTGGTAATACCCATGCTGGCCATGCTGGTATTACTTCCCCATTTAGATGTTGTCACAAAGTGATAGTTAGTATATGGTAAGTATGAACAAAACATGATATAGTATATGAACAGAGTAATTACATGTATCATGGCTTCACCAAGGCCTGTGCTATCCAAATGGCTTAGCTAGTGTGTTTTTTGCATAGTTCCTAGCACAAGTATGAACTCTATCCAAAATTTTAACCTGAAATGTCCTTTCTTTGTTCATCCAAGATGCATACAACCTAAAGGGACATTTGTTCTCACCTTCACCTTTTGGCCTACATCTAACATCAAGTCTTTTTGTATCATTTATATCAAACCTCAATTGATAACCATTTGCTATTGCATAATTAGTAACACAGTACCTCAATTGGGCCGGATTTTCAAACTTTTCGCCTAAAGATGGCTTCATCAGTTTCCATTTTTGCTTTAGATCATGTACAATATCACCATTATCAACATTCTCAAGCTCCTCCTCTGCTTCACCTTCATTTTCAACCACTGCATCAGCTTCATCATCTATGTTATTGGCCATAATATGAGAATCACACAGCACATACAAGAAAGGGTCATCTTTGTCATTTCCATACACGACTGTTTCCTTAACTTCATGATCAACAAAATATCCTAAATCATCGTCTGACCCTTCATCACTTGTAGTCATTTCGTATGTTTCATCTAAGCTATCATCACTCGAAGAAGCCATTGACTGAGATTAGCTAGCTTCGTTTGTCAATCGCACACCTCCAACCTTAGTTTGTCAATCGCACATCTCCAAGCTCGTATAACAGTCGAATTAGGGCTTTTTTTATTTCACCCTAAAATTGGATGGTTATTTCGTGTATATACCCGACATTAGTTCTCAATTAAAGAGGTTTACCTCCTAAGCCGGTTGTAGGTATCATTTATGGCTATTTTAAAATGAGAAAAATTAATTAAGACTTAAACCGTAATTAAACATAAACTTTATGGTTATTCCGTTAAAAAAACTTTGATGGTTAAACCAAAAACTAACAGAAACTTTGATGATTAAACCGTATTTCACCCAAGGATTTATAAGGAAACTTTGATTGGTTTTCTATTTTAAATGTTTCTTCAAAGACCTTGAGTAGCATCTTTGTATCTTCTTTTTTATTCAACCTGTAACATCTGTGTTAAATTACTTTATTTCTTTTTTTCCTCTCTTACGCAAAACACAAGTATAATCTATCCAAACTAACTTAATCTAGTAGAAGTGAATGTATCATGTTAATTGAAATGTTCTAGTAGTTCATCTTTCGGTGACATTGTTATCAATATTCTTTGAATAGACAGTTAAATCACTCTATGACCTAAAAACAAACAACTAAAGAATGACATCAAAAGTTTGATGGAGTATCTTATAAGTGTTTATATAAAAAATTTGATTATTGATGATATGTTAATTTTTAAAATTTATTAAAGCCAAGTTGATCAAACCAAAATAGGTTCCATCATCTAAATTTTCATATATGAAGGATATGAAGGAGGCTAATGTGATTCTTGAGATAGAATCAAAAGAAAGAACAAAGGAATTCTTATTACACAATCTCATAATCTCATTATATTGAATAGAATAATTAGAGACTTGGTGCACAAGTATGTAATAGTGACGATATTACGGTTGATCAGGTGATTTTTATTGACCTTATTTGATCTTAACAAAATCTAGCATACCACTTGATGAATGGATTAACTAGAGACTTGGTGAACGAGTATGTAATAGTGATGATATTAAAGCCTATTTAATATCTTTGAGATGACACGTAATTCCTTTAATTATAACATAACGTTAGAAGTTGAATTTAATGTTAAAGACTCACATTAAGATGTTGGAACATAATTTTCCGCTTCCACTGTAGTCGTCAGCTCGTTTTTGACAGATTCAATTGGGTGCATGTTCATAATTTGGAGTAAATGGAACCTGAAATTGAAAGAAAGGTCACTTCAAGAAGCTATGTCGGATCCTTTCGCACGGGGATTTGCCCAATAGATCTTATCGTTAACCTTGTCAAAGTGGGATGTACTATTCCATTCCCCAAGGGGACAATATCGGATATTTGTTACAAATATAGATCTCGCACTTCTGCCCAGCTCCCCGAAAACAACGTTCGACTTGTATGTGTTAAGCCATTGTCCAAAACTACGTCCGAACGATGGTTAGGTTAAACTTCATATCTTGATTTTTCTTTTGAAAAAAAGAGTAAATGCAGGCGCATGACTAAAAGAATTCATACATGAATGTGAAGTGTAGTCACTTCAAAACGCTTATACCTGTATACATTTTATGATTCATGAATTAATAGGGGTACGTGGCTTCTATAATGTGAAGTAGTAAAAATAGAGTATCCTGAACTCGTGGATATTATTTTCATGTATTCAAATATGTTGAAGAGTTCGGTTTTAGAACATCTTGATACTCGAATATTTTAAATTTGTAAAGATGAAAATGAAGTTCGTAAGACATTTTCATTTATGCATAAATTCATTTAGTGTTTGTTTTATTTTATGATTTTTGAATATTTTACTAATACTAGCATTGCACCCGCGCAATGCAGCGGCGATGACAATAGTTGAATTTAATGTTAAAGACTCACATTAAGATGTTGGAACATAATTTTCCGCTTCCACTGTAGTCGTCAGCTCGTTTTTGACAGATTCAATTGGGTGCATGTTCATAATTTGGAGTAAATGGAACCTGAAATTGAAAGAAAGGTCACTTCAAGAAGCTATGTCGGATCCTTTCGCACGGGGATTTGCCCAATAGATCTTATCGTTAACCTTGTCAAAGTGGGATGTACTATTCCATTCCCCAAGGGGACAATATCGGATATTTGTTACAAATATAGATCTCGCACTTCTGCCCAGCTCCCCGAAAACAACGTTCGACTTGTATGTGTTAAGCCATTGTCCAAAACTACGTCCGAACGATGGTTAGGTTAAACTTCATATCTTGATTTTTCTTTTGAAAAAAAGAGTAAATGCAGGCGCATGACTAAAAGAATTCATACATGAATGTGAAGTGTAGTCACTTCAAAACGCTTATACCTGTATACATTTTATGATTCATGAATTAATAGGGGTACGTGGCTTCTATAGTGTGAAGTAGTAAAAATAGAGTATCCTGAACTCGTGGATATTATTTTCATGTATTCAAATATGTTGAAGAGTTCGGTTTTAGAACATCTTGATACTCGAATATTTTAAATTTGTAAAGATGAAAATGAAGTTCGTAAGACATTTTCATTTATGCATAAATTCATTTAGTGTTTGTTTTATTTTATGATTTTTGAATATTTTACTAATACTAGCATTGCACCCGCGCAATGCAGCGGCGATGACAATAGTTTGTGCTCGATAACATGTTTGATTTAAAAAGTAGGATCTGGTATGTGAACTGCGATGTTAGTCAACATATCCATGTATTTTCAACATTTTCTGATTTCTTTACTTTTTTTTACAATCAACCATTTTATTGGTTGTTAAATTAGTTTTTGAAAAACAACTAAAAAAATATTATTATTGAATAATTGGATAAAAATATATTATAGCCTTAAAATAATATTGATGTAAGTAATTTAGCCATAATGAGACAAATTAAATAATTTTTGTGATGTTTAATGACTTATTAAAGTAATAATTGACTTGAATTAGTTGAGATAATCAAGGGAATGATTGGTTAGTCTAATGCTTTAAGTGTTTGTATCTTAAGCAAAAAAATTTGTACTACTTAAAATTAAGTAGTATTAAAAATTTTAAGAGAGAGAAAGTTAAATTCTTTATAATGTAGTATAGATAGGGGAGGAATGTTAGATATATAGGTGGACTCAAGTGTAGTCCGGTGGTGACATGGGCCACCGGTCAATTTTGCAGACGATAAGAAAAATTTTAACTTTTTTGAGCCGGTGTCACGAGTCAAATTTTTTGGTGCCACCAATAAAATTTTAACTTTTTTATACCACCAAAATGTAATAAAATATAAATTCCAAAAAATAATAAGATATAGTTTAATATTTGATTTATACCTTTATAATACTTTATTTACCTTAAAAATAACAATTTAAATAACAAAGCTTCATATAAATTGTGTTTTGTTTTAAATTTTGGCTTAAAAATAACGTAACAACAACAGCTAAAATCTTGTTAAACCAACCGATTAACTGAAAAGCCAGAAAAAAAACCCGAGCAACACCATCAATCCTAACCAGTTTAATATTTGTCAAAAAATGATGTCACCCGTCATAAAAAATATCGGTTGCCCCTGGTTAGATATTTGATCTAAGACCTAAGAAATTTAGCATGACTTGGTAATGGTCTAAATAGTGCAAAGTTCACGCACTTATAAATCATACTGCCTAGGGGCAGCGTCTCTTGTGCCAGTCCGCAAGTTAAGTGCTAAAGTTAAGAACTCGATATTGATGTTGGATACTAGGGTCCAGTTTGTTTCACCGTAATGTGAAGGAATGTAATGGAATTGAAATCAAATTCCGTTGTATATTGCGTTTGGTAACATTATTTTGAAAGGAATTAAGTTCTTCGAAGTGTTAATATTACTTTAGGTAGAGGAATGTCATTACGTAATCAACAGAGATGGAATTAAAATCATTTTCATTCATTTGCATTGCGGTGAAACAAACAGGACCTAGGTGTTGAAAGCTGAGTCCTCGCTGCTCAAAGTTGAGTGCTGAAACGATAGTGTTTATTTTCATAATTGTTACCGGAATGACAATTATACGTCAATATAATTGATTAAAGGTAGCTATAACAATTTTTTGTGGTTATTAGTGTCATAATTATTGATTTTGTAACCAGGATGACTCATCTTTATCACTCGTACATATCCATAACTCTTCTATTTAACTAATTCCTAAATGTAATTAAAACAATTCATTATTTATGTTACATTTTATAGCTCATACTAAAGATAAAAATATAGCTTACGGAAACTATGTTATAAACAATTGATTGATAAATTAAGTCATTAGATGCTCAATATCCTAAAACCTTAATACCCATTCTATCAATTCACTTTGTGAATGAGCAACGATTTTTTAAGTGTAATTTTATAAATTAATATAACATTATGAAATTTTGGTTTTCTATACATTTTGAAAGATTTAACAAATAACTTTTATAGATCGATTGTTTGATTCGAATCGTTGCATGTGTTCACTTAACTACTAAGTTGTCTATCTTCTCATATTAGCACCAGATCGACGAGAGTTGATGTTTATTGAATATCGAACATCTAAAAGGTTAAGTTAGTAAGCGGTAGTTAAGTTATATAGTCGTGTTATTAATTTGTCGTTAACTTTAATCATTTACAAAAAAAAGTTCATACAAAAATTAGTTTTTCTCAGGTTTGAATATGTTTTATGTAAGGATAGCAAAACTTGGTTACTATTAAATATATTTTTTCTAAAGAAATGTACACTTAAAAAGCTAAAACATTCATTTGCTTTTTTCTGACATCGTACGTATACTCGTATAGCCAATATAAACTCGTATTATGTGAAAGAGGAGATCTTATTATTATTTTTAGTTAGAAGTTAGGTTTTAATGAAACAATGAAATATAATATCTAGCATATATCTGTGATATTATAAAACTTAGCATGCAAACACGATTTTTGAACTTTAGATAGAAAAAAAAATTCAAATCTCTCCCCCACGTTATTCAACATTCTCATGCTAAATTACTTGTAATTTCTTCATACACCACTATTCTCAATGTTTCTGCCAAAGTATGTGTAACCCTTTATCATCCAACAATATGAATATGTGTGAATTCCATCATGCGTTGTAAGAAGGACTCGTCTTCTTCGAGTGGTCTTAATACTAACATAGATGAGATAAATAGCGTAACCCATCCTTAAAATTATATTTCCTTCAAATAAATTTTCCTATTTCTTCTTAAGATTATGATAAAAGAGAAATGTTCAATATAGTCCATACTTATTGTATAGCACATCTTTTATTTTCTTGACTCAAAATGTATGGGCTATTGACATATATTGGGCCAATGTAAAATTACAATTTGAATACAAGATACTATAGAAGTCTTCTGGGCTAGCCTCTGTTTACATATTTCCATGTACCAAAGTGACCAAACCCATGTCGAATGTACTGCCATGGGAATATTCAAACCTCCAAGAGAGATCAATATTATTTCGTGTATAATTAATAAATCTATATAAATTTCTGTCACACATTTACAAATAAAAGTTAAATAAGTAAAATTTTAACCATTTACTAATAATTCATACTTAAGCTTTTGCTCAATTGACTTAAGAGTACTAGTTGTATCTTAAATTAACAACCGAAACAAAAGTTTCGACTAAATTTATTTATTTATTATTCATGTCAATTTTTATGTAATTTTGACTAACGTCATTTTTTTCTAATTTTAAATAATTTGAAATAACAGAGTTACGATTTCATCAATTTCCCGGAATTTTCACCAATCATTAATCTTTATTTTCTCAAGTGGCTTACCAAAAAGTTGTTGATTTAGTTTTATAACACTTAAATATTTTAACAAAAACTATTATCTAAATAATTTAGTAGATACATCTACCTATTTTCGTGGTTATTTAATGAAACATATATACTAATTGGATTATATTGAGAAAATTCAAATTTAATTATAAAGAGGTCCTACAAAACATTTGATGATGATATAATGTATGAATTTCTAAAATCTAATATATTTACTTCTTTTTAAAGAGATTTTTATATCTCCACTTATGTTTTACAATTATTTTACTATGTATTTTAGAGTTTTTATAACGCCAAATAAATTTTGTTTACTATAACTATTCACATATTTATACATAGAATATTAAGTTAGTTTGATATATACCAATAATAAGAGAGTTGTGACACATAAGCAAATAAGAACGGTGGGTCTATAATTAAATACTTAGTCTAATTTGGCATCAATATATACAACATTTAAGAAAATATAACTTTTTCTTTAATCAATCTCTTATATTGTAAAAAAAATACAATAATAATTAGACCTTGAGAAGTCATACGTGATTGCAACTTTGAAACAAGAGTAAAAGGATCTTCATGTTGGCACGTTGATGAGATAATAAGGTTGATGCGCTTCACGAACATTATATACATATACCCCAATATGTATATATATGTCCATTGTATAGTAGAGAGTAACCAACAAACCATGAAGATTGGCGCTAACATGAGTATCGCAATCCTTTCTTTTTTGTCAATCTTCTTTTCCGCGACGGTCTTAGCATCGAACAATCCGTCGTTGCTACATTCTCTTGAAGTACCAAGCCTGCCAGATATCGTATCATTTGAGGACGAACTTTCCTACTCTTTATATCACAAAAGTTGTCCAAATGCTGAAGGCATCATCTTTAAGAAAGTCCAAGAATGGATTAAAAAGGACCAGACTCTTGCTCCTAGTCTCATGAGACTCCATTTTCATGATTGTGCTGTCAGGGTATGTAAATTGCAGGATTGAGATCTTATGTTGTGGTTAAACATGATCGGTCATATTCTCTTACTAACATGATAGTGAGACCCGTTTTGATTTAAAAGAAGGGTATCATTTCAAGTTTGCAAAATAACATTACTGTTCATTCCAATTCTATAATACCTTCGATCTTTTCATTATTGTTTGGTCTCCTCTTATAAAAAGCAGCTAGTGTATATACTTACTTTTATATATTTATGTATGTAGGGGTGTGATGCTTCTATTCTTTTAGACCATAGTGGAAGTGAAAGATCTGCGAATGTAAGCAAGTCATTAAGAGGGTTTGAAGTGATCAATGATATTAAAGCCGAGCTCGAGAAAAAATGCCCGAAAACCGTCTCTTGTGCCGACATTTTGACAACCGCAGCTAGAGATGCTACCGTTTTAGCTGGTGGACCTTTTTGGATGATCCCTTTTGGAAGGAAAGATGGTCGTGCGTCCCTAGCGAAAGAGGCTACGTCTGTCCCCATGGGTCGTGAAAGTATCACCAAACTCATCGAGTTCTTTCAGTCCAAGGGACTTAATGTTCTCGACTTGGTTGTCCTCTCAGGTACTAACAATATACCTTTCAGATACTAATCTCCACCTGGTATTTTAACAGTACTTTGGATAGATATATGATTGTTTATATCTTATCGTCTATACTTTGCCCAAATAGGATTGAGAACTATTATTGTTACCGACATATATTTTGGCTTGAAGGTGCGCATACAATAGGAAGGAGTACATGTGAGTCAGTGCAACATCGGCTATACAACTACAAACGAACGAAGAAACCCGATCCATCTATCGATCCACATTACTTGAACTACTTGAGAAGAAAATGTCGATGGGCGTCTGAAAACGTCTATCTTGATGGCACAACCCCGAAAACATTTGATGTACAATTCTATCATAATCTTAAGAAGAAAATGGGACTCTTATCAACGGACCAATTGCTCTACTCGGATTCAAGGACAAAACCTATCGCTGAAGCGTTGTCTTACCAATCTTCCCTCTTCTCCAATCAATTCGGTGTCTCCATGGTGAAGCTTGCAAATATTCTTGATGTTAAATCTCAAGATAATGGTGAAATCCGAGTTAACTGTAATCGTGTTAACTATAGAAAAGCTTGAGATAACACGAATCAGCAAGAAATATGAGAGGATTCGTTACTTTTTTTTGTTTATTTTTCGAGTTTTTTCGTGGGTGCCAAGCTTAAACACATTGATTGATATATAATTTTCAATTATAAAGTGGAACCTGTTGGGTTATGTTTTTATTTATTGATTATTATCATGATAAATGTTTTTTTTTATATTAACTGGTATAATTTCCATTCATAATCAACACAAGAAATGAGGCATTTTGGGATCTAAGGGCACATTCATGTACAAAATCCCGTGCAAATTATCATCCTTGTGAGAGTGGTTGATCTGTTCATTTCACCTATGAAAACTCGGTCAATAAATTATAAATTCATAAACTTTAACATATGGATATTCGATAAAGCAAAACATGATGATATAATACGACTACTAAAACATCCAATTCATTGACATAAAACTAATAAATAAGGTTTCATCTCATTCAAGTGAAATTATAGAGTTCTTGGTCTATAATCACTGCAACACAAAGAGTATTTTGCGACAGCATAATCTGTCGCTAAGACCTTTTTGTAATGGCAAACCACAGTCCCAAAATGGCTCCTCAGTAGACGTTTACCACGGATATCTTCTTGTGTTGGATATGTGTCGGCTACGTTTTGCGTTGGATTTCTATCCGTGACGGATTTGTGACGGATCATTTTTGTCGCACTATTCACATCCGTCGCCAATTTATCGCTAAAGCTAAATCTATTTTTCTATTTTTACGTCGGCTTTCCATCATAAATCCGTAATGATTTTGTACAAACTTTTCTAGATTTCTACTTTTTACTAGTTTGCGTTTTTTATGTATAGATTACAAAAATCTCAGTTTTAAATACTCAAATCAAACAATTCATGAAACTATATAGATTTCATTATTATGGAAACAACTTGGCAAAATCTTCTTTCGTCTCATTTAAGTTGTTCTTCAAATTTGCTAATTTCTCTCTCTTTCTAGTACAACACTAGAAACCTTCCATAAAACAATTAAGGCGTGTTGTAGTTATGTTTAATTCCTACCTTCCACTTGTATTTTTTACGTGGCTATTTCATTTTCAACCTGCTACAACTGAAAATGATTTTTCTAAAGATATAACTTAAGAGTAATAAAAAGTTCCACACTTACAAGGTTTGATTTAGAATCTAGTCATCGAAGTAAACATATTAAAACGCACATGAGCGTATTTATAGACAAACATATAAAAAAAACCTCGGACTTGACCAAATTGATAAAGCTATATGAAATGGGATGATTCGTGTTTGTTGGGGTCTTTTAACGACTTTTTAATCCATATTTCCAAAAAAAATCTTGGTCGGTAGCAAATTGTGAAGATTCGTGAGGGACTTGTGACGGACCTTCAATTTGTTATTTGTGGTATTTTGGATTATATTTCCATATAATAAACTCACGGTCTCCTTCGTACATTATTATATAAGTATATAGAAACATATGCAAGTTTTTAAAAATTTACCCGCGCACATAATACAAGAAACGATATTTCATGTTAGTTGTATGAAAATGTATATTTGTGTCGGATTTGCGACGAATGCTATTAGTGATTTGTTTTTTTTAAACACACATTAAATGTTATATCAATATACTTGGTTTGTCTCGGGTTGGGACAAATGCTATTATTATATTATTTTGAATTTTATTTAGCGTCAGATTCGTGACGGATCATTTAATTACATACATTTTAATTTCTTTTTTTTTTATAAATTTGCGTCTGATTATTATGTCACAAATTCGTCCATCGCTAGCCTATCGTTGTTCCGTCGCAACTTTGTGTATTTTGCGATGGACGTCTTTCGTAAATTTCCGTCACACTAACCTGTTTGTACTGCAATGAATCAGATATAAATAACTACCGAGAAACATATAAAATCTACAAAATCGTGATTGAATATGCATTCCAAATGATTGGCAATAGTGATTATCTCTTGATTTTTCGACCTTTAAGCTTAAACTGAGATCCGGCCCTCAAAATCTGCATTAAATGCCTTATACCATCACTATGGAACCCTAGAACCAACACTTCTTATCCTAATTAGTTTTTTTTTACTCCTAAATCTAAACCACTTTGCCCTTAATGGTACTTGAACTCATGACCTTTGTTCAATGGGGAAATTAGTATTGAATTTATAAGTTTTAACTTCGGTCGAAAACGCACCGCCTCCATGCTAATAACTTGTCGCGTTCATTACAAATTCTTTAATGAGTTGTGTTTTTGTTACTAACACGTCGCATCCTCTTCAACTTCATAACTTTTATCCCGATTTTTGACCCAACTCACCATCCTTTGCCTTTTTAACCTGCAATATGATATTTCAAGCTATTCAATACCTTTTATCTTGTTATCAACTAGAATCGGGCTCAACCAGAATATGATATAAAATTTATATATAAATATGACGATATTAATTAACTATATAAATTAATTATATATTATTGTTTCAGGGACTTGTTTGCAATTATCTATAATAAATTTAAACTTTAACACGTAAAGGTTACATAACTTAAACCTAATGCCATCTTAGCAGGGGTGTCTTTGAGGGAGTGCGGGAGGTGCGACCGGACAGACTCACATTTTAGAGCCCAAATATTTATATTTGTATATTATATATAGATATAATATTATAATTTTTCAAAGTTCACTTAATAAAATAAAAATACTATAAAACTTATATTTAAAAGGGTAATCTTCTTTAGTGTGCGCTTAACTTAACATTTTTGGTGTATTGAACTTTACAAAATGCATCAAACTTTTTAATTTGTTGCTATTGTATGTACTTTGATTATATAAAAATGGAAAAAATGAATAAGTTCAATACACACAATAGTAAGTTTAATACATAGTAGCGACAAATTAAAAGTTCGATACACACAATAAAATTTTTCAAAGTTCGATAAGCACGATAGCAAAATGTGTAAATTGGATACATTTCCAATATTTTACCCTATTTAATATAATTATTTTATAAGCCCTAAAAAGTAGATATTAAGGATTTGATAACAAATATTTTAGGTAATGTGTAGTCATGTAGAAGTCGTACTTAAGTATGATGAATGATTAGATCTTGATTCAAATGAACTTTTTGTGGGGTTGAAATTGTTTCACACGTTTTTATTCAGTGAAACTATCAAACCCTAATGATGTGTTAAAATATTTTAAACAAGTCGATTGCTTTCCTAATACAATTATTGCATATATTGTTTTTGTTGACTATTCGAATAACGTTGACATATGCATAAACAAGTTTTTTTGAAAATTTAAGTAGATGACGTTTTACTTATTGTCCAGAATGTCACAAGAAAGACTTAATATATCGAAAACGATAGTTATTAAGAACGATATCTTGGAGGAAATTGATTATGCAAAGTTAATTCATTAATTTGCTTCTACTAATGCTATGAGAACAACATGATTCCTATAACTATGTAAGATAAAGTATTTAAACTATCATTTTATTTACACTATTGTTTTTTGTTTTAGTTAAGTATATAAGAAATATCGTAGTTTGAGTAAAAAAATTCTTATACATGTCACAGGGCCTACAAAAGGCACCCCTGCATCTCAGTCTTATCTATCTAAAATTAACCCTCATTTGCTATACCTTTTGCCTTGACCAGCAGCAAGTCAGCAACACAATTATTTTTGTGTTGGCCAAACATTTTAAGAGACATAAAGGGTTTGTGTTTTCTGATTTTTGAGAGCTAGCAACTAGGAGTTTGAAAAGGTTTTGTAACCGGATCTTTTTAGGTGTACCTTTCGTAAAGAGATTCCTGCCATAGGACTCTTTCAAAACATTTTAGGTGGCGTTTAATGTTTTTGAAGGTATTGAAATTTGTGAAGGAATTGGAATCTATCGGGAATTAAAATTCGAATCTGTGATTTGTTTGGTTGGCAAAAAATGAAATTAGAACTTGGTTTTAGTAATGAAAAATGACATAATTGTCTTTCTTGTTTTTTTACTTATTTTTAGTTTGTTTATAACGGTTATGTAAAAATATATTATATAAATTAATAAAAATATTAGAATTTTATTTTATTGATTGATAATCGTCTCTAGTTTATAGCCCCCATGATGGGATTGGTCTTTACACTTGCAATGGTATCAAGATAAGGTTATTCGTCTGCCACCATGATTCCCTTTAAGAGTGTATTCATAGCAATAAATTATGAAAATCACGCTAAAAAAGATCATAAGTTAAAATCATTACAATACACATCTACAAAAGTTCAAGTATCATCAATCTCAAATCATCGGCTTCTCAAACCAGAATGTCGAACCAGAACACATCCACAAAAATTATTACGCAGCCCACAATTCTCAAACCGAAATGTCGATTTCAAAGAATTTACTACGATTAACCGGTTCACCGGCCCGGTTGATTTGCTGGTTCTTCTATAACTGGTCGATTTTCTGGTTCAATTTGGACCTTAGGCATGCTCGGTTCCCAGTCCGAACGGGAGGTCCGATCATGTTTTCAAAACAGTTATGTTTCTTTAGCTGATCATAATAGCTAAGCGATTTTTCTTGATTAGCTGAGCAATTTGAGTTAATTCATCATATTTAGTTGAGCAAACTCATTATAACAGCTCAACAATAATGGATAGAATTTGACATCCGGTGGGGAAGGATTCAAGCTAAACAAGACAGAACCGGTCCGTTGACTTTTAATGCCCGGAACAAAGTTAGGTAGTAATGTCACCCTAACCCATATGTGTGAACTCCAGGATGCACTAAAAAACTAAAAACTTATAAAACAAAAGTGTAAAATATTTTTAATTTAAAAACTCATACTAGTAAAGAAAAAATTACAAACTATCTAAAACGACACTTTTAAGCAAACACATCAACTATTTTATCATTACTAATACTTGTTATAAAAGTAAAAGAGATGTATATATCTTCATACACACAACATCAATATAAGTGTCTAAATCAATTGAGTACATAAATAAAGAGAATTAGTTGACTTTCATTTTGTGATAAGTAGGAAAAAAAGTAGGACGATATATCATTTTTAAGCATAATTAAGAATGCTTGGTTTTTCGATTTTCTGTAATCAAATGCTGATAGAGAACTCGCTCGAGTAATTAGAGTTCGTGTTCTTTTCAGACGCACGCACGATCGAGGCAATCAAAGATTTGAAGAGACAAAAGGAAACGATATCTTTGATTTTTTTTTCTTTCTTAATATAGCCTAATAAAAAATATAAAATGATGCCCCTACATTTAGTGAATTAGTGATGCCTTGAACCGAAGCCCAAAATGCCTACCTATTGGGCCGGCCCTAAGAAGACAAAAGATCTCGTAGATTTTGTATTAAGAAGTTAAAGATCAAAAAAACGCAAAGACCATAGCATTAATTTAGAAGATTGTAATCAAAAGGCATGGGGTAAGAAATAAATATACGGGTTAGGCTTACAAAAGGACATTAAATTAAAACCATTTTTTTTACCAAAGTTGTGTATCCTAGCGGTATAAGGTGGTAGAATATGTTTCTCTTGGCCTATGATCATGACTTCAAGTCTTGTTATAGACAAAAGGTGTAGATTTAAAAGTAAATTAGTATATGTGTTATGTTGTTAAAAAAAAAAAATAGAGACCACTTTTACTTATGTACTTCTATACATTAAAAGGCATAACTTAAACGTGAGTATCTTCTAAAGTCAATATTTTACTCCTCTACAAATTTACAAGGTTTCAAACCATTGTTGAAGGATACAAATTTTCGCTATAAACATATTTAATGAGAGTTAAAGGCATCTCAAACATTATGAAGTTGCGGTGCAAAGCTAAAAAATAGGTTTTTAAAGACTCCAAAATATACAAAAACATGCTAAAATATATGAAACGTTGAATAATAATTTATAATTGCTTAAGGTTTTTAAATTTTATATAAATTTACCCATTCGCTTTAAATTGTTTAAGGTTTTTAAATTTTATATAAATTTACCCATTCGCTTTGTTTGAGATCATTTTAAGTTTTGAAATTCTTCTCTTTTCTTTCTTTTTTTTACCATAGAATTGCATTTTGAAAAAGTTGATTTATTAATTAATTATTAATTGGTTCAGGTATTCAAGTAAATAAATAAATTAACTTGATATCTAGTAATTTAACTGTGCAAGTAAACACACCAATTAATTTCATATCAAGCGATTCAAATAACCAGTTTATCTATGAAATTAAATAATACTAAATTAATTAACCACTTGTTATCAATAATATTCGGCTAATTCAAATAAGTGACATCAACAAACTTAATAGTTGATAATTTGATATCAAGTTATTAAATTTCAAGTAAATGATTTAAAGTAACTAAATAAAAAGTGACTCAAGTAAGTAAGTGATTTCAAGTAAATAAAACAAATTAATTAACTAATAATTAATAACACAAACAAGAAATCGAATATAAAAGAAACTTTATACCTGTTTTGTTATAATTTGAAGAATTGAAATTTGAAGCTTTCATTTTGGAAAGAGTGAAAGAGTCTCATTATGTGTGTTTCCAAGCAATTGTTATTTTAATTTTTAAGTCTACGTTTACATTAGCCTAACAGATTGAGCTTTTTTCCCTATCTAAATATATATATATTTGGGCTCAATATTGTTACATATATATATAAAAGAGAGACTATACTAATCGTGAGCCCCATCTAGACATGGGTCTTAGGAGGTTGCCTTAGTGGGCCGCCCCTTAAGACTGCCCTAATGAGAGTTCATCTGTTCATGTACTAAAAAAACGGGTAAATTGAGAGGTTTTCTCTGTTCAGGTTACCTGGGGAGAGCGAGTTTTTGACTCAGATTTACGCGGGCTAACCAAGGTATCCCTTGACCATTTCCTGACCCTTACCTCGCCACCCTCAAGATGTTTACCTAGGGAGGTTTGAACCCATGACCTCTTTAAAGACGTGACGTCTTACCACTAGATCGCCTTAATGGTGGTTATGTTCAGGTATTAAACCTTAGCCAAAGTTGACTTAGGATTTGCCTAGTTCTATGTGTTAGGACTAGAACTAAGTTGTCATTCTTTAATTTGACTTAGATTTTTGCATCCTAGTTCACGTAATTCTTAATCTTCACTTACAAAAATTATATTTAAAAGTATATTCGCATATGATTAACTGATTTTAAAAAAGACACACTTTGTACTCAATCCTCTAATATAAAAACATTTGTTATTACTATATTCAATCTGGGACTAACACTGCTAGCTAGGCTTAGAGCTAACATTAATGGTGAGAACAAAGTAACAGCACATAGTTGTTTGTATAATTTTGTATTTTGTAAACAGGTTGTGGTTGGCAACTACTTGGGTTGTACTAGAGTTGATCATCTATTCGGTCATACGGTCGTATTTACTAAAAAGCCACTTGAATAAAAACATGTAGTATCATCGACTCATGATTTGATTATATTATATAAATTGGCATAACAAAAGTAAAATTTTACACATGCTTTGTGTTATATGCTATAACTTTTAACTAACACAAGTCACTAAATTTTATTTTTGTTTTTTTATATGTTATAACTTTTAACTAAAACCAATTATATATCATTTTTACAATAGAATGAAACATTACATTTTAAAATAACATACGTCAAATCATCTAAATTTTTAAATATTAAGAGCATAGATAGAAAATCACACAATTTATTGGTTAAAATATAATAATAAAATTTAATATGTAACTCTTAAACACAATCAATAAATCTATAGTATATTATGCACAACATTAATATTTTATTCCATATTAAATCTTCTTCTCAACTGCTATCTCTTATAATAGAAAATTGTGAACGATTTTTTTAGCACAAGGGTGACCACTTACAAATTTAAAAACAACACAGTAAAATAATAGTAATAATAAAAAAATGTAAAAATGTAAAATAATAGTAATAATTAAAAGGGGAAATGATACATGCAGCTAACATCACCTAAGTTAGGTGATTTTGCTCTCACATACCACTTAAATGAAGGGTATTAAGGTCATTTGAGTGTTTTAATGATTTAAGTGGTATGTGAGAGCAACATCACCTAACTTAGGTGATGTTAGCTGCATGTATCATTTCCCCTAATTAAAAATTGTAAAAAACAAAAAAGTGGGATCGTGGGATCCTAAGATCATATGTTTGCTTATATCTATCGACAATTTTAGTAAAATGTCCAGGATTTTTCAACTGGTTAAACATTGCATATTCATATATAAATTCATTACCTAATGAAAAAACGTTATTAGTATACTAAAAAATTCAATACAATCTATTATCACACATGTTAAAAATTAAAAAGGAACTTTGATACTTTACAGTTTACATATATCAGTAGCTTTCTATTGCAATACCCCTCTTCTAGTCTATTTCAACTATAGCTATAGCTATGTTGTATGTTGTATGATAACCAAGTCCATCTCTTTCCCTCATTTTTAAGTTTCAATTTCACTCATTCTCAATTGAATAACTATTCTCGCTTCAAATACTTAAAGAAAGGCCACAAAACACTGTGCAAGACTACCACCATCAGAGACTGCAGATTGCCGACTAGGCAACCGGCGACTAGACAATCCGTTCAACTAGGCTCTCCAGCGGACTGGGAAGACTTACTGGGGAGGAGGGCTGCAAGGATTGTTCATAGAGATTATATTAGTAGAGGGGACGACAAGAGCCTTTTAGAGAATGGTTTACAACTTTTCCGGTAAAGGTTTGAGCCTTGTTTGAGTTTCATAACTTTGTTCTCTTTTTCTTTCTCTTTTTTTTTGTAAATTTTTTAATCATTGATTCATCGTTTTATGATGTTCAACTCAGTTAATGGGGTCAGTTTACTTATTTTTATGGAGGTCTAGTGAAATTTATATGTATATACATATTAAAAGAAGGTATAAATTAGTGGGGTCAATAAAGATAATTTGCAAGTCAAGAAAAGGTTCTATATTTAATTTCTAAAGATAATGTTCATGCCAATAAAAGATTCTATATTTTAATTTCTAATAAAAAAGAGTATGATAACTTGCAAACCAATTATTCAGCGGGTTAAGAGTGTCGAAATTTATCAAAAAGGTCTTTTAAGTAAAAAAAAGGATGATAAATTTCAACTTGTAGTAAAAAAGTGTATGGTGACTAAGGCTGATAATTTGGGTCGAGTTCGGGTTATGTGTCTGTGTCAATTAGCTGTCTATTCAGTTTCGACCCATTAGTTTCATGCCATGTTTTGGGTTAACCCTCTTCGGTCAAATGTATTCGACGAGTTCTTTTTGGTTTTTCACTACTTGATTTCCTTTTTTGTTCGACATGAACTACAAAATGATTTTTGTTTTGATTCAAATATGAAGATTCAGTTATCGTTTTAATTTTATCTGTCCTTCAAGTTTGGAGCTTATTTCAATTTGATTCGAATTCGGATTTTATCTTTTAATTCAACTTCGTCAAGTACTTGTAAATAATATCGCTAAACAATTCACATAAAAATTATCAACATCATGAAACATATAACTAAAAGTTGCTAATTTAGTTTAAGTAGATAACAAGTAACAATTTTCCCTATAAAAAATTAGGGCAAGTTAGATTGTTAATTCAACCATATCATCAAAAGGGCCTAGAAAATGCCAAAAATGGGCTTATATAGAGATTTGTTTTGTTCAAGTTCCTCACTTTATCCTCAATTGACTTGTACGGTACAACTCAATATTGCATAATAGCAACATATGCCACCCGCTGGCTTTCTCTATTATCTCTGACCAGAATCTTGATCGGAGTGATCTGCCAAACTCCTTCCCCCTAATCTACGCCAAATACAACCTCCGATCGCCGTCGTCATCTCCGCCTCCATTGAACTCTTTATTGTAACTACCCAACCCTTCTAATCCCTCCCTCTTACAATACCAATCTCAAACCCTTATCTCTCTCGGTTGAAATTTATATTACTCATTTCAATCACATTTCTTCAACCCTCATTCACTGTTTGCTCAATTTCATCGTCTGGTTCGAATCAGTACAATCGGATTGAAGGTACTCAAATGTTTGTAGTCGTGTCTGTTGTGAACTAGTTGCAATCCCCATCTCCCGTATCACCTGATTGATTTCATTACGCTATTTCAAGTCGATTGTGTTTTGCACGTACTCTATTACTCCAAATTGACTGCGTATAAGGTATTGCTTTGCTATAAGGTAAATGGTCATGGTTTTTGATCTTGAGGATTAAGGATCTTAGGTTTAATCTTATATATGTTACGGGGTTACTGTTATTTGGGTTATATACCTGTTTTCTTCGGTAGTTGGTTTCATAATAATCACTTGTTCATATATGTTTCGTGTTGACATTGATCTGCATCTGAAATTTGAGGGTGGTTTGCAGTTGGGTATGTTATAATGTTGATTAGCTTAAGCATACAAAGATAGAATTTATATGCTAGATCCAAATGAAATGCAGATTCCCATTTGGTACATTGAGATTTCTCATTTCTGCTGATGCTTAGATGTAGCAATTGAGTCCTATTGACTCAATCAATTAGAAATTAAAGTTATCCCTCTTTGATCAGAATAAAATAGTCATAAATCAGGCTAATTTTATGTTATTGATCAAGGGATTTCAACAGGATATGCACTGCAACATTGTTTTAATTATGTTCTTTTACACACGCAATGTGATCATTCTTTTCTGTCTGTTTCACTATTTGAGAGGATTCGAGGAAAGATGAAAAGAGGGATTACTTGAAATGTACAATCTTCTTTTGATCTTATATAATCTTTTAAGATTTGTATGACATATTGAAGATATGTGCAATCTTGTGTATTTAATTGGCTTGATTTGACTTTCACAGTTTGATGTTTGTAACTTTAAGGGAAATTTAGCATTGTTGGAAGACATTAATGTGTTCATTTTATTTGGATACAGAAATGTAAACCTATGATGTGAAAATATGTCAGGATAGAAGGTGTACCTGTGATGGTGAGAAGATCTATATTATTGATGTAACTAAGTCAACCTTTGACCATCTAAACAATCAGGATGGTAGTTTCCAAGAAGACAGCTTTGGCTTTCAAGTCCTACCAGAATCATGCTCAAGTGCTGGTTAAAACCTACCTTTTGGCAGATGCTTTTATGCCATACACGTCGGTTTTTGGTGGCATATTTGCTTCCAAATTGGTATGTCTAATCCTTCCATTTTATTATATTTCTTTCGTTTCACATTAAATTGGAAAATATGACTATGGAAACCAAGATCTTACGTATTGGGGTGACATGCATTTATTTATTTGTTATTTGTTATGCATATGAAAGTATTAGAGGTAGCAGTTTTGACCCATCTACTTATGAGTGGATCAATTCGGGTTGTATTTTATCTCAAACGGGTCATCAAAAAGTTTTGCTGAAAGGGGAATAGATCAATTGGGTTGAAAGTCGCTCAAAAGTTTTTCCTTTTTCTTATTAGTGTACTACCTTCTAAATAACTTTTATACAAAGATCTAGATTATTATCATTATTGTTATAATATGGTCTTTCCAGTCACAATTAACGCATTAGTTATCTTAGATTGCGTATATATTTAAAATAGTTTTATTCATAGATTTTGGATTACATTTGTAGTCATAGTTTTTGTAATCATACTTAACGCATTAAATATTCTATAAAAAATGGATAAAAAGGATGTTTAACAACAAAATAATTATATGATTTCCATCACGTCGCGCGTGTTGTGTAATCTCTGGAAGATTTTCTGCAGGTTTATGATCTTACACAGTTGATAAGCACGTTTTACTTCAGAACGTATGCTGGCCTTACAAAAATTCAACGAATTGAGTGGAACAACAGGTAAATGGAATTGCATTATAGTGCTGCTATTATATATACATGTGTTATTATCCTTTTTTCTGTTCTTTTAGTTTTATCTATAGTTCTTTTCTCATTATCTTTAACTGTTAATATAAATGTTCTTTAATAATATGTAAATTATTTTGTACAGGGGTATGTCCTCTGCTCATGCCATTTTCATTACAGCAATGTCTTTGTACTTTGTGTTCTGGTCAGATCTTTATTCTGATCAATACTCTGGTCCTGTTACTTTCCGCAACTCACCACTCTCAACATTTGCATTAGGGGTAAGTGTTTATCATTTATTGAAACTAATTTAAAGTTTAACACTTTTTGCACCAAATTTGAAAACTAAGTTATTTGTCGTTTATTTACTAAAATTTTTAAGAATAAGTCCAGTAATCGGTCTTTTGGTTTCTTGTTACAAATTGTAAAATGTAAAATGCTCATTCTTGATACATTTATATATTGATTGTTAAATATATAAAGAATTAAAGATTATGAGGTCCCTCATAATGTTTCGAAATAATTATTTATTTATCTATATATTTTTTAATACAGGTTTCTGTTGGGTACTTCCTATCAGACCTTGGAATGATCTTTTGGCTATATCCCGCATTAGGTGGATTAGAATACGTAAGTCCAACTCTATCATCAAGGATTAATCAGTTTATAACATTTTTACAACGATTTATAACATTTTATTTTCTGTTTTATTTTCTTTCTTTTGGCAAAATTATAGATGTTTTCTGTGTGTGATTATGTATTCCTGAATTTCAGGTTGTTCATCACACGCTTTCCGCAATTGCAGTAGCATATGCAATGTTTACAGGGGAAGGGCAGCTTTACACATTTATGGTCCTTATATCTGAGCTAACAACACCCGAGATTAACTTGAGATGGTATTTTTTAGGAAATGTTGTTTTTTTAATTCACATATAAGTATATAACCCTCACAAATTCTGAAATTAATCAACTTTTTAAATGGATTTAGGTACCTAGATACAGCTGGTTTAAAAAAGTCGAATGCATATCTGATTAATGGCGTGGTGATATTCTTTGCCTGGATGGTAAGTTTGTATTTTATCACGTAAAAATTGCTACAATCCCCGTTTTGGATGTCTTTTATGGAAAGTTACAAACCGAGGTTACATATATGTAGATCATCTAATTATTATTGATTTTGTCCAATAAGATTCGGTATTTTCGCGATTTATTATTAGGGTATGTGACCAATACCAAAAACTGTAAAAATATATACCTTGTATAAGTAAAATATCAGAAAATAAATTTCTTGTTCATTACAAATGCTTATTGTGGTTTAATTCTTTATCCATTTTATGCAGATGGCTAGAATTTTGCTGTTTGTCTATATGTTTTACCATGTATATTTACACTACAATCAGGTAAACTTCTACTCTTCACGTGTTTTCGTTAATAAAGCATGTTAAAAGCCACCTATATATCAAAACTATATTGGTTCTCTCGGTTCTATAAAAGACATCCATCAGAACACGCATCCAAACAGCCCAGTTCACTCGATTCTAAACATGTTCAATGTTGAATATGGTTATATCATTTCCTTTGTTTTGCATTCACCATTGTGGCTTCCATTATCATTCATGCTTTACATAATACTATTTGTTGAATTTAGTATGTAAGAGTATACCAAATGATTGGATGTGATATGGTGCAGGTGATCCAGATGCACCCAATTGGGGTGGGTCTGGTTTTTATGGTTCCATCTGTGCTGGGAGCGATGAACTTGATGTGGTTCGGGAAGATAGTGAAGGGAATGATGAAGACATTGGCGAAAAGGCAGTAATTTTGATTGATTGATTGATTGATTATAATAGCGATGAGGTGATAGCTGATGTGAATGTGAATTTATGTGAAGACAGACAGTTGGTGTATAAAATATGGTTATGGTAGAAGCAGAATGAGATGTGGAAAATTATTAACACAACCAGAAGAAATTGTTGTACATTTTTTCGTATGATATACGTCTGTCTGTCGAGCTATTCAATCATTTCTTCTGTTCTTTCCATATAACAACATTACTCGTTCCCACTGGGTACGAATGAGGTAAAATATAGACAGTCATACCTCAACACGAAGGTAGAGACATCGCTTCCCAGGAGACCTCCCGTAACAATCTTTTCATATAAACATTCGAATTTTAACTGGGGTTTCTATACTCGATGTATGTAAGATTATTTTTACTTGAGATAAATTATATACCATTTTCACGATATTTCAATCATGTTCTCTCGTAAGGTATTTGAATGAAATGTATTTGCATAAATTGATTCTTTAATTGTTTTAAGTGATTTTGTAAGTGTAACATCTAATTTGGATTATATTAGCCGTATGTACCATTTCTTCATATACAGAGGAAATGATATGTGCAATCAACAATACTTGCACTTATAAAGCACTTAAAGAAGAGAATTTAGTTATTTACGTTCATTGATTGTTTAGAGGTTTAAATGGTTTTGTGTGTAATGGCGTCTAACATAGGTATTATTATAATTTATGTCAGACTGTTAATTCGGATCAGGTTTATGTTATTAGGTTCGTGGCATTCAGGTTAGGGTCATTTCCGTGTCAACCCAATTTCGTCCCATTTACTTAATGTTAGGCTCGGCTCATGTCATTTCTCCGTGTCGACCCATTTAGGGCAAATATGATTGACAAGTATTTTTTTGGTTTTTGAATACAGTTTTATAGTACGGTTTTCGAATACGAGTTTCTGTTTTAACTACAATTTTCTTTATCAATCTTTCAAATTCCATGTTTGTTTTCAACTTTTGGTAAGAATTTCGAAAGTATTTTCGTTTATATTCTAACTTTAATATTCCATGTTCGTTTTGATTGTATTCGAACTTTAGATTTAGTATTTGTTTCGGTTTGAACGGGGTTTATTCTAACTTTCAAATTCGGTATTTATTTCGAACATTATTTTAAATCTTTAAAGGGGTGGGTTTTATTACCCAAGAATGTCAATCACTTATTTCAATTCACAATCTTATTATTAAAACTTATATATTTTAAGTATTGAGGAAAAATTTATAATAACATAGTTTTAACCGATTATATGGGTCACTTTCGGGTTATCAGGTTGAACCCAAACCCATTTATTTTCGTATCGATTTCATTCTTTTTTTATCCATTTTAGATTCGGATCGATTTTTATATTGGATCAAAAATTGTTTAAATGTATGATAAATCGAATGTGTATACGAGAGTAAGGGGCTGTTTGTTTGCTGTTTAATGGAACCATTTAGCGCCGAATGCTGAATCATTCAACATTCAACATGTTTGATTACTGCCTTTAAATGAAGATTGTGCTGAATGAATCAGAAAAACGCTGCTGAATCATTCTACCTTAGAGTACATTCTGAATCATTAAGCACAAACTATTTTACCTTAATTCTCCTACTTTCACACATTGCCTTCTTAAACAATCATATCTTATAATATAATATATCAATATTAAGGTTAAAATGACAATTTGCATCATTCAGATTATTTATTAAGAGATTTTATCAAATAACATGTCACATTTAAAAACAATTCATTCAGAGTCTTTAAAATATTCGGACAACATATTTAGTTTGTTTTAACGAAGCCTCTAACATACTTTTTCCAGTATTATACCTATATACATTTAAGAATATGTCGGTGTCGTTTTGAAGGTTTTAGACGTTGTTTTGGTAAAAAAAATCAATATTCATAAAAGAGGGTATAATACCATGCGATCGTCTATAAAATTTACCCTCCAACTGTAACACCCTAAAATAGGGCCTAGTAGTAAGTAGTTGTACATTGTGCTTGTTGGCTTGTACATTGACTTTAGTCAATGTGTTTTGTTGCTAAGTGTTGTTGTTTGTTGTTAAATGTTCTTGTGGTTTAAGTTGAAAATAGATAGAGTCAATAAATAGTTAAACGATTTTAGATGATGGTTTCAAAAATATCTCTGTTGGTTGAAACGAATAAACTTAAGTTGTGTTTTAAGTTGAATAGGAGAACGAAATACCCGCGTTGGGGTATTAGACTCACTTAAGTCGGTCTTCTATGTTCTTATCCCTTTTGTTGCCTCTGTTGACACAAAACACACACAAACTACACATACATATGTTTATACGTACAAACACCCATACACATCAAAGCTTGATCATTTGAGAAAGAAATCAAGAAGGGGAATTGCTTCTTAACTGATTTCAGTAGAGATTTAGGTTCTAGTAGCTGGTGGTTGTCTCCTTTTTGTAAGTTTTCATCCCATAACCTAGTTCTTGAGTCAAAGGGAAGAAATGATCCATTTTGATGGATTCAAATGTATTTTGATGTTAGTTTTGTGTCAAATATGTGTTGTTAAGTTCATATGTATGTTAGTGATCAAGTGTAAACACTTGAAGATGGATTCAAGTTGAATTTGATGTCAAAAATGTGTAAAACAGCGGCTGTGCTCGAACAGAGCAAGAACCTGCTGTAAAAAGGGTGCTTGCGGTCGCAAGGAAAAGCCTTGTGGTCGCAAGGGTCCTTGCTGCCGCAAGGGGTGTTTTTCAGAAAAGTTGCCAGTTTTGTTGTAAATTGTGAGTTGAGGCGTGGGATGTTTTGTGCGACTGTAAACTAAGGTGTTTGCGGGCACAAGGCATGTACCTTGTAGTTTACCATCTACGGACGATGGAAATAGCTATTTGGGCATAAGCACATAGCTTATGGCCAAAAGCATTAGAAGTACCATCCTTACGGTCGTATGGTTAATTCCTTGCGGTCGTGGGGGGGGGGGGGTTTAAGATGGCCTTGCGGCCGTAAGTCAACCCCTTGCCGTCGCAAGTAGGAGTCTTTTGCTGACGGTTTCGTAGACATGTGTTTTAAGATGAGTTAGTTGTTGTTAATTGGTGATTAAGCCTGAACCTATTATGTTACGTGTATCTGAGGACTCCGGACATTATATCTATCTCTTGTGAACTCCAGGTGAGTACCGGTTTTCCCATGAGGCTCAGTATGTAGAGTTGTCTGTGGTTAGTTGAAATATGTTGTTGATGTTGTACACGTGCGTATACGTGATATGATATGTAGTTGTCATGCAGTTGCCATGCAGTTGCCATGTAGTTGCCATGCAGTTGACATGCAGTTGCCATGTGGTTGCCATGTAGTTGCTATGTAGTTGTCATGATAGTTGTGTTACTTGTTGATTGTAAATCGCATGCGTGGTGTTGGACCCGATACGGGTGAGTTGTTGCTTGTTGTATTTGTCTGGACAGTTGTTGGCATGGTTAAGGTCAGCCGCAAGGCTGGATCCTTTGAGATGGATAATTCGGGATCAACGGTGGCTCGGTGGTGCACGCCGTGTCTCAGGTTCTGCAGGACCGCCGTTCCTTAGCGTGAGTTGGGATCTTGGCTTACGATCAAGATCCGAGTTGGCACGAACGCGCTGGGTGGAATGCTCTCCGCTCCCCCACCAGTGCGGTTGGTTGTTGCTGATACCCCCAGTTGGAGTTGTTGAGCGGGGTTTCCCACCCTGCGAGATGTGGCTCTTACTGACATGTTGGCACGCCGCGTTGTGATAGGATAGCCTTGTGTGTTGTTCCTGTGTTGTGATAACCTTCTTGTTGATACTTATGTGTAAATATGTACTCACTTGCTAATGTAGCTAACGGTGCAGGATTTCCCTTTTTGCAGGTGCTGATTAGTTGGCCTTGTGAGGCGGGAACTTGATGGTAGTCGTTGTAGTTATCTTTTGGGAACACTGGTTGTTGTTTATGTGATCCGGTGGTCGGTTGTCGCTAGTTGGTAACACCTGTTAGTTATGTACTTGGCTTATTTCTTTTGATGTAAATTAACAGCCGAGTCAGTTGAACTTTACTAATCTTTTGTAATCGTTGTTTATTCCGCTGCCAACTTTTGAGTAAACGTGGTTAAAAAGTTTAAATTGTCGCTAATTTTAAGCTCGTGAAAACCGGTGTTACACCAACTGTCCAACACCCTACTATACACGTCCATAGCGGATCGGCTTTAAGCCTCCATATTGAGATATTACTTTTCTAAAATTTATTATTATTATCATAAAATAATTAATTTAATATATATTTTGTTATTCCTTTATAACTTTTGATAAGTAATTTTTAGTATAAATATAAATAAATATATATAATTGTCTTATTTTTATCTACATTTTGACATAAACTTTGTCATAATTTGATACTTATAACTTTTAACATATAATTTCGATGTAAATATAATTACATATTTGCGTACTCTCACATCCATCTACATTTTAGTATAAGTTTTATCATATATATCTTTTTTTTAAAGATATTTTTCACACACATTACAATCGTAAACATCTAAAAGTTTTGTATTTTATTTTAAATATATTTATTTATACTAAAACATGTGACAAACGCGCATATAAAAATATTTTATCTAAAATTGGTATGAGCTACATTTATAAAAAAAATACAACAAGCATTTTACATCAAATTTCAGTTTACATAGGAGTAAATCAAGCACAATCCTATTACTATAGGATGATCCAACAAAGATTTAGACACAAAACACATAAGCAATACATAACAATAAATTGCTATATGGAAATTTGTGTTTTTAGATACATAAATGAGTTATAAAAATAATAATTACATAATAATATAAATGTAGAATTACTATACCTTACAATTCTTTGGAAATTATTTTGTCTTTTCCTATACTCAACGAAAACAGTATATATATTAATAAACGTCTAAAATAATTACAAAAGTACATCTAGAAGGAGTGGTTAGAAGCCTTGTGTTTGGCTCTGCAGACCAGGTTTCGAATGCTTGCTTAGTAAATTTTATATTTTTTTTAACTTTTGTCACAGCATGGTTTTTTAATGGGAAAAATTATTAATTTTTTATTTTATTTTGTTCTATCACTACTATTAGTATAAAATATTATCTTTGTTATATATTGCCTTAATGGTATATTGTTAATTAAAATTTTTACTTAGTATTATTTTATTGTATTATTGCTTTGTATTTTGTCACATTTTTATACTCAAGCTCGCACCATTATATTTGTTTTGTTTTTTATTTTTCTATAACGAGATCAAAAATTGTTTTGTAAATAACTCTTTTTACATGATTTTTCTATATTATTTGTAGTTCTTTAGACTATAAAATATGGAATGTAAACTTTAAGTCAATGACTTTTAATATATATGTATTTATCAAAACTATAAAGAATAAAATTAGAACGCATTTATAAATATTTTTTTCTAATTTTTTTTAATATAGAACATATAGTTGTACATATAATATAAAATCAAATGACAAAATTTATATAATTACATAAACCAACTACATTACATATATCTTACGTTTTTATTTTTTTTATCAACTAAATTGATATAAAAAAATCATAAATAATGGAATTTCTCTCTTTTATTAGTTTACCTATTGAAAAAATATAAAAAACATGCTTATATATATATATGTGTGTGTTTTTAAACCCCACTGCGAAGCATGGGCTAAAATACCTCGTTTAATATAAAAATAAGTGAAAAATAAAAACAATGCAGTGGAGTGTGATTTAGTAATACTCGTTTATATAAGGGTTTAGTTTTAAAAAGTGTATCGAACTTGTTATTTTTTGCTATTGTGTATACCCAACTCTCAAAACTACCATTTAATGTATCCAACTTTCTAAAACTACCATTTTATACACTTGGTTACCTATTTAACAGGTTATGATGATGTGGCACAGGTTTGGGTGAGGTGGCATTGAACTTAATTGGTGACATGTAATTCTTTGTATAAAAAATAATTGAAAATATAATAATAATAATAATCTTAATAATAATGATCACGAAGACTGGAACACCTCTACCCAGATTCAACGACCTGTAAAAAAATAATAATAACAATACAAAAAAAAATCACGAACACATCTGGGTTTCATCATCGACTTCTTCTCTTCATCTTCATCGGCCATGGTAGCCATCATCGATCTGGGTTTCATCATCGACCTTATTCTTCTCTTCATCTTCATCGGCCATGGCAGCCATCATCGATTTGGGTTTCATCATTGACCTGGTTCTTCTCTTCATCTTCAGCGACCATGGCAGCCATCATCGATATGGGTTTCATCTCGACCTGGTTCTTCTCTTCATCTTCATCGACATCGACCATGGCCACCATCTTGAAGAACAATAGATCTGATTTGGGCTTTTCAAGAACAACATATCTGATTTTGGTGATTAGGGGTTCGATTTGCAGATCTGTTTAGCGAACGTAAGTACTGTTTGTTTCGGTTTTGGAGATTAGGTAAGTACTGTATTAGGGGTTCGATTTGGGATTTTGAATGTTCCTGTTCTTCGCTAATAATCGAGTTACGGTTTCGGTGATTTAGATTTTGATTTGAGTTCTATTGCACCAGATATGGGTTCAAGTTTTGTTCTTTAGATCTGTGCTTCATCTTCATTCTTCCCTCTATTTTCCAGATCTGTCTTTTTAGGATTCTTTTTACTTAGGTTTGATCGATGTTAAGGTTTCATCTTATTCCAGATCTGTTTTTAGGGTTCTGATGTTAGGGTTTTATCTTATTCCAGATCTGTTTTTGAGATTCTTGTTACTTGGTTTGATCGATTGGTGCGTCTTCATCACATTCCTTGTTCTTCATGTTCTTGAATGGATTGATGTGAATGAATGAATCTTCATAAATGAAGATGATGAATATTCATCATCTTAGAACTTTAACAAAAATAATTATAGAAATAACACATGGCATGATTTGGTGACATGGATATACACATGGATTTTCAGTAATACAAAAAATAATTCTAAAATAACATAATTACCGGCTACCTGGATAGCAGGTAAAACGATACATAAATTAGTAGTTTTTAATACTTCAGTACACTAAATGATAATTTTAAAAATTGGATATACACAATAGCAAAAAGTGTCAAGTTGAATATACTTTTTGATACTAAACCCTCTATAAAATTAGCCCAACTCTACTGAACTTTCCGACCTTATCTCCTACCTCTCTACTGTACAGAAATGGCCACCACCCCTCTGCTTCTCTCTCCTGCTACACCGATCAAATGCTCCTCCTCCGTCTCAGCGCCACCACCACCACCGCATCATTACCTCCACCAAATCGTGAATCTAAACTCGTCTTCTTCTAAATCCAGTAACAACCACTCCTGCAAGCCCAACGAACAACGTCACAACTTCACGAGAAGAGAAGCCATTGGATTCGGCCTGTGTCTTAAGCTATTCGAAACTCCTCAACCGGCCTCCGCCGCGGCAGAATCCAGTGCCGCCGTGCCATGTGAGTTCACGGTGGCTGATTCAGGACTTGCGTTTTGTGATAAACTTGTCGGATATGGATCTCAGGCTGAGAAAGGTCAACTCATCAAGGTCAACACCTCTCCATCACTAATTCATCATGTAAACCCTAAATCGATTGTTATCAGCTGCTAATTACTACTGAAAACAACAGGCACATTATGTAGGCAAACTCGCAAGCGGAAAGGTGTTCGATAGCAGCTACAATAGAGGAAAACCTCTCACATTCCGTATCGGCGTTGGTGAGGTAATCGACAACCATGATTAATTTGATGGATTTGCTTTTTTGAAGTTCTAACAATGGTGATATAGGTGATTAAAGGATGGGATCTAGGAATTTTAGGTGGCGATGGAGTTCCTCCCATGCTTGCTGGTAAGCAAACTACATTTTGATTCATTGATCCGTTTACAAACTTAGGTAATTTGATCGAATCTGTACATTGATTGATTGATTGATCGATGAAATTAGGAGGAAAACGTACGTTAAAGCTTCCTCCGCAACTCGGGTACGGCATGCGAGGAGCTGGTTGTAATGGAGGTATGCAGATTTGAAAACCACACCAACAAGAACACAATCAAAACAATGAATTATGAATCTAACAAGAAATTTTTTATTTCTTTCTTCTTCGTCGAAATCTACTAATTCTTTTTCCTCGTTGGAGGAGGATATCCTCAGGGCCTGTTTGTTTTTCTTAATAATTCTTATTAAGTGTTGTCCGGATTAAGTATTTGTCTGGATAAATGAGGGCGGTATGGAATAAGTTGCCAAGTTTTTTATTTTATGTGTTAAATGAACTGATTGAATAAGAAAAATAATAAAATCATGAGCTTAATGTGGAAAGTATCACACTCGTAACTTATTATGTTAAGTCGTCTTTCTGGATTAAGTAAAAAAACAAACAATACGATTATAACTTACCAGAACATGTTTCTTCCCCATTAAGTTCATTAAGTCAAAATCAAACACTACCTTAGTTTAACAGTATATGTTGTTTGTAGGTTCTTGCATCATTCCACCGGATTCAGTTCTTTTGTTCGACGTCGAGTTCATTGGCAAAGCATGAAAACTCGCACTTGGATCAGAACAGAAACATGTGGTTCATATTATGCAAATTACAGCATCCTTGCTTAAGCGGAATTGGGTACAGTGGTTGTATTATACAGATCACAAGGCGATCAACAATGTCGCAATTTTCGGCCCAACAACGAAATTCTATCACTTTATATATGTAATAATTCACACAAGAATTAGAGTTAAGTATAGAATGTGTAAATTATTATAATCCATCCACATTGGAGGCTATAAAGTTTAATCAAGATGGGTTGGTCTTGTGTTTTGGGGTTGAGATGTTACAATATGAATAAAATTCGTTCATACAATATGAAAAATCATCTAACACGAAGAAACCGATGTTTAAAAGTTCCAATCCTACAGAGGGACGAGACTTGGAATTCGCAACTCGACTAACAAAACGTGATAATGCATCACACAATAACATACTAAAAGACGGGATCACACCAGGATCTATGAACACTTTAACAACCGGGAATTGTTGTTCTAAGTTTAAGTTTTCGGTCTTCACAATAGCCGGCTGAGGGATTTGATGACCAACTTCAAGTTCTTCCTGGTAGCTTCATCTCCAGTGAATCCCAAAATATCAGAACTTATACTCTGAAAAAGGCATTAATGTTAGTAAAGGCAGCATTGAGATAATTCAAAACAAATAAAACCTTAATAGATGAGGTTAGGGATGTAAACGAGTTGAGCTACTTGCGAACTATTCGAGCTCGGATCGTTAAAAGCTCGAAACGAGCCGAGCCTTAACGAGCTCGAGCCTAGACTAAAGCTCATCTAATAAACGAGCCGAGCTCGAGCTCCAAAGAGTGGGCTCACGAGCTTAAACGAGCTCTATATATAATATAATTTATATTTTATATGTTTAATTTTTAATAATTATATATATATATATATCATTTTAATAAAAATATCAAAATAATACCCGGGCCTAAACGAGCCGAGCCCGAGCTTCATAAATATTAAACGAGCCGAGCTATAAGCTCTAAACAAGCCGAGCTCGAGCTCAAGCTTAAAAAGGCGTAAACGAGCCCGGCTTGATAAGTGTCTGGCTCGGCTCGGCTCGTTTACATCCCTAGATAAGGTTGCATACCTCAATGTTCTTCAAAGTAAATACAAGGGTATATATGGATTTCTGGATCAACTCAGTGTTCTCTGGAGTCATAATAGATGAATGTGCTCTTCTGCCAAAACAAAATATGTAACATTTAATGTACGACGCAACTCGGAACTGATTATATAACTTCCGACTCGAAATTGTAATAATCAGTTTTTAAGTGTGGATAAACAGATTCCGGTTTTGATCATCGATATTCAGCTTTTACAAAAACTCTCTTTTATGGTTCGTTTTATTACAGCTGATTATCTGAATAATAATTGCAGATCCAAACACCCTTTAAAAATGTGCACAGTAATACACTAATACTAAGAGCGGAGTTCTGTGAGCTAATGCACAAAATTATTACCTCAAATCATCTGTTGCTTGAGTAAGACTTTTGGTTAAACTTTCTACTTCCTGCAGCAAACCACTATCTCGAACCTCTGACAGCATAGGCTGAATATCCTCAGCCATCGCCTGAATCTGAGATATAAAGCCGGTGCATGATATTACACGTTATAATTCCATTGTTGATTACTCGTTTCTTTGCATTCTCTTTTATTATGATCAATTAATCATTATGCAATCACAAGATGATTTCATCAATTTGCCTTATGTACCACACAAGTAACTTGTATAAGTTTTAATCATACGATACAAAAAAGCCTACTGACAATTGCACAATAATCACAAGATGATTTGGTCAAAGATTTGTATTCTCTATGTGAGCCTTGAAATAAACCACTACTAAGGTGGCTTAGTCCTCAAAGAGGTCACGGGTTCGAACCTCACTATGTAAACATCTTGAGGGTGGCCAGAGAAGGGTAAGGAAACGGTCACGGGGATACCCTGGTTAGGCCGTGTACATCTGAGTCAAAGACTCACCCTCCCTAGGTAACCTGAACAGGGTAAACCTCCGTTTACCCGTTTGTATGTGAGCCTTGAAATAAAATTGAAACAATACATTTCCTCAACTGTTACTCGCGTGCATGAAATGACAACCATATCCCTAAAAGCTAAATCTACGTGTTAAGAGGAGAAAAAGAAATAATACATCACATTTATAGCATCCTTATTCAAACTCAATTCACTCACTAATATAATCCAACTCTTACTCATTCGTACCAAGAGTCGAATCCAGATAAGTGTTATATAGACCCAAAATGCAGTTCCACACTAACCAATACTATCAGCAGAAACTACAAGAGACTTGCTGAAGCATCCAAGAAATCAGGATTGAAACAAGCTGTGTTAGATGAAACTAAGTTTGTGGAAGACATGAGATCTTGTTGATATTCAGCCGAAAAAGAAAAGACCGTAGGGCGTAAATGGGTCTCTTTGACAAAAATAATTTGGATGGGATTCTTAAACTGCACAAGTCGGTGTTGGTGGCTGGCTAGTGGATTCACCTAAACATATTATTGATATGTAGCACATCAAGAATTTCTTTAAAACCAGAATACAACTATGAAAGGCTGAATGTATAAAATGACGCGTAAACATTATATTAGGGCAAATCAGACCTGTACAGAAAGGCATTGTTTGGCCTCGAGATAAGAAACAACTTAAGCCTGCCAAATTCATCTAGTCACAGGATCAGCTCACATTTCTTACTTAAGTTCATCATATGAAAGTTCTCTTATTAAGGGGGTGTTTGAATTAGCTTATTTTCTCGGATTATGAGTTTATTAGAAGTTTAATAAGTTCATAAGCCAACTTTTTCCAGCTTATAAGGTAACAACTTGAGCTTATAGCTTATTCAAGCCCAAAAGCTCAAGTACATAAGCTCATAAGCCGGAAAAACTTTAAAGCTTATCAAAATTCTCGTACGCTCATAAGCTAGGAAGATAAGCTAATGCAAACACCACCTAAGGCGAAAGCTAATGGAGGTTTTAGACTCTAAAATGTGATCAAATAAACCAGAGAACAATAAGCATAGCCATGAATTTAACCAAAAGAAACACTAAAAAATTATATGACATGCTAAAAATCAACAAGAATGTAGATGATTTTGCATATCACACCTTTAAGAGCAATGGTCTTGCTTCTTCAATAACAGCCGAAGCTCGTTCAGCCAACGCATAAGTGTTAGCAACACCAATTTGTTCTACTTCTCGTCCAAGACGCGTGAATATCCCAACTAATGCATCCAAGCTTACACCTTGGTATCCTTTCAACTTTTGTCTATCACACATGATCACACCTTCTTTAACACAATTCGGGTCCAAAGGCCCGAAAGAAGGCGTTGGAATCGGATCACGAGGAGTAATATCAATCATAGTTTCCATCAAAAGACCAGATTGGTTCACTTCAATCAATGAATTTCTAGGTATAATTGTTTTATCATCCTCAACCTACATTGCAATCATACTTCACAATTACATGATAAAGAATCAGAAGAAAACCCCTAAAATCTTTGTTTGACAGTAGAATCAAGAATCTTTGAAACTAACCTCAACAACAGCTTCAATACTTTTCAAGGAAGGATTAACACGAATAACATTACCAACAGTAACTCCTCTGATCCGGACTTGTGTACCAGTTGAAATCCCACAAGCCTGAGAAAACTCGAAAACAGCAAGATACTTTCTGAATCTAGACTTCAATTGAAAAGCTCGTAACCAAACAAGACTGAGTGCGAGTAACACCGTGCCGGAAACCATAAACAACCCGACCCCACCTTCCCAAATGCTCCGGCGACCGAACCCAAAATCGCTCAGAGGGCGTAACGTTTGTTTCCAGATATTTCGAGGAACATCGACGAAAACTGCAAGTGGGTTCTTCTTATCATTCTCTGAAGACGAAGAAGATGATGATGATGAGGGTTGTTGGCTGTTTTCTGTATCTTGAGACGCAGCTTTAACAGTAAGTAGGTGTCTTTTTGGGGGTATTGATGGGAATGTATTTAGGGCAATAAATCTGGATTTGGGGGAGACCCATTGTGCAGGTAGCATGGTAGGGCAAATTGGAATGTTTGCTATAGAATTCCCAACCATTTCTTGTAATGATCAATGGAACCAAAGATAATGGAGGTAGTAGAAGAAGAAGAAGAAGAAGGAGAAGGGGGTAAGAGATATAAGAGAGAAATTAGGAAATTTTTTGTATTTCTGGATACTCTATTCTAGACTTGCACTTTTCCTCATCATGTTCATGTCACCACTAACAACCCACCAAACAAATTTTCATTTTTTAACCCTCACCAAATAGTATTTTAGGGTTAAATGCTTAAAGTAGATTGTTTATTTTGCCAGATTTGAGTGTGCTAAAAAATATGGATGTAAATTAGTCGAGTTAAACTGAGCTTTACATTAATCGAATCAAACTTATATAAAATTGTAGAAGTTCGAGTTTATAATTTGAATTTCGATTTCGACTCGCAAAGTGTTTTATGAAGCTCGTGATAGACTCGCTAAAGCTCGTGTATATAAGTAATAAATAAAATAATAAAATAATATTATATTAAAGTTCATTTAAACTCGTGAGCTTCAACGAGCCCAGTGTACAAGGCTCGGGCTTGTGCTCATTTAAAAAATGAGTCTTAATCTAAGTTCGAGCTCGTTTAGACTCAGCTCATTTGAGACTTTTAACGATCTGAGTTCGAGTGACTTACTTTGGCTGCTATTGATTTTTTTATTCATTATTCAAGAAACTAATCAGGAGTGCACGGAGTAGTGCCTCTGAACGCTCTCGTTATTTTCAAAAACTACGCTCTTTACTACATGATACTCCGTCATGCGTAATGCTCGTTGCCTTCATGACACACGTCAAGATTTTATTAATGTTTGCAAGACTAAATAAAAAGGTAGATTTACTAATGGTAATGTTGAGAAGTTATTACTGCAAAGGTTTGATGATAGTTATTGATATTGACGTAGCTGATAGTAATGACAATTATTACCATATGTACTCAAAGTAAGTTCTTTGGTAGAAGATATAAAGAGGTGAATTTAAGTCTAGAGATGGCACTCGTTTGATTTTGCAAAAGTTTTGTTTTTTAACAATCGTAAAATGTTGGATTTTATGATCTACGTCTACTACGAATAGCATATTCTTATTCTCTTTAATCCATTTTTTGAAAAAAATATCTTCTTCAAAAAGAGGAATCCTTATATAGCGTTTGGTTTGCTGGAATCCCTGAACCAGGGATAATTGGAATTCAGTTTCAGCACATTCATATGTTTGGTTCAACTTTAAGGAAAGAAATTAGAATTCTTATCTTTAAATTTTCCTCTCAAATGAAAGAAAATAGGTTCCTTCCTAACCCTTAAGGAATCCAGATTCATACGTTTGGTTCAACTTAAGATTCATTTAAACTTTTTAGAAATGCATCACAAACTTGAAAGAAGATAAGATGTGAACAACAAGTAGTAATGTAGACTATTAATTATCCTTTGTAGAATCGTCCATCGGAGATTGATCGTTGGTTAGAAAACCGTCACGTGTCACATAATAGTCAAATGAAGCATCATAACAAAGTCTATTAGGTGACGTTTGGTTTATAAAAATATTTCCAAAATAATTAAAATCAAACTATATTAAGTGTTAAAGATGTCATAAATCAAAGCCAAGGATTTTAATTGTAGGCGGCTCGTTTGTTGAGGGTGTGCCACAACCTAGGCTAAGGGCGTGTACCAAAAGTCCAAAAAATAGTATTGAGTTAGCCTAAACCATTGAGGCCATCTCTTCTTAATTTAACTTCCATCCACCCTCTTCTTGTAAACTAAAGTTTATATGATTGCCTTTTGAGTTTTGAACCAGCCATTTTTTGAGTGCTTATATGCAATGAAGTCAAAACACTTTTTATATTTGTGACAATGTTAGGTTCACGTGTTTTGCAGTAAGGAGTTAATTTGTACATAACAGAATTTCTTCATACATAACACATACAAGTAATTATGTATGACCAACTTTATTATGTATGAATCAATGAGAAATGTTCAATATAGTCCATACTTATTGCATAGTCCCGAGGGATTAATCTTAGCCCTTGGATCAACCCTATCAATGGTCCAGATTGAATTTTAAAAATTTGGGCGGAGAAGCATTTTCGTAATTAACGTGTAATGATTTTACCATCACATGTGATTGTATAGTGAATTACATGTGATTTTATATTGAATCACATGTGATTAAATACTAAAATTTAGGACTATGTTTTTTATATGGACTATATTTAACACAACTCATGAATCAATACCCTTTATATTTGCCAAAAGTTTTGGCTTTTAACTTAATTGGTTTGACAAACGTCGTATGAAATAACAAGTCAAATACTTCAATAATGATGTAGTTGATTTTTCAGCAATTAGTGATTATTTATATGTTGTCACTTTCACAATCTACGGATGATATTAGAAAAAATTCTCACTCTATCTTAAAAATATTATTCACTTAAACTTTTTGGTTTTTTAATTTTAATATAATATTTTTGTTTGTGTCATGTAATACTTGATTTAAAATATATTAATAAAAATACATTTAAAATATAATTCATTGTACTTTACATCAATTATTATAAAATACAAACAAAATATTTAAGATTAAAATAAAAAAAACTTTAAAAAGTCAAAAGTGAACAATATATTTAAGACAGGAGAATAATATTTTTTTTCCAAATCCTACATGAATACAAAGCCTTTATGCTTAATAATAGTTGGATGAGGGAAGGGTTTTTAAGGATGGGCAAAATGCGCGAAAATAAAATAAACTATGCCCAAATTACCATTGTATACAACAACTTTATTTAGGTTACATTGTATTCAATTAACTTTCATTTTTGTTACATTGTATTCGATTAACTTGCTATAACAGGTTAACCTCCGGTTACACCTTCTATTATTATTTTTTTAATTTTTTAAATATATTTAGTTCATAAGCTCTTATATCTTCATCGGTTATCCATGAATAGTTTCCATCGATTTTTGTTCCCAAGAAGATAACTATTATCCATGAATCAATTTCTTAAAAATAAACAAACCGAAGTCAGCGATTCCCAAGAAAGTCTTCCAAAAGCTTGCTTCAATCCGATTTTGGGAGGCTGGTCAGTTGATGTCCCTGTGAAAACCGAAGTTAAGAATCGTCTGATATCGAATGCTTGCGTCACACCAAACCGAACGCTAAATTTGAAGGAAGATCGATTGTTACATTTTTGAGGTTTTTTGTTCAATCGATTTTGTAGATGTTTCATTTTGTTCATAATTTCATATGATCAAGAACACTTAGGGTTTTCAGTCAGTTAAATCGATTTTGTGGGTGTTATAGTCTATTTAATAGATTTTGTGGGTGTTGCATTCTGTTTAATAGATTTTCTTTTGGAAAGCATTCTTGACAATATGAAATTTGGCTTTGTTACTGTTAATGGATTAAGAACATCTGAATATGTCAAGAACACTTGAAGATGGGCACAAGAACATAGGAACTTAATAAAGTTCAAAGCTTTCGATTTGGGAGGTCATCAGATTGCTTGTAGATCTGGAAAGATTATTACGTCCAGGTGTGTATTATGTTCTTATTCATTTTTATTACACTACCCTTGTTTGGCTTTTGTCAATTTGCATATTGACGGGTTACTGGAACAACCTATTCAAAGAAAAGCTTAAATAGGCTGCTAAACTTGTTCTTTTCCAGATCTACGCTTTTGGTTTTTGTGTTTGGGTTTTCCTTGTATACCAAGTTGATTTGTATTTGGCTGTGTTTTTGGTTAAGCTATGAAATCGTATGAAGTTTTGAAGATGACTCAAGAACATATTAATATCCTAATTAAAAAAAAATTAAAAATATAAGAAATTACAGGTAACCTGATTCAAAAATGAAACTTATTTGTATTTTTAGGTAAAAAATAAAGTTGGTTGTATACAATGACAATTTCGATATAGTATGTTGTATTTTCACGCATTTTGCCCTTTAAGGATTGCTTGTTAGTCTGGTGAGCTAACAACCTTCCTAAGGCGAAGATGAGAAACTGAACAGTATACTATAAACCGAAAATTTTAGATTATGTAGAAGTTGAGATACATATGGTTTTTATGGCTTTGAGATCTTTCAAAACAATCTATTATGGAGCCACATGAACACAAAAGTTTCATAGGACTTGATGCACAATACTCTCAAGAGTTGAGTGCATCATTAGGCAAAAAACGTCTTCAAGAAATGAAGCGAAAGGTACCCATTTAGTGTACAAAATGTGAAGGTAGATGAAGATTAAAAAATAAATTTGACAAATTTAAATGTTGGTCGGTTGGAGTCTAGGTCCTCTAGGATGACAACGAACAACAACAATAGCGACATCTATCCATATAAATAGGGTACGAGGAAGATAAGATGTATACAGTAATATTTCCACTTATAGAGAGTCTACTCTCAAAAAATCTCCCGGTAAAAAAGATAGCACATTGAGTGCCAATTTCTTGATACCATATAATTATAATTACCTATAAATTCTAATTTGTTTATTTATAAATAAACGATTATATAAGGGTTTACTTCTTCTACATGTATCAAACTATACCCCAATTGTTATTGTGTGTATCTACATCCCAAAGGGTTATTGTGTGTATCAAACTTTTAAAAATATATGTATTTTCTGTATTAAATTCTTATTGTATATAATAATTTTTTTTGCGTGTGGCTTTTGTTAGGATAAAAAGGTGTCCCCATCCCGACAAAATTTATTGATGAAATAATAAAAAATATAAACAAACACACCTTAGAACCTCGATGTATATGCTTAGGGAACTAAAGCTACACACAAGAATATAAACCAACCTAACATCACCTAGCCAACACTAGATAGAACTAGTTACAATACAGAATAACACCTAAGAAACAAGGCCAAAGAAATCTATACAATGAAAAGTAAAGAGCCCTACACATCAAGAATTTATGAGGCGTCATCCTTCATAAACTGAGTTGCGCCATTATGATCATATTCAAGATTCATCATCCCCAGAAGAATTTATGAGGCGGGATCAACAGTAAGTTTAGGAGTTTCAGGGACATGCCTTTGAGTAACCTTAGCAAACCCTACTTTCACATGAGGTTTAGTGGGACCTACTTTTAATGGAGCTACCTTTGGCTGTTTCTGACATCTGTTTCTCCTCATTGGGTATTAAACCCATCATCTTTCGGCTTAGAAGATTCACCGGTCTAAGGCTGCCCGTTGTGGATGGAACCCGCGTAGCGGGTGGGACGCGAGTGAGCGGGGAATACCATCTCGGGTGTCCTGAACTCGCCGGGTTCCTTACCTGTGCGGGTTGTGAGACTCGGCCGCCTTTCGCCTAAAACCCACCCCCTACCCCCAAAACTAGCCTTTGTAACGGTAATTTTTTTTTTTACTTTCCTCCTCTATATATATTTAACTTTCCTCATTCTTTTTTCATCCTTTCTTCATCTTTTCTTCATCTTCTCCATCTTTTCTATATTTTATTAAACAAATACTCAATGGATCTAAATCAAAACTTCACAACCCCTCCATCATCTGGTAGAAATCGTTCAAGAATTCCGAGTTCTACACTGTCGCCAGATAATCATTTATTTCTTGGCGTTTCTCAACCGATGCCTCAACCAAACCCGATGTTCGGTCCCGCGCAATTTACGTATAAAGGAATGCTTACCCAACAAAATCAACCTCCACTATCCCAACTTGGCTACCCGATGCAACATAATTTTCAATCCCCCCAAAGTGGCTACCCGATGCAATATCAACAACACCAACATCGTTATCAACAACACCAACTTGTTCCGGACACCCAACCACCACCACCACCACCACCGCCTCCGCAAAATCGTTCGGGACGACTACAAGGCGAGCCGAAGAAATTTAAAACGCAACCACATGGTATAAATATATATTTATTTATTTATACGTTTTTTTTCTATAATTTATTTATTGTTATTATTATTGTTAAATATATATTTATTTATTTATACGTTTTTTTTTCTATAATTTATTTATTGTTATTATTATTATTGTTAAATATATATTTATTTATTGTTATTTATAGGTGGATTTTGGGAACGTGTATTGGGTGTTTTTCGAGATCAACTTCGCAAACCGGCTGATTACCGATCACCTCACCAAGTAAATGCAAAGAGGAAAGATATCAATGCAAAAGTATCAAAGTTTGCCGGTATCTACGCCAACGTCGAGGGTGGAAGACGTAGTGGAATGAGCGATTCAGATATTTTAAAAACCGCTCACATCCGCTACCGGGACCAATATAAGGCATCTTTTGGTCACCAAGCATGTTGGGAATTTCTTAAACAATTTCCCAAATGGGTACCACAGCCGCTCGTGGGTCAAGCTTCCATTCCCACAAAACGGAACAAAACAACATACTCCTATGCTCCACCTAATACGGGGTCTTCCGATGCTCGCGCTCCCATCGACCTCAACGAAGATGATGATGATGACAATGAAGATGAACCGGAGCAGGATAACGAGCTTTTACGCCCCCCCCCCCCCCCCGGGAGAGACCGAGCGAAGCGCCCGGCATCAACATCAACGGGAACCGGGTCGAGAATTGAGATAACATCGTTGTTGAGTAACTTATCGAGTATGAACACGCAGAATGAACGATTCATATCGATGCGTGAAAAACATTTGGAAGTTACCCAGCATCAAGTGGAAGTAAGCCGGGAACAAATTGAAATAAGCAAAAAACAAGTGGAAATACAAGCGGCGGATCAGATGGAAAAAGATTACCAATTTTACATCTCGCCCACTAATCATCTTTCCGGACCATTTTTTACGGCAACAATCAAAATGAAAAATGATGTTGCACAAAAGTACAGATGGCCGACTTTGAGCGAGTAGTGTTTAAATTTAAAATTGTGTAATTTTTTTTTATTATCGCAATTTAGGAATTTTTAATTATGTAATTTCTTTTTTTAATTTTCTTTATTAAATTGCACAAATGATTTATTGAATATAAAAAATAAAAATAAAAAATGAGGGAAAGGGGAAAAGGAGGAGTATAACGGGTGTAGTGAGTAAGGGAAAGGGAAGGGGAGGAAAAATGATGTGGCGCTGATGTGGCAGTGAGTAAGGAAGAGGGAGAGTATAATGGATAGCCTAAAAAGTAGTACCCTTACATGTACCTTGAGCCATCTCATCCACTGTTATGGGTCAAACCTAGCAGTTAGAAAAATCATGACAAAAAACCTTGCAGTGATTACACCTGTTAGGTTTCCATGGAAACTCAACCTTAAATTCCGGTAGAGAACCTAATAAAATAGCATCAATCTCAATAGAAAATCAAACTCAACAAAGGCCTCAATAAGAATTCTTGCAAATTTAACCCTGCCCACCTTCTTTTCATATAATAGATACAATAACAACAAATTAAAAGTTAAATACACATAATAATCCTTTTAAAAGGTGAATACCCATTAACAATTATGATATAGTTTGATACATTTTTAGAGAAGTAAACCCTATAAATTAATACACACACACACACACACACACACACATATATATATATATATATGAAAAAGTTCATGCGAGAACCATTCTTAGTGCGAGAACCGCGAGAACCAATCTGAGCCGTCCAATCCCCCCTCCTTCAATGTCATTGTCCACCCATGAATTCCTCACATGCACCCTGCCACACTCTATTCCTCCACGCTCTACATCCGTTTAACTTCCCATATCCAAGGAACGGCCGGGATTGGTTCTCACGGTTCTCGCACTAACAACGGTTCTCGCATGAACCCTCCCCTATATATATATATATATATATATATATATATATATATATATATATATATGTGTGTGTGTGTGTGTGTGTGTGTGTGTGTGTGTGTGTGTGTGTGTGTGTGTGTGTGGGGTAAGGTTCCAACTTTATTTACAGAACCATAGATTTAACTTAGTGATGAAAAAATGTGTCGGGTAAAAAAAGGTAAAACTGAATAAGAAATAACCTCATGACTCACGCATCTTTTTAAAATTCTGAGCCAACTCACAGAAAAAAAAAACAAAGAACCATAAGAACTAAGAACTTCAAATCATCACAACTTAACATGTTTATGTGTTTTTTAAATTACATGACTGAAATAAGTTTTTTATCCTCTTTTATTATATATAAAACAAAAAAATTGAATATGAAAATGTGAAAATGCAAGCGTTCTTTTGAATATGAAGGTACATTGTAAAGGATAAAACAATAAAGAGTTAATAAAAGTAGTAAAGGATGAAGATCACTCAAACATAAACGCATCTCACCAAAACAAATTAAAATACAACCTACCTACAAAGATGAAGTATTCACTTAAAATACAAACCATCTAACTAAAACATTAAAAATGCACATTATCTACTAGATGCATATCCATCGTTTACTAAACTTTTATATCCAAATTAAATCAATAGAAAATGGACCGAAATTGCATATACCAACATGTATATAGGTCTGTAAACGAACCGAACGAACACGAACGGGGTTTGTTCGTGTTCGTTTGTTTAACTTTAGCCAAACAAATAAACGAATACGAACGGATTTCGGTGTTCGTGTTCGTTCGTTTAACTTTAGCCAAAAAAATAAACGAACACGAACGATAAACGAACGAGCATATATGCTCAATGGTTTAAAAGATAGGTTAGTTCGTGTAACTTTTTGTTCGTTCATTTAAATGATAAACAAACATAAACGAAGGAACACACACTATAATACAAATCCAACATTATTAAACACAAATAAACCCTATATGTAAACACACACATATAATATAAATTTATATATTTATATACAATATAAACAAACATAAACGAACGAATAAACGAACGTTCACGAACATAAATGAACGAACGAGAGCTCTGTTCGTGTTAGTTCGTTTAATTAAACGAACGCAAAATCTTGTTCATGTTCGTTCGTTTAATAAATAAACGAACATAAACGAACTTCCCGCCGAACAATTTCACGAACAATTCATGAACATTCGGTTCGTTTACAACCCTACATGTATAACTCAAAAAACCACATAAAAAAGTAATTTTTGCTTATCATAGCAATATGAATACAACCCTACAGGAATGGGGCGGGTTTGGAAAGGGACAGATAATCCCCGTCCCCGATCCCAATAAGGAAATTTTGTCCCGTCCCGTCCCATTTCTTATCGGGCGCCCTATTAGGGCTACACTTTACCCCGATTGCCGCCCCGTTTCCCGCTTTTACCCCAGAATTTGTACACCCATTTACAAAAATACAAAATACTTACATGCCCACAGTGAAGAACTAAAGGGATTTAAGAAAACCTTAATTTGTAGCCACTACATACACTAATAATAGATATTAAATAATATAAATACATATAAACGTAAAAATATAATATATAATCAGGGTAGGGCGGGGCATCCCCGGTTACTACCCTGATACCCGAAAAAAGCCAATTAATGCCCCGATCCCCGATAACACATGCCCCACCCCATGTTGTTTAATTCGGGTTTCGAGTTTCACCGTCGGGTTCGGGTCTTTTTGCCATCCCTACAACCATAGTATGAAAATAAATCCAAATGCATCTGATTTAAAAATGAAAATACCATATATCTAATGGAAGAAACTTTAAATTAACGACTGGACAAACCTAATTCAACCTTCATCTTCCCCTAAAATTACTTCATATGTAGCGAATGACCCTTCTCAAATATGATTTGGCCTAACATCATGACGAATCTGTAAATCGACTGCAACAACAATTGTATATTCTTTGTCATCATACGTGATCGACATCAACACTATCGAATGGTGGCTGACAACAATCTCATTGAAGAGTGAGGGATCGAGAATATATTGTTAGAAGATAGAAAACTGATAGGAAAAAAGAAAGAAATTAGGGTAGATACAAAGACGTGTAAATCACTATCCTTAAGGATAAATAGCCCCCACTGCGTCGTTGTTTGGTTGTAGGCTAAGTTCCTCCCAGGATCTCTTTGAATCTAAGATATGTAGGCAACGATCCCACAAAATCTCACTATGAACGTTTTGAATATTGATAGAAGATAGTTTGCAGAGATGAGAAAAAGAAGTAAATAAAACTATTCCAAAGACTTGTATATATACAATAATACATTCGGTTTCTTTGTGGTGGTTACCAACAAAACTGCAACTTGATCTTATCCAAATAAAACTGCCATATCCCAATGAAAGATACGGAATGGATGGCAGATTTATTTAAAAGACAAAGGACACAAAACAAAGTCTTTGACAACAATAGTCCTCAAAGTTCCAATCAATTGCAAAATGAATACATGAGAACTTTGAAATTAATAATTTCTATCTCCACTCATATTTGAGACAAACTATCAACTAAACTAATAAATGATAAAGACTACATGGAACCAAAATGGTTCAACAATCCCCCACTTAGGCTTTATCATGATTATCCAACAAACTATGCATAAGACATAGTAGCTTTCACTTTAAACTATGACATAGTGTATACCTCTCAAAAGACTTAACGAAGTCGGTGGCGGCTATTAGCATTTGAGCCACGACTCCATATGTTAATCTCGGAGAAATAACACACACAGTTTGTTATACAATGTTCATAGCAAAAGAAGCACTATTATGGCCATGTGCTTATCCTGGTTTCATGGACATCTTCAAAATAATAAATTTTGCTAAAGCGGCACCACTTCTTATGTCCACATAGGTGAAGACCCTTCAATTGCAAAGAAGTACTTCATTAAGAATATAAAATTCACCCTCAAAATATTTAATCAATAATCTAATCACGAGACTAGTGCTCAAACCAGATCATAACAACTTGTTGTTACCACATTGAACCTTTAAATAGTTTTAAAACCAAGTAAAGGTTGGGTTTCCATTGTTACTAAATCTATTAAATGGGTTGTAAACCCATTTCTCTTGTAGTTTCACTAATTATGTCCCTAGGAAGACCCTTAGTGAACGGATCCACTAAATTCTTACAAGAGCGTACATAAACTACAGTTACTATCCCATCAGATATTAACTGTTTAACATAAGAATGTCTCAGGCCAATGTGTCTAGACTTTCCATTATAAATCTTATTATATGCCCTAGACAAAGTTGCCTCACTATCGCAGTTTAAGGAAATAACTGGCATAGGTTGTGGCCACAACTCTATATCAAGTAACATATTTCTTAGCCATTCTGCCTCCTTACCTGCTGCAGCTAAGGCCAAAAATTCAGCCTCCATGGTGGAATGTGTAATACATGTTTGTTTCTTTGAAGCCCAAGATATTGCACCACCACCAAGCATAAAAATCCAGCCACTTGTGGATTTATTATCACTTCCACTAGATATCCAACTAGCATCACAATATCCTTCAATTACAGATGGAAATCTTTTATAACATAAAGCAAATTTTCTAGTCCTTTTAAGATAACCAAGAACTCTACAAATTCCTTTCCAGTATTCACTACTTGGGTTACTAGTAAACCTTGAAAGTTTACATACGACAAAGGCAATATCAGATCTTGTACAATGCATAGCATACATCAAGCATCCTATAGCACTTGCATATTCAAGTTGAGCAATGGCTCTACCATCATTTACACTTAACTTACAAGATGCCTCATAAGGGGTATTAGCTTCTTTAAAATTTAAGTGCTTAAATTTATCAAGTATTTTATCAATATAATGACATTGATTCAACACATAACCCCCACTATGCCTGGTCACCTTAATACCCAATATAGTATCAACTTCGTTTAAATCTTTCATCTTGAAGCATGAAACAAGAAATTTTTTAGTTTCATTGATACCTAGCATATTAGTACCAACTAATAAAATATCATCAACGTATAGGCATAATATAACACCATAACTTTGAGTAAACTTAGAATAAATACACCTATCTGCTGAATTGTGGACAAAACCATTTGAAATGATTGCCGAATCAAAATTTTCATGCCATTGTTTAGGTGCTTGTTTCAACCCGTATAAAGATTTTTTGAGTTTGCATACTTTATGCTCATTTCAAGGTAACACAAAACCTTCTAGTTGCTTCATATAAACTTCTTCATCCAAATCTCCATTCAAAAAAGCTGTTTTTACATCCATCTGATGTATAGGTAAGTCATGTATAGAAGCCAAAGCAAAGAGAATTCTAATAGAAGTTATTCTAGCAACAGGTGCATAAGTATCAAAATAGTCCACTATTTGTCTTTGACTAAAACCTTGGATTACCAACCTTGCTTTAAAAGTTTGAATAGAACCATCCGTATTCTTTTTAACTCTAAATACCCATTTACACCCAATTGCTTTTGAACCTGGAGGTAAATCTGAAAGTTCCCAAGTATTATTAGAAATAAGGGAATCCATTTCATCATTTATCGCCTCTTTCCAAAAAGCAGAATTCCTTGAGGTTATAGCCTCATTATATGTTCTTGGTGCATCTTCTACATTAAGTAGAATGGGAATTTTATTTAATACATTGTTATTCCTATCACCTTCAACAAGAAAAACAATAGCTTGAGAGTTAATAAAATCCGGACCCAAGTTCTTAATTTTCCTAGCCCTTTCACTTCTTCTAGGTTCTCTAGAAGCTTCGGGAAAATTCCTCTTACTAGAAACACCAACATCTAGAGTAGGGGAATTATCACTCAATGGGGTTTGAGGTAATATACCATCTATACTTGTTGAATCATGACGGAATTTGCTCTCAAAAAACTCGACATCCCTTGATTCAACAATTACATTTGAATCCAAATCCAAAATGCGATAAGCCTTTGAATTTTCCGCATAGCCCACAAAAATACCTTTTAAAGCTTTAGGGCCAAGTTTAGTCATTTTAGGTAAAGGAACTTAATAATACGCTAAGCAACCCCAAACACGGAAATAACTTATGTTTGGTTTTCTTCCTTTCCAAATTTCATAAGGTGAAACCTTAAGTTTCTTAGATATAACTCTATTGCTTACGTGACAGGCAGTTAGCAAAGCTTCACCCCACAAATTGTTAGGAAAATTAGCATTAATAAGCATGGCATTAAGCATATTTTGCAAAACTCCATTCTTCCTTTCAGCCACACCATTTTGTTGTGGTGTATAAGGAGCAGTCACTTGAAGAATTAATCCATGACTTTCACAAAAAGAAGAAAAGTCAGTGGGTAAATACTCTCCACCTCTATCACTTCTAAGTATTTGAATCTTTTTACCCTTTTGATTTTCAACTTCAGCTTTATATCTTTTGAAAGCATCAAAAGCTTGATCTTTTGTTTTTAGTAAATACACATAAGTAATTTTAGAATGATCATCTATAAATGTAATAAAGTATCTATTCCCACCACGAGTCAATTGACCATTTAATTCACATATGTCAGAATGTACCAATTCTAAAATTTGTGTGTCTCTTTCAATTTTAGGAAAAGGTCTTCTTTTCATCTTAGCTTGAACACAAACTTCACATTTATCATTATGTTGATTACTATAAGCAATGATTCCCTGTTTAGACATGCATTTCATTGTCTTATAATTTATGTGTCCCAATCTATGATGCCACAAAGAGAAAGAAGAACTATCGATGCTAAAATTAGAAGTAAAATTGCAATCAACAATATAAACAGAATTATTAACTTTAAAAATACTTAATTTAAACATTCCATCAGTAGCATAGGCCTTGCCCACAAACACACCAGCCTTAGATAAAATTACATTATCAGACTCAACAACAGCCTTAATCCCATTCCTACAAAGCTTGTAACCCGACACCAAATTTTTTCTAATTTCAGGAACATGTAAAACGTCCTTGAGAGTGACTTTCTTTCCAGAAGTGAATTCGAGTTCGATCGTTCCAATACCAAGCACTTTAGACGTATGATGATTTCCCATCATAACTTCGTGACCTTCTGCAGTATCATTGTAGATTTTAAACAAACTCTTGTTGTTACAAATATGAGAAGTAGCACCAGAATCATACCACCAATCGCCCGACACAACAACACTAGCCATATGCGTTTCTTGTATCATGCCTATGTGGAATTCAGAAACCATGGCGGTAATGTCGGTGATAAGATCTGTCTTTTCTTCTATATTTGCAGTCCCACTCCCACTAGCCACTCCGTTTTTCTTGGTGTTCTTTTTGGGATTCTTGCAATACTTTTTAATATGGCCCTTTTCACCACATCGATAACAAGTAATTTCTGCCAAAGACTTCTTGGGTTTCTTGTTTTTGTTTGAGTTGTTGCCTGATGCCTTCCTCTTCTTTCCCTTGTTATCTGTATCAACATAGTTAACTTTAGAAGTAGATGCACCATTCAGATTTTTCTCACGAATACGAGTTTCTTCTTTGATTCGTAAATGTTTATGAATGGTATCCAAAGAAAAATCTTCAGATGTATGCATAAGTTTCTTCCTATAATTGTGCCATGATGGAGGTAACTTGGTAATTATCGCCCCCACCAACAATTTCTCAGGAATTTCTATGTTCAGATTTTTAAATTTTGAGACAAGAATTAGGAATTCATGGACCTGATCCAAAATAGAAACTTCATCAACCATATTAAATTCAAAGAACTTGAAAGTTATAAACTTATCTGCCCCTTCCTTGTCTGTAGTGTATTTGTCTTCCAATGAGATCCATATGTCTTTTGCATAAGTAATTGGCGTGTACAGGTCATAGAGACGATCGGTAAGGGTACTTAGAATATATCCCCTGCACAGTGTTTCGTCTTCATTCCTCTTCCTTTGTTCTTCTTCATTCATTGGTCCAACAGGTGGTGCCTCCAACACATAGTAAACCTTGAGTGCAGTCAAAAGAAATTTCATCTTCTCCTTCCAACGAGGAAAATTCATACCATCCATCCTATCCAGTTTGATTGTATCACTACCAAACATTTTCAGAACACTTGAAGTATCCATGGTTTTTTATTTATCCTTAAGATTGTTAGGAGATAGAAAACTGATAGGAAAAAACAAAGAAATTAGGGTAGATACAAAGACGTGTAAATCACTATCCTTAAGGATAAATAGCCCCCACTGCGTCGTTGTTTGGTTGTAGGCTAAGTTCCTCCCAGGATCTCTTTGAATCTAAGATATGTAGGCAACGATCCCACAAAATCTCTCTATGAACGTTTTGAATATTGATAGAAGATAGTTTGTAGAGATGAGAAAAAGAAGTAAATAAAACTATTCCAAAGACTTGTATATATACAATAATACATACGGTTTCTTTGTGGTGGTTACCAACAAAACTGCAACTTGATCTTATCCAAATAAAACTGCCATATCCCAATGAAAGATACGGAATGGATGGCAGATTTATTTAAAAGACAAAGGACACAAAACAAAGTCTTTGACAACAATAGTCCTCAAAGTTCCAATCAATTGCAAAATGAATACATGAGAACTTTGAAATTAATAATTTCTATCTCCACTCATATTTGAGACAAACTATCAACTAAACTAATAAATGATAAAGACTACATGGAACCAAAATGGTTCAACATATATTTGTCATCATTGCTGTCCGGAAGCGAGATCAATTTTGACTTGTTACCCAACGAGGAGGAGTCATTCAAGAGAGAGAACACAAATCTGGATCAATAGGCATGATCTGTTAGAAGGAGAAAAAAAGTTGATGAACTAGTCGAGTAAACAAGAAAGAAATAAGTGTTGCCGGACAACACAGATCGGCGTAAAGATAGTAACTATATTCGCCGGCGGCAGGGAAGAAAAGGAGAGGATAAGCGGTTTTCATGGGTGTGTACGAGGAGAGAGACAATAGGAGGGCACGGAACGTTATCTGCAAAAGATACGGGTTCAAACGAAAACTGTTTTCGTACGAGAATTAATGCCTCATTAATGACGCTTTAAAGAGAGATTTTATGAGAAATTAAGTCTCACTTCTTAATGACGGTCTACACAAACGTAGTTTACGGTTAGGTAAATATATAAATGACCAAAATACCCTATTAATGATGTTCAAAACAGTTTTCGTATGAAAAATAATTCTTGTTTAAACTTTATATATATATATATATATATATATATATATATATATATATATATATATATATATATATATATATATATATATATATATATATAAGACTAATCATAAAGATATTAGATGATCTGAACCTTTCATTTAATGTGTCGTGAGAAATTCGCTGAAAAACTAATAAAGTGTCATGGTATGACTGGCGCCGCGAACACTTGTAGAAAAGCCACTTCAAACCTTTTGCTTCGATGCTTAATCTTTACATACTCAAACTCAAATGCAAACAAGTTATGTTCATTTCTATGGATTTGGAACATCAAAACAGACCTAAGACAACCAATATTGGCATAAAATAAACACATAATCAAATGATGTAGTAAAACCCTAATTGTGGTCATTAACTCATGTGAAATTAACCACGATCAACACATTTCAACAATTTCAACATAGGATTACTAAATCTACTTACAATTTCACTAAAGAATAAGACTTTAAAGGTATAAAATAATTTACTTTGAGGTATAACTTCAAGTCTAAGCAAGATCTTTAAATTTCAACAATTACAATAGTGTTCTATAGCCTCAAACCACCAAAATCTTCAATCTAAACACACATGCAATCAAATATTAACTTAATTCACCCCAGTTCAGCACTTTAACCTTGAAACTCAATTCTCTCTTCTTTCTCACTCAAATTTCTTGGAACAAATGAGAGACAATAAAATTTAAAAATATATAAAAAATAGAAACTTGTTAAAAGTATATGGACCAATAGTGCAATTTAAGGATTTTACAAGCAATATATCGCGTATTACAGGTATAAAGCCTTCCTTACCTCCAAACCCTAACGAGTCTCCAGTCGCAGCGACGAAGAAGTAAACATGGCGAAATCAATGAGATGCAAGAGAGAGAAGAGATTGAGGGCCATTAAAAGAGAGATGGTGGCACCCTTGTACGAGAAGAAAGAAGAAGCTAAGCTCGCTGCTCTTGAAGCTGCCCTTAACGCACCAAAGCTCCCTGTTCGTACTCGCCGGGACGAAACAACTTCCATGGATGCTTCAGCCATCGCCGATATGGGTAATTCCTCGTTCTGCACTGCGCTTTATATGTCTTATTTATCGAATTTACTTTCTGTTCATCTTTTGGTAAGTGAAAATGTTTAATTCTATCAAGTTAAAGGACTTGCATTTATGATTTGGGTGTTTCTTTTCTGAACCTAGATATATGATAGAGCAGAGTTTTAATGGAGACAGAAAGACATGTCCATGTAAAATCTTGATTTAGCTTGATTATAGCAGTTTTTTTTAATTAATATCAGTATGAAATGCTTATGCAAATTACTTCCACTCTAGTCTCTACCTTTTCAAAGGATTGTACTATTCCAATTCCCTATTAATGAGTTTGAAACATGTCAAATAGTCAAGCTGAGTTTCTGTGGGCTGCAAGGTTTCTTGTTGCTTTAGATCACAATTATAGTTGATGTGCTTAGTGTAGGAGGTAAAGTACTCTGAACTTTATGGCGGTTGGCTTAATGTATGTGTTTTGTTTAATGAGGGGAAAGCGATGGACTTTGAGGAATGAGCTTCAACTTCTGATATGCGCGTTAATTTTTTTAATTTCTTTAAGTGGCCATTGATGTATTTGGCTGGATGTAAGTAGTTGATGAACTTTTCTATAGTGCAAGCACAAATTGTCTTTCGACTAAAGAAGATAATATGTTGAGTAGTAGATCAAGAAAATCCTCATGATACACTTGAACTAAGCTAATTACAAACAAACATGTTGCCTTTGTTTATTTTAATCATATCATGAACCATTGAAGGAACATAAAGACCTGAATTTTATTAAGTTGAAATGTGAAATTTAGAACCAAAAGACACTAGAGGTGACTTGAATTTGAGCACTTGGTCTTGAAAAGCTGACTTCATTTTGAACACAGCGGGTGTTTGGGATTGCTGTTTTGTTTAGCCAAATACCAAAAAGTGCGTTTCAGCTGTCAAAAAAACGTAATAAGGTATAATCAGCTTAAAAATGCAATCCCAAACACCACCTTATTGTGGAAACTTGACTTGAGTTTGAACACTTGAACTAAAACTGATGCATAGGTGAACATTTTCAATGTTATACTTCACAATTGTTTTCTTATTTCTTCTTTGTTTAAACTTTATTTTTGAAAATTATGTGGTTTAGCAGATCTGGAGATGGATGAAGCCAACCAAACAACCACAAAATCATTGAAACCTATGGGGAGGAGGATGAAGAAGAAACTAAAGCTGAGCAAAAAGAAGTATCGTGGCAAGGGCAAGATAAGGAAGAAGAACATTTAGTTTTCGGGTCTCAAATCACTATGCCAAATACTTATTTCTTTCAATCAATGATGTTAGTGGTCTACTTCTTTAAGCTAATCATGTTGTTTAAGTTGAATCTTTTTAACATCAGATGCACGCTGTTGAAAATTAATCAAAATTTCATCGGTGATACCTGTGTTTGAAGATTTTGAGAAAGTAATATAGATTTAAGATTATGATGGACACACAATTATATCACATGTTTCTAGCATACATGCATCCTAAATCTGTACATCATTTAGATGTGTATTTTATTGAGAGGATGAAGTTTCTTAAGTTGTTGAAATCTGCGAGATGATATTTGGTTTTCCTGCTTTCGGTGCAATGTCTTTGGTTCTGATATGTCTTGGATGCTTAGATGTTTCCTGTTGTGATTAAGAACTAGTTTCCATCTTCATAGATTTAGGATAATTATCTGATTTACTGCTGATCTGAATATGAAATGTTAAAGATCTACTCTTTTTAGATATCTGGTTAATTACTGGTTTCTGTATCAAAACTTTGCAAGTATAATATAACCAATGGTTATAGGTGCAAAATAAGATAATGAAATTCGACTCAATGCCTAGCAGGGTGAAACTGTGAAAGTATTGACCTAATTGCCTGAAAATAAGTTAATTTGAGTTATGTTTTTATCTTCTTTAATATATTATATAGTACCATACAATTACAAGGAAAAAGAACACATGTTTATCATATATATTATGTTTTTATCTTCTTGAACACACAACCTTACGAGATATCAAAAACACTTAGAACTATTGGACTATAACCCCTTTATTTCATTATCTCATTATAGTGAATATTTGGCATAAAGAGTGTAATGTTAAGTATAGTTAATTATCTTGAAATGTACAACATTTTATAGAGGGGTATTATATTTTCTTATAAAATCCTCCAAATCAAGACAAGTGTAGAATTTAATGGAAGTGGTGACAAAAGAGAATTAATTTTCTTTTAATAGAAGTGTTTTTCGGTTAGGGCTCCTTCCAGGGCATCGAGCCTTAAGCTCAGATGTACGTAGTCTAACCGGTTTTACCCGTGGCCGTTTCCAAAGCATCTCTGTGGCCATCTCTAATTGAAACTTAGTGGGACTTGAACCCTTAACCTCTCCTATGAAGGCAAATGGTTTACTCACTAGACCATCAGAATTAGTGAATTATCTATATATTATTTTATGACGATTAACAGGATAATTTAGGAGGGAATAATACGAAAAAAATAAAATTTCTTGTTTGTATTTTATAAACAAAAAATAGATGACGCATGCGCACACGTCTTTTACTAGACTTCAAAACATTAATTATATTAAAGTAATAAAATTAGTGGAATAATCTAGGGATTGTTGGCATCTTTCAGACTAATTAACAATTGTTTATGTAATAGTGTAAGGACTAAGAGTTATTAAACTAATGAAGTTTCCATGTTAAATACAAACAAGCACATTTCTTGCTTGTTTCATCAACCTCCCCAAATTTTCTCTATTGCATAGATGTCTTTTCTTTTTTGCCCTTTGTTTGAATCATTCATACCATATGTTTATGCATAACACATCATATCTATGTTGGAATCAACAATCTTAGATATGCACTGGAGCTGCCCTTGGATTACATTACTTTCATCATCCAGATGGTATACAACATATGTTCTTTCACTGTAACATCAAAAGCTCTAAATTTCTATTAGATGAAAACTGGGAACCTAAGATCTCAGACTTAAGTCTATCCAAGTTGGACAGTGGTAACTAAGGATACACATTTTCCATCTTCAATGCTGCAGGAATTAGAGCCAATTATGATCCATTACAGAGTAAGATGTGTACTCATTTGGTGTAGTAATGTTTGAAATATTTATCCTAAATGTTTAATATTTTTCTTCTTCTCTATACGCTGTCTATTGTAGACATATTTGACACAAAAGTGCTACAAAGATAAGAAATTAGTAACATGTATACTCATTTGGTGTAGTAATGTTAGAAATCTTTATCTTAAAGGTTTATTCTTCTTCTCTATACGCTGTCTATTGTAACCCAATTTGATACAAAGCCTGATAAGAAATTACTCAAATTAGTAAAGGTTTGATGTAGTAATATTTGAAATCTTTATAACTTTATTTTAAAGTTTTAATATTTTTTATTTTTCTCTATATGTGTCTAGAGTAACCAAATTTGACACAAAAGTGCTACAAATATAAGAAATTAGTAAGATGCGTAATTATTGGTTATTTTCTTCGACTCACTTGAAGTATGTAGACACTTTTGCTTGTTTAGTTTGGCAATTGTAAACCATTAGTAATTGATGACTCTAGATTTTACTTCTTTAAATAAATTAAAGAAACGAGATCACCTGCCTGTTTCCGCGCTTCGCTACTAGTTAGTGTATTCTAGTCTTAATTATTTAAAATATTTAAATAAAACTAAAGAAAAACCAGGACAGAAAGTAATAACTTTGATAAACAATGTGTGAAAAAAAGTTACAAATTATAATCTCAAAAATTATTATAAACCTTAGGATTAAAAATATTAATTGTAAAAGAGTATAAAAATATAAAATCATGTTTTCTCATACTAATTAAATCTCTTGCTTCATCCTCATATCTACTAAATGATAACTTGTAGAATTCAATCATTTTTTTTCTTATATCCTCCTTTTATTTTGATATATGCTTTAATATTATGAGTAAAAGATTGAATAAAAATATTTAGTAAAAAGATGTAAAACTTCTCAAATAATATTAAATAAAATTATTTAGTTTGATAGCCTAAAACATAAAACGCCAACTTTTGATACCAAAATAAGAAAGAAAAAAAATCAGCTGAAATTTTGATAATGAAAAATGGGTAAAAAATGAATTAAATAAGTTGCTAGATTTGAAACCTGGTTGCCAGGCTTAACAAATAAATGTCAACCAATCCGCCATGTTCAGATTCTAATAATTCCCTCACAAACAAAGCATAGTATATATACAATAAATAAAAAGGCAGAAAAAGACATTTTTTTACTATTCATAAGTTACATCAAAGTCCTGATAATTGTTTATATATAATATAATACGTTTTGTAATCATATATGAAGACATATAAATGATGATATCATGAATTCTCCCCCAAAATGTTTATTCCCACTCTATGTTATACTTTATTTATGTCGTGAACTATCCAGTATATATACTTGCATTTGAATCCCTAGACGATGCATACAATCAAAGCCGAAGTTATCGGGTTGGTATTTGGTTTGATCGTCTTCAATGCCAACATTGGTGCGGTATCCCATTAACCCTATAGGTTTAAAAATTTGGGTTGAGGAACCTAAGCTTTCATCACCACTAAGGCTGGCAATTTGGGTCGGGTTCGTGTTATTAGGTTCGTGTCGTTCGGGTTCGGGTCAGTTTCGTGTCGATCCGATTTCGACCCATTTATTTTCGTGTCGGGTTTGGGTCGTGCCACTTTTTTTGTGTCGGGTTCGGGTCGTGTTTCGTGTCGACCCATTTCGGTCAAAAGTATTTGACTAGTATTTTTTTGATTTTCGATTATAGTTTTCGGATACTGTTTTCGAATACGGGTTTCGGGTACGGTTTTCTACTATGGGTTTAAAATACGGTTTTTGATTATGGTTCTAAAATTCGGTTTTCGAGTACGGTTTTTGTCATAAAATTTTCGAATTCCTTGTTTATTTTCAATTTTCTCTACTAACTAGTGACTAAAATATCGAATACCAATACTATTTAATAGCTTTAATACAAAAGTAATAACTAGTGAATAAACCATGAACTAAAATACCTAAAGGAAATTATCCAATTTCAAAAAGCAAGTCTTTTTTCTTTTTTACCATTGTATTTTCGGAAGGAATATCAGTTGGGTGGGTTCCAAAGGGTAATTATTTAAATCATCATCACTATAATACTATTTAGGTTTAATTCTTACCAAATTGACAAACGTCAAAGTACCAAAAGTCCAAAACAATATATTCAAAAAAGCAAATATCAAAATGATGTAATATTGTTTAGTTTAAATCTTTTATTGCTTATTTAAGTTTTAAGATTTTAAAGGTTTTGTACTTTTGTTTATCGGATTTTATTACCTAAGATGTCACTCCCTCATTTGAATTCACAATTACCTTTTTAAAATTTTAATTTTAAGTATTAATTTTTTTTTACAATTTTTAGTTTTACCCTTATACGGGTCATTTTCGGGTTGTCGGGTTGACTCTAACCCGACCCATTTATTTTCGTGTCAACTTCGTGTCGACCTTGTTTTGACCATTTCGAGTTCGTGTCGGGTTCGTGTCCGGTTCGGATCGTGTTTCGTGTCGGATCAGGAATTGTCAGCCTTAATCATCACACATTCTCTCTATCACTTTCTCTTCTCTTCTCTTCTTCTCTCTTAATACATAATATAAAAATAAAATAAAAAAGGGTAAATTTCGTAAAAATACAACAAATTATGTCAATATTGTCATTGTATGCAATCAACTTTATTTTCTACCTAAAAATACACACACCTTACAAATTTAGTTCATTGTATGCAAGTTACCTATGATAATAGGTAACTTACCGGTTACCTCTCCAAAAATAAAAGAAAGTTGGTACGTAAAAATACAAACAATTTTTAAATTTTGTTCATTGTATACAATCAACTTTCAAATTTTGTTCATTGTATACAATAAATGACCGGTAACCTGGTAATCAGGTTACCCATTGTATACAATGAACCATATTTGTAAGCTGTGTGTATTTTTAGGTAGAAAAAAATAATTGCATACAATGACAATATTGACATAGTTTGTTGTATTTTTGTGCATTTTGCCCAATAAAAAATGGATAAGATAATTACGTATGGTATCTTCAATGGAGTGTACAAAGGTGCGGTCACATAAAGCCATAGGGGGCCTAATTCTTAATGTACATATATTATATAGATAAGATATAAGGTTATAATTTTCAAATCCAATTGTTTATTTAGAAAGCTCATATTTAACATAGTTCTTCTATAAAGCCAAAAAATGCATATTAGAAAAACTCATTTATCATTGGGGAATCGAGAAGAAAAAATTAGGTGTCGAGGCCGAGGCAATCAAGGAGAAGCTGAAATATTTAACATTTGATCCACATCACAAGTTAGGTTTGTTTAGATATATACAAGTTGATGTTCTAACTTTCAATAGTTTATGTATTGGTGACATCTACATAAATAAATTTTTCAGAACTTAAGTAGTTAAGTCCAACTTCCGGTCTACAATGCCACAAGACTTAATAGATTGATAATGATAGGTACTGAGATCGATATCTTATAGGTATCGATAGTTAAAAGTTAATTCATACTTTGCTTCCAGTAATGTAGGAAAACTTCACGATTCATATAACAATATAATATAAACTATTATATTAGTGCTCTGTTGTTTTATTTACTGATATATTGGTGAACCAGTGAATTTTGCTTAAATATATGTGTGCAGCTACATTTTCTCTTCGCACATGGTTTTAAAAATCTATGAGACGTCCTTAAGATTGAGTTAGACTATACTAACTTTTGAATTTAAAAAAGAAAGGAAAATTAATGTAATGATGATGTGACTTTTGGGTTAAAGAACCCAAAAGGAAATGTCATACATATAGCCTTAGAGCATCAGGAGTACCATGAAGCATGGCTTCGGCATGCTTATGTGTCATGCGGTACCGCATGACACACCACCCCTCCACCCTCGGTACCGATTTTGAGCATGTTTTTGGAGCATCCGGACGCCGAAGAGAAGAAGAGAGAGAGATGAGAGAGATAGAGTGTAAAGAAGAGAGAGAAAATGAGAAGAGAGAAAATGAGATATTTTTTAATAATATTTTTATGAAGTATGTGAAGCATGGGTAGTACGGGGGATTAAGAATGAGTGAAGTATTAGTGATGTGGCGCAGACGCGACGCGAAGCATGTGATGCTTCTTGGCATGTACTCCCCATGCTCTTATAGATGAGATCTAAAATTATTAGACTATTAGAGACCTTTAGAAATGAAAATTAAGTTCCGTAAGCACTATAACAGTAATAATTTTGGTATGTATCGGTGTTTAATTAATTGTGTTATTTTCTAGTCGAATCGATTTCATGCCATTTTCGCATCTTTTTGTTATCTACCTAATTTAATTTCGAATCTGGTTTTGTTTGTGTCAATAACATTATGTTTCTTGTCGACTCATTTTTTAGGGAAAAACTTTAGGTCTTGGGATATTGGTTGTGTCATTTTCTTGTCGAATAATTTTCATGTCATTTTTGTGTCGATTATTATCGACCCAATGTAATTTCCTGTCCTGGTTAATTATGTCGATTTCATGTTAGTTTCTTGTTGACCCTTTTTTTAGGAAAAAAAATTTTAGGTTGTGTTTAATGTGGACCTATTTTTTGGGAAAAAGATATGCACACATAGAATGGACGTGTATAAGCTTGTACTAAACTTTTCTTACTACAACATTTAAAGATCACATGTCATCAATAATAAGTAAAAGTTGCAAACTACATCATTACAAAGCATCAAACATCAAGTTTAAAATATTCCGAGTTAATAATGTAGAAAAAGATGGTAAGGATAAATAAAATCTTTGTTGTAGAAGAAATAAAAAATGGGACATTGAGACTTAGTTAAACGTCAGGATTTTTGATTTTGACATTTTATGTGTCACATTTATTTATTTTTAATTTTTAATATTTGCAAGAGTTTCAATCTAGGGAGGGACAAAAATAAGAAAGAAGCGCTATATGTTATTATAATATAGTCTATTAGAGGTAATATGTTTTTTTACTTGTTCTTACTAGCTTATTTTCATATTTACGTACAAGATTTATAATAAATAGAGGATATAATTGAAAAATAATTAATGAATTCGATATATCAATTTGTGATGAATATGTAGATGAAATAAGAATAAATAGTATTTAACATATCATTTTTCTTCGGTCTATATCATTAAGTTAATTTATTTTTAGTAACTTTTTCATTTTTAATTGCTAATTTGTTACAGAATAAAATCATCTTCATGTCACTGTGTTTACCCATTCTAATTTGAGATCTAGAAGTTTAAGTAGTAATTATGGAACCCATATATTTATTAGGGTTAACACTGTGTAGCATCTTATTTTTTTAAAAAGTTAATGTAAATAATTTACTGTTTTAATATCTATATAGATAATTTATTTATGTTGACCTATTAAACTACGTAAGGATAATATTTAACGAGGGTTTTCACCGTTGGATAATCACCAAACCATGTGACCTTAATTACTAGAATTTCTTTCTGGTGTTAAAGTAGGTAAAGACTATATTTTAGACCTTTGGATCACCACAAAACCATGGTGACCTTACTCGAATTCCCTCTTGGTGTTAATAGTACAACTTGAAACTGCCTTTGGTCCGCCGTCGTTACCAGATTTAAAATAAGCAACAACAACGCAACCACCACAACAACGATAGCCCACAGGAGGGCAGGAGGCCCAATGAACTCCACCAAAATAATTCTAGTCATGTCTTCACGGTTTGGTGTTAATCCAACAGTGTAACTCCGGGTTAAAGCCAAAAGCCTAATAAAAAAAATTCAAGTCCTTACTTTTTTAATTGTTTACCACAAAATATGTTATTATTATAAGTACTAAAAAAAAAAAAAACCTGCATCGACTCTTTTGAACCAGTAGAGTGTTATTCGGTGGTCTTAAACTTATTTATTAAGGTAAATTATTATAACCAATATTAGGTATCTGATTTTGTAATTTTCATGTGTCAATTGAATTATTAATTGAGAAGCTACAAGCATTCAAGCTTATAGTACAATTATAGTAGCATGAATTAAGACTAAAGGTTATGTTTACTTGTGTCAAGGTACTAATTAATACTGATGCTTGTACACAAACTCTCTTTGTAAAAGTATGGTTATTATTTACGTTAACTTAAAACGGTTAGGATTGAATTATGCGAAATATCAGTAGATGTGTAATGTTTCATCGTACAATTTAATGACGCTTGTATACAAACCCTCTTTGCAAAAGTATGGTTATTATTTGCGTCAACTTAAAATGGTTAGGATTGAATTATGCGACTTATCAGTAGATATGTATAATGTTTCATCGTACTAAGTCATATGGATGCTTGTATACAAACCCTCTTTGCAAAAGTATGGTTATTATTTGCGTTAACTTAAAATGGTTAGGACTGAATTATGCGAATTATTAGTAGATATGTACAATGTTTCATCGTACTAATTAATATTGATGCTTGTATACAAACCCTCTTTGGAAAAGTATGGTTATTATTTACGTTAACTTAAACTGATTAGGATTGAATTATGCGACTTATCAGTAGATATGTACAATGTTTCATTGTACTAATTAATATTGATGCTTGTATACATACCCTCTTTGCAAAAGTATGGTTATTATTTGCGTTAACTTAAAATGGTTAGGATTGAATTATGTGAATTATCAGTAGATATGTACAATGTTTCATCGTACTAATTAATATTGATGATTGTATACAAACCCTGTTTGCAAAAACATGGTTATTATTTGCGTTAACTTAAAATGGTTATAATTGAATTATGCGACTTATCAGTAGATATGTACAATGTTTCATTGTACTAATTAATATTGATGATTGTATACAAACCCTCTTGTAAAAAATACGGTTATTATTTAAGTTAACTTAAAATGGTTAGGATTGAATTATGCGACTTATCAGTAGATAGCATTGCACGCGATCAATGCGGCGGCGATGACAATAGTTTGTGCTCGATAATATATTTGATTTAAAAAGTAGGACATGGTATGTGAAATGCGATGCTAGTTAACATATGCATGTATTTTCTATTTTTTTCTGATTTTTTTACTTTTTTTTACAATCAACCATTTTATTAGTTGTTAAAATAGTTTTTGAAAAACAACATAAAAATATTTTTATTGAATAATTAGAGAAAAAGATATTGTAGCCTTAAAATTGTATTGATGTAAGTAATTTAGCCTTAATGAGATAAATTAAATAATTTTGTGATGTTTAATGATTTATTAAAGTAATAATTGTTTTGAATTAGTTGAGATAATCAAGGGAATGATTGGTTATGCTATTGCTTTAAGTGTTTGTATCTTAAGCAAAAAAATTTGTACTACTTAAAATTAAATAGTCTTAAAAATTTTAAGAGAGAGAAAGTTAAATGCTTTATAATGTAGTATAGATATGTACGATATCTCATCGTTTTGAACATATTAAGAAACCATCATCGATCATAGAACCATGCTTTTCTATTATAATATCTTTATTTAATATCACAAGGTATTACATATACATATAAAGGCATGCTAACTCTTATGTATAATATGCATGTTACATTATTGCCAAATAGTATGATATTTTGTGTCATAATACATCCGTATTATTATTATTATCATCATATGTAATATTGCTGGATGTTTGACTTACTCTTAATGTCATTTGAGAATAAGTTCTTAAGGTAATCAACAAGAGTTACCCTTTTAAACTTTGCAGGCGTCTCGCAAGTGACTAAGCTAGGTGCTGGTCCAATTTCTGCATCCAAATTTGGGTTTACAAATGTGGCGATTGACAATCTCTCCTTTTCAGAGTTCACTACTGCTCTATGCTCGATGCTTTTATATTCTCCATTTGTCACAATCTGAAAGTAAACAAAATATAATTGATCTATGTTATTGATCATAGTCACATATTTCTACGCCTTAATTTAATGATCAATATCTATTCTAATGTTAAACCAAAAGACATTTGACCCAGTGGTACTCGGTTTATACGTACAATGATTTCCAAGATGTTAGGTTCAAACCTTGTATGTGCACAATTTTAGATTTATGGAGTATGTGAGTTCTTTTCAGAAAACATTTTAGTGTGAAAATGTAAAATATAAGTTGAGAGAAAGACCTCTAAGATATCTCCAATATTAACAATGAATGCGTTAGGAAGTGGTTTAATTGGGATCCAAATGCCATCTTTCTTGATTTGGAGACCTTCGACTTCATTGATTTGGAGAAGAAAGGTGACCCCATCACCATCAGAATGAGGGGTGAGACCGATGACTTGGTCGGGTTGTGGACAAGGTGGGTAGTAGTTCATCCTCATTGATTGCATTCCGTCGTCAAACAATACCATCATGTCATTTGTATCCATCTTCAAAGCTTTTGCAATGTGGAAAAGAGTTTTTAGGGCAGTGTTTTTAACTTCTCTCGAATATACTTCCAATGTGTCTCTATTAAAAAACACAAAACAACCATCGTTAATTGTCTAAGTGAACCAATTTTAATATCTTATCCATCCCAAAATAACTATACATAATATTATAATGTTTATTTATTAAAAGTTTTAGAACTTCATTGATTTATTTATATATATACCCTAGTCTATATCTTGCAACACTAGCTCCCCTTTGTAATTTGTAATGTAATCATATCATGTCAAAATAACTTAGAGAATAATAATAGTAAACTTATTCTTCAATCAAAGGTGATCAAAACATAAAATAGAGTGTGAAAAAAAAAATAGATTAGCAGGTTGTATAAATCACCCTCTTTTAAATGACATATAATTTGTAGGATTAAAGTCATTAAAGACAAAGATGCTTTCCCCCATGTTCCGATATGACACATTAAATTTTTTTTATACATATGACCATTTAACTTGTAAGAAACCTGTTATTATAGCCATTTTGGTGATTTTTACCTGCAATAGCAGGTCATCTTCTTCCCCAATTTCCTTCACTTCGAATACAAACTTTGAAGCCAAAATTCTCCTTCTACACTTAACAAAAATCAATGATTCTTACCTCTATGGAAAGGTAATCGAGTTTTCTATCAAGTAGTACAAAAAAAACCGAAAAAAACGAGTTTAAAATGTGTCAATTCATCAAAATACCGTAAGGGTGTCGAATAGGGTCATTACCGACTTTAATTAGCAATATCTTGGCCTACACTTGATGGTTTTTCATGAATTTGATGTCCATTGAAAGGTAAAAAGATTATCTACGACAATCTAAAAAAAGAATGATGTAAAACGATAAAAAATCGAGCAAAAAATACTCTTTTTTTCTGCCCTATTTTCGAACAAAAAACCCACCAAAATCGAGACTTTGAGCTCCAAATTCTCCCTCAATACTTGACGAAAATTCATGAATTTGGTGTCATTTGAAAGGTATAATGATAAATTACAAGATTCTACAAAAAATCACAAAAAAGATCAAAAATCGACCTAAAAATCGCAAAAAACCGGCTAAAAACGGGCTGGCAGGTTGCAGGTCACATTTTGGCCACATGGACACGGTTTTAGTAAGTTAAATGACCAGATGTGTAAAAAAAAACTTAATGTGCCATATCGGAACATTAGGGAAACCATCTTTGTGTTAAGTGACTTTAACCCTAATTTGTATACAACAAACTTTTTATATTTGCAACAATATATAAAAATGTTTGAATAATAATACCTCTAAATATGTGGATGAGAAAAACAAGTCCCATATTTATAAAAGTAAAAATTTTATAATTATTATACAAAACTAATTCTTGTTATATACAAAATCATCTCCCCTTTGAAATACTGCATTTACTTGCATTTCTAGGCAGTTAAAGTGTAAATTCGAGACCCCAATTTCAGTAGTGTTAAAAACAAAAACAAAAACCAACTCATTCTTGATAGTAAATTTGTAAAAACAGGTGTTTTGAAAAAATATGTTTTTTTTTTCTGCTTAAATATATTTGACTTCTAAACATAGTAGATAAATTTAGAATCTTCAGGACTCTCACTGTTGGAGTGTTGCTTGACATTTACACTCACTAGTTTATGAACATTAAAACAATATATATAACCAATTAGGTGACTTCAAGTAAGAATATATATTTAGATGAGGATGAAAGACTTAATCATGAACCTGATTTGATTTATCGGATAGTCTATATTTGACTCTTCTAATATTCATTACCCAACCATGAATTGCAATGACCATGAATTGCAACGGGTGAAGTGCGACCATTAGATCTAATAGATCAAAATCTAATTGATGGCTAAGAATTATTCTCCCATTCTCACCTAAATATATATTCTCACAATAACCCTCCCCTAACCTCTCATTCACTTATATAGAGACCGATTGTAAATTCGACTTAAATAGATAAAAACCTGGTTCAAACCCGGTCTGTATAACATATAATATGTATGATTTTAGGTTGTTAAATTTAGATCATAAAGTAACTAAATAGAGTGACAGAAATTAAAGGGGATGCAAATGACCTGAAAGGAAGAGGTAGCTTGGGAAATAAATGAGACTTCCTAATATTATGTGGGAGTGTAATCATGTAAAACAGATCAGCCCATTCAAGCTTTTGCTCCTCAGAAAAAACAAATGCTTGTCCAAATCCCTCAATATCTTCTTCACTTTGCCAAAACTTCTTTTTCTCCTCCAATGGCATATTGAAGAATTCTTGTATATCTTCCTTTAGTTTATCCAACAATGAAGAACTCACCCCATGATTTGTCATCTATCATCATCAATAAAAATAATTCACAAGCCTTGAAAAGTTTATTGAACATTAGAGTACATAATAATGAACTTCTCAAAAGTCAGTGATCTAATGAGTTTGAATTTTAATATATATGCTCATCTAGCAGCTGCTAGAAGGGCCAAAACTTGCATAAAGTTATAATAATTTGTTCATTGATTAACCAAGTACCTGAAAGAATCCCCAATCTTTACAAGCAAGGTGTAGCTTTTGCAATTCACTTTGATAAACTGAATCGTGTTCAGATAATAAGCGTTCCATGTCGATTACAGGAACTTGATGCGTGTTAGACGGTAGACATGGTATCACTGGAGGGTCCAGATCTGGTCGAACATATCGATGCGGAACATCGATAAGTGGTTTCTTAACCAGTTCTTGTACAGAAGGTATCAACAATGTATGTCCAAAACTAGTTCTCTTTTGCTCCATCGTATTTCTTTTACTACTTGTTATAATATCTCTCCCTCCACGCACGATATATATACACAAAAACACACACACAATATATTTATATATGTGTGTGTGAGAGAGAGAATGTATGTATGTGTAGACATGTGCACATGCACCAACATATACAATATATGGACAGTGATGTACTAGGTACAATGCACCACATATTTTAATGTCCAAAACTAGTTCCCTTTTATCCATGTTGGAAATTTCAATGGAGATGAAATATTGAAGGATGTTTTAGGAATTTTAATATTGTTTTGAAAGTGTTTAGAAACTTTGAATATGATTATGTCTTATATTTTTGAACAAATATAATTAAATATATTAGCTTAACATCTTGGAAATAAAAACAAAAAATGATTAAAGTATAACTTTTAAATATTTATCGTGTTAAAAAGTATTGACATATATAGTAAAACAACTACAAGTATATATAGGGATATAAAATCTAATAAAAGATGGGTAAATTTATTATAAATCAGAATTTAATACATAATATTATTATCGGATTTTTATAGAACCTCTTTATAATCATATGCGAAATTATTAATCTAATAAAATTAGTATACGTTTTACATAAATAACAACGAAAATAGTTAGATGTATCTACTAAATGATTTGAATATATGTCACCTAAAATGACATTTAAGGAAACAATTTATTCATAAGCCATTTGACAAGATATATAAAAGTGATAACTAATAGAAGAATTCTAAAATTAAAAATCAGCAATTCATACATAACATTATTATCAGATTTTTATATAACCTCTTTATAATAAAATTGAAATTTATTAATTTAATAAAATTAGCTAGTATAAGGTTTACATAAATTAGTAACAACAAAAAATAGTTAGATGTATCTACTAAATGATTGAATATATGTCACTTAAAAATGAAATTTAAGAAAACAATTTATTCATAAGCTATTTCACAAAATAAAAGAGAAAATAATAAAAAAACTCTAAAAATAGAATGATAATATCATAATTTTTTTCTTTTAGTGTATATTAAATATTTCTTAAAATAAGGTAAAAAGAGACAAATAATGCAATTTAATTTTCTTTAATAACATGAGGGTTTTTTTTTTTTTTTTTTGTTTTAAAATTTACGTGCTTCATATATATATATATATAAATAATTAATGAAGTTGGTGAATAATGTAAATTGTGAAGTACGTACGTAGGTATTAGCAATGGCTTTTGTAGCCACAAATCTGCGACAAAATTGATTAATTGTGTGCATTTTATTTTTACTTATTTCATTTTCTTTATTTCTTTTTAACTATCAACTTTTTTTATTAATTTATCAAATAACTTTTAAAAAACAAGAAACTAAGAAAAAGTCTCTCCTTATAACATATAGTGATAAAACCATATCATGACTTTAGAAATTGTGTTGATGTGGATAGAAAATTATATTGATATGAAAGAGTGTATTGTTGGGTCTGAATATTTTAGAAAAATGTAAAGATATTTAAGAGTACATTTGTCAGTTTTCTGTAAGTAGTTATGAGTATATAAGTAAAGTAAAAGAGAGAATGATAGATATCTAATAAATTAAAATTTAATTTTAATTATATTCATTTATACGAATCTGAAAATATTTATAAATTCTTGTTACATGAATTGACTTGACATTTTTAATCATTATTTATAGTTATTAAAATGGTATTTGTGAATCTAATTAACTCTATTTAATGGTTTACTTTTAAGTTTAAATGATGGGTATAATTTCAATGGCAAGAAACACAAATCCTTTATAGATGGGTTAATGAAATCTCCTAATATAACCCTTAATGAAGAAACCTAAATTTGTCCGAGACACTGATCTTTTCGAAAGTGTAAACTCTAAATCGCAAAAAATATCTAAATTCGAAGTGTAAACTCAAAAGTTTTCAATCCTTAAACGAAGAAGAAGAAAAACAACTTGGATCAAAACCAAGAACAAGAACTCAAATCTAAAAGAAGAACAAGTTCACCAATTATAACAAATGAACCAAATTTACTTACTTTTGAATCGTAGATCTTATACTTATCAACCCATAACATAAAAAGCATAGCAGAATCACAACCTTGGCGACAGGAGCCGGTTCAAACAAGAACCCTTAAATACAGCCTTGTTGATATAGCAAATGATGTATAAGAACCCCAAATCGAGTCTTGTTTGAACAAGAACCCTAAATCAAGTCTCGTTGATGATAGATGGTCCGAACAAGATGAAGAGATTGTTTCTTGTAAATGAAGTCACAATGAACAATGAACACATTGTTTCTTAACAACCATAAATCGATGATGATGATTAAGGCCAAATGACCAACGCAATGTTTCTTGTAAATGTTTCTGGATGATGACGATGAAGCACAAGTGATCAAAGTCATCTTAGTTGGGTTTTATAGCATAATATGTACAAACTCGAGTTAACCTGATCTAAAACCAAACTGGTTTAGATCAACTCAAGAATGCAAACAAAAACAGTAATTATTCATAAAAGCGGAAAAAGAATAATTAGCAACCCTTAAAACCCTAAAGGGTTATAATCTTTTATTTATCATAAATGTGTATGGTTTCATATATATATATATATATATATATATATATCGACATATATAAATGTATATAATAATGTGATAATCAAGATTAATAACAAACATGTTACAATACAACATTCAAGATCATCATACAAACCACATATGCATACTGTCATATATTCAATCAATATATATATATATATATATATATATATATATATATATATATATATATATATATATATATATATATATATATATATATATATATATATACTCGATCGATCATAAGGGTAAGAACAAGAGAGATAGATGATTGTGTTATACCTTTTCTTACCTAGGGTTGCTCATGAAAAGTCCACCCGTAATGAGGCAATACGAGTTCCCGCTAGAAGGGATCTTGCAACCAACGAACACCGCGACAACCGTGACATGGCGTCGACCAAAAACCGATCTCGGTTTTTCTTCCTTGGGGTTCGGCCGATTGTGGGAGAAAGAGAGTGAGAGTCTTAATTTTTATGTCTTAAAAATTAACCCTTTAATTCATATCATAACCTCCTATTTATAAGAATAGATATCATGGTTAGATTAGGAAACATTGTTTATATTATCTTTTTTATCAATTAATGGTAACTTAATCACCAAGATATTTATTATTAATATTAATTAAATTAATAATATATATATTCTCTTATATTAATTAATTAATAATAATAATATTTAAACCTTTAATAATTTAAACTTAAATTATAAATCGTATTAATCAACAATATATATTTATTTAACTAATAAATATATATATATATATTCTTGTCAACTAATAACTTAATAATTAATACTCTCCGTAAGTTAAAACCATAACCTACTTTCATTGTTTTTTAACTGACTAGTTAAAAAAAAGTTCTCCCACTTGTGGTTGCATTATTTCTTGGATTAAATGCCCTCATAGGTGTGACCATTGAGTGCCTCATAGAATTGGATGTGGCATCAGGGTTCGATGGTCATGCACACAAATTCTATCAATCAAAACATTAAATAATATTTCTTGTTTTTGAATTATTTTCAAAAATAAAATAAATGCCAACGTCTATGTCACCGCCATGTCATCGTCATGTCAGTCAAATTGGTACCACGTCATCATAGTACCTGCTATAGCGGGTTCAATACACAAATTGTTAAGTTTGAAATATATAAATTGTTAAGTTTGAAAAGTCCAGTATATTAAAATAGTAAGTTTGAAGGTACAGTTCATACAATTATAAAGGTGACAACTTAGATACATTATTCGTAATTTGATTAATACTAACTTTTGGATAGTTTAGTTTATGTAAATTCAATCAATATTCCATTATTTGTAGTTATATGTAATCATTAGTATTATAAATATTATTTTTGAAAATTGATAATATATATAGTTACCTTAATTGAAATCAATTGAATTTCAAGTTTTCAACCATTACGTAGGACTAAAAATTTTCATATAAATGACAACAATTATAGTTTCCTTAATTGCAATTTATTAAATCCATTAATTATGTAGATATGTGAAAGAATTAAAAGGGGCATCAATCATTTCAACTTACTTAAATTTTAATAGATAGTTTTAAGCAAAATGTCTAAATTATTTCTAATATAGTATAGATTATAACAAAAGAGATTTGAGTTATTTTAAAGAACAATGATTTAGGAAATCTTGCTGTAGAAAATATAATGATTTACGAAATCTTCTAATATATATAAATGAGTAACATTTATCAATTTAATTTAAGGATCCTAGCCTTTCATTATCTCAAAATTAAATCTTAGCAATTCATTTAATCAAAATTAAAAAGTCAATATTGACTTTACATGGTCAAAATTGAAACTCAATTTTACTTTAAATTTTCTCTAATTCAAATTTATTATCCAATCAATTTATTAAATCATATTATATGTATTATAATTTATTTATATAAAAATAAAATTCATACTTATCGTATCAAATTTCTTTAATTATATTTTAGTTATAGTTTAGTTTAATTATAGTTTAATAATATGCATACGTATCATATTTGTTCATTTTAATTTACAAATATCATATTTACTATTTATAACAATTTGAAAATATATTATTCAATTAAATTTTTAGTTTTATGATTTTAAAATATTTTTTAAACATTTTAAATTAATTTTAATTATAAACAATAAAGATTTGACCTTATAGTTCATAATTGTAACAATAATGATCAATGGTTTATACAAGAAATACAATCAAGTCTCATCGTATTAGGATAACAAGTGTCTATCATGCACTCCTCGCGTTGTCGCTTCCACTATTGGTATAAATGTTAACGCCATGTATCGCTATTTTTTAATTCTCATTTTCTTTCGTGGATTATAGTTAATTTATATTTTTATTAATTTTTAATATTTATCAAATTAAACCAACCCGCTACATGGGCAACTAATCTACCCAAAACTCGGGAAAAATAGCCGAGCAACAACCCTAGTCGTATAATAAAGCATAAGAAAACAACATGATTGATAAATTATGTAGCTTGTTGGGGAGATAATCACTTCAACTCATAATCAAACCTATCTATTATCATAAATAGGATTTGATGTTAACTAAACATATATTCAGTTCTGGACTTAGAATATTGAAATTCATGTGTTGGATTTCAAATGACTTGAAGAATTTTCTAAATATAAAGGATCAGCTGAAGATCAGCTGAGCACTAAGTATTAGCCAAAAGACCAGCTTCAGAAGATCAGCCGAGAAGAAAAGATAAGTATATAACTATCAGTTGAGTGATTCTTAAGCATCAGCTGAAGGATTACTGGAACGATTTTGATTAGCTGAGCAGTGAAAGTGATCAGCTGAGCCTACAACATCTATCAGCTAAGGTATTCTTTCATCGGCTAAGTTACCTTACTTCACTTAGTCTATTCTCTATAAGCTTAGTACTCTGAATCATCAGATGTACACTTTTGGTCAACTAATCATCTAGGTCAATTAGCTTATGTGTTTCCCGGTACAAATGTTTGATCAGCTAATATTGTCTATTTACAACATACAATTATATATATAATTCACGACAATATCAAGTTTTTCTAATTAATATAAGCCAAAACGTATTAAAAATGTTAACTTATACAAGTGTTGGTTATTTTAGGAAACAATTTCAGAAATGAGTAAAATCACGTCAATATCAAGAAAATATAACACTGGAATCAAAACATGGTCAAAAGATGGTCAAAGATGAAGTTTGGATATGGTGGTTTGGTTCATGGTTAGACCTCAAGTCAATCGTGGATACCCGAAAATTGATTTCAAAATCAATTAGGAAAAGCTGTCCACGGCGCGGGACTACTAGACTCAGAGGGCTACAATATGGTGAAAAGCCAAATATTGAATTTCAAGATATCCGCGGCGCGGGACTTAAAATCTCCGCGGCGTGGCGGTTCACTTTTCAGAAAATTCGTTCTGTCGCCACCTTATCAATATTCCCCGACAAACTTTAATACACGACGTGTAAATACAAAGTACATGACGTTTAGACCCCATTTTAGGCCTATAAAAGGTAGCTCATCCATCCAGTTCGCAGCATACCTCCAAGGCATTTCTCTCTGCCTTCACCTTCAAATTCCTCTTTTTTTCTTTCATTTTGAGCTCCTATGGAGCCAGATTTCTTTCAAGAATGATGGCTCCTTGATCCCTCGTGCATAGGGAAGGTGATCCAAGCTTGAGAGGAGTATGTAATCCATGGAACTCATCCATCTTTTCTTCAATTTATATTTGGTATAATCTTTCCTACTATGTTTTTGTCAGATTTAAATTTATTGTATCATTTGGATTTGTTGTAGTAACTATGTTCTATTTACTTTAATTTATTTCAGATTTATTATATTTTAGTTTTATGTAATATATATTTAATTATGATAATGATTTTGTTGTTATTATATAAATTTCTAATATTGAATTATTCTTGATTATTTTAATTTCATATTTAAACCATATGAATATTATAATCATGATAGGTTGAAAAACTGCATGTGATAAACATTTATATTCATATACATATTGTAAACAGGCACACATATATATTCATGTAACACCGTATTTTTTTTACACACTGTGGAAGCTATTAATATAAAACATACAAACTTGTTCACAAAGCAAACAAGAACATACTGTCAACAAGTGTTAGTATATCAAAATAGTGTTACATAGTTTCACAAACGGCTCTTCTTAAAATATATCAGAGTGGTGATCAAACAGCCCAAAACAAAACCTACTCCTAGTTCCAGAGCCTTACCAACCATACCCTGCAAAATGGAGTTTAAGGTGGGGAATTAGCACAAAGCTAAGTGAATGGAATATCTAACAACAACTGGTATCAACTATAGCAATTAATGATGAACCACAACATCAAATAATCGTATCTCCAGAAGACCGGTGATTCGGCTGAACCTACAACCAAATGCTGGCCTAGCATAGGTTTACCGATAGCCTTTTGCTACTTGGCACAGTTAAACCCTTTTGATGAAATGTATGCATGAGAAGCTCGGTAACTGTTAAACCAATAGCAAACATTGCCCAGCCCAAAACATCGTATAACTGACTTCTATCTTTTCCCGTGTGCACATTCTCATTTCAATTAATTAACACATAACCAGTTAATCAATATATATATCATACCGACAGTCTATTCATGTATCAATCACATAAATAGTTGCAACCTTAACCGTTACAACTAATACCACCCGTGAGTTATCATTCCACTCACCTGTGTTCTTCAAACATCACGCTCAGTATTCTAATTTCACTGAGTCTTCTCGTCACCTGAGAACACATTACAACATAATCAGTAATCGTTTCTCGTATAACTTCAAACCAAGTTATAATATAACAAGTCATTATATACTTCATATGACTAACTAATAATAAACATCATAAATTATATGTTCAACTAACATATAATCTATATCCATTATATATCACATATATAAACCATTTATACTCATAAATGATATACTAAAACCAATATCATAAACTAAAGTATACCATTACCACTTATAATTCCAAACTCGCATTCATCATCAACTTAACCTCATTCCATCATATAATCTATGTTAGAACCAAGCATGAAGAATATACACAGCTTACAACACAAAACAGTAAACAACAAACAAATCTGCTGTACTGCAGTCAGTACACGGCGTGTACCTACATTAGTACACAGCGTGTACCCTACTGACAGCAGACTTGCTGTTTCAATTCTGCCCTGTTCCAGCCGAACCAAAATCCCAAAATACCAAATAATCAATTATGGAAAACATGTTTAAACACTTATATATCATCCATAAGTTCCATTAACATCTAACTAAACTCATAACAACATAAAAACAACAATCCATGATCATCAAATAACCATTTTCTTCAAAAACCTCCATTAATGGAGTTTCCATCTTTTCACCAAATAAACATAGAATTAACATCAAACTATGCTTCAAATATATGTATAACTTCATATATAACATATATAAACACATATAACTGTTGGTCCCTTGGTGAGAATAACAACAAGCAACAGATGTGTAGAAGGGGGGTTGAATACACTTTCTGCGGAAATTGAACAAATCAAAATAAAGTGTTACACATAGTAAATCAAACAACAATCGAATGCTTTGCTTTTCATTAATAAGAAGATGATTACAGACTCTATCAAGTAAGCAACTCTTGATATGTAAACGCCTAATACAAATCTCTCAATCTTCCAAACTTAGCTATCTATAATCAACTTATGATTATAGATACTGACGACTCTCTAAACAGGATTTGATCACAGATTGAAAATTACCAATCTCACAACTAATGTGAGTATTCGAACACACGAATAGCTTGGCAATCTGTAAATATCTTGATCACGTTGAACTGACAAACAATGATTCAAGAATCGTAACACATACGGTTGAGGTGAGGTATTTGACTCTGCAACACTTAGTCGTAATCGTCATTGTAGTCGTCGTACCTCAAAACTTATCAGGATGATAAGTATTTATAATCCTGTTCATACGGTTCCTAACAAACTGGACTAATCCTAATTTTCTAACTAACTACCGGATAACTCAGAATCTTGAATCTTGAATCTTCTTATCTTGAGTCTTCAATCTTCAATCTTGATTCTAGAGTCTTCTAATCCTTCCCGTAGATATAGAGAGTTAAAAAGATAAATTTAAAACGTATTTAAATTTTCTTTAAGCTGACTTCTTGCTCGGACTGAGTTACTCAGCTTGAAACTTATCAAGCTGAGTTCTTCGAGGACAAACTCGAAAACCAACATGAACTAACACGTATATTAATAAACTCATCCTTAGAAGTCCTAAGAGTTAGCCAGAACTTATTTAGCAACTCTATTGAGCTGACTCGGTATATACGCTGAGTCACTCAGCTTGAAACACATCAAGCTGAAAGCTCAATATATATCTTAGGTGACATACACAGTTTATCAAACATATTGATAATCCTACTAAGATATAGTATAAGCTGATCGAACATATGCTCAACTTATATTCAGCTTATGCTCAGTCTGAAACACTATAAGTGTTCAGTCTGATCAAGCCTCATAATTCTGTTTAAGTTATATCTAGAACACATCTAACAAACTTAACTTTGTCTCATCAAATCTCAACTGATGAGATCATCTTCCCAACAAACTCTCCCTATTTGATGATGACAAAACCACCAAACAGTTCTCAAGTTTGTTTAACAGAATTATGTTTTAAATCTCAAACTTATTAAGATTTTATATTTGAACTAATCAAATATTAATTGAACATATCAATTTTAATTGAACTTATCAATTATAAGTGGAACATACCAACTTTAAGTTGAACATACCAACTAAATACATTAATGAATAAGAACTAATCAACTATTCATTCAAGCTAAACTTATCAGACTAATAATTATGAACATATCATAACACAGTTGAACATATCAAACTCATACTTGTATTAATTGAATATATCATAATACAAAATTTTTGATCACTCAGATCATGCACACTTAGTGCTTACAAAATTAGAACTAATCTAATTTATACAATAGAACGAATCTATTCAGGATGCAGCTCTTCAAACTCCTTGATCTCCTTGTTGATTTCTTCAAGGATTTCTTGCAAATTAGGCAAGTGTTGAAGCTGATCCTTCTGTGATCTTATTGCTCTGTTAATTCTGTATCTGAACCTTGCAGTTTGTTCATTCTTTTCCACTATTTGTCTCAGAGCAAACACTTGTGATACCCCACATGTATATAAACTTGCATCAGACTGGAAGCATTGTACACCATTTCTGTCCAAGTACATGAATCCTTTCTGAGGTTTTTCCACATAGGTATTTTCTTTGAATTTCATGCCTTCAGGAAGATTTAGACTGTACTGGTCTGTATTTGCTAGTCCAGCTGACTTTGTTTGCTTCTTCTTTCCAACTTTATGAAAAGAAGTCAGTAGGGTAGCTATCTCAGATCTGGGTATGATTTGCATCGCATCAGCTCTTGCTAGTAGCCTTAAGATTTCGTCTTTAACTTGATTCCTGGTAGAGGACTTTTCCATCTGCTTAATGAGGATGGCTACTTGCTTCCACTCTTCATATCCCAGTTTATGAAGTTGATTCAACTCCAGAGAATTTGATTCACCATTCTTTAAGACGAACTCCATAATGATAATTCCTTGAACTGAACTCAACTTGAGTGAATCAATCTGAGAAGAGAAGTAGGTTCTTGTATAACACTGAGTTATGTTCTCCTCCTCTTGTTGATCCTGAACATGAGGTTCTTCTACCTCTTCCTCCTTGGGCACAATATGCAGCTTGAGTTTAGCTAATTCCTCATTCTGCTTTCTGATTTGCTCAACCCAGGCCTGTTCTCTTTCTTCTTTCTCTTCAACTAACGTAACTTGAGCATCCAATTGTCTTCTTCTTAACTAGTTGATAGATATCCCAAGCTGGTCAGCATCTTCTTGTTCCAATCTTCTTACTGCCAGCAGATAAGCTCTTTCTTGTAGTGTCATTTTATCCGCAGAGTCTTCATCTGAGGCTGATTCACTTAGAATCATCTTTCGTCTTTTATGCTGAGGGGTTTCTGATTCATCTGAGCTAACCACTACTGGTCTTTTGCCTTTTGCTTTCTCAGTCAGCTCAGCTTCTTTCTCTATTTCTTTCTTCCCCTCAATCTGCTCTGCTCCCTTTGCCAATAGTAATAAGGCTTCAGCTTGGACAGACTCAACTTCAGCCTTTTGAACATTCTCCCCCTTTTTGTCATCATCAACAGGGGTTGAAGTCTTTTGTTGTTGAAGAGCAGCGACAACAGATTTCAAACACAGCACCTCCTCATCCAGAGAATCTAGAATCATCAGCATATTCTTGTTAGTTTTCTTTCTCTTGAGGTTCAAGGTATCAAACTGACTTTTAAATAATTTCATTAAATAATCCAGGTCAGCTTTAGAGGGTTGGAACTTGGGTGCATCATCTAAGAGTTGGTGTATACCCTCAAACTCATTTCTACCAGAGTGTGGACCCTGTGATTCATCTTGGTGTTGAGATAAAACATTGACAGGTCGTGTAAGGGAGTGTGAGAAGTGAAGAGAAGTAACTGGGCTAGAAACGTGAAGTGTATGGGTAGGTGATTGGCTAATTGGTTTGGAGGGGGGTGATTGACCCTGGGGATTGGTCATTTTTTCAATGTTACCTAAGTGTGTCTGCTTAGGCACAGTAATAGGCTCTCCCATGGCTCTGGAAAGTGTGGGCTGAGTAGACACCACACCCGGCTTAGGCTGTTGGGTTGAAATGAGCCTCGAGGTCGACACCTGAAGAGTAGGCGTCTCCCCCTCAACTCCTGCCGGTGGAGGGATCAATGTGATCTCAACTCCAGTGACGCCTATAGGAGTGGCACCACCTTTGGTAGTTTTTCTAGTGTAGGTTTGGATTTTCTTTCTAGTAGCAGTGGGCATACTAGGGGTGGCTTCAGAGTGGGATTTAAGATGGATAAAAGGTGGAGGAGATGGGTTTGACTGAGTTGGGTTTACTACAGTCTTGTCTCCAAAAGTGGATGGAGAATAGTGAGAAGAAGAAGAAAGTGGAGAGACCTTACTAGTGGTAGCTTCAATGTTGGTTGGCTCAGCCTGAGCAGAGTGCTCAGCTTGAACCTCTTGATCAGCTTGGGAAGCTCCCCCTTGATTGGATCCCTTTGCTTCACTTTCTAATGAAGCTGACTCAGCTATCAGCAGCATGGGATCACTCAGACCCTCTTGCTCTGGAAAGATGTCATTATTGAACATCTTTGAGCTGAGTGTAGAAAACAGGAACACATCCTGATCAGCTTCGTAGAGTGCTGTCCCCAGCTCGGCTTCAAATGCCAAGGACAGGTACCTTATGAAAGGTACATGAAAATCCCTGTGGTCTTCATCACTTGGACCCTGAGTTCGTTAAAGATAAGGTGAGCATAGTCTAAATTCCTCGCAAAGTACATGTTGTACAGCTGCTGCATTTCGAACTTGTTGACTTGGTCCAGTCCTCCAACCTTGGTTCCCAGCAAATGAATCACTGTTGACACCATAAAACCCCAGCTGTTGGAAAGGTGGCCTTTTTAATAACACCCTCTAGCTGTGGTGACCAATTCAGGGTAGGACAGACCTAGCCACCTGCCTCGTGACAGCCGGCTCGAACTCATCAGATTGAGGGAGTTGAAGAACGTCCCTTAGCCGTTACATGGAAAGAACAACTGTTCTATTGCCATTGAGAACAATTCCTGTAATCTCTTCCATGTTCTGGACGTAAGTACAAGTGTACTAGAACTCCAAAAGGTGTTGAGGAACAATGTGGAGTGGTGCGCCACAGAAGGCGAATGCCAGGGGGCATTTACGGATGTAATCCACCCATAGTTCATATCCTCTGCCTTGTTTCCTTGGAGGAATTGCAAGACAGGCCCGTTGATTGTTGATTTTGATCAACGGCACTCCATTGTTCTTAAACTGAGCACCTCGAACCATTTGATCAATGAGAACTAATGTGATTCCTTCCATTGTATAATTACACTGAGTAATTGGTTGAAAAAGCACTAAGCAACTTAGAATTCGCACTGAGCGGGCCGAAAACTGCACTTAGCAATTTAGGGTTTTGAAGATGAACGGAAGGATGCACTGAGGAATTGAGGTGTTTGCGAAAGGTATATTATAAGATGAGAAGTCATATTTTCAGGCGTAAATTTCTCTAAACCGGTTATGATCGGTATATATACCTTTCTGAGGAGAGTGAAAAGTTACCGTTGGAATCCCTTTTTATCCGTTACGTCGGAGAAATTACGGCTTGATGTAACAGTGATAGGGTAGAAACACATCATCTTCCAACGGATACAAGTGTAAAATAATATTAATGACTCACAAAAATATTATAAACACTGTTATATTATACCGATACACAATTGGTACACGATGCGATTTCAGACTGACTCAAATACACATTTATATATGAATTAATGACACTTAGTAATTAAATCATAGTTTGGACACACCAAGCCGAGGAAACTAATCACTCAGCCTAAGTCAAGCACTCAGCTTGACATGAGCACTCAGTTTGAGATTGATACTTAGTCATTATTGTTTGAGACTTACTCAAACTTTATATTTTTAACCACACGGAGTAGTTAATGTATGTTTGGAACTTACCAAACGTGTGAACCAATCACACAGCTTGAGTTAAGCACATAGCTCAGACTCTATGACACTTAGTCATTTATGTTTGAGACTGACTCAAACTATATATATATATATATATATATATATATATATATATATATATATATATATATATATATATATATATATATATATCTTAACTACACTGTGTAGTTAAAATATGTTTGGAACTCACCAAATGTGTGAACTCATCATTCAGCTTGACAGGTTATTCAGTTTATGAAAACTTATTTATAAACTGTGCACTCATCTTAAGACACTTAGTCTTTGTCAAACTGAAAACTCAGATTCTAGACACTTAGCTAGGGGTTGAGCATACCCAGTTTACTTAGCAGATACATAAACCTCTTTTCATCAAGGGGTTTAGTAAAGATATCTGCTAAAGATATCTGCTAATTGGTTATCAGTGGAGATAAATTTAATGTCAACTTTACCTTTTTCCACGATATCCCTGATGAAGTGATGTCTAATTTCAATGTGCTTGGTTCGTGAGTGGAAAACTGGATTGTAAGTTATGGCTATAGCACTTTGGTTATCACAGAAGATAGGAGTTTTCTTGAAACTCATACCAAAGTCTTGAAGCTAATGCTGCATCCATAAGATTTGAGAACAACAGCTCCCTGCTGCAACATATTCAGCTTCAGCAGTTGAAGTAGCCACTGAGTTCTGTTTCTTACTAGTCTAGCTTACTAACTTCCCTCCAAGCATTTGACATCCTCCAGTTGTAGATTTTCTGTCTAGCTTGCACCCAGCATAATCAGCATCAGAAAAACCAACTAACTCAAATCCAGAGTCCTTTGGATACCAAAGACCCAGATTTGGTGTACCTTTAAGGTACCTAAAGATCCTTTTCACAACTTGAAGATGTGATTCCTTAGGATCTGCCTGTTATTTTGCACAAACACATGTAGTAAACATGATATCAGGTCTACTAGCTGTCAAATAGAGTAATGAACCTATCATTCCTCTATAGGTAGACTGACACACAGACTTACCATCCGAGTCTTTACTCAGTTTGACAGCTGGTGACATGGGTGTTTTCATGGTTGAACTTGAATCAAAACCATATTTCTTTATCAAATCAATAACATACTTGCTTTGATTGATGAATATTCCATCAGGTTTGTTGGAACCTAGAGGGGGGTGAATAGGTTCTTTAACTTAGTTTACCAATTTTTACACTTATAAAAATTATAAGTTGTGTTAAAAAGATTTTTCTTGAAGTTTATAACACAACAAATATATATATACTTGAAATGAAAAGAGTAAGAGTAGAGAGATATCACCAAGAGTAGACAAGAGATTTATAGTGGTTCATGCAAGTGTTAACAAACTTGCACTACATCCACTCCTTGGCCTCACCCACCAAGAGTTTGCTCCACTAGCTTCTCTCTTTGAAGGTAGAGATAAACCTTTTACACTTCTCTTTTTCACTTGCAAGAATTAACACTTCAAACTTGCAAGTAAGGTAAAGATAACCTTGCTTCACTCTAATTCTATAGGCTAGAGTTGATCCTCACTTCTCTCTAATTCTAAAGGCTAGAGATGATCCTTACTTCACTCTAATTTGGAAGGTTAGAGTTGATCCTTACACTATTACAAATGATATAGAATGTAGAAGTAGTGTTTGAACTTTGATGGCTTTCACTCTTGCTTGGATCTTGATCTTGAAAGATTGAATAATATCAAAGTATATGAGCTTACAAGATCTTGTATATTTTCTCCATATTTCAAATTTCAAGAGCTTCTTGAAATCACAAGACTTGAGTTGGTTTAAATAAGGAAAAAAGGTGAAAGTTCAAAAAGTGTCCAGACAGTCCACGGTCGATCCACGGTCAACCGTGGCTTCGACCGTCGACCTGCTGGAACTTTTTGAGCCTTTCGAATATAGACGTTGGCCTTTTACCAAAACCACACACAACCCATTTTTGCCATTAAAATGCACTGAAAAGAAGTCCTAGAAAAGTTGGGTTGGTGTCATACTTCTTATGTTTGAATTTAAACACCAAATAGGAAGTTTAGAAGCCAAATGCATAAAGCATGTTGGACTTTTACTTCTTTGAAAGATTCCTTTTCTTAAATTTGGTGTTGTATTGTTTCATAGAAAGATTGTGTTTAGTATTTGCCAAAATAAGAAGTCTTGTACTTATTTAACCAAGCTTGTGATTTTTATAAAAAGTTTGTTAATTTTTATAGAAGTTTTTATAAAAATAGTTTTATAAAAACTTAAACTTGTTTAATTGTAAGCTCATATATTTCAACCTCTTGTTTGTAGATATCTTCGTCATCAGCTTTGAAGATGTCATCTTCACTTGTTGAGTATGCCTTCGGTTTACTTTAAGAAGAACAAGTTGTGGGTTGTGCAGTGACGGACGATACACGGTCGACCGTGATATCGACCGTGAAGGTTGAGTGTTTGCTTTTATCTTGTTTTCTTCTTTTCTTGTTGAATTGAAGTCTTCAATTATTTGTTCTTCACTTGATCATTAATTTTGGGTTTGTTGATCTTTAAAGAATGTAGCATATGAATATATGAATAAATTTGATAAGCAATAATATTACTTGTTCATATTTTTATCATCATCAAAATAAGGAGTGCATTTCTTAATGTGTGACCATGTATGCACTAACAAGGTTTTTGTTGAATTTGTAACCCTAGGAAGTATGTCATCTCACCCATCATGCTCATCTTGTACTTTTGTGACACATAGATTTGTACAAGAATCATTTGTAGAACCAAATATAATGTCATCCACATAGATTTGTACAAGAATCAGCTGTCCTTTACTCCTTTTAATAAAGAGTGTTTTATCCATACTACCTCTGGTGAAATCCATGGATAGTAGATAGTTGGACAGCGTATCATACCAAGCTCTTGGACCTTGTTTAAGTTAATACAAAGCCTTGTCTAACTTATAAACATGATGTGGAAACTTTGAACTAACAAAGCCAGGAGGTTGTTTCACATAGACTTCCTCCTGAAGTTTTCCATTTAGGAAAGCACTCTTCACATCCATTTGATAGACTTTGAAGTCTTTATATGCTGCATAGGCTAGGAATAGCCTTATGGCTTCATTTCTAGCAACAGGGGCAAATGTCTCATCATAATCGATTCCTTCTTCTTGCTTATACCCTTGTGCTACTAGCCTGGCTTTGTTCCTAACTATCACTCCATCCTTGTCCATTTTATTTCTATAGACCTCCTTAGTGCCTATAATTGAATGATCTTTGGGGCAGGGACAAGGTTCCAGACCTCATTTCTCTCAAACTAATTTAATTCCTCATGCATAGCTTCAATCCAGTCCTCATCCTCTAAGGCTTCTTCAGTCTTCTTTGGTTCCATTTGGGATAAGAAACCAAAGTGAGCAGCATAGTTAGCTGTAGCCTTAGATCTAGTCATAACCCTCTCTTGGACATTTCCAATGATTTGATCTTGAGGATGATCTTTGAGGAATTTGAATGTTGTAGTTGGAGAATCTGGTTCTGGGTCTGAGTGATGTTGAGAACTCTGAGGTGAACACACATCCTCAGTCTCAATAGCAGCATTGTCAACAAACTGATGATCACTGAGGTTCTCAGTCTGAGTGACTTCAGCTCCAAAGGGATTGACGAACTCATCATCCTTCTCAGCTTGAGAATCCCTTGAAGCTTGTGATGATTTCTTTGATGGACACACATCATCATCACTATCATCTCCTATGCCATACATAGGATTTGACACTTTGGTTTCCTTAGTCTTTTCAAGCTCACTCAGACTAACCAAGTCAGCTTGTCTTTTCTCAGCTTGATCAAGACTGTCTTCATCAAATAAGACATGAATTGATTCTTCTATAGCCTTGCTCCTAGTTTTATACACTCTGTAAGACTTGGAGATTGAGGAATAACCAACGAATATTCCAGGATCAGCTTTGGGTTCCAAGTTATGGAGCTGATCTCTTTAATTTAGCACATAGCATTTTGAACCAAAGATACGGAAATAACATATATTGGGCTTTCTATATTTGTACATCTCATATGATGTTTTGTCATGACTTTTGACAATGATTGACCTATTTTGGGTATAACAGGATTTACTAACAGCTCTATTCCAAAAATAAAGTTTCAATCCTGTCTCACATAGCATTGTTCTAGCAGCCTCAATTAAGGTTCTATTTCTCCTCTCAGCAACTCCATTTTGTTGGGGAGTTCTGACAGATGAGAAATTTGTAATATTCACTTTTGTTCACAGAAGCTTTCAAGGGTAGAGTTTCTGAACTCAGTCCCATGATCACTTCTGAGTTGCTTTACAGACAAACCTTTCTGCAACTCTTCCTGTTTGATAAAGCTTATTATCTCCAGGGCATCCTCACTTTTGGCTTTTAGGAATATTACCCAGGTGAATCGTGAGAACTCATCTACTATCACCAGTGTGTACTTCTTGCCACTTAGGCTTGCAGTACTTATGGGTCGAAACAGATCCATATGCAACATATGCAGTGTGTCCGTTATTGAAAATTTTTTCTTTGATTTAAAGGACCCTTTATGGTGTTTCCCTTGTTCACAAGCTGAACACAAATTGTCCTTGACAAATGTGATTTTTGGTAATCCAAAGACTAACTCTTTATTGGATAGCATATTTATATTTTTGAAATTTAAATGTGAAAATCGTTTATGCCACAACCAACTCAGCTTAGGAACATATTGGGAATACAAGCAGGTTTCAGTATAGGGATCAGCAGAATTAAGATCAAGTAGATACACATCTCTTTCTCTTTTAGCTATTAATACATGTTTTCCCTTAGCATTATATATTGTTTCTGCTTTCTTCCTAAAAGTAACAATGTTGTCTTCATCACACAGTTGGCTGATACTAATCAGATTGTGCTTAAGACCCTTGACATATGCAACCTTCTAGAAAGTAAGTTTGCCAGCATGCATCTTCCCATAGCCTTTAGTTCTTCCATATGAATTATCTCCAAATGTTACTTTAGGACCTTCGTCTTCCTGAAAATCACTAAGAAGTCCTTTCCACCCGGTCATGTGCCTTGAGCATCCACTATCCAAGTACCATTTACTTAAACCTTGCACATGATATAAAAACTAAACACATTAGTTTTTTTTGGGAACCCACTTCTTGGTGGGTTCAGATGAGGAGCACTTAGCATCTTCATATTGTTGAACTGACTGTTCAGCTTGAGCAGGAGCTGAGTCCTATGTAGACTGATCAGCCTGTTCTTGTTCAGGCCTTGAAATTTCAATATCACAGTCCTTAGCCTCATGACCTCTACTTCTTCACTTGTAGCATATCTTTCTTCCAATGATTACAGGAAGTAGAGTGTCCAATAATCCTTGTGAGAACTTGCTCTCAGTCTTAGGATTATATGTAGTGGATAACTTTTCAACTTTCTTTGCAAGTTGATTCACTTGATGCTCACTGACTTTGGACTTACCTTTGTCAGATCTTTGTTTGTTATCCTTTTGATTAGAAGCTTGACCAACAAACTTCTTTTCCATGACCTTGGACTTACCTTTGTCATGCTTACTGGACTCATCAGTTTTAACAGGTTTGAACTTACCACTGTTGATCTTCTTGGACTTACCAAGATCCACAACTTTGGACTTACCATTGTTGTGATTTGATCTCTGACTTACAATGGTCTTCCTATTCTTGTAACTTCTCTCTGAGCCAGATAGAGAATGTTGTCTTTCAAAAGGATTTGGATTAAGCCTTTCTATGATTGAAGTTCTTTGAATAGGCTGAGTGTCTAATCTGTCTAACACAGACTTACCATGCTGTTTGGATGTTGAGCACTCATTTCCATGATCTTTAGCCTTTACAAACATACTGTATTTTAGGTTTTGACCATATTTCTTATCTGAGGCTGACTTCTGAGACTCAATCAGTTGTCTATCTTCCTAAGAGTCTGTACTTGCTATCTCATCATCAGCTACATAAGCTATAGTTTGATAGTCACCTCCAAGTACAACTTGTACCTGTTTAGGAATTTATTGGTTTATGCACTTTTTAGCAAACTTTGATGACTTACACCAAGACTCAGTGACCTTTTGAAGTTGGTCAGCTTTAACTTTAGCTTCCTGAAGTTCTTCACTTGAAAGTTTATTAATGTGTCTTTGACACTCAAGATCACATTGTGCTTTCTTACCAACATCAATGAGAGATTGATTTTCCTTAATCTCATTCTTTAGTTTAGCTATCTCAGCTTTGAGGTCCTTTTGAGACTTAAGGATGGTCTTGAAATCATTTAATAAATAATCGAAGGCAAGACCTTTTTTTTCATCGGTGTAAGAGTTGAAATTACTAACCTTGTACATGGAAGCAGGATCCCAATCACTAAGCTTGCTGTTTTCCTCAGCTTCCTTCATGTCAGCTTCAAAAGTTGACTCGGACAAACCATAATCAACTTCAGAAATTTCAAACTATTCTTCTTCTTGAGCCATTAGACATACATCATCATCTGAGGTAGATGATTTAGTATCCCAGGTTTCAGCATATAGTCCTTTTGCACTGGGTTTGTCTTCTGGCTTTCCTTTCTTGAGCTGAGTATATTTTTTCTTGTATTTGTCATCTCTGTAAGCATTCTTATCAACAACTGATGCTGATTCTTCCTTCTTTAATCTGCACTCAACAGCAATGTGTCCCTTCTTCTGACAGTTGAAGCACACAACCTTCTTAGGATCAAAGGAACTCTTCCCTTTGCCCCTGTCAGATCTTCGTCTTCCCCGTTGAGCTCTTCTCAATCGTCTTGCTAGCATGGCCATCTGCTTAGTGATAGTCTGAACATCATCAGTATCACCTGAGTCTGAGTCTGAGTGGTCAACTTGAGATTTTGACTCAGTCTCAGATTCAACAACTAGTGCCTTGGAACTTTTCTTCTTCTTCTGTGCAACTAATGCAATCTCTGCTTTATCCAAGGACTCCTTAAGTTGTTGTTGAGAAGTTCTATTGTGCTGTGTGATCTGTTCATGGTTAAGCAAGAACCCATAAATGGAATGTAGGTTGTACAACTGTAGTGTTCCTCCAGCCCTCAGTGTTGTGGTTACTTCATTGAACCTTTCTGGTAACACATACAGAAACTTCAGCACAAGTTCAGCCTCATCTTTCTTCACACCTACACTTAACAGGTCATTTATCAAGCAGTGAAACCTTGTGAACAAATCAGGCAAGGTTTCATTTTTCTTCGAAAAGAAGTTTTCATATGATCTATTCAGATGACTCTTCTTTTGCTGCATGACCAGATCAGTGCCCTCATATGTAATACTTAATGTATCCCAGATCTCTTTCGTAGTTTGACACCCAGTCACTGTATGCAAGATCTCGTTGGTCAGGGCATTTGCTAGAACACTCTTTGCCTTGTCATCCAAAGAATGTAGTTTCCAATCTTCTTCAGTCCAGGATGCAACAGGCTTTCTCATATCCTTTTCAGATCTTCCAGGAGACGAATCACTGACAGTTGCAGGAATCTTAGGGATTATTGGTCCTTTTGTGATAACATCGTACATACTATTGTCAATAGACTTGAGGAATAGCATGGCTCTAAATTTCCACATAGGATAATCAGATCCATCAAAGATGGGACAACCCTTGGCAGACATCTGAGGAAAGTTTGAAGAATTGTTGCTTGTAGACATCTTGAACTTTCTCAGAATCTTGAACTTTTCAACGTATGAACTTGTTCAACCTGCTCTGATACCAGTTGTTGGTCCCTTGGTGAGAATAACAACAAATAACAAATGTGTAGAAGGGGGGTTGAATACACTTTCTGCGAAAATTGAACAAATCAAAATAAAGTGTTACACATAGTAAATCAAACCACAATCGAATGCTTTGCTTTTCATTAATAAGAAGATGATTACAGACTCTATCAAGTAAGCAACTCTTGATATGTAAACACCTAATATAAATCTCTCAATCTTTCAAACTTAGCTATCTATAATCAACTTATGATTATAGATACTGACGACTCTCTAAACAGGATTTGATCACAGATTGAAAATTACCAATCTCACAACTAATGTGAGTATTCGAACACACGAATAGCTTGGCAATCTGTAAATATCTTGATCACGTTGAACTGACAAACAATGATTCAAGAATCGTAACACATACGGTTGAGGTGAGGTATTTGACTCTGCAACACTTAGTCGTAATCGTCATTGTAGTCGTCGTACCTCAAAACTTATCAGGATGATAAGTATTTATAATCCTGTTCATACGGTTCCTAACAAACTGGACTAATCCTAATTTTCTAACTAACTACCGGATAACTCAGAATCTTGAATCTTGAATCTTCTTATCTTGAGTCTTCAATCTTCAATCTTGATTCTAGAGTCTTCTAATCCTTCCCGTAGATATAGAGAGTTAAAAAGATAAATTTAAAACGTATTTAAATTTTCTTTAAGCTGACTTCTTGCTCGGACTGAGTTACTCAGCTTGAAACTTATCAAGCTGAGTTCTTCGAGGACAAACTCGAAAACCAACATGAACTAACACGTATATTAATAAACTCATCCTTAGAAGTCCTAAGAGTTAGCCAGAACTTATTTAGCAACTCTGTTGAGCTGACTCGGTATATACGCTGAGTCACTCAGCTTGAAACACATCAAGCTGAAAGCTCAATATATATCTTAGGTGACATACACAGTTTATCAAACATATTGATAATCCTACTAAGATATAGTATAAGCTGATCGAACATATGCTCAGCTTATATTCAGCTTATGCTCAGTCTGAAACACTATAAGTGTTCAGTCTGATCAAGCCTAATAATTCTGTTTAAGTTATATCTAGAACACATCTAACAAACTTAACTTTGTCTCATCAAATCTCAACTAATGAGATCATCTTCCCAACAATAACTACTTAAATCAAAATATGATCAATTCTCTATAAAAACCCATAAAATCAAGAACATGTTTTTTTTCTAAACAAACAAGTCAAGAACACATATAATCATGATCAATAATCAATACTAACCTTATGATGAATTAAAATCCAACACAAAAGAAAGTCTTCAAGGATGGATCATGATTTTCTTGAGAGAAAATGAAAAAGAACATGAAGGTACAAATAAGAGAAATGAGTTCTCTCAGTGGGAAATAATGTTGACCCAGTGTAATCATTTACACACCCACAATACAAATATCCCACATCTAACATACAGTTAATTAATTAAGCAGCCCTACTTAATTAATTAAATATCAACGAGGTATTATCTAACACCCTCATGTAAAAGCGAATACAATGGTGCAAATATCAAATCAATCAGATAATATAAATATGACCCCTTCAACTACGCAGCAGTATAATTATTAATTCTAATCATTATCTAAAAGTAACCATTTAAACAAATAAGAAATTAGTAAATAACATACCACTTTAATACGAACTACTAGACCATAAACGAGGATGTTACAGTTCAAGACTTATGCTCATGGACCCACTTGAGATGTTAAACATATATAAGTTTGGTTTGTGTATCTGAGCCATACTCATGGACCAATTTGGGGTGGTGGTTTAATATGTAGTAATTATAATTAATTATATGTCCTTATACTTTTATTTGAAAAGATTAAGTATATGGTATAATTTATCGAGTTTCTTGATAAATTATAATTTGGAATTATATTATTTTATCTCTTCCAAACGCTTGTATGAGTAGCTAACCTTAACATGAGCCTATTCTACTTTTGTAACAAGTTAATTTAGTAACCTTAACAGGAGTTTGGTTTACTTGTTAAATGATGATTCACTTAAAGTCAACTTAATTACGTCATAATATAATATATATATGTATATGTATTATATATACTTTAATAATTTAAATCTAAATAAATACCTTTGTGCTTTGAATTTCCTTCCTGTTGCACGCTTTTATTATTTTGTCTTTTATTTATTTCAATCATTTAGTTTAATTCTCTCCATGTTTATTATTGACTAAATAATAGTGAAGGTTTTTCTTTAGAAGCCTTCGTTTTCCCTGTGTTCGATACTCGGTCTTACCTAAAAAGCTATATTATATACGTGGGTACACTGCTCGTGTGTGTGTTTAAGCTATTCAGTAATTCCACAATTTAAAACTAAAAGTGTGACAAATTAATATATTATATATCCACGTTCGCACACACCATCAACTGAGTTATGATCAGCTGAGTGAAAATCATTAGCTGAGTTTTTACCATTCCATTAGCTGAGCAAAAGTATTTATGCAGTTTAGTTTATTTCATCAGCTAAGTCGCAAAAAGTGTAATATCTGTAACCTTGTATTTATTCTTAAGTCAAAGGTAGAACATGTGTTGTTCTATTATGCCTTTAGATTTGTCTTTGTAAAAGTTATATCACCTTTTGAATATGCAAAAGAGACAAAAAAGATTGATCTTATCATCTGGAAAAGGTGAAAGATACTTTAAAAGAAGAAGATCTTGAAGATTTTTGTTTCAACAACTAAAGTATGGCTGACAACTCCATACTTTGTAAAGTCAAATATGAAGAAAGCATGATGTTGTTTAAAGTACAAGCATGGAAGTAGAAACTCAAACTTCCAAGGCAAAAGGTATAGACTTTAATATTATTATATTGTTAGTTGAATGCACTTTTGGAGGAAAGTACATTCGCTTTATACATTGCTTATATAAAGTGTTTTTACTTTTCACCCACTAACTTTCTCTAATATAATATTATATCCTATTTCACTTTTAGACCTTCTCCTTTGCATCAACCGGACGCCATTGCTCTATATATACTGAAGCATGCTCAACATGCTAAGTACGCTGAAATCTCATCTGTTGAGAACTACACAAGAACTTCATTATTTAGTTTTAGAAGCAAGTTCAAAAGTTGTTAAGCATAGAACGAACTTTTAGAGTTAGCATTAATTCGTGTAGAGCAACTTGTTCATGTGTTGAACATCCTAAACATTAGTTGGTTAGGATTAACTTTGTTTATGTGTTAGACACTTTGTTGCCACCTTTATTGAACTTTGATTTTCCGCATCCAGTTCATGTAATTCTTGATTAACATCAATAAGAGTTATATAAAGTATAATCGCGTATTCTTAATTTTTAAAAGCTAAAGTTTGTATTTAACCCCTCTTCTACAAACATTTGTTGTTGTAGTATCCATTCAGGACCAACATAGCTTAATTAATTTGTTAATTTAAAACTAAATAAATAGAAGATTAAATCGACGAGTGACTTATGAAAGTGGATAAGAAAGATGAATTTAGAAACTAAAGTGAAAATTTAGTTTTAATTTTGACTATTTAAAGTCAAACTTGAGATTTAAGTTTAAATAAATTGAATAGTTATGATTTAATTTTGATTAAATGAATAATTAAGATTCTCTTATTAAATTGATAAATGTTAGCCTTTTATTTATATTAGAAGCCCAGACAAAGTTATATGTTCATCTTAATTATAAAGATACAAAAAAAAAAAACGAATTAAAAAAATGATAACAGACACCAAACTACAAGAAAGTAGTTGAATATTCACATTTTATGCCATTTTTTAACGTTCAAAGTGCGAAGATATAAATTGTTTACTTAAAACCAATGTTTTAAAACCCGGGTTTTTAGTTGATCCAATTTCGTCACAGGGTCGCAGATAAAATGTTTATTAGTTTTCGCGAGGACATTGTCCTCGCCGAAGGTTTTACTTGCCAATCACGACATCCAACGTCAAAAATCAACATTTTTTTTGTCTTTTTGTGACTTTTAGCGAGGACTCTTGTCCTTGCTGAAAGTCTTCATGTCCAAAATCTTTTTTTCTTGTAGTGAACCCGTTCGACTGATGGGTCAACCCGTCCATAATTTTAATTTTTTTAAAACATATGTGCATGTATATAAACTTGGAAATAATTACTAATATGTCAACATACTAAATAATCTTCAAACATTTAAAAAGTACGTTAACTAAATTGAAAATCCTATCGAGAGGGTTTAACTAAAATGAAAATTCTATTGAGAGAGTTACGTTAATTCAATGTAGGTTTTTTCTCGAAGGACAGTCATATGTTAGAGATGAACTGTTGTCTCATGCCGGTCGAAGATAACGTAGGAGAATAGGACAGGAGCCGCCGTCGACTATCGAGAAGGGTTCGCAACTCATCTTTAGAGTTTTTGTAGCTTTTATGTTTTAATGAATTGAAAACGGTTTAACCGGCCAAATCAACCCGGGTCAACCGGTTCAACCATAAACCCGAACGGATCAAAACGGGGCAGAAACTAACAAAAACACAGTGTATATTGACCACCGGGTTCCGGGTCAACCAATCGTACCGGAAGATCAACCTGGGTTTTAATTAAAACATTACTTAAAACTGATAGCGTAAAAAATTAGGTGTAACAAATACTTTTATGTTTATAAGACAATTATTCACAGTTTAAAATGTAAAGATATATACGTAATTGTTCGTACTTGTAAACCCTTTTAAACGTGACAAATTGAAAAGTATAAAACACGTAATCAAATGATGAAAGAAACGAAGTTGGAAACGTATCTGCTAGTAAAAAAGTTAGAATTAAAATATTACTAAATCCAAGTTGGTTGGCAGTTGGCTACATCAATAAAAAATTCTATATAATAAAAAAAATTACACTAATCGTCCATGTGGTTTGTTATTTATTATATCGTTCGTCTCTGAACTTCATTTAGTCCCTGTGGTTTGTTACTTATTACACCGTTCGTTCCTGAACTTCATTTATTATACTAGGCGTGCATAACGTTTATATTTTGTCACGCCTATGGTTCCTGGCCCACCTGAAATGACCAAAATACCCTTTTCTTTTTAATTTACACTTTTCTTTTACGTTTTTATTCCTAATATAATAATTAAATATTACTAAAAATAAATTAAAAAAAACCTAGCCCCCCTCCCCGTCGGTCTCTTGCACCACCGTCGGTCACCACCACAGCCGATCCCTTGCACCACCACAGCAGATCCCTTGCACCACCGTTGTTCACCACCACAGCCGATCCTTTGCACCACCGTAAGTCACCACCACACCGTAGTCAAGATCAAGAACACACCTAAATCAATGTAGCAAAATCGAAGAACATTCAAGATCAAGAACCAAAATCGAAGAAGAATCAAAGAACAAACCCTATTATGAACCAAAATCGAAGAACATCCATGAACAAAAATCGAAGAACAAGTGAGGGTTTCGAAGAACCACACAGAACAAACCCTAATCTACACAGATCTAACCTAAACAAATCCTAACCAATAACCAAAATCGAAGAACAAGTGAGGGTTTTGAATTTTTTGCGATTAGGGTTTTTACAGAGAGGGAGAGAGAGGATCGAGATGGTGGCAAGTGTCAAGAACAACAAACCTGAGAGAAGAAGAAGATGGTTGTGATGTCCAGGGCAACGCCGGTGGTGGCGAGGGATACAAATGTACGACATAGACGGAGAAAGAAGGTCGCGGGCGACGGAGAAGAAGGGTGGCAGCGGCGGAGTGGAAACGAGGAAGCTCGCCGGCGACGAAGAAGCAAGGTGGCAGCGGCGGAGCGGCGATGGCGGAAGTCGACGTGCGGCGGTGAAGTGAAGGGAAGGAAGAGGGAGAGACGAGAGGGTTTTGTGAGGGAAGAGTTTATATACTAAAAAATAATAGTATTAATAATAATAAAAATAAAAATAATCATTTATCAATTAAGAAAATAAATAAATAATGGAATAAGGTCATTTTAGTCTTTTTATCTGGATTAGGGATCATAGACGTGATAAAATGCAAACATGATGGACGGCTAGTGTAATAAATGAAGTTCAGGGACGAATGGTGTAATAAGTGACAAACCATATGGACGATCTATAATTTACTCTAAAAATATTAAAACATGGCTAAAAGAAGTAAGTAAATAGTAGAAATTGGACAGTTGACAAGGATTGCTGAAATTACATTAAATTGGAGAGAAAGGTTGAAATTTCTTTTGGAAGTTGAGAAATGAAATAGTTTATGTAGGTAGTAAGGAAATAGAAAGAGTACTATCTAATGTTCAATGACTGCCTTATTTTTTATGTTATTATAGAGGGGGTTAACTACAAATTATCTTTTGCCATACATGGTGTAATTTTCTTGTTTTGTTATTTACTTTGTAACTTGTTCCTAGATTCTAGTATTTAATTAATATTTTGCTTTCATTGAAAAAAAGATAAAACATGGCAAAGAAGGATATTTTACTATTATGCCCATGAAAAATAAACAAAATAAAACATATAAACTCAATGTAATAAAATTCATAACGGAATGGTCATTTTCCGTCCCTGTAGTTATTATTATGTTGAATGTTAATAAAATATAAATTTTTAGTGTCATCTAAATGTTTGGAGAGGATTACAATGTAATAGCCGACTATCTTACCTTACTCTATCGGTTGTTTTAGTGTTTAAATTTTACTTGTCAAAGTCTAGAGGGTGATTGGGATTCTGAGGAAACTCTTAGGAGGGTATAAGTACCTATTTTGGGGCACCAAATCCTTAGACACTAAAGTATTTGGTGTGGTGCTCAATTGACCAAAGATCATAAGTTCAAGTTCCGTTAAAAATAAAATAGAGTAGTCTAGGAGTCATAAAAAAAAACTAAAGTCCAGCCGCATTTAATATTCTTTCTTTGTTGGATTAAGAGTTGTGTGTGTGTATCACTGCCAAGAAGGAACCGAGAGAAAACAAGACCATTTCAACATCAAATTTCTTAGAATTCATTAGAAACTAACCTGGTAATAATCTGGCATCCAGTGTGATTAATTTCATATAGATTTCGCATCATTTGATTTTAAATAGCATGCAATTTTTGTGGAGAGAGAGAGAGAGAGAGCCATTTTGAGCTCTAGAACTTGAAATACTTGATATATATAAATGCAATTAATTAGTAAGGGTTTGCTAAAATGACACTAGGAATCCATAACAACAAGAATTAAGCTAAAAGTTTAAGTTTTGATCAAGTTTGATTTGTGTTGCTTTGACCGTGTTTATAGAATCGTTTTTAGAAGTAGGAATCGTAAAGCACAATTGTAACTGAACCAATCAAAAAGTGTACATGTATTAAACCAAGCGAAAACTGTGGGTGTGAGACCGAAACGTAAACCTTAGCAGCAAGTGAATTGTAAACCTTAAGGGTTGACTCTCCTAGTGAGATTGCCTAATCGTAATTTTCTTGTGCTTAGGCACCAACGGTAAAGTAATGCTGCCCAAGGTTCATTAACCAATCAAAACCTAGGCAAGTGCGAGACAATCATGAATCTCGATTTAGTACTGAATCATAAATGTGATCGGAAACTAGAATAGTAAATCATGATCACAAACCGTATTATGAGTGTGAATGAACCTAGCTTTTATTGCCAATCGCAAATCATAAATCGTAAACCATGTGAAAACTCAAATCACAAACCATGACTATGAACTAAATTGTAAAGTGTGGATCGCAAAGTGAGGCCCTTTGGGCTGATTCACCAAGTTTGGGATTCTTTTAGATAGGGCCCGTAACTTTTAGTCATTAGTGTCTAATGATGTGGAAACCTTAATTGTAGGTGTTTGCTGATTAACTAATTTCTAGGTACCCGTCAAGCTGTTAATTAGTGTCTAAGCTATAAATCAGGCGAGTTTACATTAACTTACTCATTATATTGTGATATCTACTCGCATCGTATGTGATAGTGTTTATGTACGAATTTATGTGTAAACCGTTATTGGTTTATATATATATATATATATATATATATATATATATATATATATATATATATATAGGGGAGAGTTATACTACAAATAAAATAAAGCTATTAAATGTAAGGTGAAATCTGAACCACATATCTATTCAAAAGTCAAACAAAAAAATCACTATTTTGACCAAAAATTTCGGAATTAAAAAAAATTAAAAAGGTTAAAATGGTAATTTAAACAATAAAAAAAGACACAGAAAAACCAGTTTATTGTCAGCCAATTTAACCAAATTATCACCGATCTACTTCTCCGGCGATCGAGTACCGGCGCAATTGTCGTCGGCCAAATCAAAATCACTGTCATCTATTGATGCACATAATACAATCTTTGGTTCACATGTTACATTTGAAGCACAAATTACAAACATTTGAAGCACATCGACAGTGCATCCATCAAACTAAAAATGAACAGATCAGCCATAGAAGATTGATGCACAAATCCAACAAAAAAGCAACAACTGATGAACAAATTTAAGAGTGATACATTCAAAAAATGATGAATACAGTATCTGATACATTAGATAAACAACCTTAAAATAAAAAATGGTGCACCGGTGCACAGAACCCTAAACTAAAATCAGTGCCAGGGTTGATGCACAACAAATTCGATGGCAGATCTGAAACGGACGACTTGGAAGCAGTCGCAGGGAGGAAGATGAAGTCGGACTCGATGGATTTTGTGCATCCAGTGACGGCGATGTCAGATCTGAAGCCGATGACTGGGAACAACGGCGGCAGTTTCAGGGTTGCGACTAGGGGGCGGTGAAGGATACGACGAGGGGGTTACCTGCAACGGCAATTCTGCATCGCAAACCGGAATCGACGCAACTTGAGACCTAAACCGTCGACGCAACTGGCGGCAGGGCTGCACAAAGTTGCGGTTGCAATGGCAGATAAGCAAAGCCGTGCGCGACGGCGGCGGTGTCGGTTCGTACGTCGTCGTCGACGAAGTGTTACAGAAAGAAGGCGTTTGTGAAGGGGAATGACGGCGGAAAGAGAGGCATCTGAATTAATGGCGTGGGAAGGTGGATGAGGGCGACGACAGTTTATTTGAAGTGATAGCCTCGGGAATAAAGGAGTTTTTCTAGGGAATTATAATTAATTAAATTTATGTGATTAAAATACCTACATTACCCTTTTAATGAAAATGCCACTTGTCAAACTCTCATTTCTCCTTACATTTTGTACCCTAAACTTTTTTTTACTTGAACTCAATTATATATATATATATATATATATATATATATATATATATATATATATATATATATATATATAGAGAGAGAGAGAGAGGTTCATTCGAGAACCGTTGTTAGCACGAGAACCAATCTGAGCCGTTCTATTCCCCCTACTTCAATGTCATTGCGCACCCATGAATTCCTCACATGCACCCTGCCACACTCTATCCCTCCACGCTCTCCATCCATGATCTTCCCATATCCAAGGAACGGCTAAAATTGGTTCTCTCGGTTCTCGCGCTAACAACGGTTCTCGAATGAACCCTTCCCATATATATATATATATATATATATATATATATATATATATATATATATATATATATATATATATATATATATATATATAGGCAAAAGTTCAAACGAGAACTATTTTTCGTACGAGAACTGCGAGAACCAATCTGAGCCGTCCAATTCCCCCTCTTTTAATGTCATTGCCCACCCATAAATTCCTAGCATGCATCATGCCACACTTGATCCCCTCCACGCTCTCCATCCATGAAGTTCCCATATCCAAAGAACGACCGAGATTGGTCTCGCAGTTCTCGTACGAAAAACGGTTCTCGTTTGAACCCTCCCATATATATATATATATAACTTTTTCTGTATCACTTGATCCTGCTCTAGTAACTGCTTTTACTTTGATATGGCCCGTTAGAAAGCCCAACACTTCATGTAATGCCCTTTTGTCTAGCTTATATTTTCTCCCTCCAATTTGCATCTACATGTTTTCTATATCAAAATTTTCCACTACCCAGTAACCAAGCTTCAAACCCCATTTCTTTGATGATATTCTTTTTATCATCACTCAAATATTTACACAAATTTATAAACTCGTAAGGGGATTGCCTTGATGTTGTATAAGGTATTTCCATCTTCGATCCTTCTCCCTTTTTTATCATCCTTTTTCTCATCAACCTTTATATTTGAATTAAATAGAGCCGCTCCTTTTCCTTTTCTTTAATGATGTTTGTTTTTTTACTAAAACTCATTTCCTTTAGGGGTAGTTTAACAAAATCATCATTTGTTTTGGTTGCATTTGCAAAATAGAAAACGTATTTTCATACTGTAAATGTATATTTTGAATTTTTTATTATATTTGCATCAGAAGTTACACTTATTTGATAATGCACATGTTTTAGTTTGCATTTCAAGTGACAAATGGGTCACACAATTATCATATTCAGTGACAAATGTAAGTTATCACCTTCAAAAGTTATCATATATCACTTACAAATGTTATCACCTTCAAAAGTCATAAATAAATAGAGTCCATTTGGCTAATGATAACTATGTCATACAAGCATCATGTTCAGTTACAAATTTATTATATATCACTTATCTAGCCCCACAGTAGTTTTTTTTATAATGCACATGGTTTAGTTTTCATTTCGAGTGATTAATGTGTCATATAATTCTCATATTCGATGACAAATAAAAGTTATCACTGATGTGCGTAAAGCGTACCAGTTTTTTATTTATAAAATCCGTTATTATTTAGTACGACTACAACACAAATAGGCAAGAGGACCTAATCGTATTATAGTATAGAAAATAAATACGGGTGTCGAACTCAAGGAGAACGGGTATGATTTGATAAAATTATATTAATTTAAATATTAAACTAAACTAAACTAATGCAATAAAATAAAAGGGGGATTTTATGGATAAGTGAGTTATCAACCAGCTAACAAAACCAACAACCCTAGAAAGCACCTAAAACAAACCAAAGAAACAAGAGAGCGAATGAGCAAGGAATTTGAAAATCAAATAATATAGTGCGAGCTTTCCCTCCCTAGATTCGATTATACTTTTCTCATGGCAATTAAATTCATGGTAATAAGAGCTAAATGATACTTAAACATTCATGCATCGATTTCTAAAATAGTTAAAACCTTGGTCCGGTTATAACCGTCTAATTACACTACTTAATAACCTTTATGGTCAAAAGCGTGATTAAGAAATATAATTAGCCAATTAATTCGATTAACAAGTAAAACTCTAACCTTTAATGATTGTATGATCAACAAATCATTGGACTAACATATAATGGCCTATTACATGCAAGAATACATATTAAAGTTTATATCTTTTAGATGTTTAACCCTAGGATTTGATCAATCACTAGTCATGAACCCTAATGATCATAGATATTCATGATTCAAGTTTAAATAAAGAGAATGGTCATCAACTCTATAAATACCCAGCCTATAAACATCACAAAAACAGATCCTAAAACATGCATGAACATAGATTAAACAATACTTGAATTAAACATGAATTAAGCATCAAAACCATGAATTTAATCAACCTTAATCAAAGTTCATCTCCTCTAGGGAGGAAAATCAGAAGTCTAGCCTAGAACAAACATGCTAAAGCTCTAGAATGTATTCAAACAAAGAGTCATGATGAACAACAATGAATAAAACCGTAAAAGCCGAATGTTCCAGGACTTGATCTTCCATTTTATCTTCAATCCAAGCCTCAATGCTCCGAGCTATGCTCACATATGCTTCATGGTGTTTTTATGGAGTTTCCAGAGGTTAATGATGGTGAAAAGTCGGATTGAAAAGCTGCCAAACCGAATGGATAACAAACGAATTTATAAAGCTGCCAAACACCCATTTCGCGCCGCTACAGTGGAGATCGCGACGCGACGGTCGCTGGGTTCGTGACGTAACGCGACCTGGGCGGCCAGAAATTGACTTTTTCAAATTTTGATCTCTATCTCGCATTTTATCCATTTTTCTTCATCCTTATCACCACTAATCCTATTTTAAACCTTCAAATTAATTATTAAACATATTTTAAACATATTTTAAACATATTTCCATGATTTTAATTAAAAATAATAAGATATCGCCTAAAAATAAATGAATAAAAACCGCGATATCAAAATACCCCACACTTGAACTTTGTTTGTCCTCAAGCAAATTACAAATTTATCCAGGCTAAGGCATTCAAATAAATAACATCATTCTCACAAACATTAAGTACCGCTGAAAAATATCAACATGTTTGATTAGAAACAACTCATCGATGATACCCAGATTTATGCATATACCTGTGTTGTGTTCCTCTTTTAACTTCTCACCATCCCAAATGCATTCTCTTTTTATCAATAACCAACACTTAATTAAAGAATCTTTTATGATTAATTTACCCCTTAAGAACCCCCCAACCTCAAGACTTATCGCAGATTTCTCAATTTTACTTAACATTTGTTTTTTATTATTATGCTCATATAAGTATATGACTTTCGATGGAACCCATTTAGCGAACTTTCTGCCTAACCGATCCCAAACCAGTTGGCTTTAGGTGATTAGGTGTAGAACACCCCTCAGAGCTTACTTGTTCGAGTCCCAAAGGCCAAATGTTTGACTTATACTACTAGCTAGCCTTTTGGCTTTATTGTTGCTCTATTTTTGTTTCTTTTCTAATTTTCTCAATTTTTTTGGATTTTCTCAATTTAGCAAGCACATGATTAGTAAAAGAGGAAATTCACACTCAGCCTATTTTTGTCAAGCTTAGATTCAGAAAGGGCTTAACCATTTATTTAAATTCAAAAATTAAAAATTGGTTACCATAAATGGAAATTTCATTGGAAAGGTGAAAAGCCACTAAATATTATGCATAAATAAAGCTCTAACCTTTAATGATTGTATGATTAACAAATCTTTGGACTAACATATAATGGCCTATTACATGCAAGAATACATATTAAAGTTTCTATCTTTTAGATGTTTAACCATAGGATTTGATCAATCACTAGTCATAAACCCTAATAATCATAGATATTCATGATCCAAGTTTAAATAAAGAGAATGGTTATCAACTCTATAAAAACTCGGCCTATAAACATCACAAAAACAGATCCTAAAACATGCATGAACATAGATTAAGCAATACTTGAATTAAACATGAATTAAGCATCAAAACCATGAATTTAATCAACCTTAATCAAAGTTTATCTCTTCCAGGGAGGAAAATCAGAAGTCGAGCCTAGAACAAACATGCTAAAGCTTTGGAATGTATTCAAACAAAGAGTCATGATGAACAAGAATGAATAAAACCGTAAAAGCCGAATGTTCCGGGACTTGATCTTCAATTTTATCTTTAATCCAAGCCCCAATGCTCCGAGCTATGCTCCCATATGCTTCATGGTGTTTTTATGGAGTTTCCAGAGGTTAATGATGGTGAAAAGTCGGATTGAAAAGCTGCCAAACCGAATGGAGAACAAACGAATTTATAAAGCTTCCAAACACCCATTTTTCGCGCCGCTACAGTGGAGATCGCGACACGACGGTCCCTGGGTTCGCGACGCAACGCGACCAAGGCGGCCAGAAATTAACTTTTTCATATTTTGATCTCTATCTCTCATTTTATCCATTTTTCTTCATCTTTATCACCACTAATCCGATTTTAAACCTGAAAATTAATTATTAAACATATTTTAAACATATTTCCATGATTTTAATTAAAAATAATAAGATATCGCCTATAAATAAATGAATAAAAACCGCGATATCAATCATCTTCAATAGTTATCGTATATCACTTATCAAATGTTATCATTGTTAACTTTAATCAGTAGTCTTCAAAATGCATATGGTTTAGGTTGGATTTTATGTGACAACAGTGTCACATAAAAATCATTTCCAGGGTCCAAAAATGATAACTGATGTAACATATCACTTACAAAGTGTTATCATCTTCATTGCAAATGTTATTATCTTCATTGCAAATGATGTAAGTTATCATTTTAAAAATATTTTTCATTCCATACACATTGCAATCAATGTGTAAATGATAGATTACATTAGTCATCATATTCTTTAACTTACATAATTCATTTTGCATTTTGTATTTTGATCAAAGTGATTTTTATAAAACCTTCATTATTTATTGAAATGCAAAATATTTGATTAAAATGATAAACGTACATCATGTATTAACGAAAATGATAATATTTACCTAGTCATTTGCAATTTTTAGCTCTAAAAATTCTAAATACAAATGAAAATGATAATTGTCCAAAATTAGTGGTTTAAATTTTCAACACTTGCACACAATTTCTGATACATGCTTATACTTTGGATAACATAATGCAAAATTTACAATAACGTTTGCTTTTTTTAGGTGAAATCCATGCTCATTGTTTTGTTATTTCAAACTGGGTTGAAAATGATAACTTTGATAGACATTTATTGCAATTTATTTACATTTTTAACCTAATTATTGAAAGTTTTCAAACATGCAATGAAAAAGTTAACTTTAGAAAACCAATTTACCATCATCATCAGTGTTGTCAACACCTTTCTCACTGACGTCATTACTTTCTCCTACATCTGATTAGTTATTTGCTTGACATTAGCGTTTTGATGTTCGACATCATCATCTTCGTCTTCGATGTTTAAAAGTTTGCCATCAGATTTAATACTTCTCACAAATGATGCGATTAATCTCTCACTTCGCCTCATAGGTTTATCCACTGCAAAAGTTTGAATCATAGGTAAGTTTTCATCACCTGATTTTGCATTTCAAAAAACAAAATCATGAACGGATTTCTTACTTTTTGGGCAGCTGTATGGTGTTCTTCGCTTCAAATCTTCTTCCTCAGACGTAATCGTCGACGATAAAAACTAAATATGCGGGTTGCGAGATTTTAGCGTCAAAAACAGAAGTTGAATTGTTGGTTTATGGTATTTTACATTTGTTCCCTCTTATGTATATTAAATGAGGCTTATTATTGATTGTGATTATGTGTTTCTTTAATGCCATCTTAGCCATCCAATTCTAAATCTAATGATTTATATTGGTTCTTTAGGTTCCATATATAAGAAGGATTCTATGTGTAACCTAACCATATATATATATATATATATATTCTTTGATTAAAATTTGATCTAATAAGTTAGATAAATCTTATTTTTTATTTTTATTTAAATAGAAAGGGTATTATGGTAAACTTACTTTTAATTTTCAAATTAACTTTTTTCTTTCCTTTTTATAATCCGTACGTTCTATGATCCATAGTTTCATTTCCCAATTAATTGATTTCGTGTTTTCTTTTCAAATTAATTTTATCATATTTTTTGCAAAAAAAATTACTGTACATTAGTAACCATAAAAAAATTTAATTTTAAAAATTTTGATTAAAAAAACTATACTCTGTTTGATAATGAACAACCTAAAATCAATAAAAAGCAAACAAAAAAATCCTTTCAGTTATGAACAATTATCTAAAGCAATCCAAATCAACACAAAAACTTTGTTCAGTAATGAAGAAAACCTTAAATTCCTAGTCCAAATTCTTTGTTCACTAACAAACATCTTAAACAAACACAACTTAATACATGGTCAGTAATGCTTTTAAAAAAATACATGTTCACTAATGAATGAAACCTCTAAATATCGTACAATTAAGATCATTCAACAATACACAAGTCCATTAGAAAAACACAATTTTTGATACACCAAATCAATGGAACCATAAAAACACATCTGAATAAAAATAGATTATTCTACAAAAGACATTTTTTTTTTTTTGAAAAGCACAAAGGCATTAATATATAACAAAAGCAACTCTATGAACCAAAAAAATCGAATAAACCCAGGTGTTGATCCTCATCGACGACAACTAACAAATACAGAAATAACACAAGAAAGAAAAAACCTTTTAGAGTTAATAATCATGTATAAATGAAAAAGAACTTCTAAGTCTGAGATTTTGTTTTTCATACTCGAAAAATGGGGTGAACATGACTCTTCTTGTTCTTAGTTTCCTAAAGATGATGGTGGTTGCGGTGGTAGTGTGTTGTGACCAAAATTAGTGGATGGTGGTGAGATGAAGGTGACCGACGGCAAAGCAAAAGTGAAGGGGTAATATGTAGCGGCTATGATATTGTGATTGGGGTAGTGGCGAGGGCCGCATAGAGCAGTAGCGAAGGCGGCAGTGAGCTACGGCGAAATCAAGCGGTGAAAAGGGGAGGGGTAATGTGTAGCGACTGTGATGGCGGTTCTTTGTGTAGCCCAAGGGCAGCGACAATGGTGCCGGAGAACGGTGGTGAACAGTACCAAAATGAGGGAGGAGGTGAAGGTGATAAATATTTAGGTGGCGTTTGATTGGCAGGAATGTTTATGATGGAATTGAATTCTCTAAAGGAATTGGAATCTGCAGGAATTGGAAATAGAATCTGTAATCTGTTTGGTTGGTAGGAAATGGAATTGGAATCCATTTCCATAATCTGTTTGGTTTGCAGATTATATAGATGAATTTGATTTCAGACATGTAAAATGACAGAATTACCATTCCTTTTTTTTACCAGATTTTAGATTGTGTTATAACTTCTATGTAAAAATATATTAAACTAATTACAAAATCATTCTAATAAACATACTAATAAACATAATAAGTTAAAATCACTACAATACGAATTGTCATAAGTTACCAAAATAACGTAGTAATCTTTGGATACATCTAATTACCAAAATACTTGGGATGATTTTACCAAAATAGAGTTATCAAAAAACTTACATATCCAAAATATCAATCATCCTAAAAAAAATCCCAATTCATATTACTACTTCCAAAATATATTTTACCCAAGCCTCCCTATCGCTTTCTTCCAATTGCCAAAAGTTTTGTACGTTTATAGGGTCACTTCTTATCTTGGTCAAAGCTTTGAACTTCTTGAATTGGGTTAGTGAATTCATCTTTAGAATCTCCGGAGGGATCTTCTCACTCAATTCGTTGATCTTCATGTCAAACCTAATACCTTGGCTCAAGTCTTTTGATATTTCTTTGAGACTTTCTGTTATCAATCCAACTGCATTATTGAACGCGTCATCACTTCGGTTCTTCCTCTTCCTTGAAAGAACACTTGGGGAAGTCTCGTCATGTTGCACGTTTGTATTACGGCTCACGGCATTGTCTGAATAAAGTAAATCATCATCCGACTCTAGTGATTGTTCCAAGTTCACATCTTGCTCCATCTCAACAAAATCTTTAGCTCTATTTCCTTGTGCTCGGTCTTTCCCAAAAACAATACAAATGTCTTCATAGTAAGGAAATGTTTTGTCTTTCCATTTTGACGCATCCTTATGAACCTATTAACCAAGATTATTATTTGTATAAAAATACAAAAATAGCAACTTGCTCATCAATATTCATATTTCTACTTGGTTTTAGGCCTCCAAATATTTAACGCATATGACACAACTTTGTAAATCACCTACGAGGCATCCTAATTTGTGATATTGACATGGTGTCACTCTCATAAACATATCTATGTAGAATTAGGTATCGATCTATATTTGAAGAAAAATGTTTAAGACGTAGTCTATCTCTATATTTTTTAAACATCATTAACAAGAGGAGTACAAAAATGTGCAAAACCACGTTCCACCATGTCAAAATCAATGATGTTTGTCGTTGCTACGATTTGGTGTTGTTAAATTGAGTCGGTACATTTTTCCTGCGCGTACAAATTCATATTCATGATAATGAAAAAATTCAAGAAGCACATATTAACATATTCTACATAACACATCAATACTTGAAATAACAAACTAGTAGAGATAACAATTAAAAAACTAGTTGAGATACACATAAATAGTGTTGCAATCAAGGAGCTTAACATCTAGAGGTGTTGCAATCAAATAGATTTGGTGGATAAATGGATGATAAATATTTATGTTTCAAAGTAAGTATACAGCCACATCAAGTAAGTATACAACCACATTAGGTGAGTACCGAGAGAATCAATCTTAGCCATTCATTTGGTAAGTGGAACTCATGGGTGGAGAGCGTGGGGATTGAGTGTGTCAAGGTGCATAAGATGAATTCAAGGGTGGGTGATGACATTAAAGGAAGGGGACTTGATCAGCTCATATTGGTTTCGAGGTACTCGCAATAAAAACGGTTCTCAAATGATTTTTTTAATATACATACACACACACATATTAATATATACTTTTAAGGTTAAGAATTGTAAATAGTTAAACCTTATAAAAAATGCAGGGTTATATGCACCGAAATGTATGTAACTATCTCCAATTTAACATTATATGTAACAATCTAAATTTGTTGCCATAAAATACAATGAACTATTAAAGTTGCAATTTATGTAATTTTAAACTGCAAAGCAGGTAAGTGCTGATGTGGAACTGGTAATGCATTATTTTATTTTTTTTCTTATCTAAAGTAATGCACAAGTGTCATTATGTGCTAACATAGTCATTATTATTTTTTATTATTATATTCTTAATAGTATTATTAATATTTGTTTATACCTTCTTACCACCTGATGTGTGATTTACGTAGCAGTTGTATATCTATAAAATCCTCGTTTATTTAGTACGACTATAACACAATAGGCAAAAGAACCTAGTCGAATTATAGTACAAAAAATAAGTATGGGTGTCGAACTCAGGGGGAATGTGTATAATTTTAGATATAATTAAATTAATTAACTACTAAACTAAATTAATCTACTAAAAAGCAATAAAAGGGAGAACGATGATTTAATCAATTTAAACTAACAAGATCCTACTTTTAACGCAAGAAATTCAAGAAACAAATATTAAGAAGCTAGAAAAGCAAATAAAGCAAGAACTTTGGAATCAAATAATCCAGTACGCGAAGTATCTCTACTTAGACTTTAGAATCCTCTTCTCAACTTGGTTGATTTCTAAGACAGTGCAATTGATAACATGCATTTCATATACCGATTTCGAAATTGGCTAGATCTCATGATTAGTCTGACTAGCCCTATAGATATAGAAACATTAACCCAATGTTCATGGCATTAACTATTTCTACAACTAGTCAAATTGGTTCGTGTTATGAAGACTTAATCTATTGATTTGTATTGGTCACAAAATCAATCAATTAACATTGAATGGTCATCACATGCAATTGCTAACACATTTAAAGTTCAATCTTTTAACATCTAACCCTAGGATTTGGTCCATCACTAGTTATGAATACTAATGGTCATAACAATTCATAATTCAAGCAAACATAGATAGAATGGTCATCTAACCTATAAAAACTCAGAAATAGATCATAAATTCAGAAACTTTAACATGCAAGGATCTTTGAAAAAGCTAAACATAACAAATATATAAACCATGTTATCCAAATCTATGAAATCAAACCAAATATTCAAGATTCATCAAGTCTAAGCAGAGATTACAGGCAATTAGCCCATAATTCTTAGATTACAGAAGTAGAAATACATAGAAAGTAAGCTAAACATGATTGTAATGGCAAACCGAATGTAGATCTACGGTGCAATCTTCAAATTCTTCACTTCCTTGTGCCAAAACTCCAAGATCCAAGCTCCTCTGCCCTAGAACTCCGAAAATATGTCTCTGGAACTTCTTTGGACGGATAAAAGTGATTGGGATCCTTCAAACGATAAGAACAAGTGTTTAATTAGGATTGGGATTCTGCCGCAAATTCGTCGGGTTTCTTCATAAAACGCGTCTCGTTTCGCGTTTTTCGCACGATTAGTTGAACCTTATCTACAGGAACGCATCTATTTTCAGATATCAAACGCGTCGCGTTTGTTGATTTTCAGACTTTATCTTTTTCTTCAAACTTCAAACTTTTTCAGCCTTTTTCATTCAAACTTCTTTCCATCATCATTTTTCAATCTGATATTCACAAATTACAATTATTAAGTACCTTTTGCCCATATTTTGTGAAGTATCCATAATTAACTAACGAGATATAGCGAAGAATATATATATAAATACGGCGATATCACCACCACCACCACCTACTTTATTTGCGCAAGTTCGCTTTTGGCCACCATAGCCACCTCCATTTTCAACCACCACCATTGCAATCATCTCATTCAACCACAACCATCAACTACCATCCACGCCACCTCTATCTTCAATCACCACCTGCCACCATATGCTTCATCTTCAACCACCACCATCCGTACCACCGCCGCCGCCGCCGCCTAAACCCTAACAAGATCAAAGATGTACAAAGATCAAAACAAATCTGGACAAACGAAATCCAAAGCTCAAGCAACACCAAACAAAAATCAAAGATGTACAAAGAAACCCAAACTCAAACAGATCTGGACAAAAATCTGGACAAATCAAACAATAATCGAAGCCCAAAACTCAAACAGATATGGACAAACAACAAGGGGACGAGGGTTGTTCAGATTCGTCAGGGTGCAACGAAAATACAAAAAAGATCGATAAAAACCCTAGAAGGTGGCGACGATGGTGGTTGTTCAGCTTCGTTTTCGTTTTTTTAGTTTGAAGCAGATGTGTGAAACATATGTAATTTTTGTTTGAGTTTGAAAAGTGAAGTAGACGCGGCGTTGGTGGTTGGAGATGGCGAAAACACATCTGGACAAACGACGATGGCATATGAGGCGGTGTATGAGGCGATGGTTGGCGATGGAAATGGCCTGTGACTTTCTATGGAACCCATGTAGCGAACATTCAACTCAACCGATCCCAAACCAGTTGGCTTTAGGTGATTAGGTGTAAAACACCCCTTAGAGTTTACTCGTTCAAGTTCCAAAGGTCACATATTTGACTTATACTATCTTTTCTTTTTCAGCTATTTTATATATATTTTCTTTTTGCTAATTGGCTTTTTCTTTCTCTTTTTCTTTTGCATGCATATGATTAACAAAATTGGAAATTCATACTCAGCCTATTTTTGTCAAGCTTAGATTAAAAAAAGGCTTAACCTTGCTTACTTTAAAATAATTCAAAAATTAAAATTTGGCTACGTACAAATCAAAATTTCCTTGAGATGACAAAAAGCCACAAATACTGTGATATTTAAGCGAAATATAAGCTTAACACTTCTTTACAAATTATTTATTCTGGCATTTTCAACTAACACTCAATTCCTATCCTGATGATGGCAAAAATTAAAAATCAAGCCCAAATTACCAATAATTTTCATGATTACAAATAAAGCTCAAATGCAATAAAGGAATCTTTTTCTAACCTCCACCCCACACTTCAGACGTACAATGCCCTCATTATACACAAAGACAATGTAAAATAAATTTAAAGGGTAGAAAAAGATTAGAAACGAACTCCCCTGGTATATCTCTCAGATGGTGGTTGGAGCGATAAAAATAAAGCGTTGAACTGACTTCCAGCATAAGCATTGTAACACTTTACTTTTTAATTAACATAAAATAGCGTGAGGAAGTTTAATACATATAATTATAACAAAATTAAAGATAAACACAACTTAGACTGCTTATCATTTATATAAAATGCCATTTACAGTGTTAATTACAAAATCAGGCTCTATCCAAAATTTTGACATCAGAGTAATAGTCTGTCCAAATTCCCAGTCTTCAGCACCAAAACTCACCAGTAAGTATCTGCAGAACAATCTAGTGGGGAATTAGCACAAAGCTAAGTGAGAGAACAAATATCTAAACATACACAAGGCAAACATGCCCAAAACACAAGGCTCATAAATCAAGGAGAACCGGCGGTGTTGCAACCACCTACAACCAAGGTCGGCCAAAACCAAGGTTTACCGATGGCTCAGTTACACGGATAACAATATTAGCAATATTCAATACAACAAATGCAAATCAAACCGTGTGCTAATACTATATATCCCTAAACCAAGCCCAGCCGAAAATCCCTCACGCTGATCTCCAAAGGTAACATGTATACATATTCAAAATCAAGACATACAGTCCAATGAGCAAGTAACAATAAGATATCATATCTTGTATATCAGTAGATATAAATCCACTCACCACAGTCATCACTGTTGGATCACACTCAGTAGACTAATTCACTGAGTCTTCTCAGTTCCTGTGAATAAGTAACCACAAGTCAGTATTTAATTCACAATACTGCTTCATAATAAATAACCCATTTATTCATACATCACATGTATATACTCATATCACAGATATACATTAAAATTCAATACATAATATCTGAATTTCTCAAAGGAAACTTAAGAATCCCAACCTCATCTTGAAATTCCGAACCCATCTTGAAATTCCGATCAAGCAAAGGCATTCCATTTTTATCAATTCCGGTTGAATCCGGATTCCGAGTGAATTGTCCAATTCCGAGAAAATAAGCAATTCCGAGAAAATTGAATTCCGATAACAGTGTTAGGGCATATATCAATTCCGAGCAAATAGGATTCCGGTAAAATAAGATTCCGATAGAATAAGATTCCGATAGATCTCAATTCTGATAAATGTCCAATTCCGATCAAATCAAATCCGATAAAAGTGTTAAGGCATTTTATCACTTCATAAGTCCATGTTGTCGGAATCTATCACATTCCGAGAAAACTGATCAGAATTCATGTATTCCGATAATCTTTTAATCGGAATTCTCAATTCCGATATATTCAACCTCAATTCCGACAAATTCATAACTTATATCAATTTTTGATTTCAAATTAAATTATCACCTGATTTCTAGCATTCAATTGTTCCAAGTTTCCAGAATTATTCTAAATACATAAACAATCACGAATTCATAATAAATTCTAGCATGCAATATCCTAAGTTCAACAAATCACCAAGAAACAATCGGAATTTAAATTAACTCAACAAAACCGAATATAAACAATAATTAACATTTGCAAATTCAGTAATCTAACCTTATGGATGTGTAATATCAGAATTTCAATTCGAGATATCAAATTATAAAGTTGAAGATGCTAATCCTCTCTTGATCTTGTTCTTCGGCCGAGAGAGTAAATACACACACACTAACACTCTTGCTTAATTGCATGTAATGAGAGTGATGCAATGGCAATGTTGGGGTTATGTGTCTCAAAACCGAGACACCTCATCCCCGTTATCATATAATTTTGTTGGGAAATTTGCTAAGTCATTGAAACTGTTGGATATGCAAAGGTAAAACTGTTAGATTGATTTGTGAAAACAGTTGTTGCAAGTTTTACAACTGTTAATACAAAAGTTCAAAACTGTTAGTTCAATTATACGCAACTGTTTGAAGACCTTGAAGTGAAGACTGCTAGAAGAAATTCAGAACTGTTTATTCAACAAACAGTTGCTGTTGAGCTATTCATGGAAAATGCTATCTTCGAGGATTTGAAGTATATCTTTATCAAAGTTGAAGATTATCAAGATTATCTTGGAATATAGAAGATTACCTAACTGTCAACTATTCAAGGAGGATCAAGAGTCTATAAATACTTGGAATAGAATATCGTTTTAGAATCTCTTAATTTTTGTAATTCTACGCATTCATAGTTTATTGTTAACTTGTTTTCAAAAAGTGTGTTAGTCTCTAAGTTTCATAGAAACCTAAGAACAAACTGTGTTCTTCGTCTAACAAAAGAGTTAGATTAGAGGTGTTGGTGAATATTGTAATCATCATTGATTATTAATAAACATCTTGATATTTGAAAGTATTTTCTTGTGTTGATTATTGAACTGTTCTTGTGATAAAACCTTAAACATCAATTAAGTGTGATTCCGCAACTTCTTAGTTGATTGTGATCAGACTGAAAGATTATCTTTAAACAACTCTGATTTAATTCTAAAGGTAATTCTTGTTATTGATATTTGATAATATCCGATCCTGACAAATTTTAAATTAAATTATTTCTTTATCTATTAATAATAAAACCAATTATTATCACAATTAATTAACAATTTAAACATATAATCAAATAATTCACATAATCAAATATTAATCCCAAGATTAACTTAATTGATTACCTCATTATTCTAGGCCGGTTAAGAGGGTGTTACAAATCTACCCCCTTAAGAAGATTCCGTCCTCGGAATCTATTCGTGCTCAAACAAAGAAGGATACCGACTCCTCATGTCGACCTCGGTTTCCCAACTCAAGTCTGAACCTAGACTGTGCTTCCACTTGACCAAAACCATCGGTATTTGCTTATTTCTCAGCTAGGTCACTTTACGATCCAGTAACTCCACTGGTTCCTCAATAAGTTTATGATTTGTATCCACTCGAAGATCCTGTATCGGAAGAACCTGTGTCTGATCCTCCACATTGCACTTGGGTAGATAACATATATTGAAGGTATCATGGATACCTGCTAATTCATCAGGAAGATCCAAAACAACTGTCTGATCATTGACGACTCGTCTGATTCTGAAAGGACCAATGTAACGCGGAGCCAACTTCCCTCGTTTACCAAATCTGATTACACCCTTCCAAGGAGATACTTTCAAATATACCATTTCCCCTTCCACAAACGATACGGGTCGACGACGCGGATCAGCATACATTTTCAGTCTATCCCTTGCAACTTTTAACTTTTCCCGAGCAATAGCTACCTTATCAGCAGTCATCTGTACAATATCAGGCCCTGCAAATTGCTTTTCACCAACCTCTAACCAACAAGTTGGAGTTCTACAAGGACGACCATACAGCATTTCATACGGTGGCATGCCAATGCTGGAATGATAGGAATTATTGTAAGCCAACTCAACCAAAGGCAAATGTGAATCCCATGAACCCCCAAACTCTAACACACATGCTCGCATCATATCTTCTAAAGTCTGAATGGTTCTCTCTGACTGACAATCTGTCTGTGGATGATAAGCTGTACTCAAATTAACCCTGGATCCTAATTCATGTTGTAGTCTGTTCCAGAAGTTAGACACAAACCTTGAATCCCAATCTGAAACAATAGATAATGGAACTCCATGTCTTGATACTATTTCTTCTATGTACAGTTGTGCCAGTTTACTCAAAGAAGCAGTTTCAGCAGTACCAAGGAAGTGTGCACTTTTGGTTAATCTATCAGCAATAACCCAAATCATATCATGACCTCTCTGAGTTCGTGGAAGTTTAGTTACAAAATCCATCGTAATGTGATCCCACTTCCGCTCAGGTATATCCAATTGTTTCAATGATCCGTATGGTTTCTGATGTTCAGCTTTAACTTGTGCACAAATGTGGCATGTTCCAAGAAATTTAGCAATATCTGTTTTCATTGACGGCCACCAATAACCAGTCTTCAAATCATGGTACATCTTCGTACTACCTGGATGTATCGACAATCTAGACTTATGAGCCTCATTTAGAATTAATTCCCTCAAGTTTTCAAATTTCGGTACCCAGACGCGTGTATGATAAACCTTCAAACCACGCGACTCATTAGTTAACTCATGTTGTCGTTTGACCATCAATTCATCTTTCAGATTTTCATCCTTTAAAGCTTCAAGTTAAGCAGCCAAAATTTGATCCACCAAATCAGAATTGATTTCTAGTCACATAAATTTCACAGTATCTGAAGATCCCTTTCGACTAAGTGCATCTGCAACAACATTGGCTTTTCCCGGATGATATTGTATGTCACAATCGTAATCCTTGATCAATTCTAACCAACGGCATTGTCTCATATTCAATTCCTTCTGAGTAAACACATACTGAAGGATTTTGTGATCAGTGAAAATCGTGCACTTGGTTCCATATAAATAGTGTCTCCACAGTTTCAAAGCAAATACTACTGCTGCTAACTCCAAATCATGAGTCGGGTAATTTCTTTCATTCGGTTTCAATTGCCTCGAAGCATACGCAATTACTTTACCTCTCTGCATCAAAACACAACCCAGCCCGGCGTGAGAAGCATCGCAGTAAACAACAAAATCCTCTGAACCCTCTGGTAATGAAAGAACATGGGCTTGACACAACAACTGTTTTAACGTCCGGAAAGCATTCTCTTGAGCTGAACTCCATTGAAATTGAACATATTTTCTTGTCAACTTAGTCAATGGACAAGCAAGCTTAGAAAAATCTTTAATAAACCTGCGATAATAACCCGTCAATCCAAGAAAACTCTTAATCTCTGTTGGCGTTTTCCGTACACTCCAATTTATTACTGCTTCAATCTTGGACGAATCCACTTTGATACCATCTTGACAAATTACATGCCCTAGAAACTGAACTTCACGTAACCAAAATTCACATTTCGAAAACTTGGCATATAATTTATGTTGCTTTAAAATCTCCAAAACCTGTCTCAGGTGCAGATCATGCTCATGCTCTGTCTTCGAATATACCAAGATGTCGTCGATAAATACAATGACAAATTTATCTAAGAAAGGTCGGCAAACAAGATTCATTAAATCCATGAATACAGCAGGCGCATTTATCAAGCCAAACGGCATCACTAGAAATTCGTAATGACCATATCGAGTGCGGAAAGCAGTCTTAGATATATCATCCTCTGCTACCCTGACCTGATGATAACCTGATCGTAGATCAATCTTTGAAAAGTAAGAAGCCCCTTGCAACTGATCAAACAAATCGTCAATTCTGGGCAATGGATACTTGTTCTTGATAGTTCTCTTATTCAGATCCCTGTAATCAATACACATCCTAAGAGTCCCATCTTTCTTCTTTACAAACAATACCGGTGCACCCCACGGTGAAGAACTCGGGCGGATAAACCCTTTGTCTAACAATTCATGTATCTGAGTCATCATCTCCCGGATCTCAGAAGGAGCTAAACGATACGGAGCTTTAGAAATTGGTGTAGTACCCGGTACTAACTCTATCTTATACTCAAAATCCCGTACAGGTGGCAATCCTGGTAGATCATCTGGAAACACTTCCGGATATTCGGAGACAACACGAACCTTGGTAACAGGTCGCTTCTCTTTCTTTATATCAATGGTGTAGGCCAGGAAAGACGCACACCCTTTGGCTAGAGATTTTCTAGCCTTCATAAATGAGATGATTGGAAAAGAAGATCGAGATCTATCCCCACGAGCCACGACATGCGACCCGTCAGCCAAAGGAATAGTAATCAGTTTCTTATGACACTGGATACTAGCTCTATGGTGACTTAACCAATCCATGCCTAGTACTAAGTCAAACTCCGGTATAGGCATCAACAAACAGTCTACAGGCAAACTAGTACCATCAATGTCTATCGATACCCCAGTCACATAAGAAGTTACAGGAATTATCTTACCATCTTCTATCTCTACTTCTAAAGGAGCAGTAATCACAGAAGCAGGCAGTTTCAGTTTGTCACATAAGGATACAGATATAAAGGATCTATTTGCACCATAATCAAATAACACACGGGCAGACACAAAATTTACAATAAACATACCCGTTATAACATCACTGTTCTCCGCAGCCTCAGGAACAGTCATTTTGAAAGCTCTCCCTTCCGCAGAAGGTGCAGTCTTTCTCTTCTGACCTGCAGAAGACGATCCCCCGACAGTCGCTACCCCTTGTCCCGTCCCTGCTGATCTCGGTTTTGTGCAAGTTCCAGCTCTATGACCCTCCTCATGAAAGTTCCAACAAACATTTGTTTTATACTTACAGTCTGATGGTTCATGACCCATCCCACCACAACGCAAACACTTTTTAGTCTGTGGTGTGCACGGACCTGTATGACGAGATTTGCTAGATCTACACCATGGCTTGTTCTGATAAGATCCCAAACCTTTCGATTTTTTATCACCCCAGTTCTGATTGTTCTGCCACTTACCTTTATTTCCACTCTGACTTCCACCGGACTTGTGAGACGACCCTTTCTCACGATTCATTCTTTCTCGAGCCCTCACGTCACCTTCTACAGCTCAAGATGATCTATCTGTGATGGTTCATCTGGTACCCATTGCTTAGCAAACCTCAGCTTTTCATTAAACTTTGTAATCAGTTCATCAACCGACATTTTATCATCTTGAGCTAAGTCCATAAATTCCCGCTTTACCTTGGCCAAATCATAACTATTGTAGAACTTTTCACATAATTTGGCTTGAAATTATTCCCAAGTAACAGAATTCACAACCTCCCTGGATAGAGGTGCAGTCAAAGAATCCCACCAGGTTGCAGCTTGACCCTTTAATCTCCGAGTTGCAAACTTAACTCTATCAGCTTCTTCACAACTGCAGGCATCCAACGCCTTAACAGTTTCTCTTAACCAGTTCAGAGTAACATTCGGATTAGAACTCCCAGAGTACTCCGGCGGTTGGCAATCCACGAAATCCTTGTATTGACACCTCGGTCTAAAACTTCCTTGATTAGGATACCAAGGAATGAAGAAATTCTACTGTTGGGGTTGCTGCTATTGTTGGGGTTGTGATACGGGTGGAAAAGACATATATGGTAAAGATCCAAACGGTGTTGACATTGTACTGAAGGGTGAAACTGAATAAATAGGAGGGGGTATGGATTGGGTAAACACAGCTGATTCTCGGGGCATGTGAATAGTCTGAGTTGGCTGAGAAGACTGAGTATGATGTTGCTACTGTTCCAACTCCTGAACTCGATCTCTCAAAGTTTGCAGAGTGTCTTCCAATTGCAAGACATAATCCTGCTGATTAGATTCATCATTATGAGAGGTTCCAGCTCGGTTGTGTTGTTCATTCACAGCAGTAGAGTACAAGTTGTTTCTTCTGGGGGACGTAGGGGTAGTTGTCGGATTCACGTTATCAGCCATTTCTGTTCTATACACAATATCTCACCAATTGTTAGATATGATCTGTTAGTATAAACACACTAACTACCCTCAAAGCTACACTACTAATTACCCACCCTGGGAATACTGGACTGACCAGAGCCTCGGTTCGAGTATTGCACAAATCATTCATGCAAATCCTCAAACCAGGGCTCTGATACCAATTTGTAACACTGTACTTTTTAATTAACATAAAATAGTGTGCGGAAGCTTAATACATATAATTATAACAAAATTAAAGATAAACACAACTTAGACTGCTTATCATTTATATAAAATGCCATTTACAGTGTTAATTACAAAATCAGGCTCTATCCAAAATTTTGACATCAGAGTAATGGTCTGTCCAAATTCCCAGTCTTCAGCACCAAAACTCACCAGTGAGTATCTGCAGAACAATCTAGTGGGGAACTAGCACAAAGCTAAGTGAGAGAACAAATATCTAAACATACACAAGGCAAACATGCCCAAAACACAAGGCTCATAAATCAAGGAGAACCGGCGGTGTTGCAACCACCTACAACCAAGGTCGGCCAAAACCAAGGTTTACCGATGGCTCAGTTACACGGATAACAATATTAGCATAATTGAATACAACAAATGCAAATCAAACCGTGTGCTAATACTATATATCTCTAAACCAAGCCTAGCCGAAAATCCCCCACGCTGATCTCCAAAGGTAACATGTATACATATTCAAAATCAAGACATACAGTCCAATAAGCAAGTAACAATAAGATATCATATCCTGTATATCAGTAGATATAAATCCACTCACCACAGTCAGCACTGTTGGATCACACTCAGTAGACTAATTCACTGAGTCTTCTCAGTTCCTGAGAATAAGTAACCAAAAGTCAGTATTTAATTCACAATACTGCTTCATAATAAATAACCCATTTATTCATACATCACATGTATATACTCATATCACAGATATACATTTAAATTCAATACATAATATCTAAATTTCTCAAAGGAAACTTAAGAATCCAAACCTCAAATATATTATACAGAATTTGTCATAATTCCGAACCCATCTTGAAATTCCGATCAAGCAAAGACATTCCATTTGTATCAATTCCGGTTGAATCCGGATTCCGAGTGAATTGTCCAATTCCGAGAAAATAAACAATTCCGAGAAAATTGAATTCCGATAACAGTGTTAGGGCATATATCAATTCCGAGCAAATAGGATTCCGGTAAAATAAGATTCCGATAGAATAAGATTCCGATAGATCTCAATTCCGATAAATGTCCAATTCCGATCAAATCAAATCCGATAAAAGTGTTAAGGCATTTTATCACTTCATAAGTCAATGTTGTCGGAATCTATTACATTCCGAGAAAACTGATCGGAATTCATGTATTTCGATAATCTTTTAATCGGAATTCTCAATTCCGATATATTCAAACCTCAATTCCGACAAATTCATAACTTATATCAATTTTCGATTTCAAATTAAATTATCACCTGATTTCTAGCATGCAATTGTTCCAAGTTTCCAGAATTATTCTAAATACATAAACAATCACGAATTCATAAGAAATTCTAACATGCAATATCCTAAGTTCAAAAAATCACCAAGAAACAATCTTTTATGAAGCGACGATAAAATCCCGCGTGGCCTAGAATACTCCTTACCCCCTTTACATTTGTAGGCGGTGGAAGTTTAGAAATGACATATATCTTAGCCCTATCCACCTCAATGCCTACCTTGGACACCTTGTGTCCGAGAACGATCCCTTCGTTTACCATAAAATGGCATTTCTCCTAGTTAAGCACAAGATTCGTCTCCTCACAACGAGCGAGCATCTTATCAAGATTGGAGAGACAAGAGTCGAAAAAGTCACCAAACACGGAGAATTCATCCATAAAGACTTCCATGAAATCCTCCACCATGTCGTGAAAGATCGCAGTCATGCACCGTTGGAATGTGGCTGGTGCGTTGCAGAGGCCGAAAGGCATGCGTCGGTACGCAAAGGTTCCATACGGCATGTGAATGTTGTTTTCTCCTGATCCTCGGGGTTGATAGGTATCTGAAAGTAGACAGAAAACCCATCGAGAAAACAATAGTAAGCATTACCGGATAACCGCTCGAGCATTTGATCTATGAAAGATAGGCGAAATGGTCTTTGCGTGTGGCATCATTCAACCTGCGATATTCAATGCATACGCACCAACCGGTGACCGTTCAAGTTGGAATCAACTCATTTTTCTCGTTAGCCACAACGGTCATTTTGCCCTTTTTAGGAACCACTTGAACCGGGCTGACCCACGGGCTATCGGATATCGGGTAGATAGAGCCGGCATCGAGTAGCTTAATTACCTCCTTCTTCACGACTTCTTGCATTGTCGGATTTAACCTACGCTCTGGTTGAATCACGGGTTTAGCACCGTCCTCCATCAAGATCTTATGAGAATAAAATGATGGACTAATTCCCTTGATGTCGGAAATAGACCAAGCAATCGCTTGTTTTCGCTTCTTGAGGACTTCAATCAACCTCTCCTTTTTCGAAACCGTTAGTGCAGATGAAACGATTACCGGAAATCTGTAATCCTCCCCTAAGAATGCTTACTCTAAGTGTTGTGGAAGTTCCTTTAACTCTAATGGTTTGCTGGAATATGTAAACGCATCGGGTTTGTCATTGGAACGCGTTGCGTTTTTTTGATTCTGCAAATCAAATCGCGATTCATCTTGAAAACGCGTCGGGTTTTCTGGTGGAACGCGTCGCGTTTTATGCACAACAGACCCTTTCGTTTGCTTTCCGTTCTCTTCTGCCAGCATCCTCTCCAACTCTTTCAGGTCTCTTTCTGCTTCAAGAAGATCCTTTCCCAGGGGCATTTGACCATCTACCCCTTTATCTTCTATCTTCATCAACTCTTTCTCAAGGAAAGCCTCGGAAACATCAACAAAGAATACCGAATCATCACACGTTTTTGAATATTTCATGGATTTGTCAATTCCAAAGGTAACGGCATCAGTACCGACCCTTAGTGTGAGTTGAGAATCTTGTTTATCAAACAATGCACGAGCGGTGCTCAAGAATGGCCTCCCTAAGATAATTGGAACTTGATCATCCTCCTCCATATCGATAACAATGAAATCAGCTGGGAAGATGAACTTATCTATTTTAACTAACAAATTTTCTACTATACCCCTAGGGTAAGTGACTGATTTATTAGCCAAGTGAATAGCCATACGGATCGGCTTCGGTTCAGGTAGTTCAAATTTGGAGTAAAATGAGTAAGGCATGAGATTGATACTAGCCCCGGAATCGGCTAACGCATGACTGATCGGGAGATTACCAAATTGGCAAGGTAAAGTGAGGCTGCCCAGATCCGCATTTTCTTCGGGAGTTTGTTCAACATCGCAGCTGAACACTCCTCATTCATGGTGACACTCGAGACTGCCTCCATCTTCTTGTGGTTGGTGAGCAAGTCTTTCAGAAACTTTGCATATTTCGGCATTTGTGCAACCGCTTCAACAAACGGTATGTTGATGTGCAAGGATTTCAAGTGTTCTAAGAACTTACGGTATTTCTCCTCCTGCTTTTCCCGCCTGAGTCTTTCCGGATATGGAATCGGTGGCCTATAAGGCTTCACGGGTGGTTTAGAAGACTGCTCGTCTCTCGGTTTCTTCTCATCCACCTTCTCCTTTCCTTTTTCTTCCTCCTTTGGTGTTTGCGGAGTAGATGTACCCTCGTTAGGTTTAGGAAAGAAATCCTCGTGTGACTTTCCTGGTAGTCACGGCGTGGACATCCCGTCTGGGATTTTTTTCCATGTTACTCGGGAGAGTTCCCGGAAAACGTTCCTGCAGAACCTTCGAGATTTGACCGACTTGAGTCTCGATATTGTAGATCGAGGCTTGTTGATTCCGAAGTGCTGCTTCGGTTGATGTGCCAATCTTTTAACCAACTCCTCGTTTTCTTTGTGCCTTTGATCAGAAGCGACAGCAAATTGAGTAAGCATATCCTCGAAGTTTGGTTTTTTCTCTGGTCCCTTTGGCTGTTCTCTCTGATAGAACCCTGGACCGTTCTGCCTTTACTTCCCTTCCATCTCTTTTCAGTATTCTGGATAAGGTTTCCAATTAGGCTTCCTGTTACGGAAGAAAGCCTCATCCTCAGGATAATCGTACTTATCCCTAGAAGAATAACACGCCGATTCTTTGAGATTCCCATCCTCGTCATATGGGCAATCTCTCGCGAGATGGGGTCCGCTGCAGTTGTCACAACCAACCTGCATAGCATGAATGTTTTGGTTAACCTTTTTCATATCACGCCCCAATGCATCCAGTTTGGCATTGAGGGTTGCTATGCTATCAGAGTTGTCGGAAGTGTCTGTGCTCCGTTTGCTGAAAGAGCTGTCTCTCGCAGAATGCCACTGATGGGAGTGCTGAGCCAACTCCTCGATAATGGCATACCCCTGCGCGGGGGTTTTCTTCGGTATTGGTCCTTGAGAATCGACCATTTATCTTGTACAAACATTTATACCATTATAGAATGTTTGGACGACCTGGTGAGGATTTAAATCATGTTGTGGGCAGTTATGGAGCATCTCCTTGTAACGATCCCAGGCGTCATAGAGAGACTCGTCCTCCAATTGCATGAAGTTTTGGATTTGCATTTTCATTTTTGCAATTTTCAACGAAGGACTGAATTGTTTCATGAATTTCGTTTTGAGCGCTTCCCATGTGCGGATTGGGTGGCTCGGATCTTAGCCAACGTTTGGCTGCGCCTTGGAGTGTTATCAAGAACACTCACAACATTACGGCGTCTTTACTTACTCCCGGCATGTGGAAGAAGTCAGCAATCTCAAGAACGGCCTCGACATGCTGGTTGGCATCTTCGTTATCCTTTCCGGTGAAAGGAGTTTCACGAAGAAGATGTAAGAATTGGCCTTTGATTTCGAAAGACCTCTCTTCCGGGATTACAGGTCGATGGATCCCACTGCATTCCCGTCACGAACACGACTCGCGTACTCTTCGGGTGACAAATTGGCGAGATTTTCAGCCATCTCCCATAGACGTTTTCTCTCGCGAGCTTCTTTATGTAGACGATGAAATTCACGCTCCGGTTCGTTGAATGGCAAAACGGGCTTGGAAGTAGACCTCCTGGGCATGCACTACCCTAGGAAGAGTGTTTGCAGAAACTAGCACCGATCGATGAAAACAGGGGACGAAGGAAGAGTAAAAGGGAAAGGTTCTGGAAATCGAGGAACACATATGGTTTGTAAGACAAACGCGTCGCCTTTTTTGGGGAACAGCGAACCTAACGATCTAAAAGGGCATGAACGCGTCTCGTTTGGAAAACCAAACGCGTCGCATTTTTCCAGGCAGTCTCCTAAATATTTTTTTTTGTATTTTTCTGTTTTATGATTCTTTTCTGGATTTTTTTTATTTTTTGATTTTTTTGGATTTTTATGATTTAAGCAGAAACTAACTAAAGCAAAATAATTAACCTAATTATTCTAAAATAAAACCGTTCTCCGGCAACGGCACCAAAAACTTGATGTGTGATTTACGTACCAGTTTTATATCTATAAAATCCGCGTTTATTTAGTACGACTATAACACAATAGGCAAGAGAACCTAGTCGAATTATAGTACAGAAAATAAGTACGGTGTCGAACTCAGGGGAACGAGTATGATTTTAGATATAATTAAAATAATTAACTACTAAACTAAATTAATCTACTAAAAAACAATAAAAGGGGGAATGATGATTTAATCAATTTAAACTAACAAGATCCTACTTTTAACGCAAGAAATTCAAGAAACAAATATTAAGAAGCTAGAAAAGCAAATAAAGCAAGAACTTTGGAATCAAATAATCCAGTACGCGAAGTATCTCTACTTAGACTTTAGAATCCTCTTCTCAACTTGGTTGATTTCTAAGACAGTGCAATTGATAACATGCATTTCATATACCGATTTCGAAATTTGCTAGATCTCATGATTAGTCTCACTAGCCCTATAGATATAGAAACATTTACCCAATGTTCATGACATTAACTATTTCTACAACTAGTCAACTTAGTTCGTGTTATGAAAGACTTAATCTGTTGATTTGTATTGGTCACAAAATCAATCAATTAACATTGAATGGTCATTACATGCAATTGCTAACACATTTAAAGTTCAATCTTTTATAATCTAACCCTAGGATTTGGTCCATCACTAGTTATGAATCCTAATGGTCATAGCAATTCATAATTCAAGCAAACATAGATAGAATGGTCATCTAACCTATAAAAACTCAGAAATAGATCATAAATTCAGAAACTTTAACATGCAAGGATCTTTGAAAAAGCTAAACATAACAAATATATAAACCATGTTATCCAAATCTATGAAATCAAACCAAATATTCAAGATTCGTCACGTCTAAGCAGAGATTACAGGCATTTAGCCCATAATTCTTAGATTACAGAAGTAGAAATACATAGAAATTAAGCTAAACACGATTGTAATGGCAAACCGAATGTAGATCTATGGTGCAATCTTCATATTCTTCACTTCCTTGTGCCAAAACTCCAAGATCCAAGCTCCTCTGCCCTAGAACTCCGAAAATATGTCTCTGGAACTTCTTCGGACGGATAAAAGTGATTGGGATCCTTCAAACGATAAGAACAAGTGTTTAAATAAGATTGGGATTCTGCCGGAAAATTGTCGGGTTTCTAAATAAATCGCGTCGCGTTTCGCGTTTTTCGCACGATTAGTTGAACCTTATCTACATGAACGCGTCTCGTTTCAGATATCAAACGCATCGCGTTTGTTGATTTTCAGACTTTATCTTTTTCTTCAAATTTCAAACTTTTTCAGCCTTTTTCATTCAAACTTCTTTCCATCATCATTTTGCAACCTGCTATTCACAAATTACAATTATTAAGTACCTTTTGCCCATATTTTGTGAAATATCCATACTTAACTAACGTGATATCGCGAAGAATATATATACACCACCTACTTTATTTGCGCAAGTTCGCTTTTGGCCACCATAGCCACCTCCAATTTCAACCACCACCATTGCCACCATCTCATTCAACCACAACCATCAACTACCGTCCACGCCACCTCTATCTTCAATCACCACCTGCCACCATATCCTTCATCTTCAACCACCACTATCTGTACCTCCACCGTCGCCGCCGCCTAAACCCTAACAAGATCAAAGATGTACAAAGATCAAAACAAATCTGGACAAACGAAATCCAAAGCTCAAGCAACACCAAACAAAAATCAAAGATGTACAAAGAAACCCTAAACTCAAACAGATCTGGACAAAAATCTGGACAAATCAAACAATAATCGAAGCCCAAAACTCAAACAGATCTGGACAAACAAAAACAGAGGCGATGGCGGCGGTTGGCGATGGCGAAAACAGATCTTGACAAACGACGAGGGGACGAGGGTTGTTCAGATTCGTCAGGGTGCAACGAAAATCCAAAAAAGATCGATGAAAACCCTAGAAGGTGACAACGATGGTGGTTGTTCAGATTCGTTTTTGGTTTTTTAGTTTGAAGCAGATGTGTGAAACAGATGTAATTTTTGTTTGAGTTTGAAAACTGAAGTAGACGCGGCGTCAGAGGTTGGAGATGGCGAAAACACATCTGGACAAACGACGATGGCGTATGAGGCGGTGTATGAGGCGACGGTTGGCGATGGAAATGGCGACGGTTGTGGTTGAAGTCGGCGTCGGCAGAGAAGGGAGGAGGCGACGAGGCGGCAGGGAAGAGTTAAACGGATGCGTGACTGTTCTTGTTCTTCCGTGTTAATAAATAATAATAATAACAATAATAACAACAACAACAACAACAACAACAACAACAACAACAACAACAATAATAATAATAATAATAATAATAATAAAATTGCCAACTATGCCAACTTTATCCTACGTGGAGTGCCACGTAAGCATTTTTTTAATAAAATGGCCAACTATGTCTAGGAGTAATCGGCAACAGGTGATCAAGGGTTAAAATTACATTAATTGTAAATTTCGGGTAGTTTAACGCATTTTAGGGAACAAAGTTTACTTCGTTACACAATGTTAAATTAGAGATAGTTCCATACATTTTGGTGCATTTAACACAAAAAATGCATATCATTTTTTGAGATCGCATATTATAGTATTAGAACTGAATAAGTATTCTGAAAAGAAAACTAAACTTGTTAACATTTATTAAAAAATATATATTTATTTAAATGAATAAAATCAAATAATGAATAGTTTTCAATTTAATTCTGAATTTAATCAAATACTGAATTTTCCAGAAGTTTATTTCAAGTTTTTAAACAAAGAATTTAATCAAACAATGAATTTATTTAAAGTTTTTAAAGCTAAAGGATAAAATCATGCAGGCAGCCAGAAGTTTAATATTCAAAGCAATCAATTAATTTGTGGAACGGATGGGCGGATGATATGGATCATTGGTTAAGATATACATCGACTTTTTTTTAGTCAATGAAATCAAGTTTAATTAAGTATAATAAAATAAAACACATGCATAGATATAAAATATAAGCGTACTTAATTTTAACTTTTTGTTTATATATTTAATTATTTAATAACAATGGAATTTAAAGTTTCAATAAATCGATCAGTGAGTGTACACTATGGCACTATGCTATAGGTATAGATACAATAAATATTAATAATTTGATATTAATAAATATATTTGAAATATTATTATTCTGATTTTAATAAATAAATAAGGATAATGGTTACTTTTCTAAAACACAAGGACAAAATTGTCTTTTCACCTCAACTTAACAGAGTTGACTAACAGTCAACTAACCAAAGTGATAAAGTGGTAGTTAATTAAAGGACAATCTTGGTTACTTTTGAAGTTAAATGACTAAATTAGAAGAAACAACAAAGTTAAAGGATCATTTTGATAATAAATTCTTATTTTGTGGAGTCTACTAACACTTTGGCCGATCGATGGTATTAAGAAAATCTTGTTTAATTTTGAGAGAGCTACGTAATGATAACATGTTCTGAATTATAGAGAAAACAAGAAAAAGAATGGAGAGGAAGAAGTTCATATCTTATTTATTAGTTAATTCTCTATTTATAGATTTACAGTATGTCAGTATATAAGTGTATATCTTCAAAATTCAAATATTTTATCTGTAATACATATTTCTACTTAACCTTATCTATCTATCACCAATAATTTTCCATAACAACCCTTTCTGTTAGGGGTGTGCACGGTTCGGTTTTGGGGTAAAACCGAAACCAAACCGAAAATTTCGGTTTTTGGAAAAACCAAAACCAAAACCATTCGGTTTTTCGGTTTTCGGTTTTATGTTCGGTTTTTGGCACGGTTTTTAGTTTTTTTTTTTTTTTTTTTTTTAAATAAGCTGCTGCAAATCATTAACTTAGGCTGCTCATAGTCTCCTGTTTGGGCTGCTACAAAACACAATATAGAATGATATATACAAGATTTTATCCGAAAACATTGAAACAAAATAATTAATAAAGTGTCCAACATGAAACACATTTAACCCATCATAGAAATGTGTTGAACACATGAAGAGTTGAAAACATAAATAACAAAGTTTGATGCTTAGTTGCCTTAAAAGTTAAAAATAAATTTAAGTAAGTGTAATGGTTCGGTTCGGTTTCCTACAATCGGTTCGGTTTTTTATGTTCGGTTTTTAAGTTCGGTTCGGTTCGGTTTTTGTGGGCGGTTTTAGAAGCAGGAACCGAACCAAACCGAAAATTTCGATTTTTGGAAAATTGAAAACCAAAACCATCGGTTTCTACAATGGTTCGGTTTTTTCGGTTTCGGTTTTATCTGCTCACCCCTACTTTCTGTATATTTGTGAAAGTGTGAGGACTTCTATGTAGATTAGTCATTAGTAGTCCATTCTTGTTTATTTCTCATTCTTTGTTCTATCTTCTCTCAATTCTTTTATTGCAGGAAAATTTATAAAATAGAAACTAAATTTAAAAACTGTTCTATCAATGCAATTCACCCCTTTATTTTATATTACGAAAATTTTCATGAGCGACCTCCCTTTATGTTATATTACGAAAATTTTTATGAGGACCTTGATAAAAGAGTTATTAAAATTACTTGTTATTATTATGGTGAAATAAACTATTCTTTTTCTCTAACACTTTTTCTTTGTCCCATTTTTATGTTTATATAATCTCGACAAATCCTTCTTTATACATGTATGATGAATGTTAATTTTTCATAGAAATTTTATGCAAAAAGTTAGGGTGGAGCCAGAAAAATGTTAATTTTTCATAGAAATTTCATTGATCCAACTTTTAGTTCTTCATACGGGTTTACTTTTTTTATATTACAAAAGTGAGATCCCAACATAAAACTATCACATTCAAGAACACAAGAACCCTAATTTTAACACAACAATTATTAAGAAAACAATATAAGAATTCGAGATTTCAATGACAAAGCAATTCAAACAAATTCACTAATACACAAATCAAAAAATCAAAATCAATAGGTCGAATAGAAATTTTGTACATACATGTTTTATTTTATTTAGATATTTGAGGTGTCAAGTACTAAACTCCATTAATTTTTAACAAATTTAAATTGCAATTTAAAATAGTAGAGGGATCAGCCCACCTTGCCCCGGCCTCCGTGGCTTTGCCCAGGGGCAGACCTATGTATATTGGGGTGGGGGGCACGGGACACCGGTATTTTGACGGTTCGTAGTGTTAATTTTCGACTTTTTGAGACGGTGCTACCGGTAAATTTTCGGGGTGCACCGGTGATGCCACCAAAATCAAAGGAAAAATGAAAATTTTCAAAAAAAATGATAAAAAATAGTTTAATCTTTCAATTTATACATTTAAAATAGCATTTTAGTTAACATGACTTCATATAAATTGTGTTTTGTTTTAAATTTTGGCCCTAAAATACCAGAATAACAGCCGAAATCTCGTTAATCCGACCCGATTAACCGGAAACCTGAGAAAAAACCCGAACCACACCCTCGATTTTATTTTCGCATTATATGGTGCTACCGGTCAAAAAAAATTCTGGGTCCGCCCCATGCTTCGCCACAATGAAAACTTTAACTTTAAATATTTTTAATGCTTAAAGGCAGGCAATTTCTAACCTGATACGAAACACAACCCGAACTCGACACGAAAAAAGTGACACGAACCTGAAATGGGTCAAAACCAGGTCGACACGAAAATAAATGGGTCAGGTTAGGGTCAACCCGATAACCCGAAAGTGTCCCGTATAAGGGTAAAACTATAAATTATAAAATTTTCTTTAATACTTAAGATTAAAATTTCAAAAAGGAGATTGTGAATTCAAATGAGGAGTGACATCTTAGGCAATAAAATCCGATAAACAAAAGTACAAAACCTTTAAAAGCTAAAAACTTAAATAAACAATAAAAGATTTAAACCTAAACAATATTACATCATTTTGTCATTTTGACTATATTGTTTTGGACTTTGGTACTTTGACGTTTGTCAACTTGGTAAGATTTAAACCTAAACAATATTATGGTGATGATGATTTAAATTAAGACACTTTGAAACCTACCCAACCCGATATTCCTTCTGAGAATACAACAATTAAGAATTTAGGTTATTTAAGTTCATAGTTTGTTCACTGTTTAGTACTTTTGTATTAAAGCTATTAAAATGTAGTGATATTCGATATTTTAATCACTAGTTAGTAGAGAAAATTGGAAATAGACAAGGATTTTGAAAATTTTATGACGAAAACCATACTCGAAAACGAATTTGAAAATCGTAATCGAAAACCGTTTTTGAAACCCATAATCGAAAACCGTACCCGAAACCCGTATTCGAAAATCAAAAAAGTACTAGTCAAATACTTTTGACCGAAACGGGTCAAACGCGAAACACGACCCGAACCCGACACGAAAAAAGTGACACGACTTGAACCTGACACGAAAATAAATGGGTCGACACAAAACTAACCCGAACCCGAACGACACGTATTCAATAACACGAACCCGACCCAAATTGTCAGCCTTATCTAAACACACACCCTCCATAAACCTAAACCTAATTCGACACTATTTTATCCATTACATAATTTGAACCCATAACCTTATAGAATACCAATAACCGTTTGGCTATAAACATTAAATCTTTAACCTTAAATAATAATTTGTTATAAACTTTAACCATAAGTAACATTATTGTAAATTCTATAATTTATTACTCAATGACCACCTTTTAGTCATTATCCACTTTTACCAACCGATTTCAACATCAGTAAATGCAAGTGAGTGGCCATTATTATTATTACTATCATTATCAGCCAGTGACGAAAAAAGTGACCAAAGTTACAATCTCCATTAATCTTGTGACTATTTAACACAAAAAATTAGGCATGTAAATCACAAACATAAGGAAGATGAATAGGGTTTATTTATGTTCGTTCGTTTAATTTTAAACGAGTAAATAAACAACACGAACAGATAAACAACCGAATTTTTGTCATCATGTAAGTTCGTTTTGAACATATTAAGAAATCGTCATCATGGAACACATGTTTTTCTATTAACATCTCTACATGATATCACTAGGTATATAATATTACATATACATAAAGACATGCCAACTCTTATATGGGTTAGGATAAAAATATATATAGCATAAGAAGTGTAAGAAAAAAGTATGAAAGTGACATGTTTCATGGTTTTTCTTATTTTTTTCTCTATTTTCACTTGATTTTCTCTATTTAATCAGGATTTTCTTGTGTTTTTATTTTACATAATTTCTCTTATCGTTTACATGAAATGTGTCATTCTCTCATTCTTTTTGTCCCTTCGGAGACATGCAATTAAATTGAAACATTCTCTGGTTCTTTCTTATATTTTTTAGCATAAGTTCTTTTACGATCCTAACCCACTCTCATATATAATATGCATGTTACATTATTGCCAAGTAATATGATTTTTTGTGTGTCATAAAACATCCATTGCATTTTTTTAGATATAATATTGCTCGATGTTTGACTTACTGATAAGCTCTTTGGAGAATAAGTTCTTAATGTAATCAACAAGAGCTACCCTTGTAAACTTTGCAGGCGTCTCGGAAGTGACTAGGCTTGGTGCTGGTCCAATTTCTGCATCCAAATTCGGGTTTACAAATGTGGCGATTGACAATCTCTCCACCTCTGAGTTCACAATTGCTCTATGCTCGATGCTTCTATATTCTCCATTTGTCACAATCTAAAAGTGTACACAATCGATCTAAGTTAATTATCGATCATTAGTCACATATTTCTATATCTTAGATTAATGATGTCTATTCTAATGTGAAACCAAAGAGCATTTAACTCGGTGGTAGCTAGTGTTTTCGGTGGTGGTTCCCTTGATATCGGGTTCAATCCTGATAGTGGACGGTGCTAGATTTAAGGAGTTTGTGAGTAATGTAAAAAAAATATATTCTAGTGTGAAAATTTAAAAAAATATATACGTAAGTGATGATTAGTTGAAAGAAAGACCTCTAAGATTTCTCCAACATTAACAATGAAAGCGTTAGGAAGTGGTTTAACTGGGATCCAAATGCCATCTTTTTTGATTTGGAGACCTTCGACTTCATTGATTTGAAGAAGAAAGGTGATCCCAACAGCATCAGAGTGAGGGGTGAGACCAATAACTTGGTCAGGTTGTGGGCAAGGTGGGTAGTAGTTCATCCTCATTGCTTGCATTATGTCCTCAAACAATACCATCATGTCCTTTGTATCCATCTTTAAAGCTTTTGCGATATGAAAAAGAGTTTTTATGGCAGTGTTTTTAACTTCTCTTGAATATACTTCCAAGGTGTCTCTATAGAAAAACACAAAACAACCACGGTTAATTGTTTAAGTGAACCAATTTTTTATTTTTTTTGAACGGCAAAAAGTTAGACACGAGGAGAGCTTCGGCATTGCCATCACCCTCCAGCGCCTAACTGAAATTTTATATAAAACAAAAATGCCCAGCAAGAAACTAAGCTAGTACAAAAGTCAATACAAAGACTCAAAGAACCAAAACAAAACAGCGCCCATATACAGGGGACAAAACTAGAACAACACCAAAGCAAATTATATATACTAACATTTAGCAGGGGAATAATCAGTATCTTGCTAAATATTAGTTATATATAATTCCTCCCAAACTAAAAACAAATCCATCAGCTAGCCAACTGTTAAATAAGTTAGCCTCTAACCTGTACGTCCAGCGATTAACCTGTTAAATAAGTTAGCCCACTTTGCTTTTTCCAACTTTTGCATATTCCAATTTATTTTATATCAAAAGTAGCGGCAGACACGTACTTTAGTACGATAGTTGTTTTTGATATTTATATTATATTATTATTATATTAAAACAATTAATTTAATATGTTTTTTGTTTTCCTTTCATAACTTTTAACATATAATGTGTAGCGTAAATATAAATATATATTTATGACAATCTCATTTTTATCTACACATCGATATAAATTTTATTTTGATATGATGTGTATTTAAATATATACTATGTTGGTCAATGTTACGTTATTACGAAAAAGTTAGCCCATATATTTGAATTCAACCCAAATTTTATAAGCGCAGTACGAATGTTATTAAAAGTACGACAAAAAAATATAAGAATCATGTTTTTTTAAAGGCTATAAGAATCATGTTTACTATATATATATTATCTATAGTACGAAAAAATTAATCTACATATTTGAATTTAAACCAAATTATATAAGCGCACTACGGACGTTCTTAAAAGTCCGATACAAATTTTGAATCATGTTTATTATATATAATGCAAAAGTTAGTTTTTTTAATAGCAGAACATATACTATGTTTCAAATCACGCTCCAGTAATGAGAGGGTTATGAAATTTGATTGTACTTTTTTAAAATAGACAATTTATTGTATACAATAATAACTAAAAATTGAGCATGTAATTCGAAGCGAAGCACGGTATATGAATCTAGTTAAAAACAACTGGCAGGAAAAATGCACCATGTAGCCAATTTATCCATCCCAAAATAAATATATATGTAATATTATAATGACATTTAATTAACGTTTTAGTACTTTGTTGACTTTTTTTATAAAGAAAGAAAACGGTTTTTGTCCATATATACCGGTCTAAAAAATATATATGTATAGTAGTGTTATAGCCTTTTTCTTTGAATTTGGAGTTGCTCTTCACATTTAAAAAGAAAGAAAAAAAATATTTTTTTGGCGTTACACGGGTGTGTGCACATGCGACATAGCCTATATCAACAACTCTCCTTTGTAATGTAATCATGTCATGACAAAATAAGTTATAAAAAAAAGTGAGGTAGAGAGGGAGTTAAGGGTGTTAGGTCTCTTTTAAAGAGTCTAAAATCTTTAGTTTTTTAGAAGTCTAAGTATAGCTTAACCATCTGATTAAAGTTAATTGGTAGCTTAAGTATAGTTTATAAAAGAAACGGCAAAGTGAAGACTTGAAGTTGTGATTTTGATTTTGAAAGAGCTTTCTTAACAATGAAAATTATAAAAACAAGACTTCGTAACAGTATGAATGATAATTATTTTTGAAACATATTGGTTATTTACCTCGAGAGAGAAATTTGTGATATTTTCTCTATAGACAATATAATAGACAAGCTCTATTAAAAGAAACAAAGACGTGTCCAACTTTAAATTAACATGCGAAGTATGCTTTTTTTATCCTTATTTTTTTGTTTCATTGAAGTTTTTTCAAGATAAATCATTCAAGTTATTGTTTTAGTTAATATCATGCATCTAGCACATTAATTCATGACAAACGAACTAGCGATTGTTAGAAAACATTGATGATTGATTTTGGCAAAGCTTAAACGTTATTATAACACTCAAGGTTTTTTTGTCTTTAAATGAACTTTTATTATATCTTTTATCTAGCTATATAGTGAATTTTTTTATACCGTTTCATACATATGTGAATCATTAGGATTATGGTAAATTTAGACCGACCTCTCGCTAGCTATACTATAACTCTAGCTCCTTCTCTGCTTATTCTTCAATAAAGGAGATCAAAACATAAAGTAGAGTGAAAAAAATCGATTGGCTAAGGTGTATAAATTCACCATTTTGAAATAGAAGGTGATTTGCACATAACTATTTGTTATTTACAATAAAATATGTGTTTGGATATAAATACCCCTAAATATGTAGATGAGGAAAACATAATACATATTTATAAGGATATAAATATCATAATTGTTATACATAACTAATTTTTATTATGTGAAAATTATCTCTTCTATTTGCATTTCTAGGCACTTAATTAAAAAAGTCTAGGTTCCAGATCCCAATTTCAGAGTGTTTAAAAAAACAAAAACCAACCATTTTAATAGTTATTTTGTAAAAAAGACGTTTTAAAATAAATCTTTTTCCTCGTTAAAGATATTTGCACGATGAAAATTAAAAAGATACGTACAGAACTTCTTATTTACTTATGATAGAGACCGATTGTAAACATGCTCTGAACCAAAAGACTAATATGTGAACTTAAATAGGTCAAAAACTGGTTCAAACCCTGTCTGTAAACATATCATATCTATGTAATATTTATGGTTGTTAAATTTATATTCTAAAGTAATTAAATAGAGTGGTAGAAATTAAAGGAGATGCAGATGACCTGAAGGGAAGAGGCAGCTTAGGAAACAAATGAGGCTTCCTGATTTTATGTGGGAGTGTAACCATGTAAAACATATCACCCCAATCAAGCTTTTGCTCCTCAGACACAACAAATGCTTGTCCAAATCCCTCAATATCTTCTTCACTTTGCCAAAACTTCTTCTTCTCCTCCATTGGCATCTTGAAGAGTTCTTGTATATCTTCCTTTACTTTATCCAACAATGAAGAACTCACCCCATGATTTATCATCTATCATCATCAATAAAGTTATAATTAGAGTAGGATACTTAACTTCTCAAAAGTCAGTGAAGTGATCTATATATATGCTCATGTAGCTAGAAGGGTATAAAGTTATAATAATTTGTTCATCAACAAAGTACCTGAAAGAATCCCCAATTTTTACAAGCAAGGTGTAGCTTTTGTAATTCACCATGATTAACTGAGTCGTCTTCAGATGATAAGCGTTCCATGTCGATTATAGGAACTTGATTCGTGTTAGACGGTAGCCATGGTACCATCGGAGGGTCCTGATCTGGACGAACATATCGATGGGGAACCTCAATGAGTGGTTCCTTAGCCAGTTCTTGTACACAAGGTATCAACAGTGAACCGCCAAAACTAGTTCCCTTTTGCTCCATCCTATTTCTTTTACTTGATAATATATGAACTCTCTCTCTCTCTCTCTCCCTCTCCATTCGATATATACACACACAATATATATTATATATGTTTGTCACACACACACACACACACACATATATATATATATATATATATATATATATAGAGAGAGAGAGAGAGAGAGAGAGTATGTATATATGTATGTGTAGACATGTGTAAGTTGTTCTCCTGTCCATATTGAACAGTGGACACCAACATATTTCAATGGACCCAGGCATGTGTAATGTTAGCTACAATTCTTCTCTTATCCATGTTGGACATCAATAAATTTCAACGGAAATGGAAGGATGTTTTAGGAATTTTAATATGCTTTGCAAGGGTTTGGAAACTTGAATATGATAATGTTTATATTATTGAAGAATTATAATTAAACTACATATTTTGTTCAAAAGAAGTTAAAAGGTCGAGTTAAATAATGCAATTTAACTTTCTTGAATAACATGAGGGTTTTATTTAATTTAAAAAAATTATGTGCTTCATATATAAATAAGAATATAATTAATGAAGTTGACGAATAATGTAAATTATGAAGTAGGTAGCTAAGTAGGTATTATGTGATTCTTCCAATAGATTTAGCGAGATGACTCATATATATTATGTAGCGACAGTTTGTGACAAGATTGATTAATTGTATACTTGTTGTTTTTCGTTGCTAATTGCTCAAAAATTTGTTACGCATGAATTTGCAATGAAAACATAATGAAATTAACTTTATTTTCATAAAATAATAAAATCAACTTTGATAATCTTCGTATTATATACAAGTTGTTGTTTGTCTTTAATCCATCGTAATTTATGAGATTGCCAAAGTATATATATATATATATATATATATATATATATATATATATATATATATATATATATATATATATATATATATATATATAGGGAAATGTTCAAATGAGAATGAGAAATTAAATAAGAATGAGAGACTAAATCTCGGCCGTTCATTTTGTAAGTGGAATACATGGATAGAGAGCGTGAGGGGATCTAGTGTGGCAGGGTGCATGTGAGAAATTTATGGGTGGGCGGTTAGGATTGAGTCTCCCATTCTCAATTTATTTAAGGTTCTCATTTGAACCTCCCTATATATATATATAGGTAGAAGTTCCATTGAGAACCATTTTTAATGCGAGAACCGCGAGAACCAATCTGAGCCGTTCAATTCCCCCTCTTTCAATGTCATTGTCCACCCATGAATTCCTCACATGCACCCTGCCACACTTGATCCCCCCACGCTCTCCATCCATGAATTCCACTTATCAAATCAACGGCTAAGATTGGTTCTCGCGGTTCTCGCACTAAAATCGGTTCTCAATGGAACCCTCCTCTATATATATATATTATATATATATATATATATATATCTATTATATATATATATATATAATATATTATATATATTTAAATATTTTAAAAGAAAATATTAAAATCGTTATTTTATATTTTGATTAGGTCACAAATTGTCGTAAAAAAGAGAGTAGTAATTAAAAATAGATTTATTCAATTAAATCGCTAACTACCCCGTCGCAAATGTATTAATTAAAATAGATTTATTCAATTCATATTAATTCACTCCTTATTTGAATTGGTATGTGGTTAATATTACCTCAATAATAGTCAAAATCTTCTCGACATGTCATTATGAAACCTTGCTTAATTAGATCATCTTTTCTTTATTAAACTTTGATCAACCAATCGAAACTATTTTCTTCCATCAAATTCAATCTAATTATACTTTTTAATCAACTTTGCTGATGTCATGGTCAATTTTCATGGCAACCCGGATTAAAACAGGCAAAACTTTTTTTTTATTTTTTTTTATTTTCTTTCGTCAGGAAATCTTCATTAAATGTTTGATACAAATGTTGGGTTTATCAAAAGACCACTTTCTGAGATTAGGATGCAATTGCGTACTAAAATATAGGTGTTTCTCATTATATGTTTGGTGAAGATGATTTATTGTTTTCTGAAATTTTATTATTATATCAATTAGCAAACTAAAGAGGTAAATTCACATGATATATCAAGGCGCAATTTAGTAATTTACAATAAAAACTTGAGAATTTCAAATTCTTGCCATTGTTGTCTTTTAATTTGTTGCACATGGGTTCTCTCTATTTTCTTACTGAAGTGAGTATGAAGGATGTGAAAAAGGAAACTTTCTTAATACTTACATAGTAAAGGTACAAGAGGATTATATACAAGTTTAGAGGAAGTTCAACTAACTAACAACTTTAACTAACTACACATGTGAAACATATAAAACAAACACACACCCCCCCCCCCCCCCCCCTTCCCTTCCCAAGTTGGCAATATGAAAGGATCACATGTGCCTAACTTATGTTATGAGCAGACCTTTAGTAAAAATGTCTGTCGTTTCAGATTTTGAAGGAATGAAGATGGGTTTAATAATACCCTCTTTGATCTTGTCACTAGGGGTGTAATCGATCCGAGATAACTCGTAAGTTACTCAAGACCGACTCGAAAAATATTCAACATTGACTCGTAGTTAACTGAGTCGAGCTCGAGCTACTCAAGTAGAAAAGCAAGCCAAATTTGAGTTTCAAACTACTCAGCTCGACAGGCTCGCGAGCCTAATCGAGTATTGAGCTAAAAGACATTTTTACCCTTTGTATACTTATATATATTACTTCTTTATCTCTAATATATATATATATAGAACCCTAAGTGCATATCTTCCCTCTTTCTTATGTGATTTTCAAATGCGCCGACTTGCTCACTTCTTCCCATTAGACCATTCACATCCGTCTCGAAGTTTTCTAGAATTTTCACTGCCACATCAGTATCCACATCATCTCCCACTACCAACATTTTCTAACCTACAAACCACCAAATCCAATCCACATCTACCCACATTAAATATTAATAAAAAATATGTATTAATTAAATGAGAGAGAGTAAAAAAGGAAAAGAAAAAAAAGGAACCAGAAGTTGTTCTCCAAACCAGGCCGGGTTAAAAGCCTCTTGAACCAGCAATGCAACCATACTCCGATGAGTACTTCCGTAAGTCAATCTTAAGCTTTGTTAATGTTCTTCAAATCTATAATTTATTTGTAATTTTGTATTCTTCAAATCTCATTGTTTTGTTAGGATTTAAGTCGAGTGTGTATGGATTTTGTAATAATTCTATTTCTGTTTATAGTTCTGCCTTTGTTTTTGTAGTTTATCGTTTGTATGGATTTCACAATATTCTTCAAATATGTAGTAATATAATCATATATCGTTGATTTTAGGTAATTTCATTTACTGCACTTCTTTTTTTTATTGTTTGTAAGGAATGCTCGTGTTGTATTTGTATGAATTTTGTATAGAATCAACAGGACCATGTAGAGCTTCTTCTGTAAACAAGTTTCATTCATATAAAAACAAACAAATTATGAAATAATCTTAATTATATTCTCAAAAACTTCATTCACAAGAAGTAGATGTGAAATTTTTAGGATTGATTAACTTGGCAAACAATTCCAATTGAGATCAATCCTAAACACATAATGTTTGTTTCTTTGTTTTAAGTTTATGTTAGATTTTAAGACAAACTCAATATACAACCGAGCCGAGCCAAGCCGAGCTCGAAAGTGTCGAGTAACTTACCGAGCTCAAGTTTAAAAATTGAAGCTCGGTTGAGCTCTAGTCAAGTATCGAGCCCGAGTTTCAGTAGGCGAGTCGAGCTCGAGCTTCACATAACTTGCCTCGACTCGGCTCGATTACACCCTTACTTGCCACGTACAAAATGGTAGTCAATTTCTGTATGTTTAGTTCTAGCATGTTGGATAAGATTTGATGCTAGAGCAATTGTGGATGCATGTCACATAGTATGAGATTAGGTGCAGAAGTTGTAATATTGAAGTCTTTAAGTAAAATGAGTAACCATGTTAGTTCACATGTGCCATCAGCTAATGCTTGATATTGATCAACCTCTGTGGAAGATCTAGAAACTACTGGTTGTTCCTTTGAGAACCAAGAGATGAGGCATGAGCCTAGAAATATACAATAGCCAGAGAGTAATCTTCTTGATTGTGTGCAATTGGCCCAGTCATTGTCACATTATGCTGATATTGTCTTCAAAATTTCTTCTGCTTTAGAGATGCGCGTAAGGGTTGATCGCTGATCAGGTAGATAAATTCTCTTGAATAGAAACCAGGGTTAGATTTATCTTTGATAAAGAAAAATTAAAAAAAAATCAATTGATTTTGAATTTTTTATATTTGCCCAATATCGGGTCACAAAAATGATGGAATTCGGTTGAGTAATATTAACTGAAATCAGACTTTAAAAATGTTAGAAATTGGTTGAGAAATAGTTAACCAAAATCGAGTCTCAAAAGAATTTGATTTCGGTTGAAAAGTATGTTGACCAAAATCGAATTCCAAAAAGATTTGAAATTGGTTGAAGTAAGAATTACCTGACATCGGGTCTTAGAATGTTGGATTTCGGTTGAAATTTTGATGACCAAATTCATGTTACAAGAATGATGAAAATCGGGTGATAAATGGCTGACCGAATTCGGGTGTGAGTGTTAACCAATTTTGGGTCTCAAGAATATTAGTAAACTTTAAAAATTGGTTGACCACTTGACCAAAAAACGGTTGACTATGAGTTTTGGTTGAAATCAATTTTTCGAAAATAATTTGACCGAAATTCAATTGATTCGGAATTTTGGTTGACCTTTTGTAACATCCTCAAAAAAGGTCTAGTCGTATACGTGTCCGGTACGATCGAATCTCGAATTTTATAATGAATATTAGAATTGTTTTATCAAGTTAATATTAAATTATTATGAAAATAAGTAAGTATTGGTGATATTAAAATAATAACGAAAATAGATAAAGTTAGTATATTAGTAAACGGTTTTGAATAAGGATTCCGGAAATATCCCGGTTAGTTGAAACGGGCAAATGAGTATTAAGTTGTAAGTTGAATAGGGGAATAAAATACCCCCTTATGGATAAATTAGAACCCAGGGTCGGTTCTATCTCCTTATCTACACAGACATACGCATACACACTTCACACACACATATCTTTTGTTTCTTGAACTTTTGAAGGAGAGATCACATCCAATTGATCCAGGTTTATTCCAACAGCAAATCCAAGCTTTAAATCTGATCATAATCTTAGCTCTATCATCTCCTTCATCTTGGTAAGTTTCTTCTCCTTGTTCTTCATGTTCTTGAGATTTAGGTCAAACGGGTCAAACCCGAATTAGCAATCAAATGTTAGATTTTATTGTTGTAATTAGTTCCTATAGTTACTATTGATGATTTGAAGTAAGAATCATGGATTAAATGTTAGTTTTGATTGAGTTTAAGTAATTTTCTTCAAATGGGTCAATAATGGTGAATTTGATCCCATGAATCAATTGGATGTTATTGGTTGAGATTATTGATGTTAATTGATGTTAAAATGGTCCTAAAGGCAATTAGAAGTGTTAGGTTACACTTCCAAGTGATAAGGAATCAATTGGAATTAGTTTGGTAGTCAAACAAGGCTGTTTTAAGGTTTCGCAGGTGCCTCTTCACGGGCGTGAAGAGGGCTTCATGGTCGTGAAGGGCTGCTGCACAGCAACCCAAACTTTGAAAAATCATATAAAATCAACCGTAACTCCGTTTGAGGTGTATGACCCGTCGTTTCGAAGCTAAGAGAGTCTATTTTCATAATATTATAATTTCAAGGGATGATATAAAAATGATTTTGGTTAAATTCCTAGTTTAGTGATGGGTAGTCATGGCAAATAGGGTGTGTGAGATGTTTAACAATATAACTTGCCTATTGAGCTCATGTGTATGCTATTATAGGGTGCCTAAACATGAATGGTGGTACTTTAGGTGCTACTTGACCTTATTGGCATTGTGTGAAGTGGCTAAACATAAGTACTCTATTATAGGTGAACACGACGATCGAGACGAGCATTATATCTGTTTACTCTAGCCTCTCAGGTGAGTGTCGGATAACATAAGAATTAATATAACTATATTACATATTATCCGAATGTACAAGTAATTCAAAGAAAGGTAAATGATATTGTTTATGCATGAAATATTTACAGAATGATCTGTTATGCAATTGATTTACGTACAATTTGAATCATGCTTATGATATGCATATGTATACATGTTATGATACCATGAATATGATAATTGGTCAGCATGAGGTCTGGTATAGCAAATGATGTTATTAAGTACATGAAATATGTACAAGGTTGATCATGATTATGATATGAATATGTATGCGCGCTATGAGGCCCGGAATGGGTCAGCTATGTGTTTGTGATCGGATCCGAGATATGGAGGCTGGTTATAGTCCTTGAACGGGGCCAGCATTTGGGATGGGGCGCTTTGAGACCTGCGGGTCGATGATACAGTCAACTACCTGGGGTTGCAAACCCATCGTTCCTCGAGCAATATGGGGATCGACTTATTGTTGTACCCCACGAAGGCTGTGGCCTGATAACGCAATGGTGGACCGCTACCCGCTCACCCACCAGCGCGGTTGATGTGTCTGGTTCCCCAGTTTGGTGTGTTGAGCCGGGTTAGCTACCCTGCAAGATTATGCTTCCTTCTGACATGCTAGCTCATCGCGAGATGCTAAGATAGCACTATCTGATAATTGATATGTGATATGTGATATGTTTGTATTACTGATTATGCTATATTATGCTCACTAGCTTTAAATAGCTAACAGATATTCTCCCCATGATACAGGTGATACTTAGACACGTGAGCTTGGGGTACCTGCTGGTTATTAATTATGCATTTGGAGGAACACTTGTCTTTGCTACTTATGTTGTATGTATTATATTAGTTTGTGATGGTCGGTAGACAATTTCAGTAACACCAACAGTTCCTTTTAGTATCGTGGCTAATTTTGCTTGTAATTATAGCCACTTTTAAATATTCCGCTGCTTATGTAACTTTTGAAAAACAGGTTTGGCTTAAGTTATGTTTATAAATGGATCCACGCAGTTTGGATTTTTAAATTTATTATTTTAAAAAGAAAAATATGGTTTCCAAAATCCGGGGTGTTACACCTTTTGGTTTAGTTGAACTTTGACACTTGTTTTAAGCTTGGAAATTGGTTGACACTAAGATGATAAAAGGAACCGAATTTGGTTGAATGAAAATTTAATTGTAGTTTGAAATTCGATTAACTTGAAAGTTTAAAGTTTAAACTTGAGTTTGTAATTCAATTGAATTTTCTTAGGTTGACCGAATTCAGTTGATGCTTTCAAACTTTGAACTTGAATTTTGAAATTTGGTTGATATACACTTTGGTTAAAATTCGGTTGAACTTGGTTGTGTTGACCATATTCTATCAAATCCTTCTTTGACAAATTTCGGTTGAAGTAATCTTGTAGAATTTTTCATATAGCAATTCCAATTTCAGCTTCGAGCCGATGAGCACTAGATTGAATCTCAATTGAAAGTTGTTTGTTTCATCAAATTTTCACATGTAATTGATTCACCTTGATAAATGAACAACTCCTAATCCATTATCTATCCAAAACAACTCCAAATCAGTTCTAATACGATCGATTTTCCGAAGAAAACTTCGAAACTCTAAAACCCTTAGATGTGAAAATTGAAAATCAAAATGCAATCCAATTGGATTGAAATCAATTCGTAATTGTAGTATATCCTTTTGGAATCATAGATCAATCCAAAACGCAATATCAAAAATACTTTTTAACTCCAAAATTTTGTTCCCGAAGAAGAACAACTCTCGGTTTGAACTTTTTCTCAAAAACTTTCAAAATTTTGATGATTCAATGATCTTTCTGTATCAAATCTTCACTCCATTAAACTCAGATATCAAGTGATTCAAGTTTTATGTGAATTTCTAGATTGAACTATGAACAAGTAAGAGAATAATATGCTCTCAATTTTCACCTTAGAAAACACATAGTTCTTATCATTAAGCTTAAGAATCCGTAACAATTAGATTGGTCATATCCCTATATATATATTGTAACACCGTATTTACTAACATTACTTTGGAATACGCGCGGAAGCTAAATCACATTAGTAATATAATATAATAATGAAAATACAACTTTAACTTGTTTGATTTACAAAACAGCTATACAGTGTTACTAAAAAACAGACTCTTTACAAAACTACAAGATATCAGAGTTATGATCAGTCCATAATTCCAGCTTCACCTCCTAACATCCACATACCCGGAATATCCTGTAAAAGAGTTCAACAGTGGGGGATTAGCACAAAGCTAAGTGAGAGTATAGATATCACAAACATACAAAGCATAAAGCCCAAACAAACAATGCTCAAACAAACAAGAGAACCGGCGGTCTTGCGGGACCTTCAACCAAATGCCGGCCAAAGCAAAGGTTTACCGATAGCCAAGTTTCAACAGACAACAATAATAGCACTTCTTGATTACAACAAATGCTCATCAAGACAATTACTAATACTGTATATCTCTAAACATAGGCCCAGCTGAATAACTACCGCCAAGCTGATCTCACAACCACATGTATATATACAGTAGAAGAGCAAACAATCAGGTGATATATCTCATACATCCAAGATATATATCCACTCACCGATATCTTCAAAAGTTCAGGTAACTCAGTCTTTTCTTACTACTGAGTCTTGTCTCCACCTAAACAAACAACTAACAATCAGTATTTGCTTAATCAATACACAATAAGCGCAATACTATAATCAAACACATATGTACATACAATCACAAGTACATATCAAATCATGTATATTCAAACCATATACCAATATTCACTATCACTCTTTACTTACTGTATTTCAGTAAATTCATCCAACTCCTTAGCTTAGGCAATTCATACATTCCTTTCATAAGCCAAGGCAACAAGTTCATGTTTATCTTCAAATCATCAAAGAGTTGATCTTTCATAACACAACATTCACCAATTCCGAGCATAGGTATTGTTTGAATTCCGATTGTGTTCAAATCCGATAGAATCAAATCCGATGAAACCAAATCCGAGACAAGTTCAAATCCGATAAAACATGAAATCCGAGAATAATCAATTCTGACTAAACTCCAAATCCGAGTAAAAGGCAAATTCCAATCTTAGTCGGATTCCGAGACAAAGCACAATCCGAGAAACATACAATCTGATGGAAACAACAAGCCGATAACATGAATTTCGATAAAATACATAAATCCGATAGAATGGAATCCCGAGTAAAGGCTAATCATCAAATCTGATAACTTATTCTCGGTTTTACACCAAATCCGACAAAAGCTAAGGCAATTAGTCCAATTCTCTCGGATTCCTAGCAAATCCGATAGTTTTAATCGGATTTCACCAAATCCGATCGAAACATACTTGAATTCCGACTGATTCATACTTATGAAATCCGAGACATTCAAAAATCATTCTAACTTCGATTTTTAATCTGATTTTAAGCATGCAACCTCATCTAAGTTTCCATAACTGAATTCTAAACATGTATTGATCATATTAAACATCAACTTCTATCATACATGCATCCTAGATCATGAATTTATCATACAATTCATTCAATCGGATTTTCACATATAAAATCATATAAATCCAAAATTAATTAACAATTAACATTTTTGATTCAGTAATCTAACCTCTTTGATGATACTGAAACTTCAATAAATCAATTTGCACAATTCAAGATCAACAAAAATCCAAATTCTCCTTCTTTCTTTCTTTCTTTGTTCTCTCGGCCGAAACACACAAACACTTACTCAATTTGCATGTAATGAGAATTTGGTGTCAAGTTTTGGTGTAATTAGGTGTCAAAACCGACACCTAAGATTCCACTCACATAAAACACAAATATTTAAGTATTTATCATTATTTAATTAATTAAGTTAATTAAACACATAAATCAAATAATAAATCAATTAATTAAAGTAATTCAACTTAATTACATTAATCCCACTAGGCCTGTAAGGAGGGTGTTACATATGTATACTTCTTGAGTATATTAAATGAATGACCTCTTATGTTTGTATTTAATACAAACTTCACCCACAATACAAACTAAATTTCTATACAATAACATCAAACAAACAGTATTAATATTTAATTATGAGTATTAATTCCATTTAATCCTTAGCATCTCAAGCCAATATATATATATATATATATATATATATATATATATATATATAAATTGGATCAACAAAGACCCCCCTTAAACAAAGTCCCCAAAGTCTCATTCCCGACCATTGGATCAATCAAATCAATGGTTAAGATCTATAATGACATTATTGTAAATAAGTAACAATTATAAGATTTAATTAGAGAAGGAAGGTCATTATGGTTAAAAACCCCCTTTTTTTTTATTTTTTTACCCATTAGATCTTTAAATGACCATAACTATTTCAATTTTTTTAATTTGAGCAAAAAAATTATACCAATCTTCTCATTTTTTAATCCTCTTTCAAACGAGACCACTCTTCCTATATTTCTGGAAAAAAAAAATCGACGAAAATGACGAAAATTATGAAAATTACGAAATTCATCATTTTCATCACCTGCTGTTATATCACCTAACAGCAGGTCCTGAAAATGATAAATTTTGTCATTTTCATCATTTTCGTCACCTGTTGTTACATGATATATAAGGGGACACGAAAATGATTAAAATGACGAAATTTTTATCATTTTCGGGACCTGCTGTTTAAGTGATATATAAGGGGACACGAAAATGATGAAAATGACGAAATTTATCATTTTCGTCAACTACTGTTAAGTTATATAGAATGGGCAGCCGAAAATGATAAATTTCGTCATTTTTATCATTTTCGAGACCTGCTGTTTAACTGATATATAAGGGGGGACACGAAAATGAAGAAAATGATGAAATTTTATCATTTTCGTCACCTGCTGTTAGATGATATACAAGGGGCACGAAAATGATAAATTTCGTCATTTTCATCATTTTCGGGACCTGCTCTTTAAATGATATATAAGGGGGACACGAAAATGATGAAAATTTATGAAATTTATCATTTTCGTCACCTTCTGTTACATGATAGATATATAAGGGGTCACGAAAATGATAAATTTCGTCACTTTTCATTATTTTCGGGACCTGCTGTTTAAGTGATATATAAGGGATGAAAATGACGAAAATTCATCATTTTCGTCACTTGCTGTTACGTGATATATATAAGAGGCAGCCGAAAATGATAAATTTCCTCATTTTCATCATTTTCGTGCCCTTGTATATCATGTAACATCACAACAGGTGACGAAAATGATAAATTTCCTCATTTTCATCATTTTCGGGACCTGTTGTTTAAGTGATATATAAGGGGACACGAAAATGATGAAAATGACAAATTTATCATTTTCGTCATTTTCGTAAAAAAAAATTCAGAAATAAAGGAAGAGTGGTCTCGTTTGAAAGAGGATTAAAAAATGAGAAGATTGGTATAATATTTTTGCTCAAATTCAAAAAATTGAAATAGGTATGGTCATTTAAAGATTTAAGGGTAAATTTTTTTTTAAAAAATGGGTTTTTTAGAAGGCTGGAACATGGCGTGGGTTTCTATTGAACCTCACCATATATATATATATATATATATATATATATATATATATATATATATATATATATATATATATATATATATAGTGCGGTTCAAACGAGAACTGTTTTTCGTACGAGAACTGCGAGAACCATTTCTGGCCAATCATTTAATTTTCTGTCTTTTATATTTAATTTAAATAGGAAATGGTGGTATAGACATTATAACATTACCCCCTTTTTTTAAACTAATATATCTATCAAACAAGAAGTTGTTAAATTATGAAAAATATACCAAATTAACAAGAAAATTATGCTCTTTAATTTAAGACCGATCTTGATATATTTTTGTTGGAAGAAAAAAAATCATGTTTTGCTGAGTTTTTTTCAGTAGAGCGACATGTGCACTAGTGCAAAATGTCCACAAGTGCAAAATTTTGCACATGTGCATATTTACATTTGTCCTGAAAAAACTAGGGAAACATGTGCATATGCACATGTGCAAAATTTTGCACTTGTGCAAAATTTGCACTAGTGCACGTGTCGCTGTACTGAAAAGAAAAACCCAGAAAACACACAAAAAAATTTTGAAAAATAATATCGAGACCGGTCTCAGATTAAAGAGTATAATTTTCTCATTAATTTGGTATAATTTTCGTAATTTAACACATTTCCGTTTGATGTATATAGTAGTTTAAAAATGTGGGGGTAATGTAAAAATGTCCAAATTACCCTTGGTTAATTAAGGTTAAGTTTGATTAGTTTAAGGTTATCCATTAATAACTATTTGGTCTCAACCCTACATCTCTTTGATCAATGCTTATAATTGGTTCTCGCAGTTCTCGTACGAAAAACGGTTCTCGTTTGAACCGTCCCATATATATATATATATATATATATATATATATATATATATATATATATATATATATATATATCCTAGCTTGTCTCTAATTGGTGTATAAACCCATGCATGCAAATAAGCTCAACAACCCATGCATACTCTCAATTGGTATGTGGGATTAGATTATTACTCTCACATGGTTAGTTCATGTGGGATTATATTATTTAGTCTTTTGTTAACTTGGTCATGCAATGTCCAAATAGAAGTTTGCTTATTCTTGAATGAAATTAGGAGAAGTGGAGTAATATATGCATTTATTTCTATTCAATTCAAGCACTGAAAATTCATTTAATGGATACTATTAGGAAGTTTGTTTGAAATTTTTCTTTCTCTTTCTTCTATAATTCTTTAAAAATTGACCAGTTTTGAACCGGTCTTTAGTTTGTTTAAAAATTTTCTTCTCTTTCGTCTATTATTCTTAAAAGATTGACGATTTTCAAATCAGTCTTCTCATATTACATCATCATTGTCGAATATGTTCGATGGGGTTTCTCTACTTTTCAATCACAATAATCGTAATTAATTGCAATAAAATAAGATCAATACCTACATAATTTGGTAAACGATCCAAAGGCCTTGATGCGTTTGAGAGACTTCATGATTTGGAACTTGATAATCGTGAGTCGGAGACTTAGAGTAGCCTTATAGAGACAACGTACTCTAGGAGACTTGGATTGATGGATGAAAGTTGAACTTCACGACTACGATTTGCCTAATTAAGAGCCTTCTACTGAGATATTTCTTTGAGACCGAGATTTACTAGTGAAGCTTTGGTTTTTGGGGCTGCTAACTATCGAGGGCTAGATGATATATGGTTGGGGCCGTTGGGGGGCTACTAAAGTACTTACTATGTAGGCCTGTTGAGGATTGAATTATTAATGTTCTTTATATTTGTGAAAGCGTTTCTTTGTCCCATCTTTTTGTTATTCAAATAATCTGGACACAGCTTATTTTATATGTATGATGAATATGATTCTTTCACAAGTATTGTCTCAAGGCGGTGCCAGAAAAAATGCTAAGCGGGGTGAATTTTTAAAAGTCTTCTTAAATAGCTTTTTAATATAGACAATAGATTTCTAGCAATAAAGTTTAATAATCCGAACTTCAAAAACTTCAAATATAATTTTTTCTAAACAATACATTATTGTAAATAAGATCTTCATGTATAAGAAAATATTTTATTTTAAAAAAGGCTATTGGCCTAACAATATTTATGGATGAGGAATAAAGCTCCCTACATGAGATTAATGGCGAGAATACATATTCATGGTTGGGTAATGAGTATTAGGACTAAAATGTAGGTCATCCGATCAAATCAAATCAAGACCTATGATTAAATCTCTCATTCTTACTTAAATATATATTCTTATTTGAATTATATATATATATATATATATATATACATATATATATATATATATATATACATATATATATATATATTAGCAGTGTATCCACGCAATGCTGCGATGATAAATAGTTTCTGTTTTTCAACATATCGTTTTCAAGAATGTAACGCGTGATTCCATATCACGAAAAAAAAATTCAGCAACATGTCCGTTTTTTTATTCAATTTTTCTTATATTTGTATCAACTATTTTATTAATTTTGAAAATAAATTCTAAAAAAAATTAAAAAATTAAAAAAGATTTATATTTATGAAATAAGAAGAGAAAAGTTAATAAGATTTTAAAAATTATATTGATGTGAGTGGATAATTGTGTTTGTGTAAGAGAGTGTGTTAATGGGATAATATATTTTAAATAAACAAAAAAGTAAAATTTATTAGGAGAGAGAAATAGTTAAAAATTGAGTGGATGAAATTAATTTAGATAAAAAGAAGGGTGAAGATTAGAGATTGACATAATTTTTAGAAGTTCTTAAAAGTTGAAAGTAGAAAGAGTGTTAAATGGTTTATAGAGTAGTATATATATATATATATATATATAGACAAAAGTTCATGCGAGAACTGTTGTTAGCGCGAGAACCGCGAGAACCAATCTAAGCCGTACAATTCTCCCTCCTTCAATGTCATTGCCCACCCATGAATTCCTCACATGCACCCTGCCACACCCTATCCCTCCACGCTCTCCATCCATGATACTTCCCATATCCAAGGAACGGCCGAGATTGGTTCTCGCGGTTCTCGCGGTTCTCGCACTAACAACGGTTCTCGCATGAACCCTCCCCTATATATATATATATATATATATATATATATATATATATATATATATATATATATATATATATATATATATATATATATAGGGGAGACGAAATTAAATGAGAATCAGAAATTAAATGAGAATGGGAGACGAAATCTTAGCCGGTCATTTTGTAAGTGGAATTCATGGATGGAAAGCATGGGGGAATCGAGTGTGGCAGGGTGCATGTGAGAATTTCATGAGTGGGCTTGAATACGGTTAGTAACATCCTCTTATATCCTCACTGATCTGTGTCGGATGAAGCCCAAGTAGCTAAAGGACTTTTGTGGTCTCAAAAAGTGATCCCTTATATATCCTGGCTATCATCATTTCCGGTCTTGCTGAAGTGGCACAAAAGAAACTCGGTCTTATCTCTGATAATCCGTTATTCTTAGCCATCTAACACTGCCCTCCACTGCTCTAATCTTGTGTTAAGCTCCTATTTCGAATCCGAAACCAAGACAATGTCATTTGCGAATAACATACTCCATGGGACAATTCCTTAAATTCCTCTTGTTAGATCTTCTAAAATGATTGAAAATGAGGGGACACTAATATATCTCCTTGTTATCTTTCTATTGTCTTACGTCCTCCAAATAAGTTCCCTAGGGACGCTATAGTAAGCTTTCTCTAGGTCTAAGAATACAATATCTAGATCCCGTTGTCTTTCTCTATGTTTTTTTATGAGGGTTCTAATTAAATGTACAGCTTCTATCGAAGACCTCCCCGACATAAACACGAATTGATTTTCAGAAACTCTAGTTTCCTGACGTAGCCTATTTTCTATCACCCTCTCCCACAACTTGATAGTATGACTAAGAAGTTTAATATCACGATAGTTCCCACAAATTTGGACGTCTCCCTTGTTCTTAAATACTGGGATAACCACAATACGTCTCCATTCTTATGGACTCTTAGTTGTTCTAAAAGTTAGATTAAAAAGATTCGTTAGCTAGTTTATGCCGGCTCTCCAAGGCACCTCCACACCTCGATAAAATTGCACAAGGGCATTCACGCTAGAATACATTTTCAAATTGTGTGTGTGCATTAATTTCCCAAATAGTAATAACAAAATAAAAAATTAACATTGATTCTTGTAAACATAATTAATATATTACATGGAAATCTAAATCATTCTACTAAATTAATAACATGCCAAAAGAATAACATGCCGATCACTTCATATATATTTGTGAAGAAAATTATCGTAAAGATTAATTCAACATTGAACTATTTGTTAAGGTAATTGAGATATCATGTGTAATACTAATGTAATGCATAGTGCTTACCACATGGTTAAATCCTTTCACTCATGTATAACATGCAAGCTTCATGTCAACTAATTTGGTCGATTAGGAATTCACTTACTCGAGTTATTCCTTAACGCATGATGTCAGAACCCGAAACATCTTAAAAGCATAGAAAATTAAGGTCAGGTGGCCTCTGATTTTATAGTCCTCCATTACAAAAAAACTTTTGTCATGAAACTTATTCAAGTTTATTATAAGTACTCTTACCGCTTGTTTTTTACACCAAACAATCAAAATCTATTTCTAATAGAAACATGAAAGACATAATACAACTATTGTTTGAACATCCTCAACATACATAATTAGTTTAGAACAAAGACCAAGTATAATTCTTCAATCGACACCACCATATTGTAACGACCCTCCTAGTTCACTAAGTTTGCTCGGGATTCCAAAACATTCACAAAATTCATGAAGGCTCAAGACACATGGAGAAATCTAGAAATATCCCCCTTGTTCTAAAGTCCTAGAATGGCATGGATAGTTGAATGGAAGGATCTAGATAAATGTGTATACTTGTATATTTTAGAGATATTTAGAAAGTTCTTATGAGGATGTGTAGATGCCTATAAATAGGTGTGGTGTCATTTGTTGCAAACAAACTCCAAAGATAGTCGTAAAAATTCTCTTGTAAAGCCCTCTTAATAGAAGCTTTCTTGTTCCATATCTATTGTTCCCTTATCGAGTTTTATGAAATTAATGGGTGAAAGGCTGACCTTGGTCTAGACTAAGAGCCACATGTAATCTTGTAAAGAACAAGTTTGGGAGAATTTGCTCTAATGTGTTTATGTTGAAAAGTACGTCTTTAATTACGTGGTAAATATGGAATATTTATTTGTTACAACCCAAAGAAAAATCACACCGCTGACACCGAAAACAAACATCTACAAATCGGTTTTATAGCCTGCCCCGTAGATGCATCCCACAAAATTATGAAATTCATTTTCTTCCACAATCACAAGCATCATGGAACACTTTCATTCACTATTAACAAAAGAGTCAACAACTATTAATCAAAGAGTAAATCATTTGAACAAAAGCAAAATCCTAGAACCTTTAAAAGGAACAAATATTATTTTTAGTACTTTCAACAAAAAAACATTACTGGAATGCACAAGGCCTCAACATGTTTATAAAATCTAACTTTAAACATTAGGTTAAACTTGTGTAGCCATCCCCACTATTTACTATATGAAAATAAAATAAAAACCGTTAAAATCACATGAGTCCATGAACAATATCGTGCGAGACCTTATAAATTGATTTTATACTATAACTCATTTAGACCAATAACAAAAAATTAACAATGTGCCTATATCATTAAGTTGTCGTAAGGACTCCATCTCTTAAATAAAGGTTGTTTGTATATGGCTCGTCTTTTTTTTATTAGTTTTACCGACATGTGTTTATTGTGATTTACGTATGTATATCATACCTTTAAATAACAATTCATGTTTTCTCTAGTTCAAGTTTTTTCCTAGACATTGGTATTTTCAAAATATTTTATGTTGGTTAGTCTCAAAACTCTTTTCACTTTTGTTTGATGGAAAAGTATACGCTCTCTAACTGGTGTTACCTGTGACCGTTTCCGAAGTAACCCCAATCATGTTATTCGCGCTATTTCTTTTTCATTCACGTGTTCTCTTGGCCATTCCTTAATTGAAACCTCTGAGACTTGAACCATTGACTTTCCTTATAGGAAGCAAGAGCACAAACCAGTGACCCTCCAAAGTGATAGTTGGTAAGTTATCAAATGTTAGTTTGACATATATACAAATAGTTTAAATATTATTAGTTAGAAATATATAAAAATGCTCAATACTGTCATCAATGTCGAAATTTCAATTTATTGATCTCATTATGTGTGATGCAAAGGTTGATGTTTTTAATGAAAATATAAAATGTTGGTGATATTGCTAATAAGAAACTAATATTTTGTAGAAAACATACTATAATCACTTGATAATATGATATTTAATTCTATCCTCATAGGTCAGTGTCTCACTTCTTCAGATACAGTACGTGGTCCAAAGCAACAATGTACATACTTGATTTACTAGTGAATTGGTTCAAAAATCACAAGACTCTCTCCATTATCACATGATCACAGATGTTTGCTACCGTCCGCCAGATAGATATATATCCAAGATTACTTATCATCAAACGCATGCTAATAAAGAGACATAAATGTCAGGTTAAATGCAACATTGTTGTTAAACCTGGAAAGCTCGTTTTCTGAATATTTTTGTCACTTCCTTCTTTTCCATTGATACAATGACATTAAACCTATTCATACCTATGACAAAGCAAAAATATTAACTTAGGGTTGTCGGAATAAACTGAACCAAGGAAAATGATAAATTCAGGGTTGTAGATATCGGGTTATTGGTTATCCGGTATGTGCTAATCATGTTAATTGGATAGCTTGTAGTGGTTAATATTTTTTAATTTCACTTTACCACCTTGAACATTGAAAGAAACCTACTATACCAACAATCAAGAGTATGGTTTAATGGTTTTTATATAATACGTGAAGGAACCCATTTGGCCATTTGTTTGATATAACTTTGGAACATGGAAGAAACCTCTTTGTCCATTTGTATGATATAATAAAGATCTATATAAGAAATAAACCATCAAGAAATTTAGAACTAAAACCTGAAATGGTTAATAAAAATAAAAAGTAAACTTGACCTCTACAACTATACACAACCATAAACCTTTTGTAATTGATGATTCATTCTTATCCATTTTATTGTTAACCCTTTTAGAAAACACAGAAGTATGTTTAAATTCATCAATAAAATATCCCGCAACAGCAGCCCAGCATTGGCCAACAACAAAAAAGCAAAACTTATATAAAATCCTAAAAAACACTTATTCGGCTCAACTCGATTAAGACCTTATACGAACCAACCGAGTAATCCCCGTTACCAAATAGGTCTATTTCTTATTCGGTGCTTTAATGGTTTACCGCCATAAATAAAATACATGAACAACCCAACCCCTTTCGGCGCACTTACCATAAGAAAGAGCAATGGAAATGGTGTGTGATAACAAGCTTGACCCAGTCCCCTTTCGGCGCAATTCCTTCACCACCACAAGATCGCGTAAGCATACACTACATAGGTTCCATTGCCTATTTCATATAAACGGAAATAGAAAGGAAAAAGAGTAATGATAAGACTTTTTTTGTTATTGATTAATTAAGTTTCTAAAACTAAATTTCTTGCTTAAAAGTTTGAAAAATAACCTTCGCATTGGCTTTTATAGCTGAGTTGGTGCATCAAATTAAATAAATATCTCTTCGGCTCCCGAAACCTTGTCCTCCTGAGGCATTATCATCACTTGCTTCTGAATCCGAAAATAGACAAATACTCCATTTAAGTTTAATACACTAAAACAAAAATTGTACACGCTTTTTTCATCACACTACATGAAAATGTGAAGATTATTCTAATGGTAGTCACAGTTTTAAACGTGTAAATTTTTACACCTTTATAGACATGGAAAAGATTAAAAAGCTTACATGTATAATTGCGTAAAAAATAGGGATTTGATCGGGTCCTGCCGTTTTTCCCCTCCCCATCTTGCGTAGCGCACTTCTAACTTCCCCGGAAGAGATCCTAGTACAATAACAGTTGTTATGAACACAAGTTCCTGCCTCGAAGCTCTCTCCACTACCCCTCGTACTATCCTTGTCTGCTGGTTAGATAAATGGAGAAATTATATGCCTCATCTACGCCTAATTTATCTGTCATTTGAAAGAACTCTCCCTTTATCACTTTTGATACACTAAAAGCTTCCTAGATCTCTTTTCCTCCTCACCCTTACTTAAGCTAATTTCAAGATTTCGTTTTGCCCCTCTTTAGAGTCTAATCTATTGTACAAGTCTTCAAGCTCTTTATTTTTCCTGAGCTACAGCTCTTTGCTTCTCTTTTACCTTCTTTATACATATTAAAAGCTCTCATCTCATCTTCTCCTCCACTTTCCCTAGCTAGGACTAACTTTTAAAGCAAGATTGCTTTCTTTTAATCTTAACCTAGACCTCATTGTTAAACCATGATGATTCCCTTTGAACTCGCATCTTGCATGAAGTGGATCCTAGGGTTTCTTTAGCTACCTCTCTAACGCTATGCGGTTCCATACCAAGTTTGCATCCCATTGATCTCTACAACGACTTTGTTTCTAAAGTCCTCTTTTATCTCCCCTTTAGGTTTCTCCACAAAATTCTAGGTCTACCCTTCATTTGACATTTAGAACTCCTTTCCTAAAAATGATATCTAACACTAACAAATGATGTTGTGAGGACCCAGACTCCTGGGGGAGGACCTTACCATCTTTGCAATTACTAAGGTCCCTTTTACGCACGAAAAGGTAGTCGATTTGTGTGGTACGTCCTCCGCTAAGGTATGTGATTAAATGAGCTTCCCTTTTCTTGGAGAAAGAATTTGTGATAGCTAAGTCGTGAGTAGACGCAAACTCCTGGTAAAGAACGCTCTTCTTTGTTCCTCACCCCATAGCCAAAACCTCCGTGAACGCCTAGGTACACATCTTCTCCTACTCCTATATGACCATTAAAATCTCTTCTATATATAATAGTTAATCATCAGAAAACCCCCTTACAAGATTATCTATGGTCTCCCAAAAGCTAATCTTTTCTACTTCCCCCAAACCCACATGAGGTACATAAGCACTCACTACATTAACCACAAACTATATAAAAATGAAATTTCACAATATTGTGTATTGGCGTTAAATATTGGTATTATGTCTCTTTATTTTTTGTTTGGGTCACATTGCACAATAAAATGAGATAACAATTGAGAAAAGTGTAATGGTTGTCATTCGTTCATGTTGATGTCAAAGCTCCATAATTAACAAATGTTTAATATAAACATTATCATACCATATTTACTTTTTAGATTGTTTGGATGTTAGTTGAAAATTTTAATTTCTATATATAACCAAATATAATAAACGCACAAGAATTTTTAAAACAAACTTTCACTATTTCAATGCTAATCATTAGGTACTATCCGTTTTATTTAGAGTATTTTCTTTGAAAGTTAGTTTTTGTATTTTAATATTCATCTAATTTGTCCGTCACAGCGAGCGGGTCAATGCACTTCGTTATTACTATCACATCACCCGGTGACGAAAAACTTTTGTCACTAAAAAGTGATCAAAGTTACAGAGTCATCATTAATCTTTGTGACTATTTAATATAAAAAATTATGGCTGTCGAACCGAACAAACACGAACGGGGTTTGTTCGTAGTCGTTCGTTAAAATTAGCCGAACAAAATAAACAATAGTGACGGATAAACGAATGGATTAAGTGTTCATGTTCGTTCGTTTAACTTTAGCCAAATAAATAAACGAAAACAAATGATAAACAAACGAGCTTTTGTGTTTAATTATTTAAAAGATTGGTTAGTTCATGTATATTTTTGTTCGTTCATATAAATGATAAGCAAACATAAATGACGGAACACATACACATTGTATATATAAACACCCACACAAATATATACACACATAAACGAACGGATAACCGAATGTTCACAAACATAAACGAACGAACGAGGACTCTGTTCATGTTCGTTCATTTATTAATCAAAATAATATGATATTTTGTGTCATAATACGTCCATTACATTATTATTACTATTATAATAATTATATATAATATTGCTCGATGTTTGACTTACTGTTAAGTTCATTGGAGAAAAAGTTCTTAAGGTAATCAACAAGAGCTACCCTTGTAAACTTTGCAGGCGTCTCAGAAGTGACTAGGCTTGGTGCTGGTCCAAATTTTACATCGAAATTCGGGAATAAAAATGTGGCAATTGACAATCTCTCCTTCTCCGAGTTCACAATTGCTCTATGCTCGATGCTTCTATATTCTCCATTTGTCACAATCTAAAAGTGAACACAATTGATCTAAGTTAATTATCGATCATCAGCCACATATTTCTATATCTTAAATTAATGATGTCTATTCTCATGTGAAATCAAACAGCATTTGTGCCCGTGGTAGCCGGTGTTCATGATGATTTCAAACACACACACACACACACACACATATATATATATATATATATATATATATATATATATATATAAGTGATAATTAGTTAAAGGGTTAAAGTTGCTTAACACAAACAGACTTTTCTCAATGTTCTGATATGACACATTAACTTTTTTTTACACATATGGTCATTTAACTTGTAAGAAACCTATTATTATAGCCATTTTGGTGATTTTGACATGCAATAGCAGGTCACCTTCTTCCCCAATTTCCTTCACTTCGAATACAAACTTTGAAGCCAAAATTCTCCTTGTACACTTAACAAAAATCAATTATTCCTGACTCTATGGAAAGGTAATCGAGTTGTCTATCAAGTAGTACAAAAAAACCGAATAAAAACGAGTTTAAAATGTGTCAATTCATCGAAATACCGTAAGGGTGTCGAATTGGTATTTACCGACTTTAATTAGCAATAACTTGGCCTACACTTGATGGTTTTTCATGAATTTGGTGTCCATTGAAAGGTAAAAAGATTATCTACGACAATCTATAAAAAGAATGACGTAAAACGATCAAGAATCGAGCAAAAAAGCAATCTTTTTTCTGCCCTGTTTTCGGAAGAAAAAAAAACCCAAAAAAATGAGACTTTGAGCTCGAAATTCTCTCTCAATACTTGACGAAAATTCATGAATTTGGTGTCATTTGAAAGGTATAATGATATATTACAAGATTCTACAAAAAAATCACAAAAAACAACCAAAAATTGACCCAAAAATCGCAAAAAAGGGGCTGAAACCGACTTGGCAAGTTGCAGGTAGCGTTTTGGCCATATCGACACGGTTTTGGTAAGTTAAATGGCCATATGTGTAAAAAAAAAAGTTAATGTGCTATATCAGAACATTGGAAAAAGTCTATTTGTGTTAAGCAACTTTAACCCTTAGTTAAAAGAAAGACCTCTAAGATATCTCCAACATTAACAATGAATGCGTTAGGAAGTGGTTTAACTGAGATCCAAATGCCATCTTTTTTTATTTGGAGACCTTCGACTTCATTGATTTGAAGAAGAAAGGTGATCCCAACAGCATCAGAGTGAGGGGTGAGACCAATAACTTGGTCAGGTTGTGGACAAGGTGGGTAGTAGTTCATCCTCATTGATTGCATTCCATCCTCAAACAATACCATCATGTCCTTTTTTTCCATCTTCAAAGCTTTTGCAATGTGGAAAAGAGTTTTTAGAGCAGTGTTTTTAACTTCTCTTGAATATACTTCCAAGGTGTCTCTATTTAAAAAACATTAAACAAAAAGCAGAAAGCAACGACCGTTAATAGTTTAAGTGAGCCAATTTTATTCATCACAAAATAACTATACGTAATATTATAATGTTTACTTATTTAAAGTTTTAGAACTTGGTAAAAGATTTCAAAAAAAAAAAAAATTTACATGATTTTAAAAAAATGTATTAAAAGTATAGTTTCTTTTATTTAGGCTTTAACATTACATTTATGCATGCGCTTGACCAGCCAATTTTATTCATATCACTACAAGAAATACAGGTTTTTGCGGCGACACCCTTTTGCGGCGACACATGTCGCCGCTAAAACACAACTACACGACAAAAAAGTGGGCCAGTCTCGTCAGAAAAGTGAGCGTCGCCGCAAAAAGCCTTTTTTTTTGTAGTGTATAGTTTCCGTGTCGTTTTTGTTCATAACCTTTTTCTTTAAGGTCACATTTAAACAAAGAAAAAAAATTGGTGTTACACCTTTTTAGTCTATGTCTTCCAACACTTCTCTTTTTACATTCATATCAAAATTTACTTAGAAAATAAGAAAATTAGACTTATTTTTCAATCAAAGGTGATCAAAACATAAAGTAGAGTTTGAAACTTATAGATTAGCTAGGATGTTTACACTCGCCTCATTTGTAATGAAGGTGATTTGTACACAAATTTTTTTTCCATTCATAACAAAATATATGTTACTCGATAACTTTAAATATGTAGATGAGAAAAACATATCACATATTTGTAAGGATATAAATGTCATGGTTTTATAAAGGACTAATTTTTATTATGTGCAAATCTCTCCTTCATTATACAAGGTTTATTTCTAGACCCCGGTTTTAGTAGTGTTAAAAAAACAAATACCAGTTTTTTTTAAAAGTTATTGTAAAGACACGTGTTTAAAAAAAATCCGTTTTTCTCCTTAAGGATATCTATACATGTCAAGATGTTCATTGTTGACTTGATATTTACACCTGTATGGTCAGTCTACGAAAATTATAAAGATGTACAACTTCTCATTTATTCATGATAGAGACCGATTGTGAATGCTCTGAAGCAAAGATTAATATGCGAACTTAAATAGATTAGAAACCAGTTCAAAACCGGTTTGTAAATATGTATGACTTTAGTTTGTTAAATTTAGATCCTAAAGTAGTTAGATGAAGTGGCTAGAAAAGGTGATGCAAATAACCTGAAAGGAAGAGGTAGTTTGGGAAACAAATGAGGCTTCCGAATATTATGTGGGAGAGTAATCATGTAAAAGAGATCACCCCAATCAAGCTTTTGCTCCTCAGACACAACAAATGCTTGTCCAAATCCCTCAATATCTTCTTCACTTTGCCAAAACTTCTTCTTCTCCTCCATTGGCATCTTGAAGAATTCTTGAATATCTTCCTTTACTTTATCCAACAATGAAGAACTCACCCCATGATTAATCATCTATCATGCATCATCATTAAAAATAATTCACAAGCCTTGAAAAGTTTCTTGGAAATTAAAGTAGAATAATCAACTTGTCAAAAGTAGTGATCTAAAGGGTTTGAATCTTAATATATATGCTCATCTAGCCGCTAGAAGGGGCCAAACCTTGCAAAAAGTTATAATAATTTGTTCATGAACCAAGTACCTGAAAGAATCCCCAATCTTTACAAGCAAGGTGTAGCTTTTGTAATTCACTATGATCAACTGAGTCGTCTTGAGATGATAAGCGTTCCATGTGGATTACAGGAACTTGATTCATGTTAGACGGTAGCCATGGTACCATCGGAGGGTCCTGATCTGGACGAATGTATCGATGGGGAACCTTGATAAGTGGTTCCTTAGCTAGTTCTTGTACACAAGGTGTCAACAGTGAACCGCCAAAACTATTTCCCTTTTGCTCCATCCTATTTCTTTTACTTGATAATATATGATCTCTCTCTCTCACCCTCTATCTATCTATATATATATATATATATATATATATATATATATATATATATATATATATATATATATATATATATATATATATATATATATATATGTGTGTGTGTGTGTGTGTGTGTGTGTGTGAGTGAGAGAGAGAGAGAGAGAGAGAGAGAGATTAACCTATATATTTTGTTGAAAAGAAGTTAAAAGATCGAGTCAAATAATGCAATTTAATTTTCTTTAATAACATTTAGGGATGGCAAAATAAAACCCGTATCCTATGGGAACCTGATCTCCGATCCTGATTTGACCGAGAATCCCAAATAGACCGTAGATGGGATGGGGACGGAGATTCCCCTAATTTAGAAACGGGGATGAGGATACCCCTAAGTTCACTGTACCCGACCCGACCCCGCATATATATATATATATATATATATATATATATATATATATAGAGAGAGAGAGAGAGAGTAAGGTTCTATATAGAAACTTTCTTAAACATAAAATCTAAAAAAACCTTTCTATAGATGACACGTGACATATTGTTTAAGAGAAAAAATGAAAATTAAAAAAAACTCGCCTTCACCCTCCGTGACCACCAAATTTTTTTTAAGAAAACCTCACTTATTTTAAATAATCATATCTCGTTCGAATTTTAAGAATTTTAGCAAAAAAATTATATCAGTAGATTCAGTTTTTCATCTTCTTTCAAACAAGATCGGGCTTGATATATTTTTGAATTTTTTTTATGAAATGCAAAGTTTGCATTTTGAGCTAGGTTTCATTGTAAATGCAAAATGCAAAAAATCAAAAAATACAAAATATGAACATGCATGTCATGCAGATGCTTTCAAAATACAAAATGTAAACCCAAAATGATTCAATGAAAATGCAGCCCAAAATGCAAATTTACACATTTAAAACCAAAATGCAAAGTTTGTACACAAACACTACAATGCAGCCCAAAATGCAAACGAATTTTGCATTTAAAAAAATAGAAAAATATGGGAAAGATGGTCTTGATTGAAAGAAAATTAAAAAAGTAAAAGATTAGTATAATATTTTTGTTTAAATTCACCAAACTTAAAAAGTTATGAAAATTTAAAGTTTTGGTTTTTTTATAAAAACGTGGGTTTATTGGGGGTGGAGAATTTTTCATGTTTGCCCTTTAACTTGATAATTAACAGATGATAATTACAATTATGTCATCTTTAAATTTCATCTATTGATTTTGATGATTTAATAGTTCAGATTGGTTCTTTAAATTATTTGTTTAAGGCCATGTTCTTTATTGATACATTATATATATATATGTGTGTGTGTGTGTGTGTGTGAGAGAGAGAGAGAGAGAGAGAGATTAACCTATATATTTTGTTGAAAAGAAGTTAAAAGATCAAGTCAAATAATGCAATTTAATTTTCTTTAATAACATTTAGGGATGACAAAAAAACCCCGTATCCGATGGGAACCTGATCTCCGATCCTGATTTGACCGAGGAATCCCAAATAGACCGTGGATGGGATGGGGACGGGGATTCCCCTAATTTAGAAACGGGGATGAGGATACCCCTAAGTTTCCTGTACCCGACATATATATATATATATAGAAACTCTTTTAAACATAAAATCTAAAAAACCTTTCTGGAGATGACACGTGGCATATTGTTTAGGGGAAAAATGAAAATTAAAAAAAAAACTCGCCTTCACCCTCCGTGACCACCAAATTTTTTTAAAAAAAAACCTCACTTATTTTAAATAATCATATCTCGTTTGAATTTTAAGAATTTTAGCAAAAAAATTATATTAGTAGATTCAGTTTTTCATCATCTTTCAAACAAGATAATGCTTGATATATTTTTTAATTTTTTTTTGAAATGCAAAGTTTGCATTTTGAGCTGGGTTTCATTCTAAATGCAAATTGCAAAAAATCAAAAAATACAAAATATGAACATGCAGGTCATGCAGATGCTTCCAAAATGCAAAATGTAAACCAAAAATGATTCAATAAATATGCAGCCCAAAATGCAAAATTACACATTTAAAACCAAAATGCAAAGTTTGTACACAAACACTACAATGCAGCCCAAAATGCAAACGAATTTTGCATTTAAAAATATAGAAAAACACGGGAAAGATGGTCTTGATTGAAAGAAAATTAAAAAAGTAAAAGATTGGTATAATATTTTTGTTTAAATTCACGAAACTTAAAAAGTTATGACAATTTAAAGATTTGTTTTTTTTATAAAAACGTGGGTTTATTGGGGGTGGAGAATTTTTCATGTTTGCCCTTTAACTTGATAATTAACAGATGATAATTACAATTATGTCATCTTTAAATCTCATCTATTGATTTTGATGATCTAATGGTTTATATTGGTTCTTTAAGTTATTTGTTTAAGGTCAGGTTCTTTATTGATACATTATATATATATATATATATATATATATATATATATATATATGAATTTGTATCCAATCTAACTTTCTTACATTAATAATTCATATGCATATCAATAAGATTGTTTTTTGTTTTAACATACATGATCGTCTCATAGATTTATCAAACAAAGAGAACCAAAAAATCTAATGCAATGAAATGACTAATATTTTTTTTGCATAATCATCTATGAATGTATAAGTGTTTTTCATTGACATATATGTTTGAGAAATCATCTATCTGATTGATAATGTTATGTGTATTATCATTAACAATTTATTTTATGAAGATCATTATCTATCTTACAACACTATAAAATACTTAATTAATTGCATTTTGATGTGAACCGGTTGGATGTGTTATGTTAGATTTGTAATTCTAGTTTTAATTTGTATGAAAATACACATGTATATCCATTTAGAAACATCGATTTTGTAAACGAATAAAAATCCCTAATTCTTTGCAAGGATCCCCGATCATCGAAGGGGACGGGAATGCAAGTCGATTCCCCGACGGGGACGGGGGTATGAGGACTAGGACTTGGCCGATCATTTTGCCGTCATATACAATACTGCCTAGAATTCTTTAGAAGCTTTGGTCAATGCTTTTGTTGAAAGACGATATATATATATATATATATATATATATATATATATATATATATATATATATATATATATATATATATATATATATATATATATTATATCTATACTACATTATAAAGCATTTTGCACTTTTGCTTAAACTCTTAAAAATTAAGTAAGATGAAATTACTAAAATACACTCATTTAAACCTAAAAGGAAGCAACTAAATGGACTTACTTATATTCTTAATTACCATTATAATAACTAAACATTCCATAATAAATAATATTTTAAAAAGTCAAATCAACACAAATTAATTTGTAACCTATAAAATATTATAACAAATTGAATAAAAATTAATAAATAGTTAAAGCAATAAAGAAATTGAAAAGAATAAAAAATATAGATGTTGTGGATGAAAATTATTCAACATCATCATAGTGCGTAAATATGATACCTCTACTTAATAAAAAAATAGACATGTTATCGAGTGAGAATTATTTGTCGCCGCCGCATTGCGCGGGTACTATGCTAGTATATATATATATATATATATATATATATATATATATATATATATATATATATATATATATATATATATATATATATAGGGTGAGGATCCAATAGAAATACTGCATCTTGTGAAACACCGCGTCTTATGTATAAAATCACTGCATCTGACTTAAAATTGTTGCATCTTGTTTAATAAACATAAAATACTATTAAAACTACTACATCTTTGTTTAAAGGATTTAATGATTTCTTATTTAAAAAATAACTGCATCTTATTTAAAAACAATGCAATCTAAAACATTCCACATTTCAAACAAAAATTATCTACTTTGAAATCATTAATTTGATATTTTTGCTGCAATTTGCATAGATACAGCCGTAATTGTTGACTTATAGATCTTCAATATACAATAAATCAAATATATTCATGGAATCGGAGCGACCTCAATCGTTCGCACGTTTGCAACGAGATGTCGTTCGCATTTGATCCCCAATCTATATACATATAGAAAAAAAAAGTTCATGCGAGAATCATTTTTAGTGCGAGAACCAATAATTTCTAAAATAATTTCTTGATGGTGTGATAAAATGTACGATAGTTTTTTTCTCTGTGTCATGGATAGTTTATGGCTTTTGATTAAGATGTTGCAACTCAAAATGGCCAAATGGGTAGGAGTGGGTTATGGGTCAAAGAAGCTTGTCCCGGTCTAAACAGGTTCCTTTTTAGTGCCCTTTAAAACAGGTCCGATCATGTTGACTTGACATGTCAAGAAATTATTTCAATCGAGGGTATATAGTGTTGGGTTAATCGGTTCGGTAGCTCAAGGTTAGTGTTATCGTATGCATGGTTGGAATCTAGGAGTTCATAAGAGTTTATTATATATGGCCATATGGGTTACGTTTTAATTAGCTTTATTTAATGTTTTATTTAATGGTTGTAGTTCTAAATTAGTTCTATTATGACCGAGTCTTATGGGAGTTGCTTCTTTCGGTTATTAATAGGTAGGGAATGCCCTCTTTTTATGGGTCGTGTTATTGCCACTGTCAAAATTTTACATCCACGGAAAAAGAAAGTATTTTGACATTTATGCCCTTTCTGAAACAAGCACACGCAGATTACATCGGAGCTTATTTTTTCGTTAAAGGTAAAGTTGCTGTAGGAGTTTCACTAATCACCTTTTGGTCTTGCCGGAGAAGTAGTTGCCACTCGACTTCACTAGATTCTTCGTCTTCATTAGTCGTTGTTCAGTTTCGCCGGAGCCTTCGTATATACCCGTCGCCGTTTAGTTTCGTTATAGCTTTGTTCTTCACTAATCGTCATTTGGTTTTACCTAAGCTTTCGTTCTTCACTAGTTGTCGCTCAGTTTCGTCGGAGCCTTCGTCTTCACTAGCTGCCGTTAAGCTCCACCAGAGCCTTCTTCTTCACCGGTCGCCGTTAGATTTCGCCGGAGCCTTCGTCTTCATTAGTCGCTGTTCGCTTTCGCCGGAGCCTTCTTCTTCACCGGTCGACGTTTGTTTTGGCCGGAGCCTTCGTCTTCACTTATCACCGTTCGGTTTCGCCGGAGACCTTTACTTCCCTAGTAGTTGCCGGAGTAATCATTTCACTAGTTTCCGTTTAGTTTCGCCATAGCCTTCGTCTAGTCTCTACTTGATTTCCCCGTATAAATCATTCTTTACTAGTCTCCGTTTCTTTTCACCGGAGACTTCGTCTTCGCTAGTCGCCGATTCAGTTTCTCAGTACCCTTTATCTTCATTAGTTGCCAATGTGCAAGCGTCCTCTGTAATTAATTTAATTAAAGGTCTCTCTTTCCCCTGTAAAATAAAATAAGGGGTAAAAGTGTCAAATGACATTAGGTTTCAGTGGATGAATATTATAAATTGAGAGAGAGAAGACACAATAGTCTATTGGGTTGTTCTCACAAGCAGAAAGTCTTCTGCAAAGTTATTGCTCATTTCCTTTTTTCTTCTAAGTACAGCAAGTTGTTTTTTTTCTGTGATTTGAGGCTTGATAGCCATTAACCAACATATAATATTCCTAATATTCATGGATAAAACTAAAAATACAACTTTTCCATAAAATATATTCCGACAGAGACAACTTTACTAAACAAGAAAAACAAATTCAGATACATGGAGTGCCTGAGAATTTTAAAACATGGTGAACATATATTTCATCCTATAAGGAAAAAGCATAATTACCTGATGCCAACGTCTTCTTCAACTAATGTGACCTTGATCCCGATGTTTCATACGTGTTCACTATTCTGATAAAAAACAGAATATGAATCTGTATAATCTTAATAACTAAATAAGATATAAAGAATCAAATTTGGATTAATCAAACGATTAGCAATTAGTATAACATTGATCAATGATGTATGATATCATCATCTTTATTTATAGGATTTTTTTTACCAATTACAGCCTCATATTTTACAAATCTATATATATATATATATATATATATATATAAAAGGCATGTAAATTTTCCAAAAATAACCATTAATTGAGTATTAATTAACCAATCATAATCTTTAATTTCAAAATTATTCAATTTCAAAAACAATTTTAGAAGTTTTTAAGAAAATGTGAGGGGTTTTATAAAAATTGTATATTAATATAATTAATTATACGGTGTTTATACATTATGTTTAGTAACTTGTGATACATGTTGTTTAGAGAAAAAATAATTATATATTTACGATCGTCTCATTTTTATCTACGTTTTGGTATAAATATTATTGTAATATGACACTTTTTTAAAATTAGTATATTTTTATTTTTTTTGTTACCATTAATAGTAGTACTTCAAAAAATTTAGTTATTGCTTTTGTTACAAATTCTGACATATGTAAATTTTTGGTGATATTTTATTATTTTTATCTCAAAATTTTAATATCTCAAAACACTTCTGAAACACTATTACACTTATTTTACTATACATCTTATAATTTCATACCATCAAATTTTATATTTTTCTTTAAACATTCCCGTGTTTTTACACGGGGCAATAAACTAGTTAAAAAAAACACTTGATGATTACCAATAACAACATTCTGCTTTCAATATATTACTTTTCTCATATCAAGTACGATTATTTAAAATTGAAAATAAGTTTAGATAATAATTTTTTTTAAATTTTCAAACTATCCATATTTGTAGGTGATTAGTATCGGTAATTATCTAAAAATAAAAAATAATATATGTTTATTATTCCACGGTATATGCCTAAATAGTGAAATTAAGTTCAAAAACATATACAATTATTTTATGTTGCTTTCAATGGTGATTTTTATTTTTAAAGCTGACAATGATATAGTGGAAAACAAGATATATTCACGTTTCTAAAAAACATAAAAGGTGAATCTGATCACTGTATGTTTGACAGTTTAATTTTCAATACATTAAAAAAACCTAAAAAAATTTAAAAGTAACTTTAATTAATCATCTTCGTGTTTATACACAGGTGTTAAGCTAGTAATCGTTATTCTTATAAACAAAACAACTCTCCCCAAATCATTGATCGAACGACGCGTTTAAAACCCTGAAAAGATAGCAAAAACATTATCATTTAGCAAGTGAGAAACAAATGATGTATTCATTATTATTTATGAATTCATTATTCGTTATTATCAAAGCAAAAGATTAAAATGCCTTTCTACGACAAAGCAAACTACCACATCAACAATTTAGTATGTTATTTATAGATTTAGATATCAAATCAATGGTATAGTTATGTAGAATTTGCATATTTTTTCCTATTAGTGAAAGGAAGTTAAAGTTGGTGAGTTCTTGACATTAGTCAATAGTACGTAACATGACAGGCTAAGAAGGTTAAAAGAGGATCAATTCCTCATCCTAAAATCCCCAAACATAAGTGGTGACAGGTGATGAGATTGCTTATTTCACAGTTTCAAAATATGCACAATCGTTACCCGTGGTATGTAGTCTTGAAGTTTAAAGTTACCATTTTCTTCAGACTAATTCATAAATTTCCATTTGTTTTTAGCATTCTTTTAAAAATCAGCTGAAATCAATCATAAAAGATTAGAGGTGCTCACAAAAATCAAACTACATAAATTCTACTTCTATGTGTGTACATAGAAGTAGAATTTTTTTCTTCAAAAGCATGCTGAGAGACCCTAATCTTCAAACCCACCAATATCAAATAAAATCATCCCCCAAAAGGCCAAAACTTACATTTTAGTAACTCTGGACTACAAAAAACCAATTCCAAAATGTAAGAATCAATTTTAACAAAAAAATAGTACTAATTCACCTTAATCATTGCATACAACATAAAATCAAATGTAAATGATGGAAGAGCACAAACCACTTTTCCATCCATGAGGAATAGGGAGCTCTAACAAAACAAAATCCAGACGTCACCATTTCAACATAAAAAAACCTTATGATTCTTCATCTCTTCAAATCACTTTTGTTGATTACAAATTCCATGCGTTTGAAACTTAATCGGCATGACTGGCCACCATGAAAGCCCTTATTCGAAGCTTGCATGTTAACAGGATGTAAGGAACTATGTGGTTCAAGTTTTTTTCTTTTTAAAAATCATCGACGTAAAAACCAATTAAAAACACAATTTAGAAAGTGGGTTTGTTTCTTTGAACATGTTCTAACCAAAATCCACAGACATACACGGATTTGAAGCAGCAGCCAAAAATAATTGATCAATGATGACTAAACCTCAAAATTATAAAAGAAAACCTTACACAAGAGAGAGAGAGAGAGAGGCTACAACGTTGAGGAAGAGTGACAACGAGAGGTTTCAACAGAGCCGATGGCTGGAAGCGGGGGGTCGCTCACATACCTACAAAGAGACATGAATTTAACTCAAATTCTACATCGGAAGAACCCTTAGATTAAAATAGTGAAAGGAAAAAAAAATGAAAGGAAGCAGAAGAGAGAGAGAGAGAGAGAGAGAGAGAGAGAGAGAGAGAGAGAGAGGGACCGATGGGAATTGTTGGACGACAAAGCGTGAGTAGCTTTGGGAGTATGGGGCTACATAGGGATGGATGAAAGACACGCACGTAATTGAAGCAGTTTTAAACAATTGGAGAAGTTAATAACATTTTGGAAATAATGTCTTAGTGTGAGTATATTTTAAGTAATAAAAAGTTTAAGTAAATTAAACTAGTGAAATGGTTAAATATTGTATAGATGAGATTAGTTTACATAATAAGAAGGGTGAATATTTAATTTTGATTGAATTTTAAAAAGTTTTAAGAGCAAGAGAAGAGAGAGTTTTGTATGGTTTATATAGTAGTAATATATATATATATATATATATATATATATATATATATATATATATATATATAGAGAGAGAGAGAGAGAGAGAGAGGGTAAGGTTCTATATAGAACCTCCCTTAAACATAGAACCTAAAAAATCATACTGGTGATTACATGTGGCATATTGTTTAAAGACAAAAATGGGAAAATAAAAAAACGGCGACCAGACCCTCCCCCAGCGACCAAACACTTTAAAAAAAAACCCCACTTATTTTAAATAATCATAACTTGTTCGTTTTTAAGAATTTTAACAAAAAAATTATACCATTAAATTCAGTTTTTCGTCATCTCAAACAAGACCAGACTTGATATATTTCTGAACTTGTTTTTTTTTAATGCAAATTTTGCATTTTGAGCATTCTAAATGCGAAATGCAAAAAATCGAAAAATGCAAGTCATCCATATGCTTTCAAAAATGCAAAATGATTCAATGAAAATGCAGCCCAAAATGTAAAATTACATATTCAAACCCAAAATGCAAAATCCGTTCACAAACACTACAATCAGCCCAAAATGCAAACAAAATTTGCAATTTCAAAAAAAATTTAGAAAAAAATGGGAAGAGTGATATTGTTTGAAAGAGGATTACAAAACTAAAAGATTGGTATAATCTTTTTGTTTAAATTCACAAAACTTAAAAAGTTATTACAATTTAAAGTTTTTGAGTGTATTTTTTTTTTAAACGTGGGTTGTTGAGGGAGGGAAAACTTTCCATGTTTGCCTTTTTACTTAATAATTAATACATGCTAATAACAATTATGTCATCTTTAATTTCACCCATTGTTTTTGATGATCCAATGGTCCAGATTGGTTGTCTAGGTTCTTTGTTTAACAATGGTTCTTTATTGATGCATTCTCTCTCTCTCTCTCTCTCTCTCTCTCTCTCTCTATATATATATATATATATATATATATATATATATATATATATATATATATATATATATATATATATATATATATGATCAACTTAAAACCACCCCTTAAACATAGAACCTAAATAACCAATATGAACCATTGGATATTTATGATCAAGGGTTGTGATTAAAAGTAGTATATATATGGAAACTAATAATTAATTAACATAAAAGATTTGTTTAAAGGGTAATTTAGGAACTAAAAAAAAAAGAATTACCTGCATGGCCTCCCCTCCTAAAGTCAATCCAAAGTTTCCATATTTTATTTAAAAAAACCCAATAATCTTTCTAATGATCAAAACTATTTCATGTTTTCGATTTATAACAAAAAAAATATAACATTAGGTTCAGTTTTTCTTTCTCTTTAATTCAAGACCAATCTTCTCATATTTTCTAAAACTTTTATTTTGAACATGCAAATGCGAAAATGTAGAAACCCATCAAATCAAGAACGAAAAAGCAAATTCCTAGTATAACAAGAACGAAAATGCAAAAACCCATCATATCAACACAAAAAATTCAAAAACCCAGCATAACAAGAACGAAAATGCAAAAACTCAACATATTAAAACGAAAATGCAGAAACCCTCATAAACCACAATCGAGATTAAGAACTCAAAATGCAATTTAGATGAAGAAGATAACTAAAATGCAAAATTGTGAGTTCTTCATCTCGATTGTGAGTTCTTCATCTTGATTTTGCATTTTTTGGGTTTAAATATGTAATTTTGTATTTTTGTGTTTGAATATGTAATTTTTATTGTGTATGGATTTTTACATTTTTGGGTTTAAATATGTATTTTGAATTGTGGGTTTGTATTTTTCATTGATTCAGATTGTGGTTTTGCATTTTCATTTGCTAATTTAGTGATGTACCAGAATGTATTTGCATTTTGCATTTTCGTTAGTTGTATTTTGCATTTTGGAATGAAACCCAGTTCAAAATGCAAACCTTGCATTTTCAAAAAAAGAAGTTTCAGAAATATATCAAGCCTGGTCTTGTTTGAAAGAGGACGAAAAACTGAATCTAACGATATAAATTTCTTGCTTAAACTCTAAAAAACGAATAAGTTATAATCATTTAAAGATTGATGGGTTTTTTTTTCTAAAAAACGTTTTTCCCTGGAGTGCTTAGAAGGGGCGCGCGTGAGTGGTTTTAGGGGTGTTCAAAAAAACCGTAAAACCGAGAAACCGACCTGCCCCGCATGAACCGAAACCGAAAAAACCGATACCCGAAAAACCCGTAACATGAAAAACCCGAAAATTAGGGTACCCGTTAAACACGGGGGGGGGTTCGGTTTTTATAATTTGATATCCGCGGGTACCCGCCCCGCCCCACATTATTTTAGATTATATATATATATATATATATATATATATATATATATATATATATATATATATATATATATATATATATATATGAAATAACAAGCTAATAGAAAACCGAAATTCCTCAAAACTATCTAACTTACTTCTTGTAGCCCCCACCGTCCCTCCCAATTCTTTTTTCTGAGTTTCCAAATCGAGACTTTGCAAGCTAGCAACAATCGACAGTTCAACATGGAGACACTAAATCGATCAACAGTGTCAACTTCAATCCTATCGGGTTTTTTCTCTACAAGGCTCTTATCAAAAGAGTGATTTATTCATTATTATTATTGACGTGTTTCTACCATTGTTTATTGTTTTATTATGAATCTAAATGTGCTGAAGAAAGAAAAAAAACTTAAAACAACATAAGTTAGGGTACCCGTGACCCGAACTGTGGATACCCGCCTCCTATAGGGTACCCGCACAATGGGTACCCGCTGTTTGCGGGGCGGTTACGGTTCTTAAAATTAACTACCCGCCCCGCAGTGGCGGTTTACGAAAAATCTACTACCCGCCCCGCCCCGCCCCGTGAACACCCCTAGGTGGTTTTTTTTCATCTTCCAATTTTACCCGTTAGTCAAATTGCCACTTGTCACCACCAGAAGTGGTTCTTTAGGTTCTATGTTTAAGTGAGATTCTATATGTAACCTTACCCTCTCTCTCTCTCTCTCTCTATATATATATATATATATATATATATATATATATATAAGTAAAAGTTCAAACGAAAACTGTTTTTCGTACGAGAACCAGAAAACCAATCTGAGTCATCCAATTCCTCCTCTTTCAATGTCGTTGCCCACCCATGAATTCATCACATGCACCCTGCCACAATTGATCCCTCCACGCTTCACATCCATGAATTCCATTTTATCAAATCAACGGCTAAGATTGGTTCTCGCAGTTCTCGTACGAAAAACAGTTCTCGTTTGAACCATTCCCATAATATATATATATATATATATATATATATATATATATATATATATATATATATATATATATATATATATATATATATATATATATATATGGGAAAGATTCAAATGAGAATGAGAGACTCAATCTCAGTCGTTCATTTTGTAAGTGGAATTCATGGATGGAGAGCGTGGGGGGATAGAGTGTGGCAGGGTGCATGTGAGGAATTCATGGATAGGCTATGTGATGGGAAGATGATCTCATCAGTTGAAATTTGATGAGACAAAGTTAAGTTTGTTAGATATGTTCTAGATATAACTTAAACAGAATTATGAGGCTTGATCAGACTGAACACGTATAGTGTTTCAGACTGAGCATAAGCTGTATATAGGCTGAGCATAAGTTGTATATAGGCTAAGCATAAGTTGTATATAGGCTGAGCATAAGTTCGATCAGCTTATACTATATCTTAGTAAGATTATTACTATGTGTGATAATCTGTGTATGTCACCTAAGATATATTGAGCTTTCAGCTTGATGTGTTTCAAGCTGAGTGACTCAGCGTATATATTGAGTCAGCTCAACAGAGTTGCTAAATAAGTTCTAGCTAACTCTTAGGACTTCTAAGGATGAGTTTATTAATATACGTGTTAGTTCATGCTGGTTTTCGAGTGTGTTCTTTAAGAACTCAGCTTGATGAGTTTCAAGCTGAGTAACTCAGGCCGAGTAAGAAGTCAGTCTAAAGAAAATTTAAATATGTTTTAAATTTATCTTTTTAATTCTCTATATCTACGGGAAGGATAAGAAGACTCTAAAATCAAGATTGAAGATTGAAGACTAAAGAAAAGAAGATTCAAGGTTCAAGATTCCGAGTTATCCGGTAGTTAGTTAGCAAATTAGGATTAGTCCAGTTTGTTAGGAACCGTAGGAACAGGATTATAAATACTTATCTTCCTGATAAGTTTAGAGGTACGACTACAACGACGATTACAACTAAGTGTTGCAGATCCAAATACCTCACCTCAACCGTATGTGTAACGATTCTTGAATCACTGTTTGTCAGTTCAACGTGATCAAGATATTCACAGATTTCCAAGCTATTCGTGTGTTCGAATACTCACATTAATTGTGAGATTGGTAAGTATTCAATCTGTGATTAAATCCTCGTCAGTATCTATAATCATAAGTTGATTATAGATAGCTAAGTTTGAAAGATTGAGAGATTTATATTAGGTGTTTACATATCAAGAGTTGCTCACTTGATAGAGTATGTAATCATCTTCTTATTAATGAAAAGCAAAGCATTCGATTGTGGTTTGATTTACTTTGTGTAACACTTTATTTTGATTTGTTTAATTTCGGCAGAAAATGTATTCAACCCCCCTTCTACACAGTTGTTGCTTGTTGTTACTCTCTCTCTCTCTCTCTCTCTCTCTCTCTCTATATATATATATATATATATATGATCAACTTAAAACCACCCCTTAAACATAGAACCTAAATAACCAATATGAACCATTGGATATTTATGATCAAGGGTTGTGATTAAAAGTAGTATATATATGGAAACTAATAATTAATTAACATAAAAGATTTGTTTAAAGGGTAATTTAGGAATAAAAAAAAGAATTACCTGCATGGCCTCCCCTCCTAAAGTCAATCCAAAGTTTCCATATTTTATTTAAAAAACCCAATAATCTTTCTAATGATCAAAACTATTTCATGTTTTCGATTTATAACAAAAAAAATATAACATTAGGTTTAGTTTTTCTTTCTCTTTAATTCAAGACCAATCTTCTCATATTTTCTAAAACTTTTATTTTGAACATGAAAATGCGAAAATGTAGAAACCCAGCAAATCAAGAACGAAAAAGCAAATTCCTAGTATAACAAGAACGAAAATGCAAAAACCCATCATATCAACACAAAAAATTCAAAAACCCAGCATAACAAGAACGAAAATGCAAAAACTCAGCATATTAAAACGAAAATGCAGAAACCCTCATAAACCACAATCGAGATTAAGAACTCAAAATGCAATCTAGATGAAGATAACTAAAATGCAAAATTGTGAGTTCTTCATCTCGATTGTGAGTTCTTCATCTTGATTTTGCATTTTTTGGGTTTAAATATGTAATTTTGTATTTTTGTGTTTGAATATGTAATTTTTATTGTGTATGGATTTTTACATTTCTGGGTTTAAATATGTATTTTGTATTGTGGGTTTGTATTTTTCATTGATTCAGATTGTGGTTTTGCATTTTCATTTGCTAATTTAGTGATGTACCAGAATGTATTTGCATTTTGCATTTTCTTTTTGTTGTATTTTGCATTTTGGAATGAAACCCAGTTCAAAATGCAAACCTTGCATTTTCAAAAAAAGAAGTTTCAGAAATATATCAAGTCTGGTCTTGTTTGAAAGAGGACGAAAAACTGAATCTAACGATATAAATTTCTTGCTTAAACTCTAAAAAACGAATAAGTTATAATCATTTAAAGATTGATGGTTTTTTTTTTTTCCAAAAAACGTTTTTCCCTGGAGTGCTTAGAAGGGGCGCGCGTGGGTGGTTTTTTTTCATCTTCCAATTTTACCCCTTAGTCAAATTGCCACTTGTCACCACCAGAAGTGGTTCTTTAGGTTCTATGTTTAAGTGAGATTCTATATGTAACCTTACCCTCTCTCTCTCTCTCTCTCTCTCTCTATATATATATATATATATATATATATATAAGTAAAAGTTCAAACGAAAACTGTTTTTCGTACGAGAACCAGAGAACCAATCTGAGTCATCCAATTCCTCCTCTTTCAATGTCATTGCCCACCCATGAATTCATCATATGCACCCTGCCACAATTGATCCCTCCACGCTTCACATCCATGAATTCCATTTTATCAAATCAACGGCTAAGATTGGTTCTCGCAGTTCTCGTACAAAAAACAGTTCTCGTTTGAACCATTCCCATAATATATATATATATATATATATATATATATATATATATATATATATATATATATATATATATAATATATATATATATATAAAGGGAAAGATTCAAATGAGAATGAGAGACTCAATCTCAGTCGTTCATTTTGTAAGTGGAATTCATGGATGGAGAGCGTGGGGGGATAGAGTGTGGAAGGGTGCATATGAGGAATTCATGGATAGGCTATGTGATGGGAAGATGATCTCATCAGTTGAAATTTGATGAGACAAAGTTAAGTTTGTTAGATATGTTCTAGATATAACTTAAACAGAATTATGAGGCTTGATCAGACTGAACACGTATAGTGTTTCAGACTGAGCATAAGCTGTATATAGGCTGAGCATAAGCTGTATATAGGCTGAGCATAAGTTCGATCAGCTTATACTATATCTTAGTAAGATTATTACTATGTGTGATAATCTGTGTATGTCACCTAAGATATATTGAGCTTTCAGCTTGATGTGTTTCAAGCTGAGTGACTCAGCGTATATATTGAGTCAGCTCAACAGAGTTGCTAAATAAGTTCTAGCTAACTCTTAGGACTTCTAAGGATGAGTTTATTAATATACGTGTTAGTTCATGCTGGTTTTCGAGTGTGTTCTCGAAGAACTCAGCTTGATGAGTTTCAAGCTGAGTAACTCAGGCCGAGTAAGAAGTCAGTATAAAGAAAATTTAAATATGTTTTAAATTTATCTTTTTAACTCTCTATATCTACGGGAAGGATAAGAAGACTCTAAAATCAAGATTGAAGATTGAAGACTCAAAAAAAGAAGATTCAAGATTCAAGATTCCGAGTTATCCGGTAGTATGTTAGCAAATTAGGATTAGTCCAGTTTGTTAGGAACCGTAGGAACAGGATTATAAATACTTATCTTCCTGATAAGTTTAGAGGTACGACTACAACGACGATTACAACTAAGTGTTGCAGATCCAAATACCTCACCTCAACCGTATGTGTAACGATTCTTGAATCACTGTTTGTCAGTTCAACGTGATCAAGATATTCACAAATTTCCAAGCTATTCGTGTGTTCGAATACTCACATTAATTGTGAGATTTGTAAGTATTCAATCTGTGATTAAATCCTCGTCAGTATCTATAATCATAAGTTGATTATAGATAGCTAAGTTTGAAAGATTGAGAGATTTATATTAGGTGTTTACATTTCAAGAGTTGCTTACTTAATAGAGTATGTAATCATCTTCTTATTAATGAAAAGCAAAGCATTCGATTGTGGTTTGATTTACTTTGTGTAACACTTTATTTTGATTTGTTTAATTTTGGCAGAAAGTGTATTCAACCCCCCTTCCACACAGTTGTTGCTTGTTGTTATTCTCACCAAGGGACCAATAACTGGTATCAGAGCAGGCTGAACGATTTCATAAGTTTAAAGTTCAAGATTCTGAGAAGGTTTACAATGTCTACAAGCAATAATTCTTCAAACTTTCCACAGATGTCTGCCAAAGGCTGTCCCGTATTTGATGGATCTGACTATCCTATGTGGAAGTTCAGAGCCATGTTGTTACTCAAGTCCATTGACAATCTTATGTACGATGTCACTACAAAAGGACCTATCATCCCCAAGATACTGTCAGTGATACGTCTCCACTGCTACTGCACCACCTTGAACTGGCTGCTAGACCGCCTAAGGATTAAACATAGGATCAAAACTCGATCCTCAATGTGTGTGTGTATGCGTCTCCGCCGACCACCACCTTTGGTGGTTCGGTGTTGCCTTTGCGCCGTCGATCGAAAACCCCAAAAGGGAGGGGGAGTCGGCCGCCAAATCGAGAGAGAGAGAGGAGAGATGTAACACCCTCTTTACCGGCCTAGATTAATTAAGGTAATTAAATTAATTGATCTTGGGAGTTATATTTAATAGTTGTTTGTTTAATTGGTTTATTTTATTATTTATTTGGAAATTATAAATTAATAAAATGATGGGGGATGTCCTTTGGTTGGGTTGGTCACGCCTTGTTTAGGCAACCACTCTCACCACCATACTTCATTGTGTGTAAAACTAGACAAAGTGTGTGTGTGTGTTTGCTTGGTTGCTCTCGGCCGGGAAGGAGAAGAAGAAGAAAGAAAAGAAAAATCGAGCTTCTACCTTGTTTGCATTTTAGTTGCTTATTTGATATCATCATAAGGTTAGATTACTGAAATGTAATTGTTGATTGTTCTTTAATTTCAGTTTTGTATGTATCTATGAATTCCGATTGAAGCATATATGATGATTTGATGATCATAGGACGTATGCATGTTAGATTTTATGATCAATATGTGTTAGTTATATGTTTAGAATGATTTCTGGAAACTTGTATAACTTGAATACATGAAATCAGTTTAGAAAATGAAGATTTAAATTGATTATGTGCTGAGTTATGAAGGAATCGGAATTCATAAGTATGAATTAGTCGGATTCCACCTCTTGCTCGGATTCCGACTAGAATTGCTCAGATATGATATTAATTCGTGTAAAGTACTCGGATTCCGCCTTCTACTCGGATTGTGACCATTGATCGGAATTGTATCTTTACTCGGAATCCGACTAAAACTCGAATGCCTTAATACTTTACTCGGAATCCTATTCTCTCGAAATTGGACTTTTACTCGGATTATGCCTTTACTCGGATTTAAATTATGATTCAATCGGATTTGGTCATTTATTCGGAATCCGCCTTTGCTCGGATTTGAAATGATCGGATTTGGTATATTCGGATTTGGACATTATCGGATTTGATGATTTAAAGATAAACATGATTTGTATATCTGTTTGGGGTTTATGTATGATGAATATATATATATATATATATATATATATATATATATATATATATATATGAAATTGTGTACATACATGATTTACATGGATAAATATGATATTTATTATTGGATCAGTATTATGAATTGAATACTGACTTGGGTTACTTCAATCTCAGGAACTGGGAAGACTCGGTGAATTTAGTCATCTGAGTGTGCCAAAGTTTTGAAGACTTTGGTGAGTGGATTTATATCTTCGGATATACAGGATTCGATATCCTATTTGGAATGCTCTTGTTTGGATTGTATATACATGTTATTTGGAGACCAGTTTAGTCTGGGCCTTTGCTTAGGGGTGTAACTTATCAGCTCTTGGGGTGCATTTATTGTACTCAAGAAGACTGGTGTCGTTATCACTGTTAGCTGGGTTATCGGTAAACCTTGGTTTTGGCCGACCAGGGTTGTAGGTGCTTGCAACACTGCCGGTTCTCCTGGGATTCATGAGCTATTTGGTTTGGGCATATTTGCCTTGTGTATGTTTAGATATTTGTTCCCTCACTTAGCTTTGTGCTAATTCCCCACTAGATTGTTTTGCAGATCTTCTGAGGTGATCTTGATGCTTCGGACTGGGAATATGGACAGACCAAACTCTGATGTCAAGTTTTTGAAAGAGCCTGTTTTGTATTAACACTGTATAGGTTTTTGTACATCAAACAAGTAAAATCTTTTTGTACCTATTATGTAATTAAGATAATTATATGTAATTAGCTTCCGTGTGCAGTATATATTATGTTTAAAAAGTACAGTGTTACAAGTTGATATCAGAGCCCTGGTTTGAGGATTTGCATGAATGATTTGTGCAATACTTGAACCGAGGCTCTGGTCAGTCCAGTATTCCCAGGGTGGGTAATTGGTAGTGTAGCTTTGATGGTGGTTAGTGTTTATACTAACGGATTATATCTAACAATTGGTGAGATGTTGTGTATAGCATAGCAAATGGCTGATAACGTGAACCAGACAACTACCCCTGCGTCCCCCCGGAAGAAATCACCAGTCCTCCACTGCAGTCAATGAGCAGCACCACAGAGCCGGTACTTCTCACAATGATGAGTCTGATCAGCAAGACTATGTGTTGCAATTGGAAGATACTCTGCAAAGTTTGAGAGATCGGGTTCAGGAGTTGGAACAGCAGCAACATCAGACACAGTTCTCTTATCAAACTCAGACCACTCATTTGCCCAGAGAGTCAGCTGTTTTTACCCAGTCAATACCACCTGTATCACAACCCCAACAGCAGTACCAACCACAACAACAGAACTTTTTCATTCCATGGTACCCAACTCAAGGAGGCTCTAAACCGAAAGGGCAATACAAGGATTTCATGGGTTTCCAACCACCTGAGTATTCTGGAAGCTCAAACCCAAGTGATACTTTGAGCTGGTTAAGGGAGATGGTGAAGGCTTTAGATGCCTGCAATTGTGAGGAATTCGATAGGGTTATTTTTGCAACTCGGAGGCTGAAGGGTCAAGCTGCAACCTGGTGGGATTCTCTAACTGCTCATCTATCCAGGGAAGTGGTGAATTCTGTTACTTGGGATCAATTTCAAACCAAGTTTTGCGAGCAATTCTGTAATACCTATGATTTGGCTAAGGTGAAGCGGGAGTTCATGGATCTAGCTCAGGATGACAAGATGTCGGTGGATCAATTAGTTGCAAAGTTTAACGAAAAGCTGAGGTTCGCTAAGCAATGGGTACCAGATGAACCTTCACAGATAGATCATTTCGTTCAAGCACTGTTACCGGAATATCGGGGTAACACCCGGATGGCAACATCGTTGGTACAGGCGTTTACTGTGGCACGAGCTGCTGAAGGTGACGTGAAAGCTCGGGAGAGAATTAATCGGGAGAAAGGGTCGTCTCACAGGTCCGGTGGAAATCAGAGTGGGAACAAGGGCAAGTGGCAGAATAACCAGAATCGGGGTGATCAAAAATTGAAAGGTTCGGGGTCATATCAGAACAATCCGTGGTGTAAACCCTGCAATGCTAGTCATACTGGTCTGTGCACATCACAGACGAAACGGTGTTTGTGTTGTGGTGGATTTGGCCACGAACCATCAGTTTGTCGGTTTAATACAAATGTGTGCTGGAATTGTCACGAAGAGGGTCATAGAGCTGGAGCTTGCACTAAACCGAGGTCAAAGGGGACGGGGCAGGGGCTAGCCAATGTCGGGGGATCGTCTTCTGCAGGTCAGAAGAGAAAGGTTGCACCTTCTGCGGAAGGGAGAGCCTTCAAGATGACTGTTACAGAGGCTGCTGATGATAGTGATGTGATCACGGGTATGTTTATTGTAAACTCTGTGCCTGCTCGTGTGTTGTTTGATTCTGGTGCCAATAGATCTTTCATGTCTGTATCTTTATGTGGCAAACTGAAATTACCTGTTACTGTTATTGCTTCTCCCTTAGAAGTAGAAGTAGCTGATGGTAAGTTAGTGCCTGTAACTTCTTCTGTGACTGGGGTGTTTATTGATATCGATGGTACTAGTCTGCCTGTAGATTGCTTATTGATGCCTATACCGGGGTTTGACTTAGTACTAGGCATGGATTGGTTAAGTCACCATAGAGCTAGTATCCAGTGCCATAAGAAACTGATTACTATTCCTTTGGCTGACGGGTCGCATGTCGTAGCTCGTTGGGATAGATCTCGATCTTCTTTTCCTATCATCTCGTATATGAAGGCTAGAAAATCTCTAGCTAAAGGGTGTGCGTCTTTTCTGGCTTACGCCGTTGATGTGAAGAAAGAAAAGCGACCTGTTACCGATGTTCGTGTAGCCTCCGATTATCCAGAGGTATTTCCAGATGATCTGCCAGGGTTACCACCGGTGCGGGATGTGGAGTATAAGATAGAATTGGTACCGGGTACCACACCGATTGCGAAAGCTCGTATCGTTTGGCTCCATCTGAGATCCGGGAGATGATGACTCAGATACAAGACTTGTTTGACAAGGGGTTTATCCGTCCGAGTTCTTCGCCGTGGGGTGCACCAGTATTGTTTGTAAAGAAGAAAGATGGAACTCTTCGTATGTGCATCGACTATAGGGATCTGAATAAGAGAACCATCAAGAACAAGTACCCGTTGCCCAGAATCGATGATTTGTTTGATCAGTTACAAGGGGCTTCTTACTTTTCAAAGATTGATCTACGATCCGGTTATCATCAGGTCAGGGTAGCAGAGGAGGATATTCCTAAGACTGCTTTCTGTACTCGATAAGGTCATTACGAGTTTTTGGTGATGCCATTTGGTTTGACGAATGCTCCTGCCATATTTATGGATTTGATGAATCGTGTGTGCAGACCTTTTCTAGATAAATTTGTCATTGTGTTCATTGACGATATTCTGGTGTATTCAAAGACAGAAGATGAGCATGATCAACACCTGAGGCAGGTTTTGGAGATTCTAAAACAAAACAAATTATATGCCAAGTTTTCAAAATGTGAATTTTGGTTGCGAGAAGTTTAGTTTCTAGGGCATGTGATTTGTCAAGGAGGTATCAAGGTAGATCCGTCCAAGATTAAGACAGTGATGAATTGGAGTGCTCCGAAATCACCAACTGAGATAAAGAGTTTTCTTGGATTGGCGGGTTATTATCGCAGATTTATTAAAGATTTTTCTAAGCTTGCCGGTCCGTTGACTAAGTTGACTCGGAAAGATGTTCCTTTTCAGCGGGGTTCATCTCAGGAGGATGCTTTTCAGACTCTGAAACAGTTGTTGTGTCAAGCTCCTGTTCTTTCGTTGCCAGAGGGTTTAGAGGATTTTGTTGTGTACTGCGATGCTTCTCACGCCGGTTTGGGTTGTGTTCTGATGCAGAGGGGTAATGTAATTGCTTATGCTTCAAGGCAGTTGAAACCAAATGAAAGAAATTACCCGACTCATGATTTGGAATTAGCAGCTGTGGTATTTGCGTTGAAACTGTGGAGACACTACCTGTATGGAACCAAATGTATTATATGCACTGATCACAAGAGTCTACAGTATGTGTTCACTCAGAAGGAATTGAATATGAGACAGCGTCGTTGGTTAGAATTGATCAAATATTATGATTGCGATATTCAGTATCATCCTGGAAAGGCTAATGTAGTTGCAGATGCACTCAGCAGAAAGGGATCTTCGGATACTGTAAAATTTATGCGATTGGAAATCAAGTCTGATTTAGTGGATCAACTTCTGGCCGCTCAGTTTGAAGCTTTGAAAGATGAAAATCTAAAGGATGAACAAATGGTTAAACGACAGCATGAGTTAACTTCTGATTCGCGTGGTTTGAAGGTTTATTATACGCGCGTATGGGTACCGAAATTTGGTAGCTTGAGGGAATTAATTCTAAATGAGGCTCATAAGTCTAGAGTGTCGATACATCCGGGTAGTACAAAGATGTATCTTGATTTAAAGACTCGGTATTGGTGGCCAACTATGAAAACATATATTGCGAAATTTGTTGGGATGTGTCACATCTGTGCTCAAGTTAAAGCCGAATACCAGAAACCGTACGGATCATTGAAACAATTGGATATACCTGAGTGGAAGTGGGATCACATTACGATGGATTTTGTAACTAAACTTCCACGAACTCAACGAGGTCATGATATGATTTGGGTTATAGTTGACAGATTAACCTTGAGTGCTCACTTTCTTGCTACTGCTGAAACTACACCTTTAAGTAAACTAGCTCAATTGTACATTGATGAGATAGTATCTAGACATGAAGTTCCATTGTCCATTGTGTCGGATAGAGATTCGAGGTTTGTGTCCAACTTCTGGAACAAACTGCAGCAGGAATTGGGGTCCAGGGTAAATCTGAGTACAACTTATCATCCACAGACAGATGGTCAATCAGAGAGAACCATTCAGACTTTAGAAGATAATGCGGGCATGTGTGTTAGAATTTGGGGGTTCATGGGATTTCCATTTGCCTTTGGTTGAGTTTGCTTATAACAATTCCTATCATAGTAGTATCAGTATGCCGCCGTATGAAATGTTGTATGGTCGTCCTTGTAGAACTACGACTTGTTGGTTAGAAGCTGGGGAAAAGCAATTTGCAGGACCTGATATTGTACAGATGACAGCTGATAAGGTTGCTATTGCTCGTGAGAAATTAAAAGCTGCAAGGGATATACAGAAAATGTATGCTGATCCGCGTCGTCGACCAGTATCATTTGTTGAAGGAGAAATGGTTTATTTAAAAGTATCTCCTTGGAAGGGTGTTATCAGATTTGGTAAGCGCGGGAAGTTGGCTCCCCGTTACATTGGTCCCTTCAGAATCAAAAGAGTGGTTAATGATCAGGCTGTTGCTTTGGATCTTCCTGATGAACTAGCTGGTATTCATGACACTTTCAATGTATGTTATTTGCGCAAGTGTAATGTAGAAGATCAGACGCAGGTTCTTACGATTAAGGATCTTCGTGTGGATTTGAATCAAAAACTTGTAGAAGAACCAGTTGAACTGTTAGATCGAAAGGTTACAAAGTTGAGAAAGAAGCAGATACCGTTGGTTTTGGTTAAGTGGAGACACAGTTTGGGATCTGATTTGACTTGGGAAACTGAATCTGACATGAGGAACCGTTATCCTTCCTTGTTTGAGCGCGATGAGATTCCAAGGACGGAATCTTCTTAAGGAGGGATGATTTGTAACACCCTCTTTACCGGCCTAGATTAATTAAGGTAATTAAATTAATTGATCTTGGGAGTTATAGTTAATTATGAGTTTACTTGATATTATATGTTATTTAATAGTTGTTTGTTTAATTGGTTTATTTTATTATTTATTTGGAAATGATAAATTAATAAAATGATGGGGGATGTCCTTTGGTTGGGTTGGTCACGCCTTGTTTAGGCAACCACTCTCACCACCATACTTCATTGTGTGTAAAACTAGACAAAGTGTGTGTGTGTTTGCTTGGTTGCTCTCGGCAGGGAAAGAGAAGAAGAAGAAATAAAAAGAAAAATCGAGCTTCTACCTTGTTTGCATTTTAGTTGCTTATTTGATATCATCATAAGGTTAGATTACTGAAATGTAATTGTTGATTGTTCTTTAATTTCGTTTTTGTATGTATCTATGAATTCCGATTGAAGCGTATATGATGATTTGATGATCATAGGACGTATGCATGTTAGATTTTATGATCAATATGTGTTAGTTATATGTTTAGAATGATTTCTGGAAACTTGTATAACTTGAATACATGAAATCAGTTTAGAAAATGAAGATTTAAATTGATTATGTGCTGAGTTATGAAGGACTCGGAATTCATAAGTATGAATTAGTCGGATTCCGCCTCTTGCTCGGATTCCGACTAGAATTGCTCAGATATGATATTAATTCGTGTAAAGTAGTCGGATTCCGCCTTCTACTCGGATTGTGACCATTGATCGGAATTGTATCTTTACTCGGAATCCGACTAAAACTCGAATGCCTTAATACTTTACTCGGAATCCTATTCTCTCGAAATTGGACTTTTACTCGGATTATGCCTTTACTCGGATTTGAATTATGATTCAATCGGATTTGGTCATTTATTCGGAATCCTCCTTTGCTCGGATTTGAAATGATCGGATTTGATATATTCGGATTTGGACATTATCGGATTTGATGATTTAAAGATAAACATGATTTGTATATCTGTTTGGGGTTTATGTATGATGAATATATATATATATATATATGAAATTGTGTACATACATGATTTACATGGATAAATATGATATTTATTATTGGATCAGTATTATGAATTGAATACTAACTTGGGTTACTTCAATCTCAGGAACTGGGAAGACTCGGTGAATTTAGTCATCTGAGTGTGCCAAAGTTTTGAAGACTTTGGTGAGTGGATTTATATCTTCGGATATACAGGATTCGATATCCTATTTGGAATGCTCTTGTTTGGATTGTATATACATGTTATTTGGAGACCAGTTTAGTCTGGGCCTTTGCTTGGGGGTGTAACTTATCAGCTCTTGGGGTGCATTTATTGTACTCAAGAAGACTGGTGTCGTTATCACTGTTAGCTGGGTTATCGGTAAACCTTGGTTTTGGCCGACCAGGGTTGTAGGTGCTTGCAACACCTCCGGTTCTCCTGGGATTCATGAGCTATTTGGTTTGGGCATATTTGCCTTGTGTATGTTTAGATATTTGTTCCCTCACTTAGCTTTGATTTGCAGATCCTCTGAGGTGATCTTGATGCTTCGGGCTGGGAATATGGACAGACCAAACTCTGATGTCAAGTTTTTGAAAGAGCCTGTTTTGTATTAACACTGTATAGGTTTTTGTACATCAAACAAGTGAAATCTTTTTGTACCTATTATGTAATTAAGATAATTATATGTAATTAGATTCCGCGTGCAGTATATATTATGTTTAAAAAGTACAGTGTTACAAGAGAGGATTAGGTTTGTATTTTTTTCTTAACTTCATGATTCTAAGGACTAATAAGGTTTATATAATAAACCTCTATCAGGCCCAAAGCCCGTTTATATAAAGCCCAACTTTAATTAAACTATTAAGCAATTACATAAAATACCTCTTGACCTTTCTAATTAATTAATAACTATTAATTAACTGGTCCCGTTTAATATTTAAACTAAATATTAATTTCTCCTCTTTAAATAATAAATAACAATTATTATTTTTCTCTTTCTCAATAATTAATTAAACTATTAATTATTGTGATACACAAACAGGCAAAATCCAAAAGGTTCTAATTGGGTGTGTAGCAGTGTGATCCTTTAGTGTCACATAGTATTGGACACGATGATACATGTTATCTATCTCTGTACATAACCTAACAGACTCCCACTTATGCAAGATAAGTAACACTCCTTGTACATCGTTGGCCTAAGGAGGTCCCTAGCCAGACGCTTAGGTTAACCAGACTATGAGATCTCTTATATCTAGAGACATAATCCACGTCTTGGATTATCTAGGCTTTTCCTTTTGCATCGTGATATTCCGTAATGTGAGTATTTGACATGGAGCAGGAATCTTATTAAATACTCAGATTTTCTCGACTCTAATCTCGACACTCTGCAGTTATGGTTTACCGAATGAAAAAACTATCATTCTAACCGAGCGCGGCCACGCATTTTCAGTAGTCTCAATCGTCGAGGAGCTCAGAAAATATCTCTCCTAAAAAGGAGGTGCAAATTCCATCTTGACTATTTGCAATTCGAGCACATGGCTTCCGTTGCACCTAGACATGCCCCTTATGATCACCCTGTTACGGCGTGACGTTAGAACGCGCTAAAGTACAGAAGTTACCATGCCCCAAACCAAATATCTCAGGTTTAAGGACAACCTATCAAGTTTACTTATGTTTACGCCCCATGAAGTAAACTCGATGCGGATCACCCCAATATCTATCCCCTGATAAATATCTATGAACATTTGGTCACAATCTTATGCTTTTATTCATTCTTGAATAAATCATCAAATATCCATAATAGCGTTACCTCCCTAATGTAGCTCCTACTACATTAAGTAGCTACGGGTATTTAGACAATTCATAACTTGACTTGTCATGGATAGGTTAAACATGCTAAAAATAGACAACTAGAAACAATTATGCAAATACCTCCTATTTCAATCCTATGAAATGTAATTACATAATAAAAAGGTTTCAAGTTATATCTATAGTAATAATAAAAAAACCATGAACTAGCTGCTATGTTCTAAGTACTGCATTCCTATAGAACTCGCATGCCTCTCATGCTTAGCTCTAGCTAGCGGCTTCGTCAACGGGTCAGCAACGTTGTCGTCCGTCGGTATCTTTTGCAATCTAATATCGTCTATTCCAATGATCTCTCGGATGAGGTGATATTTCCTGAGTACGTGCCTAGTCCGCTGATGATCTCTAGGCTCTTTAGCTTGCGCCACAGCCCCTGAGTTGTCACAAATATATCGATCAGAGATACTGGCAACAACTCTAAGATCCGAGATAAAATTCTTCAGCCAGACAACTTCCTTTGCCGCATCACTTGCTGCAATATACTCTGCTTCTGTAGTAGAATCTACTATTGTATCTTGCTTCTGACTTTTCCAAGATATGGCTCCTTTTGAATGTTCTGATTGATCAAAAATGTGTTCACTCTTTGAAGAGAGGTACAAATTTTCTCTTTAGATAACCTTATCAAGTGCTTAATGGAATATACCTTAAATGTATATTTTACATCAGGCTTATCTATAGCATCCCAACAAGAGTTAATAAAAGTAGAAGATTCATAGTTCCTAACATGAGCATGAGAATGAACATTGGAATTAAAACCAAACTCTTTTGAACCATTAGTCTTTGCACATCGAGAATTATCTCCGTACACATGACCAAAATTGTTCTTATAACCACTAGAACCGGATTGATTCTCCACATTAATTTCATGACCACCATGACCAGAATGATTTTTCTCTTGAAAACGTCTTTTCCTGGCTTCTAGAAAACTCTTTCTTTTCTCAAGCCACAATGCTCTCTTGGCTTGCATTTTACTTAAAGATTTCTCTGTCATCACTTTCAAAACTTGGTTAGGAATTCAACGTATTGATTATGTTGAGACATGCTACATTGATCATTAAAAACTTTGTCACAAAATTCAGATTCCATGAAATCATTAAATTTTTGTTCAACAACAGATTTACCTTTGTCTACAAAAAAGTTTGAACCATTTTCTGTTTTGTTGTTGATAGCGGAAGTGAGTTGGTCTTTTAAAGAAATTATTCTATCAAGTAAAATAACTCTTTCATTAGTGTATTCGGGTTTCTTATAAAGATTTTCTGATTTTTGATTAAATTCTTCAGAAGAATAAGTAGTTGGAGATTCAGTTGATGAAGAAGTTTCAAGATTTTCAAAACTTTTGTTTAACTCGGTGTAGTCAAATGGAAGTTGCATTTTATCTTTATTTTCTCTTTTTGGAATTTCCAACACATCATCTTCTGAACCCCGAGTGAATTTCATTAAATCAGTGAGACCCCAACCCATAAATTCAAATTCATAAAATTAAGCACGACAAACTTTAGATAAATTCTTTGGATTTTCAAAACCTAGACTTGCTTTTACATCGTAAAATTTAGTGTCTTTTGGTTGATTCAAAAATATAGTCTGTTATGATTGACTATGTTTACAAAGACTATCTTCCAGTTCTTTAACTTTAGAATATAGATGGGTTCTTTCTTTAACATAACGATCAATCTCAGCATCATTATCTTTACATTGAATTTCTGCATCCCTTAATTTGACAGTAGTTTCAGAGTTGAATTCAGTGAGATATTGAACTTTTTCTTCGCAGAGTTTGAACTTTCCTTGTACATAAAACAGTTGATCATTTGCTGATATCAGTTCTCGATTGCACTGAACTAACTCATTATAATTGTTATCTAATCTAGCCTCTAAGATTTGACAATGAGCTTTATCCTTTTCTAATTGAGAAATCCGATTTTGCAAATCATGAATCATGTCAATGAATTGAGAATTAGTAGTACTAACCTCAGAACCAGATGAAGAACAATGATCACTTTCAACAGTCGCCATCATGAACAAAATGTTGATACTTGAAAACTCGGATCTTTGAGTGGAAATTAAAGGTGAATGTTAAGTGGCTTCAAACAGATGGCTTGATGGGATAGCTAGATGAGTTGGCGAAACATTGGCTTGGTGGGTTGGCTAGGTAAGCTTGCTAGGTAGGGTTGACTAGATACGGTTGGCTAGGTAAGATTGGCTAAATAAGTAAGGTTGGCTAGATAGGTTGGCTAAGTAAGGTTGGCTAGATAAGGTTAGCTAAGTAGGTTGGCTAGATAAGGTTTGCTAAGTAGGTTGGCTAGATAAGGTTTGCTAAATAGGTTGGCTAGGTGAGGTAGCGAAGTAAGGTTGGCTAGGTCAGTTCGCTAGGTCTGGTTGGCTAGATGAGGTAGCGAAGTAAGGTTGGCTAGGTTTGTTCGCTAGGTATGGTAAATTCACACAATTACGCAATAGGAATTGTATGTAAGCGGTATACAAACCTGAATACGTAGAAATTAGCAACTGAATCGAGAGAATTGTAAGAGGGAGGTCAGAAACTCAATATCTTCAAAAATAACATTGTGTGTATGACATAAATTCACCTGAGATAAACATATAAAGAGTCAAAAACTCAAACGACTGGCTGAAAAAAAGAAAGTGGCAATTCCTTCACCTCACTAAAATTGTGAATGAAAAAAATAACAACAAAAATAAACATAAGGTCTAATCCTCTACAATCGTCGGTGAATTCATTGAAAAACTCATTGACACAAAACATCAAACACCTGGAGGGCTTGTAGCCCAGCGGTACCTGGTGTTATGAGAAATGCCCCCTCCCAAGAGGTTGTGAGTTCAAGTCCCGACATGGACAGTGCAGTAAATTAGAAATAGGTTTAGTGGGTATGTGCGTTTGCCGTTCAAAAAAAACTTGAAATTGTATCTACTACATCTTAATATTGATACTATGGTAACATACTAACATCAATCATTCGTATAAAATAAGAAAATATATGAAACAACATACCAATCATATCAATCACCAGATATTAAGAAGGATAAATAGATTTGACCTTCAAAAGCTTCAAGAAAATTAGTATATAAATCTATTAACCAAGGGATACTATAGCAAATTCGAAAACCAATTAATAACTTGATAAATAAATAAAATTCGCAAACATTGATGATAATCGACTTACAAGCTACAATGTAGCTCAGAGAAATTGAGGATATAAAGAAAAATAATTAGAGAGATAATATATCATCATACTTACAAGATGAAAACAAGTGTCAAAATCAATGGAGGATATAAAGAAAAATAATTAGTAGAGTCCACATGTAATTTTATGATGAGTAGGAGGATGAAGTAAGAGGGAAAAATAAGAGGATATATCATTTTTGTAAAAATTATGATGTAATCAGCTCCTAATCTTGAAGAATATTTTTGAAATCTTAAAAGGATATTCCCAAAATTGTTTTGAAGAATTGAATAATTTTGAAATTAAAGGTTGGGAGTAGTTGATTAAGGTTAATTTATGGCTATTTTAAGAAAAATGGTAAGACTTATATATATATATACACACACACACACACTAGTTTAGATACCTGTGTAAATACACATGTAACTATAATTATTTATGTGAAAGTATTATTATATATTCACGTAATTTTTAGAATTTAAATAATATTTTTATTTACCTTCTACCTTATCTCGTATTAGAATTGAATTTGAATAATCTTTATATTTAGATTCAAAATAGGATTTTTATTTTGTCCAAATAAATTGTTAGGACTGTTTAATTAAATAACAATGTTATTTCACCAAGTGAAATGTTAATGTTACTATTTTATTGATACTAAGAGGTAACTAAGTCATAACAAATCTTTCTTTTAAAGAAATAGTTAAAAACAAATTAAATTGATTTAAATTCAAACTGAGTTTTATTTTTTAATCAAACAAATTAGTGATTGTCTAATTAAAAAACAAAATGATTAAAAATCTTTAATTAAATTTATAAGGTTAATCTTTTATTAAAATTAAAAGATACATAATACACATGGATTTTTCTAATATTACAACAAAAGGTTTACTTATTTAATGTTACATTTTTATTTCATCAAAAATTAAAAAGTAATAATTTTATTATTGACTCACTTATATGGGATAAATATTTTTCAAACTTTTAAAACTACGTTTGTTTTATCACAAAATTTAAATGGTTTACCTAATAAGATTTATCTTATTTCATAACACATTAGTTTGACTCTAAAATGTCAAAATCAAAATTTTAGAATGGAATTAACGGCTAAAATTTAATCTTTTATTAAAAGAAGGGTTTAGATCATATAATATTTTTTTCAAATTAGTTTGTTATATATATTAGAAGATAGGATGAATAAAGAACCATATCTTAAACAAAAAACCTAAAGAACTAATTTGGACAATTGATCATCAAAATCAATGAATAAGATTTAAAGATGACAATTTTATAATTATATGAAAGTTATATATGATAATTGAATGTGTGATTGACAAACATGAAAAATATCCTCCCCACCCCCAAAACCCATGTCAATTTCTTTCCCCATTTTAACTTAAAAAAAATTTACCCCCAAACTTTAGATTTTCATAACTATTTAAGTTTTGTGAATTTAAGCAAAAAAATTATACCAATCTTCTAGTTTTTTAATCCTCTTTCAATCAAGACCACTAAATGCAAATTTTGAATATGTAATTTGCATTTTGGGCTGCATTGTAGTGTTGTGTATTGAATTTGCATTTTGGGTTTGAATATGTAATTTGTATTTTGGGCTGCATTATCAAAATTGATTTTTTTTATTTTAAGTTAATGAATGATCGAAATCAAATATTTTTTTTTAAAAATGTTTCAAATTGTCAAATAAATTTTATCAAATTAGTCTTTTATTTATATTAGATAATAAATTAATGAAGTTGATGAATAATGTAAACAAGGTTTCGTGCCCGCGCGTTGCGGCGGACACTAAGTAAATAAAAGGAATGCGTACAATACTAAAACAAAAATTTTTAACTAAATAATTGTGAAGCAACATAGCTTCAAACTTCATACATATTTCAAGAAAATGAACATCAAAGTAAAATAGTTTTAGCAAAAGCTAATTTACAATACAACTTATGTCACAAACTGCATAGTTAACATACATAGCTAACACAAAAATAGAGGAGCAAACGTCTTAAGATTTAAGCACTAAAGAACTTTAGATATGATATTCAGTAGAAGTGCTCCTCCCTAAAAGTGTTTTCTAAAAGTGTTTGAAGCTCAAAACCTTTGCCTGCAAAAATAAATTTTTTTGTTAAAGCTGAAAAGATAGAAATTTAGGTTAGATTATTGTTATCTTTTAACTCACCAAGTTAGCTCTTTCAAAGAGCTATGATTATTCCTTGTCGCCTAAATCGACTCGTTATGGTCTGTCGAAGAAGGTAACAGGTGTACATTTCAGATTTAACTACAAAATGAAAAAGAAAACCCATAAGCTTGTCTAGCATTTTCTTTCAATCTTAATAACAACATGATGAAAGTATCATTCACAAAGTAACCAATCTGCTATACATATATAATGTGGTGTAGAGAATACCTTACCGTAACACTATTTGCAAACTAAAACGAACTGTAGGAAACAAAGGAGCTGATATGATGTCGTAGATGATAAAGAACCATTTCAATAGCTTGTTGTTGCTGTTGTAGGAAAAAGGAACAAATAAAAATCAAGAAAGCAACTAAGAGCAAATAAAGAGAGTTTCTAACAGGAAAAATATCAGATAAAAGAACCACTTATTTTGGTCAATTCATATTAGATAACATTAAAAATACTTACAGACATTATTTAGATAACTAAAATTACAACCATTGTCATTAACATTCTAAACATATACAGTACATCAGAATTTTGCAAGCATTTAGTCTACAAAAAAGAGTAAAGCATTTAGGTTGGAAAAAACATGAAACAGCTTACGGTATGCAGTAGACTTGTAACTCATTTAAAGTTCATACTCTTTTTAGTAGAGCAAAGACATGTTTACATTATACTAATGAGCAGTTTGCATAAAATAACCAACTAAGCATGAATAAACCTTAAAAAATTATATGAGACAACAACATCAGGGCAATTAACTGAAAGATGAATATAAGATCACCTGTTTACATCAGGCTCCCAATGACCCGTTTACATGAACAACTTAAAATTTTAATTTCTACTAATATCCTCAAATTAACTGCATAAACTTACCAAAGAAGTGTACATGTACAACCCATAAGCTGTTTCATGTTGGGTTGTTGATTACCTCACTCTTTTTGTCATTGTTGGCATCACCTATAAAACTACTTGTTTTAGGAACCCATAAAAGATACAATAGAAGCAATGTGCTGGTGGAACATTTGAATGTAAATTGCAATTAACAGAAATTTCCTAAACAATAACCAAATAAAATTTGAATAGTGCTAACTGAAAACGTAGTCATAAGAAACATAAATCCTAAACCCATACAAACCTATCACAATTAAGCATACATTCATTAACTTTAATCTAAAATTCAATACTGCAACAACCAACACCCTTTTCAATAAACATAAGATTACATGCAAATGTTAGAGAAGGCACACCATGCATTGGGATGGAACTGAATATGAAAGGAAGCAAGTGATTTAATAGGTAGAATCAATGAAAAGCAACAAATTAAATGCAAACAAACTCTTGTGTAGGGAATTAGTTCAAAACATTATGAGTCTAAGCGATAGTTCAATGAAACAACAATTGACTCAATTAGCCATGCATTTTGATCAAATACTATAATTGATATGTTGAAGCATCATCATGAAGTATAAAGTATCTGTTCATTTCATATTATTATTTATAAGTTTACGAACAGATTTTCATTTAGGGATAAAGACTACATTCAACTCTTATTTCATCAAAGTAAAAATAATTCAAAACTTATAAATTTCAAATAAGGGTTAGTAGAATGCAATCTAAGTGGGTGTGGGCTTAGTGAAACAAAGTCTGAAATAGATAGAACACTTGCCTTAGGTAAACATGGTTGTGAAAGAAGTCACGATCTGCAAGAATATGCAACTGCAATATTTGAGAAGAAAACCATGAACTCACTGCTTTTGCGAAAAAATAAACGGTGGTCGAGATCATTCATACACAAAAAAGAATTTCTTGGTGGAAGCCCCTGATCTACTTGACTACTTCGATGGTGTCGGAGTCCCAAATTTTTTGAAACTTTATCAAATGTGTAGGAAGTCTGAAGCAGTATGGATAAAAGTAAGTGGATGCGAGCGTGTTGGGAAAGATATGGGAGACGTATGATAATGAAAAATAAATTCAGGTATAACACTTCCTTGTCTGACATATGTCTGTTATAGTTTGCGTCTTGATAGGGAAAGGACTAAGGAGGGGTATGGCTGACTGGTCATGTATATAGGGGTTGCGTACATAAATGGAGAAGAATAGGTTGGAGAAGCATAAAACATAAAAGGTAAAAAAAAAGAAGTGTGTTTAAAAAGGCAGTTTGAGGACTCGAACACAGCTACTCCAATGAATGTTTGCCTTTACCGGCAGGCCATGGGAAGTTATGTTAACAAAATGAAAACTCAGATATATATATATATAGGGTTTATGCGAGAACCGTTGTTAGTGCGAGAACCGCGAGAACCAATCTCAACCGTTCCTTGGATATGGGAAGTTTCATGGATGGTGAGAGTGGAGGGATAAAGTGTGGCAGGATGCATGTGAGGAATTCATGGGTGGGCAATGACATTGAAGAAGAGGGAATTGGACGGCTCAGATTGGTTCTCGCGGTTCTCGCATGAACTTTTTCATATATATATATATATATATATATATATATATATATATATATATATATATATATATATATATATATATATATATATATATATATATAATAAAATCACTGTGGATGAACAGGAGAATTTTGCCTTGCAAAATATTATATAGATAATTATGAAGTAGGTAGCTAGGGAGGTATTATGTGATTCTTCCTATGGATTTAGCGATCGCTCATATTATGTAGCGACAATTTGTGACAAAATTGAGTAATTGTATACTTATCGTTTTTGGTTGCTAATCCACTCGAAAATTTGTTACGAATTTAATTTTGGGTTCGCAATTTGAAGAGTAAGAAGAGCGTCATGAATCCTAATAAGTTCGTAACGAAAACAATACAACCATCGAATGTAATTTCCGGGTTCGCAATTTGTCTTATTTTAATGGCACGTGAGATAGTTCTTTATGATATTATATTTGTAAATTAAGGTGGATATATACCATTTTATATGATTTAATAAGGACATATATGAATTTATATCTAATAATTTTGAATCAAAATTGATTTATCATTGTCTTATTTATTTATTTTCGTATATATATAAATATTTAAATAATTTTTAACTAAATATTTAAATCGTTATTTTATATTTAGTTTTGGTCACAAAATTGTCGTAAAATTGAGAAAGTAGAAAAGCAACGCTAACTAACCCCTCGCAAATGTGATATTTAAAATAGATTTATTTAATTCATATATTAATTCACTCCTTTTTTAAATTGGTATGTGCCTATGTGGTTAATATTAGCTCAAAAATAGTAAAAAACTTCTCGAAATGTGATTATGAAACCTTGCTTAATTAGATCATCTTTTCTTTATTAAACTTTGATCAACCAATCGAAACTATTTTCTTCCATCAAATTTAATCTAATTTTGACATTTTAATTAACTTTGCTGATGTCATGGTCAGCTTTTATGGTGACCCGGATTAAAACTAGCAAGTCAGTTTTATTTGAGTTAGGATCCTCTTATGTTTGAGTGGGTAGGGACCATGGTTCTAAATAACGTAAGGCGTGTCGTAGCGGCAAGGTCAAACCTCAAGCTTTAGGAGCCATGGCGAACTATGACGTTTTTTAAGACGACATCTAAGGCGGTAATTTTGTATATATTTTATAACTATTTATATTCAATTTATCAATATTAATATACAAATTACACAAACTTGCACAAATTAGGAGAAAAGTAACATATACAAATTACAAAATACAAATTTATAGAAGTATACACGTGATCACAAAATGTATAAAAAAAGTCAAATTATTTTTAAAAAAAATATTTTTTGCAAGACACGCCATAAAAAAACTCGCCATTTGACGCGTAAAGACGTGCCTTATGCCGCCTTGTCTTACGCCACGCCTAACCCAGCCATCAAAAACTATTTCTTAACGTTGGAGTCGAACCTCGCGCCTTGAAGCTACCATGTCGTGTATTTTAGAACCTTGGTAGGGACTCATTCTTGCTACAAAAGCAAAAGAAGGAACGATTGGCTGCAGGACAATTTCACCGTGTATGCTCGTCACTTTTGGGATGATCGGAGGGAAGCTGCGGGAGTTCCCTTTCCGTCCTCTCCTTCCTTTCCTTCTCAACTCTTTCCCAACAGGCCGTGAGTTCCTGCGAAGTGCAATCGACTGTTTAACTACTGAACGGGTGTTCCTTGATTCTCACTTCTACCAAATCCCTCTGTCGACGATTTTTTCTTGAGTGATTAAGTTGTATCAGAAATTGAGATCCTGCGATTGAGTTTTTGCACTTCAACAGCCACGACAAGGATTAGGGGTTGCAGACTTCTAGTTCCATGTTGCTACCGGAGCCGAGAAGAACAAAGAAAAATTAGGTCGAATTTGGGGTTTCTCTATCCCTCTCTGCGCCGCTGAAAGTCGAAATCAACGGGAAGACACTAAGAATTAAGGTTGGTTGTTCTTTCCTTTCATTTCAACAGGAATTATCAACACAAATTATAACTTTGAAATTTGAATATTCTGCTTCTGCCAAACATTCTGTTGAACTCACTTGAGTAGCTTTTACTTGATCAAGTTTCAATTTTGGGTATTTAAATTAGGAGGGCTATCAATTTACTTTCTGATTTCTAGTTCTAGAATTGAACCCAAAATCTGTTTTCCTAATTGCTGAGACACATTTGAACTGATATTCAAATAAGAAATTAAAACAATCATATCATTTCATACCTTTTGACAACTTTTCTTGATATGAATTATAGAAGTTCATATTGATATTGGATTTGGATGATTCATACAGCCAAGAGAAATGCTCTAAAGACTGTATCTACTATAACCATAATCATCTTGAATTTTACTTTTTTGGAATTCAAATTTTGTATTTATGAAATTCAACTTTACATTAATTATATAATTGTTCAAGATTTTAGCTCATTTTTTTTGTTCCAATCATATTTCAAGAGTCTGCAGTAAGAAGATTGAAACAAACAAATGATCTAAATTGTAAATTTACTAATTTGAAGGTGATTGTGTTTCAGAGTCCAATGCCTCCGTGAGTCTGTTATGGTTATATTATTGCCATGTTTAGCAGTTGACTATGGTGCATTTGATCTTATTTTGTCGTATTTGATTTATATATTTCATTGGTTATTTCTTGATTGTTGCCGATTGCAATTATGGTATAATTAATGGGTCTCTGTATAGCAAAGGTAGCTGCACAAGTTGTTTTTATAATAGGCCTTGATGTTGGATTTGAAAGTTCTTGCATATGTATTTTGGGGTATGAGATTTGATGGTTTTTGCTAAGTTTGATGTGCAAATGGTGACAAGTGATTGCTAAGTTTGATTTAAATAGTGCATTTGCAATTGCTTTTAGCAGCCAAGTTAAATTATCTCATAATTTGATCAACAAGCAACATTGATGGCCTTCATGGAAGAGTTTCAACATCTTAAGATCGAACTTGAAGAGATAAAATTAGCCACCGGCAACTTTGATGACAACAAAGTTATCGGGTGTGGTGGTTTTGGGAAGGTATACAAAGGAGAAGTGTCTCACTCTATGGGGCGAAGCATGGTTGCTATTAAGCGTCTAGATCGTAGATATGGGCAAGGAGATCCAGAATTCTGCAAGGAGGTCATGATGCTCTCCCGTTACAAACATCAAAATCTCATCTCTCTCTTGGGATTTTGTAATGAGGATGGTGAGAAGATCCTTGTATATGAGTATGCATCTAATGGAAGCCTTGATAGTCATTTAAGTTCCATTAGTCTCACATGGACTCAACGTATCAAGATATGCCTTGATGCCGCAAGGGGAATAAATTATCTTCATGATCACAAGGGTACACAACAAAGAGTTATCCACCGTGATATTAAAAGTTCCAACATCCTATTGGATGAATATTGGAATGCCAAACTATCAGACATGGGACTGTCAAAAATCGGACCTGCTAATCAGCAGCACACAGTTTTTTTCACCAACGTTGTCGGCACTCCTGGGTATTGTGATCCACAGTATATGAAGACGTATGCCTTAACGAAAGAATCAGATATCTACTCTTTTGTAGTGGTCTTATTTGAAGTCTTGTGTGGAAGACTATGCTTTAAATATAGTAACAACCAATATGAGGTTTTAGTGCCGAAGTGGAAGCAAAGCTACAAACATAAGCAACGAGAGAGTATTGTCTTTGAACATCAAGAAAAAATTCATCCTAGTGCTTTAGAAGAATTTTCAAACATTGCATTCCAATGTTTGAAGAAATCCCGTGACAAATGACCATCAATATCTCATGTTATGGAGAAACTCAAAAGTGCACTTAAATTGCAGGAGCGTCGTGATCCTTCAGCCGAGCATGAACAAATACTCAATGACAGCATATCTCTTATCAACGGCGCATCCGTAAAGGATAAGATTGTGCTTCTCTCCAGTAAGGTCTTCCTCAACGGGGGTCAAATGGTAATAATTTCTTTCTACTTCATCCTCCTCACCACAAGATTACACATAGACTCCACTAATTATTTTTTCTCACATCTTTCATTACTTTGAACACTTGTGTTAATACTATGAGTTAAAGAATAAGTAGGAGAATATATCACCTCTCTAATTACTTTGCTTTAATTTTATTGAAATTTTCTTCAGAACAGTAAATTATGGTTTATAGAATTTGATTTTTTTAGGGGAATCTCACATGATCAATCACGAATTAGGTAACTTGCCATTTACACAATAGTTATCTTCATGATCACGAATTAGGTAACTTGCCTATTGAGTCTCGTTCGAACAAAATGATCACCCCTAGGAAAATGCATTGCCTAACCTCTGATTTACATAAAACGAAAGTAATTGATCTTTTGGGAACATGTTACTTGTAAAAGAAAAATGAAATTTGCAACACTAAGCCTTGCATAATGTTTGAAACATTGTTATTTTTAGTTAAAACCTTGAAGGGTAGCTTCTATCATGACTCGTCTATTCTACTTTGTGCACTCAAATAACAGTGATCTTTTCTCTTGTGGGACTTGTTTAGTTCGACGACTAATCACCGTCCCGTACATTCGTACAACATATAAATGACTCCAATACTCCATAAAACTTTTCACTTATTACTTCATTTAAAAACTGATCAAACAGCTAATGGATGATTGAACCTTTACGTGTATGATCGAGTTATTGCATTTGTGTTCTTGTTGTAGATCATAAGAAATGAAGATCTTGAAGACTTGAGTCATGAACTTGGTTCTACTGTGTACCATGGATTATGGAAGGGAACAGATGTCGCAATTAAGGGCATCAAGAAAACAAGCTTTGCAGGTTTATCATCCGAGCAAGAAAGATTAGTAAGCATCGAACCTTTAAATCGACCGGTAAAAAATAAAATTACGCAAATTATCCATTTTAAACCTATATGAGATATTTTTACTTTTCATAAGGGGTGCATGACTCTTTTTTATATTAAATACTTGCGTAATAAGAAAATTGTTTAATGCACCTTTTCTCTCCTAATTATAACAAAAAGCACATTAAGTAGCTACTAGCAATGTACCCGCTCAATGCGGCGGCGACGAACAGTTGGTGTTTGATAACATGTCGATTTCAAGAATGTAAAGGTATAATACTCACAGAATGCGGTCTAAGCAAATATTTTTTAATCAACAAAATATTCATTTTCTTTTAACTTTTTCTATTATCTTTATTTTTTCTTATCCCATAAACTCTTTTATTAATTTTTAAAATAATTTCTTAAGAACAATAAAATATAAAAATAATATAAAAATAATTACATAGAAAAATGTTCTATTTTTGAAAATTTTGTTGGTGTCATGTTTGATGAGTTGTTAATAGTTATTACCATTAATTTGTTGAGGTAATTAAAGAGATAATTAATTGGGCTATTGCTTTGAGAGTTTGTACTATTTGCATAAAAACATGTACTACTTAAAATTAAGTAGTCTTAAAATTTTTAAGAGAGAGAATGTTAAATGCTTTATAAGATAGTATAGATATAGATAGATATATCTTGTAATCTCGATCTTTTCATTTTCGATAATTAAACATTTTAGCGAAGTAATTATCCTTAATCTTTTTTCCTCCCTTTAATCGATCATGCATGTGATCTCCTCTTCTCATCGTCATGTTTTCTTTATTGTAGACCCTAGAGTTTTGGTGGGAAGCTTATATTCTCTCAAAGCTTCATCATCCAAATGTAGTAGCTTTTTATGGGGTAGTACAAGACAGGCCCGATGGAAGGCTAGCTACTATATTAGAGTTCATGGTTGATGGCTCGCTACGAAATGTATTAATTCACAAAGACAGGTAATGATTCTACCTCGATTTCTCTTTTGTTTATCTTTTTGATGAAACATATCATTGAGAAATAAAAAGTTCACTAGCTAGATGCTAAAGGCAAAATAATAAACATATTACGAAGAGTTGGACTTGGAGCAAACGGAGATTGGATCACATCATTCACTCCAAGAGTCTAACGTACTAAGCATCAATTTCCTACTATAAATTATTCAATTATAGAGACAAGCTTGACGTCATCATGTGTGTGTGAACCATTTTTATTGCGAGTATCGCAAACACCATTTAGACGTGAATTGCATCCGGATGGATGACTCGTTATTAGATCGGCTTAGTTTTATTAAAAACTACTCATTAATGAGCCAATTTTTAAGCCGCTAAAATTATTAGCCATAATATAGGGTCAAGATTGGTTCTCATGGTACTCCAATAAGAATAATTCTCAAATAAACATTTCCCTATATGTGTTCTATGTAACGCCCCCAAATTTTTTATTTTTAATATTAGAGTATAAGACAAACCATATTAAATTCAATCATAAAATAATCCATTAATTTCATTAGTAAATCTAGAATATAAACTCTCAAGTAGAGATTCTTCTAGTTCAACAATAAACATAATGTTAGAAACTTTTGTAGAGCCACGGGAATGATGAAAACCAATTGTGGATGCATAAACAGCCTAGCATTGAAACCATGGTCGGGGTGCTTGTAACAGGCCATACATGGACTTGTTTATAAGGCAAACATGATGTGGTTTTGCTTTGTCAACAAAACCCGGTGGCTGATACATATGAACGATCTCGGATAGGGTGTCATGTAAAAAAGCGTTTTTGACATCTAAATGGTGGACTGGCCAATTACGGGAGACGGCTCGGCTAGACTGAGCACTGTTTGAATTGTAGCGGGCTTAACCACTGGGCTGAAAGTCTTGTCGGAATCAATACCGGGTCTTTGGCTCTTTCCGTTAGCCACTAGTCGTGCTTTGTACCCGTCAATCGAACCATGTGCACGAAACTTTTGTTTAAAAAGCGACATAGATCTTACAATGTTAACACCACTAGGCTTCGGTACAAGGACCCTTGTACCGTTTTTAATAAGAGCACTATATTCATCGTAAATGGCTTGGACCAGTGTGGGTCTAGAAGGGCTTGAGTATGGACGTGGGAACCGGTGAAGGGGTTGTGACATGAAGATTAAGGCGCTGAATAGGCTTATGGATACCGACTTTCGACCTGATGAGCATTCGGTGGTTAGAGTGGGAAAGAAGACAGATCGAGAGAGGGAAAGATGAGGTTAAGGAGAAAGAAAGAGATGACCGGAATTAGATGGGGGTGTGGGGGGGGGGGGGGGGGGGGGTTGATTTTGCAACTTTAATATGTTAAAAGGGATTTTTTTAAATGTTTGATTATAATAATAATATTATTATTAAGAGGTAAATAAAAAAAGAATGTTAGGGGTATAATAGTCATTTTGTACAACCTAACGGAATATACTAACGGAAAACGTTAAAAAGGGCTGTCAATGCATAAAAATGGTAGTTAAAGGACTATCCTTGCAACATTTTGAAAAAAAGGACTAAATCCGCAACTATGAGATAGTTAAGGACCATTGGTGCAATTAACTCATATATATATATATATATATATATATATATATATAGGGTGAGGTTCAAGGGAGAACCCTTTTAAATAGAGAACAGAGAGAACACGTGTAAACTTGTAATTTATTATTTCTTCTTTACGTTCATGTTCACCCATAGCTACCTAAAAGTCAACTTTACATCCTAAATCTTAAAATCAAAATTATTTCTATAATTATTAACAATTTAAAATTTTGGATGCATTGATGCATCAAATAACACTTTTGTATGCATCGATGCATCAGGATTATTTTCGAACATATTATCAAAAAAACGTGACACATTTTAAATCCGATGATCAATGGAATCAAATGCCTAAATAAATTGTGACAATTTTTGAACCATCTGATCAATGAAATCAAAGTTTCAAAAGTGTTCTCTCTGTTCTCTATTTAAGAGCGTTCTCCCTTGATCCTAACACTATATATATATATATATATATATATATATATATAGGGGATGGTTCATGCGAGAACCGTTGTTAGTGCGAGAACCGCGAGAACCAATCTCAGCCGTTCCTTGGATATGGGAAGTATCATGGATGAAGAGCGTGGAGGGATAGGGTGTGGCAGGGTGCATGTGAGGAATTCATGGGTGGGCAATGACATTGAAGGAGGGGGAATTGGACGGCTTAGATTGGTTCTCGCGCTAACAACGGTTCTCGCATGAACTTTTGTCTATATATATATATATATAGGGGAGGGTTCATGCGAGAACCGTTGTTAGTGCGAGAACCAATCTCAGCCGTTCCTTGGATATGGGAAGTTTCATGGATGGTGAGCGTGGAGGGATAGAGTGTGGCAGGGTGCATGTGAGGAATTCATGGGTGGGCAATGACATTGAAGGAGGGGGAATTGGACGGCTTAGATTGGTTCTCGCGGTTCTCGCACTAAGAATGGTTCTCGCATGAACTTTTTCCTATATATATCTATATATATATATATATATGTAGGCAAAAGTTCAAACGAGAATCGTTTTTCATACGAGAACCGCGAGAACCAATCTGAGCCGTCCAATTCCCCCTCCTTCAATGTCATTGCCCACCCATGAATTCATTACATGCACCCTGCCACACTTGATCTCCCCACGCTCCACATCCATGAGTTCCGCTTTATCAAATCAACGACTAAGATTGGTTCTCGTACGAAATTCCCACAAACCAGAATAAATTATATCAAATGAGTCTTTCACAATAGTAGTAGAGCTAAAAAATGACAATCTAATTTGCTTGCCTAAGTGACAAACAGTGTGCAAAAGGGGTTAACCGGAAGACACTTTTTTACATTTAATATAACCACGAGAAACTAAGATATTCAAAACATTCTCCCGGATGACCTAAGCAGCGATGCTAAAGGGGTTAACCGGAAGACAGAAAAGCAAATGTGCGAGAGGGAAACGGATAGAGGTCCCCGGAGCTATAATTGCGGAGAAGGATCTGCTTGGTCTTGTAGTCTTTCACAGAAAAGCCAAATGGGTCAAATTCAATTGATCCTTTATTATCAGTAGTAAACTGTGGATAAGATTTTTAATCATACTAGGGGTAACTAAGGCGTGTTTAAGGTGTAGGGTCAGTGAGGATTGGCAAAACTACAATTACCAATGTGGGTGACCAGGACGGGACACATGATCCATTATCAACAATAACAGATGACATAGTATTCGAATAAAAAATGGTATCGACTATCGAGTTTACCTGCATCCGAAGAAATGTGTGATAGCGTCAGTGTCCATATACCAACCACCATCGTCCGAGTCAATGGGGAGAGCATTTATGGCCTGCTCGGTGAACTGTAAGGGGAACCAAGTCCACGTGGGTGAAGTGTAGTTCCGTACCTCAGAAACTGCATGGGCCTGGTTGCCTTTTGTTGGGCCTGAACGTGAGTTATTGGACCTGCCAGAAGGGGGTCGTGGCCCGTACATTGGTAGCAGCCAAGGTGGATAGGCCCAGCCATATCCTCGAAAACCCCATGGAGTGGGAAGCGGCAGCATGGATCTGGGTGGCGGCTGTCTGGCTGTGACGGTGGCAGAGGCTGTCCAGCGGGGGTCGACGATGAGGGGCGCCTGCCCTGTTGCCGTTTATCATTCCGGCTTGGGTTTCGGGGCTGCTTGGAATCCGATAGAAGAACTGTAGGAGACGATGCATGGTCGTGATGAGTAACAGATGATGAACGGGCCGCAAAAGCCTTTGTTCCTCAATTAACAACATTGAACAGGCACATAAAATAGATGGTAACTAATCTCCATGACGTATGATACTAGCTAGGTGTTTAAATTTATCTCCAAGACCATTAATCATGTAAGTCGCTAAGGTTATTCTGGAGAATCATGTTTGCTAACAGATCTGAGATTGTTTTGATGCGTTGACAATAATCAAGAAAGATGGTGATGTTACGAAGTTCCTGATCCAATTGAAAGGCTCGGGCTTCCTTATTATCTCCAAAGAGATACTCAAGACTAACCCAAACATCCCTTGCACTCACATTTTTTCTTCAAAATCATTTGGAGAAGCGATTTGGAGATGGTTCCATAGATCCAAAGTTTAACCAAAGAATCGAGTTTCTTCCATTCAACATCTGTAAGGCCTTTGGAGACTGCAGTGCCATCAATGAATCCAGAAACACCGAAACTCATACAATGACTTTCAAATAATCCGTGCCTTGCATCATAGTTAAGCTCTTCAAGATCAAGGATGAGTGGGACATATGCTTTGATATTAGTGATACCAAAAGGCTTGTCAGATAAAACGTAAACATAAATTTTAGTGAGCACACTACTTACACACCGACATAGATATGTTTACCTCATTTTCATATAGCTTCTCATTATACATGACATACCCGCTGCCCGAAGTAGTCAGGCATATCTTATTTGTCCGCTTAGGACAGTCACATCATACCCGTTACCGTAGTAAACGGTCTCATCATATCATATTTGTTTTTTTAGAATAATATCTTATCTTTTAAAATGTATGCGGGCGGGCAAACGTTTTAAAGTAAGTGATATGTGCTTCGAAGATCCTTTTTCATTTTATCTTTATCTTTGTAAGTGATTAAATATCACTTGTCGTTCGTAGACCTTTTAACCTATGTAACCTCTTCTCCTACAGACATGGAATAAGACATAAGACATTTTTCATCTTTGAAATAAACAACACCTAAATCTTCCATTAGACACCTATCAATCATTTCTAAAAAGTGTAGGATTCACATTTCTGTATTGATAAGTACTTTGACCTGCATGCGAGTATCATAAATTTTAATTAGAGATAATTTAGAAATATTGTATTTAACGTATCTCAAATTTGCGCGTTTTGGTTTATCTTATCTATTGACACCCAAAATGGTTAAAACAACCGTCTAAATTGGCCATTCTAATTGTTTCACACTTTGATACTTGAATCTTGGACCAAGAGTGTTGATCATTAGCTTCAGCGATCATCAAATTTGAGAAAACTGATACATATTCACTACGTGACTTTTAGGCATCTTGATCTTCATACGAGGCTTATAATCGCAATGTACGCAGCGTGTGGAATGGAGTATGTACACTTAAAGAACATTGTACATTTCGATCTGAAATGCAGCAATTTACTGGTAAACTTGAAGGATCCTTCACGCCCAATATGCAAGGTTATCACATGAAATCTTATAAATTTTATTCCTTAATTTATAAAAGCAATGTATTTACCCGATTCAAGTTTTCATACCACTGCTAAATGACATTCAGGTAAGTGGCTTTGAACAGTCAAAAATAAAAAAGAACACTTATTCGGGTGGATTAAGAGGAACCCATCCATGGATGGCTCCAGAGCTACTAACTTCCGACTTCGATAAAGTTTCTGAGAAGGTGAATCTTAGAGATGGAATATATATAAGTGGGTCATATGGGTTGCATCGTTTGTATGTTCAAATTCTTAATTTTATAAATTAATGTTATGAACTTATGATATTATTGTGTTAAATTTGGTTAGAATAATTTGTTGATATTCTTTTAATTAGTTGAAATCGATTTAAAATGTTACATGCACTAAAACCATTTTGAGCAACTTGCAGCCCACTTATCGTGCTTTGAACTGTTTTATTTTTATCTAATTCTTTTAAAAATATAATCCAAATTGACCCGTTCATAAGTTAAACGTGTAGAATTATTATATGCATGAATCTACATTTTATTCTAAGTTGATCACTTGCTTTATATATGTAACAGGTTGATGTTTTCTCATTTGGGATCGTGTTATGGGAGATTCTTACTTCTGAGGAGCCGTACGAAAAAATGCACTATGGTGCAATTATAGGTGGGTTTTATGTGATGTCTTGCACTTCTTTTACTCTTTTGAGCTTGAGGCTATGTATGTAGTACAGCTTTATATAGTATCTATTAATTTGCATAAAATGATAAGTCTAGAATGAGATAAAACCTCCTAGCGAGGAAAGTATTAGCTAACACATATAAACATTAAACATATTATTAATTAACCAATCTTCGATATATGCAGTTACATACATTTGAAAAATTAATTTCAATCTTGGCACTTTAATGCTTGTTACTTGTAATGTTGCAGGAGGCATTGTGAATAACACACTCAGACCGGCGATTCCAAGTGATTGTGATCCTGAGTGGAGAAGTCTCATGGAGCGGTGTTGGTCCCATGATCCTATGCTCAGGCCGTCCTTCACCGAAATAAGTAACCAATTACGGCAAATGTGTGCAAGTGGAACCATGAGCCAATCTTCACTGTCATAATCAACTCGACCTGCAAGTGTATCAAATTTCTGTCAAAAAAAATTTCTACATAATTAAAGTCACCGTTCAAAACTCATTCGTTTAATATAAAAATTAATAATGCAATTACAGTCGTCTCAAATAAATAAATATTAAGTTCGGTAGTTAAAGCCATAAAATAATTGTTTCAATGAAGTTTAAAATAGTAATAACGAGTTTATTTTACCCGAGCGTTGTGGCGGGAAAAAAATAACAATAAAAATGATTAAGATAAAAAACGGATAGAAATATAAACAATTAGGATTATAATATGATGAGTTTTAATTTTTTAAAAATCATATAAACAATTAGGATTATAATATGATGAGGTTTAATTTTTAAAAGGGAAAATTACCATTTTTGCCAACATACTATTCATTTTTTTCCAATTTTACCAACATTCTTTTTATTTTATCAATTACACCATTACACTTTCAATATTTTTCTAATTTTACCAACATTCTTTTTATTTTATCAATTACACCATTACACTTTCAATATTTTTCCAATAAACACAAGGTTTACCTACTAAGCGGTAAGGCTGACAACTTGGGTCAGGTTCGTGTTATTGGGTTCGTGTCGACCCAATTTCGATCTATTTATTTTCGTGTCAGGTTCCGGTCGTGTCACTTTTTTCGTGTCGGGTTTGGGTCGTGTTTTGTGTCAACCGATTTCGGTAAAAAGTATTTGACTAGTTAACAATTAGATAAACATCAAGCTACAAAAGTTAATATAAGAAATTTATATATCGTAAATAAGAGCCTTAACTATAAACCTTTGCAAATTTACTTTAGTACGTGATTTCCGTAATTCTAAATTGCATAGTTTGTTTTTTTTAAAAGTTAATATAAGAAATTTATATATTATAAATAAGAGCCTTAAGTATAAACCTTTGCAAATTTACTTTAGTACGTGATTTCCGTAATTCTAAATTGCATAGTTTGTTTTTTTTAAATATTACTGCAAAAAAAAATTTCTCCATTTTCATATAATTTTAAGAATTTCTTTTCATTTATGGTTTATATTATGTTTAATCCAAAACCGTATTTGAAGCCCATAATCGAAAACCGTAATTGATAACCGTACCCGAAACCCGTATTCGAAAACCATAATCGAAAATCAAAAAAATACTAGTCAAATACTTTTGACCGAAATGGGCTGACACGAAACACGACCCGAACCTGACACGAAAATAAATAGGTCGAAATTGGGTCAACAAGAAACTGACCCGAACTCGAACAACACGAACCCAATAACACGAACCCGACCCAAATTGTCAGCCTTAGTAGGTAAACCTTGTGTTTATTGGAAAAATATTGAAAGTGTAATGGTGTAATTGATAAAATAAAAAGAATGTTGGTAAAATTGGAAAAATATTGAAAGTGTAATGGTGTAATTGATAAAATAAAAAGAATGTTGGTAAAATTGGAAAAAGGTGAATAGTATGTTGACAAAAATGGTAATTTTCCCTTTTTAAAATATCATAGTAGTCAAGAGAAAATATGGGAGAGGCTAGTTAAAAAATAAAGGGATAAAACTCAATATTAGAGCATGAAAGGAAAAATTAAAAGAATAATTGAGGTATTTTCATGAAATAATGTTCATACGAATGTATTTTATTCTTAGTTAAATATTTATTTTGTTTTGAACCTTCCACACACACACATACACACACACACACACACACATATATATATATATATATATATATATAGAGAGAGAGAGGGAGAACGAACGAAATCTCAATTAAAAGCCGTTTTTATTTTGAATATCATTTATAACCATTATTAATATTAAATAAAATAAGAATTACAAAAAGGTTTAAATAAAACAAATTGAAGAGTTACTATTTATATAATTGTGTATGTATAGAGTGTAGGAAAAAATAGTCTAGAGAAAATATGAAAATAATAAAGAGATACAACTCATTAATAAAACATAATTAAAAAAAGAGTTATGTGAATAAAGAGATAAAAATCATTAATAAAACATAAATAAAAAAAGAAGTTATGAGGATTTGAACACATGACCTAACATTACCAAATCCCACTTGCCCACTTGTTCATGCCTCCTTACCACTGAGCTCTTTGTTTTAAAATTTCAGATTACAAATTATATATAGTAACAATTATGAGTTACTGTTCATGGTTCCTCATAATTGTTATTATATATAATTCCTTGAATTGCGGTCACACATGTGTTTTTCCCTTATCCTTTAGTTGATCAACCTAGGTGATGAGTTGATCAACCATATCAGTGATCATTCAGATTAATAAGTTTATACAAAATAGACTAAGTGTTAAAGATATTTACTTAGGTGACATGAATATGGCTTAGCTGATTAATTGTAGTGCTCGTTGTTCTGATCCACTACTCAGCTAATCAGAGTTATTGCTTAGCTGATCATAGTAAATGCTCAGCTGAAAGTCTTCTACACTTGTCTTTTCTTCTTGGCCGATTATAGATGATGTCCTTTAGCTGATAATCAGTGTTTAGCTAATGCTCAACTGATACTATATACTAAGAGAATTCATCAAGTCGGATTCAAACAACACATGTTTGAAATCGTTCTAAGTCTAACTGGATGTATGATTTTGTTCACATTAAATCCTATGAATTTCAACAGACGGATTTAATTATTGGGATAGAATGATTATCTCCCCAACATCATGTTTATATTTACCGTTTACTTTATTTTAGAAGTGATTAAAAGTTTAAGAAAAATTTAAAAAATTTATAAAGAGTATAACATCTAATACATAGCATAAAAGAGTAGAATACTTATTATGGGAAAATATAAAAATTAGAAACTAGTAAAATAATTTTTTAATAATATAATACTTAGCATATAAGATAAAAAAATTAGACTACTTAATTTAAAGAAAAATATGAAAATTAAAAACTTCTAATGTGAGTTTTTCCCTGTATTTGTTTAGATTTTTTATATGATAGGTCCTCTACTCCTCGTAGTTTTTAAGATAATTCCTAATTTATTTATTTTTCTATATAACTTCTAATAAAAATTAAAAAATTAGGTAGGTTACTCCTTTCTTGAAAAACCTGCTAAAGCAGTATATTTGTTTAAAAAAAATTTAAAATAAACTGGTGCTTTGCGGTAGCATCGAGATTACAGACTGTTGCTACTTGTCTGTACGTTGCTGAAGAGCATGTTTTGTTTTTCTAACATAATTGTCGGTTTATGATTAAATTAATATTTGTACTTACTATTTTCTTTTACTATTTTTTTTTAAAAGCAAAGAGGTTAGCTATGGAGAGAGCTTCGGCATTACTATCACCGTCCCAAATCCAACCATAGAATTTTATTACCAAATAAAAGTCAATCTAGCATGATGCATGCTAGATATATATAGTTTACAATATAGCCAAAAACAAAGGAAACCACCTGCATCAAATACAAAGGCATAAAAAAAGTGAAATTCTACATGGGTTTGACAGCCAAAAATCCCAGCTCAATTGCAACCTATGCCCTCTGTTGCTGATCCAGAATTTAGAAAGATTTTGGGGATCAGCAAATACATCTTCATTATTCTTAGCTGCAATCGATTCCAAATCCGCATGTAGCACATCATTTCTCCACTTCCAAAGCCGCCATAGGATCACAGCACATACAGCAAGAAAAACTCCTTTTATCTTACGACATCCTTCGCCACGAGAGATCAACTCCTTAAATCCAGAAACCGATTGTAATCGCGCCGACTTCAGGTCCCACCAAGCCCATACTTTTTTCCAAACTAACGTTGATTTTTGGCATGTAAATAAACAATGATTCAGAGTTTCCACTACCTCCCCACATAACACACAGTTGTTAGATTGTAAAATGATCCCTTTCTTCTCCAAATTATCGCAGGTAGGAAGCCGCCACACGAATATGTTGACTTTCTTAGGCACTAGCGGGTTACAATACATTTTTGTCGGGTTTTCACTCGCAAACGAAGAATCTTGTAATATTCTTGTCATACGTCCCACCGAAAATACCCCACTTTTATCCCAAAGCCATCTCCAATAGTCCTTACCAGATTGACTAAAGACCATTGAAGACAATAAGGTCCAGTTTGTTTTACCGTAATGTGAAGGAATGTAATGAAATTGAAATCAAATTCCGTTGTATATTGCGTTTGGTAACATTATACGGAAAGGAATTAAATTCTTTGAAGTGTTTATATTCCTTTAGGTAGAGGAATGTCATTCCATAACTAACATTGATGGAATTAAAATCATTTACATTCCTTCGCATTACGGTGAAACAAACAGGACCTAAGGATTCCAATTCTTTCAAATCGGAGATGGCCCTCCCTATAAGCAGCGAACTCCAACACCATGCCCCCTGCCATACCCCATTTACAAACTTCCATCTGTCTTTGAAAGAAACCTGTTTATCAGACTCCTTTGCGTAAAGCCTCGGAAAAACATTCTTTAAACAGCAGCCTTGTCTAAGCGAATAATCTTCCCAAAAGAGTTACTGGGAGTCTTTAGCAATACTCTTTTGAAAAGAATTTACTACATTTTCCCCTGCAACTTTAATATCTTTACAACAATTAAGAATATTTGCCCATAACCCGTTTCCGACCCATAAAGCTCCGAAATAACATCCTTCCATAAAGTGTCCTCGTTTGATACATATCTCCACAGCCACTTTACAAATAAAGCCTACTTTTTAACTTTATAACTTACATACATTTTCTTTTACTTTACTTTCTTATTTATTACAAAATAAAATATATAATATATCAATTTTTTATCTTGACATTATGTATTGATATTAACACTTATGTTAAATTTGTGAGTAGGAGGTTAAATTGAAAGATTTTATACAATGATATAAAATCTCTCTATTTTAGTATTAATTCAAGTAATTCAAATTACCGAAATAAACGAAGAGTATAATTAATAAAAGGTGATATATCCTTCGATTTACAAGATAAACACAAGTGAATTTCACATATAATTTATTGAGTGGGGGGGGGGGGGGTTCAAATGAGAATGTATATTTAAATACGAATCGGAGACTTAATCTTGACCCTCAATTTGATTTGATTTGATGGTTTACAATTGCCTCTTATTTAATTCATAGCCCAATTATGAATTGCAACGGTCATGTTTGCAACGGATGATTACGACTGTTAGATCTAAAGATCAATATCTAATAGATGGATAAGATTTGTTCTCTCACTTTTACCTGTGTACACAATCTCACAATAACCCTCCAAGATCTATGATTAGTAAAAAGATAAATTTAGAAATTAATAATAGGATGTTATATTTTATTTATAATTAATACAATGACGCAAAATGCACACGTCTTTCACACTTTTAACGGACTTATATTTATTCGTTTATTAATTGATAATGGCAGACAACGATTATAAAAAGTAGGCAGTAGTTAAAAGGAAATTGATTGAAGTGAGATAAATAAAGGGTAATGGTTTTTTTAATAGTAAAATTATGTTAGTGGGTTACATTCGCAGTAATATTATGGTTTTTTTTATAGTAAAATTATGTTAGTGGGTTACGTTCGCAGTAATATTTATATATAGCAATATAAGAGGTTTTAAGTCACGTGTCATGAGAGAGTAAACTCTTTCCCATTAAAATCCTCCATACCATGAGAACAAGTCCTAGCTAATAAATTAAAAGGCAATAGTTGAAAAGTGTTTCTCCTCTACGTTAAGTTTAGCACAAGCTTTGCGAGCATATAAACACCAGCATTTCTTTCTTCTTTAACTTTCTCAGTTTTTGATTGTTTACCTTTATACTTTTCTTTGCTTTTCTTTTTGATAATCTAAATAGTATATTAGTTCATAGACCAACAAGGATATAATTAGTCGAGGGGTATATAAGATAACGTTCGAAAGAAGAATCTCTTCGCTGATCAGAAGGTTTACGAGGCTTATATGAAGGTGATGAAGAAGCTTTCTCGTTACAAGCATAAGAGTAAGGTTTCTCTATTATGCTTTTATGATGAGAGTGGAAAGAGCATTCTTGTTTATGACTATATACCTCATAAAAGTGTCGACATGTATTTGAATAGCATGGATCCATGTTTGAATGAATCTTTTAGATATGCAATGGAGCTGCCCGTAAATAACGCTACCTTCATGATCTCGATGGGATGAAATCAAGAATCTTACGCCGGGATATCAAAAGTGGTAACATCCTACTTGATGATATTGGAATGCTATGGTTTAAGACTTTAGCAATCCTAATATTGGATCTGCTAACCAACAATACATGTAAATCTTTTCCAATGCTATAGGTATTGTGAGTTTATGTGAGCCGTTAAAGAGTCGGATGTGTACTCATTTGGGGTAGTACTCTTTGAAACATATGTTCATTGGTTTTTAATAGAAAAATCATAGAGATATACATTATATATGTAGAAAAAAATTAGATAAGACTATCAATAATAGCCATGGAAGCAAACTTGGATAAATTATTTATACGAAGTCTTTACATCCGCATATCAAAGTCTGCAAACAAATCGCAAAGAATAATCTTTGGCTGCCGATATTGTGAAGAACTTGAAGTTGCACTTGAATATCAAGTAAGTTATATTCTTATGTCTGGCTAACTTATTTACATATATATGGATTATATTCATAAAGAAATGATAGGTAGGTTATGTTATACTTATATTCCACTTAAGATAAATGATGTATTGTTTAATTTAAACGTTTTTAACAATTTAAATAGTATGTAAGTATAAGAATACTTATATTAATTACTATTAATAGCACCCATCTTTTCCTCTTTACACATATAAGAAAAAGTACAATATTATATTATGAATCTTTCTTAATAATATACTTACATAATTCTATATTTACTTTTAGATAGGTGGAATATGAGTTTGAGCAAGGAGGAAAAGTCTCTTTATACAAGAATTTTATGGAGCGAATATTAGAAGATTGATCATGGGATAAGACCATATATACATGATAAAAATAGTATTTTATTTTATATATAAAATTTGTGTATTTTTTTTAATAGAAGGATAGATAAGGAGGAAAAGTCTCTGTACAAATTCTATAGAGAAGAATATTGAGAGATTGATCATGTGATAAGACCATAAATACATAATAAGAGTAGTTTTTTATTTCATATATAGAATTTGTTCATTTCTTTATAATAGAAGGATAGATAAAAGGTTATAGAAATTCTCCTTTTCTTAATACGTTAAGAAGTAGATTTCCTTACCACCCATTTTATTTGATTACTTAATGCTTCCTTTCGATAAATACAAACGCAAATTTGTAAACTTAATATTTTATAATATTGTGTAAGCACTCATGTGTCTAGTGAATTTTTATACTTGGTCATTTGTGACACGGATCTCATATTCTATTAATTGATGAATTGGTAAAGGTGATAATTTTTTATTATATTAGTGATACTCAAATTGAGCAATACGACCTTTCTCTTATAAAGATTGACATGCTTGCAGCACTAAATGATACATGATCAACTATTCAAAAATATTTCGAACTATATACTTGATTTGTGAATTAAAAGTATAAAATATAATTTTTAATGTATTAAAATTAATTCTGAACATTTTACAAATAAGAGTTAAATGTGCTAATTTCTATTAATTGTTTCTATTGTATTATTATGAAATATTATATTTCTTTCTAAATCTTTGTACTTTAGCTTTCTATTCACTAAATAATAAAATGTGAAATTTACTAATTCTCTTTCTTTATATACTCTAGATTTTGTTACTTCTCTTAATCTTCACCGCTACAAAATTGACTTTTAATCCCCCCCCCCCCTTGTCAAACCCGGTTTTAGTAAAAAAGTTCCAAAAAGATGGGGCTAAAATTAGTGCTGGCGGATAAAAATTAGTGCTGAGGGATTCAACCCTGGTTATTTATTTTTAAAAACGGGTCAGAAAGTTTTAATGTTTTTAACTCCCTTCGTTTAGTAAAGAACCGGGACCGAAAAGGGGTGTTGGAAAGTGTGCTTTATTGAGTGCCATTCAACCTTGCTTCGTTTACTAAAAAACCAGGACTGATAAATAGCATTCAATGCCTAATTGGTGGCTCAACTACCCCAAACGTTTAACTCCAGTTATTTATAAAAACTAGTATTTTACCCGCGCAATGCGGCGGGGTAAAATAGTTTTATTTGTCGACATATGGGTGTTCAAAATTCGGATATAAACTGTTTTAACCGTAATCCAAACCGCTCCATAACCGAAAAAGCCGAAACCGTTTTTAAATTCGGTTTAAAAACCGAAACCGATTACCATAAATACTTTAATTACATAAAACTGAAACCGTTTTAAAATTTGATTTAAAAACCAAAACCGATTCCATAAAACAGTACAACTCAAATAGCGTTATGTACAATATGTTTCAGCAATGATCTTAAACACTTTAATTACATTAAACTGTCAGAATTTAAATACATAATGAATGCTTTAAAACTGCCAAAAAATTAATTACAAAAAAATATTCTGAATTTAATGACAGTTGTACTATTTTAAAAGTGTTAAGATTGTTGCTCAAAGTTATTGTAAAGTATGTTACATTACTTGTACTACTTAACTTAAAAAATTGTCTTAAAAAAGAGCTAAATGCTTTCTTTTCTTTTTTTGAAAAAAAATTGTCTTAAAAACTAAATGCTTTATATAGTAGTAAAGATAACCGGGCTAAATGTGTGTTTTGTAGTAGTGCTTGTGAGTAAAAAGATAGCAAAACAAAGTAGGAGAATGTCCAACTATTCTATTATTGTTACTAGTTTAAATAATAGTCAATTGAAAATTATGTTAATTTTGACTTAATAAAGTTTTAGAATTATCTAACTAAATTGATGAATGTTAGTCTTTTTAATATTAAAAAGAAAAGATAAAAGATAGTTTATTTATTTGGTGGATTAAAATTTTAAAGTGGAAGTGTTCTAAAATTTGTTTAGTCGCTTTTGTTCATCAATTTCGTAAACATTGGAGAATCTTCGACGTTAATGGTACGAAGATAATTACAACGTACTTATGAATCTTTGACCAACTGAATAGTTAGGATTTAATTTTAACCAAATGAATAGGTAGGATATAATCTTAACCAAATGAAAGGTTAAGATATTCTAATTAAATTGATGGATGTTAGTCTTCTATTAATATTAAAATATTGTCGTTATAGTATTATTATTTTTATTATCATTATCATCATAATCCTCATCATTATAAAATCATTACCGGCTTCCCCGGCACATGAATAAAGATAAATAGTTCTTCAGCGACTTGAGCACAAATAAAACTACGGCGACATGAACAAATTTACCACAACCACCAACATTTAGCCTTAAACATGAACAAATCACAACCAATATCAAAACTTTAAATCACTATTGAACCATGATAGATTATGTATGTCTGAGTGAAAGCAGAACGAGATTAGAGCCCTTAACTCTAAATCAGAAACAACATCAACATTTCTCGAAATAGTAAACATAATCAAAACAAAATCAAGCACCAACAATGATAATTGATGATGTTAGAAAGTGTACATAGAGTTAGCTTATGACCGACGCTATATACATGTCGCGACAAGCCCTATGCGGGCAGGCCATGCCTCATGGTACGCCCCGTTCCTCTAGGGTGAGACAATGGGGTGGCCAATGAGGCACGACCAAGTGATTCTAGGTTATGGCACAGGGTTGTGCTTGAAATGTATTGGGTCGTGTGTGTAATGACACTAGCATGTCTTGCTCGTGCATGAGGCCGTGTCAACGATAGACTGGTATATAACTGTTTTAAATCTAAAGTAGATGGATATTGAATGTAGGCGAGTGTAACACCCTCTTACCCGGCCTAGATTAATTAAGGTAATTAATTAATCTTGGGATTTAATTTGTTTATGTGAATTATTTATATGTGTTAATTGATAATTTTTGGGATATTATTTGGTCTTATTATTTAAAGTAAATAAGTAATTATTTTAATAATTAGATTGGTATGGGGGTGGCCGGTTTGGTGGTATAGGCACCAACTCAACACCATACCACATTACTTGCAAAGTTATACAAAGTGTGTTGTGTGTGTCTTGTGTGTGTATTTCGGCCGAGAAGAAAGAAAGAAAGAAGAACATTCAACATTTGGTTTTCAATCTTGCATGCTTAAATTGTTAACTGAGAATCATCATCTTAAGGTTAGAATTCTGGAATCATATATATTATATGTTATATTGTATGCGGTTTTGAATATTATATGAAAACCGATTGATTCTTGATGATTTGTTGAAATAGGATGTATGCATGTTAGAAATTATGATCTATACATGTTGTTTATATGAGTTGGATGAATTCTGGAAACCTATATATAACTTGTATGCATGAAATCAGTAAGATTTAAGTTAGAAATCGATTTTATGCATGAACACATGAATCTGTCGGATTTTAAGTATGAATGTATCGGTATTGATGAAATCCGATAGAATATTCTCGGAATGGTGATGAATCCGAGCAAATTGATAGGATTGTATTGAATACCGATAAAAGATGAACTATTGGCCTTAACATTTTCTCGGAATGTGGAATTCCGATAAAACGGATTTTATCGGAATTAAGATCTATCGGAATCCTATTTGCTCGGAATTGATTTATGCCCTAACACCCTTGTCGGATTTCTATTTTATCGGAATGTTGTATATCGGAATTTAGTTTATCGGATTGTGCCTTTTCTCGGATTGTGTCTTTTATCGGAATTGGACATTTTATCGGAATTGAGATCTATCGGATTGTGCATGTTCTCGGATTGTGTATTTCCTCGGATTGTGTCTATGCTAGGAATTGGGTTATGATTCTATCGGAATCGGCATTATCGGATTTGGTTCTATCGGATTTGGGCTTTATCAGATTTGAAGATTTAATGATAAACATGAAATTGTATATCTATTGGGTTTATGAATGATGAATATATATATGCATATGTGCACATACATGATTAACATGGTTAGATATGATATCTATTTTGGATCAGTATTATGAATTGAATACTGACTTGGGTTACCTCAATCTCAGGAACTGAGAAGACTCGGTGAATTTAGTCATCTGAGTGTGCCAAGGTTTTGAAGACTTTGGTGAGTGGATTTATATTTTCGGATATACAGGATATGATATCCTATTTGGAATGCTCTTGTTTGGATTGTATATACATGTTAATTTGGAGATCAGTATGATACTGGGCCTGTTGCTTGGGGGATTTACAGTATCTGATCTTGCAGTACCGTTGTGGTAATCAAGGGGGCTGGTACTGTTATCCATGTTAGCAAGGCTATCGGTAAGCCTTGGTTTTGTCCGACCTTGGTTGTAGGTGCTTGCAACACCGCCGGTTCTCCTGGGATTCATGAGCTATTTGGTTTAGGCATGTTTGCCTTGTGTATGTTTAGATATTTATTCCCTCACTTAGCTTTGTGTTAATTCCCCACTAGATTGTTTTGCAGATCCTCTGAGGTGATCTTGATGCTTTGGGCTGGGAATATGGACAGACCAAACTCTGATGTCAAGTTTTTGTTAGAGCATGTTTTGTAACTAACACTGTAGTGGATATTTTGTAAATGATAACCAGTCAAAGTTGTATATCTTTTTGGTTTAATCTAATTATATGTAGTTAGCTTTCGCACGCTGTTTATTGTATGTTTAAAAAGTACAGTGTTACAAATTGGTATCAGAGCCCTGGTTTGAGGATTTGCATGAATGATTTGTGCAATACTCGAACCGAGGCTCTGGTCAGTCCAGTATTCCCAGGGTGGGTAATTAGTAGTGTAGTTTTGAGGGTGGTTAGTGTTTATACTAACGGATTATATCTAACAACTGGTGAGATGTTGTGTATAGAACAGAAAATGGCTGACAACGTGAACCAGACAATTACCCCTGCGTCCCCCAGAATAAACAACCAGTCCTCCACTACAGTCAATGAGCAACACCACAGAGCCGGTACTTCCCACAACGATGAATCTGATCAACAAGACTATGTGTGACAATTGGAAGACACTCTGCAAAGTTTGAGAGATCGTGTTCAGGAGTTGGAACAGCAGCAACATCAAACTCAGTCCTCTCGACAAACCCAAACTATCCATATGCCCAGAGATTCAACTGTGTTTACTCAATCGATACCACCTCCTGTTTACTCAGCTGCACCATTCAACACTGTGTCTACACCATTTGGAACCTTACCGTTTGTGTCAATGCCACCGGTGACTCAGTCTTATCCACTTCAACAGCAGCAATAACCACAACAGCAGAACTTTTTCATTCCTTGGTACCCAACTCAAGGAGGCTTTAAACCGAAAGGGCAATACAAGGATTTTATGGGTTGCCAACCACCTGAGTATTCTGGAAGCTCGAATCCAACTGATACGTTGAGTTGGTTAAGGGAGATGGTGAAGGCTTTAGATGCCTGCAATTGTGAGGAATCCGATAGGGTTAATTTCGCAACTCGGAGGTTGAAGGGTCAAGCGGAAACATGGTGGGATTCTCTAACTGCTCATCTATCCAGGGAAGTTGGGATCAATTTCAAACCAAGTTTTGTGAGCAATTCTGTAATACCTATGATTTAGCTAAGGTGAAACGGGAGTTCATGGATCTAACTCAGGATGACAAGATGTCGGTGGATGAATTAATTGCAAAGTTTAACGAAAATTTGAGGTTTGCTAAGCAGTGGGTACCCGATGAACCATCACAGATAGATCATTTTGTTCAAGCACTGTTGCCTGAGTATCGGGGTAATACCCGGATGGCAACATCGTTGGTATAGGCGTTTACTGTTGCACGAGCTGCTGAGGGTGACGTGAAAGCTCGGGAGAGAATGAACCGTGAGAAAGGGTCGTCTCACAAGTTCGGTGGAAATGAGGGTGGAAACAAAGGCAGGTGGCAGAATAACCAGAATCGGGGTGATCAGAAATCGAAAGGTTCGGGGTCTTATCAGAACAAGCCGTGGTGTAAACCCTGCAATGTTAGTCATACTGGTCCATGCACATCACAGACGAAACGATGTTTGCGTTGTGGTGGTTTTGGCCACGAACCATCAGCTTGTCGGTTTAATACAAATGTTTGCTGGAATTGTCACGAAGAAGGTCATAGAGCGGGAGTCTGCACTAAATCGAGGCCAAAGGGGACGGGGCAGGGGGTAGCCAATGTCGGGGGATCGTTTTCTGCAGGTCAGAAGAGAAAGGTTGCACCTTCTGCAGAAGGGAGAGCCTTCAAGATGACTGTTACAGAGGCTGCCGAAAACAGTGATGTGATCACGGGTATGTTTATTGTAAACTCTGTACCTGCCCGTGTGTTATTTTATTCTGGTGCCAATAGATCTTTCATGTCTGTATCTTTATGTGGCAAACTGAAACTACCTGTTACTGTTATTGCTTCTCCTTTAGAAGTAGAAGTAGCTGATGGTAAATTAGTGCATGTAACTTCTTCTGTGACTGGGGTATCTATAGATATTGATGGTACTAGTCTGCCTGTAGATTGCTTACTGATACCTATACCGGGGTTTGACTTAGTACTAGGCATGGATTGGTTAAGTCGCCATAGAGCTAGTATCTAGTGCCATAAGAAACTGATTACTATTCCTTTGGCTGACGGGTCGCATGTCGTGGCTCGTGGGGATAGATCTCGATCTTCTTTTCCCATCATATCGTATATGAAGGCTAGAAAATCTCTAGCCAAAGGGTGTGCGTCTTTTCTGGCTTACGCTGTTGATGTGAAGAAAGAAAAGCGACATGTTACCGATGTTCGTGTTGTCTCCGAATATCCAGAGGTATTTCCAGACGATCTGCCAGGGTTACCACCCGTTTGGGATGTTGAGTATAAGATAGAATTGGTACCGGGTACCACACCGATTGCTAAAGCTCCGTATCGTTTGGCTCCATCTGAGATTCATGAGATGATGACTCAGATACAGGACTTGCTTGATAAGGGGTTTATCCGTCCGAGTTCTTCGCCGTGGGGTGCACCAGTACTGTTTGTGAAGAAGAAAGATGGAACTCTTCGTATGTGTATTGATTACAGGGATCTGAACAAGAGAACCATCAAGAACAAGTACCCGTTGCTCAGAATCGATGATTTTTTTTTATCAGTTACAAGGGGCTTCCTACTTTTCAAAGATTGATCTGCGATCTGGTTATCATCAGGTCAGGGTAGCAGAGGAGGATATACCTAAGACTGCTTTTCGTACTCGATATGGTCATTACGAGTTCTTGGTGATGCCATTTGGTTTGACAAATGCTCCTGCAGTATTTATGGATTTGATGAATCGTGTGTGCAGACCTTTTCTAGACAAATTTGTCATTGTGTTCATTGACGATATTCTAGTATATTCGAAAACAGAGGATGAGCATGATCAGCATTTGAGACAAGTATTGGAGATTTTGAAACAACACAAGTTATATGCCAAGTTTTCGAAGTGTGAATTTTGGTTACGTGAAGTTCAATTTTTGGGGCATGTAATTTGTTAAGAAGGTATCAAAGTAGATCCTTCCAAGATTGAGGCTGTGATGAATTGGAGTGCTCCGAAAACACCAACTGAGATAAAGAGTTTTCTTGGATTGGCGGGTTATTATCGCAGATTTATTAAAGATTTTTCTAAGCTTGCTGGTCCATTGACCAAGTTGACCAGAAAATATGTTCCGTTTCAGTGGGGTTCAACTCAGGAGAGTGCTTTTCAGACGTTGAAACAGTTATTGTGTCAAGCTCCTGTTCTTTCCTTACCCGAGGGTTCGGAAGACTTTGTTGTTTATTGTGATGCTTCGCATGCTGGGTTGGGTTGTGTTTTGATGCATAGGAGTAAGGTAATTGCGTATGCTTCGAGGCAGTTGAAACTGAATGAAAGAAATTACCCGACTCATGATTTGGAGTTAGCAGCTGTGGTATTTGCTTTGAAACTGTGGAGACACTACCTGTATGGAACCAAATGTATTATCTGCACTGATCACAAGAGTCTGCAGTATGTGTTCACTCAGAAGGAATTGAATATGAGACAACGTCGTTGGTTAGAATTGATCAAGGATTATGATTGTGATATTCAGTATCATCCTGGAAAGGCTAATGTAGTTGCAGATGCACTCAGCAGAAAGGGATCTTCGGATACTGTAAAATTTATGCGATTGGAAATCAAGTCTGATTTAGTGGATCAACTTTTGGCTGCTCAATTTGAAGCTTTGAAAGATAAGAATCTGAAGGATGAACTGATGATCAAGCGGCAGCATGAATTAAATACCAATTCGCGTGGTTTGAGGTTTATCATACGCGCGTGTGGGTACCGAAATTTGGTAGCTTGAGGGAATTAATTCTTGATGAGGCTCATAAGTCTAGACTATCGATACATCCGGGTAGTACAAAGATGTATTGTGATTTAAAGATTCGTTATTGGTGGCCAACTATGAAAACAGATATAGCTAAGTTCGTTGGTATGTGTCACATCTGTGCTCAAGTTAAAGCTGAACATCAGAAGCCGTACGGATCATTGAAACAATTGGATATACCTGAGTGGAAGTGGGATCACATTACGATGGATTTTGTAACTAAGTTCCATGAACTCAGAGAGGTCATGATATGATTTGGGTTATAGTCGATAGATTGACCAAGAGTGCACATTTTCTTGCTACTGCTGAAAATGCTCCTTTGAGTAAACTGGCACAACTGTACATAGATGAAATAGTATCAAGACATGGAATTCCATTGTCCATTGTTTCAGATCGGGATTCGAGGTTTGTGTCTAACTTCTGGAACAGACTGCAACAAGAATTTGGATCCAGGGTAAATCTGAGTACAGCTTATCATCCACAGACAGATGGTCAATCAGAGAGAACTATTCAGACTTTAGAAGATATGCTGCGAGCATGTGTATTAGAGTTTGGGGGTTCATGAGATTCACATTTGCCTTTGGTTGAGTTTGCTTACAACAATTTCTATCATTCCAACATTGGTATGCCACCGTATGAGATGTTGTATGGTCGTCCCTGTAGAACTCCGACTTGTTGGTTAAAGGCCGGAGAAAAGCAATTTGCAGGGCCTGATATTGTACAGATGACAGCTGATAAGGTTGCAATTGCTCGTGAGAAATTAAAAGCTGCAAGGGATAGCCAGAAAATGTATGCAGATCCGCGTCGTCGACCGGTGTCTTTTGTTGAGGGAGAAAGGGTTTATTTAAAAGTCTCTCCGTGGAAGGTGTGATTCGTTTTGGGAAACGCGGGAAGTTGGCTCCCCGTTACATTGGTCCCTTCAGAATCAAACGAGTTGTTAATGATCAGGCTGTTGCTTTAGATCTTCCCGATGAATTAGCAGGTATTCATGATACCTTCAATGTTTGTTATTTTCGCAAGTGTAATATAGAGGACCAGACGCAGGTTCTACCTATACAGGATCTTAGTGTGGATATTAACCAGAAACTTATTAAGGAACCAATTGAATTGTTGGATCGTAAAATCACAAAATTGAGAAAGAAACAGATACCTATGGTCTTGGTCAAGTGGAAGCACAGTTTAGGTTCAGACTTGACTTGGGAGACTGAAGCAGATATGAGAAGCCGGTATCCTTCTTTGTTTGAGAGCGATGAGATTCCGAGGACGGAATCTTCTTAAGGGGGGAAGATTTGTAACACCCTCTTACCAGGCCTAGATTAATTAAGGTAATTAATTAATCTTGGGATTTAATTTGTTTATGTGAATTATTTATATGTGTTAATTGATAATTTTTGGGATATTATTTGGTCTTATTATTTAAAGTAAATAAGTAATTATTTTAATAATTAGATTGGTATGGGGGTGGCCGGTTTGGTGGTATAGGCACCAACTCAACACCATACCACATTACTTGCAAAGTTATACAAAGTGTGTTGTGTGTGTCTTGTGTGTGTATTTCGGCCGAGAAGAAAGAAAGAAAGAAGAACATTCAACATTTGGTTTTCAATCTTGCATGCTTAAATTGTTAACTGAGAATCATCATCTTAAGGTTAGAATTCTGGAATCATATATATTATATGTTATATTGTATGCGGTTTTGAATATTATATGAAAACCGATTGATTCTTGATGATTTGTTGAAATAGGATGTATGCATGTTAGAAATTATGATCTATACATGTTGTTTATATGAGTTGGATGAATTCTGGAAACCTATATATAACTTGTATGCATGAAATCAGTAAGATTTAAGTTAGAAATCGATTTTATGCATGAACACATGAATCTGTCGGATTTTAAGTATGAATGTATCGGTATTGATGAAATCCGATAGAATATTCTCGGAATGGTGATGAATCCGAGCAAATTGATAGGATTGTATTGAATACCGATAAAAGATGAACTATTGGCCTTAACATTTTCTCGGAATGTGGAATTCCGATAAAACGGATTTTATCGGAATTAAGATCTATCGGAATCCTATTTGCTCGGAATTGATTTATGCCCTAACACCCTTGTCGGATTTCTATTTTATCGGAATGTTGTATATCGGAATTTAGTTTATCGGATTGTGCCTTTTCTCGGATTGTGTCTTTTATCGGAATTGGACATTTTATCGGAATTGAGATCTATCGGATTGTGCATGTTCTCGGATTGTGCATGTTCTCGGATTGTGTATTTCCTCGGATTGTGCCTATGCTAGGAATTGGGTTATGATTCTATCGGAATCGGCATTATCGGATTTGGTTCTATCGGATTTGGGCTTTATCAGATTTGAAGATTTAATGATAAACATGAAATTGTATATCTATTGGGTTTATGAATGATGAATATATATATGCATATGTGCACATACATGATTAACATGGTTAGATATGATATCTATTTTGGATCAGTATTATGAATTGAATACTGACTTGGGTTACCTCAATCTCAGGAACTGAGAAGACTCGGTGAATTTAGTCATCTGAGTGTGCCAAGGTTTTGAAGACTTTGGTGAGTGGATTTATATTTTCGGATATACAGGATATGATATCCTATTTGGAATGTTCTTGTTTGGATTGTATATACATGTTAATTTGGAGATCAGTATGATACTGAGCCTGTTGCTTGGGGGATTTACAGTATCTGATCTTGCAGTACCGTTGTGGTAATCAAGGGGGCTGGTACTGTTATCCATGTTAGCAAGGCTATCGGTAAGCCTTGGTTTTGTCCGACCTTGGTTGTAGGTGCTTGCAACACCGCCGGTTCTCCTGGGATTCATGAGCTATTTGGTTTAGGCATGTTTGCCTTGTGTATGTTTAGATATTTATTCCCTCACTTAACTTTGTGTTAATTCCCCACTAGATTGTTTTGCAGATCCTCTGAGGTGATCTTGATGCTTTGGGCTGGGAATATGGACAGACCAAACTCTGATGTCAAGTTTTTGTTAGAGCATGTTTTGTAACTAACACTGTAGTGGATATTTTGTAAATGATAACCAGTCAAAGTTGTATATCTTTTTGGTTTAATCTAATTATATGTAGTTAGCTTCCGCACGCTGTTTATTGTATGTTTAAAAAGTACAGTGTTACAGCGAGAATCTTTGATTATTTATCTGTTGATGATATTATTGTTGATGGTTGTTTCAATGCGAGTTACATGATCCCTACTAATGTGATACATGCATATGTGCATATTGTATACTAGCATCGTACCTGTGCAATTCTGCGGCGACAATAGTTTATGTTTTGCAACATATCGTTTTCAAACATGTAATGATATGTTATTTGCGCGATTCAATATCACGAAAAAGTTTTCAGCAACATGTCAATTTTTTTCCAAATTTTCTTATATTTATATCAACTATTTTATTAATTTAAAAAAATATAAATAACATAAAATAAGAAAAAAGATTTATATGAAATAAAGAGAGAGAAGTTAATAAGATTTTGAAAATTATGTCGATATGGATGAATAATTGTATTTGTATGAGAGAGTGTAGTGGGAGAGCATATTTTAAATAAATAAAATGTTAAAGTAAATTAGGAGAGTGAAATGGTTAAATATTGAGTGGATGAGATTAATTTAGATGAAAAGAAGGGTGAGATGTATTGTTGATTGAATTTTAAGAGTTTTGAATAGTAAAGAGGAAATAGTGTGTTGTATGTTTTATATAATAGCATAGATTATGTGATTATGTGAAATGATATGTCAACTGATGATAGCATGAGTGGCAAAACATGGGACTAACAGGATGCTCATCCTGATGTAGCATCTAGAGATCGATGTGATCTCAAAAGTCGATGTGACTTTAAGTAGTCGATAAAATTAAAGATGATTTTCAAGATATGAACTGGGTTCACAAAGTCTCAACACTCAATTGTGGCTCTTAGATTCACAAAGTCTCAAAACTGCAGTGTGGCTCTTGTAAACACCAACTATCCCAAGTTTAATTATATATCTTGAAGCATCAAATTTAATAAAATCATTTAACATTTGGAGTGGTAAAGTTGTGTCTTGTCATACCTAAAGACACACGTTCGAGCTATGCCTTCTGCGTTTTCTTTTTTAATGTTCTCAGCTATATCATTTCTTATGCGATCACCTGCTATTGCAATTAATTAATATATTTATTTTTCTAATTAATTTGATTATAATATAATTTCTTTTATATTTCATTTAACTTTTCTCTTATGATATTTGGCATAAATATGGTTATATATTGTTATATTTCTATTTATATTCTGATATGTATTTTTTAAAATGGTAATACTAAAAAAGTATATTCCAATAAGAAACATCATACTACGTAAAACTTTATGCTAAAACGTACCTAAACGATATAATTACAACTACTTATTTAATAGTCTTTACTTCTATTTTAATATTTGTAATATAACTTCTTATCTTGCAATTAGTACTTAAAAATACTAATCTTTTTAATTTTCTTTGTTTTGTAAAGTAGCCCCATTAAACTTATATCTAGAGGTCAGAATTTTAATTTCTTTTTACTTGGTAAATAATTTCATTTATATTTGATTTTAAAGTTTATTTTTTTTAATGTAAACTATAATAAATTTAAGAGGGTTTTTTTATCTTTTAATGAAATGTTTTCTTTGTTTGTGAATTTAATAAAGATAAATGATTTATTAAACGTAAAACGAAAAATTAAGTCTGAATATATATTCGACTATGAACTAAATATAGTGAACGTATTACTAATTGCTTAAATAAAATTTCACCATGCATCTAATTCTAATTATCACTTCATCTAAAGTATTTTTTTTTTGTTTAAACATTAGTTTTATATTATTCCCGCTGTAACGCAACAAACACCTAGTTTTTAAAATCCATAAAATATCAATCAATTTTTTGCACTAGAAATAGTATAACTATATATATTTTTTCACTAAAAAAGTGCAAAATTATTAGAAAAGGTGAGGATAAATAAACTCTCCCGATTAAAAAAAAAGTATCATAATTGAAGGGTAGATAACATCTGAGTGTATACTTCTTAGACCAAACGTAATAATAACTGTCACAATTGTTATGATTGTATGCATATCCGCTTTTCTAACAAATGACTATCTAATAACTAACAACCCTATAATAATTGTCAAGAGTAACTAACACATCACCATCACTATCAATATTTGACCCACATAATATTAATTTACATTAATATGATTGGTGGAAATTCTTAAAAAGAAAAGAAAATGGAAGACGAGCTACAGAGCTCGTTATCGGAATGACAAGGTTCTGGATGACGAGCCAAATGACAAACCATACCTAATGGATGACAGCAAGATGAAGGAAAATGGCCATGACGAGCCACACACGACGAACAATATGAGACCACATTTTCTTACAAAAAAATGAAAATCAGACTGAATTTGGAAGTTTCTCAAAGTAAACCGAAATCAGCAATCTTGAACTTCAACCATGAATTATTATTCTGTCTGTTTGATTTAAACATGAAAGCCAAAACGGAAGAGAAAGATGGTATAAAGAACACTCTTAACATGCAAAACAAACCTCTTCCGAGTGACATTTTGGAACAAATTGTTGTTAGCTCAGTGATTATCTTCTTCTTCGCAGAACTTTGAATATTGTTCAGAGTCCATTAGAGATTTTACCTCTTCAGCACTGCTCATCTCCACCTTTATAATCCATCCTTTTTCATATGGGCTTCCATTCACCTAAAAACATTAATATTTTTTTAACAAAAATGCAAATAAAGATCAAAACAATGAAGTCATGACTCACTGGAACACTAACTTCTGTTGCTAATAAGCCTAAACACAATACGAAAACATACTTGTAGTTGCACGACTCTTGCACAATTGAGTATATAACTAGCTATATTTTACCATTAATTGAAAAATCAGGGGACTTTTAAGGTAGAATTAGGCTAACTTTTAACTTTTAAGAGGGGAATTTATTGACAGTTTTAGACTTTAATCCTGGAATTATATAACAATTGATTGTATGAATTTGTAAGAAACTTATCAAACTCGAAAATGAAGTACTGTGATTACCAATACGGACGGTTGTCAGTTTACATATTAGAAACCAACTTATCTCACAATGCCTAGTGATCTTTTAAAAGTTCCACCCAACAAAAACCTGCAGACATTATAAACCACTGACCACATTCTTGGCTGACGTTCAATTGGTAAAAGATAAAACTAAATGTTAAAGGTTATTCAAGAAAGTACTATATCCATCCCAAGAAGATCTTCAATATGAAAATAAGTACATGTGCATTATCCCTATTACAAGTTACTTATGCTATTGACTGTGTGGTTAACAGGTTCTTTTATTTATATTGTTATTAGAACAACAAGCATTTCACCCCTATACCACTGAGTATACATTTTTACTACTAAATTTAGCAACTTTTCCATTATGCCTCATGTGTACACAACTTTTTGGCTACTAGTCTCACTTTCCAGCTAAAGACCTACGTTTTCGGACTAATTTGCTCTTAATGGAGCACTAGCTTCACCATTTAAAGAGGGTAAATTAGTAGACTCTCACTTTTCGCCAAATATTGAACTCAATGACAAAATATTGGTTAGAATGTCAACAATCAGAGGCCAAAAACTACAGGGGCCAAACATATAAACTTCAGTCACACTTGCATAGAACCATGCAATTTTCATATACTGTCATTATTCATTACACTAGAGGCAAAATGGTCAGGTTGGACTGGTCAAATAAAAATGTCAAAGCATGTAACTTTTGTCACACTTGCATAAAAGTAAAACCAAGAAAATTCCCCTTGTACTATTTTTCTGAAAACTGGAACAAAGAAATGAGTGTAACATTACTTACTAAGCCTGGTGAGCTGCTGAGTACTTCATTGACTTCAACCACTTTACCAGAAACAGGGGAGTTAATATCACTAGTAGCCTTAACACTTTCAACTGCACCAAAACCGCTACCTTGTGTTACAGATGCCCCAACTTCTGGTAACTCAACATACACCACATCTCCCAAGTGATCCTGGGCATGGTCTGTAATCCCTATTGTTGCTGAGTTACCTTCAATTTTTGCCCATTCGTGTGAGTCTGCATACTTTAGATCCTTCACAACTGGAAGCAGGCAGCACAAAGTGAGGATTTCAAGATTAAGCATCATTGTGTGCATTTAGGTAACAATTTAGTAATTACTAAGTGAATACAAGTTGTTCTTTCGCAGGAAGAAATAACATGATTTCCAAAATTTATCACACAATACTAATAATCGGCTACTCGGAATTCTAGGAATGAGACAAATACCAAAAAGAAATAAGAAATGACACAATGCATGAATAAACACTATTAAACACTCAAGAGTCCCTATAATATTTTTAAGTGTTCAAAAATGTATACATGCTCTAATACAATGGGACCAAATTGATTAGGGCAAAATAAAATAGTTGTTTGCTAAGTTCTTTAACCCTTCATAAATCATCCAAGTTCACATCTTTGTCTTCTAGGAAGCGCCAAATGGATCTCATTAAGCAACCAGTTGAATACTTGCTACTTCTTAATTATTATTTTTTTCGCAAAAGAAACGTCTATAATGACATTTAACTAGATAAACAAACTTCAAAGGCGACCGGGATTTCTTATCCAACCAAAGCAATGTCCTTGAATAGGAATACTTATGCAAATCCTCTATATTTCAATCAAGAAATGTAGCTAATACTCAAGCTTTGATACAGCATGATGAATTTTTAATCTATCAATAAGGGATTCATCATTCATTAATCAGAAGTTTCCGAATTTTCCACTTCGTGTCAATTGACTGGTAACCCGTGTCACTATTCCATTATGCAAAGATCAACCATGAACTATGGAGATTTATGTTTAAAAGCATAACCCTTGCACACTTTTCTAAAAAACACAATAATCATTCTATAATCATCGAGAAGCTTGTCATCTCACATGATTCATTTCTAGGTATAAATAATCAAACCAATTAAGTAATTATCAAACACAAACTTCAACATTTTTCTACCGGATCGTACAAACCCAATACTTAAAACCCTAAATACGAGTATGAGATCTTCAACGTAATAAAACCCTAGATCAACAGAGAAATTTAAGGGGGAACCCAATGAAATCAAAAGTAGCGTAAGAAAGGTGATGGAAATAAAGTGAATGATCATTACCAGAAGCAAAACATCTGTTGAAAGTGGAGATCTTAAGGTATGAAGCGGCTTTAGATGCCCAAAACCTTGATGCCATAGCCATTGTATTATTTTAGGTTAATAGATAGATTCACCAACCAACTCAACCTTCCCCTGCTCCTCTAGAAATAGCAGGGGTGTATCTATGTATGTGTGTGTATATTCCCCACTACTATGTGTTTACTACTTTACTCGTTAGTGGGTTGCTAGGTCACTTCATTTTAGGTAAAGATCCACATAATAATTTTTGGTTTCTTGATTACTAATGATTTGTTCTAACCCCCAATAGAAAATGAAAATTTAAGAATTAATAAAATATAAAATTAATTTTTAAACATAAATGTTTAAAATAAAATAAGAAAAAATCTAAATATTTAATAGATTCAAATTCAAATCGATTCAAATTTTATTTTTTATATTGCGTGTAACATAAATTTAGGGGGCGCTTGGTTGATTAGAGGGGAATGGGTATGGCAAAAGGTAAGGGAATACATATATAGGAATGCAATGAGCATTTCCTATTATTATCATTACCATTGATATTGATTGGTTAATAAACGTAATCATCATATACACATATGTATGTATATGTGTGTGTTGTGTAAGGGTGGCGGTGGTGGTGATTTTGCAACAAGTTACGATGGTGTAGTGGTTGTGTTGGCGGTGGTGGCGGCAACGAACGGTGGCGGTCGGTGGTGGTGCTAGAGGGTAGTGGTAGCGATATTGGTGGTGGTGTTGATAGTTGACGTGTTACGATGACGTAGTGGTTGCTACCGGTGGCGGTGGTGACGATGGCGGCGGCAGTTGGTGGTGGTGGAGGCGGTGGTGGTGGTTGGTGGTGGTGTTAGAGGTGTTGATGTGTTACGATGGTGTATAGATTGCTACCGATGGCGGCGGCAACGATGGCGGCGGTAGTTGGTGGTAGTGGTGGCGGCGGTTGCGGTTGGTGGTGGTGCTAGAATTTTGTGGTAGGGATATTAGTGGTGGTATTGATAGTTGACGTGTTACAAAGGTGTAGTGGTTGCTAGCTGTGGCGGCGACAATGGCTGTTGGTGGTTGAGCTAGAGGGCGGTGGTAGCGATATTGGCGGTGGCGTTGATAGTTGATGTGTTACGATTGTGTATAGGTTGCTGCCGGTGGCTGCACAGCGGCAACGACGATGGTGGAAGTTGGTGGTGTAACACCGTATTTTGCTAACACAATTTTGAAATACGCGCGGAAGCTTACTTATAATAATTACATAACTATAATAACATAACAATGTAAAATACAACTTTGAACTTGTTTGCTTTACAAAAGACATCTACAGTGTTACTCAAAAACAGGATCTATACATTTTAAAAACGATATCAGAGTAAGATCAGTCCAAAAATCCAGCTCCACCTCTACTATCCACATACCAGGAGTGTCCTATAAAAGATTACAACAGTGGGGGATTAGCACAAAGCTAGTGAGAGAATAGATATCAAAGTACATACAAGGCATAAAGTCCAACACACAAAACTCAATCGTCAAAGAGAATTGGCGGCGTTGCAACACCTTCAACCTATGCCGGCCAAAGCATAAGCTTACCAATAGCCCTGCTAACATGGATAACAGTACAAGCACCCTTGAGTGCAACAAATGCCCCCCAAGATCAGATACTGTATATCCCCAAGCAACAAGCCCAGCTAAACTAGCTGATCTCTGAACACGTCATGTATATATATAGATAAACAAGATACAACATCTCAAAGAGCAAGTCAACCAGGAATTACATAAAGTATATCCAAAGATATATATCCACTCACCGATATCTTCAAAAGCTCAAGTTACTTAGCAATCTTATCTACTGAGTCTTGTCACCACCTAAGCACACAATTACAAATCAGTATTTGCTTAACTACTCACAATAAGCACAATACATCATATGTACATAAATCAACAAGTACATATATCTACATATCACATGTACCAATAATCTACAAGTACATAATCATCAAATATAAATATACCCGTATTCACAATTACCCTTTCCAACTTGTAAATCTGTGAATTCATTCAACTCATTAGCTTAGTCAATACATATACTTCTTCATATGTCAAGGCCACAAATGAATACATATTCATGTTTATCTTCAAATCATCAATATCTTCAAGGAGTTATTTGGTTTCATCTTCATTCGGATTTATTATCAATACCCCCAAATTCCGAGCATAGGCATTAGTATTAATCCAAACAAGTCCAAATCCGATTGAATCATATTTCAATTCCAAGCAAGGGCTCAAATCCGATCAACCCTAATTCCGAACAAAGGCACATTGGAATTCCGATCAAACCCTTGTCAAATTCCTAGCAAAAAGGACATTCCGATTATGATCATTTCCGAGCAAATAGACATTTCCGATCAAACCAACTCCGAGCAAAAGGTATATTCCGATTAAATGAATTTCCGAGTAAAGGCATATTCATTCCGATCATATCAATTCCGATCAAATAGTTAAGGCAAATAGTTCATCTAATCGGAAATCACATAATTCCTATCAATCTGGTCGGATTCACACCTAATTCCGATTATAATTGTAACACTGTACTTTTTTAAACATATAATTATATCGCAGGCGGAAGCTAAATACATATACTTAACTTAATTACATAATAGATACAAAAGATTAACTTGTTTTATACATCAAAACTTTTACAGTATTAATCCAAAACAGACTCTTAATTAAAACTTTGACATCAGAGTGAGGTCTGTCCATATTCCCAGTCCCAAGCTTCAAAGCTCACCAAGATAATCTGCAAAACAGTCTAGTGGGGAATTAGCACAAAGCTAAGTGAGGGAACCAATATCTAATCAAATACAAGGCAAACATGCCTAAACCCAAATAGCTCATGAATCCCAAGAGAACCGGCGGTGTTGCAAGCACCTACAACCAAGGTCGGCCAAAACCAAGGTTTACTGATAGTCCTGCTAACAGTGATAACAGTACCAGCCTTCTTGTGTACAACAAATGCACCTCAAGATCTGGTACGGTACACCCCCAAGCAACAAGCCCAGCATCATGCTGATCTCTAAATAACATGTTTATACAATCCAAACAAGAGCATTCCAAATAGGATATTAAATCCCGTATATCAAAAGATATAAACCCACTCACCAAAGTCTTCAAAAACTCTGGTTCACTCGAGTGACTAACTCACTGAGTCTTCTCAATTCCTGAGATTAAAGTAACCCAAGTCAGTATTCAAATCATAATACTGATCCAAAATAGATATCATATCTAATCACATAATTCATGTATGAGCAATATTGAACATACACATATATTCATCATACATAAGTTCCAAAGATATATAATTCATGTTTATCTTTAAATCATCAAATCCGATTAACCAATCCCGATCAAATGGAAATCCGGTAAGTCAAATCCGATTGAATGTGAATCCGAGTAAAGGTCCAAATACCGATAAAGTCACAAATCCGATAAGTCCAAATCCGATAAAATGAATCCGATAAAATAGCTAAGGTAAATCCGATAAAATCATATCCCAAATCCGAGCATAGGCACAATCCGAGCATAGGTCAAATTCCGATTAATATCCAAATCCGATAAAATGTTCAAATCCGATAAAATGTATCGGAATTCACCAATACCGATCAAATCTATCGGAATGTCACCAAATCCGATTAAAACTATCGGATTTCACTAAATCCGATTAACTCAACTTCAATTCCGATAAATTCATAAATTCATCCTTGATTTCGATTTTTAACTCAATTCAACACTGATTTTAAGCATGTTAATGTTCTATGATTCCAGAATTCATTCTAATCATATAATCAACATATAACATACATTAAATCTAGCATGCATACAACCTAGAATCAATAATCAAGATCATGCATTAATCGGTTTTTTTCATACAATTCAATCAAAACCGAGAAATCTAACAATTATTAAAATAATTTCAGTGTGCTAACCTCAACAATGAAATGGATTCAGTAATCTACTTGCATTAACAATCCAAGATCAAATTGCTTAATCCTTGTTCTTGTTCTTCGATTTCAGCCGAAAGGGTAAAACACACACACACCTTTTGCTAATTGATATTATTGCATGTAATTGGAAATGAAGTGGTGAGGTGGTGACTAATACCACCAAAACCGGCCACCTCACAAACCACTAACCAAATAAATAAACTAAATTAATTTATCAACTAATTAATCACAAGAATCAATTAATTCACATAATTAATTTAAATCCACATCTAAACTTGATTAATACCTTAATCCAACTAGGCCGGGTAAGAGGGTGTTACAATAATGGTCGGAATTCACCAATTCCTACCGATTCAACCAACAATTCCTCCTGATTCATAACATAAATTCCGATCCATACATATATATCGAACAGTTTGCTTAAACATCAATTCTGATCTGTTTCTAAGCATGCAATGTAATCTCTTTATCCAGAATACATTCTAAACATATAAGGATCATATATCAATCATAAAATCTAACATGCATACACTTAAATCATCAAATCATCATGTAAGCATTAATCGGAATTCATATATATATATATATATATATATATATATATATATATATATATATATATATATATATATATATATATATATATATATACATATATATATATATATATCAATAAAAACCACGATTAATCATCAAATAACATAATAATACAGTAATCTAACCTTCTTATGATGATAAACACTTCAAGATTAACAGATTGAACAATTAAGATCACTAGATTTCGATTTCTTCTTCTTCTTTTCTCTCGGTCGAATGCTCTCAACACACACACACACTATCGATTATCTAATTGCATGTAATGGTTTATGTGTTAGTGGCAATTAAGGTCTTATGTGTCAAACTAAAGACACCTCATCACAATCCACTATCTCTATAAATTAATAATAAAACACATATTACACATTAATTAAAAGAAATAAATAACTCATCAAACAATTAATCAATTAGAATAATAACAAGATAAACCCACTAATTACTTTAATAATACTAGGCCGGTAAGGAGGGTGTTACAAGTGGTGATGGTGACGGTGGCAGTTGGTGGTGGGCTAGAAGGTGGTGGTCAGTGATGGTGTCGGTGATCGGTATGGGTATACGTACCTGAATCCATTACCCTGAATTCATTACCCTCAATTTACTAGGGAATGATTCACTACCCATTAATGGGTATTCATTGATTATATTTCACCTAAACAAGCAACATTAATTAATGATTATCATTCCCATTTCTTACCCCCTAAAACCCCCAACCAAGCACCCCCTTAGTATTATCAATCTTAAGAGACAAGCCTATTCAAAATTTGTTTCATAAAAAACATAATTTCTTTAAATTAATCCATCTTTTTCATAAAAAAAAGAGTTAATTACAATAATGGTCTTGTGGTTTTCACTAAATTTCACTTTTTGTCCTTTAACTTTAAAAATTACAAAAAAGGTCACTGTGGTTGTCACTTTGTTTCAGTTTTGGTCCTTTACACTAACCGCCGTTAAGTTTTTCCGTTAGAAGCCCTCATGTGCCTTGCACATAAGGGTATTTTGGTCAATTTGGTCACTATCCATGTTACCAAACATACTAAAGTGTATCTTTTCTATTTAATAACTGAAAAAATAAAGAGAATATCATTTCTTCCCTAAAGCCCAGAATTTAACCTCTCTCTAACCTTTCTCAGTCACTCACACACACTCTCTCTCTCTCTAGCCCTCTCTCCCACCACCGAGAAAAAGCACCACCGTCATCTAACACCACTACTGTCGTATAACAACCGCCACCATCGTCTAACACCACCATCGTCGTTGAACCACCTCCACCATCGTCTAACCACCACCACCATTGTCTAACCACCACCGCATAACCTCACTGCCGGAAACCACCATCATTTCATCTAAACAACCGACGCCGACATCCTTGTTCTACCACCGCCGCCGCACCATGGTGGTTACTTTCAACTCTACCACCGCCGCAGCCACCATGGGTCCCGTCAATCCGGCCACTGCCACCATGGGTTCCGTCGCTCAGAAACACCATCACCGTCATCACGTCCATCGCTGTCGTCGGCCTGGAGATCGAACCAACATCGTACGAACCACCATACACTTCTTTCTTCAAGATCGCCGCCACCACCACAACTGAAGTTGATCGCCGTCCCCCTTTCTCTCTAGATCTGCAATGCTTCGATCACCGCCACCACCACCACCATCGAGAGTTTGTTCATACTTTTCTTGTTCCAAATCTGCAAATTCTTCATACTTGTCTTCTAGATCTGCAAACATGCCAAAGTTTTTCATCTATGTTTGTTCACGGTTTGTTCATAATAATAATTATTCAACGGTTTGTTCATAATTTTCTTGTTAGTGTCTGTTCAAATTTCTCTTGTGCCACCATCGCTTGTAAGATTTGAACAAATCTCTTCTAATTTTCTGGGTTAATTTAGGGTTTTTGTTCTTGTTTTAGAGTTAGTTTTTTGTTCTAAAATTAGGATTTGAACAGATTGCTTGCAAGTTCTTGATGATTTGAGCTCTAAACTGTAATGGATTTGATTTTTATTTTGTGTAAATATGGGGGTTTTTGTTCTTCAATGGCTAATGGTATGTTCATATCATCTTCATTTACATATCTCTGTTGGTTTTGTTTCCATTTTATTTGGTTTTGTTCTTCGATGGTTACTGGATTTGTTCCCTCAGTTGTAAATTGTTAAAATCAAAGAATCATAACAGGGGATACAAAATTGTCTGTTGTAAATTGTTAAAATCAAAGAATTTGAGTCTGCAAAACCTTGAATGCGATATACGAGAGAGATGAGTAAATAATGATTTAGATTTTAGAGTTTGGTAAGAATGATAACACCCAAATTGACCAAAATCCCCTCATGTGCCTTGCACATGAGGGCTTCTAACGGAATGAGTTAACAGAAGTTATACTAAAGGACCAAAACTGAAACAAAGTGAAAACCACAGTGACTATTTTTGTAATTTTTAAAATTAAATGACTAAAAGTGAAATCTCGTGACAACCACAGGGATCATTTTTGTAATTAACTCTAAAAAAAACATAAACATTAAACTTTAAAATAAATTAGTATTCAAATATTCATCAAAACAACAAAAGAGAAAACAAAATAAAGGTAATAAACACATGTAGAAATGTTAATAAGCCTAATAAAAAAAGTACCGGGCAATGGGAAATTGAAAAAATTATATAAAGTTGTATTTAAAAAAGTGAGAAATTTTCATAGTCTATACTTAAACCACAGTCCTAAGGGACTAATCTTAGCCTTTGGATCAGTCTCATCAATGGTTCAGATTGAATTTTAAAATTTTGGGCAGAGTAGCATTTTCGTAATTAACATGCGATGATTTTACAATCACATGTGATTGTATATTAAATCACATGTGATTAAATATTAAAATTTCAGGACTATGTTTTTTTAAGGACTGTGTTGAACACAACTCTTAAAAAAGTCCATGTAAAAAACATAATCCTAAAATATTATATATGCAATTATAGGTGATTCAGTATACAATCACATGTAGCATCAAATGTGAATTACAAAAATACCCCTCCGTCCTATATTTTAAAATGCATTATGGACCTTTGATGTCATTGATTCAAAGGCTAAAATTAATCTCTTAAGACTATGAATTAAATATTGATTATATTGAACATTCTTATAATAAATTTACAGAAGTAATCGATAAATTAACGGTAGATTATGCTTTTTATTTTCTGGGTAGCTAAAAATCGAGCTCCATTTATTTGCTTCTACTTCTGCTTAACTATGTATGTGAGAGTGAGATGATATGGTTTCATCTTATTTCATACTTTCGTTTGGTTTCACTTCTTCAACTAAAAAAAAAACTAAACGTGGCTTACATGAAATGCTCAAAAAGCTAATTGATGTTTCTTCATTACTTACATACTTTTGTTTGGTTTCGTTTCATCATTTCAACAAAAAAAAATCATAAATGCAACTTTCATAAAAGCCAGCAAAAACCCAATTGCTGACAATCACAACAAACACCATATAATCTTCAACTACACAAAGGCATACTAACAAGGTAGGATCTTATCTATCTCACCTTACATATTTTATAATCTGTAATGCCCCAATTTTTAAACTAATATTTTATAGAAGCAATTGTAAATTATATAGAATTTCAAGTAAATTTTGATGCGGAAGCGAAAAACTAGATTATAAGCAAGGTTTACACAAAAGGATGTACATAAGGTTTTTATAAAAGATATACAAGAGAGGTGTTAGTCCTTTCGGAACACATGTACACACGCCAGTCAAACTGAAGTTTTGTCTTTGTCTTTGCCTTTGTCATCTCCTGAAAAATAAATAAATCACAGCTAATATGCCTTTAAACTTATTGAGCATACTAAACATTCTAATGTATGAACCTACGCATAATAAACACATATAAAGTTCTGCACATAAGATTTGGTAGCATTTCCACACATACATACCGACACATAAACCATATCATCAAGAGTTAGACTTTCTCTAATATTTTATATAATTGATTAAATAAAAAAATTCAAATTTTGGATGTTACATAATGATTCCTAATTGAATAGTTTAACTACATTGATGATGCCATGATGGTGGAGTTGAATGATGGCTTGATTGATGTAAGTTGTGTTTAAGACGCTCGTGATTGTAGTGCCGTTAAATGATGCTAATGTCGAAAACAATGTTGAAGGATGATGATGGTGTTGCGAAATGGCAATAGGGACAGAGTTGTTAACAATTCACAGTTTTGACAATTTGGACGAAATTCCTCATCCAAATCTATTGGGTTCTGAAAAGAGACCAATTGTTCAATTGAATAAATCATATGACATTTCAAATGGTTACTCATCAAGTATATTATTTGATAATGGATTTGAATATGACATCACTTATCTTTATTTCAAGTATATTTCAAAATAATAGATGATTTAGCGAAGAAAGTAGCTTGTTTCATGTAATGTGGCATTAGTTAACTTTGTCGGGCATGTTAAAACTTTGTTAACTAATGTGGATAAGTTTGTTCATACTTTTCTCTAATGGGGTTACAAAAAATTTCATAGAATCTTCACTTTTAAAGTTTTTATGCAGCTTATGCTTCTACCATTGGTGTATCTTAGTTGAGTTCATTGCTTCATCATTTGGATTTGGTATTCGATTTAATGATCACATGTAGGGGTGTCAATCAGGTTTTCAGTTAATCTAGTCGGGTTTTTTCGTAATAAAAACTTCACCAAAATCCTGTTGGGTATTGGTGGCATCTACAAACGCAATGGAAGCTAAAACGGGTAAACAATTTTCTAAAAACGCCAATCAGTGTGTCCGCCCAATGGACCAAACTCTAAGCATGCAACAATGCAACTAAAAAAAGAACAAGGATAGAAATTACACCATTCAAGTATTCTCTTCTCCTTGATAGTTGAAGGCGTTGGATGTGAGAACACAAAGAAGTGTTTCTACCGGTATCCACGCCAAGCACAAGTGATTCCCACTTGCTAGAGTACTTGGACGCCGCCAAGAACACCACCTTTAGTTTAACACCAACTCGAAGCCCAAAGCTAATTGCCTTCCAAGTGTGTTTGAGAGAGATATTAGTTGCTAGGATAACCAAGTGGCTAACCTTGACTCTCAAAGGCTTATAGGACATTATATACACCATGCAACTATGCAAGATAGCCTAGAAACGTTCGTAATAGCCCTGGAGTTAATGGTCAGCAATAGCCAATTAATCTAGTCTTATGAGACTAATTAAACAGGCTGTTACAGTGTTAGGCACAGCCGTGCCTCACACGGCACGCCCGTGCCAGCCTAAACAAGCACACCCAGTCACGCCAGACTTTGGCTAGTGACTCAGCACCAGGCACATTCGTATCTCCACTAGGCACGCCTGTGCCGGACACAAAGAGTACGCCCAAGACACGCCGGTCTTGGGCCCGTACCTCCATTAAGCACGGTCGTGCCCGGCCCACCAAAACTACCTTTGGGAGTTTTGCTCTCTCTTGTTCATAGGTGTTGCCAGAATCAATACTTGGCGTGTGACCCAATAGGTCTATGCCTCATCGACAGTGGTACCAGCTCCACTGGCGGTGGTACCCCTGCAAACCAACCCTATTAAGTTTTAGATTTTTTGTTATTTCAAAGTTGAGAGTTCTTTTGTTGCGTTTGAACTGATGTACATTAACTTGATAGGCTGTGGTGATGGTGCTTGGTGTTACACAATGTACAAGAGTTAGCATCTTGCTTGCAGTACAAGCTGTCGATGCAGCAACCCCAAGGTGAATGTGTTTGTTGTGCTTAATTGGGTTAATCCGAACACAAACAAAAATAAAAGGATTAACCTGAAACCCAACTCTATATACTTTGGGTTTGGCGGATCAGCCTGATTAAACATTTTAGACCCTAATAAGCTCTTTCGGGTCAGGTTAATTAGGTTCGGGTATTTTTGACACTACATGTTCATATGCATACATCCATATTCGAAACTCAATATGTACATGTTTTGAGTAAAGTATGTAGCGTGCACGATAATACTTGAACTATGGATGTGTCGACTGTGGACATATACTTTATTTAATAAATATACTTGCATATAAAGATTCAATGCAATCTTAAAAGAAAATGCAACATGAGCATCCTTAAGGAAAATACAATATATAATAGTAGAGATTACAATGCATGAATCAGTGCACTTGAATCATTGACATTGTCTATCATGTCTTTTTGGAGTTAAACATAATATGGAGACTCGGTTCTAGTCTAAATCATTGTTTACCGGTCTTTGGACCGATCAGAATGAAAACCGATTTACTTCTATATTTAGGATCGAAAACCGGATGATGAATAGTCAATCAGTCTAGTATCGCTTCGGTCCACAGCTTTTATCAGGTCTAGAATGGAACTTGCACATCCATAACTTCTGTTCCACTTCCTTACACCACTCTTCCAACTTAAACTAAAACTAAACGTTAATATTTTGACAAACTAACTTATGGATAAGACATTTTGATTATCATTTCATCCTAAACGGATTAACTTAAAGCATTTTGCTAAAAAGAGAAGAGCCAAAATATGTTAAAAGTTCGGCAAAATCAATTCTTAATGCACACAGCATCCTAAATCATCTTATCTAAAGCTTTGGATTAGATTATTATTGTAGGGTAAACGCCACTCCTATGCAAGGTAACTAATCGGTCCTGGTGCTAAACCTAGGAGGTAAACAGCAGCGTCCCAAAAGCAAGAAAGGTGATACATAGATTTGAACCGAAAACCTCACCTTGTGTATTCTCATCTGTTAATAAAAATCAAGAAAGTAGACAAAGCAGATTCTCATCTTCTAATAATAATATCCTACAGATCACACCATCTGTTCAGGCATATTCTTATAGCGAGGGGATCGACATATGAGATGTGCCTTCCTCGTCTTCCAGAGCAATAAATCACGCCTGAAACATCAAAGAAACCTGTTGAAGTGAACTCCTGGCCAAAATTCTAGGATTGACATCCGACAGTCCAATATTTACGTGAAGAAATGATAGATATGGTATAATAGACGCGGGTCTAGCATAAAGCGACACAGACACCCTGGACACAGAAGGAAAGTGACCAGGGATCTCCTTGTGGAGAGGGAGTATTTATAGTAAATGCCTGTGAACGTTTATGGTATACACATGATAGGCCCATGTCCCAAATAAGCTAAAGTAAGGTACCAAGGCTCAAGACCCAACATAGGTACTACATATCTTATAGCAAATCTTTCAATCTTGTTATGAATTATGACACCATCATGGCATCATAGCATAAAGCATGGTTCTAAATAACATAAAGTGTGGCGTGGCAGCAAGGTTAAGCCTCAAGCTTTAGAAGCCATGGCGAAGCCATGACGTTTTTTAAGGCGTCACTTAAGGAGGCAATTATTATAACGGAAGGAAATGTTCAGTTCTATAAAGATTATGCAATTAAGAGGCAATAAAATGAAACATGTTAAAAGATACTGATTGTATTCTCAGCTGATTAGGGTAGGCATGGTGTTTGGCTATCTTAGTTTTCTACTCATGGACTGCCAAACTTGCCATTTTACCGTATATATAAAAATCATTTATCAGTATCTCTTTAACTCAATTTCATTGTAGCTTTGCTGGTATTTTTAGCTCTAAGATAAGTTGGTTACGTCAACACAGAAATCAAACCAAAGTTTATTTTTTTCTATAACCTAATAAAAAGTGCTAGTCCTGGAAATTTTACTTTAGTATTAATAAGAAGAAGAATGTGATACAACGCAATAAACATTATATCCTTTCCTCAAAGTGAAGTGATTAATGTTGTACCTATTAATAATCAATAGTGCGAGTAATTACCTTATCGTTTAAAAGATAATCGAGAAAACTGTGAAAACAGAAACTCAAACCCCCTCGGAGACCCTGTTTTAGCAGTCGTCCCTGTTTCATTTCCTTCCATTCGAACATCTGGGTCCCGCCAAAACTTAATCACATGAAGGCTTTCTTCTTCTGTTGATCTCTGGACAACAATCTTTGAAGCATAGCCTTTGTCTTTCATCTGAAGGCATATTTGCAAAGGATCATTAGCTGCAAGAAACAGCATATACAACCACCCCTTTTCAGACAAAAGTTTATCAGCAACGGGTAAAATCTTATCAATAACACTCCGCCCATTTTCCCCTCCAGCCCAAGAAGAAGTAATCCCAACACTACCCACTTCTTCTTCAGGGGTGGGCACGTATGGCGGGTTCACCACCATCACATCCACCAACCCTGACAACCTCTTCTCGAGCCCTGATGCAATGTTAGTTGTTAGTAACTCTGCATGAACCCCATGAGCTTCGAGTGTCTCATAAGTTACACTTAACGCGTGTGGATTGATGTCTGTGGCAAAATAATAGGCGGTTTTCAGTTCTTCGAGCATAAGAGCAAGACTAGTAATGACATAACCGCTACCACTGCCGACTTCCAAGCAGATAGATGGGCAGTGATCCAATAACTTTGACCTGTCAGCCAAGAGTGCATCAACCAAAGCAAATGAATCATCACATGGTTCATAAACTTGAGGATGTGAACCAACAAGCCTGATTTTTGCAATTCTTGGGGGCATTTTTTGTTGAAAATCAGTGATATAGCTGGAAAAAAAAAAGAAAAAAGGGTCAAGAATAAAGAACAGTTGAATCTGTGGCTAATGAGTGAATATATTCAACTGATTTGATTTACAACAGCAACCAAAAACTGCCAATTTGTAACGCGAATCAATCCTTAAGTTTGAAATTTAATTTTGTTGAATGCGAAATCTTATTCTAATCATAAGCATGTAAGTGTACTCTTTGAATTGGTCATTAAGTTTCAATGAAGATCTACATACATTCATGACAATAATGAGCATGAAACTTCAAGGAAAACAAATTCTAAACCAGTTATATAAAACCATAGGCGGATCCAGGATTTTTTTGCCACTAGGGGCAGCATTCAAAGATGGTAACACAACTTATGTAACAAATCAAATCATATTCAGGTCAAGATGGGTCGGGTCAAAGGGGTCCATAAGTCGAATTAATCAAACAAATTTGCCTTTCCTTTAAGATTTTTTTTCACAAAAGCATAACAAATTTGCAAAGATGCTATCAAATGTCAACAAAATCAAATCTAAGGAGAGCTAAATATTACTTGATTTGAAATTTTTAACCAATTATATGAAATTCCAAATGGAGGATTCTTTAGGGTAATCATTTTTTTATATACAAAATTAAAATTTATCATATCTAATTTGCTTATGGAGAATTCTGCTGAGATTTGTTTTGAATCTACACTAAAAACAAAAAAATTAACATTGATAATTAACAAATTTAGGGCTGAAATTAACAATAAACCTTGTCACATGGCACTAATTATTCAAAACAATAACACATACTTGATATAGGAAAGAAGATGAGGAAAAAATACCTTTCAATTGTGAGTAGAGATTAATCGCAGGTGGCAAGGGCTGAAGGGGGCAACTCAACTGGGAATTCCAGTTTTCTTCAATCGCAAATCGCACAATCGCCAGAGTCGAGAGATAGGTCTCGGCTTTGTTTTCCTAGGACTTTGGGCAGTTGGCTCGGTGAAAATAAGAAATAAATCAAACCCAAAAACAAAAAAAGAAATTCCTATTGTGAATTCCTATTTACCTTTCTTTTCTTGTTAGACCACCCGGATCGGGTGTTCCGGGGCATTCTTCGGCTTATTCAGATAGCCGAGGAATACTAGTACGGGTACTTCACCAACTCCATAACTCGGCTTCCTCAACATGACCTCACCCTAGTGTTTTCCCCTCTTTTTGACTGTTTTTTTTTAACGGCAAAATTAGTTGTTAGTAAGTTAGTAAACCAAGTTAGAATTAAACTCTATTACCAAGGTTTGAACCCTGGACCTCTTAGAAGGCTTTGTCTCCCCCTCACTCTTAACCACTAGGCTAAGAGATCATTAGTCTCTTTTTGACTGTTATACGATGTTTATAAAAAAAATCTTTTTTTCTTCTCTATTCCAATAAATACACCACTAGACGTTTTAAATTTTCCATTTCAAATTTCATATTATTCTCTCAATCTTTCTTCTTCTTCTCTTCTACTACAAAAAATATTTAGTTATTACACAATATGGATCTTCATCGACCACATCATCGTCATGTGTATCAACCAACGAGCTCGTCCGGCAAGAAAACAAAATATTTATAGGGTTGGTTCGAGAAGCGGCAAACACAACTCATGGTAAAAGTATGGAGTGGGAACAAAGAAAGAGGTCGGGTAGCTACAAACGAGCGACTTATAAATAACTACTTTGGCGATAACCCTGTTTATTCGATGGATATGTTTAGGAGGCAGTTCCGGATGAGGATCAACTATTCGAACAAATAGTTGAAATTTATAAGCAAAGTTCTTGAAGATTCTCGATCAGTCTCTTAGTTATTGTTCAAGATTTGTATATAGTTTGCTCAGATCTTATATTTGTATTATGTGTTGTTTAAAGTTCTTGTATTTTGTTCATTTATAGCATCATGTTTGTTGGTCTTTCAAATATTTTTTGTAAATATAAAATAAAATAAAGAGATGGCATAACCAGGTCCCTTCATTCTAAAGCCAGGTAGCACTGCATGGTCTACAACAGTACATGTAACGCCACCTCTAACGAGCTTAAAATTAGAGTTAATTTAAACTTTTTAAACAACGATTATCAAAAGCGTGCAGCGGAAATAAACACCTGTTACAAAAGCAACGTTGATTAACTCGGCTAATTAATTACATCAAAAATTAAGCCAAGTTTATTATCTACAAGTGTTACCTAATAGTTTCCGACCATCGGATCCATACATACCACAACGTGTTCCCCAAAAGGTATTTACCACACAGAAACTACCACCAGTCCCGCCTCACCATGCATCTAGCATCAACCTGCGAAAAAGGTAAATCTTGCACTGTTAGCTACAACTAGCTAGTGAGCACCAATTACACATAAGCAACAATAAGCAGGCTATCATGTATCAGAACAGCACACAGGGCTATCCTATCATATTGCGGTGCGCCAAACGTGTCAGCAGGAGTCGTATATTGCAGGGGAGTCAACCCCGCTCAACAACCCAACAGCAGTCCACGTGGTACCCCATGTCTTTCATGCTGGTTCCAGTCTATCAAGGAACCCAGTTCCATAGAGGAACGACGGCCTGCAGAGCCCTACCCAAGTGTATACTACTTGAGTACCGTTAGTTCCCCAATTCGTAGTCCCTAAGGACCCTGGGAACCCAGCCAGATACTACCACCCGTCTACCTGACTGACCTCCGTGTTCTCCAATTCAGTGTCCGGACATAACTTCATAAACAAATAGCTGATCCAATAAGGATCCAGTTCATGCGCGCACATAATCACAACAATATCTTTCTTATCAATAATAAGCATGCTTGTACAACTCTATCATAACATACCTTATTTATCACGTATCAATACACCAATCACGTGTCAACATGTACCACAGATAACTTACCTATTGGGACTCATGGGAAACCGGTACTCACCTCGAGATTACAGGAGGCAGATATGCAATCGAGAATCCCAAGAGCACACAGAATCGTCCGAATCACCTAACACATTAGGTTCAGGCTTAGACAACACTTAACAACACTTAACACCACTTAAAACATAAGGCTACAAAGCTGTCAACACAACAGCACATCATGCGATCGCAAGGCACCCCCATGCGATCGCAAAGGCTTATCCATGCGATCGCAAGGGATTTCCATGCGACCGCAAGGGCCCTGCCAAAACCACCCTAGCTTACGATCGCATGGCATAACCATACGACCGCAAGGGTGGTACCTTTGGTTTTACGATCACAAGTTATATACCTAAGATCGCAAGTTATGTTTCCTTCGTCCTTAGACGGTAAACCACGATAACGAACCCCTTACGATCGCATGACCCATGCACGCGATCGCAAAATACAACACACACATGCATGCGACCGCAAGGGATAACCATGCGATTACAAGGCTTATCAAACACGCTTGCGACCGCAAGGACCATCCATGCGATCGCAAGGACCCCGATTACAGTGGGTTTTTGCTCTGTTCGTAACAGACGCTGCAACTCACAATTTTCGACCCAAAATCGACTTGAATCCGCATTCAAGTGTTTATACAACATATCTAACATACATATGAACTAACTATCATGATTTGGACATAAGAACAACACAAAAACATACCTAAATCCACCCAAATGGATCTCCTTTCATATGAACTCAAGAACTAAATTTAACCCAAGAAAACTTACAAGGAGAAGATGATTATGGACTAAATGCTTCCAAAATCAGCTAAGAAAACTTCAATCAACAGTTTGCTTCACCAATTAATCTCCAAAAGATCAAGGGTTTGTGAGTTTGTGTTTGTACGTATGTATGAAAGTGTGTATGTGTGTTATTAGATTCAACAGGGGATAAGGAAGAAACAATTAGGCCGACTTAATGGCCTAATACCCCTCTCGGGTATTTTGTTCTCCTATTCAACTTAAAACACCACTTAGGTTTATCCGTTTCAACTAACGGAGATATTTTTGGAACCATTATCCAAAACCGTTCAACTATTTGTCTACTTGGTCAAGTTATGACATTTTTCACAATACTACATTTTTATCCACATTTAACACCAGTTAACACCATTTAACACCAATTCACATTTAAAACGCCAATTAACATTTAGGACACCATTTAACAACATTTATACTACAGTTAGCAACAAAACACCAATTAAAGTCAACGTACAACTATTAAAGCTACACGTACTACAGTTTAAAACTAGGCCCCATTTTGGGGTGTTACAAATCTACCCCCCTTAAGGAGATTCCGTCCTCGGAATCTGATCGTCTACAAACAAGTGAGGGTATGCTTCCATTTAACTAACACCAGTTTAATCAACTTTCTGCGCAACTTCTTGGTTTTAGAACCAAGTATCTCGACAGGTTTTTCCACTAGGCGCTTTGAAGCGTCAACCTTCAATTCTTGTAGAGGCAGAATCTGGTTCTCCTCCACCTTACACTTACGCAGATAACACACGTTGAACGTGTTGTGAATTCCAGAAAGCTCTGGAGGCAACTCTAGCGTAACAGTCTGATCGTTAACCACGCAAATGATCCGAAATGGACCAATGTAACGTGGACTCAACTTGCCCTTTCTACCGAAACGAATTACACCCTTCCAAGGAGAAACTTTCAGGAACACCCGATCGCCCTCCTGGAATACAACGGGTATGCGTTTAGGGTCAGCATATACTTTCTGTCAGTCACGGGCCGCTTTAAGCTTTTCCCGTGCAATCTTCACTTTATCTGCCGTAATCTGAACAATCTCAGGTCCGGCAAACTGCTTTTCACCGGGTTCTAACCAACATGTGGGAGTACGACAACGCCTCCCATACAACATGTCATAAGGTGGCATCCCAATACTAGAGTGGTACGAGTTATTATAGGCGAACTCGACCAACGGCAGGTGAGAATCCCACACACCACCAAATTCGAGAACACAAGCACGAAGCATGTCCTCCAACGTCTGAATCATTCTTTCTGACTAGCTATATGTCTGCGGATGATACGCCGTGCTCAGATGAACACGTGTACCAAGTTCATGCTGCAAACTCTACCAAAAATGTGAAGCAAATCTCGCATCACGATCCGACACAATTGAACATGGCAAACCATGTCGTGACACCACTTCGTCTACATATAGCTTTGCTAACTTTTCCAGCGGAGTAGACTCGCTGACAGCTAGAAAATGAGCGCTCTTGGTCAATCTATCGACAATGACCCAAATAGCATCATGACCCCTAAGGGTCTTTGGCAACTTTGTCACAAAATCCATCGTAATGTGATCCCACTTCCACTCAGGGATCTCAAGTTGTTGTAAACTGCCATAAGGCTTCTGATGTTCTGTCTTAACTTGCACGCAGATCTGACATTTTTCCACAAAAGAAGCAATATCTCGCTTCAAAGTAGGCCACCAATATAATGCCTTCAAGTCATGATACATCTTTGTGCTGCCCGGATGAACCGACAGCCTAGATTTGTGAGCTTCCTGCAGTATCAGCTCACGATTTCCACCATAAAGCGGCACCCATACGCGATACTGAAAAGTCTTAAGTCCACGAGTATCATCAACGAGTTGATTTCTCAACTTTTTCATCGTTTCAGCTTTCAGGTTCTCATCTTGCAACGCCACTTGCTGCGCTTCCTTCAATCGAGCAATGATATCGGGAACCACAGTAAGTTTCATGAATCTAGCATCTACTGTAGAGCTCTTGCGACTCAATGCATCCGCCACCACGTTGGCCTTACCAGGATGGTAGCGAATTTCACAATCGTAGTCTTTTATCAAATCGAGCCATCTGCGTTGTCTCATGTTAAGCTATTTCTGTGTAAAAACATATTGTAGGCTCTTGTGATCCGTATAGACCACACATTTGGTGCCATAGAGATAGTGTCTTCACAATTTCAACGCGAACACCACCGCTGCTAACTCAAGATCATGAGTCGGGTAGTTGCCTTCATGAGGTTTCAATTGCCTTGAAGCGTAGGCAATCACTTTATCTCGCTGCATCAACACACACCCCAATCCAGAATACGAGGCATCACAATAAAGTCTTCAGATCCCTCTGGCAAGGTAAGTATTGGAGCCTCGCACAGTAACCGTTTCAAAGACTGAAACGCTTGTTCTTGAGCTTCCGCCCAAACGAATGCAACGTCTTTGCGAGTTAGTTTAGTTAACGGACCCGCAAGTTTAGAAAAGTCGCGGATAAACCGCCGATAGTAACCAGCTAAGCCGAGAAAACTTCTAACTTCAGAAGGAGTTCGAGGAACTCCCCAATTCATAACCGCTTCGACTTTTGCCGGATCAACTTTCACGCCATCGCTGCAGATCACATGGCCGAGAAAATGAACTTCTAGCAACCAGAACTCACACTTCGAGAACTTAGCGTAAAGCTTCTCCCGTTTAGGAGTTTCGAGAACCTCTCGCAGATGCGACTCATGTTCAGCTTCAGTCTTAGAGTAGATGATAATATCGTCAATAAACACAATCACCGATTTATCAAGGAAAGGACGACAAACCCGATTCATCAGGTCCATGAAAACAGCAGGAGCATTGGTTAAACCGAAAGGCATCACCAAAAACTCATAATGACCATAGCGGGTACGGAAAGCCGTCTTTGGAACGTCTTCGCTAGCAACCAACACTTGGTGATATCCAGACCGCAGATCAATCTTTGAGAAGCACGTCACTCCCTGCAGTTGATCAAACAAATCATCTATCCGCGGCAGAGGATACTTGTTCTTTACCGTTCGCTTATTCAGCTCCCGGTAATCAATACACATTCTCATCGTCCCGTCCTTCTTTTTCACGAATAGTACCGGAGCACCCCAAGGAGAAGAACTCGGGCGAATAAAGCCTTTGTCAAGCAACTCCTAAATCTGCGTCATCATCTCGCGAACCTCGGAAGGAGCAAGACGATATGGAGCTTTAGCCACAGGGGTAGCCCCCGGAACAAGGTCAATACGATACTCGACATCTCTGACTGGTGGTAACCCAGGCAACTCATCAGGGAATACCTCTGAATAATCGGTAACCACCGGAATATCACGAACGACACATTTCTCCAATTTAGCGTCAATCACATGAGCTAGATAGCAGTCGCAGCCTTTCGAAACCGACTTACGAGCTTTCATCAAAGAAATGATAGGAATATCTAACTTTCGCCTTTCGCCACGAGCCACCGCATATGACCCGTCAGGTAAAGGAACTTTGATCAACTTTTTGGAACAGAAAATCTCAGCGTTCAACTTGCTAAGCCAATCCATCCCAATCACAACATCGAATCCCGCAATCGGCATTAAAAGAAGAGAAACAGGAAAACTACTACCGTCGATATCAATAACCGCTTGAGGGACATTACCTACAACTGGAACTACTTTACCACTAACAGTCTCTACTCTTACAGGCTAAGACAGTATAGATACAGGCATTTGCAGTTTATCACAGAAAGATACAGACACAAAAGAATATGTAGCTCCAGAATCAAACAATACGCATGCTGGGGTAGAGTTTATAAGAAAAGTACCCGTAATCACATCCCCAGCACCCTTTGCCTCTTCCTTCGTCATCTGGAACACCCGCCCTTTAGCACGGGGAGCGTTGTCTTTCTTCTGCCCTGAGGCAGATCCTCCAACTCCAGCATCTGACTTTGATCGACAATCTGAAATTTTGTGCCCTGGCTTGTGGCACTTGTAGCAGACGTTATCCTTGAACTCGCACTCATTCACCGAGTGCCCTTTCTGACCACATCTAAAACAACGGGTAGTGGCCTTTAAACAATCACCAGTATGGTAGGTGCGACACAGAGAGCACCACGAACCCTCAAACTTAGCCTTCTTCGAAGAATCAGGCTTTCCACCAGTCGACGGTTGCCCCTTAGAAGTACCAGACTTTGAAAACTGCTGGAACTTCCTCTTCTGACCCTCTGCAACATGATCCCCTTTTCCCTGACGTCTATCCCCATCAATTTGTCGGGCTATCTCAACCGCCCAATCCAAAGTAGCAGCAACTCTCACGTGAGCGCGATAATCGAGTGGCAACATGTTCACAAACTTGCGCATCTTGGCCTTCTCATCAGTTACCAAATGCGGTATGAATCTAACCTTATCCGTAAAAGCATGAATAAGGTCCTCAACAGGCTTGTCCCCCTTACGGAGACTACTAAACTTGTTCTCCAGTCGCTCCAGATCATAATCTGTACAATACTTAGCTTTCAACTTCTCAGAAAACTGCTCCCAAGTCAGAGCCTCAATCACCTCCAGGCTCAACGTGTCTTTCACTGTATCCCACCAATCCAGAGCTGGCCCTTTCAACATCCGAACCACATATCTGACGCGGAGTTCACGTTCACATTCACAAGATTCAAAAACTTGGTCCGTCTCACGTAACCAACGAATAGTCTCAGAGGGATTATCACTACCCTCATAAACCTTAGGCCCACAAGACATGAACTTTTTATACGAGCACTTTTCTGGCTTCTTTCCTGCCAGAGCGTTTTGTAACAGCTCCCTCGTCAACCAGAGCTCCTCTTCCAACAATCTAACATATGCCGCCTGCTCTTGATCATGTCTTGGCGGCTCCACATTGTGCTGAGAAGCCTCGTCCTCAGCTTCCCGACGCATACTCGAGGCCTCGTCCTCCATCTGCTTAAGAGCCTCTTCAGTCGTAGCTCTACGCTCAGCCATTTCTAGTCAACTAACTATTTACACGTAGACCACAGTTAGTACACCATTTATTCACCATTTACTAATACTACAGTTAATCTATCACATAGGACAGCCACATAACGCTCAACTCAACCCCAATTACCCGATAGGAACACTTAACGATGTTCGGGCCCGAGCTTGAGATTGAATACTTCAATGAGTACCCAATTCCTCAAACTTAGGCTCTGATACCTACTTGTAACTCCACCTCTAACGAGCTTAAAATTAGAGTTAATTTAAACTTTTTAAACAACGATTATCAAAAGCGTGCAGCGGAAATAAACACTAGTTACAAAAGCAACGTTGATTAACTCGGCTAATTAATTACATCAAAAATTAAGCCAAGTTTATTATCTACAAGCGTTACTGTTAGTCTTGATTTGTTTACATTCCATCAGCGCTGAAGTATTCGAAGAAGATTTCAGTAGAAGACTTTAACTGATGATTTGTCTCGTCATAAATAACGATCATCTGAAGGGCTGAAAGTTTCATCTCTGAAACTTTCAGTTTACTGAAGATAGTCTTCAGCAAATGGTCCCCTCAGTGACGTCATCAACTGTCACTTTCAAGACGGTTTTGCATGAGGAAATCTGTTGCTAATCAATTCACTAGATTGTGACGTTTGTCACCTATTCAACGGCTAGGATTGATTAGGGAAATGTATAAATACTCTTCTCTTAGTCGAGAAGAGTGTGCTAACGATTACTGTATGTTCAGTAAGCAATAGCTAAAGTCTGTCTACTTTCTCTCAAGTCTGTACTTGTTTTTCATTGAATTTAAGAAGTCTGTTCTTCTTAAATTCTCATCTGTAAAGTGTGTTATATCAATATTAACAATCTTTGACATCTTTTTCTGTTCTTATAATTACTATTTCCGCACTTAATTGTTATTTAAGTTAGTAATATTCACTATTTGGGAACAACAATTGGTATCAGAGCAGGTTCAAATTCTTCTATAATTTGTGATCTGCCAAGATGTCTAAAGTTGATTATAATGATAATGGGTCTTCTGGTAAACCACCAAAGTTTTCCTCTGATAATTTCTCTAGCTGGAAGGGAAGAATGCTTCTCTATGTTGAAAACTTGGATACTATGTCTCTGTCTGTCCTAGAAAATGGTCCTATCATTCCAAAGACCATTTCGCTTATGAGTGAAGAAGGTGATCTACTGGAATCTCTTCCTAAACCAAGGAACCAATGGACTGAAGAAGATAGGAGACAGGTAAACTTGGATGCTAAGATTCGAAATAATATTGCTATCTCACTTCCAAATGATATCTATCATACTATTTCTAATCTGAAAACTGCAAAAGATATGTGGGAAGCCTTGTGTATAGCTTACGAAGGAACTGAAGAGGTGAAGGAGAACAAGAGAACGAATGTCATCAGGAAGTATGAAAGTTTTTGTGCTAAAGAATCTGAAACTCTTACTGAAGTTTATACCAGGTTTACTTGTTTGCTGAATGATATGCTGGAAGCTGGTGTTCAGCGAGAGAAGATTCAGATTCTTAACAGGTTCCTGGATGCTCTTCCCAGTGAATGGGACACTATATGTCTTGTTCTCAGGACCAACAACAAGCTGAAGAAGTTGGATATGAGAAAGCTGTATGGTATTCTTCTGAATGTTGAGCAAACTAGAGCTCAGAAACTGGAGCTGAAGAGATCAGCTAAGAAGAGCTTAGCTCTTGTAGCAGAAACTGAGGTACCAGCTCATCAATTCTCTGATGATTCTGACACTGAGACTGAAACTGACTGGGTAGCTGGAGATGAAGAAGGTCATCCAGAGTTCAAGGTTGAACGCGCGTTTATAATGAAGAACTTCAACAAGTTCCTAAAGTTCAAGGCTAAAACCAATGATCAAGGTTCAGGCAGCTTCAAATCCACCACTGATAAATCCAAGCAGGAATGCTACAAATGTGGCAAGCTTGGTCACTTCGCTGCAAACTGCTTTGTCAAATCCTCCTCCAAGAGTTATCCAACAAAGGCTGACAAGTACAAATCAAAGTACAAGGCACTGAAGCTGAAAAGTCAAGAATCATCTGAAAAGAAGAAAGAGAAGGCAATGATCGCTGGAGAACTGAATTGGACTAACTCGGAAACATCCGATGATGATCAAGAGTCTGAACAAGCTCTGTTTGCTGAAGAATTCTCAGGGTGTGCTCAGCCCTACATGTGTTTGATGGCAGCTGAAAGCCAGTTCAAGAAAGATCTAGCTACTGCTGAAAGGTTGAGTTCAGCTGAGGGTTGGAATTCCTCTATGATGTACAAGGTATCAAACTTTCAGAATTATGAGTCTAATGAGAAAAATGATATGTTTGCTTATTTAGTGTCCGATTTAATTTCTGCGCATAATGAACAAATCATAATCAAGAAAATCTTTTCAGATCAACAAAATCTGATTCAGAAAACTGAAACTGAAAATGACACTCTTGTTCAAGAGTCCCTTGCATTGAAATGCCATCTAGAGCTGTTAACAAATGAAATAAAAATGGCTAAAGCAGAGCTATCTTTAACAAACGATAAACTCAAAGATCGTCAGTCCATAATTGATCTCTGGCTCAGTCCCAATAAACTTGCTTTTGAGAGTATCAATCATCAAATGATCATTCAGAGAGAAAGAGTTAGGTTAGGAAAAATCAAAGAAGCTGCCTCATTTAGCAAAAAATTTAAAAATGTTGATGAAATGTTTTTCAGTGAGTTCACTCGTGAAAACATAGGAAACTCAAATATGCTATATAAAAGATTTACTAAGGCAGCCAGTGAAGTCCCTGAGTTCAATGAGGAAACTAATTCTGAAATCAGAAACATACAGTTGCCTTCCGATAGCTTGTTTGAAAATCAGAATTATTCTGAAATTTTCAACTGAAACTTGGTCCACTGAAACCTGCTTGACTGAACTCTGCAAACTGAAACCTGTTCTACTGACCTCTCAACTAAAACTCTTTGGCTGAAAGGTAAGTTTTCTTTTACTTTATGTTAATAAAATATTGCTTGGATTTATGAATTTTTGTTAACTCAATTTATCTTTATTTGGGGTAGCATTTATTACAGCCGTCATTTCATGTTCAGTTTTTATTTCAAATAATGATTACTTCTTTTCTTTATTTACCTTTACTTATCACCTAGATAATCTCATTCTTCTCATTCTCACCATCTTTCATCCTCTTCTCTCCATTTCTTCCTCTCATTACTGTTGCTACTTTCTTCATTGAACTCACCTTTGTAATCATCAACCATCCATTCATGTACACCATCACCATCAGGATTAATAATATAGGGCTTGGAGCATCAGTCCAAATCGCCGTAAATCTTCTTGATTAATCAACTGGGGCGATCATCTTTTGGCATGGACACAAGATTCTTTTGGCTATTTGCTTTTGATCATTTTTAATATGCTCCATTGTAACTATGTTGTCTGAATTTCTCATTAATGGAAAATAGTCTTATGATATGTTCTGTGCTCTTCTTTACTATCTTATCTTTATGCCTAGTTCATAATTTTTACTTTACTAAGTCAATGTAATTCTTAGTTATTTTCACTTAATATTGTTCTCTGAAATACCCTGATTAACAGCCTTTCAGTTTGCAAATATTAAATGATAATAAATAAAAATTATAAACATCTGCAATTTACTTCGGTTATTTTTTTTAACTATGGTTAGTTTACGGTTTCATCTAACGGTTGGATATTAATCAAATAAGGTTTTTATTTTTGAAATCACCGTCTCATTCTCTATTCTCCGCTCATCACTCCTTTCTCTAACAACCTATATAACGCTACATCATCTTCTTCAATCTTTTCTTTACTGTTTCCCTTCTCCTTCGACACGCTTTTACTCTCTCTAATCATGTCTCGCCCAGCAACCATGTGTGTTCATCTTCCAGAATCAGTTGTACCAATCATCTCAAATGCTGATATTGTTTTCAAATCGAACAATATTTCTGTATCCCTCACTCCTGGTTCTTCCAAATCAAAATTCTTCCATCTTCTCAACTTTCTTCGTCATTGCCCCATCAACTATGCGGTAACCACCCAACTCGACATGTTTGAGGAACATCTGTGTGAATTTTGGATGACCGCTACTGTTCTCGATGAGACCTCTACAAACCCAAAAATATCTTTCACCCTCCTGAACGGCAAGCAAAAATGTCGTGTTGACAAGTATTTTCTTGCTGAAGCTCTTCATCTTCCAACTGATGATGAGTCTCCCTGTGAACCTTTCTCCAAATCAGCAAAGGAAATTATCAATGAATATCTGAAGATTCCTGCTACTTCATATATCAAAGGCAAAACCCTAGTTCGAAATAAACTCCCATCCGTGTGGTGTAGTTTCTTCAGTATTCTTTCCTTTTGTATGACTGCTAAAACAGGAGGAATGGATCAAGTGGCTGACAACGTGCTGAGTTTAGGTCATGCTCTGATGTATGACACAAAAGTTGACTATGCTGCTTTTGTCTTCAACCTTCTTCTTACTCAAGTCAGAATGAAGAAGCGACATTCTCATATTCCTTTTCCTCGATTTCTTTCGCTGATATTTCGACAACTGATCCGAAGATCTCATTATTATTCAGCTAAGCATTCAGTTGAGTTGTCTTCTCTTCCTCACTCTGTATGGTCCAGCACTGACTTGACTGATCCCATACCACTTACTGACATCATGATGGACTATGCAAGGATGACATACACTCCTGCTGGTTTAGTTCGTCGGTCTCCTTCTGCTGAACAACCTGAACAACCTGACCAACCTTCAGATTCAGAGGCCACTGCACAGCCTGCTCCTAAGAAAAAGAGGCATCTAATCAAACTGTCTTCTTTAACAAAAAGACATTCTGATGACAATCCTGCTGCTGCATCCAAGAAACTGAAGCGTAAAACTCCTCCTTCTCCTGACTCAACCACTAAGCAACAACAAACAACAAAAGCTAAGACTGTCCTAACTGATCCACTACCCACTGTAAGTCTTCTCACCTCTACTAAATCTCTTACTACCAATGACGAGTGTAAATCACCCTCACACTCCGAGGCTCTCAAAACCAGTGATGTTGAGACAACCACAATCTCAACTGAGGTTCTCTCCACTTCAGTTGCAGGAATTCCCCCTGCTTCAGTTGTTACCACTCCTGTCACAGTTTCAGTATTACCAACTGAAACTACAGTTCAGCCAAAATCCCTTGATGGTTCAGTAGTCCGAACTGATCCTATGGATTTAACCCATACAGATGATCTCTCAGCACCTAAACCATCTGAGTCTGATGTATTCACCCTCCATGATGAATCAGCTAACCCATCTGACTCTGAGAGACCTTTGACTCATGATGTTTCAGATAACCCTGAAACTGAAGTTATTCCTTCCTCTATCATCTTGGCCTCTAATGGTTCAGCTAATCCATCTGAACCTATGGCTATTTCTGTTGCTCATGAAGATGTAGTTTCACACAAAGCTACTACTGAAGCAAAGCCCAATGTAGCCCCTGATGATTCATTAAACCCGAATGTTTCTATGGCTATACCTACCCCACCTCAACAACCTTCTTTTAAAAATTTAAACAACGAACAGGGTTTCATTTGTGATCCTGCTTCTGGTTTTGAGTATTCTGTCAATCTTCTTCCTCCCACTTCCAATCAATCTCATCTAGATAAACTGATGGCTTATGGGCAGGATATTTCCACTGACCTTAATGCTCAGTTTCCTTCTCTTCAACAAACACTTTTTGCCAAATCAGTAACTGATCCTCTCGACAGTTCTGAAAAATCTGAAACCTCTTCTTCCTCCACTGAACAAGATTTTCTAGCTGATACAACCACTCCTTTGTCTCCTCCCATCATTCGTTCACCCACTGAGATTGATGATGACTCAATGTCTGTTCTTGATGCCTACTCAAAACTTGATGATTCCATTCGTCTCCTTCACAGTCAAGTTACAAAAGAGTTTCATCGGTTTCACCTTCAGCACATGTCAAATGTCAACTTTGCTGACGAAATTAAAATTCTTACTGCACTTTTAATCGATTACATCAGTACATTAAACAAAGAATTTCAGTTTCACAATCAACTCCGGGTCACTCTCTTTAAACAACTCCGTGACTATATTGCTAATGGCAATAAACGTTACGAGGAAGTGTTATCTAAGCTTTCAGCCTCTCAGTCATCTTTATCTGAGTCTCTTTCAAAGTTTCAAATCACTTTTCTCAAAACATTCACTGACAATATCTCGCAACTCCGCGATTCTCTAACAGCTTATCCTTCTAAACGCTATCTTCAGTCTTATCACAAAAAGGTAGTTCTGAAAGATATGCAGCGTATGATGGTCGCCACACTGAACAAACACATTGTTCCACGATTGGAAAGAATAGAAGCTGCTACAGTCTCTTCCTCAGCTTCTAAGGGGGAGAAATTTTTGAAATCTTCAGTTGTGGCTAGAACCATAAAAGCTCAGATCAAGAAAAGGAAAGCAGAGTCGCTACGAGATAAAGAAGAAATTCGTCAGCTGAAACAAACAATTAAAGAGTATTCTGTGTTTAGAGATGAAACTGAAAAAGAACAGAGAGAATTGAACAGATGGTTTGAAGAATCTCTAAGTGAACCTGGGGATGAAGGTAATGCTAAAATCTCTGAAAGATCTTCCCCTGAACGTGACTTTAATATGTTAATTCAATCTCATCCTCAAAAAGTCACTCAACCTGAGACAGCCTTGATTATACATCCTAATGCTCCTCATACTACTGAAAGTTCAGTTTCTGCATCTGAAACAATGATGAATGTTGATATTCCTAGTCCTAGGGATCTAACATCAAACACTCTGAATCCAACAATCCTAGATCAGATTCTGCTAATAATCTCCAAAACTGATTTTCCTTCAGTTATCATTGAGAAAGCTATTTCACCTATCAGGAATCCTGATAAAGGTAAAGGTATTGCAGATGAAACTGAAGTAGTAAAGCCTAAAGTAATCAACACTGAAAAACTGTTGTTTGATAGCATGAAGGCAATTAAAAATCAGGTGTCCAACAAAGGGGGAGATCAGGTCACTGAAGAAGATGAAGCTGCTGCTCTTGGGTTGACCTTGGAAGACTACAGAATGTCAAAGGAGATAGCTAAAGAGACTGACAGATTACAACGTCTTTCTGAAGCTGAAGCAAAGAAGACAGCTGAACTTGAAGCAGGTCAACAAAAGACTAAGAAGAAAATGTCTCCTCAATCTCTTCAGCTTGCTGTTGAAAAAGAAATTGAAGAGGAAAGAATAAAAAAAGAGAAAGCCAAGCTAATGAGAGAACGAAAAGAAAAGGAATGGTTTGAAACCAGAATGAACAGAGCTGACCCTGATCCAATCACAAAAGTCAGGGTTACCAAAGAAAAAGGTGAAAACATAGTTGAGATCTCGAGAAATAAAAATTTCCTCAAGGTTCAGTATGTCTCCGAGGCCAACCTTACAAAATTCAGTCTGTCTGAATGGGTTGAAATTGGGAAGTGTCTGAACCGACTGAAACTAACAGAACTGGTTAGGTCAGTTAAGAAGAGGCTTTCTTATCTACAAGAATCCTATGATCTTCTGAAGAAACGTTATCAACCTTCTGAAGATAACACTGAAAATCAAGATAAGGTTCAACCTTTAAAGAAGAGAGGAAGAAGGTATTCTAAGAGATCTGAAGAAGAGATTGTTAAGCTTATGGCCGCTGGTGTTCTTCCAAATTGCAGAAATATGGATTGTTCTCTCCCTTCAGGTTTCGTATTCAATGACAAACAAGTTCTTGACAATCCTAGAGGATTTTTCTTCAAGGATGCTTATGACAGACCAAGTTTTCAGAGGGTGTCTGAACTTGACAATGCTGATTGGATGCATCTGAAGGCAATATCATCCTACTTTAATTCAAGGGATCCTGAAACTGCTGATATTCGCCTGAAGATTGTACAACTATTTGAAGCCAAAAAGCCTAGAGATCCTGAAACTGAAATATGGGAAGAAAAAGCCAAAGTCATGGAAGGCACTCAAGCACACAAGCCATCAAGAAGCTCTTGATTTCTCTCTGAACTTTATTTTCTTGTATTTCTTTTCTCTTGTAAAAAAAAAAAAAAAAAATTCAAAAACATTGGAAAATGAAAAGAATCCAAAAATATTCAGTCTGGATCATGTACATATGAGTTCTTTTAAGTATATAGTTCTATTTGTTTATTCTAAGTAAATAATGATGGTCTATAAATAAATAGGGGGAGATTGTTAGTCTTGATTTGTTTACATTCCATCAGCGCTGAAGTATTCGAAGAAGATTTCAGCAGAAGACTTTAACTGATGATTTGTCTCGTCATAAATAACGATCATCTGAAGGGCTGAAAGTTTCATCTCTGAAACTTTCAGTTTACTGAAGATAGTCTTCAGCAAATGGTCCCCTCAGTGACGTCATCAACTGTCACTTTCAAGACGGTTTTGCATGAGGAAATCTGTTGCTAATCAATTCACTAGATTGTGACGTTTGTCACCTATTCAACGGCTAGGATTGATTAGGGAAATGTATAAATACTCTTCTCTTAGTCGAGAAGAGTGTGCTAACGATTACTGTATGTTCAGTAAGCAATAGCTAAAGTCTGTCTACTTTCTCTCAAGTCTGTACTTGTTTTTCATTGAATTTAAGAAGTCTGTTCTTCTTAAATTCTCGTCTGTAAAGTTTGTTATATCAATATTAACAATCTTTGACATCTTTTTCTGTTCTTATAATTACTATTTCCGCACTTAATTGTTATTTAAGTTAGTAATATTCACTATTTGGGAACAACAGCAGTCCACGTGGTACTCCATGTCTTTCATGCTGGTTCCAGTCTATCAAGGAACCCAGTTCCATAGAGGAACGGCGGCCTGCAGAGCCCTACCCAAGTGTATACTACTTAAGTACCGTTAGTTCCCCAATCCGTAGTCCCTAAGGACCCTGGGAACCCAGCCAGATACTACCACCCGTCTACCTGACTGACCTCCGTGTTCTCCAATTCAGTGTCCGGACATAACTTCATAAACAAATAGTTGATCCAATAAGGATCCAGTTCATGCGCGCACATAATCACAACAATATCTTTCTTATCAATAATAAGCATGCTTGTACAACTCTATCATAACATACCTCATTTTTCACGTATCAATACACCAATCACGTGTCAACATGTACCACAGATAACTTACCTATTGGGACTCATGGGAAACCGGTACTCACCTCGAGATTACAGGAGGCAGATATGCAATCAAGAATCCCAAGAGCACACAGAATCGTCCGAATCACCTAACACATTAGGTTCAGGCTTAGACACCAATTAACAACACTTAACACCACTTAAAACATAAGGCTACAAAGTTGTCAACACAACAGCACAACATGCGATCGCAAGGCACCCCCATGCGATCGCAAAGGCTTATCCATGCGATCGCAAGGGATTTCCATGCGACCGCAAGGGCCCTGCCCAAACCACCCTAGGTTACGATCGCATGGCATAACCATACGACCGCAAGGGTGGTACCTTTGGTTTTACGATCGCAAGTTATGTTTCCTTCGTCCTTAGACGGTAAACCATGACAACGAACCCCTTACGATCGCATGACCCATGCATGCGATCGCAAAGTACAACACACACATGCATGCTACCGCAGGGGATAACCATGCGATCACAAGGCTTATCAAACACGCTTGCGACCGCAAGGACCATCCATGCGATCGCAAGGACCCCGATTACAGTGGGTTCTTGCTCTGTTCGTAACAGACGCTGCAACTCACAATTTTCGACCCAAAATCGACTTGAATCCGCATTCAAGTGTTTATACAACATATCTAACATACATATGAACTAACTATCATGATTTGGACATAAGAACAACACAAAAACACACCTAAATCCACCCAAATGGATCTCCTTTCATATGAACTCAAGAACTAAATTTAACCCAAGAAAACTTACAAGGAGAAGATGATTATGGACTAAATGCTTCCGAAATCAGCTAAGAAAACTTCAATCAACAGTTTGCTTCACCAATTAATCTCCAAAAGATCAAGGGTTTGTGAGTTTGTGTTTGTACGTATGTATGAAAGTGTGTATGTGTGTTATTAGATTCAACAGGGGATAAGGAAGAAACAATTAGGCCGACTTAATGGCCCAATACCCCTCTCGGGTATTTTGTTCTCCTATTCAACTTAAAACACCACTTAGGTTTATCCGTTTCAACTAACGGAGATATTTTTGGAACCATTATCCAAAACCATTCAACTATTTGTCTACTTGGTTAACTTATGACACTTTTCACAATACTACATTTTTATCCACATTTAACACCAGTTAACACCATTTAACACCAATTCACATTTAAAACGCCAATTAACATTTAGGACACCATTTAACAACATTTATACTACAGTTAGCAACAAAACATCAATTAAAGTCAACGTACAACTATTAAAGCTACACGTACTACAGTTTACAATTAGGCCCCATTTTGGGGTGTTACAGTACAAGTTTAGATCAATGATATTTGCATTACGTGGAGAATTGATAAATGATCTGTAATGTTAATGTTATCTGATTCGGATGATATTACACTTATAACTTACTTAAATGATTAAGAAGCTGTTTGCTAAAAAAGAATGATTAAGCACCGGATTATTATGTGGCCTGAATAATTTAAAAGCTCTGTATGAATCTACCTTTGAAAGTAACATGTTGTTTGATAAAGATTCTAAATAAACAGTCTGAATGATGTAAATTACCATTTTAAACTTAATAGCGACATATAATATTATAAGATATGATTGTTTAACAAGGCAACATGTGAAATAATACATGTACTTAATGATTCGGAATGTACTTTAAGGCAAAATGATTCAACAGCGTTCTTCTGTTTTATTCAGGACAGTATTCATTCAGAGGCAATAATCAAAAACGCCAAATACTGAACGATTTAATATTCAGCGTTGAATGATTCCATTAAACAGCAAACAAACAGCCCATGAATATTAAAATGATTAAACTACCTAAATTTAAATAGATTTCAAGTACATCGCATAATTAAGTTCGGTACTATAAACATTGAGGATTATTGATAATGTTTAGATGTATATTGAAAATTGGTAGGTTAATTTCCTCAGAAAAAACCTGCTCAAACATGAAATTATTTTTTATTTATTGATGGTGTACAAACATTAGTGCATGTGTATATGTGTTAGTACATGAGGTACAATTATCAAATACGAGGTGTACATATAGATATAAGTACATGATGTACAAGTATTATATCTGGGTCACTCTACCTTTTTTTCTAATTATCAAATTGAATAATCAGATGTTCCTTTCATTTAAGATTGGGTAAGTTACAAAGATATGTTTTTTAGTTTTACACTCTACTTTTGATTTATGATTTATCTTTTAAAAGGTTTCGTGATGATGAATTGTTATAATTCAGATTAGTACTACATGAAGGTGTCAAGTTGGAATCGGTTTTGTTGTTTTTGTCTTCATTTGTGTTCATTACAGTGTAATTTTGTCAAATTCACACCCGCTTACTCATGAGAATTTGAATCAGTTATAGTACATGTGTGGTCAAAGTTTTAATGTCGATTGTTTTGCTCATTATGCTGGATAAGTCAGTGTGAATCGAGAATTTGGAAGATCGAACTCGAGTACGAGCACGCGACCAATATAAGAGTCTCGAAATATGTTGGCTAGGTTGTAGATTAATCGACAACTACATTATACAATACATTTGGCTATTCAGGTAGTTTCTTTTTGATTTCATATTTCCTCTTAAGATTCACTCATATTTATAAAAACTTAAATCAAGGATGGTTTTTCTCAAATTTTACTACTGATAGTATTATATCGGGTTTATGGGTTAACAAAGCTCAAACCCCATATCCGTATATTGCTTGTGTTTTTGTAGATGCAAGCTAGTATTTCTAATGATATATATATATATATATATATATATATATATATATATATATATATATATATATATATATATATATATATAGGGGAGGGTTCCATTGAGAACCGATTTTAGTGCGAGAACCGCGAGAACCAATTTTAGCCGTTGATTTGATAAGTGGAATTCATGGATGGAGAGCGTGAGGGGATCAAGTGTGGCAGGGTGTATGTGAGAAATTCATGGGTGGACAATGACATTGAAAGATGGGGAATTAGACGGCTCAGATTGGTTCTCGCGGTTCTCGCATTAAAATGGGTTCTCAATGGAACTTCTTCCTATATATATATATATATATATATATATATATATAAAATAATAATAATAATAATAATAATAATAAGGGTTTAGTTCATAAAAGTTTATCCAACTTTACACATTTTGCTATTGTATGTACTGAACTTTCAAACTTACCATTTGATGTATTAAACTTTCAAAAAGTTTCCAAATGATGTATCTGGTTACCTATACAACAGGTAACCGGTAATTTTTTTATTTTTAATATTATTACAATTTCCACCTCATTATTGTTGCCACCTTACTATTTCTTCAAGAACATTCATAAACTCTAAGATGAAGATGATAATCCTATGATGTTAAAAACCCAGATCATGGAAAACCAAGAAGATGAAATTGAACCAAGCATAAAATCATAAACATCAACAATCAGTACATATTATATCCTAATATGAAGATACACAGATCTGAAACATAAACCCAAGAATCAAGATACACAGATCTGAAACATAAACCCAAGAAGATGAAATCAAGAATCTTTTGAAGGGTTTTGTAGGGCATAAAAACATATCATATAACATGCACAGCGAAATAAAAACGAAAAACCCTCTCCAGTGATCTCATCTAACTCGTACAGAAACTAAAAACCAAGTAGAGGATTAAAAGTTACACCTTTGAGCAAACCAAAAACTTTTCCTCAATTCTAGATTGCTGCAGGTTATCCACTACTACTGCACCACCTCGAACGGGCTGCTAGACCGCCTAAGAATTAAACCTCTAATCAAAAACCGATCTGTATGTGTGTGTGTGTGTCGTCGATCGACCCCAAGGGTGGGCGGGTCTTCGGCCGCCGACGAGAGAGGAGAGAGAGGAGAAGAGGATTAGGGTAATCTTCTTTTTGACTTGTAATTAACTTGTTATATGATTCTAAGGTTAATAATTTGTATATATATATATATATATAGATATCCTTATTAAAGCCCAAGCCCGTTTAATTTAAAGTCCAGCTTTAATTAAACTATTAAGTAATTACAGAAAATACCCTTTGACCTTTCTAACTAATTAATAACTATTAATTAATTGGTCCCGTTAATATTTAAACTAAATATTAACTTTTTCTCTTTAAATAATAAATAGCTATTATTATTTCTCTTCTTAATAATTAATTAAACTAATTAATTATTGTTACACATAACTAGGTAAAATCCAAAAGGTTCTAATTGGGTGTGTAGCGGTGTGATCCTTTAGTGTCACATAGTATTGGACACGATGATACATGTTATCTATCTCTGCACATAATCTAACAGACTCCCACTTGTGCAAGATAAGTAACACTCCTTGTACATCGTTGGCCTAAGGAGGTCCCTAGCCAGACGCTTAGGTTAACCAAACTATGAGATCTCTTATATCTAGAGACATAATCTACGCCTTGGATTATCTAGGCTTTTCCTTTTGCATCGCGATATTCCGTAATGTGAGTATTTGATATGGAGCAGGGATCTTATTAAATACTCAGATTTTCTCGACTCTGATCTCGACACTCTGCAGTTACGGTTTGCCGAATGAAAAACTATCACTCTAACCGAACGCGACAACACATTTTCTGTAGTCTTAATCGTCGAGGAGCTCAGAAAATATCTCTCCTAAAAAAGAGGTGCAAATTCCATCTTGACTATTTCCAATTTGAGCACATGGCTTCCGCTGCACCTAGACATGTCCCTTATGATCACCCTGTTACGGCATGACATTAGAACACGCTAAAGTACAGAAGTTACCATGCCCCAAACAAAATATCTCAGGTCTAAGGACAACCTATCAAGTTTACTTATGTTAATGCTTCATGAAGTAAAACTCGATGCGGATCACCCCAATATTTATCCCCTGATAAATATCTATGAATATTTGGTCACAACCTTGTGCTTTTATTCATCCCCGAATAAATCATCAAATATCCATAATAGCGTTACCTCCCTAATGTAGCTCCCACTACATTAAGTAGCTACGGGTATTTAGACAATTCATCACTTGAGTTGTCATGGACAGGTTTAAACATGCTAAAAATAGACAACTAGAAACAATTATGCAAATACCTCCTATTTCAATCTCATGAAATGTAATTACATAATAAAAGAGTTTCAAGTTACATCTATAGTAATAATAAAAAACATGAACTAGCTGCTATGTTCTAAGTACTGCATTCCTATAGAACTCGCATGCCTCTCATGCTTAGCTCTAGCCAGCGGCTTTGTCAACGGGCCAGCAACGTTGTCGTCCGTCGGTATCTTTTGCAATCTAATATCGTCTCTTACAATGATCTCTCGGATGAGGTGATATTTCCTGAGTACGTGCCTAGTCCGCTGATGATCTCTAGGCTCTTTAGCTTGCGCCACAGCCCCTGAGTTGTCACAGAATATATCGATCGGTCTAGAGATACTGGCAACAACTCTAAGATACGAGATAAAATTCTTCAGACAGACAGCTTCCTTTGCCGCATCATTTGCCGCAATATACTCAGCTTCTGTAGTAGAATCTGCTATTGTATCTTGCTTCTGACTTTTCCAAGATATGGCTCCTCCGTTTAGGGTAAAAACAAATCCTGACTGCGACCTAAAGTCGTCCTTGTCGGTCTGGAAACTAGCATCAGTGTAACCAGTTACACTGAGCTCATCCATCGAACCTCCATAAACTAGGAATATGTCCTTCGTCCTTCTCAGGTACTTGAGAATATTCTTGACGGCTACCCAATGGGCTTCACCAGGGTTTTGCTGATATCTACTCGTGACACTGATAGAATAGGCAACATCGGGTCTAGTACATAGCATGGCATACATGATTGAACCAACTGCCGAGGCATATGGTATCAATTTCATCTTATCCTGATCTTGACTAGACACAAGACACTGAGCCTTGCTCAAAATCGCGCCAGATTGCATAGGAATAAATCCTTTCTTGGATTCATCCATCTTGAATCTTTTCACGACTTTGTCAATATACGTACTTTGACTAAGTCCGATAAGCCGCTTAGATCTATTCCTATAGATCTTTATACCCAGTATATAAGCAGCTTCTCCCAAGTCTTTCATCTGGAAACATTTACCTAACCAGGATTTTACTCCTTGTAACACTTGTATATTGTTTCCTATTAATAGTATGTCATCTACATACAAGACTAGGAAGGTTACCGCGCTCCCACTGAATTTAGTGTAAACACACGACTCGAACTCACTTTTGGTGAAACCAAATTCTTTGATACGCTCATCATAGTGTAAGTTCCAGCTCCTAGATGCTTGTTTTAATCCATAAATGGACTTGAGTAACTTGCATACTTTATTAGTGTTCTTTGGATCTGCAAAACCGTCCGGCTGTATCATATATACATCCTCTGTCAGTTTTCCGTTAAGGAAAGCGGTTTTGACATCCATCTGCCATATCTCATAGTCAAAATATGCTGATATGGCCATAAGGATCCTAATAGTCTTAAGCATTGCTACTGGGGGAAAAGTTTCATCATAGTCAACGCCATGAGTTTGCGTGAAACCTTTTGCCACTAGCCTTGCTTTAAAAGTATGCACTTTACCATCCATGTCTGTCTTCTTCTTGAAGACTCATTTGCACCTAACAGCTTTACTGTGTTGAGGTAAATCTACTAACTCCCAGACCTGGTTGTCATACATGGATTGCATCTCTGCCTTCATGGCTTCTAGCCATTTCTCAGATTCCAAACCTGAGGCAGCATCTTGGTAGGTAGTGGGTTCTAAAAGATCCCCTTCGTCTTGAGCAACTAGGAATCCCATATACCTATCTGGCTCATAACGAGGCCTACTAGACCTGCGAAGGTCTTGTGTTTGCACCTCTTCCTCAACCACAGACTCGGGTTGGGATTCAACAATTCTCTGTTGAACCATAGGTTCAATTATCGGTGGTGGTGTAATCTCCTCCTCTTCAATTTCTTGAAGCTCTATTTCTTTTCTTGGAGTTTCTGAGTTAAGAAATTTCTCCTCCAAGAACACCCCTTTACGAGCAACAAATACTTTGTTCTCATCTGGGTTATAGAAATAGTATCACATGGTTTCCTTGGGATAACCCACGAAGATACACTTATCTGATTTGGGATTGAGTTTATATGTGAATGTTCGCTTAACATACACCTCACATCCCCAAACCTTGAGAAAAGACATTTTGGGCTTTTTCCCCGTCCATACCTCGATCGGTGTCTTTTCAACCGATTTGGTCGGACCCCGGTTCAGCATGAACGCCGCTGTCTCGAGCGCGTGCCCCCAAAACGACAATGGTAGTGAACTTCGACTCATCATTGATCGTACCATGTCAAGCAGTGTACGATTCCTTCTTTCTGATAAACCATTCATCTGAGGTGTATACGGAGGTGTGAGTTGTGAAACAATCCCACATTCCTTCAGATGATCGTCAAATTCCTGACTCAGATATTCGCCACCTCGATCTGACCGAAGCGACTTTATCTTCTTGTCCAGCTGATTTTGTACCTCATTCTGAAACTGTTTGAACTTGTCAAAACTTTCAGATTTGAGTCTCATGAGGTAGACATAACCGAACCTACTGAAGTCGTTAGTAAAGGTTATGAAATACCGGTATCCTCCTCTAGCTTCTGGAGTGAAGGGTCCACACACATCTGTGTGTATAATCCCTAATAACTCACTAGCCCTTTTATTTTCACTGTTGAAGGGCTGTTTTGTCATTTTACCAGAAAAACAAGATTCGCAAATATCATATGACTCTAAGTCAAATGGTTCTAGAATTCCGTCATCTCGGAGTTTCTCTATGCGTTTCTCGTTTATATGTCCTAAACGACAATGCCAGAGGTAATTTTGATTCAAGTTACTCTTGGATCTCTTACTTATATGATAGATGTCATTGTCATCTAGATTTAGCGTGTATAGACCATTTTCTTGAGTAGCTTTAAAAAAGAAAGTATCATTTTTGAAACATGAAATAACATTTTCATTCAAAGCATAATTAAATCCATAGTCTATAAGCAAATCAAACGAGATAACATTTTTAATAAGTCTAGGAACATAATAACAAGGTTCTAGTTCTAAGACCATGCCCGAGGGCAAACTAAGACAATATGTTCCTACAGCTTCAGCACCAACCATGGATCTTTCGCCAACTCGCAGGTCCATATCTCTTTGTCTCAACTTCTTACTTCTCTTGAATCCCTGCAAATGATTGCATATGTGATGACCACATTCGGTATCCAATACCCATGATTCATAAGAAGTAATAAGACTATCTATCATAAAGATACCTGAGTCATTGGGAGAACCAATGTCCAGCTGATCTATGTCGAGTGAGTGCTCACATGAATCCTTGCTGCCACAGTCTGGGCAACAAATTTCTCCAAGTTCTTCCAGCCAGTCATCTTCCTGCATAGGGTCCACAACTGTTGACTCTAGCTGCTTTGGATTCAACTCATTGCTGATGCACATAAGGATTTCGTGCAACCCTGCGACAGTCATCTCAAAATCATCGAGGACATACATTACCCTCCTCTGGTAATAGTCCGATAAACAACCAAACAAAAGCATAACTAGCTCATGTGGTTTTGATTTTGACCCAAAACTTTCATAGCAATCCAAGAGCCTTCTCATATTAATGAGATGATCGCTAATCGGTTGGTTTTCTTTCATTTTCGCTGAAAGAATTTCCTTCATCAGCAGGATGCGATCCACAACTGTTGACTCTAGCTGCTTTGGATTCAACTCATTGCTGATGCACATAAGGATTTCGTGCAACCCTGCGACAGTCATCTTTCTGCTCATAAGTATTTCACCAGCCAGTCATATTCCTGCATAGGGTCCACAACTGTTGACTATAGCTGCTTTGAATTCAACTCATTCCTGCACATAAGGATTTCACCAGCCAGACATATCCGTTCACTATACTTGAACTTACGCTCCAGTCCCTGAACAACCTCATAAGATGACTTCTCACGGAGATCATCCGTAAACTCGGATGATGCTGTGAGAACGAGAATCACCATAACGTCAGATTCATCAGCCAGATACTTATAGTAAGCGTCATACTCACTATCCTGGGCATCTACCCCTGGTCGCTCTGGAGGCAATGTCTCTATGATGTGAAGCTTTCCCTGTGCATCCAAAACATTCTTTAGATGCATCTTCCAAACAACAAAGTTTGGACCTGAAAACTTCCACTTGCTGATGATAAGGCTTAGATATTCCTTTGGTAAATAGAACGGAATAACAGATAAAATAGACATCTACAGAAAAAAGAAAAAGATAAAACCGATTCAGTATTGATTATATCTTCTAATAATTATTACCTTTTAAAAAAATAATTATTAGACTAGGATCCATATTTCACATTTCCCGATGCAAGGTTTGGGCACTTCCCATCGGGACAATGCTATTTCTGGTAGGTAAACCTATACCAATCGTATCCAACCTGGACACGACTCCTAGATCCGCGGGACATCGGTTACAAGAACCGTGCATGTTTAGACCCTCTAGTGCTTTTTGGGCCGGGACTCTCGATTATCACCAAAATAGATTGCACCACCTAAGACAGTGTGAACCCTGGCCGGGACTCCCGATTATCACAGAGTCTTTCACACCCTCCCCCGCAATGGTTTGAACCCGAATGCCCAAGGTTTGGTCACTTCCGACACCCGAGTACCGTTTAACAGGAAAGGTGTACCATTAGGTGGTTAGCACACTGATCTAAGATTTTTCTAAAAAGGATTTCAAAAGTTTTTGACGAGAAAAACCATTAGTGCCAGATTTCTTTAAAAAACGACTGTTTAATAATTAACTATTATTAAATCCCTTGTTTTATTTCATCGTGAGAATCACAACAATGCATATATGATATGTAAATAAATAAAACAACCACAAACAACTATGCCTTAGCCTTGCCCTTAACTATTGTCTGTTTCGTGAGCCACACGAAAAACCCGACGGTAAAAAAAAACTAAGTGGAAAACACACATGGCACACGAAAAAAACACAACACACATGACATGACATTCTGAAGCTCTCACTGGCTCCAGCATCCAATCCTGCTCCCTGCTCCTTGCTCCTTGGTTCTTGCATCAGCTTCATATCTATTCTAATTCTAAACTATTCTAAAATTAGAAAATGAAAAATACAAGATTTTCAAAGCCATGCAGGCCCGCTAATCTAATACTTTTACAAAATAGAATAGGGGTTGCAAGTGGCACGCAGGCCTCCCCACACCATAGAATAATAAACCCAATCACAACCACAAGTGCAGAAAAAATAAACAATCCACAAGGTCTAAAAAAGGGCTCGGCTATGGCAACCCAAACATGTTCTAAACTAATACATGAAAGTAAAAACAATAACTGATTTCTAATTATCATATCCTTGATGAATTAACTTGATTTTAACTAACTGTTAAAATCACCTGGTTTAAATAGTCATAATATTATTTAATTATTGTTATGCGTATAGAATTTCCAAAATAATTAATTTTAACCAACACTTGATTAAAATCAAAATATTTTATACATAAGTTTTATAAAAAATAAAACTTATAGAATACTATTAGTTTTTAATCCTGTTAGGTGTTACCCTAAACTAAAAACTAAAAAACACCTTTGTGCCTCAAAACTGGGCCAAAGAAAAAACTGGTGGACAGACCATATCTAGGCCGGTTAAACCTGGGCCGCAAGTACAGGCCGCAGCTTGGCCGCCCCACGTCGCACCTCCACCACGGCCAGCAGGCTAGCCGCCGAGAGCAGTTACCGCCGCCGAGACCTGGACGCCGACCACCCTACGCCGCCGACCAACTGGTGGTAGTGATCTGCCAGCCGATGCCGACCAGCCAGCCGAGGCCAGCCATCGACGCCGCTGCCGTCGTGGTTTCCGTCGCACGCCGCCGCCGGCTACGGTGGCGAAACCGCCGCCGGCTACCATCTTAACACAAACAATAATAATAACAAAAATAACTTTAAATTTAAAATTTAAACTTAAAACTTATCCTTCTTTTATCATAACTAATTATTTTATCCAATTTAAAATCAAAACTTGATTTCAAACAATACTTGGATAAACAAAAAAGTTAAACCTTGATAAAAAGAAACCTACCTAGTCTCCTACAAGGTTAGAAGTGGCTCTGATACCACTGAAGGGTTTTGTAGGGCATAAAAACATATCATATAACATGCATAGCGGAATAAAAACGAAAAACCCCCTCCAGTGATCTCATTTAACTCGTACAGAAACTAAAAACCAAGTAGAGGAATAAAAGTTATACCTTTGAGCAAACCAAAAACTTTTCCTCAATTCTAGATTGTTGCAGGTTATCCACTGCTACTGCACCACCTCGAACGGGCTGCTAGACCGCCTAAGGATTAAACCTCAAATCAACAACCGATCCATGTGTGTGTGTGTCGTCGATCGACCCCAAGGGTGGGGGGGGGGGCTTCGGCCGCCGACGAGAGAGAAGAGAGAGGAGAAGAGGATTAGGGTAATCTTCTTTTTGACTTGTAATTAACTTGTTATATGATTCTAAGGTTAATAAGGTATATATATATATATAGATATCCTTATTAAAGCCCAAGCCCGTTTAATTTAAAGCTCGGCTTTAATTAAACTATTAAGTAATTACAGAAAATACCCTTTGACCTTTCTAACTAATTAATAACTATTAATTAATTGGTCCCGTTAATATTTAAACTAAATATTAACTTTTCCTCTTTAAATAATAAATAGCTATTATTATTTCTCTTCTCAATAATTAATTAAACTAATTAATTATTGTTACACATAACTAGGTAAAATCCAAAAGGTTCTAATTGGGTGTGTAGCAGTGTGATCCTTTAGTGTCACATAGTATTGGACACGATGATACATGTTATCTATCTCTGCACATAATCTAACACCTTTAAGAATCAAGAATCAAGAACCTTTAAGAATCAAGAATCATTTACATATGAAAATTCACAGATCTGGAACTGAAACTGAAGAATCAAGATTGTATAGCAGATCTGAAATCGTATGAAACTGAAATTAAAGCTAATCTCAAACCCAAAATCTAATAGCAACCGGAACAAAACCCCAACCCAAATCTCAAACCCAAAATGGCAATCGGAACAAAACCCCAAAATGAAACTGAAATTAAAACTCAAACCCAAATGGTTACCTTTGAAGACGAAGCACTCAAAATCGAAGCACTCAAACTGAAATTAAAACTCACGGTGGTGGTGGTGGATGAACCCTAACTTCACGGCGGTGGTGGTGGATGAAGCCACGATTTCAGTCGGTTATCTTTGAAGATGAAGCACCCAAAATCGAAACAAAACCTTCGATCGGTTACCTTTGTTAAGGTATTCAGTCGGCCGGATCTTGTTAAGGTCTTCACGGTGGTGGTGGTGGTGGATGAACCCTAACTTCACGGTGGTGGTGGTGGATGAAGCCCTAACTTCACGGTGGTGGTGGTGCCGGACGATGGTGGTGGTAGCAGATCACACCATGGCTGATGAAGATGGATGAATATGAACCCTAAACCTCCTCCTCCTTCTTATTATTATTATTAGAATTATTTTTAAAAAATTAAAAAACACATCAGCTGCCAACTCAACCCATACTCAACACATGTCATTGCCACATCACTTTAACTTGTGCCACATCATCATCTTACCTGCTATAGCAGGTTAGATACACAAAATGATAATTTTTTGAAACTTGGATACATCAAATAGTAAGTTTGAAAGTTCAGTACATACAATAGCAAAAGGTGTAAAGTTGGATATAGTTTTATGAACTAAACCCTAATAATAATATGATAGAAATAATAATAATAAAGCTTTGACTTATTCTTTCTACTTAAAACTCATTTCTCCACAGCTAAGGGTGAGATTACATTCACTCAATTTTTAATTGCATCATATGATAGAAATATCTCTTTTTTTTTGTGAAAATTTAGCTTAATCTCATGTGCTTAATTATCATTTTAACTTTTATTATTGTAACACCTGATAAGAGTCATGTAGTTCGTATATTCCAACTTCCTCTATCTTTTTAGTTTGAAGAAATATTTGGAAAAACACCTCTATCTATCTTAAATGTAGTTTTAAACAATGTTATGAACAGTGCTGCTATATTTTAAGTTTCTAAGTTTGTGATACTTTTGATCTATTTTAGAGACTTGTTTATTGAGCCCATCAACATGTTCAAGTATTTGTTTTTTTTTCTTTTTTGTTAAAAACACTCTAATTGTTGGTGTTTTGCCGATTAAGCGGTCGCCACCCCACCCTCCGCCCACCATTGCCACCACCACGTGCAGGAACATGTTCCATCGTCGCCATCACCGCTTGCCGCCCACCACCGTCACCACCCCCACCATTGACCCACCCCCACTACCGACCCACTACCACCACCTACCGTCTCCATCATTGTCGATGGCGAACTATGATGGGTCGTGGCGGGTGGTAGCTAGCGGTAGTGGTACTCGCAATAATAATGGTTCTCAAATAAATATTTCTATACGTATTTGTACTTTAAAAATAACATCATAAAACGTCGTGGGTTGTGCGTAGCACAGCCTAAAGGCGTTACTAATATTAGATATACATTCTAGTAATACATATATTATATGCAATTTTTGGGTGATAAGAGTTCACCTCCTACATAGTATAACTGCATAGTTTATATATTTTTGTGTAGCGTTTTTAAAACATAAACTTTTTAGAAACTGAAAGGGTCAAAATTAAAAATATTATATTACACAATCATACCCTAAATTTCACCCTGAGCCCCTGATCATAAAACTTCTTATATCCAATCTTTTCTATTGCAAACCTCTCAAGAAATTAAAGTTCTCTTTTATTACAAACCCTTTAAATAAGGTTTCATTTTACGTCAAAATTACTTTCTTATCTCAATCAAATCAAACTTTTTAAATTTATATATGTAGAAATTCTGTCAATGGTCTATTTCGAGAACCAGTCTCTTTATCTACAAGTAAAGATATGATTAGATCTTGTTGTTATTATGCATTTATATAGAAATTGAGAATTCCTTTTTAGATATTGTTCCCTATCGATTATAAACTTTTAAGTGAACTAAAAGATTGAAATGTTAGAAACTACTGTTAAATTATTAATCCTACATTAACTAGAAAATACAAAGAGCAAATTAGAAAGTTATATATATATAAAATCGAGATAAAATAAAAAGAAAGTAAAATATTGTAAGGATGAATATGGGCTTGACATGTGTCATAACCAACATAAACCAACAAAAGGGTAATTAAGGAACTAATTAAATAAATTCTCTCCCTTTAAAAACTGAAATATCCCTCCGTCGTGTCATCTAAATGTCCTCTGCCTTCCCATTAAAAACCCTAAACTCACCCTATGCACAGCCTCCGCCTCCATGAAATTTTTTGGCTCCCTACTCCTCCGCCTCCATGAAAATTTCGTCGGCCCACTCATCCGCCTCCAAGAACTCGTTCGTCTCCAGCCATCTGTTGCAGAAATCCAACGCGAAAAAACCCACCGTTGCCCCCTGTTTCTACACCTGAAACTATTCCTGTCGCCGACCTCCTCGAACGCCTTCGCTCCCTGTCGTCTTCACACACGCTGCTGTCACGTATCCCGCGTGTGAAGCCGCCGACCGTGTGATTCACGCACCTGTGAAGTCATGCTAAACCAAACCAAACCAACAGAGGACCACCGCCCCTGCTACATCGCCGCCACTGCTCCATCACTGCTTCCGCACCACCACCACCGATGCACCATTATTTCCGCCGTCGTTAATCTGTGCTGTCATCTCACGTGCATCAGATTTACACAAAGTTTGCATCATCAAAATGGTTTGTAATTTTTGTATTAAATGTAAACTGTGAATCATGATGGTTTGTGCATTGAAAGGTGCTGGATTTTTGTTTCATTTTTGTGAATCTGTTGTTACTTTTGTGCATCTTTGGTGAATCAAAAGCCATTCATCACTTGTTAATTTTGTGCATCTGTCGTTGTTATTGAATCTGGTATGTTTTTGAATTTGTGCAAACATGAAGTTGACTCTGAGAAAAGAATAATTTCATTTTTTTCTTGCATTTCCAGATTTGCCCTTGTTTGGCAGTTATATATATATATGGGTGTATTTGGCGAAAATAGCTGAAGCTGGGACTAGGGCAGGGGCTGGAGCTAGAGCTAGGACTGAGGATGATTAATTGAGAATACTTGGCCCAATCTTTAAGCTATTGTTAAAAGCTTTTATTTTATAAGATTATGAGGGTTTAAATATTACTTAAATATTTAATAAGAAGTTTTGGTTAAAAGATTATTAATTAATTAGTTAGTTAGTTAATATTAATCAAACTCGAGGGTAGTTTTTGTCAAGGAATCAAAGTTATGATTCAGACCGGGCTTAAAAGCCTTAATCCACCTATTGAATATAAATAGGGATTAAGCTAGGGAAATTAATCATAAGTCATATGATTAATTAATTAAGTCACACAAAAACCGTTTCCCCTCTCCCTCTCTTGATCCGATCGGCGGCCGAGAACCACCAAGCCACCAACGAGTGGGGGCGGTAATGGCGCGACCACCCAGCGGTGGCGGCACGACGGCAGCCTCGTTGCGGCGGCTGCGGGTCTTTTTCTAGGCAATAGTAGCTCACGACCGAGAACTCCTTGCGATGGTTCGGTCGGCGGTAGCCCCTTGGAGGGGTGTTAGCGGCGGCGGTTTGTCGAGATATACAAACGGGACGCGACAGTTTGTTGTGGGTACTGTTTTGGCGGTCTAGTTGTCGGGTTCACGGGTGCAGTAGCTATGTATCCCCTATAGCAGTCTCAGGGTATAAATTCTAAACCTTTTTACTCTACTAGTATTTTACCCGCGCGATGCGGCGGAGTAAAATAGTTTCATTTGTGGACATAGGGGTGTTCAAAATTCGGTTATAACCCGTTTTAACCGTAATCCGAACCGCTCCGTAACCGAAAAAGACGAAACCGTTTTCAAATTCGGTTTTCGGTTCGGTTTAAAAACCGAAACCGATTACCATAAACGATTTTCGGTTAGGTTACGATTTTAGGAATTTTCAAACCGAATAAACCGAATTATATATTTACTACTTTATAAACCATTTAGCCTATATATATATATATATATATATATATATATATATATAAACTATATAAACTATTGCCGCCGCAGCATTGCGCGGGTATATATTATAAACAATTACTAAAAGATTACTTACAATACCTTAAAGCAATAAATTATTGAACTAAACTTGAGTTCAATTTAATATGCAATAAATCAATAAATTATTGAACTAAACTTGAGTTTAATTTAATATCCAATAAATCATAATAATTGGTTACAATAATTTGAAATTAATGTAATTAATTAGTTTGTTTTGTAACTTATAATTAATTAATTTTTCATAACTTCAATGTTTGAAAATGTTGCTTTAATGTATTGTAATATATGCAAAATGTGTTGTACTACTTAACTTAAAAAAGTCTTAAAAAGAATAGGCTAAATGTTTTATAAATTAGTAAAGATATTATATTTATATATGCGTGTATAATACGAATATTGTCTACCTTGTTCCCCTAGTTGATCCAGTTGTGATCTCTGAGATTGGGATTAGTTATATTTTCATCATGCATTAGCTTGAGCACTACATAATATGTTAGAACCAAAACAATTTATGCACTGTAAGTTTGGTTAATAATAATAACTAGTTTAACAATATCTTGTATAAATACGGGGATGATTTAAGTTAATTTTAGATATTTATGTATATTAAACTTGTAAAGTATACAAAAGCATAAACAAAAGTATAAACAAATAATTACACACTATAAATACATATATCGATAACAAATATCTCATTTATAAATAGTATCAAAAAATAAAATAACAAATCACGATAGAAACAAATAAATAAGATACTTGAAGTAATTTGTTATAATGGCATTTTTAAAATAACTCCCAAAATAAAATAGTATCACAAATCGGATAATGAAAATTCAATTTGTTAATTTAATCAAATTGGTCTAAATGTTTATATAAATAACCACGAAAAAATGGATCCATTAAATGAATTGAATATATTTTTGTTAAGATATTTTAGTCTTAACAAATTAAATCAACACTGATGTAACACCGCAAATTTCAAGCCATTTTTTTAAACACGGCGAAAGCGCTGCAATAAAAATAATACAAACAGTAACACCCACAACATAAAACACATATTGTATAATAAAAATAGTATATCGTTTCGTGTTACAAAAGGAGATACAAAATATGGCTCATCATTTCAAAAGTATATCATAGCGACGGTCAAACTTTCCTATACATAAAAACTCCAGACAAAACAACCACGCTTACCAAAAACCTGCAAAATGGAGTTAAAGTGAATGGAAGCTAAAACCACAAACAACAATAGCATACTCACAACGATTACAACAAAAACAGGTAATCACACGAATCAGAGGACCGGCGGTTCGGCGCGGAACCTTCAACCAAATGTCGGTCAAAACATAGGTTTACCGATAGTCATATGTTAATTGGCACAGTTAAACTCCTTCTGTTGCAACAAATGCATTAGAAGATCTAGAACTGTTCAACCAATAGCAAACTAGCCCATCCCAATTTCACACATAGCTTACCTCTATCAAATACCATTAAAATATTATCATACCATGTGCAGATATCTTGGACTCAACGATAAATCAACACGTAGCCAGTCAATCAGATAATATCAGACTAAACAGTCTATCAAAGCATCAAACATGGGATTTCATACAACCATAACAGTTATAACTAATACCACCCGTGAGTTAACGTCCAGTCTCACCTCTTTCTCAAACTTGTTCCACTCAGTTATCTAACTACAGAGTCTTCGCATTTCCTGAGAACACGATAACACCAAAATCAGTTCTCAATTCATATATCTCACTGAATCAATATTTAATTCTTGCGTTGCACAACTCTTAAATTATAAATCCTATAGCGGTCTCGCACACGATTGAAAATATGTGTTGGATTATATTACCATTAGTATGTCGGATCATCCCTTTGCCACACTCTTAAGTTGGATGTATTTAATGGGCCTAAACGGAATATCACCTTATATATATGTGTTAAAACTTAACCCTTAAATGAGTTGGATACATGCTACGTAAAATTAAGGTTGGATCCTAATAATATCAACTCTTTGAATATCTCCGGCCCAACAAATAAACGCAGGTTTAACTATTAATAAATATATGTACTCGGTCGTCAAAGCCTAGAAGCATATTATTAATAATAATCTAACCCAACCAAACTTTCTATATTATAAATCCTTGATCCAAGCTACACCAATAGAGTCCAACATCTAATTAAATCACTAGGAGTTCATAATTAATAACTAATCCAGTCCAACATATAGTTTTGTAACTATGCTTAGTTCCATGTAGGCATGTACCAATTAAGACCTAAAATCTAATTAGTACTCTAGGGTCCACTACATATATATCAATATACATCTTACTCACACTATTAAAGACCCAACAATATATATATATATATATATATATATATATATATATATATATATATATATATATATATATATATATATATATATATATATATATATATATATATATATATATATATATATATATAAACACACACTTTTGGTCCCATAAATTTGTAAGCCCAGCCCGCAAATTATTATAAGTCCCAGCCCAACATATCTATATATATATGTGTATGAATAAGTCTGTGAATCACCAAAAAGGGCCCAATCAATTAATACTACCCCAAATCCCCTCAATTAATTATAAGATTACCATAAGTTTCCATTTAAATAAAAGCCCACATAAAAACCCAAATCCCTCTAAACCCTAGAGAAAAGAGATCTTCACTTGTTACCTGCAGCACCAACACCCCTACGCAGTCGGCAGTTCACTTCGCCGGCGGCCACCGGCGTTCGCCGCCCAAAACACAAACACACAAACAGACCGCTAACACCGGCGACGCACACACCCATTCTCAGCTGCACCCAACGACGCACTCACTCACACACACTATCTAAAAGCGACATATTTTAAAACAAAAACTATTTATTGTCGCACCATTACACTGGTACAATGCTAGTAGGCTAGTAGCTAGTAATAAAAGATGTTTCTACTCTTTAATTATTTAATTTTAACATGTTCACTAAAACAGGTCCATGATTATTGATAAACATAGGACTAACATTTTGTACTCAAATAAATCAACATTCAAGACAAACTTTAATTTTATAACTTGTTTTTTACGTCTTTTAGTTAAATGTATTAGGATTTAAGTTGTATTTATATACGATCAATCTGGTACCTAATCAATGTATTACACATAATCGATTAATAATAAATTTACATTAACATAAGTTAATTTAATTTATATGGTACGTATAGTGGTATATTAGTTTACGTTATAATTTCTAAGACAAACATATTATACACTAATAGTAAAAACATTATATAAATAAATAAATAAATATATATATATATATATATATATATATATATATATATATATATATATATATATATATATATATATATATATATTAATAGTAACTTTTTTTCGTTATTTTTTTCGTCTTTAATGATTCCATAACTAAAATGAAAATTTTGATTTTTCACATCACACGTTACTTTTACTAAATGAAGCATTTTATTGTAACTTATAATATTGATTAACGTGGACATTTAAAAATGAAATATGTAAAGGGTTATTAAAAAACAAAAATAGGTGAAAAAAAATATATTGCAAGGGGAAGTGTGTTTAAATAGTTGTAAGAATAGTGGTGGTTGAAATCTCTTGCAGTATACTTGACATGACAATCGTCATGATTTTCTCCATGACAACTCTTTCAGCTTTTAAGATTTTCCATGATAACTCGTATCTTATGTAGGGGTGTTCATTTCCGGATATCTGGATTTTCGGATATCCGAACGAAAATTTCGGATAGTACATTTCACTATCCGATATTCGTATCCGAAATTTCGGATATCCGAAATTTCGGATACTTCCGAAATTTCGGATACGGATATCGGATAATCCGAAATATCCGAATTACCTTAAAAAATCATCATTTTTCATTAGTATGCAATCTTCACACACATCTACTTCTAGTTATCTATCCATAAGTTAATACAACATTTAGTACCCAGTTTAAAAGTCTTAAATACTACGAATACACACGATACAAATGTCTAAACTATAAAATAAGTAAATAACATAATGCATACAATAAAAATAACTTCATCTTCCAAATTACAATCTTGATCCTTGTCTTCTGGATGACTTTATGACTTCATGGCTTCATGCCTTTATTGCCTTCATGACTAGTTGCTTGACTTGCTTCCCTTAGAAAGTAACAAACTCACAATTGAATCAAAAGTGTACATATCAATCGTATTCGTTGTCTTATAACTTAGAAGTTAGAACATACCTTTATTAATCACTCCAATCGGAATCTATCAACTCTTCCATCCGTTGTCCCTCTTGACATTTTCCATCTGAGTTGCTAGACTCGGCATTCATCTCATTCACATTTTCCATCTGATTAAAAGGATCATAATTTAATAAAAATAAATTACAAAAACAGATTAACAAAACAGAAATAATCAAGAATGCCAACCAAAAATGGTAATCAAGAATGCTAAGTTGCTAAGCAAGAATGCTAATTAATCAGATTACAACAAATTAACAAAACAAAAATAACCAAGAACTCTAATCAATTAATCATGAGCTATTAAAAGTTAAAACATCTCAATAGTCAATAGGAATGCTAATTAATCAGATTACAACAAACTAGTCACAAATCTTTTTCTGCTAATTAATCAGAATAATAAAATATATCAACAAGTCAACAACAAATCGGAATATATAAGCAGCAAACAACAAAACAGCAAAACAACAACTAATCTGGAATATATAAGCAACAAACCTAATTACAAATGCTAATCAAGAGGGTATTTTGAAGTTTAAACTTACTATGAAAGAGAAGGAGCTGCCTAATCGAGAAGGAGAAGGGGCGTCGCCCGTGGCCGCCTACTTCTGCAGTTCTGCCGCCTCTCTCTCTCTCGTCTCGTCTGCATCGCCGGAGAAGGGCTGTTGCCGGACGGTAGGTGGCTTGCTAAAAGCCTGAAACCCGTGAAACCCGTGAAGGAGAAGGGGCGTCGCCGGTAGGTGGCTTGCGTCGACGGCTGAAAGCCTGAAACCCGTGAAGGAGGCTGGTGCGTCGCCGGAGAAGAAGAAGGAGAAGCCGAAGAAGGAGGCTGGTGCGTCGCCGTGAAGGAGGCTGGTGCGTCGCCCGTGGCTGCCTACCGATTTGCCCGAGAAGGAGAAGCCGAAGGGGCTGAACTCTGAAGAGAGAGTGAAGTACTGAAGGCTGAAGTTGAAATAATGAAATGAGAAAACTAGGGTTTCTTCTTGTTTGTTCTTATATTATTACTAATAAATATTTTTTTTTTAAATCGGATATTTCGGATATCCGAATATCCGAAATTTTGCAAAACTGATATCCGTATCCGAATCCGAAAAATCGGATATCCGAAATTTCGGGTATCCGAAATTTCGGATATCCGATTTTTCAGATATTTTCGGATCGGATTTTTCGGATATTCGGATATCGGATCGGATTCGGATATTTTTTAACACCCCTAATCTTATGTGTACTTTCAAATTATCAAACCTAAATATAAGAGATAACCATAGCGATCGTATTTTAACATTTAGTTTTATTTTTTTTAAACTCAAAATGCCTTATAACATCTTACTTGTTGACAGTTGATACATTTTACTAAAATTATTGTAAGTGGTTTTTATAAACAACTAAACAAGTATGTTTTTCAAAAAAATTCAGATAAAACAGAAACACACGGGACACACCAAACAAAACCACCAATACCAAGACATAAGGGATGGAATGTGTGAAAGACATTACAAAAATCCATACACACCAACTAAAGATTTTTTTTTTTTTTTTAAAGCAAAGCATTTCATATATTAACATTTAGCAGGAAAGATGAATAGTAACTTCTTTGTCCTTTTCTGCAAAGTGATTATTATATAATATGTGTTGCAAATATAGAACAAAAAGTATGTTTGGCTTGGTGGTTAAATGTCTTTGCAATCAGTCTGGTGACCTTTGTTCGAGCCTGCTTTGCTGCAAGTTTTTCATTTCTTTTTGTTGCACTTTCCCATGCTGGCATCCTTTTAATTGTTTTTTATTTTGTTTTTTTTCTACTTTTTGACAATACTTTTAATTTAATATTCACATTATTACTATTATATTAAAGTATAAAAAAAGAAAAAATAAGTATAGAAGGTACTGATTGGTACCGCAAATCTCATTACATTAGGCCACTAGTTATACATTCCTTTTTCATTTCTTTTACTCAACGTCACATTAGCGCCACATCATTCACTTTCTCCTTACCCAAATTAAGTGTTATACCTCTTCTTAAAACTCTCCCTATTTTTTTATTTTTATATTTGTAAAAACAATATGTGTGACGAGTGGCCTTACTATCTATCATTCTTTTTAGAAATATACACAAATTCAGATAGACATCCTCACACAAAACAAACACTTGTTTCTCTTATCAAAATCAATCTATATGATTTGTATATTCACCATTTCCGGCAACACTCAACCAGACCACCATCGAAATGAAAATCGAAAACCGCTAGCTAGTCCTTTGGTGGTTGTTTATTACTTTCTCTCGATAGTCACGACCACCGTCCACCATCACCCGTGACATCCGACTACCAAGGTTCTTCATTGTCTTAAGCACACACACGCAAATATGTTAAACACACGGACACACCAAAAACCGAAGAAAGAAACACACACAAACATACATCGACAAACACTCAGCTCTGAACATTTAGTTTTTCTTTTCTGATTCTTGAAAGAAAAGGGTGAAATGGTGCGACAGAGAAATAAAAAAGAGAGGTAAATGTGGTTTTTATATAGGGAGGCACTGTTCATCCACAGTTAATTTTTGCCTTGTAAATTGTTATATAACAAGGTTTTGGTGTCCGCGCGTTGAGACGGGGTTTCAATGAATATATTTTATAATATATAGAAACCAACACCTTCTTTTACTCGCGCACTGCGTCGTTAAAGAAGAATCCCAAGTTAGGCATAAACGTTATGCTAGATTATGAAGTTGATATTTTACGTCTCCTTCCTCATATAAACAATCGTCACTCACGCAAAAAGTGTGGGTTACCGAGCAACCTGCAAGATTCCACATTAATAATAAATTAACAAATTTTAGAAGTATGAATTGTCTATCATTTATAACATATATGGCAAGTTCGATAAGTATACATGAAGATTATATTGATAGTAACATAATTGAGGCACATTTGTTTATAACATAGCATGTCAATAAGAATATTTAAAATACATTTGACCAAAAACACATCCAATATATTAACTTTATTGTAGTTAGAAACCAAGAACCCTGGCTAAATTTTCCACAAGATTGATTTGATTGTATTGTTTGTATATATGAGGTGGAAGATCTGTTCATCTATCTCTATATCAAACATGTATACTTACATAAACAAACTTCAAAATACATATCTATTGAAAACCAAACTTAAAAACCCCAAGAATCTGAAACTTACCATAGCCACGCACCACCGTTGTAAAATATGCAAAATCGAGCCTCATTCACTACTAATTATCACACGAATCAACCATGTGTCATACAACCCTAGAAGGTAGTGGTGGACATAAGATTATTTTAGAATATTTACAGATTGTTAACTTTAAATATATTAGACTTTGAGGTGGACTTTGTTAATTAGTTTTTCAAATATTAACTTTAATAAATTAGAGTTTGAGATAGAATTAAAAAACAATCCTTATGAGATACATTAACATAGATGAGGAGTCTTTAGTTTAGATAAATAATTTTCTAAAAAAAACTGTAGATGAATAGTTCTTAGAAATAGTAACATTTAGTTGGTAATGTTAGTAGTTTAATTAACTTGTTATCACGCATTTCTCATGTACTATGCTAATAGAAATATATATAATATTTTCTGTTTGTATAAACACTATATACTATGGTGAAATTATTATTTAAAAAGAGATTTAAACTATTTAATTTACTTCAACTTAATCTTATTTATTTGAAAGCTAATTTAATATATGTTTTGAGAATATATTATACAATTTTAACTTATAAGAATGTTAACTTAACTCTTCTCAGGATGTCTCACATCCAAACTGTAACACCTGCAAAATTGTTTCAAACTGTTAACTGTAACAGGAGTATAGCCACACTCCCTTAACGTTTATCTTTTGTATACCCTGTCACTGTTCTTGGTACAAAGCTACACCTCATGCGTAGCTAGGTACATCATGTTCTTATGCATAGCTATACCACTTGCATAGCTATACACCTCTACTACACAATGTATATACATATCACATATATCACTTAACACAGTTATCACATAACAATTCATATTATGGATACTTACATACTACTCATACAACAGATAGTAAACTCACCTCGCTAGCAATTATATGTATATCGGCGTATGTGACTCATATAAGCAGTCAATCACCTTAGTATACACATAATTAAACAAGGTATCACATAAAACTACATTGAAATCTGATCTGAAATAGGGCCTACACGGGCTGTGTACTCCTACATGGGTCGTATACCCTACAAACTACACGACCACACATGGACACATGGCCTGTGTTGCTCAAGACCTTACACGTACCTCTACACGAGCCGTGTACCTCATATGCTACACGCCTATGTACTTAACATGGTCTGTCACCACCCTAGGTATCTACACGGGCCGTGTACACCTACACGACCTGCCATACACATCCTTCCAAAGGCTACACATGTCGTGTCTTATAGTACAACCGATTGTGTTTCCTCACAGTCGCTGTTTTGACCTCATTTTCGATCTCCAATCGACCTCATAACATCTAGGGGTGTTTTCCTACACCCCAAACAGTAAAGAAACATGCTAGAAACAATATGAACCACATATGATGATGGAAACTCATACCGTAAGGCTATGGAATGATTATGATGCTGGAATCAAATGTTAAGAACTCTGTTTTTGCTTGATCAAAATGAGCAGAAGTGTGCTTGTGTGCGTATATATGTCTGTGTTTGCAACGAGATTTGATCGACAATGGTCAAATACATACACACACACACACACACACACACACATATATATATATATATATATATATATATAGACACACACAACTTTCAAACAAATCATAAAAGGCCCCTAGAATTAACACTTTTCACAAATGACAACTCTATCCCCCTCTAGTTTTAATTACATAAACACAAAAAGGGCAACTTACTAAACACGCATAACACTTAACAATATGTATACGTATATATCAAACCTTGGGGCGTTACAACTCCTTAATTTGTTTTCAATTCAACATAAGATCACATTTAATTCATTACTATAAAAGAAAGAATCAAATGGAATTCTCTTAGACAATCCCACCATCCCTTCTAGCTTAATTTTAGAATGGCTTTCTCTCTCCGCTCCTCTCTTTCTCTTACACTTTCTCAATGTCGTTGATATTTTCCTACCACAAGATCTGTCATCATCACGGTCGTTAGGTCAGAGTAAATAACTCTACTTGTCAAAGCAAACTAACATATTAAGTTATTAACTCTAGTGGTAAAAGTAATTAACTGTCATGAACACTTCAAAGATCATTTGTCCCTCATTCATTGCAATCCCTTCATCACTCACCATGAATAGTCACCACTACTTTGATCTTTTACTTTTCCCGTTCTCTCCTCCTCCTTTTTTCACTTTTGAAGTTAGGGTTCCTATAAAAACTATAAAGATAAATCAAAGGTACTAAATTCAGATATAGATATAGAAGGCCACAAACATATACACAACACAGTCATAATCATATACACAACACATGTATAAAAAACACTTCTCATGCTTCAATGGACCACTGTGTAAGACACGTCAAACTCAAAACAGAAATTAAAAGCAAGACCTTGACCCATGATACACGAATATTAGTCTTATAGTTTAGCACTAATCCAACCGAATTTGACTGACACACTACGGCCAAACGCACCTAATCGTATAGCAGTAAACAAGGCCAGACCAAGATCGTATCCTCAGGGAACAAGAATTGAGTGTAGTATAAAGAAATAAATTAACTAAACTAAAAATGCTTAAAATTAAATATAGGGTTTTTGAAAACTAGTAGCTCGCCACTGCCAAGGTTTGAAATATTAAATTATAGCAGTGAACTTGAAAACAATTTTTTGAATTATAAGTTAGTTGACAAAGATGCATTTACCAATGAATCACTCCATTAGGTTCAATTTGTTATAAGCACAGTTAATATGATAAGTTTCTAAGGACGTTCGAACCAACAACCATCAGTCATACTAATCCGATTATGACTTAATCTTTCCAAAACACACTTAACTCTAGTTGTACGGTGAATCAGACTCAAACTTTTATCTATGGTATTATTGAATAATTTTAACCCTCATTATCTCAGAAAAGTTATCTATCCTATTGCATGTAAACGTCATTGTCTCATATCAAACAAACAATAATCAAGAAGAAAATACATATACAAGTCATTATCTCATATCATGCACAAACTATATCTAACAGATTACCTAATAAAGATTAAGATAAAAAAACTCAAGGTTTGCGATTAAGTATAAACTAACAAATCATAATAACGAAAACCTAAAGGTCACATCTTAAACCTTGGGGTTGTTCATCATGATAAATACAATAAAAGATTTAGCCCATAATCAAACTAAAATCTAAACATAAATCAGAGAATAAATAATAATAATATGTAACATTGCTTACAAATTATAAATACACAATAATGGATGAAGAAATAGAAGACTGATGTGGAGCTTGCCCTCTCTGCCGTAGACTGCAATTTATGGAATTGTGATGGTGATAGCAGCTTTTCATACGAAACCTAGCTTTAAAGGTAAAATTTTGGGCTGGGCCTGACAAAGCCCACAACGTGAAGCATGGTGCTCGTTGCGGGGTGTAATTTGAATTTAATTGGCTGGATAAGGTTTCTTGAAGTGCACGACGTGTGTACTTGTAGCTCGCCGTGTGAATTAATTTTCCGAAGGAGTGCAGGTCGTGCACCATATGCGCACGTCGTGTGCTTTCATGAACCAATGACTCAATATTCTCTGGACAAATGCCACGTCGTGGGGTCATAGTGCACGTCATGCACTTGTGCCATGCATGCAAATTTAACTTTTCCATCTTCCAGCTTTACTTTTTTGTTTTCAACCTGTACACAACCATAACCAATTAGTGTACATATTTGATCAATTAAGCTTATTTTAATAAAATGAAATGAAAGATATTGTCAAATAAAACATAGTAAAATGCAACATTATCAACCCACCACCATTACAAAACCCAAATTTTGAGACAAACTGTTCAAAGTAAACACCTCCACCGATAGAAAACTGAAATCAAAACATATAAGTAAGTAATTTGCCCTGGTCTTGGTTTAGAGATAGAAGAGAAAGGTAGGAGATTTAAAAGAAAGACAAGAGAGTTAGAGAGAGAAATTACCTCACACATTGCCAATAGGCACATTATAGGGGTGAGCGTCTTAACCGAAAAACTGAACCGAAACCAATAAAACCGAACCAAATGAAAACCGATGGTTCGGTTTTTAAAAATTCATTAACCGATAGTTATTGGGTCGGTTTCGGTTTTATACCTGTAACGAACCGATAAGAAACCGAACCGATAAGGATTTATTAATTAATATTTTTATATATTTAATTATTTATAAGTCAAAAAGAATAACAAAATCACATATCATCTTGGCTTTTATTTAGTCTAAGGGCCCATTTCTAGTTTTCTAATAGCCTAATAGAGTTATTAATTATAAAATCATAAAAAACAGCCCAATTGTTTGCATGTGGGGTCCAAATTCGTAGCCCAATTATTAACATTTTGAAGTCCAAAAAGTTGGCCCATCTTAATATAACGGTTAACCAATAAAACCGATAACGAAACCGATCCGCTACCATTAACCGTTAACCTCCCCATTAGTAACCGATAACCCAACGGTTTGAAAAATCCATTAACCGATATTATCGGTTATGGTTCGGTTTGGGGTCAAAACCGACCCATACTCACCCCTAGGCCACATTATATCGTGAGATTATAATTTCTCAGGATTTTTTTAAGAAGCTTACGAAACTACCCTTTACGATCTCATGAGATATTTTCCCTCCACTATACAAATTGATAGTATGTATAATGAAATATGTATATTAAACTACGTTATATTATTTTAATAACGTTTTTCAAATTTAATTAGGTTATCATATTACTAAATAAGTAAATATAGAAGGGGCACCCTAAAATTTGACTAGGGCATCGATTAAAGATTATCAAGTTTTCCACTATGTATGGTGAAGTACGTGCACATGCCCTTGGCAGGCACTATAGAGATCCGCCCCTGTATGAAACAAAACAATAGTTTTTAGTCAACGATGCCGTGTTACATCATATTGCAATAATATAGCAAGCAATGTTGTGGTACAACCCATATTAAACTACTCGTGTATTTATAACGAATGGAGTCCCTTGGATGATGCTTCTTGAAGATGGTCACCGGAAGCTAGTGAAAATTGGCAGGAGAAAATGAAATATAAAAAAGTACAAAGAGAGATGAAATCAACGGATCTCTAGGGTAGAAAGGATATGAGGTTTTTGCAAGTGCCCTTTCGTCTCTCATGAGAAAACATGTGTCACTTATTTTCATGTGACCTGTTTTTAATTTAATTTAATTTCGTGTTTAGTTTGAGAGTTGGTTAATTTGTGTTCAATTTGGGACATGTTAAATATTGACCCCATTTCATGGAAAAAATTCAAAACTATGTTCGAGGAAAAAAAAACATTTTTTCAGGTCTATGTTTCTTGTTAGCGTCTTTTTTGAATCAAATTGCATTAGCAATTTCTTGCAAAAGTTTTAGTAAACTTTTATAATCCGTTTTAATTGTCTAACCATAGTAGATGAAAAAAGTAAAAAGAGAGATGGAATTGAGGGATATTTAGAGGGGAAAGGAGGTTAGGTTGTTGTGAGTAGGGGTGTTGATGGATGGTTAACCGAGCATAGGGTTAATCGAAAACTGGTTAACGGAAGTATTGTTTCGTAACCTTCGTGAACCTAAACCTAAAAACCGGCTAACCAATAATCGGTTAACCAATTTTTCGGTTCGATTTCTCGGTTAACCAATTAACCATTCTTAACTACAAAATATAATTTTAAAACAAATTATTTCAAAATTTCACTTTTATATCTCAACTCAAAGGAGGCTTAAATGATATATTTATAAAACATTAGTTATGACATAAGAAAATATTTTGAATAAAAACGCGACTAAGTTAAATTGAAACTAAGTTATTAAATAGTAAATGATAAAATTTATAAATCTAATTAACTCATAAACTTAAATAAAACAATCTACTAATACCTATATTGGAGAGTGAAACATATATTGACTTTGGGTAACAATTTGTTATCAGATAATTATCGTATGTAAATAATAATAAATTTGTTAGTATTGATAAACATAAAATCAAATTTGAATTTTTTCTTAAGTTTTCGATTTTTCGGTTAACCGTGATCTTTTAAGATTCGATTAACCAAACCACCAAAAAATTAATTCGGTTTGGTTAACCTAGATTTCGATACTATTATTCTGTTTTAGGTTCGGTTTTCAATTTTCAATATATTTTGAACACTCCTAGTTATGAGTTGGGAAGACCATAATTTGAACACGCCTGGTTGCCGCGATCACATCTGCACGCTATATCTATAATTTGAATTTCTCTCTTTAAAAAAACATCTAAAACATTTTATTTTTTTTATTTCCTTCCTTTTCGTAGTGGTAGGTGGTGCCGTGTTGGTGTGAACAAAATCACCCCTGCAATCCAAACGCCATGCTTTAACGGGAAATGTAACACTTCCGAGACGTGGACACGTGGTGCATCTTTTTGCCTTTTACAGGCTTATGCTGTTTCATATCATATTCATAGATAGCATCATAGGTTTCTCCGTATGAGAGTGATGGTGGGGTTTTAGGGTTTTTATGTTCGTTACCCTTAAACACCCTTTTAATCAATGATTCCCAGCACCAAAATTGGTACTTGAAAAGCTCAGAAGAAGATGAAGGCAGTGAGATCGTCAGAGAAGGTTTGTGTGATCAATTTCTCTGCTTTTAGCGTTTTTGGGTTATTCTTAAATCATCATTCATCCCGGATACGAACTGCGATTTGTGTTATTGTGGGTTTATTTTGTGATTTAAAGCACATTGTAACCAAAAGAATGGCAAATGGGAGTAAGCTGTACCAATGTAATAGGTTTTTTTTTTTTTTCGATTTTTCTTTGTGCACTGAACTTTTTTTGGTTATGAAGTTGAAATCCTCTGTTACCATGGCCATACTTTGTTTTTGAACCCACAACCTGATACAGCTCTGCCCTTTGGTCCATGTATGTACTTTTTAACTATGTTTTGGGTCTCATTTGTTTGATGATAAGAGAAATGAAGATGGTATCTAATTTCATTGTGTTATCTTTTGGCAAGATTTTAGTTTTTTTTTCCATTTTTTTGCATATATCATGTGGATCTTTGCCATTAGAGCAGCTAGAATGGAGCTTTATTTGGGTGTATATGGTCACCACCATGGTGGCATGGTTTGGTGGGATGTGGTACCTTACCATCACGATATGATGGAAGGTGGTGTGGTGAAATATATATATATATATATATATATATATATATATATATATATATATATATATATATATATTTGTTTGTTTGTTTATTATAATTTGATCGGTGGGTTGTGGGGTACGTGTCACATATTGTTGTGAGCTTTGTGGTGGTGGGAGTGTGATGATTATGTGGTGTGGTGAGACTTGACCGTTACCGTTGCTCTTAGGACTAGACTTATAGATTTTTTGTTTTGTGGACTTTTTCTATTATTATTATTATTAAGAGAAACTAACATAATTATGTTTATTTGTTGCCATAGGTTCTTGTATGTGAAACATGTGGTGATGAAGGGTTCAAGAATGCTTTTGTTTACTGTGTTAACTGTCTGGACGCCGCCATTCACAGGTTCCGATTATTAGTTTTATTGAATTTAACTTCATCCTGAAATAACATGATACATAGTTGTAACTTTAATGTTCAATAATAAGCTAACAAGCTTGTACCATAATAAGTCAGTAACTATGAAGCTCATCTCCTTCGCTTTTGTTTTTTTAAATAAGATTTCATGATCTTTTATTTTACTTAAAAATGAATGCCCACTGGATACTTCTATATGAAGAAATTTATGAGAATTCAATCGAGTAAATTATTTGTCAATAATAGATATTTTTATCATTTTTCATTTATAATACCCACTCGTCCTTCGAAATACACATACATTAAATTCTTCGCTCCAACGATATTTTGATCTTCTTTTTGTTTTTTCAGATACTGCTTAAATGTAATTCCAAAAACATTTATTGAACGTGTCAACTGGTGTTGTGAATTCTGCAAAGTTAAATCTTCACAATCTCAGGAAAAGGAAGTTAAAATTTCAGGACAAAAAGTATCAATCAATCTTAAGAAGAAACAAGAAAAGGGTAACGACTTTGCTAATGTAAAAGCATGGACAAACATTGTATATTGTCAAGGGAATATTACAGACCCCGAGTGTGAACATATTGATTTGAGGAAATGGTTATTTCTTCACCATATACCTAAGAAAAAACGCTCAAACAGGAAAAATATTGTAGTTTGTGAGCATGACAAATCTTTTTCTGGTTTTTCACGTATGGAAATAGAGTTAGATAAAACTAGTAACCATGAACGCCAAGATGAAAGTGCAACTAATGTCTCTCAATCAGATTTTGTAAATAATATACAAGAAAGCTGCGACAAACACACCCAACTGGTCATCGATCCAGTATGGAGGTAAGTGTTTTCATGATGATAGCATTGACTTTACTTTTTCATTGTGAACGTCTATTCAACTCTTAAGTTGACATATTATTATGCTTCTTTTGATTTGTTTTAGTGTCAAGTATATTACTATAATTCATGCTAGACTTGATGTGGCATAATGGGCGGATCATGTAAGGATCGATTTAGTTGAAACGGATGATTTCATATTGATTCAAAGTGAAATACATTTTGGGCAATTAATAAAACTTATTAATTTATGAATGCATACAATTACATTACAATAATAGTCGTCGTTTTTGAATAAAATGATTCAGGTTGTATGCATTAAAACTACACTTCGGGGGACTTTCAACCTATTTGACAAATTTGACTCATTTTTCTTTTCACTAAATCTTTTATTTTATCACTTTTAGAGATAAAACACAAACCTAAATTGACTTTATAAGTAAATATGTTGATGTTGCCACTTTTACAAGTCTGAATCTATTATGTATGATTTACCATATATCTTTTAAACACATTAATAAATAAAAAATTCAAGTTGTCCTTAATGATGTCATTACAATCATACTTGTTTTTAGGGAAAATTACCATTTTTGCCAATATACTATTCATTGTTTTCCAATTTTACCAACGTTCTTTTTATTTTATCAATTACACTATTACACTTTCAATATTTTTCTAATTTTACCAACATTCTTTTTATTTTATCAATTACACCATTACACTTTCAATATTTTTCTAATAAACACAAGGTTTACCTACTAAGCGGTAAGGCTGGCAACTTGGGTCCGGTTCGTGTTATTGGGTTCGTGTCAGTTTCGTGTCGACCCAATTTCGACCTATTTATTTTCGTGTCAGTTTCGGGTCGTGTCACTTTTTTCGTGTCGGGTTTGGGACGTGTTTTGTGTCAACCGATTTCGGTAAAAAGTATTTGACTAGTTAACAATTAGATAAACATCAAGCTACAAAAGTTAATATAAGAAATTTATATATCGTAAATTTACTTTAGTACATGATTTCCGTAATTCTAAATTGCATAGTTTGTTTTTAAAAAAAAGTTAATATAAGAATTTATATATCGTAAATAAGATCCTTAACTATAAACCTTTGCAAATTTACTTTAATACGTGATTTCCGTAATTCTAAATTGCATAGTTTGTTTTTTTTTAATATTACTGCAAAGTTTTTTTTCTCCATTTTCATAAAATTTTAAGAATTTCTTTTCATTTATGGTTTATATTATGTTTAATCCAAAACCATTTTGAAACCCATAATCGAAAACCGTAATTGATAACTGTACCCGAAACCCGTATTCGAAAACCATAATTGAAAATCAAAAAAATACTAGTCAAATATTTTTGACCGAAATGGGTTGACACGAAACACGACCCGAACCCGACACGAAAAAAGTGACACGACCCGAACCTGACACGAAAATAAATAGGTCGAAATTGGGTCGACAAGAAACTGACCCGAACTCGAACAACACGAACCCAATAACATGAACCCGACCCATAGAAGTAAAGTTCCAGATCGATTTGATTCCGAGCGCTACCCCAATGGCGAAAGCTCATTATCGTTTAGCCCCTTCAGAGAGAAAGAGATGATGACACAACTTTAGGAGCTACTCGTTAAGGGGTTTATAAGATGAGTTCTTCACCATCGGGAGCTCTAGTCTTGTTTGTAAAATAGAAAGACGGATCAATGAGAATGTGTATCGATTACCCAATACCGAGGGGATAGACGACTTGATCAACTATAGGGTGTATTCATGATGATGAATGTTAACGGATTTTTAACTATTTTGCATTTAATGATGATAATAAATTGTTAGAACCTAGCAAGAGGGGGGGAGCGTTGAATATGTGATATGCCAACTTTTTAAAGTTTTTAACATTATTTGCGAGTAATTTAAGAGTTTAAAGAAGAAATATATCACAAATATAAGTAGCTAGGACACAATAATGTATAATGGTTCAAGCAAGGGTTGACAACCTTGCTCTACATCCACTCCTTGGCCTTACGCAACAAGAATTGCTACACTATCTTCTCTCTTTGAAGGTAGAGATAAACATTTTACAACTTTTTTTTAGCTTACAAAAATTACTCTTCACACTTGCAAACAAGGCTAAGATAAACCTCACTTCACTCTAATTAGAAAGGCTAAAGTTGATCCTTATTTCTCTCTAATTCTATAGGCTAAAGATAATCCTCACACTATTACAAATGTATAAGATGTTGTAGTGTTTGAACTTTAAAGGCTTTTATTCTTACTTGATTCTTGATCTGGAAAGATTGAATAATTATCAAGAATTATGAGCTCATAAGATTTAGTATGTATTATGGGTTTTTCAGATTCAAGAGGTGGTTTAAAATGAAGACTTTGTCTTGTTTAAATAACCAAGGAATGACAAAAGGTAATTTTGTCCGGATGTCCCACCATCGAACCACGGTCGACCGTAACATCGACCGTCCCATGTCTGGACAGATTTTGGAGTTCACAATATGAATGTTGCACTATGTATATTATCATACACATTCCTTTTTACCATAAAAATCACTATAAGAATACCTTTTTAAAAGTCGAAAATTGATATACCTCTTATGTTTGAATTTGAACATGAAGATGGTGGATTAAAGAGTGATATGTGCAAAGTATGTTGGATATTTGCATGTTTTACAAACCACTTTTACTTGTTTTTGACATGTAAGGGATTCAAGATCAGATTGTGTTGGATTGTTGCCATATTAGGAAGAGAATTTGTTTTATTAGTAGCAAGTCTTCATTTTGTAAGTTCATAAATTTCGAACGTATGTTTGTAGGTATCTTCGACATCATCTTCTACTCGAACGCGAATCTTGACGATTGAAGCTTGACAATTTGATGAAGATTACGTTGTAGACAAATACATATGAATATTTATTTGGTTGAACATATATATATATATATATATATATATATATATATATATATATATATATATATATATATATATATATATATATATATATATACACACACACACACATACGTATATATGTATATGTGCACGTATGTTAATGTTAGTAAATACAATTATATAAATATATTGTATATTTTTTTGTCAACAAAATAGTATATATTTTATAAAGTCAATTTTCCCAACATAAATATTTTCGTTGCGATGATTTTTTTTAAAGTGTGAATTTTGAAACTACGGCGTGACATTCAACCTGATGCTTGTCATACCCTGCCTTCGTATTTTTTTGACTTCTCTTTTGTAGAACACGTGTATAATTTGTAAGTGGCTTTTTAATGCCAACTTTTGTTTAAATGAAGAGACCTTTATTTTTGCTTTGTTATTGCCTTTCATCCGATAGTTTTTTGCATGTTGGGCGTTTTTGTTTTATCCGGCCATGTGTTTATTGTCAGCTGTATTTGATTGTTTTGTTGGGATCTAGAACTAGTGATAGTCGATGACTATACTTATGTCTTCTGGGGAGCGCATGGTTCCTCCTTATTAGTCTTTTAAGGTATCGTTGCTGTTTTCGTAAGAATATAAAATGGTTGTAGAATTTTTATCTTTGAGAATAAAGTTTCAGGGATGTAAGCATAATGCTTTTTTACAAGAACACCATCGGTGTAAGCGCATGACACATTTTACAAAGGCAAGGCAGTTGGTCCCGTGAACCTATAAGTGTTACATGTAACATTTCCTAAGGTTGCATGTATGCCATGACTGGGATGTAAGAAACGTCTACGTTGCTCCGTATGTATGAACCGTTTAGGTTGGCCTTTCTTATGATGTAGGGACCTTCCCTGGTTTGTTCGAGCTTCATTGGTGTTTTGCTAGGCTAGCTTCGTTTCTTTCAAACGCATATTCTTTGGGCTAAAAGTTGCACCCTTGCACATGTTGGTTTTAGTATGTTGCTATTTTATTCTTGCGTTCTGCTTTGTGTTTTCAGACTATGTGTTCGTACACAAAGGGGAGCGCTTTTCGGCCTGTAATTGCTGCCAGAGGCTTTGCTTCCACCCATTTTGTGAAGTAATCTATCGCTACTATATCAATTTCCCCATTCGAAGAACACCTAGATGTGACGAGAGTTAGATCGTGTTTTTTACTCGATTTGACGGGAGTCGCACTTTATCGGTTCTTCCTCGTATCTGACATCATGGGCCAATAGTACCCTAGCCTCGTAATCTTTGTTGCACTCTGCTTCTCGTTTTCGGATTACGTGTTCCTACACAAAGGAGAGCATTTGAGACACACGAACCACTACATATATTTATATAAATATTTTAGAGTACTGGTGCTTTAAAAGCGGTTTCACCTTAGAAATAGACTACACGCGTGATAGACAAGTATCAGCTATCCGTATATAATATACTCTTTAGGTAAGACCGAGTATCGAACTAAAAGAACAAAGGCTTCTAATAATCAACCTACACTAATCTCTAGTTGATAACAAAGCACGAAGCGAAAATAAACTAAAGGACTACAACTAAACAACAAAAACCAATAAAAGAAAGATTAAATCACACGAGGATGCAATAGGAATGAATTAAAAGCACGAAGATACTCATTTAGATTAGATAAATCCTAGTCAATAGCATGAAGGTACTCATTTCAATTAGTAATTCATCTATAGATACAACAAATTACACTAGATACTTAAGCATAACCTCTTGATACGTAAGTCTACGGCTTTTAAAGTAGAAAATAATATTAAGGAACATGAAAGAACAAAAATGGTAATGTCATTTTTTAAAAATGGTAATCACAACTCATGTAATCATAATTAACTTACCATACTTTTTATGGTCACCTTTTAATTAGTTTCAACTTTCTATACATGAAATAAGTTTACCATTTCTAAAACAAAAATATTACTTTATTTTATTCTTATCCCAACCCTTATCAAAATCCTAATATTAAATACGTGATCAAAGATTGTGAGAAGATATACATGACTCAATCCTTGATTAGCCAAATTATAAGCATAACATCTTGATTATTCAAATAACATACTTAACACATATAGCATAACTAGCACAAGGACATACACTTAGTTTAATATTCAAAATCTCAAACCATCAATGAACTTCATGTAATGCATACATGAGTTTAGGATAATATCATCAAAGTCAACAATAGTCAAACCATCATAAATACATTATACACCAAAGTGATAGATTATGTGCAGGGATAGTGTACACGTGTCATCACATCCATGGACACTAAGAGTCACTAAAGGGTCACACAGCTGCACACCCAACTAATGAACTAGGAACAATTCGATGTGTATAAAATAGATAATTAATAGTTAATTAATTATCAAGAAAGAGGGAAATAAAAAATAGATATTTATTATTAGAAAAAGGGAATATTAAATATTAGTTAAATATTTAATAAATAAAGTTTGGTTGTAAAATATTAATTAACAGTTGATTAATTAATACATGATATTAGGTTAATACGGCCGTCTTGCTTGATACGGGATCACTACGGCCGTATCAAGGCCGTATTAACCTTATCCAAAACTAGCTTTTTGAGGCCGTATGGAGACCGTATTGACCAATATGGCCTTACAAGTGGGTGTATAAGCTTTAGTTTCTCGCTAGACTTGATATATTTACGGATTTTCATAATTTTTACTTCATTTGTCATCGATCCATCACAATGAGCCTAGAAAACAAAATTTTAAGATATTATGCATTAAATCGCGTAAATCTGCTAGGAATGGTGCCAAAATGTGGAAGATCTGGTATATTTATGTATAACTCAATAGATATCAACACTTTTTAGCTTGTATTATTGTCCGATGCTTTGCTTCCACACATTTCGGGGCATGTAATTGCTACTATGAGAGATGTTAGTATGGGGAAAGGGCTTAATATATCAATTCCTGTGTAAAGAAATAAAAGATAAAAGCACAAATAATATATATCAAACAGAATAAACATTTAAACAAAGAATTTAATATACATTGGTAATAATTTTGTCCATTGTATGCCACATATACAATTGAGCCATAAAAATACAGGCTTAATAGCAGTTTTTTCGCTAGGTATTGGTCAGCTAGAACTATCTTAGGCTGATGGATTTGATAAAAGCACTCCAAAGCCAATTGTAAGAAACATCATCCCCTTTAATATGCACACCATAAACGAATGTAGTACACTTTTTGTGGTTGTCTATACTACTAGTAAATGGTATAAAAACCATAACTTATCTACAAAAAAATCAACATGTAACGACTGGATTTTTGAATATTATGTTTATTAAAGTCGCTATAACAATTACTCGAATCATTAATGATATTAGTGGGCCTCTTTTGTGATGTCTAGTGTCATTTATTGTGTTTTAAAATAAATAGAAATAAAAAGACTCTAGATGTATATTTATAATAGGTTTAGGGACTAAATTGTATAATTGGAAGATAATAATTAAGAGGGGATTACAAGGGCTAAACCTCATCATAATTGAGAAGTTGGCAGTTGGTTTGCCTGGTGCTTTCGATGACAAGAACACAAGAAATAAGGGGCTTCGATTTCATCTCGTATTCTCGTGAATCACCCATCAAATAAGCATCCTTAACCCACTAACTGTGTTTTTCTTTATTTTATTTGGTTATCGATGGGATTATATCGAATGAAAGGTTTGTGTTCTTGGGCGGCTGTTTGATGTGAAGAGACCTGCAATTGATTGATGATTTATAAGAAAAACTTAAAATTGAGGTAAGATTATTATGGACTTAGTGAACAAATAACTTGAAATTATGAGTTTTTTATTAGGTTATCCGCACCCATAGCGGATAAGGCCTTGTAAGGGCTGCTCACAGCATTTTTCACCATCGCCCTTCTTCGTGAGGGATGGCTCACGGTCACGAGTGGGATGGCTGTCACAAGGTTGAGAGCCTATTTTTTTCTTGTGGTGTGAAGCATGTGATGGATGCAGGGGTTTGTGTGATGGGATGGGGGAATGATGTGGCGCTGATGTTGCAGACAAAAAAGTATGTGAAGCATATGATGGATGCTGATGGTCTTAAGACTTGAAAGGCTATCCGCATCCATCTTGGATGGTGAGGGCTGCTCACAGCATTCTTCACCATTGCCCCTCTTCGTGAGGGATGGCTCAAGGTCACGAGTGGGATGACAATCATGAGGGTGGGCGCCTTTTTTTTTGATTTTTTTTCTTGGGATGAGGGAATGATGTGACGCTGATGTGACAGACAAAAAAGTATGTGAAGCATGTGATGGATGGTGATAGTCTTAAAGAGGTCTACATGGGGGTTGTGCATCGACTGGTGTAATGGGATGAAGAACAGCTTCATGAATTGCTTAATTTCACAATTTTGAACCGATTTGTGATTCACTTAGGATGGCTTTGATTCACATTTATAATTTTTATACATGAATTACGATCCATACATTCTTTTAAAACAAATTTTTCTATTCGAAATTGTGTATAAGATGGCATAGTCGAACTTTGAATTCAGATGTCGAGATTGGTGGAGCTTTGAGGATGGCGTGACTGAGCCTCAGGTTGTGGAGGCTAAAGTAGTGAATGGCGAGAGGAGCCATTTTACAATTCACAAGGATTTGTGATTTAAGTTTTAGTAACCTAGATATTTTGATTTAGGATTTACTTGATTAGCCATATGTTATAGCAAGGGATGAATTACGATTTGTGGTGTCTCTTTTAAGTTACGAATTGGTTTAATTAGAATTTATTTACGATTTGGAGGAGGCCGGTATGTAATTTATGATTTCTTTAATAAGTAAATTCATGATTTCTTTATGGGACTAAATTGTGATTCGGGATAAGATTTGTAATTTTAGGCGTTTAGATTAGATTTGTGATTCATTCCTTATTCTCTCGTTTTCAGTCCCCATTACTCGCTAACAAATTAATTCATATTTTGTCTAGGTTGCTCGGTAATCTTTCAACGGTTCCACTTGGCTATCACTTCCGGGACTTTAGGTGATTCAATGCTTTTCAAAACCGAGTACAAAGAAAAAAACATTTTTGAAGGCTTTTTATTTAATTATATTTGATCGCTTATCTGACAACTTACCTTATTTGATATGATACGCATGCGTACATGATTTATGATTAAGTTATGTATGTTTGAACTTAGAGGGCGGGGGTAGACAAGAGCGGACCGAGGAATTTTTTTGACCGGTGCCATAATATAATGACGAAAATAAAATTACTTATAGTTAAGGGTGTTGTTCGGATTTTTTCTCGGGTTTCCAATTAATCGGGTCGGATTAACGAGGTTTTAGTTGTTGTTCCGGCATTTCATTGCTAATTTTAAGGTAAACTAAAATATTTTAAAGGTATAAATAGAAGTTGAACTATATTTTATCATTTTTTGTAATAAAATATTTCATTTTTCCTTTGATTTTGGTGGCATCAAAAATTCAATGGTGGCACCCTAAAATTTGGATGGTGGCACTGGCTCGAAAACGTTAAAATTTTCCATTGCGTCCGCAAAATTGACCGGTGTCCCGTGTCTTCTCCGGAGAACACTTAGTCCGTCCATGGGGGTAGATACCTTATATGCTCTATTTATGATTATGGGCCTAGTTGGACCTTAAACCATCAAAGATAAAGTGTTGGCCAATATGAGTCACCTGGTTTTGAAGATAGCCAATGGGGCACATGTATGCGGTATCATGGTAATTGTGTACTGGAGTGATGTGTGACCGGGAGTTGAGGTCATATGTATAACATCACGAGTGAGGAGAAGATGGACTATTCGCCTCCATTTGTACTTACACACTAAACGAAAATATGTACGTGTACCTCGCACAGTTGGAGTAGCGAAAGCATATAAACTCTCGGGATCTATGTTTCGGGTGGGAGTCGCAACCCACTTGGTTCATAGATTAGCCGGGCACATGAGTAGTGAACTTTTGGGTTTCCTTGTGGGTTTGGACACTACAATATATATAATATGATTACGATTACGATTACGATTATTATGATGATGATATGAATATATGTTGAACATGGTTGAAATGATTTTTTTTGACCCGGTATGTGTTATATGACTCACGAGGCGTAACCCGAAACTTGTTTCTTGAAATATGTCTTATACTCGTGCAAGTGGCGTAGGAGTTCGTGCGTGTGAGAGAGGTTGATTGGGTAGTTGACTTCTAGATTTGATACCATTTGGACATTCGTTAATTATTAATTTAATTTGATTGAACAATGTAACAGATTTTATTATATTTTACTACAGTGACATTGTGGTTCAAACGGTTTGACATTGATTGTAATTTGATATTAAGACTTAGGTTGCTATTGATTAATTTATCATGTAAAATTTATGTTAGTTTAAAATTGTAAAAACCAAAAGTGTTACACAACTAAAACATAAAATTAAAAACAAAAGCTGAATATGCATATGGTACTTAGCATCAAAATAATTTTTTTTTATTGCTCATCTACCTAGAAGAAACCAGCAAGTCTATCATCAGAATCAAGAAAGTTATCAAAGGAAACATCAGTTATCAAAGGAAACATCACTAGCAGACTAACAGAATGTTTCCTTTTGTTCAACAACTCCACAACCATCTCGCAATTGTAATTCCGAATGAATGCCAAAACATCCCTCTTATAGTTTTTTGCATCAAGCTTTGTAAACTCAACTTCTTTTGAGACCTTTGTTAACATTGATGCCCAGTTGTACAACTAGCACTTGCTTTATTCATCTTGTGGAGCATACTTTTCCTAGAAAAACTAACCTTGCGAGAAACATTTAGACACTTGACATCACCACGATGAACCAACAAGTGGTTATAATCTTATATTTAGATGACGACTTTTTTTTTAACATTTTAAACACCCATATTACTATGTCTATCAAAAGATCCACAACCTCCAATACCAAGTGCATTAAATGATACAGCAACCTTCACAGTGTCTAGGTTTATCTACAACCAATCTCCCATAAGTTGGATTCTGGGTAGACTTAATGGGCTCAAAACCACCAAGAATTGCACTCTTTAGAGCAAAAGGAGTACTTTAAGCATACGATTGGTATGGTGATGTGGCGGTGTGGTACCGAGCCAAACACCACCCCTCCTCCTGCGGTACCGATCTTGGGCATGCTTTTGAAGCATCTGGATGCCGAATGGAAGATGAGAGACGGATGAGAGAGATAGAGTGTAAAGAAGAGAGAGAAAAGGGGTATTTTTTAATAATATTTTTTGAAGCATGTGAAACATGGGTAGTACGGGGGTTTAAGCATTGGTGAAGCATGAGTGATGTGACGCATACGTGGCATGAAGCATGGGATGCTTCACTTGGAGTACTCCCCATGCTCTTATAGAAATTTCAGGCTTCACTTAAGGAATCAAATACCCTACCTAAAACAAGTGTTTTAGAATCTATGAGAAGCTGGAGATTATCCATTTATGTAAAAATAAAGGAAAACACATAATCCAATTAGTAAACAAAAAGTCTTAATATCACCAGTACAAATTTATGGAAACAAGCTAACAAACAACTAAACAATAAACATGTTAAGATTATAAAAAATGCGATAATAATACGAAAATGCATAACAAACATAAAAGATCATATTTACCAATATCATAAATCCTAATCTTACAAGTATGAGTATGATGGATAGCATCACAGTATCATGAATACAATCACGAAACAAAATACCAAGAGATATGAACATCAAAAACAAAAGATGAAGTAAAATGCATAAGAAGCGTTAATTAACTTCAAGCAACCTCAACAATTACATATGACAATGATGAATTTCAGATCCAATTGCAAATTGGAACTGAATTAGACATTATTGTACCAAAATGATTAAACTACAAAATATAGCATCACGTATCAAAAACAAATCAAAGCAAATCGGGGAATAAAAAACTTACCATCCATAAAATTATCCTCAATAATTACGATTAACCATGATGAATTTCATATTAGAGCGCAAATTGGAACAGAATTAGACATTACTGAACCAAAATATAGTTAAACTACACAATATAGCATCGCATATCATAACCAAACCAAATCAAATTAAATCAAATTAGTGAATAAACAACTTACCATCAATAGAATCTCGTGGACTTCAGAATCCATCTCAAATTGAAATAGAATTATTTTGATTAATAGGTAAAGAAGAATATGACAAATGGGCTTCAAAAACAAATGTACTGGTTCGTAAGACCCCAAGAGAGGTATGTGTTTACTTGTTGATTGCTTGTGAATTGCAATTTTTGTATTTGTTTTGATTGATTTTGTGTGTGTGCAAAAGGTACCCAGAGAAAAGTTTGTGAGGTGAAAAAAAGTAAAAGGTGAAGGTATGAAAATTTTTGTAGGTTTAGGGGTAAGGAAGTATGAGATTTGTTCACTAGTGATGCTCATTAGTGAACAGGTTAAAAATAGATGATGAGTGGTACGTATATTTAAGATTGAAATAATTTAGTTTGTGTTTAACATATTTTGAACATTTGATTTGTTTATGTAGGAGATAAAAACAAGAATGTTATTAAACAACAAAAAGGAAAGGAAAAAGTGGAAACAAACAAATTGCAAGGTAGTGAATTTTTGAATTGTGAAACAATATGTGTTATTCAATTTTATTTATCTAAGTGATCATTAACGTGACATTGCGATTAAAAAGAGGATGACAAACGACCAAAATAAAGAGAAGAACAATATTAATAGTAGAAGACAATGATTCTGATAAACAACGATACTAGGAAATAGTCAAAAACCAAGTAAATCAAATGTTTTAAGGAAGAGGGAATTCAAATTCTCAAAAACACATAGGAATTAGAACTTCACCCATATCACTAAGCGCAACAATGCGATCCTTGAGTAATTCCCAAAAATACTGTTTTGAAAACCTCGGGTTTGAACCTATGGTAAGGGTTCAGGTTGGATGTAATACCATGAAAACTGGGGTACTTTGTTGTGGATAGTTTTGATGAACAAAAAATGGAAAATGTAGTGTGATTAAAGTTACCAAGTATTTGGTATTTGAAATGCTTAGAGTAACTTTTGGAGGTAAACCAATCAAAACCCTTGATATCCCGGAAGATGAAGATGAGATAGTATTGAATTGGAGAAAACAATTTGAGAAATGAGAAATAACTTCTAACGAAGTTATGAAGAAAATAATTTTGAGTAAGGAGGCGGATTGGAATTTTAGCGTCAACGTTTTGATTTTTTTTGTAAATATAATGGGTTAGAGTCTAATGTTAGAATGAAACTGGAGTGAAAACAATAAACCGTTGTAATTACATTTTTAATTGCCCTAAGAGTTGCAAAAAAGGATTGAGCATTTTTTTTTTGCATGTCCTATCACATTGTTGTGGTTATGTTTCAAAAACCTTTATAATGTTATGTGTTCATCACTATTACATTTAATTTTAATATTAATTGATTAATATGAATTTTAGTACTATATTAAGTAAGTCCAATTGTGAATGGTTAGTCCTATTTAATACTTTAGTAGGTTAATATAAAGTTAAATCTTAGGTTAAGTTAATTTCAAAATGGTTTGATACATAAAAATGTGTGTTTGTTATGTTAATACTAATAATTAGCTGCTACGGATGATTATATATTACTTGAATAATTTATAATTGAATACCATATTATGTGAAGTTCAATTGTGAACACATAATCTTATTTAATACTTTAGTTTGTTGGTGTTCATTAGTGAATTGCACTATAAGTTGTAAGAAAGAATAATAAATATTTATTATTTGAGATGCACCTTTTGTATGTGGATGGTATTACATGTAAAGGGTTTGAAGTTTATCGCTCACGGCCGGTCTTAATTAATCGCACATCTAAGTTGTCTTAAACAAAAGGAATCGATGGGTTAGCTTTTGAAGCAAAGATTGTAAAAGTTTCATACCGCCATCTAAAGAAGCTAGTACAAGATATCACACATAGACTAAGAAGGACAATACACAAAGTTGAATTACTGGCGATAGCAAAAGACGCACATAGCAAGTTCTCGAAAAATCCAATGATCGGAGATTAGGATTGTAACACCCTCTTAACCGGCCTAGACTAATGAGGTAATTAATTAATTAATCATAAGATTTATATTTGATTATGTGAAATTAATTATTATTATGTGGTTAATTAATTTTTTATGGATATTATTAGATTAATTTAAATGTGTTAGTGGAAATGTGATGTGTCCATTTTGATGATACAAGTAAACACCTAATTACCTCCACCACCTCTTCATTTCATGCAAGAATTGAAATTAAGTTTGTGTGTGTGTGTTCTTGGTGATTCTCGGCCGAATAGAAGAAAGAACACAAGAAGAATCAACAATTGGATCTTTAAATCTTGCATGCTTAATTGTTAACTGAAGAAACTGATCCAGAAGGTTAGAATACAAAATTATAACTGTTAGAGTTCGGGGGTTCGTGGGATTCACATATGCCATTGGTTGAGTTTGCTTACAATAATTCCTATCACTCTAGTATCGGTATGCCACCGTATGAAATGTTATATGGTCGTCCTTGTAGAACTCCGACTTGTTGGTTAGAGGTAGGAGAAAAGCAATTCACCGGACCTGACATTGTACAGATGACAGTTGATAAAGTAGCAATTGCCCGAGAAAAGTTAAAAGCTGCCAGAAATAGACAGAAAATGTACGCAGATCCGCGTCGACGACCAGTATCATTTGTTGAGGGAGAAAAAGTTTATTTAAAGGTATCTCCATGGAAGGGCGTTATTCGTTTTGGTAAACGCGGGAAGTTGGCTCCCCATTACATTGGTCCTTTCAGAATCAGACGTGTGGTTAATTATCAGACAGTTGCTTTGGATCTTTCTGATGAGTTGGCAGGTATTCATGAAACTTTCAACGTATGTTATCTGAGAAAGTGTAATGTAGAAGATCAGACTTAGATTCTTCCGATACAAGATCTTCGGGTGGATACAAATCAGAGTCTTATCGAGGAACCAGTTGAGTTACTTGATCGAAAGTTAACGAAGCTAAGGAAGAAACAGATACCAATGGTTTTGGTCAAGTGGAAACACAGTTTGGGGTCTGATTTGACCTGGGAGACCGAAGCTGATATGAGGAGTCGTTATCCTTCCCTTTTTGAGCGCGAATAGATTCCGAGGACGGAATCTTCTTAAGGGGGGTAGATTTCTAACACCCTCTTAACCGGCCTAGACTAATGAGGTAATTAATTAATTAATCATAAGATTTATATTTGATTATGTGAAATTAATTATTATTATGTGGTTAATTAATTTTTTATGGAAATTATTAGATTAATTTAAATGTGTTAGTGGAAATGTGATGTGTCCATTTTGATGACACAAGTAAACACCTAATTACCTCCACCACCTCTTCATTTCATGCAAGAATTGAAATTAAGTGTGTGTGTGTGTGTGTTCTTGGTGATTCTCGGCCGAATAGAAGAAAGAACACAAGAAGAATCAACAATTGGATCTTTAAATCTTGCATGCTTAATTGTTAACTGAAGAAACTGATCCAGAAGGTTAGAATACAGAATTATAACAGTTAATTGTTAATTGTATTCGGTTTTGAATATTTAGAGTGAATTCCGCATGATTCAAGAATTAATTTATGATCTTAGGATGTATGCATGTTAGATTATGTTGTTGAATTATAATCTATATGTGTTTATGATGAATTCTGGAATCATAGATTATATTACATGTTCAATTACAGTTTAGAATTGAAAAGAAATCGAAAATATGCAAGAATATATGAATTATTCGGAATTGAAGCACGAGTTATGCGGATTTGGCGAATTCCGAACATTTTAATCGGATTTGGGGTTGATTTCTGAATAAACTGTTGAACTTATGTTGAAACCCGAACAATTTTAACCGGAATTGGATGAAATCCGAATGATATGCCCGGAAATGATGAATTCCGCATGTATTTAATACCGAATGCTTATGCCTTAACTTTATATGGAATGTATTATTCGGAATTTGGATTGATCGGAATTGGCGACCATTCGGAATTGACTAATTTCCATTACTCGGAATTGATAATGTTCGGATTTGACCTGTACTCGGAATTTCATATATTCGGAATTGAACACTATTCGGAATTGAATATATGCCTTTACTCGGAATTACAAATGATCGGATTCTGCTTATATTCGGATTTGGACCTTGAGTTCGGAATTGACCTTTGCTCGGAATTGAAGTAAGGATCAATCGGATTTATTTATTCGGAATTACCTTAAACTTCATTCGGAATTGTACTTATCCGGAATTGATATAAAACCGCATGGAATGCCTTTACTAATTCGGAATTGTGAATTGTATCCGGAATTATGATAATTCCGCATGCTCATCCGGGATTTGGGATATCCACATATTTCCCTAACACCTTATTCGGAATTGGACTTATGATGGTGAAACCGCATGAAGCCTTATACGATTTTGGATAAAGTCTTGGGATTTCCTTAACAATTCAGTTTATGATGAACTGATTTTATATACCTGTAGTATATGTGATATATATACATATGTGATGAATGAATAAGTGAATTACTTATTGTGAGTCAGTATTGGGAATTGAATACTGACTTATGTTTACTTATTCTCAGGAACTGAGAAGACTCAGTGAGTTAGTCATCTGAGTGTACTACAGCCTTGCTGACTGTGGTGAGTGGATTTATATCTTCGGATATGCATGATATGATATCCTAACTGTAACTATGCTCTTGTTTGAACTGTATACATGTTGTTTTGGAGATCAGCGTCGCGGGGTTTCGACTGGGCCTGTTGCTTGGGGATTTACAGTATTAGATCTTGACATGCATTTGCTGTATTCAAGGGTGCTAGTACTGTTGTCCGTGTTAGCAGGGCTATCGGTAAACCTTGGTTTTGGCTAGCCTTGGTTGTAGGTGGTTACAACACCGCCGGTTCTCCTTGGATTTTGAGCTATGTGTTTGGGCATGTTTGCCTTGTATATGTTTAGATATTTGTTCCCTCACTTAGCTTTGTGCTAATTCCCCACTAGATTGTTTTGCAGATCCTTCGTGGTGAGTTTCTGGTTGACGAATACTGGGAATATGGACAGACCACTACTCTGATGTCAAAGATTTTGATTAGAGCCTGTTTTGTTTATAACACTGTAGTGGCATTTTTGTAAAATGACAAACAATCAAAGTTGTAATTATCTTCTGCATTTAATCTAATTATATGTAATTAGCTTCCGCACGCAGTTTTATGTTAATTAAAAAGTACAGTGTTACAAATTGGTATCAGAGCCATGGTTTGAGGATTTGCATGAATGATTTGTGCAATACTCGAACCGAGGCTCTGGTCAGTCCGGTATTCCCTGGGTGCGTAATTAGTAGAGTAGCTTTGAGGGTGGTTAGTATGTTTATGCTAACGGGTTAAATCTAACAACTGGTGAGATGTTGTGTATAGAACAGAATATGACTGATAACGTGAACCAGACAACTATCCCTGCGTCCCGCAGAAGAAACAACAATCAGTCTTCTACTGAAGTTAATGAACAGCATCACAGAGCTGGTACTTCACACAATGGTGAATCGGAACAGCAGAATTATGTGTTACAACTGGAAGATACTTTGCAAACTTTGAGAGATAGAATACAGGAGTTAGAGCAGCAGCAACAATAGACTCAGTCATCCCAGCAAACTCAGACCATTCACATGCCTAGGGAGACATCTGTGTTTACAACCGATACCACCTCCTGTTTATACCGCAAACCCATTCAGTACTGTGTCAACACCTCTTGGAACTCTACCTTATGTGGCAATGCCACAAGTGACACAGCCCGATCAACCTCACCAACCACAACAGCAGAATATTTTCATTCCATGGTACCCTCCACAGGGCAGTTTTAAACCGAAAGGACAGTATAAAGATTTAATGGATTGTCAACCTCTGGAGTATTAGATCTTGACATGCATTTGCTGTATTCAAGGGTGCTAGTACTGTTGTCCGTGTTAGCAGGGCTATCGGTAAACCTTGGTTTTGGCTAGCCTTGGTTGTAGGTGGTTACAACACCGCCGGTTCTCCTTTGATTTTGAGCTACGTGTTTGGGCATGTTTGTCTTGTATATGTTTAGATATTTGTTCCCTCACTTAGCTTTGTGCTAATTCCCCACTAGATTGTTTTGCAGATCCTTCGTGGTGAGTTTCTGGTTGACGAATACTGGGAATATGGACAGACCACTACTCTGATGTCAAAGATTTTGATTAGAGCCTGTTTTGTTTATAACACTGTAGTGATATTTTTGTGAAATGACAAACAATCAAAGTTGTAATTATCTTCTGCTTTTAATCTAATTATATGTAATTAGCTTCCGCACGCAGTTTTATTTTAATTAAAAAGTACAGTGTTACAAGGATAGCAAAGTAAATATGCATGATGATGTGTAGAAAGACATGTATGAGATCCGCAAAGGTAAAGAATATGTGTGAGAGACTTAGAAGTTGGTGTTGTTTGTGTTAAACTAATATATGCAAATTAAAAAAATATATATAGTGTTCATCATACATGGGTTCAACGACCTTTGCCACAACCATCGTTGCCCCATCACTGCCATGTCAGGGGTTTTATAGATTTGTCTCTCCTTCTTTATAGATCTCTCTCTTTCAAATGCTTTCATATGTTTGATTTGGGCGACTATGTGTAAACTGATTTGGGTGCAAGTTAATGTGGGGTGTAATTTGATTATGTGTACATGGATGGTGTTGATACTCAAACAATGTTTTTGTGTTGTTTTTTATTGATTATGTGTATGTAGTTGTTACTTACTTTAAACAGAGAGGTTTGCATTGTTCAATGATAGTTCTTTCATGGAGATCTCGTTTGAGTTATTGTTGGTCTTTCTTCTTTGTCATCTTCATCGAGTTTAGTTGGAGAAAGAGAGACATGATGTGATGATTTTTTTCATCAATTTTTTAAATGTAAATGTTATCTAATGATAAAAAAAATAAATCAAATTTAAAGAAAAATCAATATATATATATATATATATAAGAGGCTTACCTTCTTTCCAAAATTAACTATTAAATCAAACCCAATTAACCAATCAAAACTCTCAATTTTAAAATAATTCAATTTCAAAAACAATTTTAGAAATATGAATGTTTCATCGATTTCAATTACAAATTAATTAGGAGGGGGTTATATGAAAATTGTGAGGGGTTTTCTAAGAAAATATGAGGGGGCTTTATAAAAACTGTATATTAATGAAATTAATTATAGGTTGTTTATAAATTATGTTTAGTAACTTTTGATATATTTTGTTTCGAGAAAAAATAATTATATACTTATGACCGTCTCATTTTTATCTACGTTTTGGTATAAATTTTATTGTAATATAACACTATTTTTAAAATTAGTATATTCATAATTGTTTATTATCCATTAATAGTAGTGGGTAGGTAATTTTTAATTAACCAATCATAACCTTCAATTTTAAAAGCATTTAACTCTTGAAAACAATTTTGGAAAGAATAAACACAAAATCGGTATTTTGAATTCAAATTTAAATAGATTTGGGAGGGGGCTAAATAAAAATTGTAAAGGGGTTTTATAAAAAATATGAGGGGGTTTATTTAAAAATTATATATTAATGTAATTAATTATAAGGTGTTTATAAATTATGTTTAGTAACTTGTGATATATTTATTTAGAGAAAAAATAATTATATATTTACGACCGTCTCATTTTTATTTACGTTTTGGTATAAACTTTATAGTAATATGACACTTTTTTGGAATTTCGTTTTGATATTTCATTAACAAAAGTCAATGACAGTCACTTTCGGAAGTTGGTTTATTCCTCAGAAAACTTGTGTTTATACATGGTTAATTGTATGTTAATGTTTCACGTGTTAAAAGTAAAAAAAAAGGTTAAATATTTTAATTTGTGACAACAGTGGTAATTTTACAAACAAAACAACAAATGTAGTCTACAAAGAAGTGCTTCAAAAAAATTATTTATTTTTTTGTTAAGAATTCTGACCTATGTAAGTTTTTGATTATATTTTATTTATTACATTATTTTTATTTAAAAATTTTAATATCTTAAATACGTTTCCGAAATACCCGTACGTGCACGGGGCAATAAACTAGTAAATAAATAAAATGAGAAAAGGGTAGTTTTGTTTTTTCAATTAACATGACCACGTTATTTTCGGTTTATTTAATTGAGATTGAGTGACCATGTACGTAATAGCCTAATAGGTTTGGTTCTAGAGGGTCAACTCTCATAATTTTTAAATAAAATAAACCAAATCCACAACATAGTTGGAACGATTCAAAAATACAATTTACTATATAAATAATTTATTTCCTCCTTTTGAACATCTTTTTTGGTTTTGTTTCTATGAAAGTGAAGGGAGTATCCATTATAATACCATTAGCTCCCTTATTATTAAAAAAAAACAAGTATAAAATAAGTTGAAATAATAAAAAAGACAAAAGAAAAAAAAAACTAAAACAAACACCCCTTAAATCACCTCTAAAATCGAAACGCCATACAAACGGAAAATGAAACACTACGGAGACGTGGACACGTGGCGTATGTATTTTGCTAATTCCAGTCTTTCGCTGTTTCAGGGTTTCTCAGTGCGAGAGTGACGGTGGTCTTAGGGTTCTTCTTCGTCACCTAAACACGCATTTAATCAATGATTCACAGCATCAAAATCCGCACATGAAAAGCTTAAGTAGAAGGTGGCGGTGAGATTGTCTGAGAAGGTTTGTATAAATAACCAAATGATCGATCGCCAATGTGGGCGATCGAGCTGTATCAATGGATTGATTATTTTATATTTTTAATTTTTACCTCAATTTCGTTCTTAAATGCATTAATTGATGCTTAATTACGTTACCTTCGTTACAAATTGCGAAGGATTGTTCACTGATCTTTTTTTGGCTCTGAAATTGGAATCTATGTGATCATCACTGTAGGTTTTAGCTATATTAGAGCATGATAATCCTCATTCTCGTAATGTGGTTGCATTATTATTATATAAGCGACTCCTGAATAATAATGTAAATAATGTATACTGATGAAAAAAAATTAAAATTGTGATTATGGGTCATATTTGAAATTTTGAATGCCTACCATCTATTTCTACAAAAAAATTTGTAAAGATTCACTTGAGTAAACAATCAGTCAATTTTTATACATTTCTATTATAGTTCATTTATAATACATATTACGTAGGTGTTTTTGATTTAATGTTTTATAGATACTGTTTAAATGTAATGCCAAAAACATCTGATCAACATGTCATTTGGTGTTGTGAAGACTGCAAAGCTAAATCTTTACAATCCCAGAAAAAGGAAGCTGCAATTTCATGACAGATGGAAGCAATTCATCTCAAGAAGAAACAAAAAGGGAAAAGAACGTTGCATGTATAGTAGCAGGCAGAGAAGAGGTAGCCAAGAGAGTCTTACAGATCCCAGGTGTGAGTATAAAGATGGCAGGAAATTGTTAGTTCCTCACATATACCAAAGAAAAACCGCACAAACAGAAAAAATATTGCAGCTTGTGTGGCTGCTAAGAAAAAGGAAGATAAGCTTCCTTGTGACTTGATGACAGATTCAATTGAACATTCTTTTAGTACTAAGAAAAAGAGTGCAGCCTGTGAGCTTGACTCGATCTCTGATTCTTCATATATGAAAATGGAGTCGGATAAAACTGCTAACCATGAAAGCCAAGATGATATTGGCACTAATGTTTCTCAATCAGCGGATTTGGAAAATAATTTACAAGATAATTGCAACCTAAATGCTCAACCAGTCATTGATTCGGTATGGAGGTGAGTGTTTTCATGCTCTTTTTATTTTATGCCTTTTTTATAACTATGATTATCATCATCATCACTATTATAATTATTATCTTTACTTTTTTTTAATAGCTATTTATTAAAAGCTTTAGTTGAACGTGTGATTCGGCTCTTTTTGATTTACTTTAGTGTCAAGTACTGTATATTTCGTTCAAGTCTATAGTAGGCATAATGTGCAAGTCAGGAAATGGGTCAGAATGGATTTAGTATGAAACAAGTCATTTTCTATGGGTGGAAATGGGCAGGTTGACTTGGTTGACTATCAAACACTTTTTGATCCATTTTTTCTGATTAATTAACACGTATGATTACAAAACAATGACTATAATACTTTTTGGCTAATTTGACCCATTATTCCATTTGCTAAATTTTCCCCGTGACTGACCCCTGTTTGAGATTAAACACAATCCCAAATTGACTTGTTCATCATAAATGGGTTGACATTGTCACCTCTACAAGTTAGAATGGCTAATAGGGACTTTCAAACACTTGTTTCCGGATGTTAGAAACTTCCTCCCATGTGAAATAGAGAGTCTAATGCATAGGTATTACCATATAACCTTCTAAAAACACGTTTAATTAAACAAATAATCAAGCTTGTCCCTAATGAATGTTACTACAATTAACATTTGTCAGGGGGAGCTTCAGCATTCTTGGCAAAGATTATGAAAATATTGGAGGACTTGTTGGCCATTTATCGAACAAAGCTTGTTCCAAGGTCTTCCAAGAAGCAATTACTTTGCCATCATTGCTTCACGTAAAAATGCACCCCAATTCTGTTCTGTGGCCAAATGGTTTTGATAATTGTGATGTATCTGATGACAATATTGCTCTCTACTTTTTTCCAGCCCCAGGAGACCCAATGTAATGATTCTGATTTCTCAGTGTTTTTATTTTTTGATCAATTGTAGTTTATATTCAAACTTTTTCCTTTTTTTGGATTTAGAAATGAGAAGGCATTTGATCGCTTGGTCTCAAAGATGATGGATGAAGAGCTTGCAATGACAACAACATCCAAAAATGCTGAGTTATTGATTTTCAGCTCTTTGGTTCTCCATCCGTTGTGCCGGAGTGAGTTAATAACTGATTTTTATTTTAAATAATATACATTCTAGTGTTTACTTACAAGAATTGGTATTAAATGTTTAGCAGGATTTCAAAAGAAATATTATCTTTGGGGAGTTTTTAAAGGTAAAAAGAACCCCCCTACATCAGAGGACACTCCAGCTGATGTAAAAGGAATTCCGACTTGGATGAAAACTTCAGATGTTGTCGGTCCACGAAGTCCTTTGAGTAATAACGGTGTATCCCTCTCTTTTATTTATTTTGCACATTACGTGGCTTATATCCATCCAGTCTAAGGAACCGGCATCTGTTATTCTATAATTACATTGCAACAACAGATGCATCAACAGATTGGGGTCATCTTGTAGATGCATTTATAGGGTCATGTTGTTGTTTATATATATTTGCTTAGTTTTATGATCATTTTTCTGGTGTTCTTCCACTTCAAAAAAAGAGCATATGCACATAATGGATGCACTTATACAACAGATGCATCTAAAAATACATATATACAAATAATGCATTTTAGGGTCTAAAAGTGAGTTAGGTCACTTTTTGCTATTTTGGACAATTTCGAGTTTTGTCATGCCTGCAATTTGATCATTGTAATTTGTAGCTTGGAGGATTAGTGACAGGGTTATTTTGTAGATGCATTTTGTTGTTTGTATAATTTTTTACTTGGTTTTATGCTAGTTTTTGCTAGAATTCTTCAGCTTCTTAAGAAAAATGAAATTAGAAAGTTGCATTTACACATATGTATTGACATTTTATAACTGCATCTACACAGATGCGGTCATTGTAAGCATTTATTGCTTACATGTATACACATGCATTGACATTTTATAAAGAATTTCAGTCCGGTTACAACCATCTGCTATGTGGATATGTCTAGATGCTTATAGTGGTTCACATTAATTATAAAAACTTCAATTTGCATATATACAAAGCATACAATAAAATTTTACATCACACGCCTTTGAGATATACATTTAGTATGATAACATTCTTTGCATAGAGTGGTTATAAATAGAACATCTGATAAAAAATGATTTCAAGCTTAGACGTTGAACACTCCATGTATGCTTTCTCAATAACTGACGCCATAGCTCGAGAATTAATTGCTGAAATAGAACTATATATGGATTTCATCGATCCTATGAATCCTCTCACAGGAATTTTCAATATCTGCTAGGTGTTTGATATCTACATCAAAATTCTTTTGCACCATACCCCTATGATTATCTTTGTTACAGCGCCTAACATCCTACATTCTTTATTTAAACCAGATGCATCCATTTTGTATGATATTACTTAGATGGGTGAAACTAAAATAATTGGTAATGAGTATTTCTTATGCATTAAATATGGCGGTAGAAGATGGCGTAAAAACCCCCCGTCAAATATTAAAACATATGCATATCATAACTTTCATTTAACATATTGCATTAGCATCTAGCTGGATATTCATGAAAAATATGAGCATCCATGAATCCTATGATTGAATATTGTCATCTGATGTAAAGTCAACTAATCAATTAAATTATAAACTAATGCATGATAGTTTTTTTTTCTTTTTGTATATTTTGCTGATGGGTGAAAATGGGTATTGACTATGCGAAGACTGTTAATGCATCGTACAATTTCTTATATTTTAACTAAGCATCATAATTTTATATATGTAATCCGCATTCTATGCATCTTAAAAAGGAGGCATGAAATTTTAATGCCAGTGCATCTAGTTAGTTTCTACTGGGTTTTTATTTTTCCTTCATCTTAGCACCTGGAACATGCTTATCGACTTCATAATTGACGTATATATGCATCTTCTCTAATTCTGTGGATGCATCCTTTCAACCACAACAAATCATATATTCTTTAAAACACATTTTCCTGTATGAAATGTATAATTGTGCAGGTGACACCAGACCTAAAGTGAAGCAAGTTGAGAGTACAAGACATGAAGACGTGAATACTTCAAATCTAAAACGAAAAAGATTGCAAAAGAAAAGTACCGCAGAACAAGATCCTAATACTGCAAGGAAAGAGTGGAAAAAATTGGACAAGAAAAGTGCAAGAGAAGAAGAGCATAGTACTTCAAACCAAAAGAGAAGCAATTTGGGAAAGAAAAGGAAACATGGTGTAATAAAGAAGGTGAATAATAGAGGAACAAAAAAGAACAAGAAAGTAAAGGAAACAGTGCACAAAATAACATCTAGACAATCTCCGGCACAAATTGTGAAACTTTTTGCTGCTATGGAAGACAATATGAAAGATGTGGTCAAAGGAATGGGGTTTGAATCAATGGTGAACTGTAAAATAAAAAGCATTCCTAGAAAATTAGCATATTGGGTTGTAAATCATTTGGATGCTCAAAAATGTGAGCTGCATGTTGGAAAAGAAGTTCATAAAATAACAAAGGCCGCAGTTCATGAAGTATTAGGATTCCCAATGGGTAGTATAGGAGTAAAATCAGTTAATAGACCAAGAATAGGCGACTCAGATATAATAGTTGATTGGAGGAGGCAATACCCAGTTCCTAGTAATGGAAGTCAAATAATATATGTTAAAAATGTTATAGAACATCTAATGAAGGATCAAACAGGTGGGAAACTGTTTAAATTAAATATCATAGTGTCAATCATGACACTAATGGCAGAGGGGATTAAGTGTTCAACAGTGAATCAAAAGTTTTTGCCATCAATTAAAAATGAGGATGACATAAAAAATATGGACTGGTGCGGCTATGTTTTGGATTGTTTAAAGAGAAGTAAGGACAAATGGAGAAATGATGACGTCAAAAGCTGGTACATTGGACCGCTACTGTTTGTTGTGGTAAGTATTGACACAATATTCATTACAAACACTAATTATAGTTTTCATTTAACATATACTTATGCGGCTGCAGGTGTGGTATGTGGATATGTTGAGACGCAAGGACAGTAATGAAGAAAAGGTTCTCCCAGCGATAGATTACTGGACAACCGAGAAACTTAAAGAGTGGGAGAAGTTAATATTAAAGGGACATAACAATACTTCTACAGAATCTGAATCTTGTGTTATAACACAACGTGCAAAAAGGAAGAAAAGAAAGGGCAAACAAGGTTGTACTTCTTTTAATATTAGAAATATGATATTTTTAAGAAAGATTTCATTAGATTTTCTTTTGTAAATCTTAGTATTCATTAGTATAATTTATAAGTGTAGTCAATATTCTTTGTAAAATCAGTTAGTGCACATCAGGTTACCTTATGGGCTTAGCAGACTAGGGTTGTCCTTCACCCTAGGTATATATTTTTGCTTTTTTCTTTTCTAATGTTAGTACACACAAAAGCTGTAATAACAACATTCTAATTTTCTCTATGATGTTATCAGAGACTGCATTAGGAAGCTCTACTTTATGCATCAGAAGGTTGTATGCTATGGAGTGAACTAGGTTCCATCTGGTCTCATGAAGCAGCTGTTCATCAGGGCTTGGTTTCTTCATTTGGTCTGCAGAAATCTCTGATTAGGACACCCATTGTGTGTGCCATTTTATTTTCTGGTAACATCAGCCCACGTGTCATTTTGATTTTGCTCTCCAGTGCTGTCATCTTCTACCCTCTGGTAACATCTAGCTTGTCTCTTCTGCTAGTTCAATAACCCTGTTTGACTAGCATCTGTTATTGAGAAAATCTAGGATTTGGTCTATTTAGCTGGTTAGTTTCATCTCAACTTCTGTTGTCAGGTTTGAATCTGGTTTGTTTAGTTTATTCTGCTGTAAAATCAACTTTGAGATGGAGAAATGTGATGATAAAGTTATTGGTAGTGGTTCCCGTATACCTGACTTGATTCTAGCAACTCATAGATTTACTGATAACAGGCTTAACGACTCCAACTTCTTTGAATGGAGCAAAACTGTTCGCTTGTATATTAGAAGCATGGTAATGGCCTCTCACCTTACATCATATCCTTCCACTAATTATGACCTTTGGTTACAACGGGATGCCAGTTTGTTCCTACAGATTGTTAACTCTATTGAGCCATCTGTCTCATCATTGGTCACTCATTGTCAATATGTGAAGGAGCTGCTCTAGGCAAAGCAATATTTCCGGAGTTTATAGTGTTTGTAGGTCATTCCATCGCGGAGAACAATAGGACCGATCCCTTACCACCTATGTCATGGAATCCAAGAAAGAATGAGGATCTGAACTCTCTTCTTCCCTTGAGTGCTGATGTGAAAGCTATGCAGTTTCACAGGGAACTAATCGTTGCATAAGCTTTCCGACCGGCTTACGACCAGAATTCGATTCCATGAGATCTCAGTTCTTGAATGAGTCAGCAATCCCTCATCTCCAAGAAACATTTGCGCATGTACTTTGAAGTGAGAATTTTCATTCTGTTCAATCACTGATTACAATACAGCTTTGATTGGTAGAGGTGGATCTCGTGGTGGTCTTCGTGGAGAGTTCCGTGGTGGATTTAGGGGTGGCTCTAGAGGAAGTCATGGTGATCATGCTATGGCTCACATGATCAGGTGTCTAAAATGCATAATGTTGAATGCTACTAATGTCATGAGCTAAGTCATACCAAGTATACATGCAAGAAACGGTTGGCTAGAAATCAGGCTCTCGTTTGCACACGCTGCAACTAGACCAGATGATACAACTATGAAACCTAAAGATGAGTACGCTCGTCCTCATGGAATTGAAAACCCCACTACTTCCACCACTGCATTTGCTAGGATAGGTATCTCTAGTAAATGCTTAGTATCATCATCCAAATGGGTCATTGATTCAGGTGACACGGATCATATGACGGATAATTCTAACCTTCTCTTTGATTCAATAAACATACATTCCTATCTATCTCCTCATCAGTCTCATTACCCTGAATCCTAAGTTTACCAAACTTTTCATTTAACTTACTGTCTGTAAGCAAAGTCACTTATAGTTTCAATTGTAGTGTATCATTCTTTCTAAATCATTGTGTGTTTTAGAATTTGCAGACGAAGAAGATTATTGGTAGACGACGGGAATCTAATGGCCTATATATATTTGAAAACACGCACCATTTTCCTTGGCATGTTCCACTTCATCGTCTCCTTTCGAAGTTCATTGTCGACTAGGTCATCCTACATTCCAAGAAGTTGTGTCCTAAATTTTCCCATTTACTGTCTTTACAATGTGATTCATGTCAGTTTGCCAAACATCAGCGTGTTCATATGCGTCCCCATTTGATTTAATCTATTTAAAATGTCTGGGGTCCGTGCTGTGTTACATCTAAAACGGGGTTTAGATTTTTGCTACTTTTGTTGGTGATTACTCTCGAACTACTTTGGTTGTATTTAATGAAAATCGATCGGAATTCTTCAATCGTTTGTGTTTCTTTCATTGTAAAATTAGAACACAATTTCAAGCATCTTTTAAAATCTTACGTAGCGATAATGCAAAGGAATATATGTACCAAGCAATCCAGTCCTATATGCTTCAAATAGTATTATTCACGTGTCCTCATGTGTTGATACTCCAACTCAAAATGTAGTAGCTAAACGAAAGAACGTCACCTCCTTGAGGTGGCTCTAGCTCTTCTCTTTCAAATGGCCGTTTCTAAGGCCTTCGGGCTGAAACGTGTTTGTTCGTGGCACTCACTCGTGTAAAACCAAGCTTGATTCCAAGTCCTTGAATTGTGTGTTTCTTGGTTATTCCCTATTCTAAAAGGGCTATAGACGCTACACTTAACCGGTACATTGGATCTAGTGATGTTACCTTCCATGAAAACTTGTCATTTTTCCTTTGTCTCCTTCTTGTCCACAAAGGGATACGGACAATGACTTGTTACTATGTACCATTTCTTCATCCACAACTCCTCCATCCACGCCTTTCTAGAGGATACCCCGTCACCCATTGTTCATCGGTGTTAACACTCTTTTTCAGATCCTAAACCAATATGTAGATCCACCTTCTCATGAGGGTGATACATCCGAAGATTCCATTCCTGATTCGTTAGCTAAAGGTTATGATCATGATGTTCCTATTTCCCTTCGGAAAGGCAAACATTCCTATACGTATTCTACTGCTTCTTTTGTGTCTAACGTTAAACTTTGCATGTCTTCTTGCTCTTTAGTTTCTACTCTCGACTCTGTACCCATTCCAACTATGGTGGGTGAAGCTTTGACACATCGTGGGTAGCAGGATGCTATGGTTAATGAGCTCAATGCCCTTGATCATAATGGTAAGTTAAAAGAGCTATTGGTTGTAAGCGGGTGTTTACTATGAAGGTTAATCTTGATGGCTCGATTAAAAGCTCGTTTGGTTGCAAAGGGTATGCTTCTGAACCTTTTCTCCTGTTGCAAAGTTATCCTCTATCCAACTCTTTATCTCTCGGGTTTTTACCTATAATTGGTCTAATGTGACATATGCTTTCTTGCATGGTGATTAACTTAAGGAAGTTTGCATGGAGCAACCACCTCGGTTTGTTGCATAGGGAGAGTGGTAAATTTTGTAAATTTCGGAAGTTTCTATATGGCCTAAAGCATTCTCCTCGTGAATCAGTTCAGTTGTGTAGTGACCAAGTTCGGATTACTAAGGAGCTCATATGATTACTCAATATTCTTTGATTCGTCTAACTCATGGATTTATTCTGTTAGTGGTTTATGTTGATGATATAGTGATTACCAGTTGTGATAAGAACGGAATAAAGAAATCAAAAAGACTTTCTTGCATCTCAGTTTCAGAGTAAGTACCTTGGTCCCCTGAAATATTTATTGGGAATTGAGGTGCTTCGTACCTATAAAGGATTTTGTTTGTCTCAACGCAAATATTGCTTAGACTTTTGAATGGTTATGGTATGATCGACACAAAGCAACGTGAGCCTTCTATGATATGAAAAGCTGAAAGCAGATCATGGAGCTTGAGAATCTAGAGAAGCATAGAAGAGTTGTGGGAAGACTAAACTATTTAACAATCACATGCCTGATAATGCCTTTTCGGTAAGTGTGGCAAGTCATTTATGTCGTCTCCAAGAACATCACATTGTGATGCCGTTTGTGATATTTTGAAACATCTGAAGGGAAACCATGGTCATCGATCATAGAAGGTTTACACAATGGTGGATGATCTACTAACAAACAATCTACAATAGGCTATTGTGTCTTCGTGGGAGAGAATCTGGTGTCTTAGAGAAGCTAGAAACAAAATATTGTATCAAGAAGCGCCGAATCTGAGTACCGTGCGATGGTCCAAACTACTTTGTGAACCGATATTGTTGCTTAATCTTCTAGGTGAAATTGGGTTGATGAGATAAAAACTACTTGTAAACTGATATTGTTACAAAATCGTAAAAACTTTCTTGTCTTGTATTAAAGTGACTAAGATGCATGAGACTATATTATGCAGATGGAAAGGAAGGAGATGGAACAAATGCGACAGAGAATGAAACTAGGTGTAAAGTTGATGACCTAGAGACAGCGGAAGTGGTACACAATGACGCGAGTGATACATGTGAACTTGTAAAAGGTATGTTTAAAGTTCAATGCATCTAATTTCCGGATTTGCATAATTATTTGTATACATAATACAAATATGTATGCATATACTTATATGCATATTCAACTTGAGTGAAAATTATGTCTATCCCACACATATCAAAATACACTTGATGCAACAATAACTTTTTATTGTTGGCTATTATTTTTGTTTGAATGCATTTATTGATTGATATGCATGAACTGAGGGCATATATAAATGATTTTATCTTCGTCTACGGATATGGTTATGCACTTACATTATTTTCTTTATTTGGCTGCATCTCCTCGTAGCACCCTCATGTGAAAATGAGAACATACATGGGCATGAAACAACAACAGATGCTATTAGTTTTGATGATAATGTTATAGAAGATGCAGTAAATTTGATTGATAATGGTAAGGGGGATAAGCACAATAATGAGGAAGAACAAAGGCGATATAATGTCAACAAAATGGAAGATCTCATTCAAGAAGAAGAGAAACACATGCAGTTTTTATTAGAGAATGTGCAGATTTCAGAAAATCAGTACACTGCAGTTGTAAGTTTAATAAGATTCTACTTCAATTTCAAAAATATTTCTCATTCACCTGTTGTACATAAATGGGAAACGTTGATAACATATAATTCTTTAATTGCAGGATTTTGCATTGCAAATAATCAATGTTGGAAACAATATTGTAAATGCAAAGAAAGAACTAAAAAATCTGGTTGAGAAAGCAGTACACAAGTTTCTGGATAATGAAAGTTTGAAGAACATCATATTGAAGGTCACAAAAGATGCGCTAGGTGAGGATGCGACTTGTGGAAGTGAAAATGAAGAAGTTGGACCGACAAAGGTCACATTAGACAACCTTTTAAAGGGAGCTGAGAAAAGCAAATATGGTAAAGAAAAACAAACAATAACTGTTGAAGAAACTATAGAGGAGGATCTGATACTTAGTACTTGGAATAATAGAAAGTTTAGTTATTAAGTCGGAGTTCGGAATGAAGGAGATGATGGTGCACCAAAGTCCTGATGGTAATGGAGAAACAAACTGGTGTTTGGGAACCCTCAACAGCTTATGAAGTTGATACATGCCCACTTGTTCTCGTGCATTCAAAGTTTAGCAGCTTTATGGATCGGAAATAGTAATAGTAAAGCAAAGTTTTCGCATGAAACTTGGATTTTAAATCCCATTTTGATCTTTATTTTCTAGTTAATTTTGAGGAATTTTGTGGTGTATACTTGTATCAGGACTTTGTGTAGTGCTCAGCAATGCTGCTTTGAAAAAAGGACAACCAAGTCCTAGTTTTTCACCTGCTTAAGCAACAACCTTCGTATATTATGGTTGTAGGTTTGTTACAGAATATAACAATTAAATACATAAAACTGAAAATAGGTCCAAGTTAATGCATTTCCTTTCTAAGAAAATGCATGTTAATATGAACAAAACTCCAAATTTCTTATATATTCTTGCTAAGGCAGGGTGTATCCAACCAGCGAATGTGTGGCTAGTTGGTGCGCGAGTCCCCAAACACCATCGCCCCTACTCCCTTCTTCCCTTCATGCTGGTTTCCGCTCATGTTGATTCTTTTGACTGTTACAACGGCTTTTTTTTCTTCTTTTTTTCCTTCCTCTTTTATAAATATCACCATCATCCTTTCTCACCCATTCTCTACAAAAATATAATATTTTAAAAAAATAAAGTTCCTTTTATATACAAAAACTAATGTCGTCTTTGTTGCCTTCATCGGATGATTTGTATTCATGGTTGAAATCATCATCAAGCAGAGGAACAAGTCTCGCCGAGTATGGAAAAATGAGCACAGATTATTTTCGTGGAATACTAGACACAACTATAGAGAGTTTGTTCAAAGATGCAGAAGGATAAAGTTCAGAACCAACGAAGAGGGGCTGATCAAATTAAAGACTATGAAGGTGCACATGGCCGACTTTTTGAAGATTATTTTGTAGAAAACAATAATTACAATGACGAGATGTTTAGGATACGGTTCCACATGAGCAGACGACTTTTCCTACGAATATTGGAGGATTTAGAGCGGTAATATACATTTTTTAAACAACAATGGGATGCTAGAGGCAAAAAGGGTTAACTCCTTTGCAAAAGTGTTCCTTGGCAATTTGGAAATTGCCATATGGGTATCCGCTAACTTTTTCGATAAGTACTTGAAGATGGCGGCATCAATTGCACAAGAATGCATACAGAATTTCTCCAAATGTATCATCAAACTTTACGGTAAACAATACTTACATAAACCTTCTTACAATGATATTCAACAATTGTACACCAAACGTGAATCTAGGCACGGGTTTCTAGGCATGTTAGGAAGCCTAGATTGTATGCATTAGGATTAGGCGAACTGCCCGACTTCATGGCGCGGGCAGTATATGAGAGGTGACCATGATTGGCCGATTATTATGCTAGACGTAGTGGCATCACATGATCTTTGGATTTGACATGCATACTTTGGTGTTTCCGGGTCGAACAACGACCTTAATGTGCTTAACTAGTCCCTGTTATTTGACGATGTATACGAGAAAGAACTTGAGTATCCGTTTCAAGTAAATGGTGTAACACCGGGTTTCACGAGCTTAAAATCAGTAATATTTAAAACTTTTTAAGTATACTTATCAAGACGTGCAGCAGAAACTAAACACTAATTATAAAATATAAAGTGTTATTATCCAACTTGGCGGTTATAAACATGAAAAGCCAAGTTACAAAACAAACCGGTGTTACCATACTATAAACCGACCATCGGATCACAGATATATACAACAGCAGAGTGTTCCAGAAGAGTTAAATACAATTACCCACAAGCACCCGTCTCACCAGGCTGCCTAAATCTTTACCTGTAAAAGGGTAAAACATAAACCGGTTAGCTACACTAGCTAGTGAGTACAGGTTGCACATAAGTATCAATAAGCATGCTATCACAACACAGGAAATGCACACAAGGCTATCCTATCACATCGTGGAGTGCCAACATATCAGAGGGAGTCATATCTTGCGGGGTTGCAAATCCCGCTCAACGAATCCAACTGAGAAATCAGCGACACCAATCCATGCTGGTGGGGAAACAAAAAGCAACCCCCTGAGCACGTTGCGGAGCCACCTGGGCTCAATTAGGCCTTAGTTACAAACCAAGACCCCACTGTTTGTCAAGGAACGGCGGTCCTGCAGAACCTACGACCCAGCGTGCACCACCGAGTCACCGTTGATCCCGAATAACCAGCCATCTAGGCCCTCAAGGGATCCAGCCGCAATATAGCCAGCTGACCTCAACCGAGTTGGAAACTATAAGCAGTTTCCCGAGTGTCCGGACATAAATACACAAACAATAAGTGATCCAATCAGGATCCAATATCATGCGCGCATATAGTCACATCAAATACTGTTCATACTAGTGAACAGAACATGCGAGTATAACTTAATCATAACATACACTTACCACATGATTCACGTTACATACTTTTAGTCACTGTCAATATAACACTGTAGCATGGCATATCATGTTATAACATACCTTACTCACACACATGTGGGAGCACCAATTACACATTAAAAACACACAGGGGTTAGCACTACTTACTGAGCCTCATGGGAAACCGGTACTCACCTGAAGCCTTTGCTAAGCAGATACGTCACTCGCGTCTCTTGGTTACTCAGGTATACCTAACACATCGCATACACACTTGATTATCACTTATACATAGTGCATCTAGGTCGAAACGCAAGTTAAACAAACCTTCAGCATAAAACAGGCCTCTACGGCCGTATAGGGCATGTCCTACGGCCGTAGAACACATCCCTAACCACCCCTACGGCCGTAGGGATAGATCCTTACACCCGTAGAGCTTCTTTTCAACAAACCATGCTCTACGACCGCAAGAACCAATTCCTACGCCCGCAGAAGCTATTCTTTGGTGACCTACGACCGTAAGTTACATACCTACGTCCGTAGACCTTGTTCCTTCGTCCGTAGACGGTAAACCACATAAAAACACCTCCTACGGCCGCAGAGACCCCGCCATACAGCCGTAGAGAACACAAAAGGACTCCTACGGCCGTAGAGCTCATCCCCTACGCCCGTAGGAAGGTCACAAACAGCAGACTTCGTCCCTGTTCGTGAACAAACCTGCAAACCCGCGTTTTTGACACCCAAATCGATTGAAACTCAACTTCAATCGTCTATACACTTTGTTTAACGTCTATAGAAGTTGACTAACACATTTTGTACATAAAACCCACATGAAAATACCATCTAAACTTTCAATTTACTCCTTCACTATGAAACCTTCAACAACTAAACTTTCAAACAAGAAATACTTACAAGAAGGAGAAGCAAGAACAGATTACACACTTGAAACACTGCTACTAACTTCCTTGCTACTAATTTCCCTTCGATTTCCTCTTCTAAACTTCACAAATTGAAAGTGTGTATGTGTCGTAACCCTTGTGTGTGTGTTTAGTGTGTGTATTGTGTGTCTACAGGAGATAAGGAGAAGAGGAAGCCGACTTAGGGGTTTTAATTATTAAACCTCGGGTATTTTGTTCCCCTCTCCAACTTACAACTTGTCACACACAAACCCGTTTCAACTAACGGGGATATCCACGGAATCATTACACGAAACCATTTAATATTCTATCTCTTTTGCACATTAACTCTAACTTTTACATAACACCTCATATATCCTCTTTAACTAAATAAAACATAAAACAACTATTTGAATACTTATTTAAAATCAAGGTACAATCCCCTGAGCAAGAAGTACAACTAGGTACTACTAGGCCCATTTTGAGGATGTTACAAATCTACCCTCCTTAAAGAGGATTCCGTCCTCGGAATCCACCTTCGATCATATATACATGGTTACATGCCACCACAATTATCCTACATTGAGCCGCAACCGCAATTAATACAAAAGTTACAAACACCAAAACTATATTTATTCCAACTAAACGCAATATTTCTGTACACACAACACACACATTACACTTACACGCGTTTCACTTAAACCACATGACACTTTCTACAATCGTTTGAGGACCTACATAACACTTCCAACTAATTAGGACACTCCGAAGAGTCGTGCCCGTACTGGCTACACTTGTAACAGAACTTACCCAAACACTCTTTGGCATAATGTCCTGGGAGTCCACATTTATAACACACTCTGTCTTTGTACTTGCACTCCCCGGCATGGTTCTTTCCGCAAGTCTCACACGTAACTCGACGTCTAGACCCTCCGGCCTCAACCTGAGTTTTCGTCTTTTGGCCCTCTTCATTTCGTTCCTCTTTCATTGTACGAAATTCTTCTCGTACCGCTTCTCTCATCTCGCCCTTCATTTCCTCTTTCACCTCATTTCTTATGCCCGCTATAATGGGAGGCATATTTTTCTTAAAACACTTATCAAATTGATCAGCCATCACTTCTCGGAGGTGTTGCGTAGGTATGGCTCCACGTCTACTTCCATATACAGAGATATGATCTTGAAGTTCGCCTATGGCAGTCAGATCCAAAGCCTCCTCACGGGTTTCCTCATTCTCAGCTTGTTGATTTATGTTTCTATTCATATCTCTGCAACAAAAGAACTCTTAATTAGTACAAATACAACTTCACTTTACACATACTTTCTTAACAAACCGTTTAAGTTTCACTTGTTAGTATTCTAACTATATCTTCACACCATTTATTTGGATTTATTGATTACTTACTTAGCTTATCTTCTACACTTTAAACATCAAGCTTATACAACTACCCCTCTCTTATTATATTTTACGGACTAAAACAAATATCTCATATAATCTCGGCAGTACCAATAATAACCTCAAAAAAAAACATAATTAACAACTATTACTACTTGGTATCAATAAACCTTACTTTACACGAGTCAGTACACACAGAACGGACACTCACAACCTTTTACAAAACCACTAATTTACAACATTACAAACAAAATCTCTGACTCGTAAACTTACTAACACAGTTACAACAAAACTACTAAAGAAAACACTTATAACTATCCTTCCTTTCTTGCTAGCTTTCTATGTCATCACTGAGGACGCCTTTCAGTTGTCACCGGGAGCATTTTTATCCTTTGACCAGAGGAAGATTCGTTTACTCCTTTGCCTCGTCTTGCAGTACAATCCATAATCTTGTGCCCCGGCTTAAGACATTTAAAACACACACTTTCTTTAAACTCGCATTCATCTCCCACATGCCCCATACGTCCACATCCCATACATCTGGTAGTAGCTTCTGTACATTCTCCGGTGTGATAAGTGCGACATTTACAGCACCAAGGACCATTAGACCTCGGCCTTTTTGAGGAATCAGCTTTCTTTACCGCAGAGGACTGTCCTTCTAAGGAAACAAACAGCGGTAATTTTCTCTTCTTACTCTTATTCGCTTGATCCCTTTCATAGCGAAGACATTCTCCTTCTATCTGCAATGCTATCTGAAATGCTTGTTTCAAGCTTGTAGCGGTTTTAACGCAAACACGATGTCCGATCGGCAATATACTTGCAAATTTCTGTATCTTAGAGTTTTCATCAGGTAGCAACCTCGGGAGAAACTCTATTTTATCTTTAAAAACTTTAATCAAGTCTCTCATGGATTGTCTTCCTTTTTGGAGCTTATTAAGTTCCTGCTCTACGTACTCTTCATTGAATTCAGTGCAATACTTGTTCATCAGCTTCTCTCGAAATTGTTCCCAAGTCACTGCATCTAGCACTTTCTTACCGACCGAAACTTCCACAGCGTTCCACCATGAAGCAGCACCATCTTTCAACATGTGTATTGCGTAGTCCACCCGATATTCCGGTGCAGTAACACAAAACTCAAAAATCTCCTCCAACTCTCGAAGCCATCGAGTAGTAACAGAAGGGTCATCACTACCACTAAAACTAGGAGGTTTACAGAAAAGAAATTCTTGGAAAACGTTATACTTATCATCTCTACTCTTAATCGAATGAGACAACATTTCTTTGGTCAGCCGCAACTCCTCTTCTAAATGTCGGACATAAGCCTCTCGCTCTTGCTCACGCTTCAAGTCCTCGGAGTAGTAGCGAAAAACCTCTTCTCCTACTTCAAGGCGAAGACGAGCCATTCTATCTCCCGCTAGTACAACATCTTGCTCAACACTATTTCGCTGCTCCGACATTGTAGTCTATTACGGTAAAGAAAGAACTATATGACACGCGACTTACTTTCGAACTATTAACACTACAAGTTAGTTCACAGCACACAATAATCACATAACACTCACACTCAACCCAATCATCCCGCAAGGAACACCTAACGATGGTCGGGCCCGAGTTTGAGATCGAATACTTTTACAAGTGTTCGATTCCCTCAAACTTAGGCTCTGATACCTAATTGTAACACCGGGTTTCACGAGCTTAAAATCAGTAATATTTAAAACTTTTTAAGTATACTTATCAAGACGTGCAGCAGAAACTAAACACTAATTATAAAATATAAAGTGTTATTATCCAACTTGGCGGTTATAAACATGAAAAGCCAAGTTACAAAACAAACCGGTGTTACCATACTATAAACCGACCATCGGATCACAGATATATACAACAGCAGAGTGTTCCAGAAGAGTTAAATACAATTACCCACAAGCACCCGTCTCACCAGGCTGCCTAAATCTTTACCTGTAAAAGGGTAAAACATAAACCGGTTAGCTACACTAGCTAGTGAGTACAGGTTGCACATAAGTATCAATAAGCATGCTATCACAACACAGGAAATGCACACAAGGCTATCCTATCACATCGTGGAGTGCCAACATATCAGAGGGAGTCATATCTTGCGGGGTTGCAAATCCCGCTCAACGAATCCAACTGAGAAATCAGCGACACCAATCCATGCTGGTGGGGAAACAAAAAGCAACCCCCTGAGCACGTTGCGGAGCCACCTGGGCTCAATTAGGCCTTAGTTACAAACCAAGACCCCACTGTTTGTCAAGGAACGGCGGTCCTGCAGAACCTACGACCCAGCGTGCACCACCGAGTCACCGTTGATCCCGAATAACCAGCCATCTAGGCCCTCAAGGGATCCAGCCGCAATATAGCCAGCTGACCTCAACCGAGTTGGAAACTATAAGCAGTTTCCCGAGTGTCCGGACATAAATACACAAACAATAAGTGATCCAATCAGGATCCAATATCATGCGCGCATATAGTCACATCAAATACTGTTCATACTAGTGAACAGAACATGCGAGTATAACTTAATCATAACATACACTTACCACATGATTCACGTTACATACTTTTAGTCACTGTCAATATAACACTGTAGCATGGCATATCATGTTATAACATACCTTACTCACACACATGTGGGAGCACCAATTACACATTAAAAACACACAGGGGTTAGCACTACTTACTGAGCCTCATGGGAAACCGGTACTCACCTGAAGCCTTTGCTAAGCAGATACGTCACTCGCGTCTCTTGGTTACTCAGGTATACCTAACACATCGCATACACACTTGATTATCACTTATACATAGTGCATCTAGGTCGAAACGCAAGTTAAACAAACCTTCAGCATAAAACAGGCCTCTACGGCCGTATAGGGCATGTCCTACGGCCGTAGAACACATCCCTAACCACCCCTACGGCCGTAGGGATAGATCCTTACACCCGTAGAGCTTCTTTTCAACAAACCATGCTCTACGACCGCAAGAACCAATTCCTACGCCCGCAGAAGCTATTCTTTGGTGACCTACGACCGTAAGTTACATACCTACGTCCGTAGACCTTGTTCCTTCGTCCGTAGACGGTAAACCACATAAAAACACCTCCTACGGCCGCAGAGACCCCGCCATACAGCCGTAGAGAACACAAAAGGACTCCTACGGCCGTAGAGCTCATCCCCTACGCCCGTAGGAAGGTCACAAACAGCAGACTTCGTCCCTGTTCGTGAACAAACCTGCAAACCCGCGTTTTTGACACCCAAATCGATTGAAACTCAACTTCAATCGTCTATACACTTTGTTTAACGTCTATAGAAGTTGACTAACACATTTTGTACATAAAACCCACATGAAAATACCATCTAAACTTTCAATTTACTCCTTCACTATGAAACCTTCAACAACTAAACTTTCAAACAAGAAATACTTACAAGAAGGAGAAGCAAGAACAGATTACACACTTGAAACACTGCTACTAACTTCCTTGCTACTAATTTCCCTTCGATTTCCTCTTCTAAACTTCACAAATTGAAAGTGTGTATGTGTCGTAACCCTTGTGTGTGTGTTTAGTGTGTGTATTGTGTGTCTACAGGAGATAAGGAGAAGAGGAAGCCGACTTAGGGGTTTTAATTATTAAACCTCGGGTATTTTGTTCCCCTCTCCAACTTACAACTTGTCACACACAAACCCGTTTCAACTAACGGGGATATCCACGGAATCATTACACGAAACCATTTAATATTCTATCTCTTTTGCACATTAACTCTAACTTTTACATAACACCTCATATATCCTCTTTAACTAAATAAAACATAAAACAACTATTTGAATACTTATTTAAAATCAAGGTACAATCCCCTGAGCAAGAAGTACAACTAGGTACTACTAGGCCCATTTTGAGGATGTTACAAATGGAGTAGTGTATACAAACACGGCTACTATCTTAGAAGTGATATACCCAGAATGAACTACATTTATCAAATCTTTCACATGCCCTATTGATCAAAGACGTATAAAGTTTATAATCGCGCAATAAGCGGCAAGGATGGACATAAAACGTTGTTTTTGTGTGCCAAAACAACGTTGACACATAATAAAATACCCCGCAAGATCGTGGAACCCGGATAAAATATGGAGAGTAATGTAGACTTGTATTAAACAAAATGATGTTGGAAGACGAAGGTAACACGATTGTCATTTCAATGAAATCGCTAATCATGTTGATGAGGAGGATGAGGTTGAGATTAGCGAGCAACAATACAACGCTAAACTTCAAGAAGTCTGAAACCGAGAAATGCATCATAACATTCGGGAGGATCTAAATACTTCTGGTTGCACACACCATACCTTATAAAAATTGTTTATTTAAGCTTTTTAAATTTTTTTAATTTTTATGGGTAACGACTAGAACGTGGGGAATTGTTCATAGGGGTTAACATAGATGCACTATTATGGTGTATTATGAGTCTTATAAAATTGTGAGTTCAAGTCTTGTTATGAACAAGAAGATATATATCTTGAATTAGGTTTAGGGTGTGTGTATGTAGTTGTTAAAAAAGAACTGGTTTCCTTATTTAATTATTAGGAGTGATTAAGGTGGGGAAATTGGCCAAGAGTGACTAAAATCATATAGCCTATAACCCAGCGGTATCCGGTAGTTTTGGTGTTCCACAAGATTGTGGGTTTAACTCCTATAATAAACAAAATGATACAGAATTAGGTTTAGGTCTAAAGAGTATGTGTTTATCACTTGAAATAAAACAAGGAAGGATTAAGGTGTTCTTCCTACTATGAAATTTAGAGTTCAAATCTCGTGGTGAACATATATATCATTAGCTGAATGTATGTGTTTGTCGTTTAAAAAAATATATAAACACATAATTACCTTGAAGTATGAAAAGTTGAGCTAGAAATTTAAATTAAGGAGTACTTATTAGGAAAAAAAAAATAATTTTCTTTTCTAAATCTTTTGATAAAAAATAAGAGTTACATAGTATGTTTTAATATTAAAACTTAATTTTAGATTTTAAATACTTTTAGGAATAAAAAATAATATGTTACCCCTACTATAAAACAACTATCAACGCTACTCACTTCTTTTCTCTCTCTACCAACTGATTCCAAAGACGTCGACAAGTGTGAATTCCGGCGAGCATATGATCTAGCCTATAACGACCCTAACTATATAAAACAATTATTTAACGTGTCGCTTTTAATACATTTTTATATTTTATTAATATCATATTATTTTAAACCTAAATTTTATGAAATTTCAATAAACAATTTAATTAAAATGTGTAATTATGAATCTTTAAAAAATTTAGATGTTTTTTAGTCGATTTCTTAGTTAAAACGATTCTTAGCAATGTTTAAGTTCTTATTTGATCCTCTTTATATATAAGGAAAGTTTAAATTAAAACAAGAATTGTTTTTCATGCGAGAAAACTATTTGTAGCATCTTTAATGACTTATTAATATGATATTATAGTCATTTTTTATATATTTAACCAACCGTGAATTGCGTCCAGATTAACCATCTTAATAAGCGAGATTTGATTTTATTAACTAGTCATTGTAGTTATTAGTGATTAATTTATTTTAATCAATGTCCAATATTGCTTATCTTAGTTCTCGCACGAAAAAAAAATTTCGTTTGAACTTTCTTTATATATATATGTGGATATGTTCTATATCTCCGAAAAATATTCCTACTCATAAGATTAACACAATTTTCAATATCAATAAAATAAAGATAGAGAAAAATTTAATGATTAAACATGTTATCTTGTGAAGTAAAAGAAGATATTACTTAAATAATACAATTTTCAATATGTGTGTGTGCCAAACAATATTTAATTAAAAAGTACTAAGAAAGAGAAAAATACATTACATAAAAATATTATTATTGATAGGGTGCTACTATTTGGTCCCCTCATCTCACATATCACACATATCAAATCATTAAATTACAAATTTTAATGCATGTCATACACTCACATCAAGAAGGCTATCTAGATTTTCAAATAGGCTCAATAGAATTACCCTGATTGATATTATTAAATGCTTGTTGAAAAGATTCTTATATTATATAAAACTTATATCTATTGAGCAGAGCAAGAGAACTTGCATCCACTTTGATTTATTTCTATTGTTATATACTTACATCTATTTTATATATATACATATATATATGGTAAGGATCCAATAGAAACAATGTGTAACGGTAGAAACACTGCATTTAGTCTATAAATCATCGCATCCAACCTTAAATCATTACATCTACCTAAAAAACATGAAGTTTCTTTAAACTAGTCCATTATGTGTGAAATAATCGATAGATTCTCATTTAAAAACCAATGCATCTTGTCTAAAAACACTGCATCTAATATAAAATCACTACATCTAGTATAGTAGAAACACTACATCTAGTATAAATTTAGTGTAAAAACTTGAATAACCATCATCTGACATTAATAAAATATGATTTGTCTTTTAGTATGCCATTTTCATTTAACTTAATATGTTTTAATGAAGAAAAAAATTAGATTCAACAAAAAATAGTGCATCCCGAAAAATGTTGCATCCGGTGCATTATTTTTATTGAAGTAACAAAATCATTACATTTAGCTTAAAATCATTATATTTTGTCTAAAAAACATAGTTCTATTTAAAATTATTGGATCTTAGTTGAAGTACTCAATAGTTATTATTTAAAAAATCACTACATTTTACTTGAAAACACTGCGTATCAGTAGCATTGCATCTAAAAAGCCAACATATAAAAGTTCAATTAAAAAATAAATCCATCCACGATTTAGAAAAGAAAAAGGAAAAACAAATTTACATATTAAAACATCACTCAGCCGCAATAGTTGACTAAAGTTAAATAAAAACTTTTGTTTCAGCCTCAGAAAAATTCGTTCGCTACGTTCACAATTTCGTTCTCATTTGATATTTTACCTATATATATATCCATGAAAATAGATAGGATTATAGAAGAGGGTGTTGTGCTTTACGTTTTAAAAAAATAATTAGGAAAAATGGAGTGTGCGAAGTATTTAGTATATGTGTTTCTACTTTCACAAAATTTAAATAAGCAAGCAAAAAAATGACCAAATATATACCTTATTTAAAATATTTGTAAGTGTAAAAGAATCTAAGATATGTTGCTATGATCATATATCCTATACCTCGATAATTATATTTTAATTTCTATAAACGTGATTATAGAAAAATATATTTTATCCATGTTTTTACGCAAAACCGTTTTATTAATGCCACTTTCTAAACATTAATCAATTAATCCAAAAACACCCTCTAAATAGATTGACCCTTGTTGTTTTTTAAATTCAGAAGTGTTGCTACAAGACTTTTGGCGGATCCAGCGAGGGATGTGGATGATCTTCCGGAGTGCAGCAGTCCCTACAAAATAACGCACTGTTAGCCTCGCCACGAGAGGGTATCCTCGTGACCCGGCTCCATTGTGAGAATCAGATCACTTCATCCATTGAGTGCAAACTTAGTTTGTGTTTATGTGTGGAATGAGAGAGTTTATTGTGTCTTACCTTGAGTTCTTGGGTCTATTTTGGATGTCATAAGGTGTATGCTATTATCCATTGGTGCATGTAGTGCCTTCTGTTGGGTTTTTAATCTTGATAGGGTAGTTTGATTATTATATAGATAAGATTTAGTTTGAATTTTATTAAATAAGATTTAGTTTGAATTATATTAGATAAGATTGGTTGCTTAAAAAATGCAAAGTAGGTTGTTAGGTGTTTTGTTTTGGCTATATAGAGCCAATTAATTCTTTGAATGAAAAGTGCAATTCTTCCTTCAAAAAATTCGTCCCATGTCTTCTTTTTTTCATTTTTTTCTTTTTAATATACAAACACACAAACTCTATTAAGGGCCTAGATATCCTACACCTGGTATTAGAGCCAAATTTTAGTCGAATTCCAAAAACCAGCGAGAGGTCCCCATTCATATCTGGTTCGTAGCAAGGAAGAAAGCAAGCATGCAACAAGTGATGTAAAGAAAGAAGCAGCAAGAAAATAACAAGTAGCAAGAAAAGAAAAATGCAAGTAGCAAGAATCATTAACGAAGAAAGCAAGTAGCAAGAGGCAAGAAGAAGAAACGAAGCAAGTTCGAGATCAAGTTTTTTTTAGCAAGAAATGACAGAAAAAGCTGGAGCATCAACGGTTCGTGAGCAAGGTAGTATCACATTCCAGTGTCCCAAATTGACCGAAACTAATTACACTACATGGTCAATCTTGGTTGAGACTGTGTTGAGAGCACACGGTCTTTGAAAGACGAGAAAAGGAACTATACTAACAAAGCTATAATTTATCCCACTCTCCCGGAAGATATTCTCACTACAACAAAATGAGGCTAATGCAACATTTTGGTAGCAACACTTTTAAATATTGTTGCATTTATACATAATGTTAGCTATAAAGCAATACTTTGAAAATAAGTGTTGCATTTAAACATTTAATGCAACACTTTTTATGAAGTGTTGTAAAATTTATATACAATTGCAACATTTTTATAAAGTGTTGCATATGTAATGGTTAAAAAGCAACACTTATTCTAAAATGTTGCAAACTTTAACAAAAAATGCAACATTATTAACAAGTGTTACGTTTTAAACTTAAAACTCATGAGTTATTTAATGTGTTGTAAACTTTAACGAAAATTGTAATATCTTAAAAAGTGTTAGTATATTAAAATTCAATAGTAGCATATAGTAAAAATATAACAAAGACTTTGTATTAATGAGTTTTAACAATTTCAGTAGAAATACTTTTTTCGCTTAGATAATGCTCATTTGTATACGTTTGGTTAATAATTAAATATATTACAAAAGTCTCCGTGTGACCCATACTTGTAAATATGATCATAGGAATTTGAATTGTGATAATCATTATGCAAATATTTATAGTACAAATTTTGAGTTTTGAGCAATTTCAAGTTCACTTTCGTTTAAACTGTTTTTATATTAATTCAATGGTTTTTAATTGTACACAAGTCATTGCTAATTCCAAATATAGCAACAAAACCAAATCGTTGCTATTTTTAGTTCACCATCAAATTTCAATTGTTGTTAAACTATCAACAACTTTTCATTTAGTATCCAAATCATTAGTAGGGGTGTAATCGATCGAACTCGACTCGCAATCTAAAACTCGAGCTCGAAACTCGACTCGAGCTCGACCAAGCTTTACATTTTAGGCTCGAGCTCGACTCGAACTTTTTTTAAATTAATTAATGGGCTTCAATTTTCACATAATACTCCATATGTTCTGGTAAAATATAGTAGCAGAAATAGATTTTATGTCCCTAGAAAACATTACTGAAAGTACAAGATACAATTTAAGTGAAAAAAATTGAAACACAACATTAAGTCATGAAGAAGAGCCTAAAATACATATTCCAAGCATAATATTTGTTTAAATCTTCTCGTCTTTAAAAGGAAAGCAACACCAGCAAACAACCCAACAAACACCTGTAAAACATGAAATAAAATAAAATTGAATAACCACTTATACATCAAATTCAAACCTTGAGCAACTATTCACATAATAAAGGTATGGTAGAATCAACAAAAGCTTTTCATACAACAAAGCAGATTCATAAAAAGGAATACATTATAAGGAATAGAAATCAGATTCAGAGATACATTTCTTCCATTATCAAGTCAATGAAAGCAAACTCGTATAATTTATTTTTTCTAAAATGTACAGATCACAACAAAACTATGGTTGCTGATATTAATTAGGTGTGAAATGGATCATCATCTATGCTGTAAATGAATCTTTATGTGATGTCAAGTTGGTTAAAGTTCCACCAACCCCATCCAAGTTCTAATTGCTGGCTTATAACTTGTTAACAAATTCAGTATTAATCGGATAGCTAAAAAACAATGCAACAGCAAGCAAATAATGGTAATGAACAATGACAAGTAGTATATGATCAATCTTGCTCAATACCTTGTGGTTTTGGTTTCAGAATGGAACCCGCACAATCAGATCACTAGTCACCAGTCTCTACCATTGTAGTCCTGATTCAGAGTTAGCTAAAACCTATCAGATCAATACGATATATGAGCTCGTATATAGATCTATTTGTTCTTTACAACTGATCACAAATTGACAATTATACAGTATCATAGATAAAGTTAATTACATTTCAAGTATCACGTAGCGGATAATTATATGCAACAAATCATGATAATTAAAGACAGATTCAGACAACCAGATTACATGTTTGTTGATTACTTGTTTGTAAAAGACAGATTCATAGAACCAGCTTACCTGTTTGTAAAAAGACAGATTCATACTAACACTGACTCAAACTAACACTATAATAATTTACAAACAAGTAAACAACTAAGATCTAAATGCAGTTAAAAGCAATACACCAGTCAGTTACAAAACTGTCAAGATACAATAGTTAATTGAACAAATTTACTCCTATAACAGATTACAAAAAACTTTTATAGATCGAGAGTCACAACTAATTAAATAGAAGCAGCCAAATAAAATAGTAGAAGGAAAATGGATTACCTCTAAATCATAGTGAACGAAGGGCAAATGAGTGACAAACAAGTAAACAACTAAAAACACAGTGAATGAAGGGCAAATGAATTACCTCAAATCGTAGTCCACTAGTCGAGGGGAAAAATGCCAACGAAGGTGGAATGGTGGAAGAAGAAGCCAACTAAAATAGTAGAAGGAAACTGGAGTTAACTTTTAGCTCGTATTCAAAAATCGAATGGTGAAAGAACAATTGTGGTCGCAAAATGGAATCAACGAAAACGAAACAGATTATCTTAAATCGCCGGAGAAGATGTGATTGGCGGTGGAGAGCTGAATCGGAAGAACAACTTCGCCGTGAAAGAGCCGTGGAACAGCGATCGCCGGTGGAATGTGGCTGGATGCGACGTGAGTGACTCGCCGTAGAAGGAGGAACCGTGGAAGGAGGCTGGACTGTGGACTCTGGAGGCTGATGGAGAGTTACAACATTTGGCATATAAATCATTTTAATAAGTTGAAAAATCTCTCTAAACATAGCATAAACACTCAAATCCAATCCTTAATAGATTAACAACCAGAAGTGATAATCATTACGAAAGCCAACATGCATGCTTTTTTGATTTTTCATGACTTGGCCTTTACAAAGATCTTCATCATGAGTTATAGGATGATACATATTTTTCATCTTAAGCCGAACTGCAAGGTGAACACTCCTAGCAGATGTGGGTAAGTACGTTTCAAGAAAAGTGGATCGGGTGTGTTTAACTACTATATTCACTTTAATTATTATGTGCCAGTTTAGTAAAAGGAATTAGGAATGGAGAATGGGAGAATCAAGAAACAGAAAATAAAAGAGACATATATACATATATGTATGGTACGGTGTTTGTGTTTGTAGTAGGATTTATCTAGCTAAGTACAAAAGTAAGGTGAATATGGCAACCACATTGTGAAAATTCCATCCAGGTGAGGCCAGGATGTGGGGTCAGAATATGGACACACTATCAGCTAACAGTTTTGGATCAATTGAAACTGGATTAGTACATGAAACCTTAAGGAAAAAAAAAAGAAAATGAACTGGATTAGTACTTGTCTCCCTAGCTATATACCCCTAGCCCTTCTTCTTTTTTTGCAAACTGCAAAATAAAAACATGATCTAGAGACTAATTAAAGGCTAAGATTTCTAGATGGCAATGGAATTGAAAGGCAATCTTGGAGGTTTAAGCTAGGATTAATGAATGCTAGTAATTATTTTAAGAAAGATAAGTTGTTTTTGTTTAGAGACCGGCCGAGTTTTAAATATAGAGAAGAGATTAATAATTGAAGCCGAGAAACCTATGTAGAATGTGTTGATTAAACTTTAAAGGTACGTAGGATGGGGACTCATGATTCCAGCTTTTAGCGAACATGATTCTGGTGATATTTAAGCTTATCTTCCATCATCTCTGTACCTGACTCAATTACTAGGTTGCTTTCATGTTTTTTAGTTTTCCCTGGATATTTCTTTAAACTGTCCTGCCCCCTTTACTATTCATCATGTACAAACAGGTGGACCATTTTATCTCATATAACAAAATGGAGAAAAGATGATTTCACATAAATGTCAACTACATCAACAGGAAAGTCTTTCATTGTTTTTCTTGCATATGAACTTTGCTATATCAATTTAGCACTATCATTGTATCTGATATAACAAAATGGGGAAAACATGATTACACACACTATCATGGTCAGAACAAATAGAGACGAAAGCATGAGATATTGAGATACGAGACAAAAATATCACAGGGAAATTGACACTGACCATATTCACTGCTGAAACTCAACTGATAGTCCAGTATTACTACTACCAGATCGCTTTCTATTGGTTTCATCATCTTTTTCATATTGGTTTCATAAGAATAACCAACATTCAAACTTCACATGTAGAGAGAACAACAACCCAATGTGGTTACATACGAGGGGTATTAAACTAGTGGATTTAGATTTCTAAACGGATCGATATCTTAATTAGCGATAGCATCATCGAATGGAATTGAAACAACAGCAGAAGGGTTGAGACATAAATATCGTAGGGAAGTCGACACTGACCTTAATCGCTGCTGAGAACTTCACCGTTCGTCCCGTATTTCTGCTACCAGAGTTCGATCTGCTTCTGTCGCCCCTTCCCGGTCATCGTCGCCCACTATCCTTTGGTGTTTGAATCGCAGGGAGGGAATGGTAAAATCGTTTAGGTGGGAAACGAATTAAGGGAGGGAAATTGGGGAAAATAATTGGGGAATTGACGGTGAACTTTGAGATAATTGGGGAATTAGGGAAAATCTTAAATTATAGTTTTTACTCATTAACTAGTTTATTGACCCGTACATGTACGGGTATTTCGAAAGTGTCAAATTATAATAAAAATAATGCAGTAAATGACATATCACCTTTGTGATGAGAATATACTAATTTCGTAAAAGTGTCATATTACAATAAAATTTATACCAAAATGTAGATAAAAATGAGACGGCCGTAAATATATAATTATTTTTTCTATAAACAAAATATATATCACAAGTTACTAAATATAATTTATAAACAACTTATAACTAATTACATTAGTATACAATTTCTATAAAACCCCCCCTCACATTTTCTTAAAACCCTCTCATATCTTTTATAAAACCACCTCACAATTTTCAACTAACCCCCTCTCAATAGATTTAAAATTGAATTCAAATTTCTCCTATCCACACCGTGATGTTTAAAAAAAGTATAAATTTGATGGTATGAAATTATAAAAGATATAGTAAAAAAGTGTTTCAGAAATCTTTTGAGATATTAAAATTTCCAGATAAAAATAATAAAATATCTTACATATGTCAGAATTAAAAAAAAAACAATAACAAATTTTTTTTGAAGTACTACTATTAATGGATAACAAAAAATTAAGAACTAATTTTTAAAAAGTGTCATATTACAATAAAATTTATACCAAAACGTAGATAAAAATGAGACGATCATAAATATATAATTATTTTTTCTCTAAACAAAATGTATCACAAGTTACTAAACATAATGTATAAACACCGTATAATTAATTATATTAATATACAATTTTTATAAAACTCCCTCACATTTTCTTATAAACCCCTCACATGTTTTATAAAACCCCCTCATAATTTTCATTCAGACCCCTCCCAATTGATGTAGATTTGGAATTCGATGGTCTAAAATTGTTTTTGAAATTGAAGGTTGTGATTGGTTAATTAATACTCAATTTATAGTTATTTTTGAAAAATTTGCATGTCTTTTATATATATATAGATAGATAGATTAATATGTAGAATACACATTATTAATAGAAAAAATTAATTTTGAAATTCTCAATTATAGAGAATTTACAAACTTTAAATAAAATAAATACTATAAAAAGAATTTTTTAATATAAAAAATAAGTATAGAAGCGTAATATCTATCAACTATCATTGAAAGCTTTAAATAAAATCAATAGGTTATAATTAAAATTCAACAAATAAAAGATATAAAAAGAATTCTTTTATGATACCTACAAACTTTAAATAAATCAATGAAATATATGTACTATTTAAGGTTAAAATGATTTATATACACTCGAAATCCGAGTATGATGGTTCAAAAAGACATCATAATCATTAGGTCTTGATGATGCTTGATTGTTCATGATGAATTATGATGTGTATGTGTGCGTTGTATAGCATAATATCATACCGGGATTTAACTACGTCCTATTCACCAGAATGAGTTTTGATCAGACTACAAGTGTTGTATTAGCTCTCTATGTTTCATGACGTGAATTCATATAATACAAGTGTAACAATATGTATTAGTGTGTATAAACACGATCACCCCAAACGAGGGAGTAACACCTTAAATAATAAACCGATGTCGCACATTGCACCCAAGTCGCACCCAACCACCCAGGTCGCCCTAAGTCACCTAGGTTGCACACCCTAAGTCTTACCCAAGCCAAGTCGCATGTCATGTAAGTCGTATTAGAGCCAAGTCACACACACACACATAGGCCAAGTCGGATATGTACATATATATCAAGTCACACATGTACACTAGGTCGGATCACATACATAGGTTGCACCTAGTGCCTAAGTAGAATAACCTATATAAGTCGCACTGCCCACTTGGTCACACAAACACTAAGCCGGGACTAGATCATCTTGGTCGGACATACACACACACACCCATAGTCGAACTTGGATTCTTGAAATTTACCAAAACACACCCAATCCAGCTAATTTTAGTTTCTATAGATTTTTAACAACATATAAACACATCCTTCCAAATTAATTAGATTAACATTGTGATTTAGTGGGCCATTCGTCCAATGGCCCACTTTTGTTCTTAGTTAAGTTCTTACGTAAAAACAGACCCAATCGATTAGTGAGTAGCTTAAAATCCAACCAATGTTACGGTTTAAGGATGTAAGTGGTGCTGAATGTGTGCAAACTACTCCATTCTTTTGATTTAAAACTTAAAATAAAACCCCTTGTTTGTGTGTTCTTGCCCTTGGCTCAAAGCAACAAGAACACGAGATTAACTCTCTCCAAAAACCCTTCAAACTCTGTTTTTCACACTGAATTTCTACACGAGTTTAGCTACAACGAGTTAAAGCTCATACTATTGAGAGATTAGCTCACAGAAAAGTAAAAAAACGGATCTAAGATAAAAAATAAAGTTTAAATTTGATTTGAAACCCGCACAACGGGTACCCGCTCGATTTGACATTCTAGAAATGGGCATAAAAGAAAGGCTTCAACCAGAACTTCTTGAAGATGGTAAGCATGTTTACTTTCAAAAAGCATGTTTTTCTATGTCATCTAAAGAGAAAGACATTTTTTGCCGTGCTTTAAAGGAAGTAAAATTACCTTATGGGTGTGCATCAGATGTTACACGTTGTGTGCGTCCTGCTGAAAGGAAAGTTTCAGGCTACAAGAGTCATGATGCTCATATCTTTTTGCACTACTTGCTTCAAGTTGCAGTGAGAAAGTCATTACCTAAGCATGTTTCAATCCCTTTGATAAGGTTAGGTGTCTTCTTTCGAAATTTGTGTAGGAAGGTAATAAAGCCCCAAGACCTTGATCAATTACAATTAGAAATAGGAGAAACATTATGTGAACTTGAAAAAATATTCTTTCCAGCCTTTTTTGACATAATGGTGCACTTACCTATTCATTTAGTAAATGAAGTAAGGCTTGGTGGACCTGTGCACTATAGATGGATGTTCCCAATGGAAAGATTCTTGTGTAAGTTAAAGTCATATGTGCGGAACAAGAGTCGACCTGAGGGGTCAATAGCAGAAGGTTATATGATTGAAGAACGTTTAACTTTTTGCCCACGTTATACGAATGAAGTAAAAACAAGACCTACTAAGGGTGTAGAAGTTTTTGATGTTTTGACTACTACAAATGAATCTACTGGAGTAGTATTTGTAAATCTTGGCCATCCTTTGGGAGGTAAAAGACGAAGAAAGGGCAAGCTTTTTACTTTAAATGGTGTTTTAAGTGAACAAGCACATCGTTATGCCTTATTTAATTCTGATTCTCAAGAGGTTGATGAGTATATAAAGTAAGTTGTTCATGATATCCTTTGTATTTTTTGTTATTGTATAATATATTTATTTTAACGAACTATTGACTAATCCATTTTTTTAATGCTATCCAAATGATGTTTGAATAATGCAGTGAAAACCAAGTTTATATCGACAGTCTACCGTGAAAAAGTAGATGGGTACGAGCACAAAACCATAGTCATGAGTTTGCTAAATGGTTAAAAGACAAGGCAATTTATAGTAATGTTCTGGATAATATTTTTTGGTTAGCGAAGGGACCTTGTCCAACTTCAAGGAAATACCATGGTTATTATGTCAAGGGGTATAGGTTTTATACCAAATCACGTGATGCTAGGTGCAAGACTCAAAATAGCGGTGTTTCACTAACAGCTTTAACTCCTAGTTTTGCAAGCTCTAGGGATAAAAATCCAGTCGTTGGGAATGTTGACTACTATGGTAGAATTTTAGAAATAATTGAACTAGATTATTGGTCAAAGTTCAAAGTTGTTTTGTTTCGTTGCGAGTGGTACCAAGTTGAGAAAGATGATTTAGGTTTAACTTGTGTCAATTTGAACAAATTATGTTGTTCAGATGATCCTTTTGTGATACCTTCCCAAGTGCATCAAGTGTTCTATTTGCCAGACCCTATAGAATATGGTTTGCATTATGTTGTAAATAGTGTTCCTAGGGATCTGTATGATATTGAGGAAGAAAGTGGTGAAAATATTGGTGATTCCTATTGGTGCGAGACTAATGAAGGTGAGGAAAGTTCTTTGGCTCAAGTTGGTGAACATGATTTTCAGTTACTAAGAAAAGATATACCCCCTCACATGATCAACGCAAATACAAGTTTAGCTGACGTGGAGGAAGTTAACAATGACAATGATGACTCTGACAATGATGATACGTTATGGGATTGGATGAGAGCCGATGAAGATGATCCTCATGATTAAGTTATGTGGTTGTAGATGGATACAAACATCTTTAATTCATTTTTTTATTATCGCTAATATAAAATTTAATTATTCCAATGCAATGACTTTATAGCTAATTGACTGTTTTTAACGTGCTTGTAAATGAACTATAGTCTCTTTTAACATTTGTTATTGTTACTTGAATTTGTTTTTTGTTAACCTCTTACTATAACAATTTACTGATTCGACATTGAACATGTATAATATGGGAAATAAAAGCAAAGTAGATCAAGTTGCTCAGAGACATATCAATGATTATGAGAGGAGTAAAATGATGAGGGTTAAGAAAACCAACAAAGACTACGAGAGTTGGGGGTTAAAAATATTGCCTAATCTTTGACAAGTTTGGTTGAAGGTAAAAAACAAAAGAAGAGGAAAGAGAGACCAACAGTTACTAATGATAGAGATGAAGAGTATATCCCTGAATTAGACGATGATCATGAAGGAGATTACCAACAACAAGTTGTTGTTAATATTGGTGTTCACAAAAAGGTATATAGATTAGCAAATTCCATTGTATTATTGTATTATAAAATTTTACTAATTAAGTCTAACTTGTTTCAGCAACATAATCCAAAATATATTGCACCAATGTCCATGCATAAATTTGCTAATCTAGCAAAGCAAAGAGTGACTACTTGAGATGTTTTCGGTATGTCACCATTTAAAGAACGCTCCAAACAAAATAGGTTGTTTGTTGATTCAAATGGAACTAAACAAAATAAACCGCAAGCAAATGTTACCATGGGTGAACTACTTTTAAATAAGAAAGTAGCAGAAAAGAAAACAGGGATGAAAAACCCCGTTAGGGGAGTCTAATTCTACCACAAGGAGAGCAACAAAAAAATCATTTCTTTTAGTGGATGAGGATGACGTGAGATCTCAAGGTACACATGACCCGTTCTCAAAATTTTTATGTTAAATTATTTGATATTGTTAATTCTAGACTTATTGTTTATACTTACTATCCTATAATATAGACATTGATGAACTTGGTGTATGTCATGATGTTGCTCAAGATGATGACAATAACACACAACATGTGATATTTGAAAATAGTGGAAACCAAGAACAACATGAGATGAGCTCTCAAGGTAATCTAATACATATGTTTACTTCTTTAAATATAGCTGGCATCGATACAATATCGTCCTCTTTTTGGTATTTGATTTCTTCTTCCAATCGAAGATATTTATTGATGTAAGTCTTAGTAATTCTGTTTTTGAGGATTCTTAACATCAGATGAGATAATTATGTATCAAAACGACGTAGTTTTAAGGGTTTCGTGTCTAAGCTTATATGTGAGACAACATCATATTCACTTTTCCCTATATATAATACTCACATTTATTGACGTAAGTCTTGGTAATTCTGTTTTTGAGGATTCTTAACATCAAATGAGATAATTATGTATCAAAACTACGTAGTTTTAAGGGTTTCTTGTCTAAGCTTAGATGCGAGACAAACATCATATTCACTTTTCCCTATATATATATATATATATATATATATATATATATATATATATATATATATATATATATATATATATATATATATATATATATATATATATATATATATATATATATATAGTTAAGATACTCACATTTAGTTCCATCTTGTAGATAATCATCTTCTAACGATACCCTTTTATCTAGTGTAACGTATTAGCATAACTTGAATACACACACACACACACACACACACACACACACACACATATATATATATATATATATATATATATATATATATATATATACACATCAAATCAGAACAAGCTGTTGCTGTATTCTGTTTTCTGTTTTCTTTTTACCAGAAACCACCATAGAGTTCCATGGTGTGTGTGTGTGTGTTCATGCGTATGTATGTGTGATGTTGTCTACGTATGTATTTGTATGTGTAATGGGCTGTATAAAACAATTAAGAAGGGGTAATTCAATGGGCTGAGCTGTTGGATAAAAAAAACCCAAGGGCTGGATTTATATATCACTCCAAATTGAGTCACTAAATGAAAATCTTTTTTAGAGTAACAACTAAGTCCGACCACAAAAGTGGAGTGTGATTATAATTTTTTATGATTTTATTTGTACATACACAAGATGATGGTGCTGAAGATGATGAAAGCGATGATAATGAAAGTGAAGACATGTTTGAGAATTGTAAAGAGGGGATGGAAATGTATGATAGTGAGGAATATGTAGAAAATAAGGAGGATGAACTTGCTGAAGATGAACTTCAAGATTTATATATTGAAAACACAGGTTACTACCAACATGTTACTTTCTTTGTTGTTTAAAATGCATGTATACTAATCCTATTATATGATTGAATGCTAGCTCCTTCTGCTACAAAGAAAAGAGGGCCATCAATGATGCATGGCGTACATGTACGAGAACAAAAATATCGTGAGGTCATTATATGTAACAAATACGGACAACCTATTGGACCCGTCACACAGGAGAAAGACATAGTAGGGGAATTCTCTCGGTTTTTAGGTACAATAGCTCGTACATACAGTTACGCACCTTTAAACTGTACTTCATGGCACAAGGTTCCACAAAAGGATAAGATGTGGGAGTATGTTTTGGTAAGTTTTTAATATGATTTGTACTACTAGTTATATCTTTATTCTTTTTAGTAACATTCGTATATGTAAAGGAAAAATACATTGTGCCTGAGGATGCTAAATCGTGGGTGCTAAAGTCAATTGGAGTTGCTTGGAGGGGATATAAATGTCGGTTGAAGAAAAAGCACTATAGTCAATTTAAGGATAACAACACTAGATGGAAGAACAGACCTAAATGCGTTCCAGATGAAGATTTCTTAGAATTACTACAACTATGGAGTAGAAAAGAAGTGATGGTAAATTCTTAAAAAACTCATAGTTATTATTAAAAAAAATTTGATTAGTAATAAGTCTATCGATTTACTTGGTTATAATAAATATATTTTCCTTATAAGAGCCGTTGTTCGCGGGCACGGGATGCACGCATGTCTAAAAAAAACACGCACACTGCTAGTCCAAAAAGTTTTGCAAGAATTCGTGAGGAAATGGTAACTCAACTTTTGTTTTTGTTTTTTTCTTTTTTATATCGTTCCATATATAGATACAATATTACTAATAATATTTACTTTTGTTTTGATATAGATAAACGAGGACCCAAACAAGGAGCCACCAAGCTTAACCCAAATGTTTGAGCGCACTCGTAAAAGGAAAGAAGGGAACGTATATGTTGATACATATGATGACACTGCAAAAAAAATTGTAAGATATTATTTTATATTCATTATTCCTCTTGTAACTTTACCATTACGTCAACTTTTTATTTATATTCATGAAGGAACAAATGAAAAGCTTCAATCCTCCCGACGGTGAAAGTGCACCGGTAGATCCTTTTCTGGCTGTAATGAATAAGGAGTATGATGGACACCGAAGACTTTATGGTAGAGGTGTTACTAATAAATTGATGAAAAAGGTGACATGTGGTGAGGAATCGTACATGGTTCCGGGAGTGCTTATGAAATCATTAAAATCAAGTGTAGAGGAGGAACAAAAGAAATTGGTTGATATGCGACGAGAGCTGAAGAAGAGCATGAAAGGAAGAAAGCCGAGTTAGAAGGGGAGCATAAAAGAAATAAGGCCGAGGTAGAAGCAATGAGACAAGAACTTAACAATGAGCGAGAAAAAATAGTTGAAGATGCGGTACAAAAGCTTATTGCAAAACTACCCTCTAAGATTGCTCGAAAGTTATTATCTTGAATTATCATCTATATTTGGTACAAGCTATGCTTTATCACAAGAATTATCTACTTATTTACATCCATAAAAACTATATACTAACAATTTTCTTTTATCCTTTTTATGTAGGATATGTTCTCTACAAAAGCAATTCAAGATTTCCAACTTCTATAAAATGTAATAGATATGAATATCATTTCGATCAACTAACAACTTAATGTGTTAAGTACACTCTTTATTGTAGTTCTTTTAGCAATAGATGAATTCTATGGTACAATGGAATTTTATATATTATATGCTTCTTGTTAATGGTTGACATATATTTAGAAATTCTTTATAGTTTTTGAGTAAAACATGATGGTTGTGTATTATACAAAAACATATATCGCATTCATGTTGTTTCAAATAGTAGTAATATCAAGTAATATAAAATGTTGCATTTACACCCACTTTATTTTTGAAAAAAAGTGTTGCTCTTACTAAGAAAAATGTTGCTTTTAGTAATTTAAATTACATAAAATGTTGTATTAGATGATAGAAAGTGTTGCATATTTGTAGTAAAAAATTAAAAACCACCAAAAAGTGTTGCATTTGCCAATAAAAAGTGTTGTGGTATTTAATTGAAAGTAAATAAAAAAGTGTTGCACAAGATGTAAAAAGTGTTGCATCTTAAAAGTGTCACAATTTCTAAAAGATAAGCAACATTTTTAAAAAGTGTTGCATATTATAATAAAAGTGTTGCTTTAGACCTAAGGCAATGCGACCTAAAACAGCATTTGATAAAGTGTCGCACTAGCCATAATGCAACATTTTTTATGGCTAATGTGACACTTTATCAATGTTGCCTTAGGTTCATTTTGTAGTAGTGAAAAGAGGGCCATCAATGATGCATGGCGTACATGTACGAGAACAAAAATATCGTGAGGTCATTATATGTAACAAATACGGACAACCTATTGGACCCGTCACACAGGAGAAAGACATAGTAGGGGAATTCTCTCGGTTTTTAGGTACAATAGCTCGTACATACAGTTACGCACCTTTAAACTGTATTTCATGGCACAAGGTTCCACAAAAGGATAAGATGTGGAAGTATGTTTTGGTAAGTTTTTAATATGATTTGTACTACTAGTTATATTTTTATTCTTTTTAGTAACATTCGTATATGTAAAGGAAAAATACATTGTGCCTGAGGATGCTAAATCGTGAGTGCTAAAGTCAATTGGAGCTGCTTGGAGGGGATATAACTGTCGGTTGAAGAAAAAGCACTATAGTCAATTTAAGGATAACAACATTAGATGGAAGAACAGACCTAAATGCGTTCCAGATGAAGATTTCTTAGAATTACTACAACTATGGAGTAGAAAAGAAGTGATGGTAAATTCTTAAACTACTCATAGTTATTATTAAATAAAATTGATTAGTAATAAGTCTATCGATTTACTTGGTTATAATAAATATATTTGTTACATATAATGACCTCACGATATTTTTGTTCTCGTACATGTACGCCATGCATCATTGATGGCCCTCTTTTCACTACTACAAAATGAACCTAAGGCAACATTGATTAGTTTAAGAATTTGGGCCTTTTGTACAAGATGTTCTCGTACAGATACGTTTGTGGGCTAGATGTATCTGTGATTTGGGCCTGTGGAGTCTTATTGATTATGGGCCATCAATGATTTGGGCCTGTGGAGTCTTATTGATTATGGGTCGTATACATATGTTATTAAGAAGTTTGTGTGTGTATAGGGAGCAGTTCAAACGAGAACTGTTTTTCATACGGGAACCGCAAGAAACATTTTTAGTCAGTCATTTAATTTCCTATCTTTTTATTTATGTTAAAGAGGAAAGGGTAGTATAGACATTTTTACATCACCCTCACTTTTTTAAAACTAATATATATCAAACGAATAGGTGTTAAATTATGAAAAATATGCTAAAGTAACAAGAAAATTATGCTCTTTAATTTGAGACCGATTTTGCTGTATTTTTGGGAAAAAAAATTCGCGTTTGCTAGGTTTTTTTTCAGTATAGTTCGACATATGCATATGTGCATATCTACATTTGTGCTGATAAAACTAGGTGAATCTGTGCATATGCACATGTGCACATGTCGAGCTGTATAAAAAAAAACACAACAAACACAAAAAAATCAAAAAAAATATAGCAAGATCAGTCTCAAATTAAAGTGCATTATTTTCTCGTTAATTTGGTATAATTTTTGTAATTTAACATATTTCTGTTTGATGTATATATTAGTTTAATACATGTGGGGGGTAATGTAAAAATGTTCAAATTACCCTTAATTAATTAAGGATAAGTTTGATTAGTGTAATGTTATGCATTAACAACTCTTTAATCTGGACCTCCATCTCTTTTATCAATGACTATAATTAGTTCTCGCTTAAGTTAATGAGAATGGGAGACTCAATCTAAGCCGTCCAATTTCCCTCCTTTAATGTCATTGCCTACTCATGAATTCCTCACATGCACTCTGTCACACTCTATCCCCTCACGCTCTCCATTCATGAATTCCACTTACAAAATGAACGGCTGAGATTGAGTCTCCTATTCTCATTTAATTTATCATTTTCATTTGAACCTTCCCATATATATATATATATATATATATATATATATATATATATATATATATATATATATATATATATATATAGGGGAAGGTTCATGCGAGAACCGTTGTTAGTGCGAGAACCGCGAGAACCAATCTAAGCCGTTCCTTGGATATGGGAAGTATCATGGATGGAGAGCGTGGAGGGATAGGGTGTGGCAGGGTGTATGTGAGGAATTCATGGGTGGGCAATGAAATTGAAGGAGGGGGAATTGGACGGCTTAGATTGGTTCTCGCGGTTCTCGCGCTTACAACGGTTCTCGCATGAACTTTTGTCTCTATATATATATATATATGTGTGTGTGTGTGTGTTTACAATGATTTTTATATTGTTATAACAATTTAGGAAACATGGGTTATCATTTTATGTAATTTTAATGCTACACAACAATGCTTATCCATCTTAAATACACACATAACACGTTAAACTGTTAAAGGATGATATAGTAACAGTCAAAGTTATACATGTTATAATAATAAATACGCGTTGAATTGAAGAAATTACAAAAAGTTAATAAGTATAATTAATAATTGATTAATGCAACGCATTTGGTCCAAAGCAACTCCTCTTCACAGGATCCCAAACCCATTGCACAAGGAACCTCCTTCCTTTAACACCATTTAAGTTATACCCATTTCCCATCTTATCCTTGAAAACTTGTCCCACAAACCCACCACCCGCACCCGACCCGTATATTCCTATACACAAATCCGCAATCTCATCTGGGGCACTTGGGTCATTTCCAGCATACCAAGCATTAACAAGAGGGTTGGTTGACACCTCTGCGAGCTCATGAGCAATCACACTAATCATTCCATCTGTTCCCGGATCCCCGTTTGGTGCACCCATGATGCCAGTTGGCGTGCCCGAGTACTTGGGTTGGGCAAATGGGTAGGCACACATACCGGGACACTGTGTCCCGCTATGACCTACCCAAGCATAGGGCAATGTGACTTCCACAACAGATGGAAATGTAAAGTAGTGGAATCCACAAACCGCCCTACAAAAATCTTGAACTTGAACATCTGGTGATGTCAACACAAGGTACAAACCGTTTTTATAGTTAAGAGGTAACGGTTTATACCTTGCTTTAAGAGAATTGTTGATCACGGATTGGATAGATAAACGAGTGAGGTGGTTTCCATGAGAGTATGCCCAGTCAGAAAACTCGCCCTCAACACTAATGGTTCCCGTTATGTTTGATCCGGTTTGATCAGTGTAGAGACGGAGTGTCTGCCACCAGTCGAAAATCGACGGATGAGGAGAGGATGAGGAGGAGAGGGAGTATAAGAAGTCCTTAATGGTTGATTGGTGATCTGGGTTCCAATGGCCATACCAAATGATGTAAAGGTTGATGGGAGATGTGAGTATTGGACCCATATGATATTGAACATCTAAGAGATTAGAAGAGCCCTCATGTTTCTTGGATTCTTCGTATTCATTACTTTGAGCATTTGAGATTGTTGCCACAAATGACAAGTATATGATTATCATATGCCAAGAACGAATCATGTTTGGCTTTTGTTTTCCTTGTTGTTTTGGTAATGCTATGCTTGACCATAAAGCTGCTATATATACAGGGACATATCTCTCTCTCTCTCTCTCTCTATATATATATATATATATATATATATATATATATATATGAGAGAGAGAGAGAGAGAGAGATCAGTTGGAAAATAGTAGTTGGATACTGAAAATGACAAGTACTTATATTTGTTTACGTTTTGTTTTGTGTCTTGTGACTAGAGAATATAACAAAACAGCTAATCTGTTCCATTTCAGGTTAATACGTCCATATAAGACGTTTAGATATTAATTGTATTTCCTTTTGTGAAATCAGATCTCTTTTTTAACAGCATAATTAACATATATATACACTTTAATCATATTCTTAAACCTATTTTTTATATTTATTATGAGACTTAAACCACAATTATAAAGATCATCTAACACGTTTCATACTGCTAAACGATACATGCTTAATTAATGTTCTCAATCTCACATTGTTATAATTAAGTAAATGATAGTATCGATTTTGAAAGTCAAACAATCGATATTGCCCATATTACTATTAGTTAGTTTAACCTAAAAATCGATATTTCCAACGTCAACACATCTAATGTCGAAGACAAAACGCATCAAAAGCAGCTCATGCTAACATGACCATTTGAAGGAAGCCATGTTTCAAGCGATGCTCATGGTAAAAAAGCAAATTAAGAAAAAAATAATGTTATGACAGTAGACTAATTAAGGACAAATTTCTTAAAAATACAATAAACTTTGTCTTATTTGTCATTGTATATAACCAACTTTAAAATTTTAAAATAATATAATTAAATTTCAAAATTCTCTCATTATATGTAATGGTAACTAAGACAAAGTTTATTGTGTTTTAATTCAATTTTCTTTTAATTAATCATGTAGTTTAATATATTATTTAATTTAATTGATTTTTTTAGTGAAATATTTTAATTTTTATTAGTTTATTAATGAAATATTTTGAATTATTATTCTTATCCTTATGTTAATATTTTTTTCTATTGGTAGGTTAATTTCTTTTGTTTTGGAATAATGAAAATTTAATAAGATGGAGTGAGCTGAAAAGTAGTAGGATGTGTTAGAGATGAAATAAGAGAAATAATATGAGACGGATATAATATAAAATGTTTTATATATTACTACTTTGTATTTATATTTATCCATTAATTTATAAGATCAATGTAAATGTAAAGATTAAGAAAAATATAAAAAGTTAATAAATTTTACATATTATTATACGAATATGAGAATTCAGCAAAAAAGAAATCTAATTTTCTTATAATAAATGAGATGTAGTATAAAGGACCTCTTATTCATCATCATCCTCTAACAAGAAGAGGCTTGTCACCGAAACCCAATATAAATTCCAAAAGTTGGAAATAGTTGGTCCTTGATTGAAGGGAGAATCAATTAAAAGGTAGTCAAAACATGGCAATCATTATTTACTTATAATTTATATTAATTTTGTTTGCATATGTCGTCTACATTTTGCCATACTATAACTAATTCCTGAATTTTAACAGGATTATACACCAAAAAATTATATTTCTTTTTAATTTATCGTGCTACATATCTACTAATTGACATTTATAAGTATTTATTTCTTTTCACATTTCGTGAATTATAATATTTGTTCTTACCAAGTAAGTATAAAAGTAAGGTTATGTCTAGTAATGGGCTTATGACACTACAAGAAAAAACAGTTTTTGCGACATAAGCTTTTTGCGGCGACATATGTCGCCGCTAATACCCCGCTAAACAACAAAAATTGGGCCCACAACCATCTGAAAAGCAGTTGTCGCCACCAAAGACTTTTAGCGGCGACATACGTCGCCGCTAAAGGCTATTCCCACCAATTTTTTCCCCCGAAAACCATGGCGGGATATTTTCGCACCTAAAACATTGGACGTCGCCGCAAATAGTTATATGTCGCCGCAAAAGGTGTCGCCGCAAAAGGTATTTTATATTTTCTTTATTTACTAAAAAATATTTTATTATTTCTTTATTTATTTAATTTCTCTTGTCGCCGCAAAAAACTGTTGTCGCCGCAAAAGGTATTACGAGATATAGGGTTCTTTTTTGCTTTTCTTTTCATTTTACGCATACATACATACACACAGCCCTCTCTCGATCTCTCTCGCCTCCGCCGGCCGTCGCTCGCCTCCGCCTCCGCTCTCGCCGTCGCTCGACTCCGCCGGTGGCCTCGCTCTCGCTCTCGCTCTCGCTCATCGCCGGTCGCCGTCATCTCCGTCGCCGGCGAGTTGGTTTTCGAGGTAAACATCTCCATTTTCTTTGATCTAGGGTTGTAGAAGTTATAGATCTATAATTTATACTTTTTTTTTTGTTACAAGAAAAAACCACCCTAAAGCCGTCGACCACCCTGCCGCCGCCGCCGCCGCCGCCGGCTGTCGGATTCTTCATCCTTCCTCCTTGCCTCCGACGACCCATCCTCCTAATTAAGGTATTTTTTTTATTATATATTAATGTTATATATTAATGTTAATTAGTTTAGGTTATTATTTGTTTATGTTAGATTATTATATTTTTTTTGTTAGTAATTTAAGTTATTTAAGTGTGTGTTAGTGATAATAATTGATTAATTTAAGATTATTGTTAATTAGTGTTTGATTAAAATTATTTTATGATAATAGTTTTAGGCATTTAATTGTTAATTAGTGGTAATAATAATTTAATCTAAGGCTATTGTTAATTAATGTTAGATTAATTAGTGTTAGATAATATTGTTAATTAATGTTAGATTAATTAGTGTTAGATTAATTTACATTCATTATGTTAGATAATATTTTATGTTATAATTTTTTATTATTGTTAATTAGTATTAATGTTTAAGTATTGTTAGTATACTAATAATGTGTTAAATAATTGATTAATCTAGTTGTTAATTTAAATTCATTATGTTAGATTATATTTAGTGTTATAATTTTAGATTATTGTTAATTAGTGTAAATGTTTAAGTATTGTTAGTATACTAATAATGTGTTAAATAGTTTATATGATGATGATGTTATAGTTTATTTGATAATGTTTGATTATTATCTATTGTCAATAAAAATAGATTAGTGCTAATTACTTTTAATCTTTAATCATTGTTAGTACACTAATAATGTTAAAAATTAGATCAATGTTAGATTATTATTTATTGTTAATGATGTTAGCTTATTGTTATCAATTGTTAATCTTTAATTAGTGTTAATATTCAATGTTAGTGTTAATCTTTAATCTTAGTGTTAATCTTTAAATTAGTAAAGGTGTAGATATAAAATTAGATCACATACTTCAGACGAAAGTAGATTGGTTTGTACTCAACAATAGTCCCGAGATCGACACATACAAGACGTAAGTGTTTCTTTCGGTTTGTATTTTCATAAGTTCTATTTTCAATAATTCTACTAATATTAAGAACATTTATAGTCAATTTGCTGCTGACATGCCGATCGGAAGTAATTTACAAACAAAGTTTCCTCGTTGGTTTAAGAGCAAGGTAAGCTCATTGTATATTACCTTGAATAAATAACAACTATTACTCAATCACATATAATTTTTTGTTTTTCATAGATCAATTCTGTACGAGCTGCGAATAAATCTCAATGTAGTGACGAGTTATTTGCTCTTGCAAACGGACCGTTGAGTGCAAACACCTACACCGCGTGCATTATAAATGGTGTGAGGTTTGTGGTTAATAGTCGAGATTTAGGCCGTACAACTCAAAATAGTGGTGTTTCAACAACCGGACCAGATGAAACAAAGTATTATGGTATGCTGGAAGAAATTCTGGAGCTAACATATATTAGTAATTACAGAGTTGTGTTGTTTCGATGTAAATGGTTTAAAACTAATAATCAACAACGTTGTGTCACTAAGAATAACATAACCAGTATTTCTACTCAGACTGAATGGTTTGTAGAAGACCAATACATTCTTGCAACCCAAGCACATCAAGTCTTTTACCTTGATGACCCGTCAAAAGGCCGTCAAAGAGGTGAATCAAGCCAAAATTATTGGAAGGTGGTTCATGAGGTAAATCATAGGAAGATCTGGGACCGGGATATCATTGCTTCCGACGACGGAGATGTTATACATGACAACAATTCATCAGATCTATCATTGTGTGCTGATTTGGATCATTTGACTTATACGAGTTTGAGTATAGGTCAACCAACAGAAGTTGAACATGTTCATTTACCAGAACATACTAATAATGCTGATGATAATGCTGATGACATTGATGACTATGATAATGAAGATTCCGATTCCGAAGACGAATGTGAACCACATCTTTGTAGTAGTGATGAATCTGATTGATCTAAAATTGTAATTGTTATTTGTAGAAACATACTACTTTGATTTATATAATTGTTATAATTTTTACCGGGTTGTTTGATTTATATAATTGTTATTTATAAACTAACATTAATACTTGTGGTTTGTTCGTATATTTGTATTTTTTTTTCAGATGGCTTGTGTTGCTCGTGGCCACGGTGGAGACTGTGGAGGTGATCCACCTAATCCTAATAGGCAACCACCTTCCGGTGGTTGTGGCGGTGATGGTATTATATAACATTGAAATGTTTTTTATAGGTTAATTTAATTACGTGTATTCTTAACTTGTTTGCTTGAAATCGTAGGTGGAAAAAAAGGGCGTGGAGTAGCCCGGAACGTTGAGCTGAGAAAGCTATGGAAGAAAAATGGCAAAAGGCCATTGCCAATTGACTTTGACGATGTAAGATTTAATAAAACGTGGAGAGCAATCGGGGACAATGCTGATTACTTTACCAGCTACCTGGGGACTTTAGTGAGGGATTCTATCCCATATTACTTCCCGTCATGGGAAAAAGTCCCCAAAGAACTTAAAGAACCGATCATTCCGTCTCTTCAGGTTCCACTTAAGTTTTTTTTATATATTGTATATTTGTAAAAATTGTACAATAAACTAACTTTATCTTATAATTTACAGACGTACTTTGACTTGCGGCCCCATATAGAAGATAATATAAGAGCTGGGTCGATTTCGACGGGAATCGACAAAATGGCTGGGGCAATGTATAGAGACCAAAAATTCAAGTTAAAAAAAAAATGGTTTGAGAAAAGAGGGGGGGTCTCGCAGGCACACCGACTGCGTCGAGATCCTCCTCCCAACATGGATCAAAGGGATTGGGATTTGTACGTCGACTATTATATTAGGGATAAAACCGTTCAACGCTCTATTGCGAACACGCAAGTTAGGGCGCAGCAAGTACATCAAAGCTTGCATGGTCGGAGATCATATTGTCAGTATCGCTTCGAGAACGTAAGTCTATTTATCTCTAATTCTTAATTTTGATTGATATAATGATTGACCCGACCCGTTTGTGTGATATATTAATCTTTATTAAGTATATAATGGTCGAGCCGTTTGATTGGTATAATGATTGACCCGACCCGTTTGTGTGATATATTAATCGTTATTAAGTATATAATGATTGATCCGTTTCATTTGTTTATAGCGTGACCCGGAAACACAACAACCCCCAATCTTGATCGATCAATATATGACAAACCATTCACGCAATGGTGTCTTTACATCCTCGGATGTTGAAGAAAATCATGTAAGTAATTATTTATACTTCATTAAAATTATTTATAAAATCTGATTTTATCTTATTTATACACAGCGCCGTATGGTTTTCATGAGAGACAATCAAGTCGGGAGTGAGAACCCTATGAGCGAAGAAGATATTTTGAGGGCGGTGTTGGGTGAACGTTGAGGACACGTTCGTGAGGGGATGTCCGGCAGCAGCTACAGTCTCAAAGCGAACAACTGCAGCAGCTACAGTCTCAATCTCAACGTACATCCGATCTCTATGATATATTACAGGCGGCAGGTATAAATACTAATATTTCCTCAAGATCCGGACGTCAACCAACCACCGACTTGGCTGATATTGAAGAGTCTAGTGATGAGGATTAGATTATATGTTTGTTAGGCGAGTACTTGTGATTGTTTAAATCGTATTGTTATACTTGTTATTACGATTAGATACTTGTTTGTTAAATCGTATTGTTATACTTGTTGAGTTCCGAACAACAGTTTTTCTGAATATTGCCCGGTTAAAAACGGGTGGAAAACGCAAAATGCAGCAAAAGCTGCTGGATTTAGTTTTGACTTTTTGCGGCGACATCTGTCGTCGCAAAAAGTGCAATTGTCGCCGCAAATAGCTCGCAAAAAAGAAATTATTTATTTAATATATAAAATTACATGTCGCCGCAAAACAATCAAATGTCGCCGCAAAAAGGTTTTATTTTAATTTATTTTTAAATTATATGTGTCGCCGCAAAAAAAACAAATGTCGCCGCAAAAAATCGTCCACGTGGCAGAAGGTGGTCCCGTTGAATGTCGTCGCAAAAATTAAAAATTGACGTCGCAAAAATTGGGACGAACTATTTGCGGCGTCCTTTTTGCGACGCCATGTCGCCGCAAATAGGTTGTAGCGACGCTATTTTGAGGTTTAGCGGCGACATTTGTCGCCGCAAATGGTCTTTTTTTTTGTAGTGTGATAGATTGTACGGGTTTGGAGTTATAGTTTTCATAATTTCAACCCTTAAGCTTTCATCTGTTGTTAAATTATTGAGAGGATAATCAAAAACATAATCCGTCATAATCTCTAAAATAAAAGCTTTTCATGGATCGAGCTTAAGATCATCTTTTAATCAGTCCCAGCTCCAGCTAGTTTTGCCAAATACATCCTAAATAAGAATATTTAGTATGAAGACATAAAATTTCGTATCCATTTTTATTTCTTATTTGGTATAGCAATGAATTCAAGAGAGGTTATAAAATGCTTGCAACTTAATAAGTATAAATGTTGGTAAATTGCCAAAATTTTATAATAATGTTTTTTTTATTTCCTTAATTATATGTACACTTTTCAAGTCAAATATGTATAAAGTTGGGATTTCAAAGAATGAAAAAGTTTTGGTGACCTGTTTTGCTTGTAAGAAAGCAAGTGATGATCTTTTCTTACTCGATTTGCCCTTTATTGCTTTTGCCTTTTTTTCCCCCATGGCTTTTTGTTTTTTTTCTTTTGACTAATTACTCGCATTAAGTTAAGTACTTGCATAGTTAATTTGTCTTAGAAATATAAGTTATTGATAATACTTGAGACTTGGCCCTGACAATTTGTGTCACATTTGTTCAAATGGATCATTTCATATTCGTGTCGACTTAATTTAGTTTTGTGTTTCGTTCAGTTTATTTCACTTAATTTCATGTCGTGTTTTACGTCGTCTTTTGGGAAATAAAATTCGGGTTTGAGTCGCGTTTTACGTCCAAGAATTATGGAGAAGGGCTACTTCCGACGATGAAAAGAAGAGAACAACAAAGAGGCGGAGGCTAGGGTTTCTTGTTTGAGTTGTTTTCTCTTTTTCTTATTCTATTTTCGCGTCTCAGTTTTAATTATTAACGACTTTTAGTATTCAATGTAAATTTTATTTATATTTTGTTTTATAATTATCAAGTTTTTATTTTATTATACATCTGTATGTATTTAAAGTTTGAAGTACCGTAAAAATCCAAATCTCCAATGCTTATTCTCTTACTTTTATTTGTTAGTCTTAAGTTTAATAAGGTTGTGTTGGTCCTCTATTATTAATTTATTATTAACTAAAATCAGGTAAAACATGTTTCCATACGCGAACCGCTACATAATTAAATATTTTAGAGACACCATGGTGTTTTAAAAGTGGTTTCACCTAAGAAATAGACTACACGCGTGATAGACAAGTATATATCACCTATTCGTTTATAGCATAGCTCTTTTGGTAAGACCGAGTATAAAACTTAGAGAACGGAGTCTCCTAATAATCAACCTACATTATATCGAGTCGACAACAAGGCAAAAAGCGGAAATAACCTAAAGAGCTACAACTAAACAGCAAAAAGCAAAAAAAGAAAGACAAAAGTCACACGGGCATGCATATGAAGAAATTTGAAGCAAGAAGGTACTCATTCAGATTAGATTGACCTAGTTAAATGTATTAATATATATAATAATGTGATGTGACTATGTTGACAATTAAGTACAGTGGATAATTAATATACACGTTTTAATTAGTAATTCATATCTATACACAACGAATTACACCAGACACATAAGCATAACCTCTTGATTCTTAAGGCTTTTAAACTAGAAAATAATACTAATGGGGTAGGGCCCCAAACCTGATGCTTCGGAACCTACCACCATCCAGAAGAGGAGTGAGTCCTGGAGCTGTAGGCAGTCCCTCAGGAGAGCCGAAGGCCCCAACCTCCTGGAGCTATAAGCAGTTCCAAAGACCCCACCCTCCTAAAGCTGTACGTTGCCAGGAGGAGCATCAACTCCTCCACTGTAGATAGGCGGATCCCATATTCCCAAGAAGCAGACTTGCCTTTCTAGTCGCATTTAAGGATAAGTACGTAAGGACTGACATCCAAGTACACTAGGCAGGCTTTTTAAGGATCCTTGTCTAGAAGATCCGCAGCAGGTACAATCATCACAAACAACCAATCCTTAACACTTAGATAGCCATCCAAGGGCTCAGGTATGACTTTCATCCATTATAAATAATGAACACGTTCACACCATAAAACACATGCATAAAACACATTCAAACACATATAATCCTCCACCCTTCTAACTTAAGCGTCGGAGAGGAATACGGGGATCAATCCCCGTCTTCCCTTAACGTTAGGTATTAGTTGTTTTTACATGATGCATCCCAAGCCAAGATTCAGTAAACGAAGCACTCACGCATTGGGCTATCCCGGAGAGAGTCGAATGCGCGATCAAATGGCGCCATCCGTGGGACCGATAGCTCTTTAACCTCACTTACACACTTTCTACATCATCCTACATTCAAAAAAACGATCCACAATAGCTAAATGGCCACACCTAACCAAACACCGTCCACTCAGAATACCACAGATATCCCCCTCCCCAATCTGGGTGCAAGCACCTCAAATCCCGTAACCGGCCAGAGCGGAAAGGGTCTACCCAACCCCCTCCATGTAAGACAATAGCGATCGCCACCGGCCCAACCGTTCAGCTCGCAGCGGGGTGGCTTGTGCTACCTCAATAACGAAGAATGGGAAGTGGCTACACCGAGTGGCCAAGCGACGCAATCGTCCCAACAGACAGAGGGGTCCCCGGTGATACCCATGAACCTGTTCAACACGCTAAACGTGTTAAAGTAACACTGTTGGGCTAACCATGCACACACAAGCTCAGTTACAAACCATGCTCCTGGCCCAAGCTCAGGAACAGGCTGCTTATTGGTATAACATAGCCATGCAAGGAAGAAACTGGGGAGGAGAGACGCGCGTGATGCAGTCTCAGCCCATAGGAACGTTCATGCAGCCCAGCAGCACTCCTTTCTCTCGACATATTGAAGAACACCAGATACCAGATAATGTTAAGATCCCTGCAATAGTGGGGACTTACGACGGCTCAGGAGACCCAGATGACCATATGAACCTGTTTCAAGGAGCCATGAAATTCTAGAAATGGGACACGGCTGTGGCGTGTCATGTTTTCCCTATGACATTAAAAGGAAGTGCACGGGAATGGTTCACCAGCCTACCATCAGGGAGTATGAAGAGCTTTGAGTACTTGCGAGAGAAATTCAGGAGTCATTTCAGACCACAAAAAGTCCATGCAGAATCTCATCGGAGAGCCCACCTAGTAAGGCAGGAAGTCAATGAAAACATGAGGGACTACATTCCGTGGTACAACAGGGAGAGGGCTAAAATACCCAATCTCCCGGAAAGCCAGGTGATATCGGGGTTCATTATGAGCATTAGGCCACCTCAGCTCATAGAGGATCTATCCACAAGAGTACCTCTTACCTTCCAGGAATGCATAGACAGGGCCTATGCATGGGTCTAGTGGAAAGAAACAGCCAATCAAGTCAGAGGACTTAATAAGAAGGAAGTGCCAAAGAACAAGTCATGAGGTGGGGAAAGCTCCAGCTCCAGAGGGAGTTTCAAAGACAGAACTCCCCGGAGATTTCAGGATACAAGGAGGGATATAACATATGATGGTAGAAACCTACTTATCTCCAGCTTGTCCAAAACTCCCAAAGAGATCTTGGCAACTGAAGGAGTGAGAACCGGGTTCAGGCCTCCTCCTCCCATGACCGACCCGCGTCGGCCAGCCGATTATATTGCAAATTCCATAAAGACAAGGGTCACGACACTGACAGCTGCAGGGAACTCAAGAAAGAGATAGAGCTGGCAGTAAAGGTAGGAAAGCTAGATCACCTGGTACAGACGATAAAGGATGGCAGAAAGGGAGATGGCAAGAAGGACCCCTCCTTGAGGAAACCAGTGGCTCCAGCGGAGGAAAGAGCTCTAGAAGGAAGGATCAACATGATCCAGGCTTTCGGTATGGAAGGGAGAAAAAGGAGGAGCCAGCACAACGTCCTACCCTCCTATCTCATGATACCTAACATAGATGAAGAAGATCTAGAGGAAGAACACGTGGTCACTAATATCAGGGTAGCAGACTACGAAATATCCAGATGAAGGAAGTTCTGTAGATATAATGTACGGTCATTGTTTTCAGCAGTTACCTCCGAGGGTAGGAGCCCAGATCCAACCCACCGGGACGCGCCTGTCCGGATTTTCAGGAGAGGTAGTATGGCCCATCGGGCAAATCAGGTTGCGGTACATTATCGGTACTTATCCACAAACAGCATCGGCTGACTTAGATTTCGTGATAGTCAAAGCTCCCTCAAAACACAACATACTCTTGGGTCGACCGGTGATGAGAAAGCTAGGAGCAATAGTCTCTACCATTCACGGTCTAGTCCTGTTTTCAGCAAATGGGAGTACTAGCACCCTGTAGAATCTATTGACAAGATGGGGCATGTGTTCTGAGGTTCAACCTAGATACGAGCTGTGGGACAATCATCCCACAGAGGTGGTTGTCAACCCCAGATTCCCAGAGCAAAAGGTGACTATAGGCAGGGGTATCTCAAGATTTTTCAGGGCTCAACCAATACAACTGCTCCGCAACAACGTTTCAGTTTTTGCATGGGAGCCTTCAGACATGACCGGGGTGCCTCGAACTTTCGTATAACACCATCTAGGAGTACATCCCAACGCAACACCGGTGCGACCAAAGAAGATAGGCTTGGCCCCGGACAGGAGTTGGGCAGCCTGTGAAGAGGTAAGAAAACTAACAGAGGCTGGAATACTTAGAGAAGTTCAATACCAGACGTGGGTAGCCAATCCCGTGATGGTCAGGAAGGGGGACGCGGCTCCTGGCGAATGTGTATCGGTTTTAACGATATCAACAAGGTTTGTCCAAAAGACAACTATCTGCTACCTGAAATCTCATGGAAGGTAGAAAGCCTGGCAGACTTCCCGGTGAAATGTTTCTTGGATGCGTACAAAGGATACCACCAAATACAGATGGTGGAAGCTGACGAGGAGAAGACAACTTTTCACACGGACATAGGAATCTTCTGTTACAAGAAGATGCCTTTTGGCTTGAAGAATGCAGGGGCAACATACCAGAGGCTGATAGACAAGACTTTCAACGCCCAAAATGGGCGCAACATGGAGGCTTACATGGACGATATGGTTATCAAATGCAGGATGGAAGAGGGAATGCTCCAGGACATTCAAGAAACATTTGATAACCTGAACATGATTAACATGAAGTTAAATCCGAGTAAGTGCTCGTTTGGGGTCCCAGAGGGCAAGTTCCTTGGACACATCATAACTGAAAAGGGAATAAGAACAAACCCAGCCAAGGTATAAGCCATCTTGGACATGGAGCGTCCCTGAAGCAAAAAGGATCTCCAAAAACTAAACGGTTGTCTGGCAGCCCTGAGTCGCTTCATGTCCAGAGCGGCATATAAGTCCTTGCCTTTCTTTGCTATATTGAAAGGCTGTGTCAAAAAAGATGATTTCCAATGGACTGCAGAGGCTGAGGAAGCTTTCGAGAAAGTAAAGAAATGTATCAGCGACCTTCCAACCCTATGCGCTCCTAGGGCAGGAGAGACCCTCGTTCTCTATCTGGTAGCCTCCAAGGGAGCTGTAAGCGCCGTCCTCCTGGCGAAAAGAAGGGGCAAGCAGGAACCCATATATTTTACGAGTACGGCGCTCCAAGGGCCAGAGGCAAATTACCCTCAATAGAAAAACTGGTATTAGCTCTAGTTTTTACAGCAAGACGGTTGAGAAGATATTTCCAAGCTCACCCCATAGTGGTACATAAGCCAGAGGTGTCAGACAGGCTAGCCAAGTGGGTTGTAGAGCTAGGGGAGCATGAAATATCATTCAAACTAAGGACCGTGATCAAGGGACAGGTGTTGGAGGATTTCTTAGTTGAAATTGATGAAGTTGGAACAAGAGAAATCAGAGAGGATTCTTCAACAGAAGATATAAAGACACATCAATGGTCACTAGATACGGACGGAGCGTCAAGTGGGGAAGGCGTTGGAGCAGGACTGGTCCTGATTAGCCCTGCCCCAGAGGAAAAGGAATATACATACGCCCTGAAGTTTAATATCGTCGCATCTAATAATGAGGCAGAGTATGAAGCCCTCCTTGCCGGCCTGAGATTGGCAGCCTCCTTAGGGGTAAAGAATCTGAACGCTTATGTTGATTCACAGTTGGTTGCAAGTCAAGTAAAGGGAACTTTTGAGGCCAAAGACACAAGTATGAGATCGTACATCGAGCAGGTAAAGGTTTACCTAAGACGTTTTGATCGTTGCAACATAATGCAAGTGCCAAGAAGCCAAAATAAAAGGGCGGATGCCCTAAGCAAGTTAGCATCCCTGGCTTATGAGCACTTAACAAAGGAGGTGCTTGTGGAGGTCATGTCAGAAAAATCCACCTCCAGAACAGAAGAGACCCTTGAAATAGGAGAAGAATACGAGAGCTGGATGACACCTATAATAGCTTTTCTCAAACAGGGAACTCTTCCCGAAGATGAAACTTAAGCGTGTCGGTTGCGCATAATGGTAGTTATGTACGCACTACAGGGGGGTGTGCTGTATAGAAAGTCCTACGGGGGACCATGGTTCAGGTGCCTGTCGCCTACCCAAGACAAGGAGATATTGGAAGATCTGCATGCAGGGACATGCAGAATACATGCTGGTCCCAACTCTGTAGTGTCAAGGGCATTGCGTATAGGCTACTTCTGGCCAACAATGCTCAAAGACGTAGAAAGTGAACTACTGAAATGTGAATCATGTCAAAAGCACGCACCTCTGTCAAAGACGCCCAAGTAAGACTTCATACCGGTCAGAGGAGCGTGGCCCTTTCAAAAGTGGGGGATAGATTTGGTAGGCCCATTCTCGACAGCCCCCGGAGGGGTCAAATTTCTGGTTTTAGCTATAGATTATTTCACAAAGTTGGTTGAAGCCAAGGCATTAAACACAATCACGGGCAACAAGATTAAATTGTTCGTCTGGGACAACATTGTCTGCATATTTGGTGTCCCCCACGAAATAGTAAGCGACAACGGAAAGCAGTTTGCTGAGGACCCATTCAAATCCTGGTGCATGGCGCTAAACATAAAGCAATGTTTTACATCTGTCGCCCACCCACAGGCCAATGGGCAAGTGGAGGTGACAATCAGAGATACAGTACACGCCATCAAAGCACGATTGGGAAAGGCCAAAGCGGGATGGACAGAAGAGCTACCTAATGTCCTGTGGGGGCATCGAACGACCCCAAGAGAAGCACGGGGGAAACGCCTTTCAGTATCGTTTACGGGACAGAGGCCGTACTACCTCCAGAGATAACCACCCGGACCTACATGACTACCCACTTCAACGAAGAAACTAATGAAGAGGAGCTTCAGAACAACCTGCTTATATTGGAGGAAAGGAGAGAGCTGGCGCCATCAGAGAAGCGGAAAGGAAGTCCAGGATAGCACAGTTGTACAATAGGAGAGTGAGAGCAGGGACATTTAAGCCCGGAGACTTGGTGCTAAGTAAAAACGAAGCCATTCGGCAAGAGGATCAAGGAAAGCTGGGTCCCAAATGAGAAATGGTCACAGAAGCCCACAGGACGGGATCTTACCTCTTACAAAACATGGAAGGGGAGAAAATACCTCGTCCTTGGCACTCATCCAATTTACGGAAATTTTATATATGAATCCTCACTGTAACAGAAAATGACAAGCAAGTTATCTAATGTATACTTTGATAACACAAGCAAAGAAATTTTGACTTTTAGACACAAGTCTAAATTTTTTTTTATCAAAGCACAACATCTTACTGGACGCAGTCTGATAAGCTTAAAACAGAAGGACACCAGTTCTTCCGCATGCGTCCCAATGGGCCGTACTGCGTAGACAAGGGACGCAAAGCCCTTGCTAGCCTAAAGTTAACCTCCAAAGAGAAAACTTAGGCAACTCTCAAGAATTAACTTGAAGAGTATAAATCACAAAGTCATGACGAAATACTAAATGCAATAACATAGCATACAAAAGAACATGATGGCATAAAATATGTCCGAAACAAACTGCCCAAAGGCAGATCAACCACACAAGTCATCGTTTAAACAAAAGTGATAAAGTTATTACAGACATAAGTAGTAGCATAAGTTCAGAATTCATAAACAACCATGAAAAATCATTGAGGCTCAATGCCCCGAAGCTCCGCCACTGAGAGGTCATGCCCACTCCCTATCTGATCAAGATAGGGGAAAGGGGATTCCTTCATCTCTTCATCAGCTGCTTGCAGCTGAGCCTCCATATTATCATCAATATCAACGAACAGGGAAGGATCTGCGTCAGGGAGCTTAGCATGTAGATCCTTACTTGCAAGGTGCCTCCCCAAACAGCACAACATCCTATAACCTGGCCCATAGGGCGAGCAAACTGATCCGAGCCTAAGAAAGACCTCACAAACACAGGGAAAGAGCTCTGAAGCTCATTTCGCTCAAGGACCAAGACATCCTTCTCCTTCGACAAAAGGCCCACCTGCTCCAGTAGCTTCGAGTTGTCAGCCTTAAGATCACCAACCTCCCTCTGAACACCAGCCAGGGCTCGTTCTGTCTGGCTCAAATTCTGGTCCTTAGACAACAGGTCATCAGCGAGCTTCATTTCATGCTCAGAGGAACTCTGCAAAAGGGATTTGACTTCTTTCAACTCCTCTAATTGCTTAAGGGCATTCTCCTCCAGAAAGCGGATCTGTTCCTTCAAGCCTTGCGCATTATCCTCACAAACACCCAGCCTATATCGAAGTTCAGGAACCATGGTGATGCTAGTAAAAAGAGACTAATCAACATGTACGAGAAAGCAGTCGCGTCCCATAGATCGCAGATTAGCAGCCACAGCAGGAGGACAGAGATGCTCAAGAAAGTCTCGCTGGTGAGTGGCGTTGTCTCCTGGAGCGTCCCGAGGATATGACCAGCCGGGGTACCAGGTATCCGTAATTACCTCAAAGATGCCACCTCTTGAGTCTTCAATCTTCAATCTTGATTCTGGAGTCTTCTTATCCGCGCGGTAGATATAGAGAGTTAAAACAGAATTTAAAACAAATTTAAATTCTCTTAAACTGACTTCTTTAGTCAGGCTGAGTTACTCAGCTTGAAACTCATCAAGCTGAGTTCTTCGAGAACAAACCCGAATTCAAACATGAACTAACATGTATATTAATAAACTCATCCTTAGAAGTCTTAAGAGTTAGCTATAACTTATCTTACTAACTTAACTTAGTCTCATCAAATATAAACTTTTGAGATCATCTTCCCAACAAACTCCCCCTATTTGATGATGACAAAACCATCAAACAGTTATTAAGTTTGTTTAACAGAATTATGTTTTAAATCTTAAACTTATCAAGATTTTAAATTTGAACTAATCAAATATTAATTGAACTTATCAATTATAAGTGGAACAACCCAACTTTTAGTTGAACACACCAACTAAACACATTAATGAATAAGAACTAATCAGTTATTCATTTAAGCTGAACTTATCAGACATATAAGTATGAACACATCACAACACAGTTGAACATATCAAACAAATATTTTGTATTAATTGAACATATCATAATATAAAATGATTGATCACTTAGATCATGCACACTAAGTGCTTACAAAAATATTAGAACTAATGTAATATTTACAAATAGAACTAATCTATTCAAGATGCAGCTCTTCAAACTCTTTGATCTCCTTGTTGATTTCTTCAAGGATTTCTTGCAGATTAGGTAAGTGTTGAAGCTGATCCTTTTGTGATATAATTGCTCTATTTATTTTGTATCTGAACCTTGCAGTTTGTTCAGTCTTTTCTACAATTTATCTCAGAGCAAATACTTGTGATACTCCACATGTGTATATGCTTGCATCAGACTGGAAGCATTGTTCTCCATTTGTATCTAGGTACATGAATCCTTTCTCAGGCTTTTCTACATAGGTGATTTCTTTTAACTCTAAGCCTTTAGGAAGAATGAGACTGTACGTGCTAGATTTGCTAGTCCAGCTGGCTTTGTTTGCTTCTTCTTTCCAACTTAATGAAAAGAAGTTAGTAGGGTAGCTATCTCAGACCTGGGTATTAGTTTCGTCGAGCTCTTGCAAGTAGCCTTAATAGTTCATCTTTAACTTGATTTTTGGCAGAGGATTTTTCCATCTGCTTTATAAGAACAGCCACTTGCTTCCATTCTTCATATCCCAGTTTATGCAGTTGACTCAGTTCCAGAGAAGGTGTTTCACCATTCCTTAAGACAAACTCTAGAATGACAATTCCTTGAACTGAACTCAACCTTAGTGTATTTATTTTAGAGGAGAAGTAGGTCCTTGTAAAACACTATGTTATATCTTCCCCTTCAGATTGATCCTGGACAGGAAGCTCCTCTACTTCTTCCTCCTTAGGTATGATTGGCAGTCTAAGTCTAGATAGCTCTTCATTCTGCTTCTTGATCTGTTCAGCCCAAGCTCTTTCTCTTATCTCTTTCTCGTCTGCTAACCCAGCTTGAACATCCATTTGTCTTCTTCTTAATTCGTTAATCGACATCCCAAGCTGGTCAGCATCCTCTTGTTCCAATCTTCTTACTGCCATCAGTGAAGCTCTCTCTTGTAAGGTCATTTTATCCGCAGAGTCTTCATCTGAGGCTGATGATTACCTTAGAATCATTTTTCTTCTTTTCTGTTAAGGGGGTTCTGCATCTTTTGAGCTGACCACAACTGGTCTCTTTCCTTTTGCTTTTTCAGTTAGCTCAACTTCTTTTTCTATTCCTCTCTCCCCCTCAATCTGATCTGCTCCCTATGCCAATAGTAGTAGAGCTTCAGCTTTGACTGACTCGGCTTCAGCTTCTTGAACCTTCTCCCCATTTTTGTCATCATCAATAGGGGTTGAAGTCTTTTGTTGTTGTAGGGCAGCAACCGCAGATTTTAATTGTACCACTTCCTCATCTAGAGAATCCAAAATCATAATCATTTCCTTTTTGGTCTGCTTTCTCTTGAGGTGCAGCTTTTCAAACTGACTTTCAAAGAAATTCATTAAATCATCCAAGTCAGCCTGAGAAGGTTGGAATTTGGGTGCATCGTCTAAAGGTTGGTGTTTACCTTCAAACTCATTTGCACCAGAGTTTGGACCCTGTGAATCACCTTGGTTTAAAGATGAAACATTGACAGGTCGTGAGAGTGGGTGTGAGAAGTGAAGAGAAGTAATGGGGCTCAAAACGTGTAGTGTATGGGTTGGTTGTTGGCTAAATGGTTTAGAGGGGGGTGATTGACCCTGGGGATTGATCAGATGCTCAATGTTACCTGAGTGTGTCTGTTCAGGCACAGTAATGGGCTCGCCCATGGCACTGGAGAGTGTGGGCTGAGTAGACACCACACCCGGTTTAGGATGTTGTGTTATAATGAGCCTCGAGGTTGACACCTTAAGAGTAGGCGTCTCCCCCTCAACTCCTGCCTGTGGAGGGATCAAAGTGATCTCAGCTCCAGTGATGCCTTTAGAAGTGGCACCACCTATGGCAGTTTTCCTTGTATAGGTTCGGATATTCTCCCTAGCAGCAGTGGGCATACTAGGGGTGGCTTCAGAGTGGGATTTTAGATGTAATGAAGGTGGAGGAGATGGGTTAGACTGGGTTGGGTTTACTACAGCCTTATCTCCAAAAGTGGATGGAGAATAATGAGAAGAAAGAGAAAGTGGAGAGGTCTTACCAGAAGCAGCTTCAGTATGTACTGGTTCAGCTTGAACAGAATGCTCAGCTTGAACCTCCGTGTCAGCTTGGGAAGCTCCCCCTTGATTTGATCCCTCTTCTTCACTTTCGGAAGAAGCTGCCTCAGCAATCAGGAGCATAGGTTCACTCAGATCTTCTTGCTCTGGGAAGATGTCATTGTTGAACATCTTGGGGCTGAGTGTAGGAAACAGGAACACATCCTAATCAGCTTCATACAGTGCTGTCCCCAGCTCGGCTTCAAATGCCAAGGACAGGTACCTTATGAAAGGTACATGAAGATCCCTTGTGGTCTTCATCACTTGGACCCTGAGTTCGTTGAAATGAGCTGAGCATAATCCAAATTGCGTGCAAAGTATGTTGTACAGCAGCTGCATCTCGAACTCGTTCACCTGGTCCAATCCTCCAACCTTAGTTCCTAGTGAACGACTCACTATAGAAACAATGAAGCCCTAACTGGTTGGAAAGGTGGCCTTTTTTATTACACCCTCTGTCTACGGGTAACCCATTCTGGGTAGGACTGACCTTGCCACATGCCTCGTGACAGCAGGCTCGAACTCATCAGATTGAGGGAGTTGAAGAACATCCCTTAGCCGCTGCACGGATAGGACCACTGTTCTATTGCCATTAAGAACAGTCCCGGTAATTTCTTCCCTGTTCTGGTCATACGTACATGTGTACCAGAACTCCAGTAGATGTTGAGGAACAATATGGAGAGGTGCGCCACAGAAGGCGAATGCCAGGGGGAATTTACGGATGTAAGCCACCCAGACTTCATATCCTTTGTCTTGTTTCCTTGTAGGAATTGCAAGACAGGCCTGTTGATTGTTGACTTTAAGCAACGGCACTCCATTGTTCTTAAACTGAGCACCTCGAATCATTTGATCACCGAGAACTAAAGTGATTCCGTCCATTTTGGATTAATTACACTGAGTAACTTGTAATTCGCACTGAGCGGTTCAGAAACTGCACTTAGAAATTTAGGGTTTAGAACGAACGAATGCACTAAGAAATTGAGGTGTTTGCGAAAGGTATTTTAGAAGGTGAGAAGTCGGAGTTGTAAGCGTAAACTTCTCGAAACCGGTTATGATCGGTATATATACCTTTCTGAGGAGAGAGAAAAGTTACCGTTGGATTCCCCTTTTTATCCGTTACGCCGGAAAAACTTACGGCTTGATGTAACAGTGAGAGGGTAGAAACACATAATCTTCCAACGGATACAAGTGTAAAATAATATTAGTGACCTACACAAATATTACTAACACTGTTGTATTACACCAATACCAAATTAGTATAATACGCAATTTGAGACTTACTCAAATACGCATAAACACATGAATCAATAACACTTAGTAATTAAAACATGGTTTTGGACACACCAAGTCTGAGTAAACTTATTACTCAGTTTATGTCAAGCACTCAGCTTGATTCAAGCACTCACCTTGAGTTGAGCACTCAGCTTGAGATTGGTACTCAGCTTAAGTAGAGCACACAGCTCAGACTCAATGACACTTAGTCATGTTCGTTTGAGACTAACTCAAACTTACTTTGTAACTACACTAAGTAGTTAAAGTATGTTTGGAACTTACCAAACATGTGAACTAATCACACAGCTAGAGTGATTCACATAGCTCAGACTCAATAACACTTAGTCATATATGTTTGAGAATTACTCAAACTTACATTTTAACCACACTGAGTAGTTAAGTTATGTTTGGAACTTACCAAACGTGTGAACTCATCATTCAGCTTGACAGGTTAGTCAGTTTATGGAAATTTATTTATAAATTGTGCACTCAGCTTAAGACACTTAGTCTCTGTCAAGCTGAAAACTCATATTCTAAACACTTAGCTAGGGGTTGAGCATACCCAATTCACTTAGCAGATACATAAACCTCTTTTCATCAAGTGGTTTAGTGAAGATATCAGCTAATTGGTCATCAGTGGAGATAAATTTAATGTCAACTTTACCTTTTTCCACGATGTCCCTGATGAAGTGATGTCTAATTTCAATGTGTTTGGTTCTTGAGTGAAATACTGGATTGTAAGTGATGGCTATTGCACTTTGGTTATCACAGAAGATACGAGTTTTCTTGAAACTCATGCCAAAGTCTTGAAGCTGATGCTGCATCCATAGGATTTGAGCACAACAGCTTCCTGCTGCAACATATTCAGCTTCAGCAGTTGAAGTAGCCACTGAGTTCTGTTTCTTACTGGTCCAGCTTACTAACTTCCCTCCAAGCAATTGACATCCTCCAGTTGTTGATTTTCTATCTAACTTGCACCCAGCATAGTCAGCATCTGAAAAACCAACTAATTCAAATCCAGAGTCCTTTGGATACCAAAGACCTAGATTTGGTGTACCTTTAAGGTACCTAAAGATCCTTTTCACAACTTGAAGATGTGATTCTTTAGGATCTGCCTGATATCTTGCACATACACATGTAGCAAACATGATATCAGGTCTACTAGCTGTCAAATAGAGCAATGAACCTATCATTCCTCTATAGGTAGACTGACAAACAGACTTACCATCTGAGTCGTTACTCAGCTTGACAACTGGTGACATGGGTGTTTTCATGGTTGAACTTGAATCAAAACCATATTTCTTTATCAAATCAAGAACATACTTTCTTTGATTGATGAATATTCCATCAGGCTTTTGTTGAATTTGTAAGCCTAGGAAGTATGTCATCTCACCCAACATGCTCATCTTGTACTTTTGTGACATTATTTTAGAAAACCACTCATACAGAGATTCATTGGTAGAACCAAAGATACTGTCATCCACATAGATCTGTACAAGAATCACCTGCCCTTTACTCTTTTTAATAAAGAGTGTCTTATTTATACTACCTCTGGTGAAATCCATTGATAGTAGATAAGTGGACAGAGTATCATACCAAGCTCTTGGAGATTGTTTAAGACCATACAAAGCCTTGTCCAACTTATAGACATGATGTGGAAACTTTGAACTTACGAATCCAGGAGTTTGTTTCACATAGACTTTCTCCTGAAGTTTTCTATTTAGGAAAGCACTCTTCACATCCATTTGATAGACTTTGAAGTCTTTATATGCTGCATATGCTAAGAACAGCCTTATGGCTTCAATTCTAGCAACAGGGGTAAAGGTCTCATCATAATCGATTCCTTCTTCTTGCTTATACCCTTGTGCTACCAGCCTGGCTTTGTTCCTAACTATCACTCCATCCTTGTCCATTTTATTTCTACAGACCCACTTAGTGCCTATAATTGAATGATCTTTGGGAGCAGGGACAAGGCTCCAGACCTTATTTCTCTCAAATTCATTCAATTCCTCTTGCATAGCTTCAATCTAATCCTCATCCTCCAAGGCTTCTTCGGTCTTCTTTGGTTCCATTTGAGATAAAAAACCAAAGTGGGCAGCATAGTTAGTTGTAACCTTAGATCTGGTCATTACCCTTTCTTGGACATTTCCAATGATCTGATCTTGAGGATGATCTCTGAGGAATTTAAATGTTGTAGTTGGAGAGTCTGGTTCAGAATCTGAGTGATGTTGAGAGCCCTGAGGTGAACTTATCTCCTCAGTCTCAACAGTAGCATTGTCAACAAACTGTCGATCACCAAGATCTTCAGTCTGAGTGACATCAGCTCCAAAGGGATTGATGAACTCATCATCTTTCTCAGCATGAGAATTCTTTGGAGTTGGTCATGATTTCTTTGATGGACAAACATCATCATCACTATCATCTCCTATGACATACATAGGATTTGATAAGTTGGTTTCCTTAGGCCTTTCAAGCTCACTCAGACTGACCAAGTCAGCTTGACTTTTATCAATTTGATCAAACCATTCTTCATCAAATGAGACATGAATTGACTCTTCTATGGCCTTTATCCTTGTATTATATATTCTATAAGACTTGGAGATTGAGGAATAACCAACGAATATTCCAGGATTAGCTTTAGGTTCCAACTTATGGAGCTGATCTCTTTGATTCAGCACATAGCATTTTGAACCAAAGATATGGAAATAACCTATATTGGGTTTTCTAGACTTATACATCTCATATGAAGTCTTTCCATGCATTTTGACAATGATTGACCTATTCTGGGTATAGCAGGCTGTACTAACAGCTTCATCCTAGAAATAGAGTTTCAATCATGCCTCACATAGCATTGTTCTAGCAGCCTCAATTAAGGTTCTATTTCTCCTTTCAGCAACTCCATTTTGTTGTGGAGTTCTGACAGATGAGAAATTTTGTAATATTCCTTTTTGTTCACAGAAGCTTTCAAGGGTTGAGTTTCTGAACTCAGTCCCATGATCACTTCTGAGTTGCTTTACAGACAAACCTTTCTGCAACTCTTCCTATTTGATAAAACTGATTATCTCCAGGGCAGCCTTACTTTTGGCTTTAAGGAATATTACCCAGGTGAATCTTGAGAACTCATCTACTATCACCAGTGTGTACTTCTTGCCACTTAGGCTTGGAGAACTTATGGGTCCAAACAGATCCATATGCAACATATGCAATGGGTCTGTTATTGAAAATTTTTGCTTTGATTTAAAGGACCCTTTATGGTGTTTCCCTTGTTCACAAGCTTAACACAATTTGTCTTTGACAAATGTGATCTTTGGTAATCCAGAGACTAACTCTTTATTGGATAGCATATTTATATTTTTAAAATTCAAATATGATAATCATTTATGCCACAACCAACTCAGCTTAGGAACAGATTAGGAATACAAGCAGGTTTCAGTATAGGGATCAACAGAATTAAGATCAAGTAAATACACATCTCTTTCTCTTTTAGCTATTAATACAGGTTTTCCCTTAGCATTATAAATTGTTTCTGCTTTCTTCCTAAAAGTAACAATATTGTCTTCATCACACAATTGACTGATACTAATCAGGTTGTGTTTGAGACCTTTGACATATGCAACTTTCTGGAAAGTAACCTTGCCAGCTTGCATCTTCCCATAGCCTTTAGTTCTTCCATGGGAGTTGTCACCAAACGTTACTTTAGGACCTTCATCTTCTTGGAAATCACTAAGAAGTTCTTTCCACCCGGTCATGTGCCTTGAGCATCCACTATCCAAGTACCATTTACTTGAACCCTGCACGTGATAGGAAAACTAAACACATTAGTTTTGTTTGGGAACCCACTTCTTGGTGGGTTGAGATGAGGAGCACTTAGCATCTCCATCTTGTTGAACTGACTATTCAGCTTGAGCAGGAGCTGAGTCCTGTGTAGATTGATCAGCCTGTTCTTGTTCAGGCCTTGAGATTTCAACATCACAATCCTTAGCCTCATGACCTCTACTTCTGCACTTGTAGCATCTCCTTCTTCCAATGATTACAGGAGGTAGAGTGTCTAATAATCCTTGTGAGAACTTGCTCTCAGTCTTGGGATTATATGTAGTGGATAACTTTTCAACTTTCTTTGCAAGTTGATTCACCTGGTGCTCACTGACTTTGGACTTACCTTTGTCAGATCTTTGTTTGTTATCCTTTTGATTAGAAGCTTAACCAACAAACTTCTTTTCCATGACCTTGGACTTACCTTTGTCATGCTTACTGGACTCACCAGTTAAAACAGATTTGGACTTACCACTGTTGATCTTCTTGGACTTACCAAGATTTACAACTTTGGACTTACCATTGTTGTGATTTGACCTCTGACTTACCAAGATTTACAACTTTGGACTTACCATTGTTGCCAGATAGAGAATGTTGTCTTTTGAAAGGATTTGGGTTAAGCCTTTCTATGACTGAAGTTCTTTGAATAGGCTGAGTGCCTAATCTGTCCAGCACAGACTTACTATGTTGTTTAGATGTTGAGCACTCATTTACATGATCTTTAGCTTTCACAAACATATTTTATTTCAAGTTTGGATCATGTCTTTTCTCTGAGGCTGATTTCTGAGACTCGATCAGTTGTCTATCCTCCTCAGAATCTGTACTTGCTATCTCATCATCAACTACATAAGCTGTTGTTTGATAGTTACCTCCAAGCATAACTTTTACCTGTTTAGGAATTTGTTGGTTTATGCACTTTTCAGCAAGGTTTGATGACTTACACCAAGACTCAGTGACCTTTTGAAGTTGGTCAGCTTTGTCTTTAGCTTCCTGAAGTTCTTAACTTAGAAGTTTATTAATGTGTCTTTGACATTCAAGATCACATTATGCTTTCTTACCAACATCGATGAGAGATTTGTTTTCCTTAATCTCATTCTTGAGTTTAGTTATCTCAGCTTTGAGGTCATTTTGAGACTTAAGGATGGTCTTGAAATCATTCAGCAGATAATCAAAAGCAAGACCCTTTTCTTCATCGGTGTAAGAGTTGAAATTACTAACCTTATACATGGAAGCAGGATCCCAATCACTGAGCTTGCTGTTCTCCTCAGCTTCCTTCATGTCAGCTTCAAAAGTTGACTCGGACAAACCATAATCAACCTCATCTATTTCCAACTCTTCATCTTCTTGAGCCATCAGACATACATCATCATCTGAGGTAGATGATTCTGTATCCCAGGTTTCAGCATATAATCCTTTTTCACTGGGTTTGTCTTCTGGCTTTCCTTTCTTGAGCTGAGTATATTTCTTCTTGTATTTGTCAGCTCTATAAGCATTCTTATCAACAACTGATGTTGATTCCACCTTCTTTGATCTGCACTCAGCAGCAATATGTCCCTTCTTCTGACAGTTGAAGCACACAGCATTCTTGGGATCAAAGGAACCCTTCCCTTTGCCCCTGTCAGATCTTCCTCTTCGCCTTTGAGCTCTTCTCAAACGTCTGGCTAACATTGCCATTTGCTCAGTGATATTTTGAACATCATCAGTATCACCTGAGTCTGAGTCTGAGTGGTCAGCTTGAGATTCTGACTTAGTCTCAGATTCAACAACCAGTGTCTCGGAACTTTTCTTCTTCTTATGTGCAACCAATGCAACTTTATTTTTATCCCGAGACTCTTTGAGTTGTTGTTGAGAAGTTCTTTTGTGTTCAGTGATTTGTTCATGATTTAGCAAGAACCCATAAATGGACTGTAGGTTGTACACATGCAGTGTTCCTCCAGCCCTCAGTGCTGTAGTTACATCATTAAACTTTTCTGGTAACACATCCAGAAATTTCAGCACGAGTTCAGCCTCATCTTTCTTTACACTCATACTTAGTAGGTCATTTATCAAGCAGTGAAACCTTGTGAACAAATCTGGCAAGGTTTCATTCTTCTTTGAAAAGAAGTTTTCATAAAATCTATTCAAGTGATTCTTCTTTTGCTGTTTGACCAGATCTGTGCCCTCATATGTAACACTCAGCGTATCCCATATATCTTTTGCAGATTGACACCCAGTCACAGTATGCAAGATTTCATTAGTCAGGGCATTTGCTAGAACACTTTTTGCCTTGTCATCCAGATTGTAGAGTTTCCAATCTTCATCAGTCCAGGATGCAGTAGGCTTTCTTGTTTCCTTTTCAGTTCTGCCAGGAGACGTATCACTGACAGTAGCAGGAATATTGGGGATGATAGGTCCTTTTGTAATGACATCGAACATACGATTGTCAATGGACTTGAGGAATAGCATGGCTCTGAACTTCCACATAGGTTAGTCAGATCCATCAAATATGGGACAGCCTTTGGCAGACATCTGTGGAAAGTTTGAAATATTGTTGCTTGTAGACATTGTAAACTTTCTCAGAATCTTGAACTTTAAACTTATAAAATCGTTCAGCCTGCTCTAATACCAGTTGTTGGTCCCTTGGTGAGAATAACAACAAGCAACAGGTGTGTAGAAGGGGGGTTGAATACACTATCTGTGGAAATTGAACAAATCAAATAAAAGTGTTACACAAAGTAAATCAAACCACAATCGAATGTTTTGCTTTTCATTAATAAGAAGATGATTACAGACTCTATCAAGTAAGCAAATCTTGATATGTAAACACCTAATATAAATCTCTCAATCTTTCAAACTTAGCTATCTATAATCAACTTATAATTATAAATACTGACAACTCTCTAAACAGGATTTACACATATTGATAACTTACCAATATCACAACTAATGTGAGTATTCGAACACAAGAATAGCTTGGCAATCTGTGAATATCTTGATCATGTTGAACTGACAAACAGTGATTCAAGAATCGTAACACATACGGTGAGGTGAGGTTTTTGGCTCTGCAACACTTAGTTGTTTTCGTATCTGAGTCGTACCTCTAAACTTATCAGGAGATAAGTATTTATAATCCTGTTCCTACGGTTCCTAACAAACTGGACTAATCCTAATTTGCTAACTAACTATCGGATAACTCGGAATCTTGAATCTTGAATCTTGAATATTCTTATCTTGAGTCTTCAATCTTCAATCTTGATTCTGGAGTCTTCTTATCCGCGCCGTAGATATAGAGAGTTAAAACATAATTTAAAACAAATTTAAATTCTCTTAAACTGACTTCTTTAGTCAGGCTGAGTTACTCAGCTTGAAACTCGTCAAGCTGAGTTCTTCAAGAACAAACCCGAATTCAAACATGAACTAACATGTATATTAATAAACTCATCTTTAGAAGTCTTAAGAGTTATCTAGAACTTATTTAGCAACTTTGTTGAGCTGACTCAGTATTCATGCTGAGTCACTCAGCTTGAAACACATCAAGCTGAAGGCTCAATATATCTTAGGTGACATACACAGCTTATCACACATAGTGATAATCTTACTAAGATATAGTCTAAGCTGGTCGAACATATGCTCAGCTTATACTCAGCTTATACTCAGTCTGAATCACTATAAATGTTCAGTCTGACTAAGCTTCATAAATCTGTTTAAGTTGTATTTAGAACTTATCTTACTAACTTAACTTTGTCTCATCAAATCTAAACTTATGAGATCATCTTCCCAACAGCATATATATAGAGAAATTTTCAAAAAATAAGTAAATCTGGGTCGTCCACGTGTACAGCGGTTAGAACTAATCATGAGGCTAGGGGAGCACCACCTGACAACGGCAGTTAGTCAGACGGCGCACTCAAGCGTAGTATTAATTAATGGCGTGACAAAATAGGGCGCATTATTCGCACGAATACAGGAGAGCAAAAACTTCAAAGGATCGCTAAAAAAACTGCAACCCTGGCGAGCTAAGGAAAGATGATATAGGAACAAGATTCTGACATCACACCATGAAATGCTATACTATCAGACTGGGGGGACTTAATGGGGTAGGGCCCCAAACCTGATGCTTCGGAACCTACCACCATCCAAGAGAGGAGTGAGTCCTGGAGCTGTAGGCAGTCCCTCAGGAGAGCCGAAGGCCCCAACCAGACTTGCCTATCTAGTCGCATTTAAGGATAAGTACGGAAGGACTGACATCCAAGTACACTGGGCAGGCTTTTTAAGGATCCTTGTCTAGAAGATCCGCAGCAGGTACAATCATCACAAACAACCGATCCTTGACACTTGGATAGCCATCCAAGGGCTCGGGTATGACTTTCATCCATTATAAATAATGAACACGTTCACACCATAAAACACATGCAGAAAACACATTCAAACACATACAATCCTTCACCCTTCTAGCTTAAGCATCGGAGAGGAATACGGGGATCAATCCCCGTCTTCCCTTAACGTTAGGTGTTAGCTGTTTTTACAGGATCTATCCCAAGACAAGATTCAGTAAACGAAGCACTCACGCATTGGGCTATCCCGGAGAGAGTCGAATGCGCGATCAAATACTAAATACCCGATCATTGACGGTGATAAGATATACATGACTTAATCCGTGATTAGTGAAATCATAAGCATAACCTCTTGATGATTCAACCAACACACCTAACACACATGAGCATAACTTCTCATAGCATTAGGACATATACTTCGTTTAATATCCAAAATCCTAAACCATCATCCACGAACCTCATGTAATGCCACAAATGCACATACCAAGTCCAATCACACCAAAATTCACCAACCTGATGTCCATCTTGACGTAACCAAACTTGTTTAAATATACATACATTTAAAGATAAATATTTCACACATGAAGTCAACCTAACATAAATGTATAAAACAAACAACTAGAACATGTCTAATCCTAATGATTCATAGTATTCAACTCATAGTTCCCAAAAACAAACCCAAATCATACATAAAATCGGATTCAACATAATCAAAAAGGAGATATTATACTTGACCTGAAATGAGGATAAAATGGGGTGTACAATGAGTTATCTTCTAAGCTTGAATCACCTCCTAATGCACCAATGATCAACCTCCGATCTTTTAGGATGAAAAGGAGGAGCTTTATAGCTCCTGGAAATTAGTGAGATTGAAATATGGTCGACCCCCATGTTTTATGGCTGATATTTTGCCTTAAATTGTTGAATTATGATTAACACGCCCCGCGTAAGTCAACATGGGCCGTGTTGGCCATAGTTGGCCTTAGGCGTGTAGCTTATACATGGAGAAAGCATTTTATGTTGTCCACGACCATGTACACTGGCCGTGTTGTAGGCCTTGTAAGCCTACATGGCCCATGATGCAGGGTGGGTTGGCTGTCGTTTTTTGCTAGGCTCGATATCTTGACGGATGTTCATTATTTTTACTTCATGTATCATAGATCCATCATCATAAGTCTACAAAACATATTTATAAGATATTAGGCATCAAATCACGTAAATTTGCTTATAATGGTGTTGATATGCGGAAATTCAGTACGAAAAATATGTATAATTCTTATATCACATGTCAACTTCGGGTTATTGTGTTCGTATCGCCCTTTTTCGTGCCTTTTTCGGGTCAATCCAACTCTGATCCAACTTAGTTTCATGTTTTGTTTGGTACGGGTTAGTTTTCTGTCATGTCAATAATTTACTGATTTAAGTTGAGTTGATCAATATTAGGACAAATTTCGAGGCATAGTAATTTTATCGTAATTAAGGGTATAACAATTTCTTTGTTTTGCCAAGAGAAGGATCATTTAACGTAGTTGTAGAAACGGGTAACATGGATCATTAATCTAACTAAGCAGTGATTAGTCTTGCGTAAAACATTTTTCTAAAATATTAATTCAACCTGAATGTTAGTCTACCTTAAATACATTCTGGAATGATTTTAAGTCAATTTTTTAAACAATACAATAACTAAAATCATAATTGCTCAAACAACTCAACTTTCTTTATACCAAAATGTGAAGTAAGTGCTAAGCTTATACCTTCCTACATAGCGCAATTGTTGATAATTTACCGAAATTATAAAAACATAATGAATGCATATATCACCTCATCAGCTCATAATACCAATGTCTTAAAATTTGGATGTCATACTCAAAACGTTCTCTTTTGACATGCAAAGCTCTAGCCAGTTAATCACTTTACAAATATGTGTTTACTAAAATCAGCACAGTTTCATCAATATTCTATTATGAAATCATTGTAATCGTAAAATAGATCAAGAGTCTAACGTTATATGATTATTTCAAAGGAAAAGATAACTAATTTAGGGTTTCACAAATATAAATTATCCCATAAAAAAGGTGTATACCTTACTAATCTATTGTAGATATCTCATATACTCTAAATCAAAACTACCTCACAAAAAAGATTACTGATTTAGTGATTCATAACATAAAAATTAACTACAAATATGTTCAATGGTTTATAGTTTTATAAAGAAGGTAAGCAAGAAAATACATATTGCCATTTAGAAAAAGTTAAATGTCATTACATTTCGATTTACACAAAATAAAAGAAAGTCACTTTTTTCAATGGTTATGGAAAATACATTGTTACTTATGAAAAATTATTATTTTAATTTTATGTCAGATTATGGTAAAATACATCAAAACGAAGATAAAAATGAAACGATATATTTAATTATATTTATATCAATCATTATGCATTAAAAGAAATAAAAGAAAAAGTATAAATATATACAATTAAATACATCACTTAAATATAAATCTATAATTTATAAAACACCTCTTAGAAATTTTCATATAACTCCCTCATAATTAACTCCATATACTCTTCCAAATTAATCATTCCAATTGTGAAAGTCAAAATTGGATTTTTTGATCAAAATTGAGAAAATAAGAGAGCTTGATTAGTTAATTAAATTCTTATATAAATAATCTTTCCCAACAATGATTTATATATATATATATATATATATATATATATGTGTGTGTGTGTGTGTGTGTGTGTGTGTGAGTGTATATATATATATATATAAGTATATATATATATATATATATATATATATATATATATATATATATATATATATATATATATATTTGTTGATCAAGAGTCTAACGTTATATGATTATTTCAAAGGAAAAGATAACTAATTTAGGGTTTCACAAACATAAATTATCCCATAAAAAAGGTGTATACCTTACTAATCTATTGTAGATATCTCATCTCATATACTCTAAATCAAAACTACCTCACAAAAAAGATTACTGATTTAGTGATTCATAACATAAAAATTAACTACAAATATGTTCAATGGTTTATAGTTTTATAAAGAAGGTAAGCAAGAAAATACCTATTGCCATTTAGAAAAAGTTAAATGTCATTACATTTCGATTTACACAAAATAAAAGAAAGTCACTTTTTTCAATGGTTATGGAAAATACATTGTTACTTATGAAAAATTATTATTTTAATTTTATGTCAGATTATGGTAAAATACATCAAAACGAAGATAAAAATGAAACGATTTATTTAATTATATTTATATCAATCATTATGCATTAAAAGAAATAAAAGAAAAAGTATAAATATATACAATTAAATACATCACTTAAATATAAATCTATAATTTATAAAACACCTCTTAGAAATTTTCATATAACTCCCTCATAATTAACTCCATATACTCTTCCAAATTAATCATTCCAATTGTGAAAGTCAAAATTGGATTTTTTGATCAAAATTGAGAAAATAAGAGAGTTTGATTAGTTAATTAAATTCTTATATAAATAATCTTTCCCGACAATGATTTATATATATATATATATATATATATGTGTGTGTGTGTGTGTGTGTGTGTGTGAGTTTGTGTGTGTGTGTATATATATATATATATATATATAACAATAGGATTTATTTGATTTAAATATTTAGAAAAACTTCTAATATAAATAAAGAATAATTTAGATTAAATTTATTATACCATTATAATCCTTTATTTAATAAATTAATTTTCATAATATAATCTTGATCATTCATTATGATAAAAAAAATTAAAATTTAGTTTTAAGTTTTTTGTAAAATTAGATTCAATTTTAACTTTAACTTAAATTAGAATTATTGGAGAAAATTTCAATACATCATATATATCCTTTCCAATCTTAAAATATCATTATTGTAACAATAATGATCGATAACTTATAGAAAAATTACAATCACATTTGTTTGTATCATGATACCACATTTATGTCGTTATGTCTGTCCTACACTTACTTACATGGACGCTTCCACCACTGTTCCGGGTGTTGACACCGTCAATCATTATTTTTTAGTTCTTATTTCTTTCGTATTTTATAATTATTAACATCTTTTAATGTTTTCATATTTATTAGAGCCATATATCACATAACCATATAATCTAGTTTAATTATATTGGAAAGTTAGTTTTTGAATAATTTCTAATATAAGAAACAAAAGATGGAGAGACCAGGCCAATAACACGGGCTTTGATGTCTTGAAATTCAAGAAATAGAGAGGCTCAAGCCTCAAGTAAGGCCCAATATTTTATCAACATAGCACGAACGAATCAAGTGGAACTCATGGAAGAATAAGATAATTTATAGTGATAACTAATATTATTATATTATTGTTATTATTAATCGTCAAGTAATCACAACTAACCGTTATTAACTATCCGTCATCATAACTGTTATAACTATCATCATTATTAGAGCCTCACACAATTATTTATCTTGAATGTTATTTGTTAAAAAGAAAAAGGAAATAACGACAAAGGTCGCTCATTACCATCAGAACGAGGAAGAGGATAACGAGACCTTAATGAACCATCCGCAATGGCAATGACGAGGACTTCTCGTTGTTCCTTAGCCAAAGCGAGCACCCATTGCAGGCGTTCTAAAACTAAACGAAACTACCATACCAAACCAAACACTAAACACCTAACTTATCAAACTTAGCTATTTTTTTTCTTTTTCCTTCTAGAATATATTTATATATTTCTTAGTAAAACATTTAAATTATTATTGTTGTTGCTACTCATACTACAAGGGCAAGGGGAGCATTAACATCACTGATTTGGTGCAGACATCTATCATCTCTTCCGCTTGTAACGGAACTCCCTTCAAATTGGTCCCTCCACTTGCTCCTTTCACACAAACACACATCACACACACTTTCTCTTTATCTCTGTCTCTCACACACACAAGTGAACGGGTTGAAATATGATGTATTCTAAGTTTGAAGATAAAAGAAAGTTGTGATAGAAAGACGAGAATACATGATTACATGTTGTAAGTTATTATTGTTCAATATTAATTTAAGTTATTTCAAATTTTTCTTAAAAGGTTAAAAAGATTTATTGAAGATTTAGTTTTAACATTTAAATAAGATCATATTGTGTTTGGGTAAAACTCGACAAAGACATTATAACTTTAAACCAAACCAGTTATTTGAGTTAATATTTGGTTACGTATTGAACTTAGCTACTCGAATTAAATGACTTTGTTTAAGTAGATCGGTAGATTTTTTAGGGGGGTGTTTGAGTTGGCTTATTTAGGTGGCTTATAAGCAACGTTTTAAATAACGTTAGGCGTGATGTGGTGGTATAGTTAAGACTCAAGTTTAGAAAGCTATGGCAAAGGTACTGTGTTTTATAAGACATAACTTAATACGACAATTTTATACATAAATAATGATTATATATACATAATTATTCAAACAAAAATAAAAAAACACAATTATAAACTTATAACATACTTCATTAATTTTTTCTTCGTTTTTAGTATATATATCAAATTATCCTTACAACTGAAAAACTATATATATCCGGTCTATATGGCTCAGTACTTTGCCTAAAAAACAAACTCTTATAAAGGGTAAACGTGCGCTAAACTAGGCCTTTTAGCTTACTTAGGGAACTTATTAGGAAATGAGTGTTTGTTTTAGCTTATAAGCTTAAGTTATTAGCTCATTAGGAAATTAGTGTTATGCACGAATCACCATTAAAGGCGGGATCAAGAGTGAACATCTTATCAGAGAGAACAGGTTCTATATGGGCTCTCAAAATCTTGATCTAAAAGCTACAAAAAAATGATGCATCTCCTAGATGTGTATATCTATCTGCAAAAATTAGATGTATCTACTATATTTATCACGTTTACATCTGTTTTTTTAATATAATTTAAAAGTTAATTGTTTTTATATTATTGTAAATTAAAAGTGAATGTAATTTTGTCAATTCTATTGATTTTTACTAGCGTACTTTATGTATTCCACTAAAAGAGTATTCTTTCTTAAACATTATGATACAATTTGACTCGAGAGGGATCAAAACTCCAAGAAGTTAAGAGATGAGAGAGACATGATACCAATTTTTTTCTTCATTCATTATCATGCAACAACTACAATTTACATAAAATAATTAACTAGCTCTTACAACTTCTACGGAAAAATGGAATTTGCATAACTAAATTAACGTGGATGTTACGGACAATCAAATATGGAAACATGAGTGCTGAAAATGCTTGTAACTTGAGCTTCGAAGCTTGTACTTCCACTTGTGAAACAAGAATCGTACCGAATGGGTATATAGGACCTTACCCCACTCCCTTAGACCATCCGCATCCGCTCGGGATGGGATGGTGGTTTCTCTCGGTTCCAGCTCCCAACCCATCGCATGTCTCTCAGTTTCCCTCGGGCTCTCTCTCTCTCTCGGGCTCACCCTCTCGCTCGAGATAAGCTTTTTCCTTTTTTTTTTGCCTTTCTTTTTAATAAATAATATGGGATGATATGGGATGGCTCAAGATGGATGCTGGTGTTTGTGGAATGGTGTGGGATGAGAAAAAAAATGATGTGGCGCTGACGTGACACGAGTTGACTCAAGATGCAAAATATACCCACTATTATTGTAGGAGTAATAAACTAAAATTACTTGATATTAATAGCATAGACCACCCAAAATTTACATTGTATGTAACTTGATCTCCAATCCAATTGCAGGTTAAGCACATCACCTTTTAGTTATTTTTAACTACTTTATTGTATTTTTTTTATTACTATTATTATTATTATTATTATTATTATTATAGTTAATTGTTGTCAATTTCGTCTTTTAACTTTGTTATTTATTTCGATTTGGTTCTATAACTTCAAATGTGACTATGATAGTCCTTTAAAATCAATTTTGGAGCGGAAAAGGTCCTTTGTTAGTTGGTCGTTAGTCAACTCTCTTAATTTAAGAGTAGTTTGGTCATTTTATATTTTTATCATCTTTTCTATTTTTTATGAAAAATATATATAATTATTTTTAAATATAAAAAATATATATTCTTTGAATTCTCTCCCTCTCTATACACACTCTCTCTCTCTCTCTCTCTCCCTCCTCTCTCACTCTCGCACTCTCAATCATTCACCACCCCACCACCCTCTAAGCACAGCCACCACCACCACCGCCAACGCCCACTGCCATCTTGGGCTCTCTCTCGCTATCCGCCACCGGGAAAACCTTAGCCACCACTCCGCAACAGCTACTTTGAGTTCCATCACCACCCCGTCAGATCTAGGGTTTTTTGTGACCCTCCGTCAAGATCTGTAGATACTTTAGCACCGTCGCCACCGATTAACGTTAATTTCCGGAGCATTTCATCCCATTTATCTTGTGTTTCAATTCTGAAGATGAAATCTTTTTCATTTGGGGTTTCTAAAATTAATGGTGGTGAGGTTGTGGTGTGGTGGTTAAACCATGGGGAAGAGAGAGGGATGAGGCGGTGGTGGTGCTTTCAACATGAGAGAGAGAGAGAGAGAGAGAGAGATGAGACGGTGGTGTGGTGGTTACCTAGTGAGAAAAACACAGAGAGGAGAGAGAAACATAGAAAGGCGGTTAAAGTGGTGGTGGTTGTGGTCGGCGATAGGGTGGCGACGGTGGCGATGGTTGTCCAGTCTCTCTATCTGTAATTCGCATCGTAAACTTTACCCTTGTTGATTTCTTGTTCTTGAGCTTCAAAACCCTAGTTTCATTGACAGCCCATTGGTGGTGGTGGTGGTGGTGGTGGTGGTGGTGGTGTCCGGTGGTAGGTGGTGGTAATGGTTGGGACCGGTAAACATCATATATAAAAGAGTAAAAGTTATATATAATAATGTTTAAAAAGTTGATTTTGTATTTTACCTTGAAATAATATTTAATTAATTAATGTATAAAATGAGTAAAAGTTTAAAATAAAATTTAAAATAGAAATAAAAGGGTAAAATTATTATTTTACCTTATTTTAACGGAGATGACTAACGTCTAACGTTAGAAAGGACCATCCAGACCACAAATTCGATCTTAAAGGACTATCTTAGTCACTTTTGAAGTTAAAACACTAAATATGATGAAATAGCAAAGTTAAAGAACGAATTTGACAATTAACTCTTATTATTATTATAATTATTGTTGTTGTTGTTATTTCGTTAAAATAAAGATGATGAAGAACTCATGAACACCATGGATGAAGATTTATGATTCCAAACACACCTAGATGCATATGATGAAGAACAAATTGAAATCTCTAATGAACATTCAAACTCAGATCTGAAAAAAATATGAACTTTAGTCTTTTATCTTCCTAAGAACTTGGAATTACAAATCAAAAATTACAAATGTGGAACCGACTTCATTTATTTGCCACTAATAAATTTAAAAAATGAAATAATAAAACTAATGTGATAATATTATGTTTATGTCAACTAGTAAATAAATAACACCAATAAATAAACATAATTGAAACATATGACTAAAATACCAAATTAAAGTCCCCAAGAAATTGCAATCAAATAGAAGCAATAGGCATAAAATGGATATGTGTGATGATAAAATTAAATAAAAACATTATAGAAAAAAACAAAACAAAATAAAACTTTAAAATTAATCCGACTTTTTTTTAAGAATGACTCTCCCTCAACCCACTAAGATAAAGTCGACATGAAGTGTTTGGTGGCTAGTGTGCCACTTTTGGGAATGGAACAAATATTCATTCTATTCTTTTTTATTGAAGTTTGAAAAAATATTTAGAAATTATTTTAATATTTTATGAAGATGATACATAAACGTCATATAACGGTGAATTTACTCTCGCAAATAATTTTAATAAAACACATAATAAAAGGACTAAATTATCCCACAATTAAATGGTTTGTAAGAGTGGTATTATCATCGGCATGCTCAGATAAAAGGTTGGTAGGGTGGTAGAGAAAAAAAATAATAAAGAGAGAAAAAGAGAAAAAAAAAGGAGAGAAAGAGAGATAATATTTTTCAAATAAAAAATCTTTAAAGTATACGAAGCTAATACAAGGGTTTAAACATATTTAAAGCATGAAGTGGTTTATGTTGATATGACATTATTGTGACTTGAAACATAGGATACTTCACTATGATAAACCTTATGCTCTAAGAGCAACACACATAGCATAGATGATGTTAACTCCCTCCCAGTTACCAATGATCTCTTAGCCTAGTGGTTAACAGTGAGGGGGAGGCAAAGCCTTCTAGGAGGTTCAGGGTTCAAACCTTGGCAATGGAGTTTAATTCTAACTTGGGGTTTACTAACTTACTAACAACTAACTTTGTCATTAAAAAAAAACTCTCTCCCAGTTGATTTAAATATATCACAAGTTATTTCATCATGTCACGTTTACAGTTATCAGTTACATTATTTTTTTGTCATATCATAAGCTATCTTCTTTGAACTTTTCCATAGGGTTCATGCGAGAACCGTTGTTAGTGCGAGAACCGCGAGAACCAATCTTGGCCGTTCCTTAGATATGGGAAGTATCATGGATGGTGAGCGTGGAGGGATAGGTTGTGGCAGGGTGCATGTGAGGAATTCATGGGTGGGCAATGACATTGAAGGAGGGGGAATTGGATGGCTCAGATTGGTTCTCGCAAGAACTTTTGTCTATATATATATATATATATATATATATAGGAAGAAGTTCATTCGAGAACCATTCTTAGTGCGAGAACCGCGAGAACCAATCTGAGCAGTCCAATTCCCCCTCCTTCAATGTCATTGCCCACCTATGAATTTCTCACATACACCCTGCCACACTCTACATCCATGAACTTCCCATATCCAAGGAACGGCCGAGATTGGTTCTCGCGCTAACAATGGTTCTCGAATGAACCCTCCCCTATATATATATATATATATATATATATGTGTGTGTGTGTGTGTGTGTGAAGAAGTTCATTTGAGAACCATTCTTAGTGCGAGAACCAATCTGAGCCGTCCAATTCCATCTCCTTCTATGTTATTGCCCACCCATGAATTCCTTACATGCACCATGCCACACTCTATCCCTCCACGCTCTCCATCCATGAACTTCCCATATCCAAGGAACGGCTGTGATTGGTTCTCGCAGTTCTCGCACTAACAACAGTTCTCGAATGAACTCTCCCATATACACACACACACACAAACATACATACATACATACACATACATACATATACATACACATATATTAAAGCACGTACCCGCATAATGTTGCGGCGACAATAGTTTCTGTTTCGCAACATTCGTTTTCAAGAATGTAATGATATGTTATTCGCTCTATTCAACGTTAATAAAAAGTTTTCAGCAACATATCCGTTTTTTTAAATTTTCTTATATTTGTATCAACTATTGTATTAACTTTAAAAAATAAATTCTATAAAACATTAATAAGATTTAAAACTTATGTTGATGTGGGTGGATAATTGTGTTTGTGTGAGAGAGTGTGTTAGTTGATGAATATATTTTAAATAAATAAAAGTTTAAAATGTAATAGAAGAGTGATATGGTTAAATATTAAGTGGATAATATTAATTTAGATAAAAATAAGGATAATAATGTATTATTGATTAAATTTTAAAAGTTTTGAAGAATGAAAAGATATAAAACGTTATATGTTTTATATAGTAATATAGATAATCTCATAAATAATGATACTTTGTTTTAAAAAACAGATTCTAAAATTATTTATGATATAATTAATAAATTGTTTAACATCATTCGATGTTCGTTTCGTCCTTCCTCTCTCTCCGGTCTCCATCCCCTCATAATCCAAGTCACCAACCTTCGAAATCTAAATGGTATCCAAGAAACTATTTTTCTTTTCCCCACTTCTAATCTCCTCATTATAATTTTAAATTTAATATATTTATTTTTCTACAAGCCCAGATATAATTTGATGGCCGTACCTTTAATATTTTTATAATTTGGTTACAACCGATTATAATGTAATATATTTAACTTATCGTATCTCTATTTCATTTATATAATCATAACCCCTCATGTTAAAGATCAATCTAGTGAAGTCACTTGATTAACGTTTGATTGAAAATAAAAAAAGGGGAAATTTTTTTAAAAATTATAGAAATTGTTACTTTTGCTATTGTATGTATTTAAGTTTAAAAACTATAGAAGTTTCAAATTTTACCATTTGATGTATTGTTAACTTTGATAGCATGTTACAAGCATGTCATTCTATCTTAAACATTATTTTAATTAAAAATTAGCATTTAATAATAATAATAATAATAATATTAATTATTATTATTATCATTATCATGATTATGAAATTGCATCAATAAAGAATAATGTGTTAAACAAAGAACCCAAAGAACCAATCTGGACCATTGGATCATCAAAATCAATGGATGAGATTTAACGATGGCAAAACTGTAATTATCATGTATTAATATAGGAAGAGAAGAGCAAACATGGAAAATCCCCCCCCCCCCCCAACAACTCACGATTTTTAAAAAAAAGCTCCAAAAACTTTTAATTGTCATAACTTTTTAAGTTTTGTGAATTTAAACAAAAAAATTATACCAATCTTTTAGTTTTTTAATCATCTTTCAAACAAAACAACTCTTCCTATATTTTTTTTAAAAAAATTTGAAAATGAAAATTTGTTTGCATTTTGGGCAACATGTAGTGTTCTGTACGGATTTTGCATTTTGGGTTTGAATATGTAATTTTGCATTTTGGGCTGTATTTTCATTGAATCGTGTTAGATTTGCATTTTGCAATTTCATAATTTTGCATTTTGGAAGCATCTAGATGACATGCATTTTATATTTTTGCATTTTTATTTTTTGTATTTTGCATTTAGGTTCTATGGATTTTGCATTTTGGGCCACATTTTCTTTGAATCATTTTTGGGTTTACATTTTATATTTTCATAATTTTGCATTTTGGAAGCATCCGGATGACCTGCAAGTTTTCGAATGAAGTCAGTTTTCTCAAAGTTTTGTTGAAAAACTACTTTGGTCAAATAAATATAATTAGAAGATCATAATTCTCATTTTTTTGGTAAATAGGTATTAATCAAAAGGGTAAATAAGAATGTTTGAACAAATCAGGTTATGTGCTTAACAACACAGTTTATTGTTTATATTTTATAACTGCATGGTTGTCTTTTATATATAGCGTTTATATATATAATTGTGTGGTTATAACATATAGCTGTAGTTTTGCCGACTTATGACTCGTTTTTCCTTTTTCTTCTTTTATTTTTGGTTTCGGGAAGGCCTGTGTGCCAATTACAATCCCTTTCTTATTTGTAATATTGTACTGGTTCGGGGAGGCTTGCATGCCACTTACAACCCCATTCAATATTGTATTTGTAATAAATTAGTAGTAGTTCAATCCCTCAACCAAAATGGACTCCAAGAATGTGATCAAGAAAATGGTGTTTTCACACGAATCATGGATACTTCGGGGAGGTGTCAAGGCTAGTGGGAGCAGCACATCAAGAAGGCGAATCCAAGTTACTTTATCCTTAGGTTTGACCTTAGGATTAGTTGCAAAACTATAGGATTCGTATGCTTTTTATTATCTGCGTGGTTGTGAATTATTTACTGCTTTTCATATATGTGATATATATATATATATATATATATATATATATATATATATATATATATATATATATATATATGCGTGTGATGGTAAATAAAAAGGGGGTTTAATAACAGGTTGTTATTAGACAATGAAAAACCACGCCTTATGACAAACTAGAATGCGACTTCAGTTTATTAGTCGTATTAGCTGAATTTTTATAAATTTAAAGTTTTGTCAAGATTATAAGTTTGGAACTTGTAAGAGCCGTCTTGTGCACCTAGTTTAGGTACACATGTAAATCGTATTTTTTAAAAACAGTTAGTTTTAAAATGGTTTTTCAAAAACTGGAAAATTAAGCTTTTCATTAAGCTTAATTAAGAACCCAAGAAAAATCTTAGATCAGTGTGCTACCCACCTAATAGTATACCTTGACTGTTAAACGGTACTCGGGTGTCGGAAGTGCCCAAACCTTGGGCATCAGGGTTCAAACCATTGCGGAAAAGGGTATGAAAGATTCTGCGATAATCGGGAGTCCCGACCAGAATTCATACTGTCTTAGGTGGTGCGATCTATTTTGGTGATAATCGGGAGTCCCGGCCCAAAAAGCACTAGAGTAGAGTTAAACATACTAGACTGGGTCTAAGTGCTCTACGAGGTTCTAGGAGTCGTATCAGTTAGGTACGATTGGTACATGGTGTTACCTACCAGAAATAGCATGGCTTGGTGGGAAGTGCCCAAACCTTGCGTCAAGTATGTGAAATATGGGTCATAGGTCTAATATATATTATTTATGGGTTTGATGATATATAATTAGAAAAGTTTATCTGCAATTACTAATTAAACCAAAATTTTAATTTGTAGATGGCAACCAACGTTACTAGTACTAACAATCTCTCTCCGCTCTATCCTTGAAAAAGATAAGTTTACCGGACCAAACTTTCTTACGTGGGAGAGAAATCTCCGAATCGTGCTTAGGCACGAGAGAAAGTGGCATGTCCTAGAACAACCTCTAGGAAATCCTCCTGCCAGTAATGCTAGGGCAGACGTCAGGGAAGCTTTTCAGAAGAGCTCCAATGACGCCCTAGATGTTAGCTGCCTCATGCTTGCAACTATGAGTCCAAAGTTGCAGTCTAGCATGATGGAGACTCCTGCTTATGACATGATCCGCCAGCTGAGGGACATGTTCCAGGAGCAAGCTCGCACAGAACGTTACGATGCCACCAGGGCATTTAACTCGTGCAAGATGGCTAAGGGGACCTCGGTCAGTAACCACGTCATGAAAATGAAAGGTTACATGGACCACCTAGAGCGACTTGGGCACCCAGTACCGTTGCAGCTAGCAACGGATACAATACTCAACTCGTTGTCAGAGGACTATAAGCCTTTTATAGTCAACTACAACATGAATAACATGGAGAAATCCGTGGCTGAGTTGCACTCTATGCTCAAGACTGCTGAGCAAAGTATCGGGACCAAGTCCAAGGACATTCTCATGGTGGGACATGGCGGACATAAGAAGAGGAAGGGGCGCAACGGAAAGGGAAAGGGCAAGGCCCAGCCCAGCTAGAATGCACCCAGGGCTAATAACGACAACAAGGGCAAGAAGTCAAAGCCGAACAAAGCAAGAACCGAGAATCGGTGCTTCAAGTGCGGTGAGGTCGGGCACACAAAAAGAGATTGTCCGAAGGGTCACGAGGCACGTGGCAAGGCTGGCCCCTCATGTATCGTGTGAACAACTTCTTTATCACTTTCCACTTGTAAAAGTTTTTTACGAGTATTCTAATGTCTTGCAATCGTTTATTGCAGGAGGAGATAGAAAGTGATGCGGCCCAGTATAAAGAGATCCCACGTGCAGCTTACGGATATTACTAATAATTATGTTTCCTACTTTATTAAACTCTTTTAAGTTTATTTGAACATTTTTTTAATTGTTTTGGAAACCTTTTGGATTGAGTTTATGGAAATTTTAATTATTTAGTTCATATCCGTGCACGTATTTTATGAATCAAAATTAGTCCAGTAGTGACTAAAAGAATATCAATAAGTCAAGTTCTGACTTGATTGGTGATTCATAGTGATCTTATGCTATGATTTGTTGTAGTTACATAAATGTTGGCTCCACTACTCAAAATGCTTAAATAAACAAGTGTTGTTTATAAAATTAGATAGTTTTTCCTAATTTAACAAGTGTTTAAGTTCTTTGTGAAAATTGAATGTTCAAAGTCTTGAACAAAATGGAAATAATAGTTATTATTTCTAAGTGAAAATAGTTTTTGATAAAATATTTAAGAAAGTATAAAAGTAATTATAGTAGTTACTATAATCAAGGGAGTTTTATACTAAATGTTTTTAATGGAAAGAAATTTAAAATGCCTTCACAAGTGTTTTTGCTCTTATGACAAGTTTAATGAAACCATTTTCTGTAATTAGAAAGATGGATATATAGAGATCCAAGTTTTGGTTTCATAAAACAAATTTTTACAAAAACTAGGTCTTAAAACATGTGTTTATAACACAAGTTTTTAGGCATGGTAGTCAATGATTGACTAAATCCTAAAAGGATATTTTAAAGTAATGCACTTTTTCATAGAAGATAGTGGGAGCATCTGACTAATGTATTTATCAGAGTTAATAATAGATTTTTAACTAGTATGATAAATACAAGATTGAACCTTTTTAGAGTATATAATTATCGGATGTTTTTAGAAGTTATCTAAAATAGTAAGTTCTTGAGAAAGAACTAATCCGAGGAATGCATGACTTATTGAGAGGTACTCAATAAAAATATCATTGCAAGATTTTGAGTCAAGTTATGACTTGAATAAAATTATACACGTCTTAAAATGTTCAGCAAGTCAGCTTAATGTTTTGTTGGCTGGTCAACGTTAGAAATGATGAAATAGGATGTTCTTTAACATTCTTAGTAGTGATATTAGATTAGTGTTGGTATACAACGGGAATCTAATTTCAAGGTTCTTACAAGAAGGTGTAAGAAAGTTTTATCATTTCAAATAATCTAGTATAAATACAAATGTAATTAAAGTTTTAATTACAAGGAAGTTATTTTGTAAAATCAGAAACTTTGGAGTTATTTCCAGTTTCTCCAAGTTTAAGGAATTTTAAAAAATAAGTAAGTCTAGAATTATTCTTAGGTTGCAAGAACGATTTCTAGCAAAACCAAGAAGGAGCACTTTAGGGTGCTAGTCTTGAGTTTTAGGTTTATAGCCATATTATTTTTTCCTTATAATCTGTGATAAGTTACAATGCAAAAGTAATAAGTAATTCAGATATACACCGTGAATCGAGTCAATGAAATGGTAGAAATTATACATCTTTATTCCAGGGCGGAATATGGAAGGGTGTAGAAATTAGTTTCATTGTTCTTCACAAATTTTGTATGTTTTGTTTCGTCCAGGAATAAACTAGGTTTATTCAAAACATTATCCGTGACTACTTATCGTGGTGGGAACTATGATAGGGCTATAAAGTCATCGTAATTTTGGGGTAGATTCGAAAGTATGTCGAATATAACTGCAAAAGATTTTTGAGGACCAAAATTGACGGATATTCGTTAGGGTTACGAATATTGGATTGACCCACTGTGAAAAATACTTCGTGGATTCATGTCAAAAGTATTTATCACATAGGTTATCCTTAAGCCTGAGGTATTTGGTTTGGGATACGGTAACTGTTGTCTTCTTAACGCGTTTTAACGCCACGCCGTAACAAGGTATAAGGAGCATGTCTAGATTCAGTGGGAGCCGTATTTCCAAAACCAAATATGCAAAATGGTAATTGCACCTTCTTTCTAGAAGAGATATTTTCGGGCCCCTTGACTGATTAGAGAAGCTGGTAAGTGCACGGCCGTGCCCAAACGAACCGATATGTTCTTTGTCGTTTATCACGCAGTTTTGAAATCAAGTATGTCATGAACCAATTTTTGAGTCTCTGAGTTGACTTTCTCCATGCTCATGCTAAAAATTGAAATATCGCGCTGCAAGGGACAAACCTATATATATGCATGTATGTATATATAAAAACGTACCCATTCATGAACAGGGAGTTTATGATAGTTTAGTTTGTAAACAGTTAGTTTATAACATGTTACTTCTAAGCAGGTTGCTTATGAAGTTTTATTACAAGTTACTTTAGGGTATAAGAGTTCTTATAACCTGGTTACCCTAAGTGTCTGGCTAGGGACCTCCTTAGGCTAACAATGTGCAGTAACTATTACTTATCTTGCACAAGTGGGAGTCTGTTAGATTATGTGCAGAGATAATTAATGGACACATTGTATCCAATGTTATAAGAGACTAAAGGGTCACACTGCTACACACCCAAATCGAAATAGTTGGATTTCACCATAAATCTGCGTGGAAATAATTAATCAGTTAGATTAATTATTAAAGAGAAAAAATAAATAATTAATCAGTGGTATTAATTATTGAAAAGAGAGAAATAAATAATTAATCAGTTTGTATTAATTATTAGAAAGGAAATAAATAATAAATAGTTATCTATTATTTAAAGGGAATTAAATATTAAGTTTTAATATTTAACGGACCAGTTAATTAATTAACTAGTAAAGTCCAGGGGGTCAAAGTGAGAAGAGATGAAAGTTTAATTAAAACCAGTGGGATTAAACGGGCTTAGGTCCATCTAATCCTTATATATATCCTTAAGCCTTAAGGATTAAACATAAGATTAAAATAGGGATTAAGAGGATAACCCTAGCCACACACTCTCTCTCTCTCTCTCGATCTCGATCTCCCTCTCTCTCGATCTCGATCTCTCTCTCTCTCGGCTCCTCTCTCTCGTCGACTTGGAAGAAAAACACCAAGGGTGTTTTTCGACTTGGTGGTCGACGCAAGGCACACACACACACTCACGGTTTTTGAGTGTTAAAGCTAAGGTGAATCCAGGAGCGGTCTAGCAGCCAGTTCATTGGAGGTGCAGTAGTGGTGGACTTACTTTAACAATCCCATTGTCTCTGATCAGGTATATTTTTCTTATAACCTTATCTGTGGATTGTTTGTTTATTAGAAGCTATGTTTGATCATTAGTTTTAAAGATCCTAACCCTTTTGGGGTTTAGAGGGTTGAGTTCAATCCAGTTCCGTTTTAGGATTGAACCAGTAGAATCAAACCCAGGTTTGACTAGTTTGTGTCATTGAGTGGTTTGGTCAGATCAAAACCCTTCAGGAATTAGTGTTGTTTTGGTGGCACCACCACCATTGATGATTTACGGTTCTTGATTTCAATTGTTCAGATCTAAATTTCAATTTCAGATCGGGTTTCACCAATAACCGGTACCATTACCACCAATTAGATAAAGTCGCGATTTTCAAGGTTTGTGCTTCCAGGATTGTTCATTGGTTTAGGGTTCGAACATGGGTAAATTTAGGGTAACTTTACATTTGTTTTGAGTTCACTGTACATCTTCAGAAGATTTGGAGTTTCTTAATGCTTCGATTTATAGTTTCCGTTAATCGAATTCTAACATTCCATATGTTTTAAGTTCACTTTACATCTTGTTTTTACGAATTCTATTTTTGGTCGGTAAGTTGCTTCCATTTCGGGTTCAAATTTATTCTATCTTCAAGTTTTCCCATATATAGACATTTATTGGTTAATTTGTTTTGATTTGAATGTTTCATCATCTCTTGTTCATGAGATGTTTAACATGGTATAGCAATTTAGGATTTTGTCTTCGACAATTAGGGTTTTGTCAAAGATGAAGATGAACACTCATGTTCTACCAGTTCTTCAATTTTCAATTTTCATTTTTATTCTTGGCAAATTACTGGCAACCGATTTAGTATTAAAATTAAAAAAAAAAAATAAAGATTACCGGTTACCTTCCAGATACATTAAACGGTTGTAACGACCCAAATTTTAGGTAAGAAATTTAATATGGAATATTAAATAAATAAAGGAGAATATTTATGGTGTTCAATCGTTCAATAAATATAAGAATGATGTTACTTGTAGAAGTATAATTACGTCATATAATGTTCTGATGTGCGGATTGAAGTCGAGAAATTTTTGGAAAAATACGAGGAAAAAGGGGTTAAAATCACTAAAGGAAAAGAATAAAATAATAAATTGTGGAAATTTGGAGATCGTGACGCGACGTGTTTGGGCGGCAGTTTACGTGAAGGTTGCGTGTGTCAGACGATTGCGTGTGTCAGATTTCTGCATGGGTCACAACGCGACACGTTCCATTACTCAAACGCGACGCGTTTGTCTAGTTTTATGCCTATAAATACATTAGCATCTCATTCGGTTTTGACGAGTCTCTCACCTTTGTACCGATACTCTTCCCATTTGAAGAGCCATTTTAAGCCTTTAAAGTGTATGTTAGAGTTAGGACTTGGTGGGTACGTGTTTGGGAGGCCCGGAAAGTTCGGTGATTAGATTTCGAGCTATTTTTCGACGTGGGTTTCGTTTTTGGAGTTCTTGGAGAGTGTTCGGTTGCATGCAAGATCAGATCTCAACGATCCGTGTGTGAAGCTTGTTAGATCTATGTGTGTGGTGGTTTACTAGTCCGTTTTGAGGTGAGTTCAGTTATTTTTCAAAACGAGCATAAAGACAAAATCGATTTAGAAAGTAACTCGATTTTTAAGATGATTTAACTAGATCTGAATGTTTATGTTTGTTTATATGTTTGTTTGTGATGCATGCTATATATTTTCGACGACATGCAAATGATTTACGAGTTTCTTGAGGTGCATGCAAATAAATATATGTATGGATGATTATGATAGATCAAAATGATGGTTGCGAGGTTAAAGATGTAAAATGATGAAGTAAATGATGTTGTGGGTGGTGGTAGATATACTCTTGGATGTAAAGATGATGCTTAGTAGGAAAAGTGTGCCTTCTAGGATTTGCTAGCAAAGTGATGTTTAGTTGTCGGGTTTCTAGATAACCATGGCAACACATGGTGTACTTGTACTTTATGTGCTTGTACACTGGAGTGGTGTTTGACTAAGGATGGAGGTCAAAATGCATGACACCACAAGGGTGAAAGGAGGGCCTAGTGATGGGGGCACCGGTTGTACTTTCATCTGAACGACTTATGTCGGAGTAGCTAAAGCAGGTGGATCGCGGGGGTTGCCGGGCACGCTTAGTGAACTTATGCCGGTTCGGACGGACCTTGGAACCCTAGGGGTTGCCGGGCACGCATAAGGTATATGGGGTAGTGACGATAAAGAAGTATATTAGTAGACCCCATTAAGAATGATGTATTGATGATGTTAGAGATGATTAGAGACGTATAAGATGATAATGATGTAAAAGATGAGTATGATGTTTATGATGTATTTATCGATGCTTATGATGATACTTGACCATGCGGGGATTTATATTGTATGTGGGTGGGTCAAGTTACGGGTTGGGATTTATCACCTGAACTTGCACATGTTTGTAAATGTTTTAATATGATGATTTTGTGATGATAACTATGCTGACTCACGAAGCGAAAGCTGACACTTGTTTCTTGAAATGTGTCTTGTGCATGTGCAGGTAGCTTAGGTGCGCGGCCTTGTGAGCGGAACTAATGGGTAGTTGTTTTGTTTATGATGTTGTGAAACCGACTTGTGGTCGTTATTGAACTTGTTTTTGAACAATGATGTATTTGCGACGTAACGGTGGTTTTTATTTTGGAATGGTTTAAACAGTTTATCTGTTTTAAATAAATATGATGTTTTTAAGTCTTCCGTTGCGATGAATTCTGATTGTTTAGAAACGTTTTTGTAAATCTCAATTTTCGATAACCACGACTGTTACAATGGTACTTACATAAAGTTCATTATACTAAATGGTAGTTTTCAAAGTTGGGTATACACAATAACAACATGTGACAACTTTGATAAATTTCAGAAACTAAACCTAATCAACATTTTTGATGATGGTCTATGCAAACCGATGGTATTAACCAATATTTTAACTCAAAATTAATATTAAGAATCCCATTAGACAAATTGATAAGCCTATTGACCAATGGTTTAATGAGGACAAACATCTAATTGACTTGGATACTAAATTGAAAAACATTATCATTTCCTCTCTTCTTGAAGATGTAATAAACTTAGTGATTTACAAATGTGCATGTTATGTTGAAAGATCTTTGTATTCATATTTCATATAGGTAGTGTGAATCATTAATCTCTAAGCCTAACAAGACCTTTACCGTTTCAGTGATTTGTTAAATGACCTAGAAGCTTTTAAGATGAAAAAGGATCTAATAGTAGTCTTAATTTTTTTAGATGCTTTCCCATCTAAGTGGAAGATGCTATACTTGTTCCAAGAAATAATCAAACTTTGAATCAGCATACCTTATGATCTCTTTATGGAGTTTTCCTTTTTAATGAACAAAATCAAGCATAAAGGAAATATGCTAAAGATGAATAGAGGAAAGCCTTCTCACTGAAAGGCTCTCCCATCAACAGTCTTAGTAGCCTTTCAATCTATGACCTCTAAGGACGCTGAAATGGCCATTGATGTTGCATGACCGAGACGTGAGGAAATTGATGATGAAGAAGAAAGCAACATCGATGATCTAGTGGTTATGGTTGTTAAAACCTTAAGAAAGGTCATTAGGCTCCTAAACTATTGATAAATCTAATCTCGAATGCTTTAAGTGTGTTAAAGAAGGGCACTTCATGAAGGAGTGCTGATCTAAACCCCTTTCTTTCCCACAAAGATCATAAAATTGTACAAAAATAAGGACAAGATTGAAAATCCACATTTCTCTCTTGGAAAAGTTTGCTTCTAAGAATCCAAGCTTAGTCACTGAAACTAAACACTATGTAGATTATGACGATTCTTATTTATAGGAATCCTAGGGATTTCTAAGAGAACCCATTACAAAACTTAATTACCATAAAATCTGTGGATACAGATTTTGGTTAACCAAGAAACATAAGAGATAAAAGGCTTATCTCAGATATCAACGTGTGGTAAATAACTCTAGTTACCAGAAGAGAATACAATTTTGATGTTACAGAAGATGAAAAACAGATAATACATCTGAATTTGTTCAGATTGTTTTGGATGCTATTTGCAGATCTTTTGGCTGAAATAGTGCTGCAATTTTGGTGTTAAAATGGTTCTTTTGGATGACATTTTGGCTATTTCGGGGTTGAAGTGGTTATAATTTGTTTTATTTTTTTTAATATTATTGTCCAATTTGTCCACATTGTACATGTGACATTTTCTTATAATGTTCATGCTTATAGTTGTAATATTTAACAGACTAGTCCACGCTTATAGTTGTAAATATTTAAGCGACTAGTCCACGCTTGTAGTAGTAAACTTTTAAGCGACTAGTCCACGCTTGTATGTGTAACTATAGGGAAAATTTTTGTCACATCCATTTTCTCCACGCAATGATAAAGCGTGGATTTTTTAATTGTACACAATTGAAACCGTGTATAATATGACCCAAAAGGTGTGTATAACACATACCTTATTTGTAGTGACACAAGCTTCACTAACACGCAAACGGTGCTAGCCAAACAAGGAAATACAATCTTTAATATCCAGATAGAAACACTTGATCAACGTACCTTGGCCAATAGTCGAGATCGACTTTAAGGGGTATGACCATCGCAAAGAAAGAAAGAACAAGGAGAGAAGAAAGATATTAGACTAATTAGGTATGGACATACCAAAACCTATTCAATATATTGACATACCTGAAAATGATATCAAACTCTCACCTAGTAGATCATCAAATCCCGTTTTGAATACATGCGATCTTTATGTGTTTCACACCCCATCTAATAGTAGCATTTATAACTACTTTGTTAATAACAATGTTTAACTACATGCGATCTTTATGTCATTAACAATACAATTTACATGTACATGTCTACTTCCATTGGGATTTGCTTCACTTTGGCAAGTGAGGTGACTTATTGAGACTTGCTCAAAGATGCTATATTATATTTAAAAAATGGGTATGGAAATTATATGTTTTACATGAGTTTCAAAACATTTTCAATATACATTTGAGTAGGAGTTCATTATCTCATTTGCCACTAAGATCCACTCTCTAAAGTGTTTGAATATAGATAATCTTTACTATTTATCTTCAACACTCCATGTCAAACATAGAGCCTAAGGTTTAAAATCTCACAAGATTAGAATGTAATTGTGTTGCTCCAAAATCAACATAAATTTGTGAAGGTGGGGGGAGGGGAGTTGTGAATATACATATATTATATTTCTTATTCTTTTAAAATCTTGAGTAATAAAAATAAACTCGTGTACTGTCTATTAATTTTATGGAAAAAGATATATACAGCTTAAGCCTTATGATAGGTGTTTCCATACTCACAAACACTTAAATAAGCACATGATGAAATAACTAACATAACTCTCATTTAAAATGTTTGTGAGTACGAATGCATTTAAAATAGATGCCGCTAGAAGTATATATATCATATCCATCTAATATTAATATAAGCATAATATAATATAAAGAATGACATGTTATTGAGGTTCCATTTGTATTACTTGAAAGAAATTGCATATTATCTTTATCTAAAGATAGAATATAATATTACTAAATTTACCATAAATAAAAAAAGGGAATAATAGGTGCAATCTACAATTAACAATATCTCAGCTACGTGTTTTTATCCATATACTACTTAAAGAGTTAATCATAAAAATGGTCTCTTGTTGTTACTAATTTTCACTTTTAGTTCTTTAACTTTAAAAATTACAAAAAACGTCACTGTGGTTGTCATCTTGTTTCGGTTTCGGTCCTTTACACTAACTATCGTTAATTTTGCAGCTAGAAACCCCCATGTGCATTGCACATGAGGGTTTTTTAGGCTTTTCAATCTATATTCTTGTTACAGACATGCGATTTAGGGTTTCAATGCGATTTAGGGTTTTAGACAAGCGACTTTCATTGGAGTTTCAGACAAACGAGTTTCAATCGAGTTTAAGGTTTCAGACAAGCGAGTTTCAATGTGATTTAGGGTTGTGGAGATGAAATCCAGTTTTGAAGTACAAACTATTACAGTTTCAATCGGTTGAAGTTGATTTAGGGCGTTTGGGGTTGTGTTTGTGAGAAACACAAAAAGAGAGGAGGAAAGTTGTTAAAATCTAATTTAATATATATATATATGGGTAAACTGCATCAAAATACAACGAACTTTTGCTAAGCTACCAATGTATACAAGGACCTTTGAAATTTTAAAAAAATACAATCAACCTATTTTTATCTCCCAATGTATACAATCGGTAACCTGAGCTTCAGGTTACAAGTCATCTTTATTTTTTTAATATATTTCTTATTTTAAATTAATGTGTTCTTCAAGATATTCATGTGTGTTCTTCAAGATAATAAACATATACAAAGTATTAGCATAAACTAAGAGCAGATATGGAAATAATCAAGAAAAACACAAAACTAAAAACCCAATATTCCTAACTTGCAGATTCGTACACAAAGACCAGATGTACAAACACCAAAAATCCTAACTTGTTCATATACAAACACTAGAATTCAAACACAAAGAAAAACCCAAAACTCAAAAGCAGGTCTGGAGATGAACAGATGAAGATGAAGAACATAAAAACCCTAAATCTAAACCAAATATGAACCAAACATGGAGATTAAAAACCCTAAATCTAAGATGAAGATGACGAAACAATAATAAAAAACCTAAATCATGAAGTTACAGATCTGAGAATAAACCATGAAAAACCCTAAATTTGATTACCTAAATCGTGGCCTTATATATCTGAATCACGGAATCGAGAGATGAAGATAAAGAAAGAACAATAAAAAACCCTAAATCATGAAGAACCCTAATATACAAATTCGTACATAATAAATCCCAAATCTGTAAACAAATCCCCATATCTCAAATTTAACCTATTTATGACAACCCCCAAAATCGCAGATATGAAAACTCGTAATATAACTAGTTGTTTAAACCTTATATCGGCGGTTGATCTTGAAACCCACGACGGAATCAGCGGCGGTAGTGGTTTGTTGCAACGGTGGTTGAAGTCTCGCAACGGCAGCGGTTAAATCCCGCAACCCTGAAACCAGTGACGGTGGTGGAAGTCTCGTAATGGCGGTGGTTGATGTCTTGCAACCCTGAAATCAGGCCGCGGCAGTGGTGGTGTGTGAAACCCTAAGGCGACGATAGTGATGGCGGATGTGGTTTGAAGACGGCAACAGCGGTGGTTTTAGATCCGAAGGCGGAGACACTGATTCCGAAGCCCTAATCGACGGTGCTGATGGTGGGATTGGAGATGCGACGACGGAGACCGTCTTTACGGGTGGAGTGGCCGGAGGATCTTGAAGGGTGGTGGCCGGAGGATGTTAAAGGGTGGTGGCGGCGCTGTGTTTGGTAATATGTTGAAGACTTGAAGATATGAGTGCAGATGAAGATATGAGTGCAGATGCATTATTCAATTAAATTTATTAATTAAATTTTTTTAGATAAAAAGGTAAAATGGAAAAAGGGTAACCGGTTGGTAATTCAAAGTGACCTTTTATAACAGGTCATATGTATACAATGTGAGTTATAAGTGGTTTGTTGTATTTTTTTAAAATTTTTAAAATTTGTTGTATACATTGGTAGTTTAGCAAAAGTATGTTGTATTTTGGAGCAGTTTGCCCTATATATATATATAGGAAAAAGTTCATGTGAGAACCATTCTTAGTGCGAGAACCGCGAGAACCAATCTGAGCCGTCCAATTCTCCCTCTTTCAATGTTATTGCCCACCCATGAATTCCTCACATGCACCCTGCCACACTCTATCCCTCCACGCTCACCATCAATGAAACTTCCCATATCCAAGGAACGGTCGAGATTGGTTCTCGCGGTTCTCGCATTAACAACGGTTCGCGCATGAACCTTCCCATATATATATATATATATATATATATATATATATATATATATATATATATATATATATATATATATAATATATATTGATTTGGGGTTGGTAGTGTTTGGTAACAAGAGTATAGGTATATAAAAGTCTAAAATACCCTTATGTGAAATGCACATGGGGCTTCTAACGATATAACTTAATGTCAGTTAGTGTGAAGGACCGAAACTGAAACAAAGTGGTAACCACAGTGACGTTTTTTGTAATTTTTAAAGTTAAATGACTAAAAGTGAAAATTAGTGACAAACACATGAACCATTTTTGTAATTAACTCTTATTTAAATGAATAGTAGATTATTCATTAATATTTTAATAATTTATAGCATGCGTGTAATAATAACATCTATATGTGTTATTAACATTTTCTGGTAAAAATAAACTTTTTTTATGTTTCATGTATTTATAAATTTTCCTAGGATTAAGATCCGCTTATGTTATGGTTTAGGGTTTAGGGTTTAGGGTTTATTTATATGAGAGAAGGTCTCTTATTTAACCCTCTATACGATTCCACTCTCATATTTATGCGATAACGAGTTATTACAACCCGCACGTTGTGACGGGAAACATTACAACTTTGTTAAATCAATTACAAATAAGTTTATTTATTTTTTATGTTTTCTCTTATAAATTTTAATATTTGATGTTTGGTGTAAATCAAAATGTATATTTGTAACCTACTTATTTTAGCTACATTTCGAAATAATTTTTAATGTAGTTTCATATTTATTGAACGAAGTGTAATTTTTTAATATTACGATGTTAGAAAATTTGATAAATTTTTTATCCAAACATGGATAAAAATGTAGTCTATAAAAATTATTTTTTAGTATTGCGATATTAAGAAAAATTAAATAAATATCATATCACGATGAAATTTACATCGAAATAAAGATAAAAATTAGATGATCATTAATATGTATTTATATTTACAACAAACATTATATATTAAAAGTTATACGATGAAATTTACATCGAAATAAAGATAAAAATTAGATGATCATTAATATGTATTTATAAATTTTTATCCATTTTTATAGACTACATTTCGATGTACATTTAATTTTTTAATATTACGATGTTAGAAAATTTGATAAATTTTTTATCCAAACATGGATAAAAATGTAGTCTATAAAAATTATTTTTTAGTATTGCGATATTAAGAAAAATTAAATAAATATCATATCACGATGAAATTTACATCGAAATAAAGATAAAAATTAGATGATCATTAATATGTATTTATATTTACAACAAACATTATATATTAAAAGTTATAAAAGAAAAACAAATAACATATTAAATTAATTGTTTATATATATAATAATAATATAAATAGAAAAAAAGATGCGGCAGATTAAAAAGCAAAATTTTGCTGCTAGGAATCGAACAGGTGTCAATGCCATAACATAAGCTCCACTAACCACTATGCTGGAGGATAAATATGATTATATTTTCTGCCTACTTTATTTATAACATAAAATTTTCACAAAAGGACAAATGAATACTGTTCATTTGTCCTGACTAATGTTATATATATATATATAATATGTTGGATAATGTTTGAACAAAATGAGGATGTTAACCTCTTTTCCTATTATTTAGGGGGCAAAGGTGATAAATGTGTGTTTTGCAGGTGCGAAGTTGTTCAAGTTAATGTTGAAACGATGGCCGATTTTAATAATCGGAGTCTTTCCTCATATACAATAGCTGCTTTTCAGCTTTTCTTTGTATAAATGGCTTCTCCTCCGCCTTTTTCTTCCCTCCATCCGCCGGCTCGCCGCGAACGCCTCTAAATTGCGGTTGCTCGGCCTTGCGACATCTGTCTTTTGCCTATGATTTCATTTGCGCTTTATGATATTTCACAGAAATGATTTTGCCGAAAAATCTTTGCTTAGGTATGAAACTATCCAAGTTGCTCTTCGAGATTACAGTCTACTGCTCTACTGTAAGTGTTCTTCCAATCTTATTTGATTGATTCTTGTTTATTTTTCATCTCGACATGTTGTTTTTGGTTTGTTCTTTGTATAGTAATCTTATCCTTTGCGGATTTTGATGCTTTGCAAATTTCCCGTTTTACTTTCTTCTAAGTTCAATTGTTGCCATTGAATTCTATGAATCATGTTTGGAAGTCGCATTCGGTATGAAAATCACAATGCCTGAGTATTATTTACTTTAATTTAAATCATATTCATGTTGTAGTACCCTGGGGCAATAAATTGTAATTGTAATTGTAATTGGGGGATTTTTGATTTGTGCATGTTTAATCTGTTTTCATGTGCAATTAAATAGAAGATATTTATGATCAAATTTTTTTGGCCGAGTCTGCAGTCAACTCATGCTTAAAAGCAACTTTAACTTTACTGATTTTAGTATTACCTTTCTTTTCAGATTCTTGGAGGTTCGATATCGCTTTGATATTACTGAATGTAATATATCATCTTCTTTGGACTTGGTAAGGTTCTTCTTCCATTAAATTTGTTATCATCCAATTGAAATTTTTATAATATGGACACCCAATACCAGTTATCAAGAGGAGGATGATGTTTTGCACATCTCCTGTTACTGGTACATTCATCAAGGTCAAACAGAATTCCTTTATTAAAATGTTTATCCATGTATCCTTTTAGTGGATTCAATAATTGAATAAGCCAATGAGTGATTTAGTGGATTTGGCTGATGGGTGCCTAGTTTGGAGCTATTGTCTGGGTGTTTGGTGTTGATTACTTTATAAAGTAACTAATAATGGTGATATTGCAAGTTCGTTGCATTTGGTTGCAAATATTGATGTATGACAAAAGGTAAAAAGTAGAACCTTAAGCCCGGTAGTTCCTCATTTATGACTTTATGTAAGATTAGGTTCTGGGTAACTATTTGTGTGACTCATTATGTAACCATTGCTAGCACCCAAATTTAACATGATTGAGCATTGAGCAACTTAAAGTTAGTTCGGTGAAGCTAGATTTATTCACTTATTGGATATAGTGCTTTCATTTGTAGTGGCATATAACATGTAGTCACGGGGCGTTTGAATGTGCTTTTCAAAGGTGGATTATGTGATCTTGAATAATCAGTACTGCAAAATAAGCTCTAATCTAGTTACTGTTCAGATTTGCTTTTGTTGTTTTAACTTGTAACGATAAGATAATCTTTTGATTGAGTGCTTGGCATATTTTGATTATCTATGAGATCGTGATATTTATTGGCTAAAAAAGAAATTCTTGTAAAAAGAGGAGGTAGCTAATGTCAAAATGGGAGTAAAATTCTCTCAAATTAAGTTGAAAAGGGGCAGTTCAATAATTCTAGTTTATCCTTCACTAGTCAACTTTGTCTTAACTAGAAATAAATTAAATATCCAAAACTGATCATTTTACCCCTAAGTACTCACTATCAGTATATATTCATCCAAACATTACGGCTGATAATTGCGAACACAAGTCACAACAATCAGTTCCAAAACACAAATTCAAACACCCCTTTTATTGTGGATCTTCTTTTCTTCATCCTCTTGTGTATAATGAGACAAAACCAATGATTATATTTCTTTATTTTTTTATTATTTTACTTAATCAGGTGGATTTGTATTATGGATCTAAGGTTTCATCACTCTGGCTCGACACCATCTGAAGAATCAGCCTTAGACTTAGAAAAAAATTACTTCAATCACCTTAATCTGCCTTCATCAAGTTCTCCTTTACAATCTTTGACTACCACTACTACTACTACTACAACATCAGCCGGTCAGCTTTCAGAGAGCAATGCTAATGCTGCATATTTCTCATGGCCTACTTCTAGCCGATTAATTGATGCTGCTGAAGACCGAGCTAATTATTTTGGAAATCTCTTAAAGGGTGTTTTACCTGAAACACTTGGTCGGTTGCCAGCTGGACAACGAGCTACCACTTTGCTTGAACTCATGACAATAAGAGCATTTCATAGCAAAATATTGCGCCTATGTAGTCTTGGGACTGCAATCGGGTTCCGAATTCGAAAAGGGTTACTAACCAATATACCTGCCATCCTTGTTTTTGTGGCTCGAAAGGTTCACAGGCAGTGGCTCACCCATATTCAATGTTTTCCCTCTGCTCTTGAGGTGTTTAACGTTTATGGTCTTCCAAATTACGTCTAATGTGCTTTATATATTGTATACGAGTTGTTTGTCGGTAACTCCGTACCTTGAATAAATTACTTTAAGTTTCTACTACCTGTCATGTATTGTAGGGAGGTGATCCAGAATAGAAGCTAGAACACATAGCGTATACCACATATTTTGAGAGAAATTTTTTTATAAGCACTTAATAATTTTAAAAATACATGGATTGGTTTAGTTTAGCAAAGATTCTGAAACTTAAAATTCGACAAAATAACTTGAATGCAACTAAAAAATCGTATGATTGAAGGAAATCCTCATTTTCACGCTATATTTCAAATAAAAGGGCAGAGAAAAATAAACCAAAAACTCCTTAACTTGAAAGCGGAATCCCAAATGAAGAAATTTGGGAGCTTTTGAAATATGAATTCTTTCCCATCTTGCTTGCCCCTATTCTAGAAAGGAGTCCATTAGTTCAGCAATCTGCTTGTTTATGGGAAACTATATTTTCGAGTAGACTTTAATTCTTATTGATCTTAAATCTTTTTAGTTTTGCTAAATCAAGATCTTAAACAGGGCCCTGGAGGTGTGTGGTGTGATGTTGATGTTGTAGAGTTCTCTTATTACGGTGCACCGGCTGCAACTCCAAAGGAACAATTGTATTCAGAGCTTGTTGATGGCTTGCGTGGTAGTGATCCATGCATCGGTTCGGGTTCCCAGGTAATCTTTCAGCATTTCCTATTATAATTGTAGATACCTTTATATATATTTTATGTCATTGTCATATAAGTATAATCTACAATGTTATTTGTGAAATAAATTATTTTTTTAGGTTGCAAGCCAAGAGACATATGGAACCTTGGGTGCTATTGTTAAGAGCCAAACAGGAAAACGACAGGTTGGTTTCCTTACAAATAGGCACGTGGCAGTTGATTTGGATTATCCGAACCAAAAAATGTTCCATCCATTGCCACCAAGCCTTGGGCCTGGAGTGTATTTAGGGGCTGTTGAGAGGGCCACTTCATTTATCACAGATGAGCTTTGGTATGGAATATTTGCAGGAACAAACCCAGGTAACTATAGTAATATTAGTTACAGAATTTAGATATTGTGAAATTAAGAAGGATTTACGTGATAATTCTCATCGATTGTAAAATCAGATACAAATAGTATATATATATATGGGAGGGTTCATGCGAGAACCGTTGTTAGTGCGAGAACCGCGAGAACTAATCTCGGTCGTTCCTTGGATATGGGAAGTTTCATGGATGGTGAGCGTGGAGGGATAAAGTGTGGCAGGGTGCATGTGAGGAATTCATGGGTGGGCAATGACATTAAAATAGGGGGAATTGGACGGCTCAGATTGGTTCTCGCGGTTCTCGCACTAAGAATGGTTCTCGCATGAACTTTTTCATATATATATATATATATATATATATATATATATATATATATATATATAAGGAAGTAGTTAATTCTTTTTTAAAGATTTGAAATACTAACACTCTCCCTTAAGCTGGAGCGTATATATCGTAGGCTCCACTTGTTATAGATATATTTAACCAGGGGCCCTCTAAGAGATTTTGTGAAACCATCTACATGTTGGTCATTAGAACCAACGAACTCGGTATTGATTAAACTTTCCTACTGTTTTCTCTAATGAAGTGATAGTCGATCTCGATATTTTTTGTGTAGTCAAGGAGCATTGGGTTGGAGGGAGTATAAAGTGCTTCTTGATTGTCACATATACGTTTCATTGGAGATATCTTGCAGAACCTTAGTTCTTCAAAAAGTTGTTTAATCCATCTGAGCTCACATGTTCCATTAGCCATTGCCCGATACCCGGCATCTGCACTTGACTTTGCTACCACATCCTGTCTCTTATATTTTACGACACTAGATTACCCCTGAATATAACACTCTATCCTAAAGTTGACCTTGGACTGAAAGGGAAACCACCAGTCTACATCAGCATATAATTGTACCTCCATGTTCCCTTTATCAAGAACTGATTGACTATATTCACAACAAAGGACATATCCGGCCTAGTTACTGTAACATAATTCAACTGACCAACACTAGGATCCATTTGGGACTCAAGTGGTGTACAATATGTCAGATGTGCTTATTCCAAAATATCTACAACATACTTTCTTCGGGATATTGCAATTCCATCTTTGGACCTTGCAACTTGAATACCTATGAAGTATGTGAGATTACCGATATCTTTTGTTTGGAAGTGCTTGAATAGATGATCTTTCAGTTGATATATTCCATCATGATCATTCCAGTGATAACAATGTCATCGTCGTACACTATCAATTAGTTACAGTGTGTCCCTGAGAGGCGATAGAATACCGAATGGTCCGCCTCACTCCTTTTAATCCCTAAATCTTTTACCTCAACACTAAATCTCCCAAAGGAGCCGGGAGATTGTTTTAGGCCATAAATAGATTTTCAAAGCCGGCAAATCAACCTCGACTCCCTCTGAGCAACAAACCCAAGTGGTTGCTCAATATAAACCTCTTATTGCACATCGCCATGGAGGAATGCATTCTTATTTCTAATTGGTGAAGAGGGACATCACATAGATCGACTATCTTCTTGTGCAAAAAGGTGACTTTACTTAATACTATAACTTTCTTCCAAGCAAGGCCAGAACCGCACGAAGTAGATTGTTGGTCATGGATACACATATTGACTAGTGCACATCGATAGCAAAAGTGGTTAAAGCGAGAATCTTGTGGAAAAAACCTAAAGCGAAAGGTATGGAGACTTTAATAGCTACAGTTACATTAGAAGCCAAAAGCAGAGTCATGGGTATGGAAAACAGGTGTAAATTCGAATGGCTCATTTTATTAGAGAGGTTGCCAAGAGCTTTAGGAAACCTGTACGATTGACTTTGAAAGTTTAGGATGGAGAGGGATCATGGTAGTTTATTGATGAGGTTTGGGCTAAAGTTAGGATGAAGAAAACATGTTTCGAGGAGAGTTTGTTTACTAGGGATGGTAAAGAGGCAGATAGGACTAGGGCAGAAGAGATTAATAAGGAGGGAAGTAAAGAAGGCGGTGGCTTCAGCCAATAAATATTTTTCTTTTTAAGCACGTAATATATATATTATAGCTGGGCAGTCAATAGCGGCGGGATAGCGGTGGGATAGCGTTTAGCGGCCTTAGGAGAAATAGCGTTTTCATATAGCGGTGGGAAATAGCGGAGGCGCTATTAATGGCGCTATTTCCGCTATTTGAGCGCTATTTCCGCTATTTGAGGCAAAATAGCGGTCAAATAGCGGTGGGATAGCGGTTTTCACATTTTTTTATTTATTTTTTATTTTTTTTGCAAATTATACTTGTTTTCGGTTTACATTCCACGGTCGATTCCCGTATTACTCTGTACTATATTAGTGTACTAAGTTTTATACAATGAATTTAATAAATGTTTTATGATTTTAATTATATATATACATATATAAATATATATTCTACGTAATATTAAAAACCGCTATCCCACCGCGATAACTGCTATCCCAAATCAAGGACCTTGACCGCTATTTGATTTCCCACCGCGATAACTGCATAGTATTATAGGATCATTTTAGAACCGTTTTATTGCGAGAACCGCGAGAATCATTGTGGACCAATCAATTATTATCTTGTCTTAAGTAATTAAATGGAATTAAAAAGGACAAATTTGTAATTAAGAAAATCTTTTATGTCGCTGCATTTTGTGCCACCAATTTATATGCCAACATTGGAGTTGAATGTTTTTATATTAAAAATGGATGTGATTTTAATAATTAAAATTTCATTGTTTTTGTGTTACGCTGCTTTTTTTTGTCTTTTACTTTCTTTTTTTGTCTTTTTTATATATAGTAAAAGTTACTTTTTCTTTCTTACTTCCTTCTCTATTTATTAATCACAATCGTTTACATGTTTGTTAGAAGTTATTTTAGTTATATATTAAGTACTTATACTCCTCTAATCCTTTTTGTTATAATTTTTTGAGTTAGCAGTAAGTTTGACTAAACCAATTTTGAGTTGCACGTGGACTAGAGTTGTAAACGAACCGAACGAACACGAACGAGAGCTTGTTCGTGTTCATTCATTTATTTTTAGCTGGAAAAATAAACGAACACGAACATATAAACAAACGAATATTTATGTTCATGTTCGTTCGTTTTACTTTAGCCCAACACAAACAAACACAAACGACTGAACACATATACAAATATAATAAACACCTAACATTATTAAATATAAACAGACACTAACTACGTGTATATATATATGTGTGTGTGAGAGAGAGAGATATAGAGAGTGTGTGTATGTGTGTGTGTGTATGTATATATATATATATATATATATATATATATATACATATAAACGAACATAAACAAATGGATAAACGAACGTTCACGAACATAAATGAACGACCGAGGGTCTTTGTTCGTGTTCGTTCATTTAACTAGAGGAACAAAGCTAGAACGGTCTTGGAAGATAAACCAAGTCTTTGTGCCATCTCATAGAGCTAGGACTGATAACATCTTACCTCCCCTCATATCCCACCCACGTGTGATTGAGTACTATAGTTGATCTTAAGTGAAATCAACAAGATATATGATGTAGTAATCAAGATTAATAACATACAGATGGCTACACAACACGTTAAAAATTTAAATCAAAGTAAAAAAATAAGATTGATATGACGTTGTTTACATTTTCCTTAATTTTATCTAACCTATGGATGTAAATAGCGTTATATAATATTAGGCAAGACCTTCAAAAACTCGTGAAATGCATACCCTTAAATTAAATGTTTGTTAGATCTTTGACACAAATTCCTTCTGATTTTATATATACTTTTATATTATGTACTATTCATAATAAAATATATTTCTTCAGTGTGTTATAAGATTAAAGGAAATGTAAACATAGAATATATATCAATATTGGGTTTTATTTTGAATAAATTGTTGACATCTTTCTGATAACATTATCTCTTAATACAATATGTTATATTTCCTTATACATTTCATATATTTCTATGTATATAGAATGAGAAAAAAGAACAAGAGTAGTAAGGGATATAAATATCAGAATTTTATGGTTATTTGTTTATATTTACAAAGGTGCAACTAAAAATAGTGAAATCGATGACATCATTAATTATAATGAAATCAATTGATGGCCTACTAAACACCCCTTGGTAAAAATGATGTTAATTTATTTTTCTATTATATATACTAAAATTTGAATCAGGAACTTGTTTGCGAGCAATACTATTAGTCGCTAAAGCTTTTCAACTGCTCTGAAGATCTGATAGATTTTAGCTGTAGTGGTCAGGATCAGGATCATGGTTATTAGTTGATGGCAAATTAGTCAAATGCAAATTTCTTAAGAAAGCTGAGTTTATCATGCACCATCATCTTGCCAGCTCAAGCATCTTCCCACACCTGTACATGCCATTTCTCTCCTCTATATATTTTGTGTTTCAACTTTTTCTGAATTTTATTTAATTGTTGACTTGTGGAAGAGAGGGAGTTTATAACAGCCTGTCTCCATTGATAAAGAATTGGGATATTTGAACCCTGTAAACGCTATAAGTAATGTTCTACTAATAACTTCCACTATGATTTTATGTTTGAATGGGATAAGCCCAAAACTCGTCTAGTTTAAGTCACTATCAAATGTGCATGCTGCTTTAAATTCAAATTTTATTTAATATATATTAGCTTGTAATATATAAACATTTTCCAATTTTGATCATATAACATCTTCATCCTGCAGAAACGTTTGTTCGAGCAGATGGGGCGTTTATCGCATTTGCTGAAGACTTAAATGTATCAAATGTGACAACATCTGTAAAAGGCATAGGGGAAATTGGTGACGTTAAAGTTATAGATTTACAGTCACCAATCAGCAGTCTAATCGGTAAACAAGTTACTAAAGTTGGGAGAAGTTCGGGCTTAACTACAGGAACAATAATGGCATACGCCTTGGAATACAATGACGAAAAAGGAATTTGTTTTTTTACAGATTTCTTGGTTGTTGGTGAGAACCAGCAAACATTTGATCTTGAAGGTGATAGTGGAAGTCTAATCCTTTTAACAGGAGAAAGTGGTGAAAAACCGCGGCCTGTGGGAATCATTTGGGGTGGTACTGCCAATCGAGGGCGGTTAAAACTCAAAGTGGGCCAGCCTCCCGAGAATTGGACTAGTGGGGTCGATCTTGGACGCCTTCTTGATCTGTTGGAACTTGATATCATCACAACCAACCAAGGTTTTCAAGGTAATGTACCTATTAAATGATTTTAATACCGGACATAAATCAAATTAAACCAAGAATGTCATTAAAGTTTTAGCACAAACAAGATACGAGTTTTCCGTTTTTTAAATAAAATGGGATATTTTATTAAAGGGCAAATGGCCGAGAAAGGTAACCTAAATATCAAAATTTGCCAATAAAGGTTACGTCCAATTTTTTTGACCAAGAAAGGATCATAAATTTTGATTTCTAACAAAAAGGGTATCTTGACCAATTTTAGCATGTCATGGTACTCTTTTTAATAACAAATTGAAATTTATAATCTCTTTTTATGCAAAATTGAAATTTACAATCTTTTTTTATAACAGATTAAAATTTATAATCCTTTCGCGGCACAAAAAATTACACTTTACCTTTATTGGCAAATTTTGATATATATGTTACATTTCTCGGCCATTTGCCCTTTATTAAATAAATTATTCTTATACAAGACTAATCGTTTCATTTGGAATTGATTATGTAATTATCTAGTTGTTTGGGGGTCAAATAAATCATATTTGGATAGTTAGTTTGAGTTGCAATATAACTGATAATCAAAGGAGATAATTTTAGTTAATTACCCCTTCTTTTTAACCTAATTTGAGTCTATTATCCCTAATATGTAACTTCTTTTAAAAAACAGATGCATTGCAAGATCAAAGAACTGCATCTGCAGGAGGAATTGATTCTACTGTTGGAGAATCATCTCCTCCAAAAGAAAAAACCGAAGAAAACTATGAGCCACTTGGGATAATAAATCTGGAAGAAGCCCCAAAAGGAGAGTTCATGCACGAGGAGCACGAGTTTATAGCAAGCTTTGCCATAACATCTCCTGTTTATCAAACTGGCCAATGTGAAACTTTAAACACAAGGAGTCTTTTGCCATTAAAACGAGACCCCGAAGAGATTTCTGTGAGTCTGCAGTTGGGTGAAACAGAACCTAAGAGACTAAAGCAATCTGATTCTTCATCACCTGATGAAAATCTCAGTTGAAAACTTTCTAAGGTATGCATAAGTTTTCAACCCGTATATTGGTTTCCATTAGTATTTATTCGCAGGCGTAATTTGACTGCTAATTGTGGTTTGTGGAATGTTTTAAGGTAAGAAAATGTACAAAATATGTGCATTATCCTTGTTTTGTTCCTTTACTGCAACTGCTTCTTTGAGACGGTAACAACTATTATTGATAATTTATATTCGAGATATCATAAGTTCAATAATTTATATTCACGATATCAAGATTAGCATAGCCCATGCGTAAGGATGAAAAATAAAGTTCAATATTTTTGTTTATATTGTTACATTTGAGTCAAACCATGTTAAAGATGAATTAGTGGTAGGTGATAAGTCTCGAAAGAGACTCGGATTTAACCATAGTAAATGGTCTAGATGATTATACATAGTTAGAAAACGATAATAGGAATGATTAAACCGTGTATATTAGAGCATAGTTGAATATTATGTTAAAACAAGAAATCTTTAAGATAAAAGATAAATAAACAAAACATTGAGTCATTGAGTTTTGAATTATTAGATGTTATGTGGTCCTTTAAACACAAGAAGAAGGACAAATGAAGAAACATTTCCCAAGAAATAAAACACAAAAGGAAAACCAAAAGTGGGAAATTTGTTGGTGGTCCTTTTACACTGCAGGAAGGAAAGACAAAAGAACCACCCAAAGCTAAAGACAGAAATGTCGTTCTCCACCAACGAAGCCATGTACACGTATATAAAATTAATTCAAAAAAATAATCCGTAATATTACATATTAGTTTAACGAGTAAATATACAAATAACTAAACTATTATTCGTTAAAGTGGTTTGTGAGTGTAACATTATCTAAGTTGAGTAGTGACTGGTGGTAATTTTCTAGTTACCAAAAAATAAAAAGAAAGTATGGTTTATAATTGTTCTTTATTTTTCTTTACGTCTTGAAAGCCATTTATTACTGTTCTTTTTATAACCTTGACGAGTACATTATACGATTGTGTAAGTCCAACTTTATAAAGCTTCAATGTAGTTGCGGTTGTGACGGCCAAAATTAAAGCTAGCTTTAATAAATTAATAGACGTAAGGAAAATGAGGGTGTTATCCGTTTCCATCATCAATCTTGCAAGGTCGGCAATCTATCCAAGTTAGCAATTTTTCAACTTGTGAAAATAAGCACTAATTATATAAAGTTTCACACAATTTCACATAAATACATAAACCAAATACATATATCAGTTGCAGCCCCAAGTAGAAAACTAGTTTAAGATGTTTCTTTAGATGTTTACTACTTAATTAACAGTCTCCAACTTCCAGCCTAATCCAATCAAAATGACCAGCTAGCTTTCTTTCAGTTATGAAATAAGTATTTGCATGCCCCCATATGAATAGTTTCATTGACAATGTAACTACATTAAATCATCCTGCTACACATACAAACATCTCTATTCTCTGTCACATGTTGGACCCATATCTCTGAGGTAAATAAACATCAGTAGTTTGTGAACCTAATTTCCTCAGTCTGCATGTGGTCCCTCTTCTTATCACTTATTATCAAATCATCAATGGCTCATAATACATCTGGCATGAATTGAGTATCTATAATAGATATGTACATTCACATGTACATATAGATAGACTAAAATGAATAAGTCAACTTTCTATTGCTAGAAACAAAAGCCAAAACTGCACAACTGTAATGATCTCTCTCCCCCTCTCTCTCTTTTCCCCGCCTCTCTATATAGATAGAGATAAAACTTCAAATCATAAGTATTATTTGTGCGAGAGTCGCGAAAACTATTAATTATATTATCAATGACTCGTTAATAGGGGTATTTGTTTAAAAAAAAGGGGTATTTGGTTCTCGCATGAATACCAGTCATTAATAAGCACTTACAATTATTACCAATTTTAACGAAGGTCCAAGATTGGTTCTCGTAGTTTTCGTACAAAAAACAGTTATCGTCCGAACCCTCCCATTTTCGTACGAGAACCGTGAGAACTGTTTATAACGCCATAAATGACACATTAATAGGGGTATTTTGGTAATTTATATATTTACCCAACCATGAATTGCGTCCGGGTGAGCCGTCATTAATTGCGAGGCTTGATTTTCCCGAAATAACCCTCATTTTTGCGTCAATAATGAGCCATTAATGAAGCATTAATGAGCCACCAAAAAATCTTAGTCATTGAATAATATTATTAATCATGGGCTAAGATTGGTTCTCACAATTCTCGTACGAAAAATAATTCTCGTTTAAACCGTCCCTTATATATATATAATCACATAAAAACCTAAATATAAACTATGTAAAATACTATATTTATTTTGGTAGAGGACCCCAAACCCCACCTATAAACATGCATAGCTCATGTACATGTTACCCTCATATATCAAACTCTCTCTCTCTCTCTCTGATCTCTCTCTCTCTCTCTCCATCTCTCTCTCTCTCTGTCTGTCTGTCTCTTAGTTATTTCAAGAGATCTCTGTTCGCTTTTTCTTGATGGTCTAAGAGATTGAAGCTGCCAGCATGATCTGATATCTTAAACCATATATTTCATATAAGTTTGTATGTTATTGTGTGTGTGTGTGTGTAGACAGATACATACATACATACATACTGGTTCAATTCAGATGTGATAAGACACAAAAATGGTAAATCAGGCCATCTTGCAGCTTCAATCACTTATGCCCACCAATTCTACAAGACATACATGAAATATCCCATCAAACTTTATATTTTGCTTTCTAAGTCCATTTTAAATTACTCATTCGCCCATATATGTAAGCACTATATATTATCATTTATCACTACTCCCACTATATATATGTGTTTACAATTCTTTGGCTTCTCTAATTTCTTAGTCTTTGAATTAAATACCATAGTGTTTTCCTTATATATATATATATATATATTTTATCTCTCAATCTGTAATAGTCTATATTTTTTTCTATCTCTCAATCTGTGATTGTTCAGTATACAATCACATGTGATATATAAAAGCATCACATGTGAATTACGAAAATATCTCTTCGTTCAAATTTAAAATGCAATTTGGACCATTGATGCAATGATCCAAATTTAGAAATGGAGTTTAATGGTAGTCCTTCCTTTCAATGTATACAGACTATTAGCTATATTTAGATAACCAAATAGTATGTTAATAATAACATTTTACCCATAGAAACGCAGGTACGCTAGTTTGCCTACGTTCCGCGTTCCAAACGTTTTGTACCAGATCGTGGTACGAACGCGTCCCGATCGTAGGTGGTTCGCGATTTGGGTTCGGTATTTCATCGTTCCGATTTCAATTCTGGATCGATAGTCGGTACAGTTTTTTGCGTTCCTAATCGATCCAAATAAGAGATGGAACACTTGTTTCACTGCCCTCTTTGTGCAAACAAATCAGTAACATTACCTTGTAGCGAAACATAACTTAAAACCGGCGGGAGCCTCGGTTTTCGTCATCATCTTTGTCGGGTTTAAACTCTCTGTTCACGTCTCTGTTCACGCCTCTGTTCACAGTTCTTTTATTTTCATCTTGGAAAAATTCTTGGTATAGTAGTATGTAGCATAATATATTAAGCAATAGAGATTGTTTTCATCGGGAGTTGTCACCCATTAATTAATATTAAATGTACACTCTTTTCCTGATTTAGACCATTAAATGTATCCCTTCAAGTCTTCAACTACCACCTATACAACTCTTTAAATACCCTAACTATTTAAATACTTAAATATTTAAGAATTTATAAACACGTACTATTTATAAAAGATAAACAAATGATTTAAAATATATTATATTACTTCAGAAACGTTAAATTCATAAGATAACAACACATAAGGATTTGCTTTTTCGGTGTGGTTTCTATTTTCTGTTAATGTTTGTGGCACTTGTTTGGTTTTTGTAACTAGAAAGCTTATTTATGGTTTGGTTCTTGCAATTTGTTTTTGATATTGGGTACATCGTATCGGACCACGTACCAAAATGAACCTACCCCCCTCCGTACCGGATACGTCTAATTTAGCAAACCGTGTTCCCGACCCTCGTTCCCATACCGAGGCGAACCACGAACCATGTGACTATGATTTTACCCATTTTCGGCCGGTGACGAACTTAGAAAAATTTCTTCGGGTCAGACAAATAGAAAATTTTCGTTAATGCGCGTAAAAAATAAGTTTAGGGATAATTACTCGTGCTATCACATGCTACACGTTAGGTCTGTCCTTTTTGTTAAAAATATAGAGAAAGGTCAAAATAGGAGATAAAGTCTTGAAAAGGATTCTTTATGGATGTAAGCCTCCTCCAAGTCCAAAAGATAGAAATGCAATTTGCAAGAAGACTTTTTTTAACGACAAACACCTACCCACTTCATTTATACTTATATTTACGAATGGACTTGACTCTCAATCTTATAGAAAAAAAAACACCTTAAGTAGTACGATGGACTAGAGATTCCGGAATGGGTCATAAGTTGTTCATAATATTGAAATGAGTATATTTTGATATGCTTCAAAGTTATTAATACCGAGTTTGACTCATAAAGAGTACGTCTCTTATGGATATATTTTAATTCTAATTCTAAATTATAATGTGTGGTTACAAAATTTAGAATCATTATAATTATCCAATTTTTTTCCAAAAAAATGAATAATTATGAGTTTCGCCTGCACTTTTTGACAAAATTCTTAACCTCGTCCAATTTAACGGTTGAAAATTGACGATTTTTATTAAGTTTTTCAAAGAGGAAAATTAGCCAAAGAAATTAATATATCCAGATTTGGAGTTAAAGATGTTATAGTTGTCTCCAATTGTTACTAACAAGGTTTTTAATGTCCGCGTGTTGCGGCGGGGCTTTTATCTAATAAATTTAACGAAAATATTTGATTGGTTATTAAAACACAAACATTTACTTCAATAGGTATCATTCATTTTTTTAAACCAAACACTAATCTTGTATCCCTAATGAGTGTCCTGGTGTTAAAACAAACTTTTATCACATGTACAACATACTTTCATAGCATCATTTATGGCCTTCCACTCTAACAAAACATATTCCCATAATCATTTATGACCTTCCACTCCAACAAACTTTCATCTCCGGTTGAACATACTTCCGTAACATCATTTATGGCTTTCACTCACAGAAATTCAGAAGCACTTAGACATCCTACACTTCAATCTTGTTGCATGAATCAACATAAACATCAGTGCGAGTAACAAAAGTTTATTCACTTACTATAATTCAACCCAAAAGCTATTTCTCTTTCCACCCTACACTCATAAAATTTTACTAAAAAGGCACATGAGACACAAACACATATACATACATGTTGGTAGATACACAAATATAGAATAACAACTTAATAGGTTTCATGGATCTAAAATTTTTGTTAATTATTTGACTCCTTGTGTTTTTCGTTTCAAATTTGCAAGTTGACACAACCTTTTCCAAGAATAAGCATCAATATTTCAACTCTCGAAAGAAAGTAAACACATCTATCTCTATATCAAATATGTATACTTACATAAACAAACTTCAAAATACACATCTATTAAAAAAACCAAACTTAAAAACTCCTAGAAATCTGAAACTTACCACAGACACGAACCACCTTTGTAAAAATATGCAAAATCGAGCCTCATCCACTACTAATAGTCACAAAAATCAACCATGTGTCATACAACCTTTGAAGGTAGTGGTTGACATAAGATTATTGTAAAATATTTCCTAATGTTAACTTTAACTATATTAGACTTTGAGATAAACTTTGTTAATTAGTTTTTCAAATATTAACTTTAATAAATTAGACTTTGAGATAAAACATTTTTGTAAAAAAATAATCTATATGAGAAAACTACATTTACCATAGATGAATAATTTTTAGTTTAGATAAATAATATTTTAAGAGTAAAAATAAAAAAACAAACACTGTATATGAACAATGCTTATGAATAGAAACATTTAGTTAGTAAATGTTAGTAGTTTAATATATCGGTGGCTAACTGAAACCAAAGGTGCATTTTAAAAGACTCGTCTTGTTGTCTCATAACTAGTGTTATCAATGGGGCAGATGTGTCTCAAATCCGATCTAATTTGTCCCATTTATATGATTCAACAGATCTAAACATAAATATTTTCATAGAGCTTTCATTTCCCTTCTTACGGAAAAAAAAAGAAAAGAAACAAAGAAAAACTCAAGAACACACAAGGCTAAATGTATTATTATTTTTTTTCCTCTTATCGCGCGCACACACATTAAAGACCCCTATGTTTAATACAATTGTCTAATTTATATATTGGATAACTCATTTCTACAACAGTTCAAATATCTGTTACAGTACCCAGAATAGGCGATTATGCAAAATAAATTATAAGAAGAGAGAAGTTTGGTATACGGGGATTATAGAGGTTTTAGATTGTTATTTCAATAATCTAAAGTTTTTAAGTCTCGTTTTGTTATTAAAATTTCACATGAGTTATTGAAAATACAGTCCCTCGTAATCTCTAAAAGATAATTTTTTTCAATAAAAGATATATACATTCAAGTAGCTTACAGATATTCGGTGAGATTTTGATAAATTACTGTCTTGCCCCTAAGCAAAAACCCTAGATGATTTTCTTTGTTACTCATCTATCCATTTATGTTATTTTATATTTTCCAAATAGTTTAACCCAGCTATGAACTATTCTTTATTTTAAAGTTTCCCCAGAATGTAACTAACAAGTAAATATTACCCGCGCTTTGCGTCGGGATAAAAATAGTATCTCATTTAGTGTAAAATTATATTGTTACTTTAATTTATAATAAAATTCGTCTAAACGACTCTATAATAAATAATTTAAAAAGCTTCGAAATTTTAGCCTTAACTTCAATCACTAATATTAATATAAATAACTATTGTATTAAACTAAAGTGTTTTAAATGTAAACAATAAAATATAACAATAATAATAGATTTTGATAATAAGAATTGAAATATAAAATATATGTCTATTTACTACTACTACTATTACAACTACTACTTATAATAATAATAATAACAATAATAATAATAATAATAATAATAATAAAATAATAATAAAATAATAATAATAATAATAATAATAATAATAATAATAATAATAATAATAATAACCAAAAATTTTGCTCCATATTGTTGTATATATTGTATAATTAAGTTGGTTGTTTCTCTTTTAGTGGAAGTGGAAATAATGCATTCAGGTTGAACCGTAGACATGGGCGGCCCAGACCGACCGGACCGGTCCGACGAGAACCGTCCAGACCGAGCCGGTCCAAGACTGAAAACGCGAAAAACGGTCCGAACCGGGCCGAACCGGTCCAAAACCCGAACCGGTCCAAAAACGGTCCAAGACCGGTCCAGGACCGAACCGGTCCAAACTCGGTCCAAACCGGTCCAAGTTCCAACGGATATGTTTTTTGAAAAAAAGGGTAAAAAACCGGTCCGAACCGGTCCCAACGGCTAGATTTTGTTTTTGTTTTTTTCCGAAAATTTCCCTATATATACCCCATTCTTGAAACCAAAAATTGCACCAATCTTTCTCACATTCTCACATTCTCTCATTCTCCAAATCTCCAATTCTCTCATTCTCCAAATCTCCAATTCTCTCATTCTTGAATCTTGATTTTTCTAGTTTTATAATTCAAGTTTGTGTTCTATATACAATACAAGTGTTCTATAAAATATTTCGATTTGCTTCAAGATTATATAAAAAATGGCCGGTGAAGGATCTAGCAATTTGAACGCGGGTCGAAGTGATTTCAACGTAAGTCTCCTGTATGAAGAAGTTCCAAAAACAAATCGACATGCGGAAATTTGGAACGATTTTGTACAACTCAAACAAAATAACAAGAAATACGCGAAGTGTATGCATTGTGGACATATCTTATCCGGCTCTAATTCTTCTCTCGCTCGACATTTAGTAAGTATTCTTTTATATTTAAGTTTAGTTTATTTAAATACTAGTTTTTATATATTTAAGTTTAGTTTATTTAAATACTAGTTTTTATATATTTAAGTTTAGTTTATTTAAATACTAGTATTTATATATTTAAGTTTAGTTTATTTAAATACTAGTTTTTATATATTTACGTTTAGTTTATTTAAATACTAGTTTTTATATATTTAAGTTTAGTTTATTTAAATATTAGTATTTATATATTTAAGTTTAGTTTATTTAAATACTAGTTTTTATATATTTAAGTTTAGTTTATTTAAATACTAGTTTTTATATATTTAAGTTTAGTTTATTTAAATACTAGTTTTTATATATTTAAGCTATTCATAACTTAGTTATTCATTCTAATCGTAATACTAGTAGATATAACCCGGAGAGTGGTGTCTAGAATAGTCACGATCGGCTTGTGGTTGTTGGATTTTCCGAAAGGTTTTAAACCGAAAGGATCCTGCCCCCCGACTGACCTGCCTGGCCACTCTTTGCTTGGTAGTCAAACGTATTACTTTGTAATCAATAACTATAGTTTGAATACTTGAATTAAGTACATGATCTTAGTTAAATATAGTTTACATTACTTGAACTTAGTTTATTCTAATATGAACTTTAAAAAATTAGACTAAATGCTTAGCGCAACAAGCCGCTGCGGTTGAGAGTCAAACTCAAGTTGATGGTCAAACATGGCGTTTCGATGCCGCTTTAGCTAGAGAATTAAGCATGCAGTTAACAATGCAAGAAGCATTACCATTTGACTTCTTCTCCCGCCCAAGAGTCACAAGGTTTATCAAAAAAGCACTACAACCTCATTATTGCGCTGTAAGTCGAATAACTCTTAAACGTAATGCTATGGCAAAATGGAAAATAATATATCAAGACTTAAAGGAATTTTTTACTAGATTCGATGGTAGAGTTTCCATAACCACCGACATTTGGTCCGCTCCACATACAACCCATTATTCATTTATTTGTGTTACGATACATTGGATAGACCCTAAAACATGGTTTATGCAAAAACGCATTATTGCTTTTGAAAACTTTCCTCACCCGCATGGAGGTGAACAAATTTACGAGTCGGTGCAAATGGCCGTGATGCTTAAGGATTACTATGATTCTTTGGAAAGATGTCAAAACGATGCGGATCTCGAAGAAGGCATAACTAATTTGGAGGAAGCGATTCTCGAAGACGATTACAATAGAGACTTCCAATCGGGAACATCAAACACTAACACCGAAGCTGAAAGTGAAGAACCCGAACCCGGCGAAGAATACGTTGACGACACTCAAAATAGAATGAACGCAGGTTCATCATCCAACGTCCAATCGAACGATTTCGCCTATTATGGGCATGGGCCATATGCCGACGATAGTTACAACTATTGGAATATCAATTCCGACTATCCATTTCAGTAGTTGTCTCTTTATATTTTGTGACGTTATTTCTTTCGAACAATATGTATTTTTCGGGTCTCTAACTTGGGGTGATGGCCATGCCGAAGCTCCATTGCTAGAGTCCCATTTTCTTGTTAAAAATATAATTCAAGTTTCAACAATATGTAATTTTATTTCGTAATTGTATCGTAATGTTATTTATATGTTTTTATTAACTTGCAATTATATATGTTTATACTTTATATTTTATAACTTGCAATTTTTTTTTTAAATTTACAAGTCACTTTTTTTTTTCAAACAAAAAAACAAACCGAAAACTAAAAAAAAAAAAACCCGACCGAAAAACTAAAAAAACCCGGCCGAAAAACGGAATTAAAAAACCCGGAAATGTCTAAACCGAACCGGAAAATACCCGACCGAAAAACGAACCGGTCCAGGACCGAAGTCGGACCGGTCCGGACTTGGACCGGTCCGGAAGTGGTCTAGGACCGCCCGAGGACCGAATTTATCGAAATGGTCTTACGCGAAGACCGGTCCGCCGAGGACCGGACCGGCCAGGGACCGACCCGGTCCGGACCGGACCGGACCGGCGTGGTCCAGGACCGTTTTTGCCCATGTCTAGGTTGAAGTGTGAATAAGTGAGGCCGTGTGGGAATTGTAAAAGGTTGGTATGGAAAGTTTCTAGATGATTGGTAAAAAATAAATAATAAAATATTGTGGTGAACAGTAGAAAACGACCCTAATTTCTTCAAAACGACATCTTATTTGTGGCAATTGTATATATGAAGAATATAATTTAACTCAAAACTCATTTTTAATTAATACCGTCAAGACCATAGATTTAAATTTATTAATTTAGATAGTTATTAATTGATAAATAAATAAATTAATTCATGAGATGCATTCCCTCTTTAATTAATATAAATTATATTTACTTAAAAATCATTCAATTGTAAACTGATGTATCAAATTACCAATTTAAATATCAAAAAATATATTCACTGTGTGAAATACTAGCTAGTGATAATTTACTGGCATTGTTCAATGTATTATAAAATCAAATACCACATTATGCTGTATAAATTGACCAGAATTAGTATTCCTTAATGCATAGAATGATTAAAACTCCTTTGCAGCCATGGAAGTTAAATTGCTTCTTGAATTACCTAGCTAAAAATGTTGAATTAAGATTTTCTCATATTTGCATCAAACATAACTGGTTATGTTCTCACACAAATATAAGAGTGAGTCCCTTGTTTTAGTCAAGATTGGGTCGGACGAAAGAAGGTAAGTTACAGAACGGGGCAGTGAAGGCTCGCGAAGTAGACAACAAGCAACAGCTTCTCAGCCCCTTTGCAGGGTCCACTCTAATGCTTTGTGAGATAACATGATCAGTCATGTTTGACTCAGCATGAGAGGATCCTAACCCGAAAATAATGTATGTCTAGAGGTCAAAATTATGTAAGATATATACAAAGTTACATTGAATGGTGGGTAAAGTAATAACAGTCTACTTCTTAACTTTCCATACCCCTTCAAAGACAGGATTAGCTAATGTTCTTGCAGCACAGGGTCACATTGATATTTGAGACTGAAGTTGAAGATGATATATAGCACTGTTTAGAATCAATTATGTGGAAGAAACCTCTTAATACTCTTCGCAATATTTCGTTCTAGTCGGAGAATATTGAACGGAACTATTCGGATGCAATAAGAAAAACTAAACGAGCTCGACCATGATCACAGTTTTATCAAATTCAATATTAATTATAATTATAATGAACTATATGTACGTGTGTGTGTTCCGTTATTTATGTTACACCTGATATACTTTTACATACAACGATGGCACACGAAGGTGTTACCTATAAAGATAGACGTCCCGTTAATGTTACTTTCGTGTAACAAAGATGAATCTATCCATTGAAGCAAACAATTGGCTCAACCATGCTCCATTCAACGAAGGTGGTGCCTGTTAAGAAACACAACATCAAGCATCACAAACAAAAAGTTGAGCTACTTGTACTATGCAAAGAGGATCAAAAATAAATGTGACTGTATCGACCTGTCTACTTATGAATAATTCTATTCGTTCTATGTTTTTTCTTTTTCTTTTGTGCATAATATATATGCAATCATTTTTAACAAAAAGTCAAAAGATATATATATATATAATTACCGCAAGGTTTCTTTAGTTCCACGTCGTATCTTGCAACGGATGGTTGGAAGGCCTAAGCGTTGATGAGCTTCAAAACGATGACATCCGGAAAAGCCTATTCAAAGAGACCCAAAAGTTGAATTGATGTTGATCAGAAATGATTTGCAACATTGCAACATTTACTCATTTGCCTATTGCCATCAGTACAAACAGATATAATGAAAGGGGCTCACAAGATTCTCTTGTAATGCAAAGGGATTTTCTTATATTCTCCAAAAAAAATTGAAGATATTCTAGTCATATCATTATTGCTTTGAAGATTTTTCTGAAACCATGTATCATATATACATATCTGACAGTTGCAACTATTTATAGGAAAAATGGAGTGCTTGAATTAAACCCTTTCATTGACGGCATACCATAGTAAGCTCCATCAACCTCAAGCACATCAATCTGCATGTATTAAAAGATAAATTTTAATAATCCGGACCACATACATAGGCTCAAGGAACCTTGTTACTGAAAACAAATTTGACACAGAGAAGGAATATTATAGAAAGATTAGAAAGACGTAATATAAAATAAAAAAGAAAATCAGTTAAACTACAATGATAGCAAAGCAGTTAGAGGTCGATGAATGAAAGTATGTATCTCAGTATCTCACGTATGGTCGTATTTTAGTAGGTATGGTTTCTAATCACAAGTTGGAATGAAATGCATATGTCTGATTTTATTTCTTGTAGTGTCGTAAGGGTTCTTCAAGAATGAGGTCCTCTTGTAATAAACTCTAGGAGGATCAAACTTGTAATCCAGCAGACCAGCACTTCGTAAAAAAGTAATTGTTGATATGAAACTCTTATCTTATACAATAATAGTGTCTCTTTAGTCTTTACATTTGGTCCTACTTTATTAGACAAACAAACCGTCACTAGATTGATCATAAATGTTTCATTTTCAATTTCATTATATCACTAGGTATGTCCCAGATCTGAAAGGGTAGATAATCTTTTAGACACCAGAGTACACCAATGATTCACACTAGTAGCAAAAGCACCCTGTAATAAAGAAGTACAAAAGTAAAGCACATGGAGATGTTCTCAAAGTTTGATAGAGAATGTGTTATGGATCACTTTTACTAAACCATTAGCCCAATGGGCCTGGGCCTGTGAAGTTAGAAAGTGTTATATATACAGCTTTAAGGGACAAAGGGGTATCGAGAAGTTTATTTGTTGTTAGTCGGCTCTTGGAGAGCTTGGGCAGGAAGACATGGTTCTTCTCTGATTAAGGCAGTGGGATTCATCTACCGATCTCCTACTGATTTCTTCTTCTCTTTGTTCCTTCTTGTAACCCTATCAATTCTAATACCTAATACACCTGTTGATTGCCTATTCCTTGTTCCTGTTTTATTTCTTCTTATTTGCTGATTTGATTCCTATTAAAGTTCATCTCTTTCAGTGATCCTAAACCCAATTGAAATAACAACAAAGGATGTATATGACATACTTATCTATAGTGTCAACATGTAAAACAAATGTATAGTCATATAGAGTTTAAAATGCAAGGTATAAACTCACTATGGAGATTTATTCTCCCTCTTGACTTTTTGAATTAAATGCACTCTTCTAATTACACCCATCTTGTGTCTTTTTCATTTGGATAATTGTATCGTCTTTTACATCTTTTTTTGTATAAGCTTTGCTGATTTGTTTTTCACTGAAGCATAGGACTCCTTTTGTCAGCTATTTTCTCTTCAACCTGCTTTGTTAAGGTTTTAAATACATGATTCTACAAAGCATTTGATTGCATTATCAGTCCCTCTTCCCGCTAAACCGAATAAATATCATGTATAGCTACTTCATTTATTAAATGTTAAATTCATTATTCCATTCAAAAGTATAAGTCAGCTCCATTTTTTAGTAACATTTCATCAAGGAAATAGACCACACAAATATCTTGCTAAATATAAATGAACAATGAAGACTCCTCTAACATTATATTTACTTGAATGAATAACTATCACACATATAAGTCGACTTTTACCTTTTTCCAAACAAATAGATTTAAGTTGGTTACATTGTAGTTATAAATGTAAAACTTAAGCTAAACAGTGTTGTCGGATGTTCTTCAAAAGCATGTATTTAACAAATTGATAATCTACAAAAGTATAAATGGGCTTACATGCAAAAACAACTTGGCTAATGTGCATAAAATGGAAGTTACCTAAAAGCACATGAAAATAAATGAATATGGTTATCTGAAAAAAATAAGTGGGATGAGAGTTTGAGAAGAAAAAACACCTAATCTTTATCATTCTCAAACTAATACATTTTAATTAGAGGAGTCAAGACTCAAGAGTGGGAATATTTCTTACATTTTTGCAGTTACTTTATATGTTAATAGTAGTGATGGGTATGTATAAAAGTACTTATTTGGTCTTTTCAATTTGGAAGCGAACTTAAAACTTTCATGCTTTTTATCCCTGCTGAATCCACAGTGCATTCTTTGAGAAGATTTGATGGTGGTGTAAATCACTACCATATTAAACCAATGTCCAAAAGTTTAATATTAATCTGTTTTTTAATATTTTAGAATGACCACACATTTCAAATTAAGGATAACCCTAATGACAATCAACAGGATGCTATGTTTTTAGCAAGCCGATATCTTATAGAAAGGCATAAATATTGCTACATCAAGATAAAGTTGAGGTGTTAAAAGGGTAGACTAAAGTTATACAAAGAAAATTTGGTTTACTAAAGTGGTGTTTATTTGAACAAGTACTTGGTTAAAATAACTAGAAAATGTATTTGATTTTACCAAGTATCTTGAATGATGTAAATTTTTTTTTTCATTTGTACCTTATGGCCATATCATGACAGTTTTTTAAGTTATGCCATAATCGCATAAATCGCTCCCCTCCCCACGATCTGCGATCTGGATCGCATGATCTCAAACGCGGAACGAACGCATTCCAATCGATTGTCAGTTCGCGAACCCTAAATCGTCTAAACGCGACTTCGACGCTGATGAACACCGAATTCGTACCTTCAATTCGTTATTGTTATACGCGATTTGGGAGTCGATTATGTGCGATTAAACGCCAACAGGTACATCGAATCTTAATTTCAAGAGATATTAATTGTTTCGTTGACTGCTTTATTCAATTCTCTATAGCGGGAAATAAACGAACAGATGAATTCACATCATAGGTAAGTCGAACATATATGCAATCGATTATGATCTGAATCGTGGCCTTCAATCTTCTAATTAACATTAATTTCTAATTCCTAAATGTATATATATGTGTAGGTTTTCCAATTTTAATTCATAGTTTCATAGCTTCCATCGATAAATTGATAACCTCTCTGTTCAATAAATAATTTCAATTCTGCCTACTGCCTACTACCTCTCTGTTCTGTTCGATAATTTGGCCAGTATCTTTAATCGATAATTTGATTGTTTGATATAGCCTCTCCTTCTCTGTTCTGTAATTCTGTTAGAGATAGTCTCCTACTGTTCTGTAATTCCAACATGGCGTTTGGTAAAAAGAGAACCCACGAGCAACAGGAAAGTGACGTTTATGATGTCGATCATGTTAGTGAAACTCAATTTCAAGAAGAACCATCTGAAACACAGCAACAACCATCATCACAAAAGGATGAATTAAAGCCACTGCTCGATGAGTTAACGTTTGTTGGAGCCGGGAATAGCAAAAACGCAGGAGGAGCAAAAGTTTGGGTTTGTAAACATTGCAAGATACAATTTACAAGCTCATATTCAAGAATTCATACACGCTTTTTTGGAGCTCAGCCGGGAAAAAAAGCAGAAATAAGGTGTAGTGCGTTGCTTGCTGATCGGGAAAAATACACTTTGCTATTGAACAAGGTAAAGAAGGCTGAACAAGTTGGAGTTTCAAAATCTTTGAAGAATTCCGTGATATCCAAAAAACAAAATACATCCTCTAAAAGTCCTATTGAACAATCTTTTGGTATAATGGAGAGAAATTTAGTTGATTTAAAGATCATGCGGTTCCTATGTGCAAATGGTATTCCGTTTAATGTTTTACGTAGCCCTCAATTTCAAGAAATGGTTAGTGCAATCCAAAAGGCTCCTTCCGGTTATAAGGCACCTTCAAGTGAAAAGGCAAGAACCGTGTTACTAGATGAATGTGCTCGTGATGTTGAAAAAGATATGACTCCAATCAAAGACACGTGGTTTACACAAGGTGTTTCCATTGTATCGGATGGTTGGTCTAATGTGAAACATAACCCGCTGATCAACGTGCTTGCTGTCAACAGCCGTGGTGCAGCTTTTATGTATGCCGAAGACTTCTCAGGAATGGAAAAAAAGGGTGTAGCAATAGCAAAGTTTTTACTTGGAGCTATTGAAAGTATAGGACCGAGTAACGTCCTCCAAGTTGTAACAGACAACGCAGCTAATTGCAAAGCAGCCGGAAAAGAAATCGAAAAGGTATATAATCACATCTTCTGGTCACCATGTTGTGTACACACTTTAAATCTAATTTTCAAAGATTTTGCAAAAGAATTCACTTGGTTGATGGATGTGTATAAAAAAGGAAAAAAGATCGTAAAATATTTTTTAAATCACAGTCAAGCCTTAGCAATTTTTAGAGCCAATTCAAATCTTGAATTGTTGAAAGTAGCAAAAACAAGATTTCCGTCACATTATATCTTGTTAAAAAGGCTAAAGGATTGTCGGGAATCTTTAGCTACTACAATTGTACTTAACGCATGGCGGGAATGGGTTAAGCAAGGAGATGAAAACACAAGAAAAATTGGTCAAGAAGTTGCTGATATTATAAACAATGAAACATTTTAGGATGATCTTGATCAAATTCTTGCAATAACAAAGCCAATTTTCTTGTTAATTAAATTTTGTGATGGGGAGGGTCCAAGAATGGGTGAAATTTATGGGAGAATGGATAACATGCTCGGGAAAATCAAAGACATTATGAAAGACAATGTTTATGGAATGTATTACCCCGAAGTTGAGTCGATAATTTTGGCCAGATGGGAGAAAATGTCAATCCCATTACATTGCTTGGGATTTGCATTAACTCCACGATTCTATGATACTAACTATCTAGAAAAAATAGCGCTTGGAGGAATTGCTAGAAAAGCGCCTAACCTTGACAGGGAAGTAATGATTGGTGTGATGAAATCCTTTGAAAGAATAGCCGAAAATCAAGAAGAACAAAAACTTTTAAGAGAGCAGTTTGCATCATTTACCATGAAAAAGGGTATGTATGCTTTCCCAGCGGCTCAACTAGATGTTGTAACCATGGATGCAATTGACTGGTGGTCAACATACGGTTCAGAGACTCCGGAATTGGCAGAGATAGCAAAAAAAGTTTTATCACAGCCGATAAGTAGTAATTCAGCAGAGAGAAACTGGAGTACATATTCATTTATTCAAAGCGTGAAGAGGAATCGGTTAAACAACAAAAGGGCCGACAAGTTAGTTTACATACATTCTAATATTCGTCTTCAATCACGGTTTTCAAAGGCGTACAAAGAAGGGCCACAAAAGAAATGGGATATGACTCCCAAAAGTACTAACATAGAAGGATCAACTTCAAGATTGGAAGACATGCAATGGGAGAAACTTGATAAAGATTGAAAGAATTTGAGAGTTTGAAGCAATGACCTTTTTTAGATTTATTATTTATGTTTTCATTTAAGTATGTTCTATGTGCGATTTTGATTATTAAGTATTAACCACATTTTGAAAGTATTAATATTAATATAGTATGAAATTATGGTAACTTGGTTGTGAGTTTGTGATTTGTATATTTATAAAAAATATAAAAAAATTGATATTATTTATTGGGTACATCGTACCAATTTATATGGTACATCGTACCAAAGCGATCCAGAATGAGCCTACCCCCCACCGTACCGAATTTTAGAAATTAGCGATCCGCATTCCCGTTCCGCATTCCCGTACCGGAGCGTTCCGCGATCCATGTGACTATGAGTTATGTTGTTTGATATGTCATGACTTTTAAATGTAAATTGTGCTTGTAACATGTCAATTGTCAAACATGGATACAACCAGAAATTTTGTACAGTTGTACTTGTATTTATTTGTATATCAGTCACCTCGATCAAGAAACATGAAAAGAAAAAAAGCATAAATCTTGCAATGTTTGGAAATTAATACATTTTGAAGTGACTAATATGCATCACATGATGAATTTGATAGATTTAAAGCACACTTTAGAGTAAAAAGTGGATTGAAATGTAGCAAAAAGACACTAATCAAAGAAAAAGACAGCCACCTAGTTGTTGGTTATAGGTCAAAATCAGGGTTATGTAGTGGAGCCAAGCTTGTTCCACACTCATCGCAAGCAATGTAAGATACAATGAAGTTCGATAAATAACTTATAGGGTCAGCATAATTTAATCCCTAATCAAACCATTTCTAAAACAGTAAAACTATTAGGAGGCTAAAACCAGCTTTTGGTGTAACAATAATAATAGTATGTTTCATTATAAATTCATTAAACAACCAAATTTTATGTAGGTTGTACAGCTCAACAATTTCAGTGTCAAAATGGGAAGATACACATTGGGAAATTTATATTCGTGTACTTCTCAACCAATCTTAATGATTTTGCAAAATTCTCCATCTAGCTTGGGTACTTCAGAAAACAAAAGCCCCCTTAATCTTTAAAAATAAGTTCATCAATAATAAATTTTACACCTAAGGAAGGCTACATAGAAAATAGATTGCTTTTGACTTTTTTCTTTTTCATTATTTTCTTGTCCATGAGATATGACTAGTATTCTGCTCATAGATACAACAGCAACAACCTTACCAACTCCCACCTAAGGGCTAAGCGGGGTATGGCCGTATGACGAAGGTGAGATGTAGATGGTTGTACATTTACCCTAGAGTAGAGACTACTACGCTAAGGACGTCCAGCTAATCGTGTGTCATAGTTGTGAATTTTATATGATAGATCCTTTCACAAGACCCTTGTATTATAGGATCTTCTGCTCATAGATGAAGTGCAAGGTTCATATTTTACTACTTGTGTTGTTCACTTTATAAACACTGATGTTAAATCAAACACTCCCTTATTCTTCTTTCAAAGCATTAGAACTTCCGTATCATCAGTTTTGTATAATCGGTCTAGGCGGCAGATTAATCACTGCCTAGGAGGTTATTGGCAGCCCAGTGGCCCACCAACCTAGAAATCACATGATCAGTCAAATTTATTGGTTGTGGTCAAAGTCGGTCAAAATCGGTCCTGGGCAGTCAACAAAAGGATTTGACTTGATTCATAAAAAATAGAAAAATTAAAATAGATATGCTTAGGGTCTAATGAAACGGGATATTATTTGTACTTATGGTTTTATTTTTGGAGTTTATTAAACTAATTCTGAACTTATGGTTTTTGTTTTTCAATCTTGTTATACTTTTTTATGGTAATTGACTTATTTTGTTAGGGTATTGCTAATATTTAGGGACCCCGACTGTATACCCCCTAGCGATTTTTACAACCTGTCGTTTCATAACTCTAATATAACATGTTTGTATTCAATATTTTTATGGAACTAATCAGATTTCACAGCAGAGGTGCCTATATTCGTCAGTGATGTATGAATGGATTCCTAAACAGAAAGGAAAGTTTTTCTCGTTTCGATATATATTTACAAAATACAATTTTCAAAAGCACTTGCAAGTAAAGGAGAAGTAACAATAAAAAAACATATAGGAAAAAAGGAGCAGCAAGTCTTTGTGGGGGCTTGCTTTATTCCATAGTTCACAAGAACGAAAAAGGTGACACGTAATTTCTTGGCCATGTTTACTGAAATGAAAATTAATAATATATAAAATGCAAAATCTTAGAGAAACTACCATGATAGCTAAAAATCCTCTAGAACTATGATCACTGCACCAAAATATATGTAGAAGCTTACTAGAAAGCTTATTTGAATAATACTAAGAGCATTGGATGCCTTCAAGATTTGTTCACTTATGAAACATTCTAGATCCTAATTTATACCATTGCACTTAGATATGATGCATGAAAGGCATGTAATCGACGACAAATAAATGTAATTGTTCCTTCTCTAAATACTTAGAACATGAGAATATCTAACATAAAAGTAATTACAATTGTTGCAGTTGAGCTCAAACTCTATATTACTTAAAGATCATCACTCATTACATCTTTGTTAAAGTAATAGATGGCTTCCACCTTGTTGACGTGATGAATCCTATTGAATTGGGACATTTAGGCATTGAGCTAGGTTTTACTGGACAATCCCCCAAATTTTCTATTCTAGAAACGTATACGTTATATCAATAAGTAAGAATTCTCCTAGATTTAAACAATATTTATTGAAACTGGTACTGCAGATTTAGTCTTATGATACTATGATATTCTCAATACTCAAGAGACGTTCAAATCTTCTTTCTCCTCTAAAAGGATTTCATCTTGGTTTCCACTTGCAGGGTTACCAGGGTATACCGGTGCTACTAAAATCAAACAATACGCCAAATAAAAGATAATAATAATAATAATAAAATATCATAGAGACAAGGAATATGAACGGCTAAGCAATAACATGTAATTCAGGTTAAGAATAGCACTACTTCATCACACAATTCACATTCTTTCCTGAAAGCAGGGTGCCTAATCTTCCACACATACATGTAAATATAAAGAGACGGATAAACAACCAAAAAAGAGAAACCTAGTTTACTCTAAACCATAGATAGAAATATGAGGGATTACCGGTACTTGAAGACCGATTTGGGCGATACTATCCATGAGTTCTTGCACCTTATGTGGATCATTGGATCTTGTACGCATTAAGGGTCTACGAATTTGATTAAGGGGAAGTTCAACGATGACTGGACCTCCTTTTCCTGAAACAGATGCTTGATTACTGGAAGTTGGAAGAGATCCTGAAACAGTGAGAAGACAAGTTTAGGATGAAATTGGGAGGCATAATGAGGAATCTGTATGCTTGAGGTTGTGTGCATGTGTGTTTTGAACAGAAAAATCACAAACCATTGGAGGAAGCAGAGACGCTAGGGTTTCTTAACACGTTGGGAACTTGGAGAAGAAAACTAGCCATTTGTTTCTGATTTAATCGGGGACTCTGTGCTGTTTGTTTCAGAAAATTTAATAGAAAATAGAAAGGGAGCAAATTTTTTTAAGTTTGAATATATCTGAATAGAAAAAGAAAAAAAACAAATTAAAATTTGTGTTTTTGAAATAGGAAAAAAAGACTATCTTTCTTTAATACTTATTAAAAGAAAAGGGTTTTCCCCTTTTTCTAAAAAGTCTCCACCAATCACATCATTTATTTTAATAAAAAAATTAAAAAAATTCAAATGATTACGTCATATTTACCCAAAATCCTTAATCCTTCGACTCCTTTAGGGTTTACGGCTTATCTTATACAATACGCTTCCACAAGCCCTACTTTTTCCGAACATTCCGTATACCCCTTTCTTCCTATCGCCGACTTCACTTATCGTCGTCTTCACTATTGCCAACTTTAATATCAACGACTTCACTATCGTCTTCTTCCCGTCTCCATTGGAGCACAATCCAGACAATCTTCTCTAAGGTTAGTTTATGTCGTGAATCTGTAATTGAAAGCATATATACGAATCTGTTTAATTATAATAAGATCTATGATTGTTCTTGCCGGATTATTGCTGAATTATTCGAATTTACGTGCTCAATTGTGATCGGAATCTTGAATATGGATCATGCGTTGTTGGTGATCTTGGTATATGCTTATTGTTATGATTAGAGATCCTGTTGTATTTTTATGTTTTGTATGATATCATTTACTGATGTCATATTCAATAGAATATGATGGCCAAGAGCTGTTCGATGAAATGGCTACAAGAAACTTAATGGTTTTCGAAATGTAAGTTACTTTGTCTTTCTTGATTCTTTTAGTTGACTTATTAAATCCTAAATAAATTTTCTGAGGGGCAATTGTCTTTGTAACCTTACTACATAAATTTGGAGCAGTAGATCAGTAAGAGATAAGGTTATAAGCCATTGCTATTTAGTAATAGTATTTGCTTCAAAACACAAGTTGTAATTTTGTTTAAGTGTTTATGGTTCATAGACAATGCAACTGCTATATAGTGTATAATTTCATATGTCTACTTAGTCATGTATGAAGGCCATTTGCTTTCTTGAACGCGAAGAAGCTCTTTGCTTAATCTGATTTTATACACAACATTAATGTATTTGCGTATTTTTCTACACTTAAAAGAGTTGCGTACATTTCTGTTATCAAACATGTGACCTGGTGGTTTCAATAGTCAATCGATCACGGGTAACTAAAGTCATATTTTAATACCTGCAGTTAGGTGGTGTGTTGGATTTAATCCAAATTGTTTCTATGCTATGTTGTTTACTTTTGATATTTAAATTCTAAGTGGCTGGACAAATAGGAGAGTGGTAAACAACCCATAAAAGAAGAATTTGCTGTTTTGATAATCCATTAATAATACATTGAAAAGCTTTCCCATTTCTTGATGTTTATTTTGTCATGAGTACGAGTTAAAGAACAATTTGCTGTTTTGATATCTTATTACAAGATGTTTATGAGTCGAGGTGCTTATTATTGTCTGTTTATGGGATCAGGTGGTTTGCTTAATTTTTTCATTAAGTTTACAGGGAAATCGAATTCCAGCTTGGTTAGAAACTCTTTTTGGCTTATTAGTGTTTGTTGAATTTAAATGTTTATGAGTTGAGGTGCTTATTATTGTTTGTTGTAAAGTATCTTATAACATTATTAAAAGAAAAAAGTTGCTGACATCATCAACCCTTTCTCTAAAAAATCTCCACCAATCACAGCCCTTGATTTAAAAAAAAATTAAAAATCGGAAATTAAATGATGATTACGTCATATTTGCCAAAAATCCTTAAGGTTCTTCCGTTTTAGGGTATACGGTTCTTCCATTCGTTTTAGTGTATACGGGCCTTCCCATCGCAGCCGACTTCCAACATCGACATATCCCCATCCAGTTGTTCTTCGATTCTTTTAAGGTATACGGCTTCCCCATCGCAGCCGACTTCCAACATCGCGACTTTCCTATCCAGTTGTTCTTCGATTCACCTATTTTCAACATCATCTGTGGAGAGCTCTCAACGTTCAGGTAATTGAAATCAACTTCTAATCTATAAATTAATGTTTGTTTACTGTTGCATGTTTGATTTTTGTTTATGGATTTCTAAAAATGTTTGTATTAGTATTGAAATCAAATTCTGGTCTTAGATTGATTGTTCATTTGATTGGTGTTAATCTGAATTAGCTGTACACCAGCAGGCTTTGTCTTAAATAGTGGTCCAGTCACGCTGAACATGAAGTGCTGCAGAACATAAAATCTGTAAGGTTCCATGTCAATTTACAAGCAATAATAGGCCATATATAATAGGTAGAGATCTATAATATTAAATCTTTATAAACTTCTCTACTTTAATTGCTTGATCTCAAACTCTAAACTTACTGCTTACACAACATAGACAAGGTGTTATAGTCCTTATAATGGATCATGTGAGAAGCTTCTGCAAATGAACTACATTGGGCTGGAAAATAGGTTAAATAGAACACTTCAATTCTTGGTTATTGGCACAGGTGCTTTTTGGATAAGTATCTTCATTGCAGGGCTTTCCCGATTGATTTATTAGTATGGTTGTTCTTTACTGATTGATTCATATGGTATGGTTGTTTCTTCATAGATTGATTTATTTTTTTTTGGGCTTTTTGAACCTGTTCATGTGTTTCATTTTCATATATTTCGTTTTGATTTGATCATTGTTATTGTTCTTTAATTTTTGAAGTGTATATTTTTTGGGGGTTTAATTTGATCATCGTTAACAATTTTGGGTTGAGGTACCATATGGTTTTTAGATGATTGATAGATCAATTTAGAGTCTATAGTTTATGAGGAGAAAAAACAAGATGGAGAAGATCATTCAACTATCAAACAAAACATCTAACTAGATAAAACAGGTTTAACTAATTAAACAAACTGTTTAATTTTCTTGATCAAACTTATCATTATCCAAAAATCATAACCTTTTCAACCATACAAACTAACTGTTTGAATTTTCTGATTAATAGGATTAAACCTGATAGCAAAAATCAACTGTTTTTGCTACCTATTGATTTTCGAAAAAGCTGATAACAATATTAAGATCAAGAACAAAAACCTTAAATCTAGAAACAGATAAAACTAGAAACTACGGATCATAGAGCCGAGGCTCTGATACCACTGAAGGGTTATGAACCTGACCAAACCACCCAATGACACAAACTGGTCAAACCTGGGTTTGATTCTACTGGTTCAATCCTAAAGCGGAACTGGATTGAACACAACCCCCTAAACCCCAAAAGGGTTAGGATCTTTAAAACTAATGATCAAACATAACTTCTAACAAAACAATCCACAGACAAGGTTATAATAATATACCTGATCAGAAAACAATGGGATTGCTAAAACAAGTCCACCACTACTGCACCTCCTTGGAACTGGCTGCTAGACCGCTCCTGGATTACCAAAGCTTCAACAATCGATACCTTGATTGTGTATGTACATGCGTGAATCGACACAAGGCAAAAACGAGAACACCTTGTGCTCTTGTGGTTTGCGATCGTCGAGAAAGAGAGAGCCGAGAGAGAGTGAGTGCGACGAGAGAGAGAGGGAGAGTTTTGGTGGCTAGGGTTATCCTCTTAATCCCTATTTTAATCTTATGTTTAATCCTTAAGGCTTAAGGATATATATAAGGATTAGATGGACCTAAGCCCGTTTAATTAAAAGCCCACTGGTTTTAATTAAACTTTCATCTCTTCTCACTTTGATCCCCTGGACTTTACTAGTTAATTAATTAACTATTAATTAACTGGTCCGTTAAATATTAAAAATTAATATTTAATTCTCTTTAAATAATAAATAACTATTTATTATTTATTTCCTTTCTAATAATTAATACAAACTGATTAATTATTTATTTCTCTCTTTTCAATAATTAATACTACTGATTAATTATTTACTTTTCTCTTTAATAATTAATCCAACCTGATTAATTATTTCCACACAGATTTATGGTGAAATCCAACTGTTCTGATTTGGGTGTGTAGCAGTGTGACCCTTTAGTCTCTTATAACATTGGATACAATGTGCCCATTAATTATCTCTGCACATAATCTAACATGGAGTACAAGCATAATAGCCTATAATTACAACTTCCATCAACATTAACGAAACAAGAACGATGTTCTATCATATATGAATGTGGTTGCTTGCTTACACTTCTTTTGTGAAAGTAGCCCTTTTGAGAGTCAAACAAATTGCTTTTGTATCTGAAATTACTATAAAGTTCACTAAAATGAAGATAATTACCTAGCAATGTATGAAAGTTATAGTATATTGAAGAAATGTGGTAAGAATGTTTAGGTTTATATCCCTTCTAATGTTTCAACTTTGGAAAGCTAGAGGTTTGTGTTTGACTTTCAAACTCTGTTACTTATTTACTTCATTTTCATGTTTTATTTATGTTTCATGATATGTGTGATATCTTATATTGTCTTAAAATTTGCTCATGTAGGGATGGAGAACCTGCATAACTTGGCTACTGGAGCTACTATTAGGCCATAATCGTATAAAAGCCATTAAAATTCTTTAAGAAGCTTAGTTTGCAAAGCAATCAAGGAACCTCTATGAATTGATGTGAGGTAACTTGCTTATTATTTAGTTAAGTTAAACCTTTTAATAATAATGTTCTTTTTAGATTTTGAGTTTGGTTTTAACGATGGTTTCTTATTAGATGACTTCTCGTGTTGATTTGGAATTGTGTTTCAGGTTTAATAATATAAATAAGTCTGTATTTGTAGCAATTTTCTAATTAAGTTGAATCTTCTCAGGTATGTTTTTTTAAACTTATAAATGACAGTAGTACATTAATTCTGCAGCAATGGATTTGTGTGGTGTGGATTTCCTCTTTGAAGTGTTGTTCTTGATATCATGCAAGATTTGGGTGTGCTCATTTCTTACGAGATTTTTTATTCCTATCTATGTTTTCTAATTTTATTAACGTGTTAGTACTTTTTAAAACTATATAAATTTAAAATTTTTAGTATCATCCCCGTGTTGATACAAGGGTCGCTTAGCTAGTAAACAAATAATAGCATATGTATATTAAGCAAAAAAGAGTATGATAAGTATAGTTTTTAGGGTTGTGGATAAAAGTAAAAAGGTAATATTAATTTCTAAATATAATAATCATAACTCATATTTTATAATCAACTTTCTATTTTCTTATAATAAAACTACTTTGTGATCTTTTATTTAGATTTCAACTTTACATACATGAATTACGATTGTCATTTAAAAAAAATTAAAACTATATATATTTACTCTTATCAACAGTCATTACGGCTGTGGTTATCATTTTCATAAACAAAAATATAAACTTCTAAATTAGAAAGAAATAAAGTACGTCTAATAAGTCGTTAAAAAAATTCATAATTATCTACAAACCAACCCAAAAAGTTCATAATTATCTACAAGCCAACCAAAAAAATGCAATGTGTTAGAGAAATAAAAGTCTATATGCTTAAGGCCGCTCGTTATGGGTTACCCGATGGGATTGGGTACCATCGGGTTCCCCAAGGAACACCGTGACTTGTATAACGGGTAGGCCAAGCGAGTCTCCAAGCTCGATCGAGAAGAATGTACCCCCACCCCCTCTCAACCAATCACACTCACACTCACACATTTAATTTTTAGTATTTAAATAAAAAAAGTGAGAAAAGTTTGAATGAAAGGTATAACTATTTAATTGGGTAAGGAGAAGGAGAAGGGAAAGGGATGGGGGATAATGTGACGCTGATGTGGCATTGGGTAAGAGAAATGGGAAAGAAAGGTATAACTAGTGACCTAAGAAATTATTAGAAATATACTTTTTCAAACACTTTCACTATCATTTTTGTTAGTATATTCTTTTGCAAATGAAAAGGAGAACTAAATAATACTCGTGCCTATTTGGATTTTCTGCCAAAAAACTAAACGGCTCTTGCAATGACATAAGGATCCAACTTCATAGGTTATAGCTCTTTATGATAAGCTCTTTTTAATATGTTATTACTTTCTTGCAAGACAAAATTACCTTCCATGATTGCATTAGCGGCGTTGTCGATGGTACTCATAATGATCAAAGAAGTTGCATCTTTTACTTCAAGTTTTCTTTTTTTGCTTTTATATTTGGTTGTAATTGAATTCTTTTAAGGTGATAATGGCTTGGAGATTCCACTTAAGTACAATCAAAATTGTTCTCCAAAGTAACATTCTTAGTAGCTACTAGATTATCAACGTGTGTGATTATTTCTATTTCTATAGCTTTTATGTAATTCATTTGAGTTTTTTGCACTTTTGCTATTTTAGCATTAGCACCTGTCTTTAGAAAATAGTTGTAAGAGCGCATTGTAGTTTGTCATTTCAAACCCTTTACACTTTGCCATATCAGGCTTTTCTTTCGAGAAGAAAACTTTGGTATTAGAAATATATATGATATATTATATGTATTTAATTTAATACTTATATTTACTTAATAGTTCAAGTTAAAAGATAATAACTTCTTCAAACGTGCCCCAATTTCTTTCACGTCCCGACGAACTAGTGGTTAAAGAAAGTATTCTTTTGGCAACCTTAATCAAATGAGGAATTGAGCTACCCCAAACACTCCAATTTGCTCCAATTTAGAAACAAAGATATTATGAAATTGGTAAAGTTGAAAATGCACAAAATATATAAATGAAATATTAAAATATTACCCGGTTCGTATTTCTCATCATTCACCTCATATCCTTTGATTGTGGCAACTCTACCAAATTTTCCTACTCTCCCCTTGTAGAGTCATGATTTGGTTTTGGATGTTATAATATTTCAGATATAAAGTCTCAGTAACATTGGCAACCGCATCATTCGCATCAAGACCATGATGGACATCCAAATTATTGTAAATATAATATAGGTTTAAGAGGTAGGCCGCCATATGTAGGCATGTTTCAAACCTTCCTTTCATCTTTACTTCAATTATTTTCATAACGGGTTCATACGCTTTGTTATTGTTGCCCAAAGCATCCATGATTTCCTTTTTCATTTTTTGAAGCTCGCCATAAACAAAATCTATAGAAGGCTTCCAATCCGCATCGACCATTGGCAAAACTGATTAAAGGTGCAAAAACTTTGAAACATAAAGTCACATTGGCCCAAAATTTGAGACTTAAAACCATTGCATAAGCATATTTTTCTTTCATGACGGTCACGGTCTCACAATATCTCGTTTCTTTGTTAATTGTCTCATCAAAGACAATATTTTGTGACGAGCATAAATAAATATTGTGAGTTTCTTTCCTTGATCAAGAATTTTTTTTATACCTTGGTAGCCCACCAATAGCTTGAAGAATACATAAATATGTTAATAATATATGTTAATAAAACAATTAATAATAAATAAGAAAAGAAAAAACAAACACCGTTAAAATTAATACCTTCAAGCGTGAGATTAATGGTATGTGTAGCACATGATGTCCAAAATATTGTTGGCTTCTTCACCTTCAACAACTTCGTCGTACCCATATTATTAAAGGCATTATCGGTCACAACCTGAACTACATTCTTGGACTATCAACATATTAAAACATGTGCTCACTTTGTGAGCTTCATCAAAATGGATGACAAGAAAATGGTCCCTAACTTTGAATTCACACATATATTATGATGCTTCTTCCTTTTCTAATCGAACTTTTGCATCCGTCATAATACATCATCCATTCAACTTCCAATCTTCTGCGTATCATTTCAACAAGTCTTGTGTCATCTCAACTTCCTTTTTAAGATAAGTAACAACCATCTCATATCTAGTTGGAGATTGATTCCTAAGTCCATATTGACCAATTGCCTCTAGTACCATCTTAAAACTTTCTATTTCAAATGCATTGAATGGAATCGTCCATTCATAAAGCTCACCTAAAAATGTATTCTTTCATGTGAATCAAAATTTTCTTTCTTCCAATGTTAGATATATCTTGTTTGCCATTTCCTTTTACAAAACATCTTGAGGGTTTTTCATATTGGCAAATCTATCCATTGGTCCGAAATAACGAGATGAATTCAGGTTTCCATAGAATCTTCCATTTCATCAAAGTCGATTGTTTGTGATCACCACTAATCTTTCATCTGCTAATAAAGCGTCGTCGTCGTCTTGATTGCCCTCTTTTTGCTTTTGCTTTCATTAACTGCTTTTCGACACTTAATTTGATATTCTCTTGTAGCTTTTGGACAACGAGCAACATTTTCCGGGATTTGAGAGATATGATGCTTCGTTTTATTAATTCCTCCCGACATCACTTTTTCACATAAAATACATTTTACTCTGTCTAAGTTGTAAATATCGGCCAACACCACATATTTCCACCCAGCATCTCCCCATCTTTGTTTATTCAGTTCTTTACTAGCCGTAGATTCCATAGATGAGAGTGTTAATGATTCCATAAGTTATCTTGCACAAAATGATAAGGATAAAATTATCAAGAATTCAAAGACAACAACAAATATGAAATAAACATCGACCACAACTTTACAAATTTCCACAATTACATTTAATAAATTTAACTTGCAATATCCAAAAATGTAATATGTAAGTTCAACACAATGTGTAATTGGAAACAAAATTAAGTTGCTAAAAAAATCAAAAAAAGAAATATGTTTCAATCAAAAGTAACTTGCGGGGTGTTACCAAATTACCAAATTAACTCGAATCAAGTTATCAATTCCAACTCACCAACGATCGAAATGGTAACTATGAATTATAAATTCACAAGCATGTTGCTATTAGAGCATTGCCAATAATTGTATAGCAAATAAAGAATGAAATATACTTAATTAATCAAATAATATTTTTGGTGAAGAGATTATTGATAGGAACAAACTCACATTCCAAAATTAACAAATAATCAGGTTTTCAACTAACTTGACTTGCAACAATCTTAATCAATCCGTGTAATCAAGAGGAAGAACTAAGAACTAAAAATCTGAAATTGATACACAATCAACATTCGAAAATCATAAGAAATCATGTTTCCCACAACACAATTGATAAATAAGGAAGAACAGAAATTGATGCTTACCTGTAAGGGTGTAATCGTGAGGAAGATGTAAGAACAAAAAGCGAAACACAAGTCTACAAGAAATCTTGGTTTTGAATCTTGACATGGAAAAACTGAAGAAGAAATCGATGGTTGTGATACGAGAACAAGGCAAAGATATGGCCCAATGTCGCAAAGATTTTCAGTCACTTTTGACTCAAAACGTGATTTAATACTGAAAAAAATTGACTTTGTTGACCACCTAGGCCGATTAAGTCTGACGTTGATGCCGCGGAATCCATCCGAGCAGGATTAATTCACCAAGGTTAACTGCCACCTAGCGACTAGTCGTCTGCCTAGTCCGACTTTTGCAACGTTTGTTATGCTATTTGTAACGCCACCTCTAACGAGCTTAAAATTAGAGTTAATTTAAACTTTTTAAACTACAATTATCAAAAACGTGCAGCGGAAATTAAACGCCATTTACAAAAACAACGTTAACTGACTCGGCTATTTAATTACACCAAAAATTAAGCCAAGTTTGTATTCTACAAGCGTTACCTACTAGTTCCGACCATCGGATCCATATAAACAACGTGTTCCCCAAAAGCTATTTACAGCAAAACTACCAATAGTCCCGCCTCACCAGGCCTCTAGCATCAACTTGCGAAAAAAGTAAATCTTGCACCGTTAGCTACAACTAGCTAGTGAACACCAATTACACATAAGCATCAGTAAGCAGGCTATCATGTATCAGAACAGCACACGGGGCTATCCTGTCATATTGCGGCCCGCCAATCATGTCAGCAGGAGTCGTATCTTGCAGGGGAGCCAGCCCCGCTCAACAACCCAAGCCGGGGAATCAGCCGCAACCAATTGCACCAGTGGGGGAGCGAAAAGCAGTCCACATGGTACACTCTGTCTATCATGCTGGTTCAACCTAAGCCAGGAACCCAGTTCCATAGAGGAACGGCGGCCTGCAGAGCCTTACCCCGAGCGTATACTCCCGAGTACCATTAGTTCCCCAATTCATAGTCCCTAAGGACCCTGGGAACAGCCAGGTATTATCACCCATCTACCTGACTGACCTCCGTAGTTCTTTCGTTTAATGTCCGGACATAACTTTATAAACAAATAGCTGATCCAATCAGGATCCAGTTCATGCGCGCATATAATAACAGTTATATTTTTCATATCAATAATAGGCATGCGTATATAATTCTATCATAGCATACCTCGTGTCTCACGTATCAATACACCAATCACGTGTCAACAGGTACCACATATAACTTACCTACTTAGACTCATGGGAAATCGGTATTCACCTCGAGATTGCAGGAGGCAGAAGTGGAATCGGGAATCCCAGGAATCCCCAGAGTCGTCCGAAGCACCTAACACATTAGGTTCAGGCTTAGACACCAATCAACGACATTTAACGAGGCTTAAAACACAAGACTACAAAACTGTCAGCTTAACAGTACATCATGCGATCTCAAGGCACCCCCCTGCGATCGCAAGGCATAACCATGCGATCGCAAGGGATTTCAATGCGACCGCAAGGGCCTTGCCCAAAAACCCACTCCTACGGCCGTAAGGGTTGTTCTTAAGGTTCCTGCGGCCGTAGGTTATTTACCTACGCCTATAGGCTTCATTCCATCACCCGTAGGTGGTACACCATGACATCAACTCCATACGGCCGCAAGACCCCTTGCCTACTACCACAGGGACTTCCAAACCTCCTTGCGACCACATGGCTTTTCTCATGCGACCGCATGGACTACCGGTACAGTAAACACAGCTCTGTTTTCCGACAGAAGCTGTTCTTCGAGTTTTAGACATAAAAATCGACTCAATCTTGATTTTAATCATTCCTACAACTTGTTTAACACCCATATATGTGTTCTAACATATTTCTATACACAAAACTACAACAACCCTTCATTTAAACCACCAATTTAAGCTACCCCCATTCAACTTCAAGAACATGGGTTTAAGAACAAACACTTACCAAGAGGAAGATGAACACAGGTTTAAGAACTCAAATCACAATTGAAATCAGCTAATAGCAGCCTTTCCTCCTTGATTTCTCTTTCAAAATCTTCAAGTGGGTGTGTGTTCTAACGAGTACGTATGTATGTGTATGTGTGGTGTGTTTGAGAGTGTTAACAGGGGATAAGTGAGGCCCTTAGGCCGACTTATCAACTAATACTCCTCACGGGTATTTTGTTCTCCTATTCAACTTAAAACACAACTTAGGTTTATCCGTTTCAACTAACGGAGATATTTTTGGAACCATTATCCAGCACCATTCAACTATTTGTCTATCGGGTCAACTTATAACACTTTTCATAATACCACATTTTTATCCACATTTAACACCAATTAACACCATTTAACACCAATTAGCACCAATTCGCGTTTAAAACACCAATTAACACATAGAACACCATTTAACAACATTTATACTACAGTTAACAACAAAACATCAGTTAAAGTCAACGTACAACTATTAAGGCTACATGTACTACAGTTTACAACTAGGCCCCATTTTGGGGTGTTACACTATTGATGTGTGTAAAATCCCTTTAGGAGGGTATGTAGAATTATATGGAGAGAAAACCATGTTGATCAATTCAATACAAACATATATGTTTAAAGGAAATTATCAAAGAAAAATACTTGATGGAAATCCAATGCTAATAGAGTTGGATGATCATCGCCATGATTTTTCTATGTATCTTGATGACTTGTAATCCCTTCATAAAACACAAAGTTGATAGAAATTATTAATGTAAACAATTGATTATCTCCTTAAGCATTTGGGTATGGTTTTTAGATGTTTAGGATAGAAAAATAGAGAAAAACATCTATCTCAAAGTAATTGTACTTTTATAATACCAAAAAATCAATTATCACAATGGTACCCTTTATATATTATTTCTATTAAATAATACATATCATAGGGCCACATTTAAAATGGTTCAACAAGGTAAACACCCCACATGCTATTTCTAGTCCTAAAGTGTCCATTACACAACTTTATTGTACAAGTAAATAACTTTATTACATACAAATCACTAATGAAATCATTACCTAATATAATAAGACTTAAACCATAAGATAACATGTACTAACTTGTCATGAAGGTCTATGATGAGGTGAAAGAAGGTAGGTATGCACGTCATTAGCTCGTCGCTACTAGAGTGCTCTCATCAATGGCAGGTCAGAAAATGACGAGATAAACATCTTGTTAATATTTTTTTTAAATGTAAACGCTAGATAACATGATATTAAATTAGATAAAAAGATTAATACCGTGAAACGAATCGATCCTTTGTATCAGTACAAAGTTATAAACTGAAATACAAAAGATATGGGCTGAAAAATTAAAATGCTGGAAACTGAACTGAAAACTTGAGAACGGATCTTTAAAAACACACCTTTTTATTGCTGGAATATCATACAAGGAAGGGAGAGTTTGTCGTGCTCTCCAAAATATTTTACAAGCCTATATATAGGCAAACAAACTTACAAGCATACAAACCAAGGCCAATAATGGCCGACATACTTTAATAATTTTTACAACCATTAACCATTATTATGACAACACACCACACACCTAACCATTATCATGATAGAACACCACACACCAATAATGTCACGTTACCCACCACGCTTTTGCTTTTAGAGTCGGCCCCTCCGAGCACCTTCTGTGTCTGGACGAAACTGCTTTATCGAATGTAGTGAAAAATCATCCCACCCGGGATCCACTATTACTTCTTTATTATTATCTTATGCGTCACTGCTTACGTCAAGGAGAGGTCCTTGTACAGGGTTATTTTTGTAATTGGCTTGGGTTTTATTGTACACACTTACTGGGAATTCTTCTGAAAGTTGGGCTTGTTTATTGGGTTTGCTAGATTTGGACTCGGCCCACATCATTGCATAATGTTTCGAGCTCAATAAGGATTCTTCGTATTTCTTTATTTTGTGTTTTGACTTCGGGCCAGTGATCACCCCAGTGATTGTCTCTTGTTGCTTTTGAGATACATATTTGGGCTTTGAAGTCCAAAATGGCATGGAGGTTTCGTAATGTTGTGATAGCTTCTTCTGCTGCTGTTCGTTCCAGTTGTTGTGTGACTCCTGCATAGGCGCTCGATTCTGCCATTGATATTGGAATTGTGTTGGCTTTGATTTGATAGTGCCTATACAAGGCTCCTGGTTGTTGGAAAGCGAATGATCCATTATAAATCTTTGGCAGAGACCGGAAATCTGGGTTATTTGTTCGTAGCCATTCTTCACGTTCTTTGACTGCGCAATGTCTTCTAATAGTTCCTCCGTAATTTGAAGACTCTTCATCATGACTTCTCTTGCTTGAACTTGTTCTGTACATCCTGCAAAACAAAGGTTTACTAGACGTGAAAGGGAATCGGCTAGCACATTTTGTTTCCCATCAATGTGCTCTATGTTTATTTTTAACCCTGTGCCGGTTATGATATCTGCAAACGTTAGCCATCTGACTCTAGATGCTTTGTTACTATTAGTTTTATTATAAAAACTAATGATTTCTTGGCAATCTGTTCTCAGAGTTATTTCTTTCTTGTCTAGGTAGTATATTTTTAGCTTTTCCAAGGAGTTGATGCATGCGTTAATTTCCGCATCGATTCTTGATTGCATGACTTTAAACTTTCCACTGGCGTAAGCACATACTTTCTCATCCTTCTTAGGATCTTCCTTTTTCTTCTTCCATTTGCAAACTCCTCCCCGTCCTTCCATGCATCCATCAGTTTCAATGATAATATAAGCTTCTTCTGGGGGTATTTGCAAGTCTGGTAACCTTTGCACCCTTTGTTTGATCGTTCTGACTATTTCATAATCAGAGGGCTTCATTCTTTTATCTCCATGAGGATTTGTTTTCTCATAAAGGGGGGCGAGCAGTAAACTTAGCTTTGGAATGTAATTCCTTGCATAGTTTAGTATTCCTAAGAATGATGTTAGGCCTGCCTTTGTTTTGAGCTTTTCCTCATCAAAGTCACATATTTTCTTGATGATATGTGGCTGCAACTTTATTTTACTTTCTCTGATTATAGCTCCCAAGAATTCAATTTCAGGTACTGTGGTGTTTACAAGACTGCTGGTTTTTCTGGTTATAAAATCTTGGGACACAACCTCGTTTTAAATTTATAAAAACGATGTTACTAAGCAGATACTACACACGACTCAGACAAGTATAACCTGGTCAATAGTAGTATAGACTCGGTAAGACCGGATGTCGTTCCACCAGGACAGGAAGCTACCAATACTTAAGTCTCATTGTTGTTTGATCAGCAGGATTAATATAAGCAAGTGACAGAATGAACTAAATTAATCAGGAAATACAGCAACTAAAACAGATTAACACTGAAGGCAAACAGACAGGATAACAGATTCACTCAGGCTTTCGAATCATCGAGACTAGTCATGGTAATGACACAACACAAAACATAATATGAAGACTTGAATAGTTTAAGTGCATAGCATGCTGTTCTAATACTCACAAGACTACATTATCATACACAAATCTTCACTCGAGTTATCAAGACTCAGATTCAACACTTAAACATAATTAAGCAAGTAACGGCATATCAGAATTCAACTACAGATCCACCGGATCGCGTCCAAATCAGACTACAAAGACAAACATCTTTTCAAATGATTTGTCCAGTAGTCCTCAGAACCCAAAAAGGTGTCAAAGCAGTTAAATTAGTTAAAACAAGCAAAAACAGCACACTTGTGGTGAAAATGGCTCCTACGGCCGTAGTAAGTATCTACTACGGTCGTATCAGCTTGGACAGTCCTACGGCTGTAGGGATTTCTTCCTACGGCCGTAGGGACCCATCCGACAGAACATTCAAATCTAACATAAAGGCATTCAACAACAAATTACAATCTAGACTTTAATCTCAGATCATAAACACATGTAAACTGGTACAATGGGGTCATAAACTCATCTAAACTCAAACCTCACAATTAAGGGATTCTTAATGTTTAGTCACATGATTTCTAAAGATATGAACATGTTAAACCTACCATTTCTAGTATAGCCAACACTTCTTAAAACATGAATCATGTGATATGCACATTGAACACTAAGACAAGCATAACAAAGGCATACATGTGAGTTCATTTCACCATCTAAACATACCAACAAACATCTTTGTGAATCCTTTAATCATTAGTAGCATGTTTAACCCATAAATACACCAAATAACTAGATTTTCATCTATAATCATAAGGCATGCATAAAACCAACATATGATTAACATAACCAATAATGGATGAACCTGAAATGATTCAAATCATATTCCAAAAATGACATCTAATGACAACCATGCAAGATGTATCATTTCTAATACAAACTTAACATGTAATTAGTAAAATAAACCATCATTCTTGAATATTCATATGTTAAAACATGAATGAGTTATCATATACACATTATCACACATGAACATGGTTAGATTAAACATACTAAGTTGATAAAACACATTTGTATTCAAGATTAAACATGCATATATGAATCAAGTCAACATAAAAGTCAAATATATTGCCATAACTAGCCAAGAATCATCTTGGCCCAAGTGAAATGAGTTTAGTTATCCATATACAATAATAGTAGCATTACAACATCTGGAACACATGGGTACATGATTGATATAATAAATGGAAAGAGTATACCCAAGCTAGCAATGATATAACTAAGGAATCCAAGCTCCAAATGTTGTTCCAAGCCTTCAAGATCCAAGCTCTCCTCCTTAGAATCACCAAGAGAAGTCCCCTGGAGTGTTAGGATATTTAGAGAGGGTATATTGATGTGTTTTTCCGGAGTGGAGGTGAAAATTGTCACTCCTTGCAAAATGGCAGAATTCTGAATTTAATCTGCTGTAAGTGGGCTTCCTACGGCCGTAGGAATAAGCTACTACGGCCGTAGGAAATCATGACTGGATTTTATACACACGCAACGTTAAACCATTTGTCCGGGACACGCAAGATCTGGCAGGCAATGATGGATTCTAGAAGATGGCTTCCTACGGCCGTAGGGATTATATCCTACGGCCGTAGTGATCATTTTTTCACTATTCTTCTATTTTCTTCAATTCTTTCCTTGTTTTGCCCATTTATCTTGCTTAAAGCTCTTTGTAACCTGCATGGTGAATGTTAAGCATATTAGATCCATATTAGAAGTATTCACCTTGTATTTGGGCTAAGTACGGGGTATTCTAACATGTAAAACATGTATAAAAACGCATATATCATACTGCTACTTTCATCTTGGTTGGGGAAAGAATTAGCCCTTTTTCTTGACAAATGTTCAGCATTATTTTCAAGTGCTTTTCATGATCCTGTTCATTTTCTGAGAATACAAGGATATCATCTATGTAGACTGCAATGAACTCCTCAGTGCCTCTAAAGCACTTATCCATTTTTCTCTTAAAGACTGCCGGTGCATTCTTGAGCCCAAAAGGCATTACAAGCCATTCATGAAGTCCTCCTGGTACTAGGAATGTTGTCCAGGGTATTGATTCTTCTGCCATAGCAACTTGATGGAACCCTGATTTGAGATCAAATTTTGAAAAGATTTTGGAATTCCCAATTCCTTTCAGGAGTGTGTTGATTCCTGGAAGCGAGTACTGGTCTTTGTAGGTGTTACCATTTAGGGTTTTGTAGTTGAATACCATTCTTTCCTTTCTTTTTGTCTCTTTACCAGTGACTGGGTCAATAGTTATTCCTGAATTGACGATCATAGCCATGGTTATATGTCTGTTGTTACTTGGTCTGATCACTCCCAGTTTAAGCAATGCATCTATATGCTTTCTGAATGATGTTTCTAAAGCTGGGGTCACATGCTTTAATGGTTTATCCTGTATTGTGATATCAGGATTTATGATATCCAATTTACAAGTTTCACCATTCTTCTTCCAGTACTTCAAGGGTTCCTCTCCAATATATCCTTGTTCCTTTAATCTTGCCAGGATTGGTTTGAACCTTTCCTTTAGCTTTTCTGCGTCTTTCTTTGAAAAGAACACCCTTTGCTGTAATTCTTGATAAAATTCTTCATCGATCTCCAGTTCTTCTATGGCTGGCGCTACTATTTCTATTGTTGGGGTTGTCTTTATTCTTGTTACCTTCTTGTAGAGTGTTACTTCATCTCCCTCTATCCTTATTCCTCCATTCATAGATCTTGTGAAATTCATTCCGATAAGCATGTCTATACCATCACCGGTTTTCATGTCCAGTGCATATACTAGTGGTATTCGGAACTTATTCCCTTCTATTCGGAAATTGCCTGAGTTGACCTTTTGGTTTGATGGCTGCCTTGAGTTGATACCATTGAAATAAACAATCTTGTTCATTTCTTCCAGCGCTTCTTTTGGTATTGCTGATTTGCTGACACAACATGATGTTGCTCCAGTATCAATGATTGCCTTCACTTTGAATAACCTTATGCCGGGTATATCGAATTCTACCTCAACATTATAGAGTTGGTTATTGATCTTTTTTACCCTTGGCGCATCAGTGTTGTTCTCGGCCTTCATAGTGACTTGAACATCATCTTCAATTAAGGCCTTTACCTGCTGATTTCTTAAGGGGGAAATCATTTCTTCAACATCCTTTTCTTTTACTTTTCTTTGTAAGTATTCATTTTCTTGTTGAAGCTCTAAGATTTGAGTCTTCATAGACTCTGTGATTCTCAGCATTTCATTTAAGTCCTTCATTAGCACATGTCTTTCTTCTTGAGCCTTTCGTCTTTCACTTTCAAGTTGCCCTTTTAACTCTTGTTCTCTTTGTTTCCATTCAGCTGACTCTTGGGCTTGATCTCTAATGGCTTGCCTCCATTCGTTATCCTTCTGTATATACATTTTTAAGATAAAATCCTTCTGCTCTGTGGCTTCTGGTTCCTTGTGCCTTTTCACCGATACCGTTCTTCCAAGGTAATGTGGTGCACAAAGAGCACACGCAGTGACTTTGCATTTTGGGCAATGTATTCTGGACATATCTGTGGTGGCAATTCCACAAAAATGACAGAAAGTGAAATTTGTTATTTCATTCTCTTGCCATTTATGCTCACAATTCTTGCTTTGCTCAGGGAGCTCTTTGTTTGGCCTCCATGATCCTGCCTCTTGGACCCTTCTGTGAATATCTTCTTGACTTTCTGGGTGGAACATGAAACATGTTTCTTTAGTCTCGTCCTGTGTTATAACAAATGTGTTTTCCTCTAAAGGGGATTCTTCAACCATTGCACCAATGTTTGAGAATGTAGCTCCGCCTTCCCCTTCAGAGATACTGTATACATTATCTTGATCACTTACATCTGCTGACACAATGTCCCAGTCTTCTTTGAGATCTAAATTGTCAACGACAGTCCTTCTCGCCATATTTCCTGTTTGACTTTTGCAATCTCTAGCAAAATGTCCTTCTCTTCCACAAATATAACATTTGCATTTGCCAACTCGGCCTCGATCATCTTTGTACTTTCTTTTAAAGACTTTAATGTGCGTCTTATGAGGCTTTCCTTTATAACTTCTGGATTTTCGAACACCATATCGTTTTCCTGATTTATAATACCCTGGGATTGGTATGAATGAGCAAAGGTATAAATCCCTTAACTCCTTTTGCAAGGCTGCTTCGATGCACATTTCCGTGATGTATGTGTGAGTGAATTTGATTGCAGGAAGTATTCCTGCAGTAACCCCTGGATTTTTGTTTCTAAATGCCTCTTCAATCTTTTTTGAAAGTACTAGTGGAAGTTTTGTGAAGAACTTCTCTGTTGTGGCTGGGAAGAATAGTCTTCCTGATTTACATGCTAGAATTCTGAATTCATTCAAGAATTTCCAGAGATCTCTTGTATTTTCACATGTAAGTCTTTCTAGATCTCTGTAGGCTCTATCTTGTTCCTCAGTTGATCCTGTGTAAGGATCTTCTAGGAGGATTATTTGCCTTATTTGCGAAGTTATATTCTGAGGGTCATCAGCAATTGCTTCTAGTCGTTCGTACGCGTTTGGGTAAGTTGTTCTCCATTGTTGCCACATCTTCTTTTCATTTTCTCCAAGGAGATTCTCGACAAAAGTCAGTTTTGACTTATTGTCCTGCAAGGTGGTATCATTTAGCCTGTTGATGGTAATTGATTCCCATCTTGAGATTACATCTGTCCATAAGCCTGGATCCGGCGGTAAAATGAGCATCACACCAGTTCCTAACATTGCCCAAGGCAATGACCATTGAGAATTATGGTATGTAACAAATTCTCCCCTGAAGTAAGTACTTCCTCTTAGGAACTGATAACTTGGAGTGTACACACTTTGTACAGATCATCTTGCAGGTGGGTATACTGAGGGACCCATGATTGGTTCATTTTGTGGATTGTATACACTTGCTCCATCGGATGCAGAGGGGAACATCTTATGCTCCTTTTCAATTTTATGAATAAATTCCGTAAATTCTTTGAATTTTGGATAATCAAGCTCATCTTCTTCATCATTGCTATGTTCAATCGTTGCATGAAATACTTGGTTATTACTTTCACAATTTGGCTTGATTGATAAAAGCTGAAGCATTTCTACAGTTTCTTCCATGTTATTTTCTTCTGATGACGGCACATCTTCTTCTTTGATGATTACCTTTCCTTCATCCATGTTATCTTTCCATAAATCATTTTCATAATCATCCCATCCTGTTGCTACGATTTGGTCTATAGGAGTTGTTTCATTAGGGGCATCATAGCGGACATAATAATCCTATTTGCCTGAGTCTCCTAATGTTGACCAATTTTCCCATTTCTTTCGCTGCTTCCCTTTTGGTTTGTTACCTTGTTTAATTTTGTTCAAGGGCTCATCTTGTATCTTTTGGGCATCTTCTAAGCATGATGTACAAAAACATACATCCATGGGAATATGATGCACTTCTTCTTGGATATATATACCAATAAACTGCTCCTCATCTTCCGTTAGACGTCCATTATCATGAATTTCTTTATCATGTGAATCAACAGAGAACCTAGGTGGCTGAGGACTGTTACGATATGACCTAAACCTTAGGCTAGTGGATCTGTCTAGCCTGTGATTCACCTCCACCCTGGCTGGTATTCTAACTGTAGTGACTGATGTTGGTCTAAGATTCCAGTTCATGCCTTCAAGATCTTCAATACTTCGCCTTAATAGTTGTACGTTGACTTTAATTGGTATTTTGTTGTTAAATGTAGCATACATGTTGTTAAATGATGTATTTTGTGTTAATTGGTGTTTTAAACGTGAAATAGTGTTAATTGGTGTTAATTGTGGAAAAAAATGTGGTAATGTGAAAAGTGCCAATAAGTTGACCAAGTTGATAAATAGTTGAACGGTTTTGGATAATGGTTCTAAAAAATATCTCCGTTAGTTGAAACGGATAACCCTAAGTTGTGTTTTAAGTTGAATAGGAGAACAATATACCCGAGATGGGAGATTGACCATTTAAGTCGGCCTTGACTCTTTCTTATCCCCTGGATAAGCTAAAACACACACACAACACATACTACACACGTACAAACACCTACACTCTAAACCTTTGATCTTTTGGGAAGGAAATCAAGAAGAAAGTTGCTGATTGTGGTTTCTTTAACTGATTTCAGAAGCAATCCAGCTTTAGTTGCCTATCTTGTAAGTGATTTTGAAGCTTAAACCTAGTTTGTGAACTTGATGTAGAAGATGACCCATTTTGATGATTTAAGTGGGTTTTGGTATTGATTTTGTGTTGTATATATGTTACTAAGTTCATATGTCGATTAAAGATGTTGTATAAACACTTGGATACGGATTCAAGTTGGATTTTGTGTCAAAAACCCGTGGAATAGCTGCTGTCGGAAAACAGAGCTGGAAGTCACTGTAAATTGGTGCTTGCGGCCGTAAGGGAAAGGCCTTGCGACCGTAAGACTTATTGGTGTCCCTTGCGGTCGTAAGGGTTGGGTCTTGCGGCCGTAAGTATGTTGCATAATGGTTTACCGTCTAAGGACGAAGGAAAGATACTTGCGGTCGTAAGTACATAACTTGCGATCGTAAGCCCCCAAGATACCACCCTTGCGGTCGTATGGCTAAGTCCTTGCGGTCGCAAGCTGGGGTGGTTTGGGAAGTACCTTTGCGGTCGCAAGGATAACCCTTGCGGTCGTAAGGGGGTGGTTGAGATGGCCCTTGCGGTCGTAAGGAGACCCCTAGCGGTCGCAAGCAGGGGTTTCATGTTGACAGCCTTGTAGCCTTATGTTTTAAGTTGTGTTAAGTGTTGTTGATTGGTGTCTAAGCCTGAACATAATGTGTTAGGTGATTCGAACGATTCTGTGTGCTCTTGGGATTCCCACATTCATATCTGCCTCCTGTAATCTCGAGGTGAGTACCGGTTTTCCATAAGTCTCAGTAGGTAAGCTATCTGTTGTACATGTTGACACGTGATTGGTGTATTGATACATGAGACACGAGGTATGCTTTGATAGAGTTATACACGCATGCTTGTTAATCAGGATGAAAGATATTACTGTGATTATATGCGCGCATGAACTGGATCCTAATTGGATCAGCTATTTGTTTATGAGATTCTGTTCGGACACTGAAAGGGTGAACAACTGAGGTCAGTCAGGTAGACGGGTGATAATATCTGGCTGGGTTCCCAGGGTCCTTAGGGACTATGAATTGGGGAACTAACGGTACTTAGGAGTATACGCTTGGGTATGGCTCTGCAGGCCGCCGTTCCTCATATGGAACTGGGTTCCTTGCAGCATGATAGACAGAGTGTACCACGTGGACTGCTTTTCGCTCCCCCACTAGTGCAATTGGTTGTGGCTGATTCCCCGGCTTGGGTTGTTGAGCGGGGTTGGCTCCCCTGCAAGATACTACTCTTGCTGACATAATTGGCGCGCCGCAATATGATAGGATAACCCTGTGTGCTGTTCTAGATATGATAGCCTGCTTATTGATGCTTATGTGTAATTGGTGCTCACTAGCTAGTTGTAGCTAACGGTGCAAGATTTCCCTTTTTCGCAGGTTGATGCTAGAGGCCTGGTGAGGCGGGTACTGGTGTTAGTCTTTTGTTGTAAATACCTTTTGGGGAACACGTTGTTGTATGTATGGATCCGATGGTCGGAACTAGTTTGTAACGCTTGTAGATAACGAACTTGGCTTATTCTTTTGGTGTAATTAAATAGCCGAGTCAATTAACGTGGCTTTTGTAAATGGCGTTAGATTCCGCTGCACGCTTTTGATAATAGTAGTTAAAAAGATTAAATTAACTCTAATTTTAAGCTCGTTAGAGGTGGCGTTACATTGACAGACTATCTAACCTCTTTGTAAGACTTCCGATTGAATCTTCAAGGTTGGATGGCTCTAATTCACGTTTTCCTATGGCTTCCACTCCTCGTCTTATCTTTTCAAGTTTTTCTTCAAATTCTCCTAGCTTTTGAGCTTGTTTTAGTAGGAGATATATGAGCGTATTGCTCTGCTTGATAACTGCTAAATTTTGGAGAGTGACAGGAGATTTGTAGTCTGATGGTCTTACAAACCCAAGCTCCGGTGATTCAATTTCTTCGGTTGCTTCAACAGCTTCTAGGTATTCTGAGCTAACCTTTTGGTTGGTTAGGCTCATTAACCTATTAAGGACTTTACTTCTTTCAAAAGATGTTCTACCTTATGGATCTTATGATTCAGATACTCAGATAGTTTTAAGGCCTGCTCTTCTACTAACTTTGGCTGTTTTGAAATCTCTTCGACGAGATCAAGGACTTCCCTTTTAGTAAGTGGATTCGATTCCTGGATCTCAGAGGATATCTGTTTGAGGCCTTTTGTGGTTTCATTCTGGGTTTTTCTAATATTTTCCTCACACTTTTCCAGGCGATGTTCTAGTTTTTCAAGGTGTTGTGTGATCTCATGGAAGTTTTTGATTGAGATTTTAGCAAATAAAATTAACTTATCGTAGATACAAGAGAAGTTATTATAAATATCAGAAATTTTTGGGTTTTGGGTTTCAGAAAGATTTAAAAATTCAAGGTTAGCGGTACGGGAATGATCATACCAATCTCTTATAGTTTGCTCAAAACGATCAGACATTAGAAAACATTTACTTATTATAAAACTATCTTACCAAGCTTTACCAGTCCTATTAATAGATACCAAACTTTAATGCCAACCCCTTACTCAGTTTTCCCAAAACACGACTCTTCTGTAAAAAAATGGTACTCAGCCTTTTGCAAAGGAACATTAAAGGAATATCTTTCACAGGGATAAATGAATAAGATAGTTATACAAGTTCATAAAGATTTAAAAATGTCTAAATAGTTTCAAAACAAACGACAACAGATTAATACGATCTAACCCTTCCGTTAACCCTGAGTAGGAGGCTTAGCCTTCCATAAAAAAAACTTTGTTTACAAGCTCTGATACCAAAAGATTAATACTGTGAAACGGATCGATCATTTGTATCAGTACAAAGTTATAAACTGAAATACAAAAAATATGGGTTGAAAAATTAAAATGCTGGAAACTGAACTGAAAACTGAACTGAAAACTTGAGAACGGATCTTTAAAAACACACCTTTTTATTGCTGGAATATCATACAAGGTAGGGAGAGTTCGTCGTGCTCTCCAAAATATTTTACAAGCCTATATATAGGCAAACAAACTTACAAGCATACAAACCAAGACCAATAATGGCCGACATACTTTAATAATTTTTACAATCATTAACCATTATTATGACAGCACACCACACACCTAATCATTATAATGATAGCACACCACACACCAATAATGTCACGTTACCCACCACGCTTTTGCTTTTAGAGTCGACCCCTCCGAACACCTTCTGTGTCTCTAGATTAATACCGTGAAACGGATTTATCAATAATGACCGTTATTACCAAGTGTGTTATGAGTATTAAACACCAAAGTATTAAGTTGCTATATAATATTGTGAAATAGCTTTGTTTTACATCACAAGCCACCAAGAACGTTAGTCATGATTAATCAAAGACCGATCAAGCCCAGAGCCTTCCCTTCTTCTTCTTCTGCCTTAATTTCAACTTCATCATCATCTTCTTCCACGTCTTCCCTTCCACCATCTTCGACTCTCAATCTTCATAAATCCGACCAAATCATGGGTAGAAGATCAATTCTTAAACCAACCCTAGCTACAATCCTCTTTATCTTAGCTTTTTACGCCTTCTTCTACACCTCCATTTTCCCCAATGCTGATTCCAATTTGCACATCCAAACCAGCCTTCAAATTCCCCAAAAAACAGTTCGAATTTACATGTACGATCTCCCTACACGATTCACCTATGGCGTTATAGATAGCTACGAAATCGCACGAGGTGGCTCGCCACACCAAGATGTAACACAGCGTAAGTATCCAGGAAATCAACACGCTGCTGAGTGGCACTTGTTTATAGATTTGAATAACCCTAAAAGATCCGGGTCATATGTTACAAAGGTTTCGGATCCTGATGAAGCTGACTTGTTCTATGTGCCATTCTTCTCATCATTAAGCTTGGTGGCCAATCCAGTTCGTGGTGGGGTGGTGCCCAGAGAGGGGTATAGTGATGAGGAAACGCAGGAAGCTTTGATTGAGTGGTTGGAGGAACAGTATCACTGGAAGAGGAATAATGGGAGAGATCATGTGTTTATATGTCAGGATCCAAATGCATTGTATAAGGTTATTGATCGTGTAAAAAATGGGGTGTTGCTTGTTTCTGATTTTGGAAGATTGGGTCGAGATCAGGGTTCATTGGTTAAGGATGTGATACTTCCATATTCACATCGGATAAATTCTTACAAAGGGGAGATTGGGGTAGAAAACCGGAAGTGGTTGATGTTCTTTATGGGGAACCGATATCGAAAAGAGGTATGAGTCAAATTTTCAATTCTTGTTCTACATAATTCTTTATAACACAGGGATTCAGGAATTAGAGCAACCCAGATCAAGAACATGGGTATTTTAGTCCCAGTTGATCTAGAACTATGTACTTTTTGCCTATATTTCATCATAGTTTTGTTAAATTCCTAAATTACTGATGTCCCGTGTCATAGTCTTGTACATGAGTCAGTTAAAAGCTAATGGCCTTTAGTTGAATCAGTTAGTAATTAATGGCAACTGGTTAAAGTTGGGGGAGGTTGGTTAGTAAATAATTTGTCTGTCTACAAAAGGAAGTGGTTAAATACTTGTGTAGTTAGTCAATTGAATAGTAAACTAGTCCCTGTTCTGCAATTAGTTAATAAAACTTTTCCGTAATTGCTTCCAATACTACTTCTTTGTACGAGTCTTTTGTGCCCTTGGGAGAATTCTTCAATGCTAGTGGATTCTGGAATTCTTATCCTAACAATTGACTTCAGAGCAATGATTAAACGATTCGATAAATGTTGTTGAAATTCCCTCTCAATTCGATTCATGGTTGTACCACAATTGATGAAGATGGACGATGGTTCGGATATCACAGAAGCCATTGCCATTGCTGTTCAAGTTTCAATGCAAGAACTCAACAAGTTGATTGAAACTAACAGCAAGCGACTGAATTTTCTTGCATATGAATTGCAAAAACTGTCGTGAAGTTTCAAGCTCAGGATCCAACTCAAAGTTTACAAGAATTAGTCACCTTGCAAAGGTTGAATTTCCAAAATTCACCGGTAACGACATACGGTGGTTATGCTGATGTCAGCAATTCTTCAAGAGTTCAAGATGGAAAATATTTAAGATGGGCAAAAGGTCAAGGTCCATGTGTTCATCTATATGATAAAGCCCTCGCATGACATAAGCAGGTCACTAAGCTGCATGGGTATCAGATGGAGAATTTTCTAGATGCCTTGGAGAAGTTTAAGAAAGATCCCCTATGTTATCTCTAGAATCCCATTTATAAAGGTAATGTACAAACTTACCAAGATGCTTTAGATGTTTTACTTAGCAAGGTTGAGCTTACAGAAGCACAGGCTATTAGTCTTTACTTGGGAGGCTTACAACCTGATGTGGAAAAGAATGTATGTTTAAACCAGAAAGTTTGAGTGATGCTTATTGTGCAGCCTAGTCGCAAGAGGCTAACAACGGTGGTTGTAAGGACTAAAAAGAAATATTGAACCACTGTCTAATTTTTCTAAATACACGACCACACCCTTGACACGATTGAATAGTTTAACCTCTAATAGCAAGACTCAACGAGTGTTGTATCTCCCTTTACTATTCAAGTCTCAACTACTAATCGAAGTCAACAATTATCAATGCTCAAACTAGGAGGCAACTTAGTTAAAAGGAGATTGAAGAAAAGAGAACCAGGGTTGTGTTTCTAACGTGACCAAAGGTATGCAAGAGGGCACAAGTGTAGACACCAAGTATTTTCTATTGAAATCATGGCTGATGACTTGTTGGATGTGGATCTGGTTAGAAAACAAGAGGATGTAGGAGGTGAGTTTTCTTTTGAGCAGAGTGATGCACAAGAACTATTAACTCCTTAAATATCTCTTAATGAACTTTATGGCAGCATGCCTACCAAACTATGAGGGTGAAGGGCCACCTCTATAACAATGTGGTCCATCTTTAATAGATTGTGGCATCACTCATAACTTCTTTGATTTAAACACAGCCAAGAAACTTTCTATACAGCTTAAAAGCCGCATGCTCATATCAGTAGCTGTAGCCAATGGAAACTCTATAACAAGCATGTTTGAATGCAAGAATGTAGTATGAAAATTGCATGGTGAGACCTTCCAATCTGATTTGATTATACTACCACTTAATGGCAGTGAAATGGTCCTTCACATTCTGTGGTTATTCATTTTGTGCAACATACAGTGCAATTTTGATACACTAAGAATGGAGTTCCTGTACAAGGGAAGGATGGCCCTTTGAGGGGATCTAAACAAGTACAATTACATTGGATGCAATGGTAAACTACTAGTTAAGGCTGCTGTCACTAGCAAAGCACAGTTATCTTCAATGATTCTAACTTCTAAGTTCAAATAAGATTCGGACCGGGTTGGGTTATGTCTCTGAAAACATGGTTCTTGCCCCTCCCCTCTTTCCTCCCTCCTTCGAGCTCGTACATTTATTGGGTGATCCCTTATGTGTATACCCTGCTACATTGTTGCAATCACAAGCTGGTGCATCCTTAGAAAATACCAACAAGGGTGATTACCGGGGGTTTCATACATTACTTGAAGACTATGGTAATGTTTTTGTTATCCCTACAAAGCTGGCGCCTATGAGAAGACATCCTCTAAAAGATGACCTGAAGCTGTCAACATTAGACCTATAGGCACCCACCTACTCAGAAGGATGCCGTAGAGACCGTGGTCAGTAATTTATGGACATAAGTTATAGTAACAGTACTCATCACAGGTTGTCATGGCTATGAAAAAAGATGGTACTTGGATAATGTGCTTAGATTACATGCAATTAAATGATAGACTATGAAAAACAACTTTCCTACTTAAATAGAGAAACTTATTGATGAACTACATGGAGCCAAATTGTTTTTAAAATTGGATCCAAGGTGTGCTTATCACCATATTAGGATGTTTGAAGATGACATGTAGAAAACAGCCTTCTAGCCCCACCATGGCCACTTCCACTTTGAATTTCCAGTGATGCCCTTTGCTGTCACAAATGCACCATCATCATTTCAAGCACACATGAATGAGGTGTTTCGTTCTTTCTTAAGGAAATTTACTTTGGTATTTTTTGATGTATTCTGGTTTACAGCCCCAGTCACACTGACCATTCACAACATTTAAGGATGATCTTGAAAACTATGTAAAAACACACCTTATACACTTAAAAAAGTAAAGATGTCTTCAGTACTGCATAGGTAGAGAATTTGGGCCAGTTATTTTAGGGCAAGGGGTGGGCAACTGACCCTGCTGAGATTGCTGCTATGGTTAATTGGTCAATTACCAAATCTGTTAAGCAATTGAGGGGGTTCATGCAAGAACACTATACTTTGATCAATAAACCATTGAAGGAATTACTAAAAATAAATTCTTTTTCTTGGTCAGACAATGCACAACATGCTTTTGACAAACTTAGAAAGGCTATTATGCTCACGTCTGTACTTAAACATTCAGATTCAGACAAGGACTTATTGTGGAAACTGATGAATCAAAGGGAGAAATAGGTGTAGTTCTGCAACAAGAGGGTCATATAATAGCTTTCCTTAGTAGATCATTAAACACCTTGGCTTTTCTACTTATGAGAAGGGTTTCTAGGAAGTGGTCTATATGCCTTTGAAAAATTGAGAGGTTATCAGATAGACTAACAATTTACTATCAAGACTGATCATTTCAGTCCTAAGTAACTCATGGAACAAAGGTTGCGCACTATTTTTTAAACTAAATGGCTACCTAATCTTGTGGAACTTGATTATGAAATACTCTACAAAAAAGTCAGTGAATAAAAGTGGCTGATGCCTTGTCAGGTTGCCAAATACACCAACTTTGATGGAACCTCCAAGAGCTGATTTAACTAATGATCTTGTCCAAATTCAAGCTAGGTATGAGTTTGAACCATCATTAAAGCATCTTAGGTTCCAATTGCAGCAAAACCCTAAACAATAATTTTCCAAGTATGAATGTAAGAATGGGCAACTGTTCAGTGAAGGGAAGTTAATGTTTGGTAATCACACTCAACTTCAACACAAGTTACTTTGTTTTTATCAAAATAAGCTTTTGGCTGGACATTCAAGAGCTCATGCTACCCTCAAAAGCCTAAATTCATTGTTTTATTGGGAAGAAATGACGAAATCAGTTAAGGAGTTTGTGAGGATTTGCTTGATCAATAGGTGGATGGTGACTTCGTCATCATAACTTGAAGACTTTGAAGATTGACAAGCAATGATATGATAATTACTTAATTAGGGGGTTGAATGTTAGACTTTAATCATCATTATCATTTAGGTTAGTACATTATTTGAACAATATTATTATGTAATAGTTAAACTTAGGAAATAAGTGTGTAACACATGTGTGGGTCGGATGTGGGGCAGCACCACCGTGGCCCGTGGGCCACCATTGGTCGGTAACTGCCACCAGTAAACAGCCGCCAGGGTGGCGGACCACCGGCAACCACCACCCCATCCTCTATATATAGATGATTGTACAGACATATTTGGCATCCAATTCAGTGCATAATTTCGATTTCTTAGATTGTATCTGCTGTGTTTTTATATTTTGCAACAATCATGCCAAAACCTTTCAACTATGATCGATTTCTACCTCCCCAACTCTATCGAACAGTAACATCGATAGACTGATGTAGAGATTGTGAATAAAGGGTAGGAATGTTACCTTGGTTGTATGACACACATGAAAGCCTAATGAATGGGCATATGGTTGTCATTAACAGACTCCTGGTATAGCACCAACTTTCACAGCTCCAATTAAACGACACCATTTTGAATCTTGTATGGACAAAAACCTTTTATCCATGTGGCTTACATGAATGGTAACTCTGTGTTAAATGTTTCATAGAATCTTGACTGCCAGAGAAGCAGCAATTTAACTGCTTAATTTCCATCCCAAAAGAACACACGACAGGATGAAGATTTTCCAAGTGGGAAGTTCGGTTTTGGTCAAAGTGCAACCTCATAAAAAATCACGTTCAGGACTGCTCAGTTATAAGCTCTCTTCCATATACTATATACCCTTTAAAGTCCTTAAAAGATTGGTCAGGTGGCTTATAAATTTGATTTGCCTACAAAATAGGGTCCATCATGTATTTTATTTTTCCCAACTTAAGGAGAGTTAAAAGACAACGTTTACATCCGGGGAATTTTAGTCGGGAAGATCTGCAAACTCCATAACAAAGCTGTAGCATACTGGGTTAATCCATTGTTCGAACAATTCTCGAGGACGAGAATTTAAGAAGAGGGATGCATTCCTAAAGCCCCAAATGAGTATTTGCCAAATGTCATGCTCATGTACATGAGTTGGTTAATAGCTAATGGCTTTTAGTTGAATTAGTTAGTACGTAACTAATGGCAACTTGGCAAGTGATTAGAGTTGGGGAACGTTAGTTGGCAGATAAAAGGAAGTTGCTAAATACTTGCGTAGTTAGTCAATTACTATTCCCTGTTCTGCAAATATTCAGTAAAATCTTTTCCTAATTGCTTCTAATACAGTAATACTAGTTCTATGTACGAGTATTCTGAGCTCTTAAGAATTCTGGAATTCTGATCCTAACTAGTTCATTATAACCATTAATCTGTGATCAAACTTATCTATCTAGTATCTCCTTTAAGTTTCTAGCACAATGTCTTGAAAGATCTGTTTGTATGGTTTGATAGTTGAGGGCGCTTTTAGCTTAATTGGGCATGAAGTTTGTCCTTGTTAATGGAACACCACATATAGTTGTTCACAGTTATGTAATGCACTTGGTCAATTGACTAATTACTTGGAGATGTTTATCTTGAATAAATAACAATTATATTCATCTTTTGTGGTTTTCTGGCATTATGTAAATTTAATGAAACGTTTTCATTTTAGGAAGGATTCATTTTCAAATAACATTTTACTCATTGATGTAAGATGATATTAATTTTGGTTCATTAGCTTTCCACTTTCTTGTTATTAACGAATATCATAATTTCTAGTATTTCGTTAGGAGCTAGGAATGATGGCACTGTATGGAGAGGACCAAACTCTAACAAAATACCTCATATAAATTTGCTGTTTTAAATACTGAAGTGTCATATATAATATTGCAGGGAGGAAAAATTCGTAATTTGCTGTTTCAAATACTCGAGGGTGAAGAAGACAATTTTATAAAGCATGGTTCTCAGTCAAGGGAGAGTAGGAGAATGGCTACACAAGGGATGCATACATCTAAATTCTGTTTACATCCAGCTGGTGATACGCCATCCGCTTGTCGACTTTTTGATGCCATTGTCAGCTTGTGTGTTCCGGTTATAATCAGTGATTTTATCGAGTTGCCTTTTGAAGATGTCATAGACTACAGGAAAATTGCTGTTTTCGTTGACACAGATTCAGCTGTGAAGCCAGGATATCTTGTTAAATTACTAAGATCGGTTAAGAAAGACCGGATATTGGAGTTCCAAGAGGAGTTGAAAAAGGTATGTTGTGTTACTTGTGTTCATCTAGCATTAATTTTTTGTTTTCTGGTCTATTTTTTTCCCACTCAAAATATGCAGGTTAGGAAACAAGTTAAAGCGGCTTTGTGTTAAAACATGTGATTTTAGGGTACAAGTTAAAACATATCGGGTTGGTTTGACTTGAAACACTTTTTGTCCTTTTAAAAAAAAAAACTAGCTTCTAACATGAGATTACAGAACTTATAATTATTTCAATAGAGTTGGCTCAATAAAATCATGTAAAAACCGTAGTCCTAAATTTTTAAAATGCAATCACAAGTGATTCAGTATACAATCACATGTGAATCACGAAATATCCCTCCGCCCAAAAATTTAAAATGTAATCAGGACCATTGATGCAAAGGCTAAAATTAGTCCCTTAGGACTAAGACTTAAATATGGACTAAATTGAATATTCTTCTATTTCAATAACTGTCTAATGTATTGAATCCGGTGGTTTAGAAGGTTTTAAGAATGCACTTCTGGCAACTTTGGACCCATTTGACTCGTTTTCCATTAAGCGCTCTATTTTTATTTACTCTTTTGTCCCGTTATAGATAGAATATAACCCCAATTACTTACAAAAGGAACGCCGTCCGATTTAGCAATTATGAAAAGTAGTAATTTTTAAAAAACACCTATGAATGAGGTTCACAAACTATCTTTTTTTCTTTCTTTTTCTCTCTGCATATTATAGTGGTAGTTCTATGTTCTCTCTCTAACTGAAAGTCATGAAATTTGTTATGTGATAAGGTGCGACACTACTTTGAATACGACGACCCAGATGGGACTGTGAACGAGATATGGCGTCAAGTTTCCTTAAAACTTCCACTTATAAATCTAATGATAAATCGCGACAAGAGGATTGTCAAGAGGCATTTGACTGAACCAGACTGTTCTTGCGTTTGCTCAAACCAAACAGGAATCCACACATCTTTAAGACGATAAGTGCCCTCTTCAGGCACGTAATTTCAAATGTAGATTATATGTTTCTGAGCTCATTAGCATCAAATACTTCATCAACAAGGTATGTTATTATGAACATCACGACTCACGAGGCTATATTTCCTCCTTTCGGCTCTCTAAATTAGTCAGTAAGTCTGAAAATATGAGTTTTTATTTTTTTATTTTTGGTAGTTCCTCTGCTTATACATTTGATGTAGATGAGAAAGATACTAGTTATAGGATTTAAACTTCTTGTTGTACCATTTATAGTTTACTGGTGGGAATGATATAAATATAGGTATTTTAGGGTGAGGTGGGAACATGCTATATGTCGAGAATATATCGAGAAAATGCGTTCTTTTTTTGTAATTTACACCAATATTGGGGGAAACTTTACCTTTTTCTGTCTCTAAGTTCACATTCCAGCTCGGGTTTGTGATGTCTTGAATTTGGGTTTCTTAGAGGCGGGCAGTGGGTCGAATATGGATCGATCTAATCTCTTTGAGCAACACAATGAACTATAATTCGACCTACTAAATCGATCCTTAGATCCATATAAAGTGCATTTGTTGATGCCAATGCTCATAGCATTCATTCTTTTATCGAATCGCTGGGTGTTCATTTGGTTCTTTAAGTGTCAAAAGCGGAACTCGAAAGTTTAAATAGGAATGGTAGAGGCAAGATGTGAAAGTGTAACTTTGAATAATTTGAACAGTGGGAAAAATCTCTGCATAGAGTTAACTATATGTATGTATTTGTCTATTTTGTTCTTCTTAACTAATGAGAAGTTTGGGTTTTAGAGTTTATAGGAGAAATGTTATATGTTAGCCATGTTTCCACACAAACCTTTTAAATGTGAAATAAAGTGTAAACATTAAAATTACTAATTTACCCATCATTTAAGATGCTTGTGAGAGTAACGTCATATATAAAAAGTGTTAACATGTATCATTTCCTCTAAGTTATATAATTTGTGAGGGGTGTTTTGGTCATTTCAATATTTATATATTAATAAAAAAAAGCAAAAATGAGAAGTATCTATTTTGATTTTGGATGGATCAAATAACTTTTAGATCATTAAAAATGGCAAACACTAATAATCGTCATAACTAGCAGTCAAGTCAGCACAACTAACATATAACTAAATAGTCGCAGTGATAACACTTATAAGCGTCATCACTTGACCCACACATAGTGATTTATCTAAATTTCTATTGGTTGAAAAGAAAAAGAAAAAGAATATAAAATGGATAACAACCAAGCTGACTCGTGACCTACCCAACGAGCAAGAGAATAACGATGTAATAACTAATTGGCCGTAATGCACTAACAACCACTATACAGGGTTTTCGATCGTAAATGGCAATAACAAGACTCCATTGCGAGTCATCTTACATTAACCAAATAACTGCTATATAAACGTACAAAGTTACACGTGAATTATTGCAAGATCTAGGTGTGATATCAAGCTGAATCAAGTTAAGAAACATTGCAATCTCGAGTATGTCTCAACCTTAAAACTAATACTAAAACTTGGTGGAGCATGAAATATGCTCTATTAAGACTGGATCTAAGCCTAGTATATCGTTATATGACCAAGAAAGACGTCCTTAATGCATCTATTAAATGATTTGAATAAATTATTTGTTAAGATTTTTTTAAGTGTTAACAAACTAAGTCACTTAATAAATTACATTTGAGAAAACAAAAAATTCGTACGTCATTTGAGAAAATAAAGGATGATGCTTAATGAAAAAAAAATCTAAAAATCACATGATGACATGATAACCTTTTTTCTCTAAACAAATATTGAAGATTATGGATAAAACATTACACACAATTTTTATGTAACTTATACTCTTGTTATTAACTTTTCCTTTATAAATTTGTTATTAAAGGATCCGTACATATAGCAACACCTAACTTAGGTGTTGTTGCATTCACAATCCACTTAAATCATTAGGTAGTTAAATGACATAAATGCCTTTCATATAAATAGGTTGTGAAAGTAAAAACACGTAAGTGAAGTATTGTTGGATACACGAATCCTTTATTCATTGTTATTAACCATTTATACTGGTTGCGAATAGAGATATGAATAAGAAGGATTTGTAGAGAAAATAATACAGACTAGTGTATCACTTAAGTTATATCTTATCACACTAGTAACCTTTTAAAAAAGAGATGATATATACTCCCACTGTGTCCTCGTATTCATAGTATCAATACAAGTGCTAAGTCAATGGATGAAACGAGAAAAAATAATTAATATACTTCACTTGTCATAAGATGAATAATAGTAAAATGATATATTATCATTTTTCGTTTAAAAAATATATCCAGCGTTAACATGCGACGCCCTCAAATATTAACACTATAACTATCAAAAAAACCCTAGCCGTCTAACCAGAGGCGCAAAGCATCCCTGATTCAAAGAGATACTAGAAGGAAGAACTACACCGAGCCTGTAGATTAAGAGTCTTGAAAATCCTCTTTCAGCAACTCGACAATGGTGATTCCTGATCTAATATCGCTTTCTGATTCTCAAATCGTTTGTCACAATCTGATCCTTGAGTGATTTCTGATTACTGACGTTTGTTGTTGCAGGCGGATGTGGAGGTTGATGTAGCAGCAGCAGGAGCACCGAAGAAGAGGACGTTCAAGAAGTTCAGTTTCAGAGGTGTTGATTTGGATGCTCTCCTTGATATGTCCACTGATGATCTTGTGAAGCTCTTCACCGCTCGTGCTCGCAGAAGGTATATATATCATTTACAAAATCATATAACTCTAAAATATTATGAATTTGATTTCGTACCGATGGTGTTGCATTTCTAGGTTTCAGAGAGGTTTAAAGAGGAAACCTATGGCTTTGATTAAGAAGCTTCGGAAAGCGGTATGTTTCTTACACTAGAAATGCGGATCTGAGAATCGAACAATTGCTATTTTGTTACTTTGATTTGGTAGCTAAATGAAATGAATGGCCAGTTTCATTGTTGATGCTACTATAAGGTTCTTGTATCAAAAAGTAGTGTCATTTTGCAAACACCTTTGTTATACTCCAACTAGGTTTTTGACTTGACTAATTTCATTCATTATTGATGCACTTTCTTCTGTTCATGTATTGTTATCCTAGTATGACTTGAGTGTAATTTGTGGGAAAGTAGGTGGATAACTATGTTTGTCATATTGAATTCAAGCTTGCATATGTAACTGCAAAATGTCAGATGCTAGCATGAGGTTTTTTGTTTAGAAATATGGCATGATGTGCTTCTTTTGCAAACACCCTGTTCCCACTTGAATATCTTCTGTTATGATCATCACAGTATGTTTTTGAGTTATTGTTTCCTGGTGCAGCATACCTAGCACTGTTGTTGCATCCTCTTTTAGTTTTTCTTGCTATATCTATATGTTGTTTAAGACTTTTTTGCTTAGAATAAGAAATTTGTTTAAATAAGTGTTAGTATGAATGATTGATATAGATATATAACATGGATATCTATCAAACTATCTGTCAGCAACTTTATACAAGTCCAAATTAGTTTTATCTCATAATCATTGCCTGTCCTGTTTGCTTCTAAAAGTAGGAATGGCTGTATACTGACCAGAACTCAAATTATTCCTGTCATATTCCACCTTTGGATGTTAATCATGGCTGCTAAAATGCGTGTGATATATTTGAATTCTCATAATATCAGCTATTGACCTTGTTGTTTCACTACTTGTTTTTTCAACTATATCTACACTAGGCATCATCTGTTTTGACTGCAAGTATCTTATCTTTCAAGATTTGATTTCACTATTGCTCATGTTCTAATGTTACTTGAACAGAAACGTGAGGCGCCTGCTGGCGAGAAGCCCGAGCTTGTGAAAACCCATTTGAGGAACATGATTATCGTCCCTGAAATGATCGGGAGCGTTGTGGGGGTCTACAATGGAAAGACATTTAACCAGATTGAAATCAAGCCCGAGATGATTGGACACTATCTTGCTGAGTTCTCAATCTCTTACAAGCCTGTGAAGCACGGTAGACCTGGTATTGGTGCAACCCACTCCTCTAGGTTTATCCCATTGAAGTAGACCATTATATGGGTGACTTTTGATCATGTTAGTTAATTTATACATCTTTAACAATGGCTACATTGGTTCCTCCTTTTTGCTTGAAACTCTGAAAATGTTTGCAAAGACTATTCTATTTGGTTCATTCTGTTTTATGCTGATAAGCTAGTCAACACTTTTTTAAGTGTTTAGTAATAGTATTACAATCTAAGAGTGGTGGGAGTGGTTACCTCCCACCACACCGCCACGTCAGCTTTTTACATTCACCACTCAGCTTACCACATAGGGCCGTAGTGGTCACTTCCAATCACATCAAATTTTGGGACCCACTTTATAATATTAATTTATATCTTATAATACTCAATAATTAATGTGTTTTAGGAAAGAGTAAGTAATTAAAGTTTGTATTATGTATGGTATATTTATTGACAAACTAACATTAGGTAAAACAAATTAAATTAAAAGAGGGTAAAAATGTAAACATAAAGAAATTTGAGGATGTTATTAAAAATTTGCTATAATATTTAAATAAAAAATTAGGGTTTATAGGAGATTGGAGAGGGAGCCGCCGTGTTTTTTTTACAGCTCCATCTTTTTCTTGCTTTTCTTTCTAAATTAAAGTATAAAAAATGTATGAGGTGCTCTTCCACAGTTCCACGCCACTACTACTGCGTGGTTTATGCCACACCAAAGGAGACTCCACGCCGCCATGGTATGGTTTCATGTCTACCACGGCGCGATGGAGGTGTTTTCACGCTGATTTCGTCGCCCACTCCGTCTACTCTAAATGAACTTAGAAGAACATGAAAAGGCTGTCTTTTCCTTTGTTTCCCTTCCATGTGCCCTGTGTCTTTCTTCTACTTTTTTTCGGTGTTGTTAGGTGTACTCTCCTTCCTCTATACATCATATAATATATCTCATGTTTCATTATACATACATCACATCAGTAGGTTAACCCTCTCACATACATCATATAATATATCTCATGTTTCATTATTAAATAACTTTTAACATTATATTTTAATCTATGCCGTAGCTTTTGTTACCATTTTTAGTATATAAATTACGCGAGAGGTTTAAATGAGAACGAATATTTAGGTGAAAATAAGAGACTTAATCATGAATTTTCATTTGACTTGATCTAATGATCTATATTTGGCTTTTCATTTTATTCATTACTCAACCATGAATTACGACGATAATAATTGCAATAGATGAATTATGACCGTTAGATCTTATAAATTAACATATAATAGTTGTGTTCATCTCATCTTCATTATTTTTTTTATTTACATAAAATAAATAAAGTGAAAAAAATAACCGGTTATTAAAAAAATAATCTGTTACAAGTGGTTGTTTGTATATAAAGTTTTATTTGGAAGAGTTTTTCCCAGTTAGGGTTCCTCCCGGGGCGCCGAGCCTTTGGCTCAGATGTACGTGGTCTAACCAGTTTTACCCGTGGCCGTTTCCGAAGTATCCCCGTGGCCATCCCTAATTGAAACCTGGTGGGACTTGAACCCTTAACCTCCCCTATGGGGGGCAAGTGACTTACCTATTAGGCCATTAGGAGATGGTTCGTTTGTATATAATGTGAAAGTTATAAAAGTTGGTTTTATTAATTTCAAAAAATAAAAGTCAAGCACATATAGTTTATTCTACAGACTCATTTCTTACCCTACTCACATTTGTAATAAACATACACACTTCACAAACAAACAAAAGCTTAAGGGTTGTCTTCAAGTAAATGAGCCTTCCAAATATGAATATTAAATCTCACAGTAGCATCCTGAGTTGTGTCAGGTCGGGTGATGACAGTACCGAAACTCGATCTGTCACGCACCTCCTTTGCCGTTAAAAAAAAAAAAAAAAAAAAAAAAACTCACAGTAGCATCCATCATTCAATCCAGCATCATGTTATACATCATCTTTGTGTTTTCCTTCATGTTTAAGTCGAAGAGTGATCCAAGTGATGAGTTTCGTGCTTTCTTTTTCTCGATGTAATCTCCAAGACTCCAACTGCTAAAAAACTCCTTCGATTTGTCCAATTAATGCACTCGTAGTATTGCAATGTGCACGTGTGTGATCATATAATGTCCCCTTATAACTCCTTTTAAGTATCAACAAAATAGTGAGTTTCTTAATTGGACACCCTTTGCGTTTGGTTACGAAAAATTATTTTCAGTTTTCTTAAAAATATCTTTTAAAAAATAGGTGGAGTTTTAATTTTTAATTTTCTAGAAAATGTGTTTGGTAAAACCGATGGAGTTTTCATTTTCTATTTTAGAAAACTATAAAAACATGTTTAAAAAAAAGTGGAAAAGAGATGATATGGAGTTTTCTAATTTTCCAGGAAATTGAAAAAGTAAAAACTCTTTCTTTTCTGGAAAATTTTAGAAAAATGTATCAACCTTTATTATATATAAAGCGATGATCATACTTATAAAACTTTTATTATATATACTAATAATTAAAAATATTTATTATCTATAACAAAAAACTAAGAAAAACAGAATTTTATTTAGTGAACTTTTAACATTTTATAAAGACACTTATCTTTAACGAAAACGATCATTAGTTAAATTATTTAACATCACTTTTATTTAGTGAATTTTTTTTCTTTTAAAGTTGTCCTAATCTTTATGGTCAACATTACTTCATTATCCCCATTTCTTCCACACAATTGATCATCCCATGGTTTTAACAATTTGCAATCAGAACCCCATATATAGATTTGCATACTTATAGACTTATAGTAAATCTCCATGGTTTAAGAGGGCAATAACATTTGGCCATTATAAGTAATTATTGGTCCACAATTTTGCCACTATCTTCCTTTTGTTGCTATGTATTTTTCAATCTTAATTACATTGAATTAATTGGACTTATTAACTAATGTGTTTGGTATATTAGCCTTTTTTTATTGTAAGCATTAATTCATTCACCAATTGCCGGTGATTGGGATGTCATAATTAGGTGGTAAATCTTGTTTAGTTTATAAGTTAGGACCATTAATTAGAAGGTTCACCAAAGTGTATTCATTTTCTTCCTTTTTGGTCACATATTTTATTAGCTTAGTATGCAAATAACTAACATATTAGTAGAGTTGTGTTGCAATTATTTCAAGTTGCAAAAAACATCATATTGTTTTCATTAATGAGGCTAGACTTCACATCTACATTATTCATAATCTCCACGATTAGTTAACCCCCTTGCTTCTATTATATTTTTTACTACTGATTATTTGTATAAGAGAGACTTTAAACGAGAACTGTTTTTCGAAGGTACCAACTGAATCAAAAGATAATTTATATATGGCATGTCCTTTCTCCCAAAGTTTATTAAAAGAGATAGGCAGATGGTGGGTAGTACCCTCACTACAGAATTGTGGGAAGGATCTGAACTTTAAAGGTGCCAAACTAGAAGCACTCACGGCGGTAATTCACATTTCACACATTCTTCTGGTTGATCTGGAAGACGAGAAACGAAGGTGGCTCATTGCGGTTTCAAAGACTCATTAAGATTGATCTTTCAACTCCAATTAGGATGGCCTTATGTACGGTTATATTATAGTGAGGACTTGAAAGTCAACTTTCTTGCCAAATTTGGTGTGGTTTTCCTTCTTTTCTATTTCCCTTGTAATTGTTTTTTTGTATTTCTAGTGCCTTTTCTTTACTCATAAAATATCTCTTCAAATGAACTAATGGAAGTGGAAGAATTTTAGGTTGCCAACCATCCTAAGTTATGTATAAAATTGCTGTTTAGGAGAGAAAAGGAGAGCTATAGGCTGGATGCTGTTCAAGAAATTAATAAGATCAGAAGGTCATTTGCATAACCAAGTGTTGATGTATGTTAATTACATCCTAATCCCTTATAAGTGGTGTGTTTTTGTAACCTAATTGATAGATTAGTGTTCTTAACCGTTACGTATAACAATCTTATTGGCACGAGAGTTATTATTGCTTTTATAAGTTTAGTGAAGTTAATGAGAGGATTTGAGACTCACTACTACAAAAATGATATTTATGCCGGTTTTGATAGAGGATCTGTATGTCTCCTTATGTGGTCCAAATGGTCTATTTTAAGCCCTATTGTTTGTGTTTTTTTATTGTTTCTGCCATTGTTGACATACAATATTTAACTCAACTAACAACATGACAATTGTACCATAGAAAACCTATTCACTACCAACTCGTGTGAATAAATAAAACCAATGAAGTCAAATTGGGGAACTGACGATAATACCAATTCGTATTAGTTGGATTCACACAATTCGGGCTAGTTGTTTATATAACCAATATATGTTCAACACACTATCTTTGAACTACTTTTTTGACCCACTATTTTGTGCTTATTTGTGAATGGGCTAAAAAATTATATATTAGATAACAAGTCAACATTTAAATCTTTTTGGGTGTACTAATGGAGTTGAAGAGTAGTAATGGAGGAGAAGGAAAAAGCGAATAAGAGATAAATTCTACTCTAAATAACTCCTTCAGACCCGATTTTTATGAATGGGTCTGCCCAAATATGTGTGGTAGTTGAATGATCTATTGTTGCATTAAAAGATAATATTTAGACCCTTTCTTAAAATAAAAAGTAGGGCCCGATTAAAATTGAAGTTTTAGTCCTGGTTTTCTCATAAAAAAGACCTTAATGCGTCCATGTATCTCAGGCATGCTGAAACCTCAGATTTAGACTCAGTCTCATTTATTAAAATCAGGTCAGAATGTTGTCCTCGGGTCGTTAACTAATCATGATAGAAAGCTGAGAGAACTTAAGGACAAGAGTAGACAGAATGGCTATCAAATTGGCGTGAGTGGTGATGAATGGCGGCGTGGTGGCAGCCCTCCTCCATTCCGTTGCGCCGTTGTTACTACTCTTCGTGGAAACTACCACGGTTGTGGTGAGAAACGCCGAGAATTCTTCTCTTTTTTTTCCTTTTTCCTATATAGAAGGATCAATATGTGATGGATTTCAATAGCAAAATGGGAATTTTGCAGGTAGTAAAATTAAATTCGGTAGATTTTTGCAGGATCAAGGTAGATTTTTGCCTAATTTTGGAGGATCAATATGTAATAAGTTGTATGGAAGAGATAAAAAGGTAGTAACTTAAATTCGGTATAAGGTAGATTCAAATTCGGTAGATTTATATATATATATATATATATATATATATATATATATATATAATATATATATATATATATATATATATAGAATCAGGATCAAATAAAAAGAGTTTTAGGGTAAAAATAGTAAGGAGAAACGTAAGAATGACACGTGGCATAACTATCAATAACTAATAAAAGGGAAAATTGGAAAGTTTACAAAAATATCTCTAACCCACGTTGTCTCTACTTTCCCTAAACCTATTTTATATCTACGTCTGATGAAGGCTCACCCTAACGCCTCTCACCCAACGCCGCCCTAACGCCTCTCAACCCAACGCCGCTCACCCCAACGCCGCCCCATCGCCCTCCTGTGAAGACCACGACGACGCAAACCCTAATCGCTTTCCCTAAATCGCCTTATAAAATCTGATTTTGGGTTGCGACCACTGCCGCTGTCCCGGTCGATTACAGGCCGCCGCCGGTTATTTCTCCTTCGCCATCGCTGGTTGTTTCTCCTACACCACGGTGGTCGCGATGGCGGTGGGGGCTGCTGTGACCCATTGATCGAAGATGGTAATAACAATTTGTGGTGGTGCATCGGTTGTTCATCGATAACAGAGAAAAGGAAAGTCTCGGTGGCTGTGCATCATCCGTCTCTCCTGTTTCTTCCTCGTATACAGTGTCCGGTGAAGGAAACTTAGTCGAGTGATTGAATTTCAGCATCCATATGTATCGGTAGGGGGGTGCCAGTTTGAACTAGTGTTTGTGTACCATTGATTTTTCTTTTGATCTACTGTAACTTCGAGTCAAACCGTCGTTCATCTCGAAGCAGAAGTCCATTTTTTGTGAAGCCACACCGTGTGTGCATCATCCGCCGCTCACTCTGTTGTGCATCATCCGCTGCTTACACAGATCTAGGGTTTGGATGATCTTCAATCTGTTGTTTTAGTTCATCATTTTCTGAAATTTATTGTACATCAAGTCTTTGGTGCATCTGATGTTAAAATCAATTTAAATTAATTGTTGTGTTATTTGTTAACTTTGTGAATCTGGTTCTTTGTTAACTTTGTTCATCAGTTTGGTATTGTATTCATCATCTTCTCATGAATTACAGTTGAAATGAGAGATTGTGCATAAGCAATATCAGATTTGTGCAAGAGAATTTAAACTGTTCCTAGTTTCATTAATTACTGGAAAAAACGTGTGTATTACATCATAGATGATGCCAGAAGAAGAAGAAGAAGAAGGGGGTGACGAATTTGCCCTTTTTTTTAGCACGGTTTTGTTTTTTCAATTACTATTTTGCCCTTGGTTGGCAGTTACAAGATTGTAGTTGTGGGTCATTTTGTTGACTTTTTTGATTTTTTGATCTTGACTTTTGGTTGATCCATTTGTAGTTTAAAACTCTTTTTACATGATCACCTCCCTATATATATATATATATATATATATACTAGCAGGGTACCCGCGCTATGCGGCGGCGACGAATAAAGAGAGACCATGAAGTGATTTTGTGCTAATACAAACCTAACAAGAGATTAAGCAAAGACAATTGAAGTTGATTTGCGGCTTCGGTGTTCACCAGATAATCTTGAATAGGTAAATATGTGGCGAATATATATATACGATGAGTAATATAAAACGGTGACAAAGTCTATATAATGTGTTTCAAATCTGGAAGTAGGCTGCAATTTCGCTATAATTTTACAATTTATTTGTTTTAATTCTAATGTAATTTTATAAATAATGTGCTTTAAAAAAACTATAAATAATGAAAATATATTTAATTTTATTAGCTTAACAATAATTTCATATTTATTTATTGATTTTCCATTTTAAAGTCATTGCCCATTTAATTATTTCAAAAAAAAAAAAAAAACTCTCAATTAATGGCATATCATTTATAGCCTAAAGTTAGAAGAGGGATAGATAAGTAATTTCAATTTACTTAATTTTTAAGAGATTACGCATTTTGATCTAAATGCTTTATAAGTAGTTAAGATATATATATATATATATATATATATATATATATATATATATATATATATATATATATTCAGTATTATTAAATGTAACATTAATAAATAAGTGTTACGCTGAGTGATAGGATAAAAAAACTGACATGGATGGTATGGTGGATGTCGTGAGAAGTAACCACTACTAACACCGGCAAAAGGTCATGAACCAAGGATTCACGTTCGTTTAGGTAGGAAACCCTCACGTAGGGATGCCAATGGGACGGGTATGAGACGCGTATTTGTCATCGCAGTCCCATACCATATTATAAAACTATGTCCCATATCTGGTCCCGTCCCGTCGGGTATCCCATTACCAAATAACTATCGGGGACGGGGTACACCCACCGGTTCAGATATCCCATTTATATTATTAGTCAATTAAATTCTTCTAAATAAAATTTTGTTTCATGATACTTCATGTGAATCACGTCAAACAATAAGTGTTTTTTTTAATTTTATTTTCTAGCAACATCAACATTTAACAAGTTCGACGTTCAATATGTAATACTAAAAACCATACAAAGTATAGACTATCCAAATTTAAATATAGTCTAATTTAAATCGTTACATGAAAATGAAACGACGTTCTTCATGGAAGTGTCAAAGAGAAGTGTGGACTATAACATTGTAATAAATATATATGTGTATATATATATATATATTATATAATAAAAATATAAAAATATAAATGGTCCGGGATCGGGTAATTGGGCGGGTATTGACTAAAACCATAACCGTCCTTTACCCGCGAATTTTTTTAAAAGAAATCCCATATCCATTCCATAACCATTTACCCGTCCCAAATCCCGTTCCAAAAGTTTCGCTTTCGAGTATTCCTGTTGGGATCGGGTAATTTTGCCATACCTATACTCACGCCTATGAAGGTTGGGTTTCACAACTATGAATTAGCCATTTTAACCCGTGAATCATCCGTGAATAATTCATAACAGAACCATGGAGGGTTCTAACAGCTTTTTAAATGTAATAGATAATTGGTTAGCGATAACCACAATGTAGGTGAATTTTGCTTGTTGATAGACTATTACTAGATAGCAGACTACTTGACATAAAGTATTTTATATTTCCTACATATATACCTTTCCAGGTGAGTTATGTTGGTCGTGTTTAGTGCTCGAACTAGAGACTTGGACTCGTATTTAGACTTCAAGCTGTTTAAGTCCTAGTGTGCACACATACAAACGTAACTAGCATTCTGGGTGAGACATGTTAGATATAGTATCCTTAGTCAAGATTATATATAGCATCTTTATATGACTATTTGTGTATATGAAACTCTCACTAAGGATCAACATGATTCAAATCCTAGTGTACGAATATACACATATGATTCGGATACAATAATCATATCCCGAATGATAGCAGCTTTATGTGTTTACTTATATATATGGATGATCTTACAAAGTTCATGCATGTGTGTTTTAGTTTTATGTTTACTTAATTAACCAACATGACGGGTATGTTTTGTATGCTCACTAAACAATTTGTTATACAATGATCACTACAACAAACAGGGCGTTTTCCGATGGTAAAATCCGTTGGAAAACCGCGTTTCTGACAGATTACCGATGGAATAGGTCCACCAGTAAAAGGGGCCCGCTAATCCGTTTTCGTCGGATTTACTCCAAAAAATAATTTCAATATATTTTGTTTTTGCATTTTATTTTCCTGTATAAAAAAGAACCAAACATAACCCAAAATATTTTCATAAATCTCAAAACCAAAATATTTAGAGTTTTACGTAAGTTTCGTACACAAAATATTCAAACTACATTACAAGTTTCAAAGCATTGTTTTAAAGCACATCATACACAAACATCTAATGGTGCTTAAGAAGGTGGTGGTGGTGGTGAAGACGGATGTTGATAGTTCATGAAATTCATCAATCCAGAAATCTTTTCGTTCATTTCTCTCCGTATCGCTTATGCATTTTCTCTACTTTCCCTTTGGAGTCGCTCTTCACGCTCCCTCATGGCGAAAATAAAATTAAATAAAATTAAGGGTGTTGTTCGGTTTTTTTCACGGTTTTCCGGTTAATCAGGTCGGATTAACGATGTTTCGGCTGTTGTTATGGTATTTTAGGGCCAAAATTTAAAACAAAACACAATTTATATGAAGCCATATTAACTGAAATGCTATTTTAAAGGTATAAATTGAAGATTAAACTATTTCTTATCATTTTTTTAAACATTTCATTTTTCTTTTGATTTTGGTGGCATCACCGGTAGCACCCCGAAAAATGACCCGTAACACCGTCTAAAAAAATTCGAAAAAAACCGCCCATGTCCAAATGGTCTATTTTAAGCCCTATTGTTTGGTTAATAAATCGAACCTGAATCTTCTAATTACAATTTTTATTTTGTGTTTTTTGTTGTTTCTGCCATTGTTGACATACAATATTTAACCCAACTAACAACATGACAATTGTACCATAGAAAACCTATTCACTACCAATTCGTGTGAATAAATAACACCAATGAAGTCAAATATGGGAACTGACGATAATACCAATTCGTGTTAGTTGGATTCACACAATTCGGGCTAGTTGTTTATATAACTAATATATGTTCAACGCACTATCTTTGAACTACTTCTTTGACCTACTATTGTGTGCTTATTTGTGAATGTGCTAAAAAAATATATAAGATAACAAGTCAACATTTAAATCTTTTTGGGTGTACTAATGGAGTTGAAGAGTAGTAATGGAGGAAAAAGAAAAAGTGAATAAGAGATAAATTCTACTCTAAATAACTCCTTGAGACCCGATTTTTCATGAATGGGTTTGCCCTGTGTGGTAGTTGAATGATCCATTGTTGCATATTAAAAGATAATATTTAGACCCTTTTTTAAAATAAAAAGTAGGGCCCGATTGACATCGAAGTTTTAGTTCCGGTTTTTCTCATAAAAAAGGCCTTAATGCGTCCATGTATTTCAGACATGCTGAAAACTCAGATTTAGACTATGGTGCTGTTTGTTTTTTCAGAGATAAAATGTCTAATGTCTGTTTCCGTCTATTTCCATGTCTGCAAAATTAGATGTGGACTAATTGTCTGCAGTCTGCACCAAGATGATTGTTTGTTTTTTAAACTTAAAAAAACTGTCTGGAATAATGTTATGTTACAAAATAAACTTTTAAATAAACACATGAGAAAATTCATACATTTTAATACAATTATAAATAACAACTCGAATTTTAAACACTTGATTTGAGCATTACTTGAAGACACTTGTTATATATGTATGTATGTATGTGTGTATATATATATATATATATATATATATATATATATATATATATATATATATATATATATATATATATATATATATATATATATATATATATATATATATATATATATATATATATATATATATATATATATATATATATATATATATATATATATATATATATATATATATATATATATGTGTGTGTGTGTGTGTGTGTGTGGGGGGGGGGGGTGGTGGTTGGGTGTTTATCACGTGTATATATTATATATACATCGACATATATATGTATGTATGATTGTAGGTATGCATATATATACTTATATATATATATATATATATATATATATATATATATATATATATATATATATATATATATATATATATATATGTATATGTATATATATGTATGTGTGTGTGCGTGCATGTGCGTGTGTGTGCGGGTGGGTGTTTATCTTGTGTATATATAGGGTTTAGTTTCAAAAAGTGTATCGAACTTGTCACTTTTTGCTATTGTGTATACCCAACTCTCAAAACTACCATTTAGTGTATCCAATTTTCTAAAACTACCAATTTTTACACCCGGTTACCTATTCAACAGGTTATGGTGATGTGGCACAGGTTTTGGTGAGGTGGTATTGAACTTAGGCGATGACATGTAATTTTTTATATAAAAATAATTAAAAATATAATAATAATAATAATAATAATAATAATAATAATAATAAAGTTAGTAATAAAGAACACAGATTCATCGTTATGTGGCACAGATTCATGGATAGCTACCAGATTCATCGACATCTACCTGATTCAACGCTGAAGCTGCAACGGTGAAGCTGCACCATCGATCTGCAACGACTTCACCGTCGATTAGGGTTTCTTCATTCCGATTAGGGTTTCCCACCGACTGCACCATGGATCTGCACCAACTCGTCGATTAGAGTTTCTTTGTTCTGGATCAGCGACGAGAACCGTCACCGCCTTGCTTCGTTCGATTTAGATTTGGGGCTTCGATTTGGCTTCAAGAGTGTTTCGATTTGGCTTCAACAGTTCATATAACTTTCCTCTGTTTGGGACTTTTATGGTATATGAAGAAGAGGAAACAAAGATTAAAAGGTAAATGCCATTAATTCTACCTCATCTCTGTTCATTGTAGTTGCTTTTTTTCTTGAGTCATTGATACTGTTTGTAGAATACCTGAGAAGGAAGAGAGATGAATATTTTCTCGAGCTAACCTGGGAAGTTTTGATTTGTCTTCAACAGTTGCTTTAATCTGCCTGTTGTGTTTTAATCGATCTGCCTGTTGTGTTTTAATATGTGTTCTTTAACAATTTTAGGGTTCATAATCTGTTGTTTGATTATTTACATCATCTGTTTGTGAGTATGTTTTTGTTTGAATGTTTAATGAAGATGAAGATCTTCAAATGTTCTTGAATGAAGATGAAGATCTTCATATGTTCTTCATTGATCTTCATATCTTCTTAAAAAATTATGACTTGGCATTAGTTGCTGATATGGATGTCCATGTGGTAAATGAAAGATATAGAAAATAAATTAAAAATACCTGACCAAGAGGTAATCCAATACATTTGATGGCCCCTTGTTTATATGGATGAAGCAATGCTAGATGATTAGTGTGTGTTTGTGTGTATGTTCGGTTGTGAGAGAGAGAGAGAGAGAGAGAGAGAGAGAGAGAGAGAGAGAGAGAGAGAGCCGAGAGCCGAGAGCAAGAGAGTAAAAAACACAAACACAAGTAAGTTGAAATGCAAAGCTTCATTAGAAAAGGTGGGACAAATGCCTTTTATAGCATTTGCCCAAGTTACAATATTTACATATTTGCACCCTCACTTTTTATAATCTAACATTCTCCCCCTAAGTGAGGTGTGCAAGGATTCACAACAAATAAATACATAAAACTATTCATAAGCTGATTTGTTGTGAATCCTGAATGCCACTTGCCATTTGCATATTTGCCTTCTGCTTGCCAGTGTCGTTCTCATCTTCTCTATAGCACGATAGGCTTGAGCATGTTCTTCATCAGTGTAGGCTGCACGGTTATCCCAAATTTTTTGATGTATCTTATGATGAAGGATTTTTAAAGTGCCGTCTAAATATGCCATCCGTTCATCAAGTCTGATGAAGATTTTTTCACCTTTTGTATTCTTTGAGACGACGCCTCGATCACCTTTGAAGTTTGGATGCCCATCATAGATAACTGTCAACTCTTCAAGCTTTTCTAAGTCTGGATGACTCTGGTTAGGCTTTAAGAGATTGACTTTCAGATAATTGTTTTCAGCTCCGAGTTGGATATCATGTTCCTCAAAGTATTCCATTAGATTCCTCATATATTTCATCAGTGCAACTCTTCCAAACTCCTCTTCATGCCACTTCCCTCTTTTCTGAGAGAGGATGTCAAAGATAAAGCTGATGTCTTCAATATTAACGAGCCTTAGATCTGCTTCATTGAGGAAGTATGATAGGTTGTTAGCTCTTTTGACGTGGAAAATGGCATACTTTATCCTGAAGGTGGTTTGAGTATAGACATTAATGAGTTCAACTATTGGATACTCTGATTTGATCTCTTCTGGTTTTGTCATGGACTGAGTTAGGATGTGTTCATATCTTCTTCTCTGTTTGTTGTCCATGTTTCGTAACTCGGGGGAAATAACCTGTATTAGCTCAGTGCTGAATATGTCTGGTATTCTTTCTTCAAAATTGGCAGCATTGACAAAATACCATTTCCATATTGGTTGTTGACCAGCACTTCTTGTGAACATGTTTCCTGCATCAAGACCTGGATCCCTACGATACACTGGAGGAGCAGATGGCACTACGAAGCTTTGTGGCAAAGGCCATTCTGATTCTTGTCTTGCTTTCTCAACTGCTTCTTTCTGTCTTTTTCTTTCTAGTACATCGGCAGCTGATTCTTGAAACTGACCAGAAGGAGGAGGGAATTTTTCATGAACTTCAATGTTGATATCACTGAGAACCCTAGAAACATCGAAGGTAGATTTCTTCTTTTTAGGCTTCCTTCTTGCCTCTCTTCTGGAGATTGCAACCCATTCTTTTCTTTTGAGTGCAAGTTCTCTTTCACTCATGTCATCATCAAATTTTTCAACCCTTCTGGGTGAATTTGAGCATGTAGCAATATCAACATATTCATCAATGCCTTTGAAGAGTCTTTCCATTTCAGGATCCCCAGTTTCCTCCTCTGGTTGAGCAGGACTGCTTTCTCCCTTATGCCTTGCAGGTGATGTGTGTATAGACTAATATAAATCCTCCATTTCATCCTCTGAGTCACTGAATAAGTTAAACATCTCGGCATGGGACTGCTCATAAGGTATTTCACCTTCTTCAAGATTGATTGGCCTCGGTTCAGATTGTTGATGAGGTACATAAGGTACAATTTGTTTGTCAGCATTCTCCTTCTATTGTTGTTCATAAACTTCATCGGCCAATTGTTGTGCAGTTTTCATATGTTGTTGACTCCCGGACCCAGCTGAACTTGTACCTGCAGATAAGTATGAACTGATTTGGGGAACAGGTACGACAGGTACATTTGCAACCACAGAGGGAGAAGTCATATATACTCTTATTTTTTTCTCCCCCTCGGGTTGATCATCAGGATCTTGATCATTCCGCCTCCTTTTGCTACTTTGGGCCTGAGCCTGACAGGTTTGTTCAAGTAGTTTCAGCCTGTCAGTAACCTTCTCCAAATAGGTGTAGAAGCCTCTAGTCACCCCATCTATCTTGCTGTTGACATCTTCATGAAACTCGTGAAAGTCATCCAAGGAGATTCCCTGTGGACGTTGTTCATTGCGTAGAGTTGTCAGAAGGTCTTGATCATGAGCAGATTCTGGCCTTTGTTCCAGAAGTTTAACATACAGCAAGCTCTTTAAAGCATCCACAGACATAGATGCTGGATCAGGTTGTGGTTGATGCTCTGGCACTGGAGATCTAGCAGTAAGGAGTGCCTCAATCTTGTTGAGTTGCTGTTGCTGGGCCTGGGAGGATTGTTCTATCCGATCCAATCTTTGATTTGTCGTCTGCAGTTGTTGGTGGATTGGTGCCACGGCTTGTTGAATATAATCTTGAAGTTTTGCACGTGTCACAAACCCTGAATCACTAAGACTTCCGGTTGGGGTACCAGCCACAGAGGCAATACTACCTACTGGAGCAGCAGGGATGTTGGCTCCAGCAGGATTTCCTTCTAATCCTCGAATGGCACCTTGAGAGGTACCACCTCTGGAAGTTGAGGAGACTTGGTGGACATACAAGCTCAGTGCATCAATTGTAACCCTGTGTTGGTCAAGATAGGTGGAGATCCGCGGTATATCAAATTGTGCATTAAAAGGAGTCGAGGATGAGGGAGGCGGTCCTCTATGTTCAATAGATCTAACTCCCGATTGGGGTAGACCTAGTGTATGTGCTAAAGCCCTGTGCAATGAAGACGGTGCCTGTTGAGAGACACCGTAGTAGCTTGGTGGGGGAGAAACTTGCACGTGGGATCACCGCGACTTGTTCAATATGAGGCCCAACAATGTTAGGCCCCATAGCAGATGTGGCTTCCTGGCTTTCTGGGTTTAGGGGACCCTTAACACTCTGTTTTTCTTTTCTCACCTCCTCTCTGTCACTCATACTCCTAACCACAATACTATCTTCATCTTCACCACTACCAGCACCATACCCCACATATTGATCAGGTTGTATTAGAGAATCAGGGGTGACAAAGCCAGTTTCAACAGATAGGCTATGAGTTGGAGAAGTGACTGGAATGTCATGCTCTGGGGCTACAATTGCCTGTACGGTGGTAGGAAATTCAGTAGGTTGGGTAGGAGGATTCAAAGAGATGACCAAACCACGAGGTTGGGGAAGTACGTGAGTTGGATGAACAGTGTGGGTCTGGTCAGGAGAGGTAGTATGTGGGTCGGTAAGTTTCATGAATGAAGGTGTACTTTTAGCTGGTTGGTCAATAGGTCTGTCAGGGGTGCCCAAAGGAGAAGTGACAGGTTCAAAGGTAAGGGCACCTCCTGGTTGGGAAGCAGACTCATCGTGAGAAGATTCGGAACTGGATGACTCAGAAGCGTCAAGACCAAGTTCGGTAAGTACAGCTTGGGTTTGGGTGGTACGGGAGATAGTTTGGACAATGTTTTGAACAGTGGTGGGATCATATGCATCCCCTCACTCTCTAGTTTCACCACCTTCACCCGCTTCTCCGCCCTTCTCAACTTTTTCTCTCTCCACTTCCCTCTCAGCATCTCCCATAGATGTCTGAGGCCTATTCTCTAATTCCTCACCAGGTGCTACTCCTCCCTGGGTAGGTATGGCCGGCTCTGGCACAACCATGGGAGGTATTCCTACACTCTCCCTATAACTCACAACTATGTCATTCTACTCGCATAAATCCAGGAGAGATACATGAAAGGGTCTTGGGATAGGTAGATTGGCCGGAATGGCAGTTTAATATGCATGAAAAGTTTAGGAGTTATAGATGGTAAACCTGCCCGGCGTGGAATTTCAGCATTCATATCCATCACGTATTGGATGATGTTGGGAAGATGATCTTATCAATTAAGATTTGATGAGACAAAGTTAAGTTTGTAAGATGTGTTCTACATATAACTTAAACAGAATTATAAAGCTTAGTCAGACTGAACACTCATAGTGATTCAGACTGAGTATAAGCTGAGTGTAAGATGTACATATGTTTGATCAGCTTAGATTATATCTTAGTAATATTATCAATATGCTTGATAAGCTGTGTGCATAAATTAAGATATATATATATATATATATATATATTGAGTTTCAGCTTGATGAGTTTCAAGCTGAGTGACTCAGCGTGAATACTGAGTCAGCTCAATAGAGTTACTAAATATGTTTTAGTAAATTCCTTAGACTTCTGAGGATGAGTTAATAATTATACATGTTAGTGCATGTTTGTTTTCGAGTGTGTTCTCGAAGAACTCAACTTGATGAGTTTCAAGCTGAGTAACTCAGCCTGACTAAAGAAGTCAGTTTAAAAGAATTTAAATTTATTTCAAATTCTATTTTAACTCTCTATATCTACAGGAAGGATAAGAAGACTCCAGAATCAAGATTGAAGATTGAAGATTCAAGATAAGAAGATTCAAGATTCAAGATTCCGAGTTATCCGATAGTTAGTTAGCAAATTAGGATTAGTCCAGTTTGTTAGGAACCGTAGGAACATGATTATAAATAGTTATCATCCTGATAAGTTTAGAGGTACGACTACGACTACGATTACGACTACAACTCAGATACAAAAACAACTAAGTGTTGCAGAGCCAAACCTCACCTCACCGTATGTGTTACGATTCTTGAATCACTGTTTGTCAGTTCAACGTGATCAAGATATTCACAGATTGCCAAGCTATTCGTGTGTTCGAATAATCACATTGGTTGTGATATTGGTAAGTTATCAATCTGTGTAAATCCTGTTTAGAGAGTCGTCAGTATCTATAATCATAAGTTGATTATAGATAGCTAAGTTTGAGAGATTGAGAGATTTATATTAGGTGGTTATATATCAAGAGTTTCTTACTTGATAGTTATTGTAATCATCTTCTTATTCAAAGCATTGTAATCATCTTCTTAATAAAAGCATTCGATTGATTGTGGTTTGATTTACTTTGTGTAACACTTTTATTTGATTTGTTCAATTTTCGTAGAAAGTGTATTCAACCCCCCTTCTACACACCTGTTGCTTGTTGTTATTCTCACCAAGGGACCAACAACTGGTATCAGAGCAGGCTGAACAATTTCATATGTTGAAATTTCAAGATTCTGAGAAAGTTTGCAATGTCTACCTTAAACTTTCCACAGATATCTGCCAAAGGCTGTCCCATATTTGATGGATCTGACTATCCTATGTGGAAGTTCAGAGCCATGTTGTTCCTCAAGTCCATTGACAACCGTATGTCGGATGTCATCACAAAAGGACCTATTATCCCCAAGATTCCTTCTACTGTCAGTGATACGTCTCGTAGCAGAACCGAAAAGGAAACAAGAAAGCCTACTGCATCCTGGACTGATGAAGATTGGAAACTCTTTAATCTGGATGACAGGGCTAAAAGTGTTCTAGCAAATTCCCTAACTAATGAGATCTTGCGTACTGTGACCGGGTGTCAATCTGCAAAAGATATCTGGGATACGCTAAGTGTTACATATGAGGGCACAGATCTGGTCAAGCAACAGAAGAAGAATCACTTGAATAGATCTTACGAAAACTTCTTCTCAAAGAAGAATGAAACCTTGTCTGATTTGTTCACAAGGTTTCACTGCTTGATAAATGACCTACTAAGTGTGGGTGTAAAGAAAGATGAAGTTGAACTCGTGCTGAAGTTTCTGGATGTGTTACCAGAAAAGTTCAATGAAATAACCACAGCACTGAGGGCTGGAGGAACACTGCATGCTACAACCTATAGTCCATCTATGGGTTCTTGCTAAATCATGAACATGTCACTGAACACAAGAGAACTTCTCAACAACAACTCAAGGAGTCTCTGGATAAAACTGAAGTTGCATTAGTTGCACAGAAAAAGAAGAAAAATTCCAAGGCACTGGTTGTTGAATCTGAGACTGAGTCAGAATCTCAAGATGACCACTCAGACTCAGACTCAGATGATACTGATGATGTTCAGAATATCACTGAGCAAATGGCAATGCTAGCCAGATGTTTGAGAAGAGCTCAAAGGGGAAGAGGAAGATCTGACAGGGGCAAAGGGAAGAGTTATTTTGATCCCAAGAATGCTGTGTGCTTCAATTGTCAGAAGAAGGGACACATTGCTACTTAGTGCAGATCAAAGAAGGTGGAATCAACATCAGTTGTTGATAAGAATGCTTACAGAGCTGATAAATACAAGAAGAAATATACTCAGCTCAAGAAAGGAAAGCCAGAAGACAAACCCAGTGCAAAAGGTTTATATGCTGAAACCTGGGATTCAGAATCATCTACCTCAGATGATGATGTATGTCTTATGGCTCAAGAAGATGAAGAGTTTCAAATTGACGAAGTTGATTATGGTCAGTCCGAATCAATCTTTGAAGCTGACATGAAGGAAGCTGAGGAAAACAGCAAGCTCAGTGATTGGGATCCTGCTTCCATGTATAAGGTCAGTAATTTCTACTCTTACACAGATGAAGAAAAGGGTCTTGCTTTTTATTATCTGTTTAATGATTTCAAGACCAGCCTTAAGTCTCAGAATGGCCTCAAAGCTGAAATAACTAAACTTAAAGATGAGATTAAGGAAAATCAATCTCTCATTGATGTTGGTAAGAAAGCACAATGTGATCTTGAATGCCAAAGACACATTAATAAACTTCTAAGTGAAGAAATTCAGGAAGCTAAAGACAAAGCTGATCAACTTCAAAAGGTCACTGAGTCTTGGTGTAAGTCATCAAAGCTTACTGAAAAGTGCATTAACCAACAAATACCTAAACAGGTAAATGTTAGATTATGTGCAGAGATAGATAACATGTATCATCGTGTCCAATACTATGTGACACTAAAGGATCACACCGCTGTACACCCAAATAGAACCTTTTGGATTTTACATGTTTGTGTGTCACAATAATTAATAGTTTAATTAATTATTGAGAAAGAGAAAAATAATAAAAGTTATTTATTACTTAAAAGGAGAAGTTAATATTTAGTTTAAATATTAACAGGACCAATTAATTAATAGTTATTAATTAATTAGAAAGGTCGAGGGTTTATTCTGTAATTGATTAATAGTTTAATTAAAGCTGGGCTTTAATTAAACGGGCTTGGCCTAATAAGGATTATTATATATAAACCTTATTAAAGCCTCATTTAATCACAAGACAAGAAATAATCCTAAACCTCTCCTTCTCTCTCTCACTCGGCGGCGCCCTCTCTCTCTCTCTTTCTCTCTCTCTCTCGTGGAGTTCGACGGTAGCGGTAACCCGAGGACCAACCACCGAGCGGCGGTGGTCGAAGGCAACGGATACACACACACACGCGTCACGGTTTGATCCAATGTTTAATCCTTAGGCAGTCTAGCAGCCCGTTCGAGGTGGTGCAGTAGCGGTGGATAACCTGCAGCTGTCTAGAGGATTGTAGAAAAAGTTTTGGTTTCATCAAGGTATAACTTTTCTAATCTTTTTCCTATTTTAGTTTCTGTACGAGTTAGATGAGATCACTGGAGGGGGTTTAATTCGCTGTGCATGTTTTTATACCCTATAAAACCCTTCAGTAAAGGCTGTAATTGGAGGTGACTATGAAACAACATCTTATGTAGCTGATGATGAGATAGCAAATACAGACTCTGAGGAGGAAAGACAACTGATTGAGTCTCAGAAGTCAGCCTCAAAGAAAGACATGATCCAAACTTGAAATTCAATATGTTTGTGAAAGCTAAAGATCATGAAAATGAGTGCTCAACATCCAAACGGCATGGTAAGTCAGTGCTGGACAGATTAGGCACTCAGCCTATTCAAAGAACTTCAGTCATAGAAAGGCTAAATCCAAATCCTTTCAAAATACAACATTCTCTATTTGGCTCGGAGAGAAGTTACAAGAATAGGAAGACCACTGTATGTCAGAGGTCAAATCATAACAATGGTAAGTCCAAAGTTGTAAATCTTGGTAAGTCCAAGAAAATCAACAGTGGTAAGTCCAAACCTATTGAAACTGGTGAGTCCAGTCACCATTGCAAAGGTAAGTCCAAAGTCATGGAAAAGAAGGTTGTTAGTCAAACTTCTAAGGATAACAAACAAAGATCTGACAAAGGTAAGTCCAAAGTCAGTGATCATCAAGTAAATCAACTTGCAAAGAAAGTTAAAAAGTTATCCACCACATACAATCCTAAGACTAAGAGTAAGTTCTTACAAGGATTGTTAGACTCTCTACCTCCTGTAATCATTGGAAGAAGGAGATGCTATAATTGCAGAAGTAGAGGTCATGAGGCTAAGGAATGTGATGCAGAAATCTCAAGGCTTGAACAAGAACAAGCTGATCAGCCTACACAGGACTCAGCTCTTGCTCAAGCTGAACAACCAGTTCAACCAGATGGAGATGCTAAGTGCTCCTCATCTGAACCCACCAAGAAGTGGGTTTCTAAACAAAACTAATGTGTTTAGTTTACATCTCATGTGCAGGGTTCAAGTAAATGGTACTTGGATAGTGGATGCTCAAGGCACATGACTGGGTGGAAAGGACTTCTTAGTGATTTCCAAGAAGATAAAGGTCCTAAAGTAACATTTGGTGACAACTCCCATGGAAGAACTAGGCTATGCGAAGATGTAAGCTGGCAAGGTTACTTTACAAAGAGTTGCATATGTCAAAAGTCTCAAACACAACCTGATTAGTATCAGTCAATTGTGTGATGAAGATAATGTTGTTACTTTTAGGAAGAAAGCAGGAACAATTTATAATGCTAATGGAAAGCCTGTATTAATAGCTAAAAGAGAAAGAGATGTGTATCTACTTGATCTTAATTCTGCTGATCCCCATAATGAAACCTGCTTGTATTCCCAATCTGTTCCTAAGCTGAGTTGGTTGTGGCATAAACACTTATCTTATTTAAATTTCAAATATATAATTATGCTATCTAATAAAGAGTTAGTCTCTGGATTATCAAAGATCACATTTGTCAAGGACAAATTGTGCTTAGCTTGTGAACAAGGGAAACATCATAAAGGGTCCTTTAAATCAAAGCAAAATTTTTCAATAACAGACCCACTGCATATGTTGCATATGGATCTATTTGGACCCATAAGTACTCCAAGCCTAAGTGGCAAGAAGTACACACTGGTGATAGTAGATGAGTTCTCACGATTCACCTGGGTAATATTCCTAAAAGCCAAGAGTGAGGCTGCCCTGAAGATAATAAGTTTTATCAAACAGGAGGAGTTGGAAAAAGGTTTGTCTGTAAAGCAACTCAGAAGTGGTCATGGGACTGTGTTAAAAAACTCAACCCTCGAAAGCTTCTGTGAGCAAAAGGGAATATTACAAAATTTCTCATATGTCAGAACTCCACAACAAAATGGAGTTGCTGAAAGGAGAAATAGAACCTTAATTGAGGCTGCTAGAACAATGCTATGTGAGGCAAGATTGAAACTATATTTCTGGGATGAAGCTGTTAGTACAGCCTGCTATACTCAGAATAGGTCAATCATTGTCAAAAGACATGGAAAGACTTCATATGAGATGTATAAGTCTAGAAAGCCCAATATTGGTTATTTCCATATCTTTGGTTCAAAATGCTATGTGCTGAATCAAAGAGATCAGCTCCATAAGTTGGAACCCAAAGCTGATCCTGGAATATTTGTTGGATATTCCTCAATCTCCAAATCCTACAGAGTGTATAACACTAGGAGAAAGGCCATAGAAGAATCAATTCATGTGTCGTTTGATGAAGACAGTCTTGATCAAGCTGAGAAAAGACAAGCTGAATCGGTCAGCCTAAGTGAGCTTGAAAGGCCTAAGGAAACCAACTTATCAAATCCTATGTATGTCATGGGAGATGATAGTGATGATGATGTGTGTCCATCACATGCTCAAATGGATTCTCAAGCTGAGAAGGATGATGATTTCGTCAATCCATTTGGAGCTGACATTCCTCAGACTGAAGATCTTAGTGATCAACAGTTTGATGCTGCTGTTGAGGCTAAGGAGATTAGTTCACCTTAGGGCTCTCAACATCACTCAGATTCTGAACCAGATTCTCCAACTACTACATTTAAATTCCTCAAAGATCATCCTCAAGGTCAAATCATTGGAAATGTCCAAGAAAGGGTTATGACCAGATCAAAGGCTACAGCTAACTTTGCTGCTCACTTTGGTTTTCTATCTCAAATGGAACCAAAGAAGACTGAAGAAGCCTTAGAGGATGAGGATTGGATTGAAGCTATGCAAGAGGAATTGAATGAATTTGAGAGAAATAAGGTCTGGAACCTTGTCCCTGCCCCCAAAGGTCACTCAATTATAGGCACTAAGTGGGTCTATAGAAATAAAATAGACAAGGATGGAGTGATAGTAAGGACAAAGCCAGGCTGGTGGCACAAGGGTATAAGCAAGAAGAAGGAATTGATTATGATGAGACCTTTGCCCCTGTTGCTAGAATTGAAGCCATAAGGCTGTTCCTGGCCTATGCAGCATATAAAGACTTCAAAGTATATCAAATGGATGTGAAGAGTGCTTTCCTAAATGGAAAACTTCAGGAGGAAGTCTACGTGAAACAACCTCCTGGCTTTGTCAGTTCAAAGTTTCCACACCATGTCTATAAGTTAAACAAGCTCCAAGAGCTTGGTATGATACTCTGTCCACTTATCTACTATCAATGGATTTCACCAGAGGTAGTATAGATAAGACACTCTTTATCAAAAAGAGTACAGGACAGGTGATTCTTGTACAAATCTATGTGGATGACATTATTTTTGGTTCTACAAATGAATCTCTGTGTGAATAGTTCTCCAAAATTATGTCAAAAAGGTACAAGATGAGTATGATGGGTGAGATAACATATTTCCTAGGCTTATAAATTCAACAAAAGGCTGATGGAATATTCATCAATCAAAGCATTCTTGATTTGATAAAGAAATATGGTTTTGATTCTAGTTCAACCATGAAAACACCCATGTCACCAGCTGTCAAGCTGAGTAAAGACTCAGATGGTAAGCCTGTATGTCCGTCTACCTATAGAGGAATGATTGGTTCACTACTCTATTTGACAGCTAGTTGACCTGATATCATGTTTGCTACATGTGTTTATGAAAGATATCAGGCAGATCCTAAAGAATCACATCTTCAAGCTGTGAAAAGGATCTTTAGGTACCTTAAAGGTACACCAAATCTAGGTCTTTGGTATCCAAAAGACTCTGGATTTGAGTTAGTTGGTTTTTCAGATGTTGACTATGCTGGGTGCAAGTTAGACATAAAATCAACTACTGGAGGATGTCAAATGCTTGGAGGGAAGTTAGTCAGCTGGACTAGTAAGAAACAGAGCTCAGTGGCTACTTCAACTGCTGAAGCTGAATATGTTGCAGCAGGGAGCTGTTGTGCTCAAATCCTTTGGATGCAGCATCAGCTTCAAGACTTTGGCATGAGTTTCAAGAAAACTCCTATCTTCTGTGATAACCAAAGTGCAATAGCCATCACTTACAATCTAGTTTTCCACTTAAGAACCAAGCACATTGAAATTAGACATCACTTCATAAGGGACATCGTGAAAAAAGGTAAAGTTGACATTAAGTTTATCTCAACTGATGACCAACTAGCAGATATCTTTACTAAACCCCTTGATGAAAAGAGGTTTATGTATCTGCTAAGTGAATTGGGTATGCTCAACCCCTAGCTAAGTGTCTAAAATATGATTTTTTCAGTTTGAGAAAGACTAAGTGTCTTAAGCTGAGTGCACAGTTTATAAATAAGTTTTCATAAACTGAATAACCTGTCAAGCTGAATGATGAGTTCACACGTTTGGTGAATTCCAAACATATTCTAACTACTCAGTGTGGTTAAGATACTTATAGTTTGAGTTAGTCTCAAACATAAATGACTAAGTGTTATTGAGTCTGAGCTATGTGCTTAACTCAAGCTGTGTGATTGGTTCACATGTTTGGTAAGTTCCAAACATGTTTCAAACTACTCAGTGTAGTTAAAAATAAGTTTGAATCAGTCTCAAACATAAATGACTAAGTGTCACTGATTCTGAGCTGAGTGCTCGAAGTCTAGCTGAGTGCTCAAAATTGAGCTGAGTGCTCAAACTCAAGCTAAGTATCAATCTCAAGCTGAGTAATGAAATCAAGCTGAGTGTTTGATTCACGCTGAGTGATTAGTTCCTCAGCTTGGTGTGTCCAAAACCATGTTTTAATTACTAAGTGTTATTGATTCATGTGCTTCTGCGTATTTGAGTACGTTTCAAATCGCATCGTATATCAATTGTGTATTGGTATACTTTACCAGTGTTTATAATATTATTATGAGTTAATCATATTATGTTACACTTGTATCCGTTGGAAGATGATGTGTTTCTACCCTCCCACTGTTACATCAAGCCGTAAGTTTTTCCGGCGTAACGGATAAAAAAAAAGGGGAAGCTTATAACTCTGACTTCTCATCTTCTAAAATACCTTTCACAAACACCTTTATTGCTCAGTGCAATCTTTCGTTCATCTTCTAAACCCTAATTTTCTAAGTGCAGTTTTCAACCCGCTCAGTGCGACCCTTATATTGCTCGGTGCAACTTCAACATATTACTTTGATTATATGATGGACGGAACCATTCTTATTCTTGGTGATCGAATGGTCAGGGGAGCTGCGTTAAAAAATAATGGTATGTCGTTGATTAAGATCAACAATCAACGTGCTTGTCTAGCCATTCCGGAATGAAAAAGGAACAGAGGCTATGAAGTCTGGGTGGACTACATACGAAAATGACCGCTGGCATTCCTCTTCACTGGAGCACCACTCCGAATAGTTCCTCAGCATCTGTTGGAGTTCTGGTACACTTGCTCCGTCAACCAGAACAGGGAAGAGATTATAGTCACTGTTCTAAATGGGAATAGAACAGTGGTCATCATTGTGTAGCGGCTCAGGGAGGCTCTTCAACTCCCTGCCACTGATGTGTTCGAGGCTGCTGTAACAAGACAAGTAGCGAGGTCAGTCCTACCCCAAATGGGTCACCCACAGACTGAGGTTATAATAAAGAAAGCTACTTTTCCAACCGGAAGGGGCTTGATGGTGTCCACAGTGATCCGTTCACTTGGAACCAAGGTTGGAGGCTTGGACCAAGTCAATGAGTTCGAGATGCAGCTGCTCTACAACATGTATCATGCCAGAAACCTGGACTATGCGCAGCTCATCTTCAACGAGCTCAAGACCCAAGTGTTGAAAACACCGAGGGATCTACATGTGCCATTCATCAGGTACTTGTCCTAGGTGATTGAAGCAGAGTTGGGAGACCAACTATATGAAGCTGGACAGGATTTGTTCCCTGCTCAAGTACTCAGCCCCAAAATGTTCAACAATGACATCTTCCCAGAGCAAGAAGGTCTGAGTGCACCTATGCTCCTGATTGCTGAGGCAGCTTCTTCAGAAAGTGAAGAAGAGGGATCGAATCAAGGGGGAGCTTCCCAAGCTGACACCGAGGTTCAAATTGAGCACTCTGCTCAAGCTGAACCAGCAACCATTGAAGCTGCTTCTGGTAAGACCTCTCCACTTTCTTTTTCTTCTCACTATTCTCCATCCACTTTTGGAGACAAGACTGCAGTAAACCCAGCTCAGTCTAACCCAACTCCTCTACCTTTCATTCAAATCCAATCTGAAGCCACCCCTAGTATGCCCACTGCTGCTAGGGAGAATATCCGAACCTATACACGTAAAACTTGTAACACCCGGCCAGCGCCTACCGGTCTCATACCGGCACTACTAACTCCGGCGTGTCAGGTCTACAGCCCAATACACCCCAACCCTTCCCTCTGATCATTATCCAGAGTAGGTTGTTGCCATGGTTAGAACCCATGACCTTTTATACCACTCTTTCCAGAACATACAGATCCACATGTTTGTCACCCTTGCCAATCATCCTCTTGCTGAACTCCTCCTGAATAATGGCAATATCTGAATGAAATTCCACAAATAACTTCTTATCAGCAGTAATATTACCAACAAATAAGAGATTAAAGTGAAATTCAGGTACATGTAATACATCTTTAAGAATCAACCGATCTCCCAAATGAATATCCCCAATTGTTTGAACTCGAATCATGGTTTTGTTAGGCAAAGCTACACTATAATTGTGAGCTTTCCTTTTGTTAACCATCAAAGTATCATCATAACAAACATGGCATGATGCTCCTGTATCCATAATCCAGATTGGGACAAAATTAACTGAAGTAGATAAAGAACAACATATACCTGAATATTCATCTGCATATGAAGTTGAAGAGGTCATGTTGACAGAAGCAAGATGACTTGAGAGAGCTGCCATAAGTTTCTGACATTGATCTTTCAAAAATGAACATACCACTTCATCAATGTTAGAATTAGGAGGCTGTTCAGTTTGAGATTCAGTAACATTGTTGACTTTTGGTGTGAATTTATAGCCTGGGGGATAACCATGAATCTTATAACACTTTTTGATAGTATGTCCAGGACGTTTACAGTTGGTGCAAAACGGACAATCTTTTGTGTAACTTTTGTTATTTTGCACTGTTTTGTTGACACTAAATGCCATAGGCTGGTCAGTGTTTCCTCCAATCGATCTTTGTTTCTCTTCTTGAATAAGTAGAGAAAATATACGATTAAGAGGTGGAATAGGATCTATAAGAAGAATTTGACCTCTGATTTGAGTAAAGGAGTCACTCAATCCCATTAGATAACTCATAGCATATTCCGATTGAACATAATCTTGAGTGTTCTTAACACCTCCACATACACACTTGTTGCATGTACAATTAGGTCTAAAATTGGCCATTTCTTCCCACAGTGACTTCAATTTCGTGAAATACACACTAACAGAATCTTGATTTTGAGTTAAGTTTATCAAGTCTCGCCTGATTTGAAAAGTACGTGGACCATTACTTTGTTCAAAACGAATCTTAAAATCGTTCCAGATTTCATATGCAGATTCAACAAATATGATACTGGCTGAAATATCTTTCGAAACAGAGTTCAAAATCCAAGAGATTACCATGTTGTTGTTGCGTTTCCAAATTATTGTGCTGTTAGTATCTTCAGCTTGTGGTTTGGAAAGCGATCCATCAATGAAACCGAGCTTGTTCTTGACAGATAATGCGATCAACATAGATCTGCTCCAGGACTTGTAATTGTCTCCCGTAAGAGGTTGAGATACTAAAATCAGACCAGGATTATCAGAGTGATGCAAGTAATATGGATCATTGAAGTTTGATGAATTATCTGATGCTTCTGCCATTTGAAAGAACAGAAGGAATTTAACGAAAAATTGTGTAGAAGAAGAAGATTGAACAGGAACAATTCAATCGTAGAAATTAGGAATAGAAATGAGATGAGCAAAGAGGAATTTGCTCTGATACCATATTAGAATCAGAGAACAGAGAGAGAAGAATAGCTTTCTCATTTCTACTGAAAAGAACATGAAGCTACTTTTATACAGGAAGAAAAGGAACCTACTACATCATTTTGGCCTAACTACTTATTAACAAACTCTAACCACAGTAACAGAATTAAGTTAAACTAATTAACTATTGATGACGTGTAAAACCATTCTAAACCAAAATCTGGATCACAAATTATACAACTCCTAATTGTAATAAACCAAACCTACAAAATGATTTGGTCTTAAGGATTTTGATGTAAACAAAGAGAAATCCGAAAGAAATTCTAGAAAATAAAGGGGTATGATCGGTGAAATTTAAAAAAAAAAATAGAATGATGAGTAATTTGAAAGGAATTTTAGAAAAAAAGGGGGTATGATTGGTGATTTTATTTTTTAAAAATAGAATGATTACATCAAAATTCTTGTCTTTTAATATATATTAAAGATTAAAGATATTTAATATCAATTGTTTTCGATTTATTGGATCAAGACATGGCAAGGCTGTAGCCTAGCCAATGCCAAATTGAAATGTTTTTGCGAATATGCCCGTGATATCCATTGATGTAAGAAGTATTTAAAATATGTAGAGATATTTATGTTGTGTTATATAACATGTTATACAATCTATGACCTTAGTTATTATGAATTGATCTTTATGAAAGATATGCCCCTAATATTTTAAGCAACCTAGATTAACAAACCTAAAATAACAAATGGTCAATTATCCAAATGAACAAATAACAAACCTAAAATAAAAAATGGTCAATTATCCATATTGGTGTCACTAACTTTCATAAGCTGATGTTGGTTTTCTACTTCCTTTGCCTTTTTCCCTCCAAATTGGCTAGGGTAGTTTTCTTGATCAAGAAAAAATGTTGCTTTGAAAAAAAGTAACATTTTACAATCTTGAGTCCGAAAGTGTCTATGACCCTAGAAATTCACATGTCACCTAAGCTTAATCGTTCATATGTTATAAAATTAAAAGGTCTACATTCAGACTATAGTTTAAATGTTTATAAGTATAAGGAACACGATTCACCCAAGCCTTAGATTCATAGAATTATGTTATCTTCCATAAGACAATTAAATCATATTAATTTTACAAGTTAAATGCTAAATACGCCGACTCTTGTATGGACTTTATCATTATCATAGTTATAATATTGTTCATCATGGCATAAAAGGTTGTGATTTTAGTGACAATAAAAATAGAGTTAATTACATTTTTGGTCCTGTAGTTTGATGGTTTTTATGGTTTTGATCCCTAACTTTTTGTTTTTACGAATTTGATCTCTAAATCTTAGAACCTCTTAGACTTTGGTCTTAGTCAACAAAAATGACAAATTGTCCCTACCCTCTTTCTTATTATTGAATTTATTTTAAAAAGATAAAAAATGAAAAATGAGAAGTATCAGTTCTCACAGTCTTCTCTCTCATCATGTATACAATAAATTAAATCTCTCTCTATCATATTAATCACACACACTCTCTCTATCACGCGCACGAGCGCACACACAAACACACACACACACACACACACATTCTCTCTCTAACACATACAGACAAACACATACTCTCTCTCTCTCTTCTATCCTATTACACCACTGTCACAAACTACCACACCACCACTATATCTTCACCACCCACTAGTACAAATCTGTGATTTGGTCACACAAAGTTGGAATTAAACGGCCATACGTTCGAATTTTTATGTGACTAAAGGTACGAAAATAAATTCCTCGTTATTAGTTAGCCACTTATGAACTCGGACCATGTGACCATTCGGTAATGTATCACCACACATTCAAATATTTATGTGGCTAAAGGTTACAACTATTTTTTGGCTGATTATTTAGCCACATATGAATTTGGAAAACGTGACTAAATGCCATAAATGGTCACACACTTAATTTATTGTGACAAAACTTTGTCACACACTTGAATTACTGTGACTAAATGCCATATATGGTCACATGAAATAATTGTTTATGTGTCTAAATCATAGATTCAAAATTGTCACACATGTGTTAAGTGTAACCAAAATCGTACATATGGTCACGCAACTTATTATGTGTGTCTAAAGTTTAACGGCGCCAAAAGGTAAAATATATAGTCACATTTATTTCTAGCACGATCATGTGTAGTCGGCTTTATAATAGCCACACATCATGACAAATGTGTATCTAAATGCTGTTTATGGCCACATTAAGTGTTTGTGTGTCTAAATCATGATTCTACACATGGTCACATGAAATAATTGTTTATGTGTCTAAATCATAGATTCAAAATTGTCACACATGTGTTAAGTGTAGCCAAAATCGTACATATGGTCACGCAACGTATTATGTGTGTCTAAAGTTTAACGGCGCCAAAAGGTAAAGTATATAGTCACATTTATTTCTAGCACGATCATGTGTGACTATATGGCTTTATAATAGCCACACATTATGACAAATGTGTATCTAAATGCTGTTTATGGCCACATTAAGTGTTTGTGTGTCTAAATCATGATTCTACATATGGTCACATTAACTAATTGTTTATGTGTCTAAATCATAGATTCGAAATTGTCACAATGTGTTAAGTGTAGCCAAAATTGTACATATGGTCACACAACTTATTATGTATGTCTAAAGTTTAACGGCGCCAAAAGGTAAAGTATATAGTCACATTTATTACTAGCACGATCATGTGTGACTATATGACTTTATAATAGCCACACATCATGACAAATGTGTATCTAAATGCTGTTTATGGCCACATTAAGTGTTTGTGTGTGTAAATCATGGTTCTACACATGGTCACATGAAATAATTGTTTATGTGTCTAAATCATAGATTCAAAATTGTCACACATGTGTTAAGTGTAGCCAAAATCGTACATATGGTCACGCAACGTATTATGTGTGTCTAAAGTTTAACGGCGCCAAAAGGTAAAGTATATAGTCACATTTATTTCTAGCACGATCATGTGTGACTATATGGCTTTATAATAGCCACACATTATGACAAATGTGTATCTAAATGCTGTTTATGGCCACATTAAGTGTTTGTGTGTCTAAATCATGATTCTACATATGGTCACATTAACTAATTGTTTATGTGTCTAAATCATAGATTCGAAATTGTCACACATGTGTTAAGTGTAGCCAAAATTGTACATATGGTCACACAACTTATTATGTATGTCTAAAGTTTAACGGCGCCAAAAGGTAAAGTATATAGTCACATTTATTTCTAGCACGATCATGTGTGACTATATGGCTTTATAATAGCCACACATCATGACAAATGTGTATCTAAATGTTGTTTATGGCCACATTAAGTGTTTGTGTGTGTAAATCATGGTTCTACACATGGTCACATGAAATAATTGTTTATGTGTCTAAATCATAGATTCAAAATTGTCACACATGTGTTAAGTGTAGCCAAAATCGTACATATGGTCACGCAACGTATTATGTGTGTCTAAAGTTTAACGGCGCCAAAAGGTAAAGTATATAGTCACATTTATTTCTAGCACGATCATGTGTGACTATATGGCTTTATAATAGCCACACATTATGACAAATGTGTATCTAAATGCTGTTTATGGCCACATTAAGTGTTTGTGTGTCTAAATCATGATTCTACATATGGTCACATTAACTAATTGTTTATGTGTCTAAATCATAGATTCGAAATTGTCACACATGTGTTAAGTGTAGCCAAAATTGTACATATGGTCACACAACTTATTATGTATGTCTAAAGTTTAATGGCGCCAAAAGGTAAAGTATATAGTCACATTTATTTCTAGCACGATCATGTGTGACTATATGGCTTTATAATAGCCACACATAATGACAAATGTGTATCTAAATGTTGTTTATGGCCACATTAAGTGTTTGTGTGTGTAAATCATGGTTCTACACATGGTCACATGAAATAATTGTTTATGTGTCTAAATCATAGATTCAAAATTGTCACACATGTGTTAAGTGTAGCCAAAATCGTACATATGGTCACGCAACGTATTATGTGTGTCTAAAGTTTAACGGCGCCAAAAGGTAAAGTATATAGTCACATTTATTTCTAGCACGATCATGTGTGACTATATGGCTTTATAATAGCCACACATTATGACAAATGTGTATCTAAATGCTGTTTATGGCCACATTAAGTGTTTGTGTGTCTAAATCATGATTTTACATATGGTCACATTAACTAATTGTTTATGTGTCTAAATCATAGATTCTAAATTGTCACACATGTGTTAAGTGTAGCCAAAATCGTACATATGGTCACGCAACTTATTATGTATGTCTAAAGTTTAACGGCGCCAAAAGGTAAAGTATATAGTCACATTTATTTCTAGCACGATCATGTGTGACTATATGGATTTATAATAGCCACACATCATGACAAATGTGTATCTAAATGCAGTTTATGGCCACATTAAGTGTTTGTGTGTCTAAATCATGAGTCTACATATGGTCACATGAAGTAATTGTTTATGTGTCTAAATCATAGAATCGAATTTGTCACACATGATTATTTGTAGCCAAAATACGGTACATATGGTCACATAACTTATACATTGTGACTAAAGTTTATCGTATGTTTTCAAAATTAAACAGTTAATTAAATTTAAGATTTAGTCACATATTAAGTGTCTGTGTGTCTACATCATGAGTCTATATATGGTTACTTGAAGTAATTATTTATGTGTCTAAATCATAGAGTTGAGTTTCTCACACATGAGTTAAGTGTAGCCAAAATCCAGTACATATGGTAACATAAATTAAAAATATTCATAATTCATTTCCCCCAAGTTTGACTTTAGATAGTCAAAATGGAAAATCTTGTAAAATCAAAATTGGAACCGTTTTGAATTCGAAATTTGGAATCGTTTTGGTTAGTTCAAAAGAGGATGTTGTTTGTTTTCAATTAAGAAAATCAATATGGGCCCTGTCGAAAACAGAAATCTTCGATTGAGAATTAATCTGAGAAATGCGGAGATTCAATTAGTCTATATTCATCTGAATATCGGCAATAGCCATTTCAACATCTGCAAGTATTTTCTTGTCCTTCAAGATGTATTGATCAACCTCTTTCATCAAGAAACTAAAGTCTGTGTATTTTTTTTTCTGTTGTGCTTTGAAGGGTTTTGCGATTCAGGAACATCCATTTTTTGGGAATGAAATCAGATGAAAGGGCAGTATGTTCGTGAAACAGATGGAAGATGAAATATTTATAATAGATGGAGAGGATGTATCTTCGTGTAACAGATGCAATATATTGGAAGGCATATAAATACCAAAAAATAAAGGCAAAAGTGCGGGAAAAAATAGGATGAAAAAGGCGCTAAAACAGTATGAAACATTTTGACTGAATTGACCTGATTAATATCCCATTTCCCCGAATTTTGACTTTAGATAGTCAAACTGTGAATTATTTTGAAGTCAGTTGCCGTTTTGTTGACTTGACACAGATAAAATGGGAACTGCTGTAAATCTAATATTTTGTTTCTGTTATGATCAACAGATTTCAAATATATTATGGTAATTTGCAAGTAATAAATGGCAATATATGTACTAAAAAGATACAATTTATCATCTATATGAGTTAAGCAAAATATACAATGAACTTTAGAGTGTGCCAACTTCACCAAGAGATTGTTCACTTCAATTTGCATATAACAATACCGCCACAGTCAGTTCGATAGTAATCGTCTCGTGATTCATTACCCAAGTCACGTCGATCTACATGTGACAATATGTTATCATTGTGCGGGTGAATGACAGTACTAAATTCCTCATCGACTTCGTCATATGTATCTTTGTAATTCTTGGGAGGTGTCTTAAAGACAATAGACAGTTTTATATCTAGCTGATCTTTCACATAAAATACTTGTTGTGCTTGTGAGGCTAATATGAACGGATCAACCTTGTGGCCTAAATTATTCAAGTCAACCAATGTATAACCAAGATTAGTATCGCGTTTGACTCCATTAGCTCTATGATTAACCCAATCACATTTGAAAAGAGGAATTTTCCTGAAACGATAATCTAGTACCCATATTTCTTGTAAAACCCCATAATAAAATCTTTGTCTTGTGGTTGCAACTTCTTTGTATATGTGCAGATCTATTGCCTCAACACTAACCCCACTGTTCTGGTAAACCCTGCCATCACGAGATTTTGTACGAAATGCATACCCATTGATGTTATATGCGTCGTATTTAACTACGGTGGCACGTGGTCCATATGAAATCCACCTTACGATTTCTGATACACTTTCTTTGGAGATCGCTAACTCTCTCTCAACCTGAATTTTATTAATATTTTACAAGTATATATGAGCTTCAAATTTAAGGAACAACAAGCAACAACTATAAATAACATACAGATTACCTCATTGCGTAACCAATTAGCAAAAGATTTACTGTGCTCATTCTCCAGCAATGCTATTCGTTTACCCGGGTTTTCTGTTTCCAAAAGCTGCTTGTGTCGCCTGAAACAAGGTGTTTGATTAATTATTATATATGATAGAACATTATAAGTAACAAAATAGACATGTGTTAGTAATACTTACTCAAAATACTGTACAATTTCATGTGTATTCTGTATTACATACAAATGTGCTTTCTGAAAGAGTTCCGCAGAAACTTCACTTAATTTGCCAGCCGACATTGGTTTTCTTTCCTCATCTTCATCAGTTTCATGTTTATCAAGTGGGATACCAATAGTTTTCATTGATTTTTGATATTCACTGAAAAACTCAATTGTTTCTTCTGCAATAGTCTCCTCAGCAATGCATCCCTCTGGTCTATTTTTTTTCGCACATGTCCTTTAATAACCTTCATACATCTTTCGAAGGGATACATCCACCGAAAGCATACAGGACCACATAATTTTACCTCCCTAGTTAGGTGCACAGTCAAATGGACCATAATATCAAAAAATAACGGAGGAAAGAATTTCTCCAGAAGGCACAGTGTCACACAGAGTTCTTCTTGCATCTTATCTAGTTCTTGTAATGTGATTCCTTTGCTACATATCGATTTAAAGAAAAAGAAAAACCTGATAATAGCATATCGTGTGGCTTGAGGCATTATTGAACGAATTGCAATGGGAAAAAACTCTTGCATTAGCATGTGATAGTCATTCGATTTAAGGCCAATGAGCTTCTTATCCTTTAGGCTGACCAAACTAGAGAAATTTGAACAATAGCCTTGTGGTACCCTGATGTTGTATATTGTTTCACAAAATATGTCCTTTTCATCATTCGTTAATGTGTAACCTGCTGGAGATAATGTTGGTTTGTTTGCTTCTTGCCTAGCAAACAACTCTGGTTTTATTCCCAACTTAACCAGATCCAATCGAGCATTCAGTCCATCTTTTGTCTTTCCCGGAACAATTAGCAAAGTTCCGACTAGACTCTCACCAACATTCTTTTCTATATGAATGAAATCAATACAATGTTGCACAGAATTATGCCTCCAATACCTAAGTTTTCGATACCAAATGTTGAATTTCTTTCAATACGCACCGTTTTGTTCATTTACTTGGCTTGAACTACCCTCTGCTTGTTTTCTTTTTCTTTTCTGCTTTTAAATCTTCCCACCTCTGCCTCTCGTATCTTCTTGGTTTTCTGATGTGTTATTGTTTGTTTGTTTTCCTTTTCCCCACTTATTTTCAATATGTTGTAACTCGTTGTATATTTGTTCCCTGGTCATTGGATTTGGAGAGCGGCCAAATTCTTGTTGTCCATTAAACGCCTTCTTTTGCTTTTTGAACGGATGGTTATATGGTAGATATCGTCTGTGACCAGCATAACTTTGTTTTGATGAGGCAGGAAGTCTAACACAATATGTATCTTTCCCACATACTATACAACCTTTGAATCCACTGCATGGGCAGCCACATAATGTACCAAGTGCAGGGTAATCATTTATTGTCCATAACACAACGACAAGTAGATTAAAGTTTTCTTTTGTGGAAACATCATATGTATCAACACCTTCCTCGAATAAGCGTTGCAGATCATCAACTAAAGGTTCCAAAAAACATCAATATCATTTCCCGGGTATCCTGATATTAATACCGAAAGCATGATAAACTTTCTTTTCATGCACAACCATGGAGGAAGGTTGTATATGACAGTTAAGACTGGTCATACACTGTGATGCCTATTTCCTCTGTTGACGTCAACTCCATCAGCCGATATTCCTAACCGTAGATTTCTTGGATCCTTAGCAATTTTGGAGAATTTTTCATCTATGGTACGCCATGCCTGTGAATCTAACGGGTGACGTAAAACACCATCTGTTATCCTCCTTATCGCATGTATCTTAAGTCTTCTGAAATACTTTGTATCTTGAAGAGTCATTGCAGTCTTGGTATAACTGGGAAGTACCACATTACCTTTGCTAGAATGTTTTCGTACACTTTATGTGTCTTATTATCCACCTTCCATCTTGATATCCAACAAGTTCGACACACAGTCAATTTCGTGTCCTCCTTCCAGTAAAGAAGGCAGTTGTTGATACGTACATGTATCTTTCTGTATCCTGACCCCATCAATTTCATAATTTTTTTGGCCTCATAAGTGTTTTCCACCAATTAGTTACCATTAGGGAGCATCTTTTTTAACAATCCTAGTAACTCAGAAAAGAACTTATCTGAACATCCGTACTTGCTCTTCAAGTTGAGTAGTTGGACTATTGCAGACAACTTTGTAAAGTCAGGACATCCTTTGTAAAGTGGCTTATCTGCGTCTAGTAATAGTTCTTGAAATTTGACATGGTCTTCCTCATCAAAATTATCTTTAGTAGCATTAACCATTTCTACTGTTTCTGGTCCATCTGTTGGAATTTGTGAACCAAATTCCGTGTTTTCAACAAACTCTGCTGTAACATTGTCAGGTTTTGGCCCACTTGTTGATGGCTCATCCTTTTCCCCATGTTTAATCCACTTCGTGTAGTTTAGATCAATCTCATTTCTGAACAAATGGTGATGCACTTCCTCCACTTTATGCTCTATGTGGTTTAAACATTTGGAACACGGACATGGCATTTTTAGATGTTGTTTATTCACTCGTGGGTCAGCGTTCCTCATCTTCGTCAAGTTCTGCAATGCGTAATTATTAAACTCTGATACTTCTTCAAAATAAGGTCTCATGGTCCTATTTGTACCCATCCAAGACTTGTCCATGTTTAAAAATGTCAAAGAACAAGAAATAGAGAAGAATTAAACTGGATGGAACATATGGAAGTTTAGGGATTGAAGCCTTCGAATATTGTATACTCTTTGCGGCGTATTTAATTAGAGACAAAACGGTTAAAAGAATTTTCTGTAATTAATGTGTGTTTAATTTAAAAAGGAAAAGATCATTTACTCTCACCGGTTGATTTTTCAAAGAAGATTGTGTTTGTTTAAGTTAAGTGTTTTTATTAAAATACCCTTACTAATCAAATATAGCAATTTATTTATAAGGGGCAATAAAGTAATTTTACACACTACACAATCTAGGTGCCATATTTCCCCACTGCACGTCGTTTCAGTTATCGGCGTTTGCAGACGATCTTTTGATCCTCCAAAAACCAACCCAAACAGTTTCAAACCCTAGTTTCACTTGCCATTTTCAACGATCACAATGGAAGCATCTACTTCAAACAAACTGCAAAAAACTGAAAAAAGAGAAACAACATTAAGTGATCTTCCTATGGGAGTTATGTAGAAAATTTTTGCACACTTGGGGGCTGTCTCTACCATCGATTGTGTGCGGTACAAATGCATGTAAGTTTCTAACACAATTTGTCTATTTTTTCATCTATTTGGTAATATTGTTAACTTGTACATTAAGAAATAAATTTTTTGTGTATCTTAATTATTATAGTAGCCACACTTTTTTGGAGGCCTCTAATAGCGAAGAGGTCTACAGAAGAATGGAAGTAGAAAGTATACAAAGGGTGAGGAGTGGGTTGTTTAGCCAGGGTAGAAGTCAGCTCGTCAACAGATGTAGAGCAGCAGGAAACCCAAACATCATGTATAGAGATGGAATGATATATTTACGTACATTTACTATTTGTTATATATTGAAGTAATTAAGTTTAATTATACATTTTATTAAACTTTGTTTTTTTGAATTTTGTGTTATATGTACATTTTAGATGAATGTATTCAACTTTGATGAAGAGGAACAAAAGAGGGTAGGGAAGGAGATGCTTGAGAATGCATCTGCCTTAGGACAAATGGATGCAAAGTTTGTTCTAGGGATCATAAAGATGGGAGAAGGCGATGACATCAGCCTTAAAGAGGAAGCTATTTGTTAGATTATGTGCAGACATAGATAACATGTATCATCGTGTCCAATACTATGTGACACTAAAGGATCACAGTGCTATACACCCAATTAGAACCTTTTGGATTTTACCTGTTTGTGTATTACAATAATTAATAGTTTAATTAATTATTGAGAAAGAGAAAAATAATAATAGTTATTTATTATTTAAAGAAGAGAAGTTAATATTTAGTTTAAATATTAACGGGACCAGTTAACTAATAGTTATTGATTAATTAGAAAGGTCAGGGGGTATTTTCTGTAATTGATTAATAGTTTAATTAAAGCTGGGCTTTAATTAAACGGGCTTGGGCCTAATAAGGGTTTATTATATATAAACCTTATTTAGCCTTAATCAATTCATAAGTTAATCACAATAGAAAAGAGGATAACCCTAAAAGCTCTCCCCTCTCTCTCTTCTCTTCTCGGCGGCGGCGCAAAGCAAAACCGAACCACCAAGGGTGGTGATCGGCGGCGACGATACACACACACACGGGTCACGGTTTTGATCCGAGGTTTAATCCTTAGGCGGTCTAGCAGCCAGTTCAAGGTGGTGCAGTAGCAGTGGATAACCTGCAGCTGTCTAGAGGTGGAAAGAAAAGTTTTTGGTTTTGCTCAAGGTATAACTTTTAATCCTCTTCTTCTTCTAAGTTTCTGTACGAGTTAGATGAGATCACTGGAGGGGGTTTTATTCCGCTGTGCATGTTCTGATATGTTTTTATACCCTACAAAACCGTTCACTATTGGCATGTTGAATGATGCATTCCCTTCCGATAGAACTCAGATTTTGAAGCGAACCTTACGGACAATAGAAGTCATAATGAGGTTTCGGCAGGCGGATTTGCAAGAAATACATTTCAGTTTGTACAATTTTGGCTGTCCCGACCACCGTATTGATCATTCAAGGCTAATTATTCTAGATAGGGGTTTTGATGATGACATTCCATGGGTATTCAGTTGTAAAGTTTGCTGTTGGATAGCTTTTTTTGTTAAATTTGCTAGAATATTAGGGATACACTATTAGCTAGATTGTGAATGACTAAATTAAATACTGTTTGGTAATATTGTAATCCAATACTTTTTTTGGTATATATATATATATATATATATGATCGATCATTAGATTGTGAATGACTTTATTAATGTTTGTGAATGATTTGATTACTGTTTGCTAGTAATACTGACTTTTGATAGTGAAACTATGAAACTATGAAAAATGGAATACTGACTTTTGATAATCAAACTGACTTTTGCAGCTGTCTAATGGAGATGGAGGCAAAACACCGTTAAGTGATGATGTTGTATGTAAGATGGAGGCAAACATTCAGAAGTCTAATGGACTTGCAACTTCTAATAAGGAACTGGTATTTATTGTAAGTAATAAAACATCTACCCTGTATACATCCCCCTGTGATTTTTGAATTTTACATACATGTCGCGTTTAATTAACGTGTTTTATACATATAGGAAAAGGTTAAAACTGTCAAATCTAACAAAAAGCCTGGATCACAAAGAAACACGTCTCGACGTCGAGACTCTGAATCGCAAGAAAATATATCTCCACTACCCGTACAAGTATGTATTTCCACATGTTCATAAATTGTGTGTTTGTGTGATCAGCTGATGTGTGTTTGTGTGATCAGCTGTCTTGTTCTATCACCTGATCATTGTGTCTTGTCTAGCTAATCATTTTTTCTTATATTCTGTAGTTTAAATAGCTAATAGATCTTAATTTGTTGCATCAGCGGATCATTCTGTGTTGTGTAGCTGTCTTGTTCTTATCATTGTGTGTTTTTTCAGGAAATTAAGTGTAAGTTATGGCACTCAAAGAGAACAAGTGTTATTGCTTTGGGAACTGTATACAAGACTGATGGAAAACAAACTCTTCATAACGCACCACTTCCAAGTAGATGCAACATGCATACCGGACGTTGGAAAGAATGGTTTCAAAACAGTCAAGGACGCAGTAGGTAGATTTTTCGCATGGCCAATGAAACAAGTTATTTTTGATGAAATGGTATCTGTTTTATCAACCTAGCTATATATAGTATTCTTCATATTTAATGTAATGTTTGATACATGCGGATTTTATTTGCTATAGGAAATTACACTAACAAATACGGTATTTGATACATGCGGATTTTAAAATGAGTTGTGTGACTGAATATTACAAAACGCCACACAAACATTACATTCATGTGACCATTGGGTGAACAATAGTCACACGAAATACACATTTACTTGACTTTAAAAAGCATATGGTCACATATTTAAACACTTTTGGTCACTTTTTAATTACAGTTATTTGACTAAATCCTCAAAATTAAAATGCCTTGTGTGACTGAATATTACAAAACGCCGCACAAACATTACATTCATGTGACCATTGGGTGAACAATAGTCACACGAAATACACATTTACTTTACTTTAAAAAGCATATGGTCACACATTTAAACACATTTGGTCACTTCTTAATTACAACTATGTGACTAAATCCTCAAAATTAAAATGCCTTATGTGACATTTGGGTGAACAATAGTCACATGAAATAGACATTCACTTGACTTTAAAGAGCATATGGTCACACATTTTAGCACATTTGGTCACTTTTTAATTACAACTATGTGGCTAAATCTGTAACACCAGTTTTCACGAGCTTAAAAATAGTGACAATTTAAACTTTTTAATCAAAAGCTTGCAGCGGAATAAACAACGTTTACAAAAGATTAGTAAAGTTCATCTGACTCGGCTATTAATTTATATCAAAAGAACATGCCAAGTTCAAATCTAACAGGTGGTACCAACTAGCGACAACCGACCACCGGATTACATAAACAACAACCAGTGTTCCCAAAAGATATTTACAACGACTATTATCAAGTTCCCGCCTCATAAGGCCAACTACTCAGCACCTGCAAAAAGGAAAATCCTGCACTGTTAGCTACACTAGCTAGTGAGCATAGATTTACACATAAGTATCAATAAGCAGGTTATCACAACACAGGAACAGCACACAAGGTTATCCTATCACAACGCGATGTGCCAATGTATCAGTATGAGTCACATCTCGCAGGGTGGGAACCCCGCTCAACAATTCTAACCGGAGGTATCAGCAACAACCAACTACACTGGTGGGGGAGTGAAGAGCAGTCCATCCAACGCGTTCGTGCCAACTCGGATCTTGATCGTAAGCCAAGATCCCAACTCACGCTAAGGAACGGCGGTCCTGCAGAACCTGAGACATGGCGTGCACCACCGAGCCACCGTTGATCCCGAATTATCCATCTCGAGGGATCCAGCCTTACGACTGACCTTAACCATGCCAGCTTCTGTCTGGACAAATACATCAAGCAACAACTTAGCCATATCGGGTCCAATACAACGCATGCGATTTACAATAAACGAGTAAAGCAACTTAACATGGCATAACACTTGGCAACATAAGATATCGAACCTCATAAACGCACGTGAACAACGTTAACAACATATCATACCTCATATACGCACGTGTGCAACATCAACAACATAATTCAACTAACACATACAACTCTACTTACTGAGCCTCATGGGAACACCGGTACTCACCTCGAGATTACAGGAGGCAGAAATGAAATCGGGAATCCCAGGAACACACAGAGTCGTCCGAATCACCTAACACATTAGGTTCAAGCTTAGACACCAAACAACGACAATCAACGAGGCTTAAAACACAAGACTACAAAGCTGACATCATAACTACTCAACATGCGATCGCAAGGCACCTCCATGCGATCGCAAGGCATCACCACACAATCGCAAGGGATCACCATGCGACCGCAAGGGCCCTGCCCAAAAACCCACTCCTACGGCCGCAAGGGATTATCCCTACGACCGCAAGGGTTGTTCTTTAGGTTCCTGCGGTCGTTGGTTATGTACCTACGCCCATAGGCATCATTCCATCACCCGTAGGTGGTAAACCATGACACCATCCCCATACGGCCGCAAGACCCATTGCCTGCGACCACAGGGACTTCCAAACCCCTTTTGCGACCACATGGCTTCCCCCATTCGACCGCATGGACTACTGTTACAGTAAGGTCTTGCTCTGTTCGAACACATCAGCTGTAAATTGTAACACCGTTTTTCACGAGCTTAAAATTAGCGCCAATTTAAACTTTTACAACTTGTTTATCAAAAGCTGGCAGCGGATAAAACCACCAATTTCAATTCATCAGAAGATTATCTGACTATTAATATTTCAAATAACAGGTGTTACCACAACTAACAACCGACCATCGGATCACATGCATAAATCTAACAATTAGTGTTCCACAAATATAAACACTACAATTACCCACGAGTAACCCAAGCTCGCCAGGCCATCAGTCACTAACCTGCGAAAAAAGGAAAACTAGCACCATTAGGTACAACTAGCTAGTGAGCACCAATTTACACATAAGCATCAATAAGCATGCTATCACATCACAGTAAGGCACACAGAGCTAAGCTATCACATAGCGGTGTGCCGACATGTCAGCGGGATCATATCTCGCGGGGTTGCAAATCCTGCTCAACGAATCCAACTGAGAAATCAACAACACCAATCCATGCTGGTGGGGAAGCGAAGAGCAACCTCCTGAGCACGTTGCGGAGCCACCTGGGCTCAAATTAGACCTTAGTTACAAACCAAGACCCCACTGTTTGTCAAGGAACAGCGGCCTGCAGAACCTTTACCCCAGAAAATCACTCGTGGGAACCGCTAATCCCTGAATAACACTCAAGGGACCCAGCCGCATCGGCGACTAACCTCAACCACTGCGTCTGTCCGGAAAGGAACCATAAACACATTTGACCCATAAGGTCCACAGTACGCATGCGTATGACATATCACATTTTATATCACATGGCATCACATATATCACTGTATCACAATATCACAGTATCACTATATCACATTAGCTTCTGCTCATTCTTGATGAACAGAATACAAATTACACTTAAAACATCGCATACAATTATCACATAAGTCATAACCCTACTTAGGTCTATCTCGTATCACTTCACTTATCTATCGTTACTACTAAAATCACATTACACGTGTTATATAACAACACGTCACTATCACTTATCTATCGTCACTATCATAATCATATCAAACGTGTTATATCACAACACGTCACTATCACTATAGCACGTTTCAACACACTACAGATAGCCCTACTTACTGAGTCTCATGGGAAAACCGGTACTCACCTAGAGCCCTCGCTAAGTAGATACGCCACTCGCGTCTTCCGGTTCCACAGATATACCTAACACATCGCATACACGCTTTGTTATCACTTACACATAGCACACATGAGTTAAAACACAAGTTTAACAAGCTGACAGGGCTGGACCACTGCTTGCTACCGCAAGCACTATCCTTATGGTCACAAAGGCCCTCAAACTATATCCTTTACGATCGCAAGGTACTCCTTGCGATTGCAAGAGGCCTTCTATCACAAACACATGTTTCCGATCGCAAGGGAAATCCCTTACACCCGCAAACATGGTTCCAGGGTTGGTTACGATCACAAGATACATACTTATGGTCGCAAACCTTATTTCCTTCGCTCGTAAGCGGTAAACACCACAAAACAGACCCATACGATCGCATGGACCTACCATGCGATTGCATAGCACAAATACAAGACTTGCGGTCAAGAGACTATCACATGCGATCACATCAAACATTTACGCGACGCGACATCAAAAACTTCTGCGGCGCGGAAATTCTCAACAACTACCCCTTACGATCGCAAGCACATGCCATGCGACCGTATGGATACCAGAAACCCCATGCGACCGCATGCACATGCCATGCGACCGCATGCACCCCCATGTGATCGCATGCACATGTCATGCGACCGCATGGAACCCAGTTACAGTGTTCTTCGACTCTGTTCGCGTACAGCCCTGTTCTTCGCGTTTTTAACACATAAAACGACCTAAAACTCAACTTTAATCACTCATATACTTTACTAAGCATCATTTGGAGCTTATATACACTCTAGAAACCAAAAGGAATCACAAGAATACATTAAAACTCAAGATGAACCATCAAAATGGTCATCTTCTTCATAACTCGAAAATTAGGGTTCTTGAAGGAGAATCACTTACCAATCAGTTGATACACAGCAGATTGACACACGAATACTCACTGAAATCAGCTGCTACAACTTGATTCTCCAAAAACTCCACAAAAATTGAAGGTGTGTGTGTGTATTGTCGAATGTATGTATGTGTGTTTTGTATGTTTTCAAAGACAGGGGATAAGAACCCCTGTTGAACCTCCTTTGGTTCTTTTTTTTATAAACACGAGGTATTTTGTTCCCCTTTCCAACTTACAACTTGTCACCCGTTAACCTGTTTCAACTAACGGGGATATCTACAGAATCATTACAAGAAACCGCTTAACACTTTATCACTTTTAAACGCGTTTGACACTTTTCACATAATTACTCTAATTAACACATAACACTCGTTAATAACTTAAAACACATTAATTTAAGTCACTTAAAGTCACTGTACAACTATTCAAGCACGAGGTACAAGCCTACACAACTAGGCCCATTTTCAAGATGTTACAAATCTACCCCTCTTAAAGAGGATTCCGTCCTCTGAATCTAACCATGATCACTTATACGATCACACATTACCACAATCATCCTGCGTTAGGCCACAACCACAATTTAACACGATAAGCAACTAACACAAAATTTCATTTACTTCAACTAACTGCAACGTTACACTTCGCACGAAAAGTACACACTACATTTACATACACATTTCACTTAACTACATCAGAACACCTACTATTATTTTAAAGTTTACATAACACTTTCAACTAGTTAGGGCACTCTGAGGAGCCATGCCCATACTGACTACACTTATCATAAAACTTACCCAAACATTCTCTAGAATAATGTCCTGGGAGTCCACACGAATAACACACTCTATCCCTGTACTTACACTCCCCGGCATGATTCTTTCCGTAAATCTCACACATAACTCGACGTCTAGACCCTCCGGCCTCAGCCTGAGTCTTCATCTTTTGGACATCTTCATTTCGTTCCTCTTTCATTGTACGAAACTCTTCTCGTACCGCGTCTCTCATCTCGCCCTTCATTTCCTCTTTCACCTCATTTCTTATGCCCGCTATAATGGGAGGCATATTTTTCTTAAAACACTTATCGAATTGATCAGTCATCACTTCTCGAAGGTGACGCGTAGGCACAGCCCCGCGTTTACTTCCATAAACGGAAATATAGTCCTGGACCTCTCCTATGGTAGTCAAATCCAAAATCTCTTCACGATTCTCGCTTCCCGCTTGTTTACCCACGTCTCTATCCATCTCACTGCAATCAAAGAACTCTTTATCAGTATAAACACAAAACAATATTAAAACCTTTCTACTATTCACCAATTCAATCTAATCACATTATTTCTCTTATCGCATTCGCGTTCATTTAACACAATTGTCATTTATTCTTAACTAATTTTCTTAAGTCAAATTCTTACACCTTATCACTACTCAATATCACATGCTTTCATTGTCTATCTCGAGCTAAAACACTTGTCTCATGAAATAATAAAACCTCTCACATTTACTGAATTGGATTTCCTCGACAACATCATTGCCGAATCAACCCACTCCAGTTATAACATCAAAATCTTAAAAGAAACACAATCACAATAAAAAAAGAAACAATCTCACTCTAGCCAACAACAACTCATAAAACACAAAGCACAATCACAACTACTTGAACATCAACAAATTACACTCTTAAACGAGTTTAGTCAACATCAGTACAAATGCTTACAGTTCACCAAAATCTACATAACACTAAATCACCAAAACTATACATTTCGTCTCTTTAGCTCCACTTGTTATCATCTACAAAGCTCACCCTTTTAGCACAGGAAGAGCCCTCTTTCTTATGCCCTGACGTAGATCCTCAAGTTCCTACATTCTATCTCATCGGGCAATCACTAATTCGGTGTCCCAACTTATGGCACCTAAAACACACATTTCATTTGAACTCACATTCCGTAGTTATATGGCCAATCTGTCCACACCTCAAACATCTAGTAGTCGCTTTGGAGCAAGAACCAATGTGATATGCACGACACTGGGAACACCAGAAACCATCAAGTTTTGGCTTCTCATACAATTTCAACTTTCCGCCTACTCAAGGCTGCTCTTTCGCAGGATCAGATTTAGAGGATTTCCGCGATTTCCTCTTCTGACCCTTAACTATCTCGTCTCCCTTACACTGGAGACGATCTCCCTCAATTTGTCGAGCTATTTCAAAAGCCCGATCCAAACTAGACACAGCTCTAACATGCACTTTATACTCTACGGTTAGCATTCCCACAAACTTGCGAATCTTCGCACTTTCATCTGCTACTAGGTGAGGAACAAATCTCACTTTATCAGTAAAAGCATGGATCAAATTCTCCACTGGCTTATCTCCTTTCTGGAGATCATTAAACTCTCGTTCCATCTTTTCTAAATCATAGTCGGTGCAGTATTTCCTTATCACACGTTCAGAAAACTGCTCCCACATCATTGCAACAATCACGTCTCGACTTATTGAATCTTTCGCACAGTCCCACCAAAACAGGGCATCACCCTTCAGCATACGTACCGCATACGTGACACGGTACTCAGGTTCACAATCATAAGACTCGAAAATTGATCCGTCTCTCGAAGCCATCGTATGGTATTCGAAGGATTATCACTATCCTCGAACTCCTTGGGTCCACAAGAAAGGAACTTCTTGTAGGAACAACGCTCCGGACTCTTGCGTTTGACGGACTCTAACAACATCTCTCTCGTCACTCGAAGCTCTTCTTCAAGGTGCAGAACACACGCCTGCCACTCTGGAGTCGGCCTCGAGCCTTGAGTATCACGCAGAGAAGATTCCTTCTCAGCTTCAACAGGAGTACGAGATACCTCGTCCTCCACTTGCTTACGAGCATTTTCACTATCAGCTAGCTGCTCAGACATTCTCACTTACTCACTATACACACGAAAACCACACGTAGAACCTCACTTATTCGACATCTACCAACATGGGCGTTACCACACTACATATCACAATCACTTAACACTTACACTCAGTCCCAATTACCCCAATAGGAACAATTAACGATGGTCGGGCCCGAGTTTGAGATCGAATACTTCTACAAGTGCCCAATTCTCTCAAACTTAGGCTCTGATACCTAATTGTAACACCGTGTTTCACGAGCTTAAAATTAGCGCCAATTTAAACTTTTACAACTTGTTTATCAAAAGCTGGCAGCGGATAAAACCACCAATTTCAAATCATCAGAAGATTATCTGACTATTAATATTTCAAATAACAGGTGTTACCACAACTAACAACCGACCATCGGATCACATGCATAAATCTAACAATTAGTGCTCCACAAATATAAACACTACAATTACCCACGAGTAACCCAAGCTCGCCAGGCCAGCAGTTACTAACCTGCGAAAAAAGGAAAACTAGCACCATTAGCTACAACTAGCTACTGAGCACCAATTTACACATAAGCATCAATAAGCATGCTATCACATCACAGTAAGGCACATAGAGCTAAGCTATCACATAGCGGTGTGCCGACATGTCAGCGGGATCATATCTCGCGGGGTTGCAAATCCCGCTCAACAAATCAAACTGAGAAATCAGCAACACCAATCCATGCTGGTGGGTAAGCGAAGAGCAACCCCCTGAGCACGTTGCGGAGCCACCTGGGCTCAAATTAGGCCTTAGTTACAAACCAAGACCCCACTGTTTGTCAAGGAACGGCGGCCTGCAGAACCTTTACCCCAAAAAATCACTCGTGGGAACCGCTAATCCCTGAATAACACTCAAGGGACCCAGCCGCATCGGCGACTGACCTCAACCACTGCGTCTGTCCGGACAGGAATCATAAACACATTTGACCCATAGGGTCCACAGTACGCATGCGTATCACATATCACATTTTATATCACATGGCATCACATATATCACTGTATCACAATATCACATTATCACAATATCACATTAGCTTCTGCTCATTCTTGATGAACAGAATACAAATTACACTTAAAACATCTCATACAATTATCACATAAGTCATAACCCTACTTAGGTCTATCTCGTATCACTTTACTTATCTATCGTTACTACTAAAATCACATTACACGTGCTATATCAAAACACATCACTATCACTTATCTATCGTCACTATCATAATCATATCAAACGTGTTATATCACAACACGTCACTATCACTATAGCACGTTTCAACACACTACAGATAGCCCTACTTACTGAGTCTCATGGGAAAACCGGTACTCACCTGGAGCCCTCGCTAAGTAGATACGCCACTCGCTTCTTCCGGTTCCACAGATATACCTAACACATCGCATACACGCTTGGTTATCACTTACACATAGCACACATGAGTCAAAACACAAGTTTAACAAGCTGACAGGGCTGGACCACTGATTGCTACCGCAAGCACTATCCTTATGGTCACAAAGGCCCTCAAACTATATCCCTTACGATCGCAAGGTACTCCTTGCGATTGCAAGAGGCCTTCTATCACAAACACATGTTTCCGATAGCAAGGGAAATCCCTTACACCCGCAAACATGGTTCCAGGGTTGGTTACGATCACAAGATACATACTTATGGTCGCAAACCTTATTTCCTTCGCTCGTAAGCGGTAAACACCACAAAACAGACCCATACGATCGCATGGACCTACCATGCGATTGCATAGCACAAATACAAGACTTGCGGTCAAGAGACTATCACATGCGATCACATCAAACATTTACGCGACGCGACATCAAAAACTTCCGCGGCGCGGAAATTCTCAACAACTACCCCTTACGATCGCAAGCACATACCATGCGACCGTATGGATACCAGAAACCCCATGCGACCGCATGCACATGCCATGCGACCGCATGCACCCCCATGTGACCGCATGCACATGTCATGCGACCGCATGGACCCTAGTTACCGTGTTCTTCGACTCTGTTCGCGTACAGCCCTGTTCTTCGCGTTTTTAACACATAAAACGACCTAAAACTCAACTTTAATCACTCATATACTTTACTAAGCATCATTTGGAGCTTATATACACTGTAGACACCAAAAGGAATCACAAGAACACATTAAAACTCTAGATGAACCATCAAAATGGTCATATTCTTCATAACTCGAAAATTAGGGTTCTTGAAGGAGAATCACTTACCAATCAGTTGATACACAGCATATTGACACACGAATACTCACTGAAATCAGCTGCTACAACTTGATTCTCCAAAAACTCCACAAAGATTGAAGGTGTGTGTGTATTGTCGAATGTATGTATGTGTGTTTTGTATGTTTTCAAAGACAGGGGATAAGAACCCCTGTTGAACCGCCTTTGGTTCTTTTTTTTATAAACACAAGGTATTTTGTTCCCTTTTCCAACTTACAACTTGTCACCCGCTAACCCGTTTCAACTAACGGGGATATCTACGGAATCATTACACGAAACCGCTTAACACTTTATCACTTTTAAACGCGTTTGACACTTTTCACATAATTACTCTAATCAACACATAACACTCGTTAATAACTTAAAACACATTAATTTAAGTCACTTAAAGTCACGGTACAACTATTTAAGCACGAGGTACAAGCCTACACAACTAGGCCCATTTTCAGGATGTTACATAAATGGTATTTTTAGCACAAAATCCAACTTGAATCCGTATTCAAGTGTTTATACTTGATCTCTAACATACATATGAACTTAGCAACATGTATTTAACACAAAACAATCATGAAAACCCCCCTAAATCCATCAAAATGGATCCTTTCACCACTTTAACTCAAGAACTAGGTTTTGAACAACAAGACTTACAAATCAGATGTTAAAGCCTACAGAAACAGATCTTGAAGCTTGAATCAACTATTGGAATCACTTGGAACTTGACTTCCTTCCTTGATTTCTTCCAAAATCTCCAAGTGTGTGTGTGGGGGGGTTTACGTATGTATGTATGTGTGTTGTATGTGTTTTTAGCTTCTAACGTACACAAGAAACAGGGCTGGACTAACTTGATGGTCTAATACCCCTCACGGGTATTTTGTTCTCCTATTCAACTTAAAACACAACTTAGGTTTATCCGTTTCAACTAACGGAGATATTTTTGAAACCACTATCTAAAACCGTTCAACTATTTATCGAACTGGTCAACTTACGACCCTTTTCATATAACCACATTTTATCCACAATTAACACCAGTTTACACATAAAACACCATTTAGCAACAAGACACCAATTAAAGTCAACGTACAAGTCAACAAACACAAGGTACAACTACTTCCTACTAGGCCCTATTTTAGGATGTTACAAATCTACCCCCCTTAAAAATATTCCGTCCTCGGAATCTACTCGTCTACAAACAAGTGAGGGTATCAAAATCTCACGTCATCTTCCATCACAACTTCTTGGTCTTCGAACCAAGTATTTCGACAAACTTGCGAACTTTCGTGCCTACTCGGATCTTGATCGTAAGCGAAGATCCCAACTCACGCTAAGGAACGGCGGTCCTGCAGAACCTGAGACACGGCGTGCACCACCGAGCCACCGTTGATCCCGGATTATCCATCTCGAGGGATCCAGCCTTACGAATGACCTTAACCATGCCAGCTTCTGTCCGGACAAATACATCAAGCAACAACTTACCCATATCGGGTCCAACACTACGCATGCGATTTACAATAAACGAGTAAAGCAACTGATATATGCGTTTTTATGCATGTTTTACATGCTAGAATACCCCGTATTTAGCCCAAATACAAGGTGAATACTTCTAATATGGATCTAATATGCTTAACATTCACCATGCAAGTTACAAAGAGCTTTAAGCAAGATAAATGGGCAAAACAAGGAAAGAATTGAAGAAAATAGAAGAATAGTGAAAAAATGATTGCTACGGCCGTAGTGGATAATCCCTACGACCGTAGGAGGCCATCTTCTAGAATCCATCATTGCCTGATAGATCTTGCGTGTCCCGGACAAGTGGTTTAACGTAGCGTGTGTAGAAAATCCAGTCATGATTTCCTACGGCCGTAGTAGCTTATTCCTACGGCCGTAGGAAGCCCACTTACAGCAGATTAAATTCAGAATTCTGCCATTTTGTAAAGGGTGACAATTTTCACCTCCACTCCAGAAAAACACATCCTTATACCCTCTCTAAATATCCTAACACTCCAGGGGACTTCTCTTGGTGATTCTAAGGAGGAGAGCTTGGATCTTGAAGGCCTGGAACAACATTTGGAGCTTGGATTCATTAGTTATATCATTGCTAGTTTGGGTATACTCTTTCCATTTATTATATCAATCATGTACCCATGTGTTCCAGATGTTGTAATGCTACTATTATTGTATATGGATAACTAAACTCATTTCACTTGGGCCAAGATGAATCTTGGCTAAGTTATGGCAATATATTTGACTTTTATGATGACTTGATTCATATATGCATGTTTTGATCTTGAATACAAGTGTGTTTTATCAACTTAGTATGTTTAATCTTACCATGTTCATGTGTGATAATATGTATAGGATAACTCCTTCATGTTTAAGCATGTGGATATTCAAGAATGATGGTTGATTTTATTAATTCCATGTTGAGTTTGTTATTAGAAATGATACATCTTGCATGGTTGTCTTTAGATATCATTATTGGAATATGTTTTGAATCCTTGTAGGTTCATCCATTATTGGTCATTTTACTCATATGTTGGTTTTATGCATGCCTTGTGATTATAGATGAAAATCTTGTCATTTGGTGTATTCATTGATCTAACATGCTACAAATAATTAAAGGGTTCACAAAGATGTTTATTGGTATGTTTTGATGGTGAAATGAACTCACATATATGCCTTTGTTATGCTTGTCTTAGTGTTCAATGTGCATATCACATGATTCATGTTTTAAGAAGTGTTGGCTATACTAGAAATGGTAGGTTTAACATGTTCATATCTTTAGTAATCATGTCGCTAATCATTAAAACCCCTTAATTGTGTGGTTTCAGTTTAGAGGAGTTTGTGACCCCATTGTACCAGTTTACATGTGTTTATGATCTGAGATTAAAGTCTAGATTGTAATTTGTTGTTGAATGCCTTTATGTTAGATTTGACTGTTCTGTCGTATTGGTTCCTACGGCCGCAGTGAGAAATCCATACGGCCGTAGGACCTGTACAATTTACTACGGCCGTAGTAATAAATCCGTACGGCCGTAGTAAGGTATTTTCACAACAGTTTGCTGTTTTTGCTTGTTTTAACTTATTTAACCACTTTAACACCTTTTTGGGTCCTGAGGACTACTGGATATGTCATTTGAAAAGATGTATGTCTTTGTAGTCTGATTTGGACGTGACCTGGTGGATCTGTAGTTAAATCCTTATATGTCGTTGCTTGCCTGATTATGTTTAATTGCTAAGTCTGAGTCTTGATAACTCGAGTGATGATTTCTGCATGATAATGTAGTCTTTTGAGAATTAGAACAACATGCTATGCGCTTAATCTATTCAAGTCTTCATATTATGTTTCGTGTTGTGTCATTGCCATGACTAGTCTCGATGATTCGAAAGCCTGAGTGAATCTGTTATCCTGCCTGTTTGCCTTCAGTGTTAATCTGTTTTAGTTGCTGTATTTCCTGTTTAATTTAGTTCATTCTGTCACTTGCTTAATATTAATTCTGCTGATCAAACAACAATGAGACTTAAGTATTGGTAGCTTCCTGTCCTGGTGGAACGACATCCGGTCTTACCGAGTCTATACTACTATTGACCATGTTATACTTGCCTGAGTCGTGTGTAGTATCTGCTTAGTAACATCGTTTTTATAAATTTAAAACGAGGTTGTGTCCCAAGATTTTATAAATAAAAACCAGCAGTTTTGTGCACAACAACAACTTAACATGGCATAGCACATGGCAACATAGGATATCGTACCTCATATACGCACGTGAACAACGTTAACAACATATCATACCTCATATACGCACGTGTGCAACATCAACGACATAATTAAACTAACCACATACAACTCTACTTACTGAGCCTCATGGGAAAACCGGTACTCACCTCGAGATTACAGGAGGCAGATTTGAAATCGGGAATCCCAGGAACACACAAATTCATCCGAATCACCTACCACATTATGTTCAGGCTTAGACATCAAACAATGACAATCAACGAGGCTTAAAACACAAGACTACAAAGCTGACAGCATAACTACACAGCATGCGATCACAAGGCACCTCCATGCGATCGCAAGGCACCTCCATGCGATCACAAGGCATCACCATGCGATCGCAAGGGATCTCCATGCGACCGCAAGGGCCCTGCCCAAAAACCCACTCCTACGGCCGCAAGGGATTATCCCTACGACCGCAAGGGTTGTTCTTTAGATTCCTGCGGCCGTAGGCATCATTCCATCACCCGTAGGTGGTAAACCATGACACCATCCCCATACGGCCGCAAGACCCATTGCCTGCGACCGCAAGGACTTCCAAACCCCTTTTGCGACCGCATGGACTACTGTTACAGTAAGGTCTTGCTCTGTTCGAACACAACAGCTGTAAATGGCCTAAATCCATCAAAATAGATCCTTTCACCACTTTAACTCAAGAACTAGGTTTTGAACAACAAGACTTACAAATCAGATGTGAAAGGCTACAGAAACAGATCTTGAAGCTTGAATCAACTATTGGAATAACTTGAACTTGACTTCCTTCCTTGATTTCTTCCAAAATCTCCAAGTGTGTGTGTGGGGGGTTTACGTATGTAAGTATGTATGTTGTATGTGTTTTTAGCTTCTAACGTACACAAGAAACAGGGCTAGACCGACTTAATGGTCTAATACCCCTCACGGGTATTTTGTTATCCTATTCAACTTAAAACACAACTTAGGTTTATCCGTTTAAACTAACGGAGATATTTTTGGAACCACTATCTAAAGTCGTTCAACTATTTATCGACCTGATCAACTTACGACACTTTTCATATAACCACATTTTATCCACAATTAACACCAGTTTACACATAAAACACCATTTAGCAACAAGACACCAATTAAAGTCAACGTACAAGTGAACAAACACAAGGTACAACTACTTACTACTAGGCCCTATTTTAGGATGTTACAAAATCCTCAAAATTAAAATGAGTTGTGTGACTGAATATTACAAAACGCCACACAAACATTACATTCATGTGACCATTGGGTGAACAATAGTCACACGAAATACACATTTACTTGACTTTAAAAAGCATATGGTCACACATTTAAACACTTTTGGTCACTTTTTAATTACAATTATGTGACTAAATCCTCAAAATTAAAATGTCTTGTGTGACTGAATATTACAAAACGCCACACAAACATTACATTCATGTTACCATTGGGTGAACAATAGTCACACGAAATAGACATTCACTTGACTTTAAAAAGCATATGGTCACATATTTTAACACATTTTGTCACTTTTTAATTACAACTATGTGACTAAATCATCAAAATTAAAATGCCCTGTGTGACTGAATATTACAAAACGTCACACAAATATCACACAGTGGTCACACGAAAAAGACATTCACTGAACTTTAAAAAGCATACGGTCACACATTTTAACACATTTGGTCACTTTTTAATTATAACTATGTGACTAAATATTACAAAACACCACACAAACATTTATGTTTGACTTTAAAAAGTATATGGTCACACATTTACGACCTATGGTCACTCGACCTTTGGTCACACATGCGCTGAAAAAGCATGTGTGACTATACGCATATCGTCACACATTTTTGGTGTGACGAAATCGCGTTTTTCTACTGGTGACCGCCGGTCTGCCACCCACCAACATCTTTACCTACGAGATTAATCCGGAGACATAGTGGAAACATTAAAGAGAAAAGAGTGTGATCTTGCATGACCACTGCCGCGGTTGATGAACACCACATTTCACCTCCGCCATGGTAAGTGTGTGTGTGTGTGTGAGTGAGTGAGAGAGAGAGAGAGAGAGAGAGAGAAACCTTGAGGACAGATCTGAACACCACCACTTTTGCCATGGTAAGTGTGTTGCATACATATTAGGGTGGTGGTGATGATGGTAGGCCTCATGGTGGTCAATTTTCTCAAGGGAGCAAAGTCACCCACCCAAATTTTAACAAGACAATCATTTTAGGTCAAATATTTTGGAATAAGTTTCTATTTTTCTGATGAATTACCAACTTAGATATAAAACCAAGTAATTGAAGTGCGGAAGAGTAATACGGACAACATAGTAATTATCCAATGTTTGTTATATTGATAAACAAACACGACAAAGTATAGACTCAAATGAAGAAAAAACTTTGGAACTCAAGTACAACAACTTCGGGAGTAATATCGACTAAGAACACACTTAGACGATTAAATCTTCCCGTAGAAGAAAGAGCTATTTATACATTTAATTGTATAATCCTAACCACTTATTAAATACATTTACATGTGTAGTGATCTCATTGATTGTAAAGAAACAAACTCTACATTTTTTGTGGACCATTGAAAGATCGCGTATGGTAACAACTAGATCACACAATCTAGCGTAGAAAAAATTACGTCTTATAAAAACCAATTGAAATTCATTTAACTAACAACTAAATTTATCATGCTCAGTTTAGTAGACGATCCTTAATCTTTGTAGCAGTAATTTTAGTGTGGCAGGTAATCAAATCCGGACTAAGAGTTTTAACACAAGGAATCGTCGTCATGGTGGCTCCGGCCAAGATAGAGGTGGAGGGAGGTAAGAGAGACTAAGTGAGGGAATAAAGAGACAAATGAAATAAGAGGCAAAGAAGAATAGATGTGGCGGTGGTGGGTGACAGATCGGCGATGGTGTAATAAGAGAAAGAGTGTGTGTGTGTGTGTGTTTGTTAGAGAGAGGAGTAGTTAATAGGAGAGATATTTATATTATTATATAAACAAGAGAGAGAGGATGAGAGACCTAATTTACTTTTTACTTTTATTTTTAAAAACATTTTTAAATTTATTTAGAAATTACGAAATGAATAAAAAAGAGGGCGAGGACAGTTTGGTCATTTTAGTTTACCTAGGGATCAAAGTTGTAAGAGGTTTGGCCATTTGGGACAAAATTCGTAAAAGAAATTAGGGACCGAAACCTTAGAAACCACCAAACCATAGGGACAAAACATATAATTATCTCTATTGTTATGTCATTTAATCATAACCTTTTATGACATCATGAACAATATTCCCACTATGACAATGATAAAGTCCATGCAAGAGCTGACATATTTAGCATTAAACTTTCAAAATTAATGTGATTTAATTGTTTTATGGAATATAACATAGTTATGTGAATCTAAGGCTAGGGTAAATAACGAATCCTGCTGAAAAATTAAACAAGAACGAGTTAGATCTCGCATGACCATCACCAATGAAGACCACATTTCACCTTCCCCTTGGTAAGCATGTGTGTGTGTGTGTGTGTGTGTGTGTGTGTGAAAGAGAGACCTTAATGACATATATGAACACCACCCCCTTTGCCATGGTAATCGTGTGTGTACGTATGAGGGTCCGGCAGGAGGATAGAGATAAGGGGAGAAAAAGAGACCGAGAGAGGAATAGAGGTAAAGATGAAATAAGAGAGAGAGAGAGAGAGAGAGAGAGAGAGAGAGAGAGAGAGAGAGAGAGAGACTAAGAGAGAGAGAGAGAGAGAGAGAGCGAGGTGGTTGTGGCTGGCGGATTGGCGATGGTGAGGTAGATGGTGGTGGTGATGTAATAGGAGATAGTGAGAGTGTGTGTGTGTATGAGAGAGAGAGAGAGAGAGCTGGTTAATAGGATATATATATATATATATATATATATATATATATATATATATATATATATATATATATATATAGGGGAGGGTTATATTAGTATTTTAATCTTATGGTTCATAAATCATAATTACTATTTTAATTTAATTCAAAAGGTTATATTAGTAAACAATTTTTTTCTCTCTCCTTTGATTAATTTTTTTCTCTCCAATTAACTATTTTCAAGATTTTTGGAATTTACTTTTTTTACCATTAATACGGGTGTTCAACACTGAACACAACGTGAGATTTATAAAATTTTCATTATATATACTGTGTTCATTATAAATTTTTACTGTTTATTATTTAATTATGTGTTCGATGATGAACGCAGTCAAACTATATTAGTTTTAAGATAAATTTACAACATTCAATGTTGAATACATCCAATGATATATACACTCGTTTTATAATGAATTTTATAATATTAATTCTCTAGTTATTCATCCTAAATCATGATTATTCAGTAGTTAACAACAAATTAAAAACTATATAATTTAAAACCCAAATGTATATGTAAACAATACAACCCAACAAACCAAATAAAAAAATAGAAATATCAAACACTTTAATCATAATGATAATATAGAACTCAACCTAGATTAAAAAACCATCCTTCATGTATATATATCACCAGTTAAGATAAAAAAGTTCATGTATGCAGGGGCGGATCTTATTGGTTGCACGGGGTAGCCCAGGCAACCTCTCAGATTTCTCCGAGTAGTGTTAATTTTTTCTGAAACTTTTTTTTCTAATAGGAGTGATACCCCTAACGAAAAATTTGTGCAACTATTGCTTTTTGTGCAACCCCTAATATTTTTTTCTGGATCCGCCTATGCATGTATGTATATTAATAGAAAAGATCAAGAACCTAACATTGATTCAACAGTAGAGACCAAAATTCCAACTTAATATATATCAACAACCCACAAAACTGCAAAAAAAGAAAGAAAATAGTGTTCTAACAGTGAAAAAAACTGGTGTTCAACGGCGGTAAATGAGGAGGCTGTGGTGGTGGGGGTCAACACTAAAAGTAAGAAACATACATCCTTAAATGCAAGAAAAAAGTGTTCAATGGTGTTTAAACAGTAAAAGTAAGAAACATACATCGTTGAATGCAAGAAAAAATCAGAAAAGAAAAAATAACGAAAAAATAAAAGTTTTAATAGAAAGATAAGAGGCTTTTGAGCATTGTACTGTGCAGTCGTCATACCAGGTTGTTCCGGTGGTGGTGGGCGATTTTGAACAAACAGTGGCAACTTGTTAATCAGTAAATGCAGCCACACCAACAGCTATTAAACCTAGTAATTTATTTTTAATACGGTGTTTATTACCGAACACAACAAACAATTTACAGAATTCTCTTTATGTGTACTTTGTTTAACAGTTAATACAGCCTAAAACACGTTTTTCTATTACTTGTTCAGTACTGAATATATTTAAACATGTATCCTCTTAAATTAAGTTTCCCACATGTTCAATTTTGAACACCCATAAAAACAATTTTAGAATCCCAGACACGTCAATACATACCTTATAGATAAAACATTTTCTGCACAACCTTCCCATATATAAAAATTAACACACTTCTTTATGTAAATACTATGAATAATATGGAAACATTAAGTTATATTCAAAAAGATTAAAGAAGATAATTTAAATCTAAAACAAGTCGGGACCAAAAACTGCATCATCTCAAAGAATAAATAGAATAATATAAAAACAAAAAAAAAGAACAGATCAAAAATTTATAAAACAGGTTAAATAATAACATCATTATGATGATAAATCTCTAAAACAGATTAAAAATTTTCAGAAGTTTGTAATCACCGTGAAGATGATCGGAAGTTTGACGAGGGGCGGCGGTTGCAATAAACGGCTGAGAAAGGCACTCGTTCAAGGTGGTGTCGTGTGCAGGCGATTGATACTAGCGAACCCTAGAAATAAACGGCTGAGAGAGGCACTCGTTCAAGATGATGTAGGCTGCGGCGATTGATACTAGTGCCGACAGGTGGTGGCGTGGTGCTGGACGGCGGCAGTAAAGATCTATGGTTTATTCTCCATTTCTCTCTTCCGATTTCATTTACCACCTTCCGTCGCCATTTATTATCTTCCGCTCAGTCTCCATCAGCCGTTGTTTCTCCTCTTCGGTGGCGTGGTGTTGGTTGGCAGAAGGGTGAGCAGTCGGTGGGTGGTGAAGGGGAAAACGAGAATGGGGATTACGATGGAGGCGACGATGCGGCTGCTACAAAAGAGAGAGAGATGAACGAAGGATTGGCAAAGAGGAAACGATGGGGCTGTGGTTCTCTTCACGATGGGTCGGCAGAGAGAGTTAAAGAGAGAGATGGAACGATGGAGAGAGAATACGGATGGTTAGAGCATTTTAAGGGGTTTAAGTATAAAAAGACTATTCTATCCTTTTTTATTTTAGTTATATAACATTAACGTTTATTATAATTACATAATTGCCATAGTTAATCTCAACCTTTAATTAGATCATCCAGCGCTCCTAAATACTTCTCGCACTTTTCCCAAATAAGAATTAGCTTTTCGCATTAACCTTTATATATATATATATATATATATATATATATATATATATATATATATATATATATATATATATATATATATATATATATATATATATATATATATATTATATATAGGAAGAAGTTCCATTGAGAACCATTTTTAGTGCGAGAACCGCGAGAACCAATCTGAGCCGTCAAATTCCCCCTCTTTCAATGTCATTGCCCACCCATGAATTCTTCACATACACCCTGCCACACTTGATCCCCTCACGCTCTCCATCCATGAATTCCACTTATCAAATCAACGGCTAAGATTGGTTCTCGCGGTTTTCGCAATAAAATCGGTTCTCAATAGAACCCTCCCCTATATATATATATATATATATATATATATATATATATATATATATATATATATAATATAAGAGAGAGAAGAGTTAGAGACTTGATTATTTTTCATCAATAATGTTTTCATTTTTAAAAGCATGTTTAACATGAATTAAAAAGTAAGAAATGAATAAAAAAGGGTTTCAGTAGTTTGGTCAACTAGGGACCAAAGGTATTAGTGGTTTCACTATTTAGAGATCAAAGCCGTAAACCTAAAAAGTTAGGGATCAAAATAGTAGAAGCCAATAAATCACTAGGACAAAAAAATGTAATTAACACTATTTTTTTCATTGTGACATACAAGTGTGATTTAAGGACTCATAGGTTTACGGATTAAAATGTTTATAAGATAAATTTATAGACTAAACTATTTTTTAAAGGGTAAATTTCACTTATATTCTTACAAACTTTTAATATTACTTAAATGGACTTCCCTTTTTATTTATAGACATGCAAGATTGCGAAAATGGACTTCCCTTTTTAATTTTGACTATGGGTGATAAATGATACTGAGTTTTGTCTTTTCGAAAATATATGAATTTCCCCCTTTTAATTTTTATTAATGGGATTTGTTTTTTAAAGGATGTATTCTCCATTTAGGATTATAATTACCGAACGAGGAACGTGTTTTTGTGACGAGGGTGTTCTTTATTTGTGGAAGTGTAATAGCGATATGAAAGGTGTATTCCTTGTGGTAGGGACGTTCCTTATACTAGGCTTACCCGTTAGTCGAAGGAGGTACCTTCTGTAGCAATTGCATTTCTTTTATTTGGATGAAGCTTCTAAATTATGGATGTACCTACCTTAGAGGCGTACCTTTTGTTTAGACATAGGTTTTAAATGAAGGGCGTACCTTCTGTATTGAAGGCGTTGCTTCTGCTAGCAGTGTATCTACTAATAGAAGGACATACCTATGAGAGACGACCTTTTAAAGGTCCTACCTCTGTTGGACTTTGTTGTCCTTTATCGCGATAGTGCACATGAGAGACGACCTATTAAAGGTCCTACCTCTGTTACAAATATTTTAGTTTGTTGTATATGCGTATGACTTAGCTAGGGCCACATATGTTGTCTTTGTTTTCCTTATCGTGAAGGGTTATGCTAAACAAAGAGGTAGTTGATGGCGCTTTGTTCATATACTTGGGAACATAGGTTTACAACTATTGCTATCATGGTTGATGACATTTTGCTTATATGAACGCAAAAGTTTACAACTTTGACAAAAAGATATCCCTCCACCATGGGAGTGTTTACTAAACTTGTTAGGTTGTAAGGTATTCAAAAAGAGTTTCTTACAAACAATGAAGGAAGTACTTTCGAATGTTGTAAGAGCAGAGCTACAACACATCTTAAGATTCATCCTGTTCCATGTTCTTTGTATGATTCTGTCCTTGAGGTCCTGCGGTTCATAGGATCCATTCTAATGTGCGGTGACTAATTCCTATTGGTACAATACCATTGTAGTCCCCCAGTTCAATATTGTTAATTCAATAGTGCTTTTGAACTTAAAATACTTAGTCGTTTATATATTTACACGCAAGGGTTTCCCCCTTTTTTATGAGTTTTAAAAATATCATAAGCTTAAAATCATTCCAACATACTATTTTAAGATATAAATGAAGAATAGGGTCATGTGGATGGTGTCTAGACATCCGGGTGTTATAACAATAGTTAGATGGTTGTAACTTAGTGTAATAACATAATTACATATGATGACATTGGAAGATAATAAGTAAGTGAGAGATGGTATTCAAGACTCAGTAATGGATGTCATGACTAGTAGGTTGTGTTTTAGAAACCTTGTGTCGGTATTGTGACTACTCAAAGGTGAAAGTCAAACGGTTTATCCGGTTGTACATGCTAGCGTTTAATAATCGTGAGGTATTGTTATATACTAGTTTGGATAAGTCATATAGTTAGTTAGTTTTGCGAGAAGGGGTTGATGTGCATCTTTTATTTTAACATTTTGTTTGACTAGCTCTCGTGAAGCTTATCCTTGAATCAACCTCATATTAAATTGACGAACAAAAAAGTGACAACACATTAGGTGAGAAGCGTGCAATGAGTCATAGGGATAACATATAAGTTGTTTAAATATTTATCTCTTGTTGAGCACTACCGACAATATAATTATTTAAGTGAGTAGATTGGTAATTGACTTCTATCATATCGTTTAAGTGGTCGGAGCCACAATCTTTATCTTGTTTGTATAGAGACGAATGATGTTTCTACTTTAAGGTCTTCATGAAATTTGTTTCGTCCTTTGATGTTAAAATGAAAGACGTTATTTAATGACTAAAACGTAACGATCCAAAAGTTTTATTGTATTTTTATTCACGTAAACTAATACTATTATGATATTTGTTTAGGGGGCTTTAGGATATCTGAACCTATATGGGTCATCATTAGTGATGAATTATAGTACGAATTTTTTATTGTGAGTAGAAATTATATATTTTTGAATGATATTAAATCGTAGTTTTATAATAATACTTGATTCAATTTTGGTGATAGCTTTAAGGAGAAGAACCATAATCAAATGTGATCGAACGCTAATCACATCTCATTTAGGATCACAGTTTCGCAAAACAAAAAGGAAAAAAAAAAAGAGAAGAAAATGATTTCGTAACATTACGATGTGAACACTAGGTCAAAGTGGTGATGAAGAATTACAATTATGAAATCCATTCAACCCATGACCGGGAATGAAAACTTCACTATGAAATGCGATTTTTAATTTGGTCAAAGTGACAGGGGGTGTAGGTCATTTGGTCCAAGATCAATTGAGTCATATTAAAATTGGAAAAAAAATCAAGAAGAGTAGTTTGGTGATATTATGAGGTATGATATATTTTAGATAAGTTTAAAAAAAAAAAAAAAAAAAAAGAGTTTTCCTGGTTAGGGCTCCTCCCGGGGTGCCGAGCCTTTTTGACTCAGATGTACGCGGTCTAACCGGTGTTACCCGTGGCCGTTTCCGAAGCAACCCCGTGGCCATCCCTAATTGAAACCTAGTGGGACTTGAACCCTTGACCTCCCCTATGGGGAGCAAGTGTCTTACCCACTAGGGCATTAGGAGATGGTTATATTTTAGATAAGTTTCATAATATTAAATTGATTCAGTCCTAATTAATTAAATATGAGTTTGGATATGGGTTAGGATACTCTGATATTGTGATCAAACATGACTTAAAATATTTGCTCACAAACATTTGAATGTGACCTACAAAGAGCTTATTATTTGACTTAAAATAAAAGACTAACTCTCATGTTTGTCGATCATGATGTTTAACCACAAAATTAAAGGATCTTAACCCGTTTGGATATATATGTGAATTTATAGTTTTTAGAGAATATGTAATTTTAGGGCTATAAACGAATCGAACGAGGCTTGTTTGTGTTCGTTCGTTTAACTTTAGCCGAACAAATAAACTAACATGAAAGATAAACAAACGAGCTTGTGTTTGCATGTTTTAAAGATTGGTTAGTTCTTGTAATTTTTTGCTCCTTCACTAATATGATAAACAAAAGTAAACGAATGAACACACACTAAATTACAAAATCCAACATTATTAAAAACAAATAAACACTATATAAACACATACATAATATATATATATATATATATATATATATATATATATATATATATATATATATATATATATATATATATATATATATATATATATATATATATATATATAAACGAACATAAACATTCGGATAACCGAACGTTCACGAACATAAATGAACGAACAAGAGCTATGTTCGTGTTCGTTCATTTAATTAAACGAACAAAAGATCTTGTTAATGTTTGTTCGTTTATTAAACAAACGAACATAAACGAACTTCCCGCGGAACTATTTCACGACGAACATCACAACCCTATGAAATTTTAAAGTTTGTAAAGATATTAGAGTAATATTATAGCGCAGGTTTATAAGGTTATCAATAGAATTTTGCCTTTTTAAGAGTTCTTATGTTAAGTGGCTAAAAACTGTAACAAGTAATTTAGAAATTAAGATATTTATTAAAAAAGTTTAGGAGTTAAATATTTTTAGACACAAAGTTCAAACCATTTCGAACACAAAATTCACATGTTAAACTATATTTTACCCGTATAAAAGACGATATATATATTTGTAATAATTATAATATATTAATATCATAGTGTAATCAAATAATTAATAAAAATGAAACATTTACTGGGTACCTATCAATGCAAAACATGGGTGATCAGTGATATTTACACATCGCTAGAATCATCTGCGTTGAGTTGGTGGGTTGAGAAAGTGGGGGTGTGAGTGGTGACACTTAAACCAGGAAGAGACCTTTTGAATTACGGGAAATTATATAAATATATAATTAGTTTTTCTTGGTTATTATTATAATATAAAAATACTTATTTTTAAAACTAATATAATTAGTTTTTATAATTTTCTTTTTGTATAAAATAGAAATTATGATAAAGTGTATTTTATATAATAATAATTAAAAATAAGAAATAATTTGTGTGCATACAATAAAAAAATTAATCTTATTTGTTTTACGGAAAAAAGTTATTTGTATACATAGGGCAAGTGCACAACTGGACCAACTTCTGCCATTTGTATAAAGTCCCATCCGTCAATGACATTTAACATTTTTTGAACGACACTGTGTATGAAACTAAACCAAATTCTATACCATTTTATTCGATAAGAGATTTAAATCCACGATTTTATTAAATATAAAAAAACGATATATCGTTGGACTAGAAGCCCTTGTAGAATTAGATAACGAAAGAATTTTGTCCTCTTACTAAAGAAGATGAGTGAATCATAAATACTAATAAAATACTTTTACTCATATACATTTGATGTCATGGACCATCCTTACAAAACCCTGATTAAATTTTAATTACATTTGTAGGTGGGAAAATAGACCGATATCCCATCATATGCGGAATACCTTTGGTGGAAATGCAAATGTTGCATAACTTTTAAGTTTACACGAAATTTTCCTTTAAATGGTTGAAAGTGATGAGGATTTGAAATTGAAATGATTTAAAGAGTTCAATACGCTATCATATAGGTTATCAAATCTTTCATCTTATTATCTACATGATACAGAGACAAGATTTAATCTTGTAGAACTTAATTGGGATGTACCAGACATCAAACATGAGATGAAATTATTCAATAATAAAGTTCGTACATTTTAAGCTTCCAAATTTACATAACTAGGGGAATAAGGTGATGTGGTGCAATGGTACATTATCAATAATTTAGAAGATGAAAATCATGTTTACATAAAGTGAGTTAGTTATATTTTTACTATAGTTTAGTGTTATGTTCATTATCTAATAAAAAAATATTGTAACTAGCATATTGTTTGGTTTAATGAACACAAAGAACTTTTATACTCAAGACATAAAAAATGCAAGCTTAAAAACTATACAGAAAAATGAATTTTCCACGAGGTTAAAGAAAAAGGTAAATATTAAAATTAGTTACTTCTATTAATTGGTTATAGGAAAAAGTTCTTGCGAGAACCATTCTTAGTGCGAGAACCGCGAGAACCAATCTGAGCCGTTCAATTCCCCCTCCTTCAATGTCATTGCCCACCCATGAATTCCTCACATGCATCCTGCCACACTCTATCCCTCCACGCTCACCATCCATGAAACTTCCCATATCCAAGGAACGGCCGAGATTGGTTGTTGCGGTTCTCACACTAACAACGGTTCTCGCACGAACCCTCCCCATTGGTTGTAATTAGCTTAATACTAATGGTAGGTGCTTAATAGATGACTTTGCTTAAAGTCAACGGAGAACCTAGATTGATCGATAATTTGTACTCGTTGTGTAATCAGTGTTCGATTTCGTAGCAAGGAACGTGATGACAAATTTACTACACAATGCAACAGAGTTTGTGTAGGGAACGAAAATAAAGAAATGATTTATTATAGTGTTTTAGCTACAGTTTTGTAGCTAGATTTAGGTATTCATATGTCGTTGCAAGTGATATAATACAGACGTAAAGGAAAAGAGGATGGTGGTTAATCATAAATAAACATCAATTGACATTACATTTAATTGGTGTAACACTGTAAAACACCAGCCATTTATTTTTAAAATCACAGCGGAAGTATTTTAATAGAAAATAGTAAGGACAGCAACATCCACAAACTTAAAACCAATACTGTCCGACAACACAATATTGTTGGGGAGATAGCAATATCAAACCTAAATCAAACCTATCTATTAAGTAAAATAGGATTTGATGTTAACAAAACCATATACTCAGTTTTGGACTTAGATTGATGAAAAACATGTGTTGTTTTTCATCTTAGACTTAAAGAATTTCTAAGTAAGAAATGTCAGCTGACGAATCATAGTGTCAGCTGAACACTGAGTATCAGCCAAAGGATCAGCTTCAGGAAGATCAGCTGAGAAGAAAAGACAAGTCAAGAAGCATCAGCTGAGGATCTACAATGGATCAGCTAATGGTCCAAAATCATCAGCTGAGGAAAATTTCAAGATCAGCTGAGCTGATGGTCCAAAATCATCAGCTGAGGAAAATTTCAAGATCAGCTGAGCTATCAAGGATCAGCTGACACAATCACATTGATCAGCTGATGCCTCCCATCTGTCAGATAAGGTATTCACTACATATCCAATCTTTCTTTCTTAAGCTGATCATACTCAAACGATTAGCTGAGCCCTTGGGATCAGCTGACAGTTTGGTTTGATCAGTTGGTTAGCTATACCCTGATTTGTATTATTAGCTGAGCATTTCGATCAGCTGAGCAAATCTAGTCAGCTGAGTCTTTCACATTTATCGTTAGCTGAGCAAATTTACATTTGCAGTTCAGTGTCTGTTAGCTGAGTCTTTATTCTACATCTCAGTTAATAGCTTTTCTATGTAATATTTTCTTTAGTCAAAGGCAGAACATGTGTTGTTCTTATTATGCCTTAGATCTTTCTTTGTAAAAGTACTTAACACTTTTTGTATCTGCAAAGAAACAAAAAGGATAGATCTTTATTCACTGGAAAAGGAGAAAGATACTCTTGAAGAGAAGATCTCGAAGATATGATTTTAAGTATGGCTGGCAACTCCATACTTGGTAAAGTCAAATCTTCAGAAAGCATGGTGTTGATTAAAGCACAAGCATGAAAGGAGAAGTTTACTTTTCCAAGATATAAAGATAGTACTTTAATAATATAATAATAGATAGTGGGTACACTCATTACTGAAAAGTATGTTCATTGTACACACTTTGTGTATAAAGTTAACTTACTTTTCACCCACTAACTTTATCTATTATAATATTATTAAACCAAGTATCTTTGTCTCCTTCTCTCTTCATCAACCCGGACACACTTTGCTTATATATACTCATGCATGGAAACATGCTAAGTATGCTTTGAAAAGCACTGAAATCTCATAAGTTGAGAATTAGAAGAGTTAGCATTTTACTTTCAGTGTAACAAACTTGTTCATGTGTTGAACATCTTAGACATTAGTTGTTTAAGATTAGCATTGTCTGTGTGTTAGAAAAATCTAGTTGCCACCTTTTATTTAACTTAGATTTTCCGCATCTAGTTCATGTAATTCTTGATTAACATCAATAAGAATTATATAAAAGTAAACCGTGTGTCTCTTAAATTTTTATCTGCTAAAGTTTGTATTCAACCCCCCTTCTACAAACATTTGTTGTTGTAGTATCCATTCGAGACCAACAACTGGTATCAGAGCAGGCTAGTTAAATCATATCTAAGATCTGTTTTGCTTACTCTTCAACTGCTTCTACCCCACACTACCAAATGGCTACTCCGGTTGCTGCTTCAAATGGCTCTTCAAATAATGGCTCACTCACTAGGTGTCTAACTTTTGATGGAAGAAAACTTTTCTCTCTGGAAGAGTAGAGTTCTTCTCTATATGTCAAGCCTAGATGATGTGATGCTCAAAACTGTAACTGAAGGTCCTTATGTTCCTTCCTCAACTATTCAAGTAACTGAAGCCACTGATGAAGTTCCTGCTATTGAAAGACTAATTATAAAGCCTATAAATCAATGGTCTGATGAAGACAAAAGGCTTGTTAATCTTGATGTTAAAGCAAGAACAGCCTTAGTCTCTGCACTACCAAATGATGTCTATCATCAAGTTCTTAACTGCAAATCTGCAAAAGAGATGCTAGACACCTTGACCGTTGCATATGAAGGCACTGAAGAAGTGCAGGAAAACAAGAAACTCCTTCTGGTTAGAGAATATGAGTTCTTTTTTGCTCATAAAGGTGAAAGTCTTACTTAGACCTACACCAGGTTCAACTGCCTTATTAATGACTTAAGAAGGGCAGATGTTCCCAAGAGCAATAAGGAACTTGTAAACAAGTTTCTAGACTCTCTCCCAGAATCTTGGGATCATTTTATCAATGTGCTTAAACATGGTGAGAAAATCAAGGGTCTTACACTGGTTGGTTTATATGGAAACCTTATGAATCATGAAAAATCAGTGAAACAAAGAAAACTCTCTACCAAGGATATGAAGGAGGCTGCAAAAGCTCCAACTACTGCCCTTGTATCTAAGGATACAAGATCTAGGAGTTTTGCAGCAGTGGTGGATGAATCAAGTGATGAGGAAGAAGAAGAGGAAACTTCTGATGAAGATCAGGTGGCTGATGGGGATGAAGATCTGGAGAACATGGACAGCATTGAGCTGCTGTTGAGCAGGCTACCATGTTGGTTAAAAGGTTCAAACATTTCTTGAAAAGAAAGGGTGTCAAGAGGTTTAAGAAGAAACCCTTCAAAGGAGAAAGAGCCATGTCAAAACCAAAGGCTTCTGAAGGTTGTTTCTCTTGTGGCAAGACTGGTCACTATGCCAGTGAATGTAAGTCCAGAGGAAACACAGGCTTCAAGGGTTCCTCAAGCTCTGACAGCAAGATTGATTATGAAGCTAAATATAAGAAGCTTCTTGCTGTTGTCCTTGACAAGAAGAAGAAGAAGAAAGCTCAGAACAGGGTGCTGGTAGCTGAAGAAGAAGATTTGGCTGAGGAAGATCTCTCAAGTGATGAAGATGAGGTCCTCATAGCTCAGTTCAGTTTGATGGCTAACACAACAAGTACAAGTTCCTTTGATGAGGACATGAAGAAAGCTGCTAAAGTTTGTACTTCTCCTGACTGGGATCCCTCTTCTATGTATCAGGTTGGAAAATTTATTAACTATGAAGATAATGAAAAGAACACTATGTTTGATTATCTGTGTGTTGAGTTTCAGTCAAATATTCAAAGAGAAAAGAAGCTAAAATTAGAAATAGAATCACTAAAAGAGAGATTAAGTCTTAAAGATGAGAAACTGAAACAAATGACAAAACTGGAAGTTGATTTAGCTAATCAAAAGATACTTAATCAGATCTTGGTAAAAGAAACCAATGAAGCAACAATAAAGTTTAATGACCTTCAAAAAGTAGTTAGATCTTGGTGTGTATCTGCTGAGAAGACCACTCAGTGTGTCAATTAGCAGATTCCAAAACAAGTTCAAGCTATTATTGGTGGAAATTATTCCCAAGCTGCTAACTGTGTTGATTTTAGCAAGAACATAAATGTCTTAGAAAAAGCTGATATTTTACCTCTTACTTTTCAAAAGATTGTAAAAGGAAAAAGTATTATCACTAACAGATTTGTTAAAAGTACAAGTACTCAGCTGAAAGTCTCAACCACTTCAAGAGTTGATTCAAGTTCTATTATTTTGACAGATAGCAAAAGTACTGAAAATTTAATTGTAAAGAAAGTAAGTAAAGGAATGGAATCATTTGTTGAGACCAAAGAGACATTCTGTTGTCAAACCTTGAAAGCTGATACATTAAATTTAGGAACTCAGCTGACTGAAAATTCTTTAGCTAATGATATTACATCAGCTAATCAAAAAGTAGATGATAACTGCTTAGCTGATATCCTGTCAGCTGATCATGGATCCTCTTCTGTTTGTTTAGCTGATCAAACATCACTTCAAACTCTTTTAATAGGAGAAACTAAGGGTAAAAGACATTTTGTTTACAAAAAGTCTCAGTCTGTCATACCTAAAGTTGATCATAAACTCATTTTAACTAAGGGTCAACCTAAGGTAACTGTAAACAGAGACCTTATCAGTTTACAAAATTAGTTGCAACAACTGAATGGTGAAATCTCTTGAAGGTAACTCAAGACAACGGACTGATAATGATAACACAGCTGTTTCTCTCATTCATAAACAACCTAATATAAAGTGGATGACTAGGTGAAATCCACAGGGATCCACTTAACTGTGGATGCCCAAATGTCACTAACCTTCTTTCAATCTCATCTATGTAGGGTCTGAACATATGGTATCTTGACAGTGGATGTTCAAGGACCATGACAGGTTGTAAAGCTCTGCTTAGTAACTACAAGAAGGAAAAGGGTCCAAGAGTGACCTTTGGTGATAACAATTGTCGGCAAACAAAAGGCTACGGAGAACTTCATAATGGGAACCTAACCTTGTCCAAGGTATCATATGTTAAAGGGCTTAAGTACAATCTCATCAGCATAAGTCAGCTATGTGATGGTGATCATAAAGTCCTCTTTACAAAGACAGGTGGTTCCATTTTAGATCAAGAAGGTAAAACAATAATTTATGCAAAAAGAACCAAGGATGTATATACTCTTGATATGTCCTCTGGTGATCCATCAAAGTTAACCTGTTTGTATACAAAATCTGTAACTGACACAAACTGGTTATGGCACAAAAGGCTTTCCCATTTAAACTTCAAAAATATTAACAAGCTGAGCAAGGGGGATCTAGTGTCAGGACTACCTTCACTGACATATGTTAAGCCTAAACCTTGCTCTGCCTGTGAGAAGGAAACCAACACAAGACATCTTTTCCATCTAAGCAAGCCTTCTCCATTACTGAACCATTCTACATGTTGCACATGGACTTATTTGGTCCTGTTGCTACTGCAAGTATTGGTGGAAGTAAGTATGCATTAGTCATGGTTGATGAATTCTCAAGATATACTTGGGTCATCTTCCTCAAAGCTAAGAGTGAGGCTGCAGAAGAGATAATGAGCTTTATTAGAAAGATGGAAGTGCTAAATAGCAATCTGGTAAGGATGCTTAGAAGTGATCATGGAACTGAGTTTAGAAATCAAACTCTTGAAAGTTTCTGTGATGAGAAAGGAATATCTCAAAACTTCTTTGCTCTAAGGACTCCACAACAAAATGGTGTAGCTGAAAGAAGAAACAGAACTTTGATTGAAGCTGCAAGAACCATGCTGTGTGAGAGTGGGTTAGGATTTAACTTCTGGGCTGAAGCTGTCAGCTGTGCATGTTTTACACAGAACAGATCTCTTGTGATCAAGAGGCACAACAAAACTCCCTATGAAGTGCTTAAGGGAAGGAAGCCAAACATCAGTTTCTTTCACATCTTTGGGTATCAGTTCTTCATACTGAACCAGAGAGATCAACTGCAAAAGTTTGCACCAAAGGAAGATGAAGGTGTTTTTGTTGGATATTCTGTGATCTCCAAAGCTTACAGAATTTACAACATCAGAACAAAGGTCATAGAAGAATCAATCAATGTAAGTTTTAATGAAAATGACTTTGTTGCTTCCTGTTCTACTAATCCATCTACATGTGAGGAATTTAATGATTTGCTGCATACTGAAGATAACATTCCAGTATCAGCTGATCCACTCCCATCAGCTGATTCACTCCCGTCAGCTGACATAGATGACTTAGATGAACCTGTTCCAAACTTACAAAACATCTCTACACAACCTATCCTAAATCAACCCACACTTTTACTGAATGATGTGAATCATGACTCAACTTCATTGGATTCAAATTCCATATCTAACATTCCTTCTTCAGTAGAAGTTTCCTCAGATTATAACCAAGAAATTCTGTCAGCTGATCAACCAGAAATATCATCAACTGATCAAAGAAATCCAACTTCCCAAATCCAAAGCAATACAAACACTCCCTCAATCCAAAATGCCTACAAGGACCTCAGAAATCATCCAATTGATCAGGTCATAGGTAATATAGAAGCACCTGTAGTAACAAGATCAAAAGCTTGCAATATTTGTTTGTACATAGGTTTTATTTCTATGATTGAACCAAAGAAGGTAGATGAAGCTCTAAATGATCCCCACTGGATAAATGCCATGCAAGAGGAATTGGCTGAATTTACTAGGAACAATGTATGGACTTTGGTGCCAAGACCAAAGGACAAATCCATCATTGGTACTAAGTGGGTGTTCAGAAACAAGATGGATGCACAAGGGCTAATCATCAGAAACAAAGCAAGACTAGTTGCTCAGGGGTATTGTCAAGAAGAAGGAATCGATTTTGATGAAACCTTTGCCCCTGTTGCTAGACTTGAAGCCATAAGATTGTTTCTTGCTTATGCTGCCTTCAAAGACTTCAAAGTATTCCAAATGGATGTCAAGAGTGCCTTCCTCAATGGTGAACTGAAGGAAGAGGTGTATGTTAAACAACCTCCGGGTTTTGAGGATGCTAGCAAGCCAGACCATGTCTATTTCTTGAACAAAGCTTTGTATGGTCTAAAGCAAGCTCCAAGAGCCTGGTTTGATACCCTCTCTTCTTTTCTAACCACTAAAGGATTTACTAGAGGAAGCATAGATAGCACTTTATTAATAAGGAAATTCAAGGGTGATGTAATACTAGTGCAGATATATGTAAATGATATAATATTTGGGTCTACAAATGTTGATCTTTGCAAAAAGTTTTCAAAACTCATGTCTGATAATTATCAGATGAGCATGATGGGTGAATTAAACTATTTTCTAGGTCTTCAAATCAAACAAGAGGTTGATGGATTTTTCATTCATCAAACAAAATATGTAAATGACTTACTTAAGAAAATTGAGTTTGAAAATTGTTCTTCAATGAAAACACCCATGTCCACTGCCTTAAAGCTTGGAAAGGACACTGATGGTAAATCAGTGAACATTACAGCTTATAGAGGTACGATAGGGTCTCTTTTATACCTCACTGCAAGTAGACCATATATTAAGTTTTCTACATGTCTTTGTGCTAGATACCAAGCAGATCCCAAAGAATCTCACTTAGCTGCAGTTAAAAGGATTTTCAAGTATCTCAAAGGAACTCCTAATCTAGGTCTTTGGTATCCCAAAGATTCTGATTTTGAGTTAGTTGGATACACTGATTCTGATTTTGCAGGTTGCACACTAGACAGAAAGAGTACATCTGGTGGTTGTCAACTGTTAGGTGGAAGATTAGTCAGCTGGTCAAGCTAGAAACAGAACTCTGTTTCAACCTCAACAGCTGAGGCATAATACATTGCTGCTGGAAGCTGCTGTGCTCAACTACTATGGCTGCAAAATCAACTACTTGATTATGACATACAGTTTGAAAACTCACCAATTCTGTGTGACAACACTAGTGGCATTTCTATCTCTAACAATCCGGTTTTACATTCTAAAACCAAGCATATTGAAATCAGACATCATTTTCTTAGAGATAATGTGCAGAAAAAGAAAGTTTCAATGCACTATATAAACACTGATGTTCAATTAGCTGACATTTTTACAAAACCTTTGGATGAGTCTCGGTTCAACTTCCTAATATCCAAACTTGGCATGTTAAACTTGTAATACATTTTTTTTGTAATTAATGTAGTGTGAGAAAATAATTTTACTTGTGTGTGAAATGATGTACTTATCTAAGCTTCTACATATTTTACTTATGGTAGATCAGCTAATGGAATTATGTCAGCTGACGATCATCAGCTGACACTATACCTCAGCTGATAAACCATCAGCTAAGGCTTAGAAGCTCAGCTAAGTGCACTCATTAGCTGACACTTATTTTATCTCAACATGGATCAGCTGACACTCTCTCTTGTCAGCTGATGATTTTCAAAAGTCAAAAATTCTATGTCCCCACACTTATGTTATTAATTTCTCATTTGTATTTATTATGTTGTTAGGTAGTATTTAATTTCTGTTAACTTGTCCGTTAGTTGTCCGTGTAGTTATTATCTTATTCGTTTATCTACCTTTTTGCAGACGTGACAGTTACTTTATGGAAAATATTTGTGTGACAGTTTAGGTTTCCAAAGAAGATATAAAGGTGTTTTCGGGCGGTTCTTCATTTCTTACGCTTTCAAAATTCCCAAACACTCTTTCTCTCTAAAATTTTCTAACCCTAAACCTTCGTTGCTCAAACTATTTTACTCTGTAATCATGGTGACTTTCAACTCTGCTTCCACTCCTCTTGCCATTGCTGGTGAGAATGTTGCACCCAACTCTGAACTCATCATTCGTCCCAATAACTTTCGGATAACCACTGAAATTCCCTCAAACAAGGCAAACCAGGGATACGAACCCATGGTTGCGTTTATTACTGCCCATCCCCTGTTCCCTTGTCTCTCTGCTCATCCTTACTTCATTTTCCCTCACATTGTTGGTGAGATGTGGTACACTGCTAGGTACCAACCCAATAAAAAACTCATCACCTGCACCTGTCTGAATGGCCACATCAACATAAATTTCACTGTCGACACTCTGCGACAAGCCATCTCTCTGCCAAACTTGGCTCCTTATCAACCATTTGCTCAAATGGATCAAGTTTTAGAGGTTCTACCCCTAATTGGCTACAATGCTCCTGTTGCCCATGGTCAATACAAGTTGTCCGTGCTGGGACACCCGTGGAAGTATCTGGCAAGTATCATCACTCGCTGTTTTGGTCCCAAAACTGGAAGCTTCGATCAAATGAACCAGACAGAGCTGATGGTACTTCATGCCTTAGTCACAGGGAGGAATATTGACTTTGCCCAAGTCATATTATCGGATATGGTGGACAAAATTACTCTTGCTACTTCAAAGAAGTCCACAAGGACTATTGTTCCCTACATAAGGTACTTGAGCTTACTTGTGCTTCATCAGATGCAATGGGAACATTATACTGGGATAGCTGCTGTGCTTGATGCAATGACCATTCCTCAAATGGGTCAAAAGATTTTTAATTTAATAAGGGAAGAGCAAGGTCCAGCTATTACTGCCCAGATGCAAGAAATAATTGATATTGCTGGTGATGAAGCTGAGGTTGAAGAAGAGGTTATTGCTAAAAACATTGAGGAACAAACGGCTAATGATTCTGAGTCTCCAGATGTGATTTCTGAAAACTCTGAGCACTCCACTACTCATACTCATGATGAAGCCAGTATTGAAAAGGAACAGTTGGTTGCTGATATGCTAGCATAGAATGAGCCTATCAGTTCTGATGCTGAGGATGATGATGATGAAGGAGATGATGATAATGATGATGCTGGTGGATTTTTCATTGAACATGAAGCATATCACTCTGCTTCTACTTCATCCAGCCAACATGGACATTCAACAACTTATGACAGTGAGGAAGAATCTAATGATGATTCTCCCAGTAGGACTCTTGGAGGCACAGTTGCATATCCCAACCCTGATCAACAACAAGGATCGAGTGACTCTGTTCATAGAGCACCAAGTGGTGAAGATGAAGAGGTTCCTGATGCTGAAGAGATCTCTGGTAAGCTGGTGGAGCTCATAGAGATCAGCAAAGAAAAACGAATCTCAGGTATACCTTTATCACTCCCTGAGGACACTCATTTGGTTGACCCCACCAATGAGAACCCATCCTCGCCTCCAGTTGTAACACCCCCACAACTGCCAAGCTCTAGTCAACTCCCAACAGTTGCTAGTTCTACTCCCTCTTACACCCATACTGAATTAAGGTCACAAGAGCTTGTGCACTTTCCACAAGTCTCTGAGGTAGTGTTATCCAAACCTCTGACCTCAACTCATATAGCTACCTCTTATGTTGAGGGGGAGCTTATGGATGTTGCTTTAACCCAACTGCCAGTGGATGTGCCCTTACAAAAGGCCACATTCGTAAATATGGGATTGCTGCAATCTGGGTCACCCTCCCAACAGGGTGATACCATTGAAAGACAGACCTCCTCCTAAGGTCATACTGTGTCTATAGCCCCTGTGAGTCAAGCCTTTCCCTTAGTAAGTTCATAACAACTTACTACTGAAATAAGGGATACCCCAATGAGTGCAACCCTCACTCACACTCACAGACTTGCACCTATGTATGATTCACTTCTTACACATACCACTGCACTACCTGTCAATACTAGTGGCTTAAACCAGCCATTGGTACAGGGTACAATCTCTGTTCCCAGTGATCTTAGGCCTATATACCAAGGTCTAAGTGAGGGACCACACTTCATTCCAGTTCTAAGCACCATCTCTCAATCAACTCCCATTCAACCCCTTCCCTCTATCTCTTCTGAACCCTCCCCTCAAATACTTCAAAGCCTACTGTCCATCTTTCAAAAGATGGATAGTCTTCAAGCCTCCTTCACCTCCTTCCAAACTAAAACAGAAACTCAACTCTCTCATTTAACCCAATAGGTTGAGTCCCTAAAGACTACACAATCCCAACCCCAACCCACCCCTGCCCCTGTTGATCTTTCACCAATTCTCACCAAATTAGATCAACTTCTTACCCAAACTTCTAATCCTACTCCATCTCCTTCCATCTCAAACCAAACCATAACTTCCTTCAACCAAACCATCTCTAATCTTCTTTCCCAACTCCACACCTTAAGACCTACTCCTCCCAACATTTCTGTAACCATACCTGACTCTCTTCTTAGAGTCTCTTCTCTTCTCCAAACCATAACTACTGACCTCAAACACCTAAACAACTACTCCATACAAAAGCACAGTGAAACCCTTAAGGAATTCACCAATATCACTGATGCTATCCTAAGCCTGAGGAGACCTCCATTCTTCACCCAACCTCCTATCCCCACTACCTCTCCTTCAACTTCAACTATCCCTCCCTCTACCTCCACTCCTTCTCCATCTACTTACTCTTTTATCCCTCCTTCTGTTGCCAACCCTTCTGATAACTTTCCTTTTTCATTTAATGATTACAAAAAGGGGAGAAATCAGTTAGAAGAGAACCTTCACCAGACACAATCAGAGCAACTGTTGATGCATATACAGCTGAGGTTCAGGCTATGCAAGCAGAGGATGCATCTGCCCCCAATGAAACAGAAACTCAAAGAAAATCAGATGTTGAGGGGGAAAATCAATCTGAGGGGGAGCAACCTGCTCAAGATGAGCAGAGGCCAAAAAGAAGATTCAAACAAATGGCTAGAAGGAAGAGTGCTAAAAAGCCAAGACAAGATGAATCTTGTGCACCAATCAATGTGCCATTAGAAGATTCTGATAATGATGATGATGAAGATAGGATGCCTCTGTCCTCTCTGCTCAACTTGAAAAAGCAGAGCCTCTCTACTCAAGCTCCAACAGTCCAAGCTTCCTCTCCAGTACAATCAAGTCAACCAACTCCCAGCAGCACATCAAGGAGAAAAAGAAAGAAAATAATGTCTGCAGAGGAGATTGAAGAAGAAGAAAGAAGAGAGGAAGAGTTAAATCAAGAGAATGAGAATCTCAGAGAGCTAACTGAACTGGCTGCTGCTCTTGGTACAACCATTGAAGATGTTCTGAAAACCAAGGAGAGACACCAGGATTTTACTACTCCTGAAAATCTTGCTGCAATCATTGGTGTCACTGATGATGAATTGAGAGAATTACAAGAAGAAGAAATCATCATGCTATCCTCTCAATCACATCCAACACAGGTTGCACCACAGCAAGATGATCCTACTATCAAGAAAGTTCCTAAAAGAGGAAGAACTCACAGAGAAGCCATTCAAGCATTGCATGAGTTCAACTTTGGAGTTACAACTCAGCAATCTGAAAGGGAGATCAAAGAGCTCTTGGAAAACAAGAAGAAATTGATAGAAAGAAAGGACCCAAATCTCATTTCCAGAGTCACTCCATATAAGGGAACAGATGAAGGGCCATATCTCAGATTAGTAAGAAGAGATGAAAGACAAACACATGAGAATGCCTATATTCATCACTGCAAACTGTTTTCCTTCGCTGAGATGATTGAGACTCTGTACCACCTCCTTAAATCCAAAAGTGAAATTGCCACAAGGTTCATAAACAAATTCGAATACTGGATCAGAATGGTTGTCTACCACAGGATATGCACTCATGATCAATTTGTGGAACACATTGATGTGATTGAGGATGCCTTCAAGAAATCCTCCAAAGCTTTTGTACCTGTTGAACAGATTATACTTAATCCTGATCATCCTTACCTTACAGGCATATGAAAATCTCAACACTGCTCTGCCCTCCAACATTGAACCAGAAATGTTTAAGTACGTAATTGAACCTGAAAGAGAGATGTTCTTCAAGAACAGAGCTGGTGTTTAGAGATTCCTAAGAGAAACTGACTTATGAAGAGCCGCTGGAGAGTTAATCTTTCAAGCTGCAACTTCAACAAGGGGACAGACAGGAAGTGAACATTTTGAAAGTCTGATTCAAGCGAGAGCTGAAGAGTTGTTGGCTGCAAATCCACTAGACAGACTTCTGAATGTGAAAGAAGAACCTTGGTGGGAAGAAAACTGAAACTTCATAACTAGACTAGTTGTTTTTTCTTTTAATTCCTAGAATAGTTCAACTTCTGTACTTAGTTTAACTCATAGTTAGATTGCTCTGTACAAATTCTCTGTAAATATTTGGTTTGTAATCAAGCTTGAAACTTTGATCATGGACTACTTAGCTAAAATGCTAGTATAGATGACTCTTAGTAGATAGCTCACATACTGTAAATATAGAAAACATAAAAAATCCTAAAAACAGAAAAAGGATAGAAAAGATACCACAAAAACAGAACAATGGTACTTCATAAATGAAAAGATTTCCAAAAACAGAATATCATGGAACATGCTTTAAAGAGTTACCAAAAACAGATAGCTAGGTAACCAAATTGCACTTAAAAGTTATATCTTTACAAATTCGAGTCAAACTGATTCTTCTTAAACAGATAAGGTTTTGTCATCATCAAATAGGGGGAGATTGTTGGGGAGATAGCAATATCAAACCTAAATCAAACCTATCTATTAAGTAAAATAGGATTTGATGTTAACAAAACCATATATTCAGTTTTGGACTTAGATTGATGAAAAACATGTGTTGTTTTTCATCTTAGACTTAAAGAATTTCTAAGTAAGAAATGTCAGCTGATGAATCATAGTGTCAGCTGAACACTGAGTATCATCCAAAGGATCAGCTTCAGGAAGATCAGCGGAGAAGAAAAGACAAGTCAAGAAGCATCAGCTGAGGATCTACAATGGATCAGCTGATGGTCCAAAATCATCAGCTGAGGAAAATTTCAAGATCAGCTGAGCTATCAAGGATCAGCTGACACAATCACAATGATCAGCTGAAGCCTCCCATCTGCCAGATAAGGTATTCAATACTTATCCAATCTTTCTTTCTTAAGCTGATCATACTCAAACGATTAGCTAAGCCCTTGGGATCAGCTGACAGTTTAGTTTGATCAGTTGGTTAGCTATACCCTGATTTGTATTATTAGCTGAGCATTTCGATGAACTGAGCAAATCTAGTCAGCTGAGTATTTCACATTTATCCTTAGCTGAGCAAATTTACATTTGCAGTTCAGTGTCTGTTAGCTGAGTCTTTATTCTACATCTCAGTTAATAGCTTTTCTATGTAATATTTTCTTTAGTCAAAGGCAGAACATGTGTTGTTCTTATTATGCCTTAGATCTTTCTTTGTAAAAATACTTAACACTTTTTGTATCTGCAAAGAAACAAAAAGGATAGATCTTTATCCCCTGGAAAAAGAGAAAGATACTCTTGAAGAGAAGATCTCGAAGATATGATTTTAAGTATGGCTGACAACTCCATACTTGGTAAAGTCAAATCTTTAGAAAGCATGGTGTTGATTAAAGCACAAACATGAAAGGAGAAGTTTACTTTTCCAAGATATAAAGGTAGTACTTTAATAATATAATAATAGATAGTGGGTACACTCATTACTGAAAAGTATGTTCACATTACACTCTTTGTGTATAAAGTTAACTTCTTTTTCACCCACTAACTTTATCTATTATAATATTATTAAACCAAGTATCTTTGTCTCCTTCTCTCTTCATCAACCCGGACACACTTTGCTTATATATACTCATGCATGGAAACATGCTAAGTATGCGTTGAAAAGCACTGAAATCTCATAAGTTGAGAATTATAAGAGTTAGCATTTTACTTTCAGTGTAACAAACTTGTTCATGTGTTGAACATCTTAGACATTAGTTGTTTAAGATTAGCATTGTCTATGTGTTAGACAAATCTAGTTGCCACCTTTTATTGAACTTAGATTTTCCGCATCTAGTTCATGTAATTCTTGATTAACATCAATAAGAATTATATAAAAGTAAACCGTGTGTCTCTTAAATTTTTATCTGCTAAAGTTTGTATTCAACCCCCCTTCTACAAACATTTGTTGTTGTAGTATCCATTCGGGACCAACAAATATATCATTTCGTGTTACAAAATGATTCACAAAGATAGCTCGTCTTTTCTAAAACATAATATCAGAGCGACGGTCAAACTTCCCCTATATAAACAAACACCTACCGAAGCTTACCAAAACCTGCAACAGAGAGTTAGGGTGGAGAATTAGCACAAAGCTAAGTGAATGGAATTCAAGCCACATACAGCAATAGCATAATCACAACAAATATCACAGAAACAAGACACACAAAGACTACTCAAGAGCGGGGCACTACGTATCATCAGAGGCACGGCGGCTCTGCAGAGCCTGCAACCCATATGCCGGCCAAAGCATAGGTTTACCGATGATTGCCTGCTAACTGGCACAGTTAAACCCCCTCTGCTGCAACGAATATAACAGGGGGTGAACAACCGTACAACCAGAAGCAACTCAGTCCAGCCCGTCACAAATCGGCTAACCTCCCTCAAAGACATCTTGCGCACAGTAATCTTCACCGCGCACATATCTTGGACTCGATTGCAATCAATAAAGAACAATCAAACAATCACAATTTCCAATCACCGCACAATCATAGTGCCAATCACCATACAATCATAGTTTCAATTTCCGTACCATCATCATACCAATCTCCGAACAATCGTATCATATTAAACAATCTATCGCATGATTAAATATATGAATCCAGATAATCATCATAATCATAACTAATACCACAAATGAGTCAAAGTCCACTCACCTCAGCCTCAAACTTCGTTCCACTCAGTTGTCTAATAACTGAGCCTTTGTTATTCCTGAGAACACAAAATCATATGAATCAGTTCTCGGTTCATAAATATATTATTTTTTTAATATATTTATATCAATATGTATTATTAACATCAAAATATAAACACACTCATATGATCGATCCAAACATACGTACTTACTAACATACAAAATTGATTAACAAACAAATAAATAAATGTATCAAATTCTACTATCAATTTCACACACACACACACACACACACACACACACACATATATATATATATATATATATATATATATATATATATATATATATATATATATATATATATATATACAAAATCTATCGCACCTAATATATATATATATAGGGTAGGGTTATTATAAGATGTGAATTAAAGTAAGATGTGTAAGATGGATTATTGACCGTTGGATCTTCATCAAATGTCAAAAAGATTTGGTCAAAAATAATTAATAATAACTGGAAATGTAACGGTGCTTAAGGGCAAATTAGGAAAATATAAATCCTAAAGAGGCCGTAATTTTTGGTGTGTAGCTAGCTGTCAAGTTTGAAAACTGATTATTATATTTAATAAATAAAGATAAAATAAGAAAATTGATTCACCATTCATCCTCATTTTCCTATAAGAACATACAAACACAGACACAATACAATTGACAAAAACAACATGATGCTTGATGACTATGCTCCAAAATCAAACCCTAAACATATTCTTATTGCCTTTTTCATCAGATAATCACAAGGGTTGCACTTTCTCTCAAAAATTAGATTTCAGAAATAGATGAAGGAATTATATAATTTTTAAATATTGATGAACAAACAAATGAACTAGATAATACACGGTCATATTGCTGCCACCACCATCTTTGTAAAAACTAACAACATAAATCCTTTTGATGAATACTAAAAACTGATAAAAATTTAAATATGATCTTTTCTTATTTTCGCTTCATAAACCCCACAACACAAACCTACTAAAAATGTGATGAATATTATTGATGCATAAACTAACTTATAAATGATACAGATGAATGAAAGTTATAAAAACCCAAATCTAAACAATACCTACTGCGATGAACAAATTGATGAACAGAACCTAAAATATTAGAGCAGATTATGAACGAAACATTAAAACCCATATGAAATTTATGACTTAACCTGAAAACTCTTCACCCAAATTCAACTACAGAAATCTGTAACAAAAATGATGAACTAATGAAGAACCTTCTTCACATCTGATGAAAAACCTTCTTCTTCAAAATCAGGAAACCTTCTTCCTCAAAATCGGTTTTCTATTTTTGATGAAAAACCACTTCACATCTGATGTCAATGTATGGATGAGTGAGGCGGTTGGATGCTCTCCGTGTAACGATCCATTGTTGATCGAACATCCCGGTACCAGATGCGGCGGTGGTAGGCAGGCTGTGACTGTGGTGTGTTTATCGATGAGTAACCTACGATGGGTGGTTGGTTCGCAAGCGGCGGTAGGTCTGAGATGGTTGACTTCAGGGGAGGTCGATGAAGGCAAAAGAGAAAATATAATTGCAGATGAAGAACAAGGTGGTGGGTCGGAGTTGGTGTGAAGTAACAAGGCGGTGGTGAAGAACATACCAGCGGTGGTCGCCGGAGAAGGCAACCGCGACGATGGCAACTCTAGGGCAGAGTAGTACCGATGAAATTGAAATGAGGAATGTGGCAATTAGGGTTTGAGATCTATAATAAAAGCCACGAGATATTGTAGGGAGAGAGAGAAAGAAATTTGCAAAATTCCTAAAACACCCTTTAATTGTCTATGCCATGTGTCATCTCCACATTCCATCTTACACATCTTATTTTTATTACATTTTATTTGATCCTAATCCTATATATATATAAAATCTATCGCATCTAATATATATAGATATATACAAAATCTATCGCATGCTTTCCAATATATATATAATCTCTAATTTGTACAACACACACCACACAACACTTTAATTAGACACACCACACACGTGTAACTCACCTACACACACAAAATTTCCCATATTAATATATTTCCAATCGCACACACACACCCACATACTATCTCACACTATTGCACACACACACCCAGATACTATCGCACACTATCACACTTTCTATCACACCAACTCACCACATATATATATATATATATATATATATATATATATATATATATATATATATATATATATATATATATATATATATATATATATATATATATATATATATATATATATAATTAGAAATCTCTGTGATTCTTCATGCTCCACACTACACACACATCTATCGCTCCACATATATATATCTTCTATCAAACATGCTAACTCATCAAATCTATCGAACACATATACACCTATATTAATTAAAATATATTTCAGTCCCTTTTTATTAAATAAACACTTTATATTCAATCCAAGTAGGCATACATGTCAAATAGTCAAGAAAGGAAATAAAATTTGATCTTCCCAATTTAATTTTCATCATCACATATTATTAAACCTTATTATAATAAACTCTCTCTTATCTCTATATCTTCATCATCTTCAGAAAAACACTTGAATAAACATACATACAAGCTCCTCCATTGTTAACCTCTTGATTTCAATAACACACTTTAATCACTATTCTTATTTCATAAATTCATGAAACTCATATAAAACAAGCTTTCTTAACATCAAGAACATATAGCTTCTCTTAAAATTAACAATTCAAGAATTCAACTTTCAAATTTGATCAAGAATCATACACATGATGATTTCTACAAAATTTTAGCATGGTAACCTTTCTAATACATGTTATTAGTAACCAAGAATCAAACTTCTACCTTGAATCAAATAACAAAACAAGGATATGGAATCAAGTTGCAAGTTGGTAGTCTTTTCTCTCTCAACTTTCACCTTCAAATACACACACATAAGAATACAACACTTACTCATGAAGCTATATTTATTACTTCAATTTTTTGGCCCTTACTACACATACTCATATGTCGGTGTTTAAAACGCTACGTTCGAATATACAGTTTATCACATATATGACAAATAACAAATAATTAATTACTAACAAAGTAATATTTGGAATCCTTATTTAAAAGTGAATCCAACGATACCATAAACGCACACTTTAAAATAAACACATAATTAAGCAATTATTTAAATTACTCACGATATGACTAGGCCCGAATTGAGGATGTTACAATTGGTATGTCAATGAACCATTTATTTTGTCCACTCTATCCCAACAAGTCTTTTATTCAAACGATTTGGCACATGGAAAGAATTGGATTGTCACACAAAAAGTAAATAATCGAAACATTTATTATAATTTGTACTCGTTGTGTAATCAGTGTTCGATTTCGTAGCAAGTAACGTGATGACAAATTTACTACACAATGCAACAGATTTTGTGTAGGGGACGAGAATGAAGAAATGATTTATTATAGTGTTTTAGCTACAGTTTTGTAGCTAGATCTCATACTCGCCAGACATGTATTCATGTGTCGTTGCAAGTGATATAATACCAACGTAAAGGGAAACAGGATGGTGGTTAATCATAAATAAACATCAATTCACATTATATCTAATTGGTATGTCAATGAACCATTTATTTTGTCCACTCTATCCCAACAAGTCTTTTATTCAAACGATTTGGCACATCGAAAGAATTGGATGGTGACACAAAAAGTAAATAATCGGAACATTTATTATATATCTGAGCATGATAAAGATAAAATATAGGGGTGTTTATTTTCGGATATCTGAAAATTTCGGATAGTGCATTTCACTATCCGATATATCCGAAATTTCAGCAAATAAAATTCAGTTTAAGTCCATGTTCTACATTCATATTTTTCCTTGGCTTCAAAGACACACCCGAACACAAACAAAACCAAATCAAAACTCTATCAAGACCTGTTAAAAAAAAGAATTGTAAAAGTCAAGAGTCCTAATCAAGAACTGTAAGAACTTAATATAACAAAACAGTAACTATATAAACTTAAAACAACAAAACAAAAATTATAAATGCTAAAATCAAGAGTGCTAATAAACAAAACAACTAATTAACTAAACAAGAACTATTTGATAGTAAAGTGCAAACATTAATCATTCTGTATTATGAAGAAGCTAACTTACTATGAAGTATGAACGAGATGAGATAATATGCAAAACACCAAATATTTAAGCTTGGGGCTGCACCAAATCGAGTGATTGACAGAGTGATGGAGTAGGAGAACTCGAACTCGAAATGGAGAAGTTGGTCGCCGTTGGTAGCTGTCGGCTTCTGCCATGATGGCCTTTTGCGTCGCCGGTCGCTACAGGGCCAATCGAGAAATGGAGAAAGAGAAGAATAGGTCGTCTGCAATTTTGCATCGTCCTCGTCGTCAGACCTCCATCGCTGGCCGTTGGCCGTTGTCTGCGTCGCCGGTCGGTACTCGGTAGGGGGTAGGCGGCGTCGATCGTTGATGATAGGAGGAGTCGGAGGAGGCAGAGGCGTGAAAATGGATTTGAAAGTTAGGGCTTCGCTGTCTTCTTAAGTTCTTATTTGTTAAATTAATAATAATAATGATTATATTTTAATTGGTATATGCAATGATCGGATATTTCGGATATCCGAATATCCGAAATTTTAGAAACCCACTATCCGTATCCGAATCCGAAAATTCGGATATCCGAATTTCGGGTATCCGAATTTTCGGATATCCGAATTTTCGGATACTTTCGGATCGGATTTTATGGATATTCGGATATCGGATAAGATACGGATATTTTTGAACACCACTAATAAAATACCAGCGAATGCTATATTTTCAAGAAGAAGAATATAATGAGTTGCCACCTTTTCAACCAACTGAAGAGTTACTCGATATGGAACTTGAACATTACCACGTGAGGAATTGCTAGTAATACGTAATGGAAAGGCCTTTGTAGATAACTTACATGGTATTGACGATGACTATAATGACGACGGTGGACTTTATTTAAATGATGAATCACTTCTTGATCTGTGATTGATGGTCATGATTAAAATCTTAACACCAATTATGGTGACTCTTTTGCATGATTTTTGTTGATATATACTAGTTTGTTTATAGTAAAGATATTTTTATTGTTACATTTGACATAATTACTTAAGTTATAATAAGCTTCTTTTTCTTTACACTTACAAAGAGCATAAAGACAAGAAGAAGAGGATGAACTACATGAGGTGGAAGAGGGATGAGATGAAGAAGCTGTTAATTTAGGTCACATTATATTTATGTAACAAATATGATATCGATTATAATATACTTATCATTTATATCCGATATCTGTGTTAGGATTGTGTTATTGTAATAGAATAGGAGTATTATATGAGGAGGTGCTTATTGTAAATATACTCACGGGAGTATATAAGCTTTTGCTTATTGTATTGTGAGTAAGGATTGATACATCACATGAATAAAAACTATTTGTTTTCTATGGTGTAATTGAGATTCTCTCTACATTCTACATAGTTCTACTTTGCAATCCTTCACATTTACCACTTGTATATTCCTAACATTCTCATTATTTAAAGCATTTTTATATTAAATTACGTTAATGATAACTTAGTTTGTTATATTATGTGTTTTAGAGTACATGTCAGAAGAATTGGAGAAAATGGTGAAGAAATTGAAAAAAAAATGAGAAAAGTTAACACCCTCGACATACCTTCACTTTTTTTGCTGTATCTCCTTCATGCTTTTTCGGATTGAGGTAATTCAAGAGGCCACGAAAACTAGACTTACACAGCTACATTATCATCCTTAAAATAAGTTTAAATTCTAGGGAAATCTTCATGGTGCGAATTCAAGACAACAACATGCCTATAAATTCGATTTTTGAACCCTAATTCATACTAGAGCATAAGAGAGCTGTAGTGCAATCAAAGAATAAACATCTATATAATGTTTTGCTGCCACAATTTTAATATTGAGATTTAATATTAAATATCTTATAAAAATTCATGTTAATATGAAAGTAATAAGTTTGGCAAAATAAATCATTAAATATAAATTTGCATTGATCAAATCATATTATATTACGAAACGATTCACAAGGAATCAAGTATGCAAATTTTACACACACCAAACACACACAATAGACAATTATTTTAGAAAGAACACAATTATATATATAGAAATCGATTTTTAACAAAAGGATTTTTTATATTTTATAAAACATTTCCACATGCTCAAAAGATATAATTATTTTGGAAATAAGTTTCTATAAAATAAATTGCCACGAACAAAGATTAGATATATATTAGTTGGAAAATTTTATATTGATGAAAATACAGATAAAGTAAACCGATTAAACAACTACTCTTTCAAGTTGTGTGTGAGAGATAAATGTAAGAAGTATAATTATCTTGGGTATTGTGATAAAGTGGAAAAGATGAAAAGTACAAAAGATACAACTTTGTTGAACATTGTGCCAATAAGGTACAACCTACTTTATGTTGTGGCACATTCTCATCTATTTACTTGGATATTCCTTGATATTTGTGTCAAAGTGTTAAAAGAACTCATCTTACACATATAACAACACATAGTACACTATCAAATATTATTTTAATGGGTATTCTACTATTTATGACAAAAAATGCGAGTATTTGTCAGCTTCAATGGGTAACATTTTAAGATGTCAAATAAAGATGTGTGAGAAACCCACGGTCATAGGCCACAGTCGACCGTGAGCTGCGACCGTCCATTCTCCTAATAGCTTTTGAGATTTTCTCTTTCATGTCTATGAAATTCTCCGTAATATTTAATCACACAATCATGATCTTTCATATTTATAATTTATATGTGTGATTCTTGATTTGTTTATGTTGGAGTATGCCCACTGACACACATAGGCCGTATCACTGTCGATGAAGTGCGGGCCTATTGGGTCATATACCAAATTTCTACCCCGACAGCCCTAAACAAAAACAGCCGGTCAAAATGGTCAAATTCAAATTGACCAAGGCTTCACCACAGTAAAGGATGCTCCACGGGTCGTGAAGCACAGAGTCCCCACGAGTTCCTACATGGGCCATATGGCTCGTGGACCATATTGGCTTCACGACCCGTGGAGGGTCGTGAAGAGGATCATGAAGGACGAATATGACACGAGTTCCTTCACGACTTGGATAACACGGCACTGGCCGTGGAGCTTTTAAGCTTCATGGGCCGTGAAAGCCCATGAGAGGTCGTGAAGGACGGAAATCTAAGTGACATTTGATTTTCATTGGTTCTTTGAGGGAGGTCCAATGGGGATTCAAGAGGAGGCCGGCTGGTGATGTTCCACAAGGTTCTTGGAGGTCTTAATAAGTGTTATACCTTCCTTGATGACCACCTTTTGCCATTTTTTGGGTTGCATGCATGTCATCTTGTTAGATCACCATTCATGGAGTTTATGGAAATGTGTTTTGTAAAATGAGTATTTTTTTGCTTCTATTGCGTTTTTTGGTCCTTCGTGAGCTCCTACAGTTTATCTTCAAAGATTAAAAGCATTTACATTCAACAACTCAAAGAGAGCAAGAGAGAGAATCAATATATATATATATACATATATATATATATATATATATATATATATATATATATATATATATATATATATATATATATATATATATATATTAATTTTCCTCTTGATTTGTAAGAGTTAAATCATTTGTACATACCTTTGTAGGTGTTGAGATTTCATTTCTTGAGTGATAGTTCTAGTTTTAGAACTTATTGTTTATGCGGATTTGACTATACATTGTTCTTGGGTTTGTGTTCTTGGTAAAAAATATATTGTCATAGTCTTTGGTGAGGGCATTTGTTTGAAGACCTCGGTGGAGGCAAGGAAGTCCTCATTGGAGGCATTTCGGGTTGTTGGTGAAGCTCTCATTTTTTGGTGTTATTGGATTAGAATATCGTGAGGTGATCACGTTCTCGTATTAAAGGTCATTGTAACCAGTGGTATATTCCGTTATAAGAAGACTTTTGTGAAGGGTTTTGATCAGACCAAACCACCCTAAGACAAAAACTGGTCTAACCCTGGGTTTGATTCTACTTGTTCAATCCTAAAGCGGAACATAATTGAACACAACCCCCTAAACCCTAAAAGGGTTAGGATCTTACTAGTGATCTAATCAGTTTCTTATGAACAATCAAGAACAAATGTTTAAGGGATTACCTCTTTGATCTTGGGATTGTTAAAGTTAGTCCACAGCTACTGCACCACCAACGAACTGCTGCTAGAACGCGATAGGAATAAACCGGATAACACACTAAAGCTGTGTATGTGTGTGCGTAAAACGCAAAAAGCCAATGAGGCTTTTTGCCTCTTGAGCCGTCGACGCAGAGAGAGAGAGAGAGAGAGAGATCGACGCAGAGAAAGAGAGGGAGGATGCTAGGGTTTTTTTTCTTGTTGCAAAATTATCTCTCTAGGATAAATGAGCTCTTTTCTAGGTTTAAATACCTTAAACCTTATCTAAGCTCAAGTCCGTTCAATTAAAGCCCATATCTTTAATTGATGTTTCATTCTCTGCACTTTGACCCCCCTGATGATCCATTAAATATTAAAACTTAATATTTAATTTCCCTTTAAATAATAAATAACTATTTATTATTTATTCTCTCAAATAATTAATTCAACTGATTAATTATTTTCACACAAATACTGGTAAATTCAAAACTGTTATTGTAGCCGTGTGACCCTTTAGTCTCTTATAACATTGGACACAATGTACCCATTAATTATCTGTACCCATTAATTATCTCCTCACACTCTCCATCCATGAATTCCACTTACAAAATGAACGGTTGAGATTGAGTCTCCCATTCTCATTTGAACATTCTCCTATATACATATATATATATATATATATATATATATATATATATATATATATATATATATATATATATATATATATATATATATATATATATATATATATATATATATAGGAAGAAGTTCCATTGAGAATCATTTTTAGTACGAGAACCGCGAGAACCAATCGGAGCCGTCCAATTCCCCCTCTTTCAATGTCATTGCCCACCCATGAATTCCTCACATACACCCTGCCACACTTGATCCCCCCACGCTCTTCATCCACGAATTCCACTAATCAAATCAATTGCTAAGATTTGTTCTCGCGGTTCTTGCACTAAAATCGGTTCTCAATGGAACCCTCCCTATATATATATGGAAAAGTTTATCTGATAAAAAAAATTATTCATACGAGAAGAGCCACATTAATAGCTCATTAATAAGAGTATTTTAGCCGCTTTATATATTATCCAACCGTGAATTGCTTTCGAATTGGTCGTTTTTAATGATTTATTATTTAAAATGTTTCGAAAATACCCCTCATTTATGAATCATTAATGTATCATTAATGAGTCATTAGTGGTAGTAGCGGGTGTGATACCTTATTTACAATTATTTCATTAGCATTATTCGCTATTAATTTATTTTAATCAAGTGTCAAATTATATATATACACACAGTGAGCTTATAAAACCAATCTAAGCCTCTAAAATTAGGATTATTGAGATTGCGACACCATCGTCCATGCGGGTTGACGCTGGCTCTAGCCCTGGCTGGTTTGCCCGGATGATACAAAATTTCACAATCGTAATCCTTCAATAATTCTAACCATCGCCTCTGTCGCATATTCAAATTCTTTTGTTCTAGAAAATACTTAAGACTCTTGTGATCTGAATAAATAGTACACTTGACACCATACAAATAGTGTCGCCATATCTTTAGGGCAAAAACAACTGCTGCTAATTCTAAATCATGAGTCGGGTAGTTGGTCTCGTGTATCTTTAACTGACGGGAAGCATAAGCAATGACTTTCCCTTTCTGCATCAAAACGCAACCCAACCCTCTGTATGAAGCGTCACAGTAAACTACCATATCTTCCACCCCATCGGGTAACGAAAGAACCGGAGCATTACACAACCTGTGCTTTAACATATCAAATGCTTTTTGTTGTTCTTCACCCCAATGGAACTCTACATTCTTCTTGGTTAACTGAGTTAAAGGTACTGCTATTTTGGAGAAGTCTTGAATAAATCGCCTATAATATCCTGCTAACCCAAGAAAGCTTCTGATTTCTGTAGGATTCTGAGGTGTCTCCCATTTCATCACAGCTTCTACTTTTACAGAATCCACTTTAATTCCCTCTTGGTTAATGAGATGACCCAGGAACTGCACTTCTTGAAGCCAAAACTCACACTTAGAGAATTTCGCATACAGCTTCTCCTTGCGTAAGATTTCTAATATTTCTCTAAGGTAAACACTATGCTCCTCTATAGTCTTAGAATAAATAAGAATCTCATCGATGAATACTATCACTGACTTGTCGAGCATCGGTCGGCAAACTCTATTCATCAAATCCATAAATGCTGCTGGAGCATTCGTAAGACCAAACGGCATCACAACAAATTCGAAGTGCCCATACCGTGTTCTAAACGCTGTCTTGGCTACATCCTCTTCTTGTATCTTTAACTGGTGGTACCCTGACCTCAAATCTATCTTGGAGAACCAGGAAGCACCCTGTAACTGATCAAACAGGTCGTCTATTCTAGGAAGCGGATATTTGTTCTTAATCGTGACCTTGTTGAGTTCTCTGTAGTCTATACACATTCTGAACGTACCATCCTTTTTCTTAACAAACAAGATTGGTGCACCCCATGGTGAACTACTAGGCCTGATGAAACCCTTATCTGTCAGCTCTTGCAGTTGAGTCATCAACTCTTGCATTTCTGGTGGTGCTAGTCTGTACGGAGCTTTCGCTTTCGGCTCTGCTCCGGGAATTATGTCAATTCTGAATTCTACTTGTCGAGTTGGTGGGAGTCCTGGTAATTCATCTGGAAAGACATCTGGGTACTCACAAACTACTGGTATCTCTGAGATTTGTGGCGGCTTTCTTGTCACATCTACATCTTCCACATATGCTACGAATGCGGAACACCCATGTTTCAAGTACTTCTTTGCTTTTGCTAGAGAACAAACTGAAATACTGACTCTCTTACTGTCTCCTTGAATAATCAACTCTTCCCCACTTGGGGTCTGTACCCGTACCGTTTTCTGATCGCAGAAAATCTGAGCTTGATGCAAACCCAGCCAATCCATACCAACGACTACTTGGAATTCTTTCATAGCCATAGGGATAAGGTCAATAGGGAATTTACGGTCACATATCTCTATCACATTACCCTTAAATACACTAGTTACAATCGTTCTCCTATCATCTGCTATTTCTACTTCCAGGGGAAATTCTAACTTAACAGGTGGCATATTAAACTAGGCACAAAACGATTTAGCAGCAAAAGATCTACTAGCACCGGAATCAAATAATACTAAAGCAGGCATATTATTAACTACAAAAGTACCTGCTACCACATCAGGTTCAACTTTGGCCTCCTCAGCTGTAAGCTGGAAAGCTCTGCCTTTTGGTCGGGGTTGTTCCTGCTTCACTTGTCTACCCTCATTACCACGGGCTGGGGGTAGGGGATTCACTGGTCTTCTCTCTACTACTGGAAGCTGAGGGCATTGAGCTTTATAGTGCCCCGGTTGATAACAGTTGTGACATACCAACAAAGGAGTCTTGCAGTCTTTGGCAACATGGCCTTGTTTCCCACACTTGTAACAGCCCGGCATACCAAACTTACATTCTCCAGAATGGTTCCTCCCACACTTAGTACATTTAGGTGGAGGAGCTATACCTCCCCGCTGTGGTACTATTGTTGGTTTCTTGTTCTGTGTGTTGACTTGCTCAATCTTCCTCTTTCCACTAACCACTCCTTGCCTGAGTAACTCCTGCTCCCTTTTCCAAGCTAAATCCATCATTTCATCAACCGTGGTACAAGTAGAGGTTGCTAGAACTTCTCTGATATCATTCCTCAAAATAGAAATATATCGCTGCATCTTCATCGACTCCGTAGCTACATACTCTGGACAAAATCGAGCCATCTCTAGGAACTTCTTCGTCATGTCGTCTACGGATTCTGTAGTCTGTTTCATGGTTAAGAATTCCTCGTTTATCTTATCTATACGTGCCTTCGGAGTAAACTACTTCTCAAAAAACTCTCTGAATTGCGCCCATGTCATAGCTTCCATCTGGGCTACCCCCTTCCTCTGTAACAGGGTTGTCCACCAATCTTTCGCTGCCCCGCGTAGCAAATTCGAAGTATAGGTAACCTGTTTTGTTGGTAAACACCCACTTGTACGGAAAGCTCCCTCCGTATCTGATAACCATCTGTTACTAACTATAGGGTCTGTTACCCCTTCAAAAACTGGTGTTCCACAAGCAGCGAACTCTCTGTATGTGCATCCCTGACTTGGTTCAACTCTTGCTGGCAGATTTATAGTCGCAACCTGTATCGCCGCATCTACACGCTCTTGTAGTAAAACCTCCATCCTCCCAGAAACTTGTTCAACCACTTGATTGATTACGAAAGGGACATTGGCTTGTAAAGCTTTTCCCAACTCTGTTGCCACCGTCTCTTTGATCACACTGTTCACTGGATCTTGTACTTCTTCTGTACCGGCTACCCCGGGAGGGTTACCCGTAGATCTCCCTGTCTGTATGGGAATTGCATCTGAAACATAGGTACCTCTATTTTCCTGAGGTGTACTAACCCCAGATTGTTGGGTTGGATCCGCAATGACCCCTTGAACGTACTCCATTCTAAAAGGAAGAAAACTTTAACATACAATACCATAACAACTTTCTCTGTTTCACAGATATTGTTAATACTACATCTATCTAATATTCTGTTCTGGTACTATTCACATGTACTATACTGTCACATATTACCCCTCCCTTGATTCACAAGGTATCACTTATGGCAATTCCAAGCTCGATTGTATATTACATGTTTATTACATATACTGGTCAGGTATTTGTAAGAAACACATTATATACAATTGTTCTTGTTGTCGTCATAGAACACCCCGATTCACAAGCTTAGGTCACGTATAGTAAAACTAACTACGCATACAAAAAATATCGCTACTCATGCTCAGACTGTAAAACAATTAGCTAATCATAAACTTTCTACTGAATATACTCACTAAGATTACTGCCCCAGGGATAGCTCCTCTTGACTTCAAAACCATGGTTTAAGTTTAGACATCACACTCGTGTGTGTCCAAATCCCTCAAACCTTGGCTCTGATACCAAGTTGTAACACCACTTTTCTCAGAAAATCTATTAAACATATTATACAACTGTTAACACCCAAAATGGATCGGAGTTTTACAAAAGACTGTTACTATATACATTGGTACTAAACTGATTTACTAAAGTAGTGTTTTCAAAACATTTTTAACATAAAGAAAGCCAGGAGCTATCCATCCTAAGAAGCCGCTGGGGCCTTTCCCTTGCCTGAGCCTGACGCACCTGTTAACAAAAAACACTAAACGTAAGCTAACACTTAGTGAGTATACTACTAAAATAGTAACCAAAGTAATGGAAACATCTTCTCTCTTGGATGTCTCACATCCAACTAAATAGTTTGTAATTCTATTCCAACTGTTAACTGGTCCCGGAGGATACTATATAAAGTGATAGTAACCCCGAACACTTTCTTGGGTATAAGGATCTCAATATACCCAGTTTCTGTATCTGAAGCAATGGTACTACAATAATATTCACAATCATGCATTATAATATATGCACATATGCTAATCTGAGTAAAGGTAAGTACACTCACCTCCGCAGCAGTTAAGAACTACGCTCCTATCGGAAAAGTGTCAACTCTTATTGCCTACAAACATTAAATAATAACTGAATTAACTTCTAAACACTACGCATGAGATGAATCACACTTCGCACGAAGTGAACTCTCATACGCACGAAGTGGCTCACACTTCGTACGACCAAAACTCACCGACTTCATCTCTTACACTGAGCACTTCGTACGAAATGAAGTCACTACGCACAAAATGGGCTTCACTTCGCACGACTAAAACTCATCAACTTCATCTCTTACATTGCGCACTTCGTACGAAGTGAGGTCACTTCGCACGAAATGGGCTTCATTTCGCACGAATAAAACTCATCGTTTAATCACTCAAATCCTGAACCACTCGAATTAAATCACGACCGAGTTTTTAAAACATTCCGATGACTTCCTAACACGTATCTTGACATGGAACAACACCAACACCAAAACTAACACCAAAAATCAAAGATTACCTTATGAATCCCTTTCCTTGACTCAAAACTCTCTTAAAATTGCAAGTGTACGTGAACGTATGTTTTCATGCAGTTTTTCTTCTTTTTTGACCACCTTGAAGTCAATACAAACTTCATATATATACATAACTTTCAATAAATGCCCCAAAGACCCCTAGACTTTTCAAGTTTCTGAAATGGCAACTTTAGCCCCTCTACTGCAACTCAATATTACATAAAGGCAACTAGCTAAACACATAAACACTTAACATATATTTAAAATTAAGTTAAACACTTAACAGAAAATCTTTCAGACCTTGGGGCGTTACAGAGATATATTTGTTACTTTCAAGAATTGGAAAGTGCAGGTTGAAAAGCAAACTAGTTTGAGATAAAGTATCTTTTTATGGATGGTGGACTTGAATTTTGTTTAGATGAGTTTAATGCCTATTGCCGAAAGGTGGGCATTATTTTTTATCGTTCAGTAGTCAATACAACTCAACATGATGGTGTAGCCGAAATGATGAATCACACTATTATGGAGAAGGTCCGGTGTATGCTTATTATTTCCAAATTGCCAAAGTCTTTTTGGGCGGAGGCTGCTTCTACTGCTTGCTATTTAATCAACCGTTCACCGTCACGAGCAATTGAAAATAAAACTCCATTTGAGTTATGGTTCAGGAAAACTGCCGATTATACAGATTTAAAACCGTTTGGAAGTCCAGCTTTTGCACGAGTTGACAATGAGAAGTTAGAACCGGTGGAATTTAAATGTGTTTTTATTGGGTACAATCCAGGGGTAAAAGATTATAGGTTATGGAGTTTTGAGTTGCAAAAGGTTATTATCTCAAGAGATGTCACTTTTGACGAGACCATTATGATTCAGCGAGTCATTGACTATTCTTTCAATATGGAGGAATCATCTGAGGCATGCAAGGAGAAAGCTCAAGTGGAGGTGGAGTTTTTTACTACACCTACTATTCTTTCGAGTACTATTGAACAACCAGAGGATTCTTTTGCTTATGCTCTTACTATTGCTGAAGATATTGAGTCTGATAAATACAAATGGATCTACAAGCTCAAGGAATCCATTAACCCGGATGAGAAACCAAGGTATGACACCCGGTTAGTAGCTAAAGGTTACAGTCAGGTTACAGATGTTAATGATACAGACATATATTCTCTTATTGTCAAACATATTTCTATACGTGCTTTGTTGGGTTTGGTTGTTTCTAATGATTATAAATTAGATCAACTTGATGTTTCAACAACTTTCTTAAATGGTGAGCTAGAGGAGGAGATATTTATACAACAACCTGAGGGGTTTGTAGTTTATGGCAAGAAGGACTATACGTATAAATTTTATAAAACTCTTTATTGCCTCAAGCAATCTCCTGAACAATGGTATAGGAGGTTAGACTCTATTCTAACCAGTCACACATTCAGCAGGTGCACCTACGATAGCTGCGTTTATTATAAAAGGTGTGATGATGGTTTAGTCTACTTACTCTTATACGTGGATGACATGTTGTTTGCAGCGAAAGATTTAACAGAGATTTTGAAACTAAAAGGCCAGTTGAAAGTTGATTTTGAAATAACGGACTTGAGGGCTGCTAAAATTATATGTGGTATGGTAATTGTGCGTGATAAGGATTCTAGGGTCTTGCATCTTTCTCAGGAAATTTTTATCGAGAAAGTCCTATGTCGCTTCAATTTGCATGAAGCAGAGCCAGTCAACACACCCATTGCGGCTCATTTTAAGCAATCATCCACTTTAAGTCCTAATACTAAAGTTTTGTTATCCTCTCCCGAGGGAGAACAGATGGCGGTTACAGAATTTGCTAAGGGAGATAATTGGTTGACGGGATTATTTGAACAACTTGATGTGCTTTGGGATGATCTCATTGATATTTTCACTTATGGTCTTCCGATGGCCAAGTTCAATTCATTATTGAACTTGGTAGGTTCTATGAAACGCATTTGAGCCTGAGTGGCTCGTGGCGGAGATGGTATTATTATTTTTCGGATTCAATTTTTCTCTATATGGTGACTGCAGGTATTTTTCTTTCGAAGCTTTGGAGTTTGCTTAGCTGTTGGTGTTTTTCGTTTCGTTCGATTGTGGACAAGAAGTTCTTATATTGTTTTTGGCGTGACTTGTTCATTTGAAGCCAAGGTGGAGATTGTGGAATATATTTATGTCTTCAAATAATTATATTTCAAAGTCAAGGGGCCATTCTAGCCATATGTGTCATACTTGAATTAATTGTGTATAAATACACATGTGATGTGTACGTATCAAGATAAGCACCAAATTAAACTTCACAATATATTTCGTGTGCGTCGGCTACTGCAGAAACGTTCGTAAACTAAATTAGGGTTTAATCCCTAATCATCATTCACCATTAAAGCTTTGTAATTTGTTCTCCTTTCAAGCTTGTAAGAACTGCAGTATTATAGTGGATTGATTCTCGGCCTCCTCCGCCCGTGGTTTTTCCCGTTTTGGGTTTTCCACGTAAATCGTCGTGTCTCTCGTTTTTACCTTATTTCATTATTTTATTGTTTGTGGTTGATTATTATTATTGGTTGATTGATCCTATTCCGTTAAAACTAATATTAGTTGGGTAACTTGGATCTTTGGAGGTTTTGATATTATCCTAATTTTAACCCTAGTCGTATAAATTAGATTAGGGGAAAAGTTAGTGTCGTCAATTATTATCTCCGGTTTTTACTACAATTGGTATCAGAGCCAGGTTGCTCTTGATATTAGTTTATTGGGATTACTTTTCTGCCAAGTTGATTAACAATGTCTTCAATGAAGTATGATATTCCTTTACTTGACCGGAACACCATGTTTCCTTTGTGGCAAGTTAAGATGAGAGATATTTTGATTCAGATGGATTTACACGAGGCACTTTTAGGGTTTGAGAAAATGCCAGCTTCATGGACCCGGGCAGAAAAAGAGATGAAAGATTTGAAAGCTTCTTCTCTAATTCGTTTACATTATCTAATGATGTTTTACAGGATGTGTTGAAGGAAACTTCTGCGGCTGCTTTATGGTTAAAGTTAGAGCAATTGGTGATGACGAAGAGCTTACCCAACAAGTTGCATTTAAAGCAACAATTGTTCAATTTGAAGATGTCTGATGGAAGTTCTTTTGCTAATCATATATCCACATTCAAAGAGTTAGTCGGTAACTTAGAGAATATGGATGTTAAATATGATGATGAAGATTTGGCACTGTTTTTGTTATCATCTTTGCCTTACTCTTATGGTCACTTTCGTGATACTATCATTTATAGTCGTGACACTCTTGTCCTGGATGAAGTTTTAACTGCTTTGGATTCAAAAGAGAAAATGAAACATATTACAGGTTTTGATTCTGGTGACGTGAAAGCTGAAGGTTTGAACGCTAGAGGAGCAACAACCGATAGAGGTAAAAACTCTCAATCCTACGGCAATAGAAAGTTTTGCAACTATTGTCATAAGAAAGGGCATACAAGTGATGAATGTTTCAAATTAAAGAATAAAGAAAAGGATAATGCAGCAGCAGAATATAAAAGGGGTAGTACATCAGCCGAAGTCGATGTAGCTGAGGTTGATTGTGTTGGAGAACTTCTAATAGTTTATGCAACTGATGTCTAATACTCTTTATCTGATTTAGACCGTTCTCGTCTTTGGCACCTTCGACTCGGCCATATGAATTTTCACGGCATGTCTGAATTGAGTCGAAGAGGTTTATTAGGAGGACATAAGGTTGTTGGTTCAAAGATTTGTGAAGACTGTATATGAGGCAAGGCAAAACGAGTGACTTTTGATGAGTGGTATTCATGCAACACGAGGACCACTTGAATATGTTCACTTGGATTTATATGGACCGACGGAAGTTGCTTCGAAATGTGGAGCTTCCTACATGCTTACTATTGTTGATGACTTCTCCCGAAAGGTATGGTCATTCTTTTTAAAACATAAGGGAGATATATTTGTTACTTTCAAGAATTGGAAAGTGCAGGTTGAAAAGCAAACTAGTTTGAGATAAAGTATCTTTTTATGGATGGTGGACTTGAAATTTGTTTAGATGAGTTTAATGCCTATTGCCGAAAGGTGGGAATTATTTTTTATCGTTCAGTAGTCCATACAACTCAACATGATGGTGTAGCCGAAATGATGAATCACACTATTATGGAGAAGGTCCGGTGTATGCTTATTATTTCCATATTGCCAAAGTCTTTTTGGGCGGAGGCTGCTTCTACTGCTTGCTATTTAACAAACCGTTCACCGTCACGAGCAATTGAAAATAAAACTCCATTTGAGTTATGGTTCGGGAAACCTGCCGATTATACAGATTTAAAACCGTTTAGATGTCCAGCTTTTGCACGAGTTGACAATGAGAAGTTAGAACCGGTGGAATTTAAATGTGTTTTTATTGGGTACAATCCAGGGGTAAAAGATTATAGGTTATGGAGTTTTGAGTTGCAAAAGGTTATTATCTCAAGAGATGTCACTTTTGACGAGACCATTATGATTCAGCGAGTCATTGACTATTCTTTCAATATGGAGGAATCATCTGAGGCATGCAAGGAGAAAGCTCAAGTGGAGGTGGAGTTTTTTACTACACCTACTATTCTTTCGAGTACTATTGAACAACCAGAGGATTCTTTTGCTTATGCTCTTACTATTGCTGAAGATATTGAGTTTGATAAATACAAATGGATCTACAAGCTCAAGGAATCCATTAACCCGGATGAGAAACCAAGGTATGACACCCGGTTAGTAGCTAAAGGTTACAGTCAGGTTACAGATGTTAATGATACTGACATATATTCTCTTATTGTCAAACATATTTCTATCAGTGCTTTGTTGGGTTTGGTTGTTTCTAATGATTATAAATTAGATCAACTTGATGTTTCAACAACTTTCTTAAATGGTGAGCTTGAGGAGGAGATATTTATACAACAACCTGAGGGGTTTGTAGTTTATGGCAAGAAGGACTATGCGTATAAATTTTATAAAACTCTTTATTGCCTCAAGCAATCTCCTGAATAATGGTATAGGAGGTTAGACTCTATTCTAACCAGTCACACATTCAGCAGGTGCACCTACGATAGCTGCGTTTATTATAAAAGGTGTGATGATGGTTTAGTCTACTTACTCTTATACGTGGATGACATGTTGTTTGCAGCAAAAGATTTAACAGAGATTTTGAAACTAAAAGGCCAGTTGAAAGTTGATTTTGAAATAACGGACTTGAGGGCTGCTAAAATTATATGTGGTATGGTAATTGTGCGTGATAAGGATTCTAGGGTCTTGCATCTTTCTCAGGAAATTTTTATCGAGAAAGTCCTATGTCGCTTCAATTTGCATGAAGCAGAGCCAGTCAACACACCCATTGCGGCTCATTTTAAGCAATCATCCACTTTAAGTCCTAATACTAAAGTTTTGTTATCCTCTCCTGAGGGAGAACAGATGGCGGTTACAGAATTTGCTAAGGGAGATAATTGGTTGACGGGATTATTTGAAGAACTTGATGTGCTTTGTGATGATCTCATTGATATTTTCACTTATGGTCTTCCGGTGGCCAAGTTCAATTCATTATTGAACTTGGTAGGTTCTATGAAACGCATTTGAGCCTGAGTGGCTTGTGGCGGAGATGGTATTATTATTTTTCGGAATCAATTTTTCTCTATATGGTGACTGCAGGTATTTTTCTTTCGAAGCTTTGGAGTTTGCTTAGCTGTTGGTGTTTTTCGTTTCGTTCGATTGTGGACCAGAAGTTCTTATGTTGTTTTTGGCGTGACTTGTTCATTTGAAGCCAAGGTGGAGATTGTGGAATATATATATATCTTCAAATAATTATATTTCAAAGTCAAGGGGCAATTCTTGCCATATGTGTCATACTTGAATTAATTGTGTATAAATACACATGTGATGCGTACGTATCAAGATAAGCACCAAATTAAACTTCACAATATATTTCGTGTGCGTCGGCTACTACAGAAACGTTCGTAAACTAAATTAGGGTTTAATCCCTAATCATCATTCACCATTAAATCTTTGTAATTTGTTTTTCCTTTCAAGCTTGTAAGAACTGCAGTATTATAGTGGATTGATTCTCGGCCTCCTCCGCCCGTGGTTTTTCCCGTTTTGGGTTTTCCACGTAAATCGTCGTGTCTCTCGTTTTTACCTTATTTCATTATTTTATTGTTTGTGGTTGATTATTATTATTGGTTGATTGATCATATTCCGTTAAAACTGATATTAGTTGGGTAACTTGGATCCTTGGAGGTTTTGATATTATCCTAATTTTAACCCTAGTCGTATAAATTAGATTAGGGGAAAAGTTAGTGTCGTCAATTATTATCTCCGGTTTTTACTACAATATATATATATATATATATATATATATATATATACACACACACATTGGCTATTCGAGTCACTTAAAGCATTAAGACAATTCATATATGCCTACATGTTTTTCAACATCAAATTCTTTCAATTATAACACACATATTACATTATGAGCATACACGTGTTAACTTGATCGAACTAACATCTATATTTACATGATATCTATTTTTGAATTTGTTCTATACTACAACCAAATAATATTCACAAAACCAATTTCTAAGCATAGAAATATCATCAAACCAATTACTAAGCTAACTTATAAACATAAACATATCTCCTACATCTAATTAAATCCCGGAAATTTATAACCGAAAATCCCCAAACGAAAATTTTGAGTTAATATAAAAACTAGACAAACTAAATTAGCAACAAAGTCAAATCCACAAAATGTAACATACGAAATTATAAACCATATCGTTTATACATTCTAATCTAACAATTACCAATCATTTTGAGTTTTTGAGCAAACCTTAGTGGATGAGGAGACAATACACCGGGTAGAGGGAGGTGGGGGTGACCGGCGGAGGGCGATGGGGGTGACTGGCGGGAGGCGGGGAGCAAGAAAACTTGAGGGCGGCGGCTGTGGGTAATGCACCAAATCAAATTAATAAATATAAATTTGTGATTTTGAAGCAACCCTTAGGAGGAGAACGGACGACAATCAACGAACAAAGAGCAAACAACCGGTGAAGGACGGAAGGCGATAGCCTGCGAACGAGCGGCAAACGGACAGCTGTCGACACAGGGGCAAGTGGCTGAGTGAGATAAATCGAGAGTTGTGTGTATGCATAGAGAATGTGAAGACTAAAACCCTCATTTAATTCGAAAGCAATAGTGTTGACATTGGCAATAGTGGTGACGCTTAATTCGTTTGGGGGAAAAGTAGGCAAGCATTTTTTAGTGGTATTAGTGGCGACGCTATAAATTGTGGCAACATTTGGTGAATCGGACTAGGTGTTGCCACTATTGCTAGAGTCGCCACTAATAGTGTCGCCTTTACTTGTAGTGTATATAACTTATTACATATACTATTTGTTATAAATATAAAAATTAATATATATATATATATATATATATATATGTGTGTGTGTGTGTGTGTGCGTGTAAATATTTCATTTTTATCATCATATCGATATAAACTTTATCATAATACAATTTATATATTTTACCCTCCCACAACGCACGGGCTAATGCAACTCGTTCATATTATTAGTCAAACCTCATGACATAAAATGTAATTTACTACAAAAGTAATAACAGCATGAGCAAAAAATGTTATAAAATCAATTAAACGCGATCGAACCAACGAGTTTATGTCACTTAATCGTTCTCGTCAACATTCTTTGGGCATGCGGTATATTCAACCGTTCTCACTTTATCTAACTTTTTACATTATTACCACGTCATATCCCCTCTCCTGTCTCATTTGATCTCACTAACCAAAAAGTCTTTGACCTAGCTGTACCAAAGTGTGTAAGGTATTCATCCTTTTTTTAGTGAGGTTTCAAGTCTCGCTTCAAGGGTTTGGCTTCGATGAGTGCTCATCATGTGCATAGGGAGCATGGTATAGAGCATCTTAGGTTTTTTCAAAGGGTGCATGTGTGCACATGTTTACTATATTTCCTAGTTGACACGCTATTTTTTGGTGTTTATCTTGTACGGTCTTAGCCTACTTAGCAAGTAGGGTTGTAAGTTAGCATTATAAATATTCATAGCTAAAGTTCCATTAGAAACAACCAGTGGATGAGATTGTACATAACAAAGAACCACTTACAGTATAAATCAAAGAAATCTCAGTTTGTAGGCCGTTGCTTTGACGGCCGAACCACGTAATATCTTTGGTGTGTATAGTTTCATTTTATCTTCATATTCTAACGTGTGTTTATTAGATCCTTACAATTGGTATCATATCCACAGTTTCTTTGAGTGATTCACGTATTTTGATTGAAGATGTCATCCGTCAAGTTCGATTTGCGTAGAGAAGGAGTAGGTGTATGTGTTTGAGAGATAATCATTTATTGTAACACCCCACCGCCCCGCGGTGCGTCGACGCATCGACCACCCGGCAGCCGATATGGCGATGTCAGGTCTGCAGCCCAATACACCCCAACCCTTCCCTCTGGTCATTATCCATAGTAGGTTGTTGGTAAGACTTGAACCCAAGACCTCACCCTTTAATACCACTCCTACCAAAGTGATATCACCAATTGAGCTGCATGGCTGGAAATTTTCAAAAGCTATTTTTACTATTAATCTACTTTTCTTCATGGCTGGGAATTTTCAAATTTTAGAAATCACTCATTGGAGGTTGTTAATTCATATAATCACTCATCTAATGTTGCAATGGATTAGACTAAGTGATTTCGGTTGTTTGATTGAAGAAAAACACAGATTTTCGAGCCTAAATCTTAAAATTTTAGTTTTCGGGTTTGTGAAGTGTTCTTGAAGAAAAATTGATTTCTGATCTTAAATGATGTTGTTCATGCTTGAATTGGTGCGCGTTTAGTTCAAAAACAATTTTCGAGTTGATCAGTACATTTTAATCTCAAAATTGGTCGATTTTTGGAACTTTTTAAATATATTGTGAAGATTTGTGCGGGTTAAGGAAGAACAGTTAAAAAGATAGTGTTTGTTCTAAAAAGGTTGAGAGAACTTTTGAAAAAGTTGTTTGTGGAAGGGGGTAATACTATTCGAGCGCCAAAAAAGGAACATAGTGCCATTCGACCGAAGGTCTTACTCGAATTAGTGATATTGAGAAAGCGGTATTCGACCGCCCAGTTTTGTGAAGTTTGAGTCAAGGTTTCTAAAATAGCACAATTCAAGCGCCAGTTTAATTCGAGTTCAGGGATTCCATAGTCCAAGTACAATTCGAGCGCATATAATTCGACTTGGGTTTATTCGAGTTGGTTGATTCGATTTGGTGGAAGATTCGAGCCGATTCAAAATGGATCAAAATTAGGTTGAAAATTCAAAGTTTGAACCTTGTACCCCACTAGGGCTTGGACCCCGCTACCAGGGCGTTGGCACCGGACCCCATTGTTTTGAATTAGAATTCTTGATTTTAAAATCATCTTTCACTCTAATTCGGTCAACAACACCAACGATTTCTCAATCAGTTTTGACACCTGAAATCGGTCAAACAAACACTATCAAATGCACAAGAATTTCTGAGGAGTGAGTGGTCAAATTTAATTGGGATCTAAACAAATCGAGTATCAATCTTATCATTACAGAGTTCAAGTCTCTAACCGTCATTAATTGTATTAACCAACCTCCAGTCACACCAAAAACTTATCTAAGAGTTTGAAAGTTCATGTGCTTTCAAATGAAAATGCACTCGACTCTATCATGAAACTATTTGATCAAAGTCTCCTACCCACTTATGTGACACAAATTTGTTGGTATCTTTATGACTTTCTGAATCTTTTCTACTTGTTGTGACTCGGACGAGGTTGATATTTATAACTCGAGACATCAATATGCTTGATTTTGTTGATGTACCCATCTTAGATCTACAACACTTCTTAACGACCCACGTGGCTCAAGTATCAAACAGATGGTATCAGACAATTGATTGGTATGATGTGAAGTAAAAAAAATACATGATGCACAAGAAGGATTATGGACATCATGAGGGGGAGATAAAGATAAAGAGAATTTTATATTTTGTATTTAGTTGTTTGTGGTTCGAGATATCTAGGGAGGGGGGGAGATTAACATATTCTTCTCTAAATTTTCTTCGAGGATCGAGAACAACATTGTAAGGAGAGAGAACTTCATATTCTCCCATATGATTCTAGGGGAAGAGAACAACATACTCACTTCAAATAATTAATCATTCTATACTTCCGCTACCGATACCAATAATCAAGATCTAGATATTCTGAAAACCTCTATATGAAAAACTTCTTATATAACCAAAGGTGACAATGCCTGGTGTAACCGGAGCGATACAATAGCTAAAGATCCTCAAGATGCTGCAAAGATACAAAAACTTTTATTCCAATACAAATGGGGAGATTGTTAGGAATAAATATTGTATAGGAATATAAGATTGCATTTTTGTGTGAGGGTTAAATTCGACCATCACTATGTAGGTCGAATTCATCTTATAGTCCTTGGAGTATATATACCTAATGACTACATAGTATCATGTATGAGTTGCCACTTTACATGAAATGAACTATATATGTGTTTCTAAGGTGTAATTGAGTTTTCTCTCTACATTCATATAGTTCTACACATGGAACTCATCAATTTGTATTTGATACTTAATTATATGGGACATTCACCTTTCTTTCTTATATTTGCGCTTCCTTCAACCTTTCTTCATGAGGATATATTAGCAAGATAATAGTTGTATTTTACTCCAATGACTTCAAACGGACATTGAGGTGTTTTCCATTTGATACATCCTTGAACAATGTCAATTAATTGACGTCATTGTTAGAGCCGATGACACCAAAGAATGCGCGCATGTCAAAACCATAAATAATTAGGCTACCGGTTCCAGCATAACCGTCACGTGTTCGTGATCGCCACTATATGTACCTCGCCAAACCACAAGACAATTGTCTATGTGCGATGACTACAATTCATGCTTCCTAACAATCTTAAAAAAAGCATTAATGTTTCGATTCGTGTGAGAGTACTCGTACAGGGTCCTCTACTGCTCTACATAAAATTTGTTCTTAATTAGTTACACACTTACACATATATGTGTAAGCAGTAAAGAAACATACATGATTATGTTGTGTTTGTTGCATATATATATATATATATATATATATATATATATATATATATATATATATATATATATATATATATATATATATATATATATATATATATATATAATTATTTATTTATTTTCAAATTCGAAAAGAAACCAAAAAGGAGATCGAGAGGAGTTTAATAAAAAAAAAAAACACAAGAGACTAAAAATCGCTTGACTTGTGGTCTAAGCTACATGAGTCCAACATTACAAGAAAAGTTACGATCTCTTTTTCTAGCTGTCTCATCCCACACGGTCTGCACCCACCCACCCCCATGCCATCCATCACAGGCCCACCCCTTAACTTATCATCTATCTTGACGTAAAAATACTACCACCAATGACACATATACCACATACGTTGGCTTGTCCCTCTCTTTAATTTTATGATCCAACTCTATACATCTCTTCATCTTCCCTTCATTCCATTTTTGTACCACCCGCCAATAGTTTTCTATTTAATTTCACAGTTAATTGATCTCCTGCTGGTGATTGAGGAGAACTTCCGATTATGGAGACTAGACAGCTATATTCCAAGTAAGTTTTTTTGGTTCTGTAACTCAACTTAATTTAATTTCTCACGAGAGAACTTAATCCATCTATCACTCAAGACGACATATATGATATTTATCTTTATCTTAGGTTCAAAGCCTATCATCTTGATGTGCATTTCATTGATCAACAAAATACTAGATCGTAAACTTTTTCTTAAAAACGTGAGTTTGTTTACAAATCAATGATCTTTTTTACCCAGTTAGCCATGTATACATTAGTTTCGCGTGTTCACAATCTTATATGTTTCCTTTAATATTCTAGGCCGGTCTAGTAGGTAGTCCGGGCATGGTGGCTGGACAACCTCTCAAATTTTCACATGTTGTGCAAATTTTGTCAATATTTGTTCGTTTTACGAAATATACTTTAGCCCCATTGTGCAGTACTGGCCTTAGTTCGTTGACTCTTTTAGTTATAATTAAAACCATGTTTTCTTGACGGAATCATTGTGACTAATGAAAACTTACATAACATATATAGTTTGTTATGGGCAAACTTATAGGGTTCAATAGCTAGGGAATTATAAGCCACCAGAATATTGTTAGTTATAGGATTACATAAAATTTTTCTAACAAATATTTGTAAATTTGGTTTAAAGAATATATATAAAAGATGAAAGAAAACTTGTAGGTTTGCATTTGATTAGTTATAGTTTCCTTCTTTCATATTTCGAAGATAAAGATTGGTAGGTGAATGAAAAAGGGCTGTTAGTGTTCAGGTGAAGCATGTACCTCAATTAGGTTGGTGAAAGGAATTCATCATTGTGTGGTCATTTGACCATTTCCAAAAGTATTTTAATGATGGAATAATTATTATATTATTATATCTTTTAATATAAATCTAAAATTATTATTTTTCATATATAAATAACTTACATTGTGTCAACAACTGTTTTTATTTGGTGTTACTTAACTTTCAAGACATAAATATTCAGTTTGAGATATCATTTTTTCCTTTGTATTTTTTAATCAGCATATGTTAACTAGCTAGCTTAGGTATGTAATTATAAAACTACAAAAATGTATAGTTGATATATATAGATCTTTGTGACATTTTTTTTTTAATTTAACTAGCTAGCTTATGTTGAAATTATCTGTTAAAGAATGTATACTCACCATTTTTATACCGGACACTCTAATAATTCAATCTCACTTATGCCGGAAACTATCATCTCAGCGACGATATATGCAAACGAAGGATTCAAAGAAGCAAATTCGAAGACGATGAGAAGCCCATTAATCCGGTTAGCGGACATGATAAAACCGGCAATTGTAAGCACAAACCATCCAAACCGCTGCTACTAGTGGTGGTGCTCGCCACCATCATCGTCATCACCTACTCTCTTACTACTCATCACAACCAGTATAACTACATCCCTCATGCTATTTCAAAGTATGTAAATAACTTTGACTTCTATATATTGTTGACTTTTGGACTCCATTACAGATCTCTAATGTGATTTTTAATGTGTGTTTAATGCGCCAAACTGCAATCCATTTTCGCTAAATTATCATTGTATGTAATGAACGTTAATTAATTAATACAATAAACTTGTAAAAAAGTGTTGATTGCATTATTTGAGATAAATAATGACAATTTTTTTGCATAGAATGACTTGTTTTTATATGTTGATTGCGTTATTTAACACAAATTAAAGTTCATTACATACAATGATATAATGATACGTTAGCCAAAGTTTATTGCATTTTGATGCTATGTGTGCATCTTTATTATCTTGATTGATTTGGTGGTTTTCAAATCAAACAGGTGGAAATGGGGTGGTGGGACAGATCAAAGATATGTATCCAAACTAGAAATCAATTGGGATGATATATTAAGTGTTATGAACATATTATCTAGCAAAAAGCAAATGAATCATGGAATTGGATTCTTGAATTTTGAAGAGAATGAAATTAATGAATGGAAGGCAATAATTACACCAGTTAATGATCATCAAATTGTTAATCTTGAACTTGATCCTGTTGATCAAAATGTGACATGGGATTCGTTGTATCCCGAATGGATTGATGAAGAACAAGAAGAAGAAGTCCCGAGCTGCCCCAATTTTCCTAAACTCGACGTGCCAAGAAAAGTTCTTGATTTGATTATGGTTAAGCTTCCATGTACAAATGATGGGAATTGGTCAAGAGATGTTGCCAGGCTTCATTTACAGATTGCAGCCGCTGGGCTCGTTGCTGGTTCGTCTAGATCAAGCCATCGGGTGCACCTGGTTTTCGTTACCAGCTGCTTTCCAATTCCGAACTTGTTTCCATGTAAAGAACTCGTGGTTCGTCGTGGAAATGTGTGGTTGTATGAACCAAATTTGAAGGTGTTGCGAGAAAAGACTCAGCTTCCAGTTGGATCTTGTGAACTTGCTTTGCCTTTTAAACCTCGAGGTTAGTTTAAAATTTTCAAAAAGTGAGCAGTTTGACTTTTAGATACGGTAAATTTAACTTATTTACTTATGAATTGATCGATTATGTTGAAATAGATGGAGATTATGTTGGGAATGTCCGACGGGAGGCGTATGTGACTATCCTACACTCGGCTCATGTTTATGTTTGTGGCGCGATTGCTGCAGCACAAAGCATTAGGATGTCAGGTTCAACTCGAGATCTTGTGATACTTGTAGATGAGACTATTTCCGATTACCATCGAAGTGGGCTTGAGTTGGCTGGATGGATGATTCGCACCATCCAACGAATAAGAAACCCTAAAGCTGAAAAAAATGCATACAACGAATGGAACTATAGCAAGTTTCGGTTATGGCAATTAACCGATTATGAAAAGATCATATTCATAGATGCCGATTTGCTCATTCTACGAAACATTGATTTCCTATTCGGGATGCCTGAGATCTCGGCTACCGGCAACAACGGGACACTATTCAACTCAGGTGTGATGGTGATCGAGCCATCGAATTGTACATTTAATCTTCTAATGGATCATATCAACGAGATCACATCGTATAATGGCGGCGATCAAGGGTACCTAAACGAGATTTTTACATGGTGGCACCGGATTCCGAAAAGCATAAATTTTCTAAAAAACTTTTGGATTGGAGACGACGATGAAACCAAAGAGAAAAAAACTCGACTTTTTGGTGCGGACCCACCGGTTCTTTATGTACTCCATTACCTAGGGCTAAAACCATGGTTGTGTTTTCGTGATTACGATTGTAATTGGAATTCCGATATATTCCGAGAGTTCGCAAGCGATGTTGCTAACGAACGGTGGTGGAAAGTGCATGATGCAATGCCCGCTCAGTTGCATCAGTTTTGTTTGTTGGAATCAAGACAAAAAGCGCAACTTGAGTGGGACCGTAGAGAATCCCAGAAAGCGGGATTCGATGATGGGCATTGGAAAATTAAGATACGAGACCCAAGGCTAAAGAAGTGTATCGACAATATGTGCTCCTGGAAATCAATGTTGAAGCATTGGGGTGAGACAAATTGGACAGACGATCAAAGTTTTCCTACACCACCAGCAATTTCTAAACTCAATTTCAAGTGATTAGTGTTGTAAGTTCATTTAGTTCATAATCTTTTTTGTATGTAGTGTTTTAAGCTTCTAATAATGTAATCTTTTATGTTTTCATATGATGAAATTTGATATTTGTAAATTTATTGGTTTGTTTTGATGTATTATCTCTGTTGTAGGTAGATGTAATATGGTATATTCTTTAAGAAGAACATTCAGTTTTTACATATATTATTTATTATTTCTTAGAAAGACTCGGCTAATGATGTTCTCTCAGCTCTCTCAGCTGATTTCAATTGATCAAACGAGAAGACATAAGCTAATCAATCTTGATGATATTCAGCTGATCATTCAGAGTGATAAGCTTATACAAAATAGACTAAGTATGATAACTTAACTAAAGAAAGAGATACCTGAGCTGATACATGTTGTAGGCTCAGCTGACCACTTTTACTGCTTAGCTGATCAGCTGATGGTTGTAATCCGTCAGCTTATGCTTGAGAATCACTCTGTTGATACTTTTGCACTTATCTTTTCTTTTTGGCCGATCTTCCGAAGCTGGTCCTTTGGCTGATACTTAGTGTTAAGCTGATCTTCAGCTGATCCTTTGTACTTAGAGAATTCTTCAAGTCTTTTTAAATCCAACACATTAATTTCAATATTCTAAGTCCAAAAAATGAATATATGGTTTTCTTAACACCAAATCTTATTTATTACAATAGACAGGTTTGATTATGGGTTGAAGTGATTATCTCCCCAACACATTTGGTAATTTACATGCACCATCATAAGGGGGAGTATTAGAATCCATATATAGTTATAGAGTAAAATACTCTAAATGTTGTGGTCAAACATAACCTATCATGTTCTCTCACATATATGAGATTGAGTCTCTTATAATTAAGTGAATAATGAGTCTCTTTGTAAGTCACACTTTCATGTTTATATGAGATTATGATGGATCATGTTTGACCAAACATGAGAGGATCTTAACCCATAATTATATATCTAACATATCATATTATAGCTAATTATTATTTAAACTATTTGTTGCTAAACGTGTTTACTACAAAAAAGTATCATTTCTCCACACTTTATAAACAGCGTGTAAAAATTCTTGAATTTCTTAGTTTAAATATAGAGATTGTTAGAAAAATAAAAAAACTCCACATTTGTAAATGTGTAGATTTGATTTTAAAAGTCCACGCTTTTAAATGTGTAAGTTTATTAATAAATGGAGAATTAAAGAAATGCACATTTAAAGGCATGGACTTTTGTAAATTTATAATTATTTTCAAAATTTTCACGCTTAGTAGTGTAAAAATGTTGATAATTGGTCCACTCTAATAAATGTTATTTATTACCGCAATTTTCACACTTTTGAATGTAGATATTTGATATAAATTTGTCACACTTGTTTTCTACACGCTTGATTAGAATGTCCCATATTTTTAAATGTATCTATATTGCTAAAAATGCATGGATAATCAATATATTTTTTGTAGTAGTTCCTCGAGAAAAGAGAAGTGATTTTTAATACATCACCTTGTTGAAAATGGGTAGGACTGTAGAAAATTGTAAAACTTTAGCAATGAAAATATTGTTGTACAAATGAAGTGTATGATCGAATTTGTTATTTTTTGGGACACAAATGGTTGCTAAATATTAACAATTTTAAGTTTTTAAAAAACTTTATTGATGTTAACACATTTTTAATAGTTATTTTTAAGAATAATTTCGTTTATATCCTTAGAAACTTCCCTAATTACGTATATATTCTTGTAAAAATTGAAATTAGGTATATATCCTTGCAAAACCTATAAACTAACATATATACCCAAACACTTAATTTAATAATAATTTTTCAATTTAAAATCTGAAAAACAAAAATTGATATTATCCTAATTTGATTTCTTGAAAGGCAATTGATTTATGAGATTACAAGACTACCCTTTTGCTATTTCAACATCGATTGAACTATAGACATCTAAGACCTATCGATTGAATTGTGTACAACAAACTCTCATACCCAAAACTTACACAAAATGATTGAAGCTACCCATCGAAACCACAACAAGGCTTGAAATCCGAAAGTTACACCGATCGATTGAAGCTTGATTTGAAAGAGATACGGTAGAGTTCAGGTGCGATGCGATGGGTGAACAAAGCCGATTGAGGTTCGATTGAACCCTAATCGACAGGGGATGCTTGAATAGAGGATGCTAAATTCGATGAACAAAGGAGGCTTGAGGTCGATTGAACCCGATCGATGAACAAAGGATGCGTGAGACACAGTTTATGCTTCTCAAGATAATAAATTCGACAGGGGATGCTTGAGCAGAGTTTATGGTTCGGTTGAACCCCAATTTCACTACAATACCCATTCTACGTTTTTTTAATAATGTTTGATCATGCATACGCAAATACACATATATAGTTGATACATAAATATTCATCTTTATGTGTCTGTGTTAACGCATATATAATTTGTATAGTTGATACATAAATATTCACTACAATACCCCCTCTATTGGTCGCTCACCTCCCCTACCGAGCCATCAGCCTCCGCTGCTCCTTTCCCCTTGGCCCTACCCCAGCTACGGATGGCCTTATCCCCCTCCCTGGTATTTTCCCCACACAAGAGCCCAGCACCTCACGGCGCTTCTCAGTCCTCCAAACCTACTACTTCAGCTACGACCCAGGCACATCAGGCCCAAACAGCAGCTCCTAGCCCACTGCTACCTTTATGCAGCCACCTTGGACTTGGTTCCCGCAACTAGTCAACTGAACAAGCGTTTAACGCGTTGTCTATTGATTTTGATGATGGGGGATGGCACATGGATATGGGTGCAACCTCTCACATAGCTTCGGATGCAGATAAACTCGAAACTATTTTTAATTCTTTCAATTTACCCTCTATCATTGTTGGTAATGGATCTTGTGTTCCGGTTTCTAAAATGGGTCGCACTTGTGTAGCTAACCCTTATCGCACTCTTCACTTAAATAATGTTCTTGTCACTCCACACATGATTAAAAATCTTGTTTCACTTCGCCAATTTACTAAAGATAATAAACTTCTATCGAATTTGATCAATTTGGTTTTTCTGTGAAGGATCTCAAGACCAAGTGGATCCTTCTTCGTAGTGATAGTCCCGGTGACCTCTATCCTTTACCCGCCCGTTCCTATTCCTTTGCTTCGTCAACTTCGCCCCTTTGGCACTGCCGTCTCGGTCATCCCGATGATAGCACTTTAAATAATTTAATTTCTCTTAAATTTATTAAATGTAATAAAGTGCCTGCGAACACTCTTTGTCAAGCTTGTCAACTAGGCACACATATTCGTCTTCCATTTTTCCGTTCTAATACTATTATGAATGCTACGTTTGATATTAATCATTTGGATTTGTGAGAATCTCCTATTGTTAGTACTAGTGGCATTAAATACTATGTTATATTTCTAGATCATTACTCTCACTTTCTTTGGGTGTATCCTTTGCGCCACAAATCTGACGTCTTTTCCAAATTTAATTTGTTTCGTACTTATGTCAAAACTCAATTTGAAAAGTACATCAAAGTGTTTCAATGCGATCATGGTGGTGACTTTGATAATAAATATTTTCATGATCTTTTTGCCACCTCCTGTACTCAAATCAAATTATCCTGTAGTACTCGCACATCTCAACAAAATGGTAAATCCGAACGCATGATTCAGACCATAAATAATATCATTCGTACTCTACTCTTTCAGGCTCGTCTTCCGCCCTCTTTCCGGGTGTAGGCTCTTCACATGGCCACACATCTCCTCAACATTCTTCCCTCCACCTCCATTAACAACGAGATCCCTACACTAAACTCTTCGGCACCACACCCACCTACTCCCATCTTCGTGTAACTTGCACCTCCCACCACCCCCAATGTTGTTCTTGGCTACCCCGCTCTTTATCGTGGGTTTCGTTGTCTCAATCTATCCACCAACAAATTTATCATTTCCCGTCATGTCATGTTCTACGCCTCCATCTTTCCCTACGGGTCTATACCCCCTCTTCCGCTCCTTCCTATGATTTCCTCGACCGTCCCTCACCTATCTCCCGACATCTCCTTCTCTCCCATGATCTCACTCCCGGGGGATCCTCCACCGCTTCCGCCCCTCCTCCACCTCCCTCCTCTCCTCTCTCTCCCTCCATCCTCCCTCCCCTCCTGTCCCGTCGCCATCCCCTCCTCCTCCATCGTTCCTCCCACCCTATGCTAACTAGATTACGGGCAGGCATTCTCAAATCTGTTCGTCGCCTCAATCTTAACACTTCTACCCTATCCCCTATCCCTCCTTCCCATACTTATGCCCTTAAGGACCCAAACTGGTCCACAGCAATAAATGATGAGCTTCGTGTACTAATTAAAAATGTTACTTGGGAACTTATACCGCGGCCTAGTGATGTTAATATTGTTAGATCTAATCATGAATTTTTCGTTCTCGGAATGGAAATTGTCAACGTATTCCTTGAACTCCGCCATCACATCCATGATACCCGAGCTTTTTCCCATGCTTTTTTCTTTCATAGCACGTTACCTTTGTCCCGCCCCAACAGGCGTAAAGGTTATTGGATGTGTACATCATCATCCAAGTCGTTGTCTTCTACGTTAAGGTCAGTGTGAACACCGGCATTGGAAGATGCAGTGTGCGGGGTTGATGGATCCGAAGACTTGCTCCTTTTAGATTGCCTCGGGGAGTCAACCATCAAGGGCATGTTTGATCATTTTGGATGGTCTTTCAATACCCTCCATCACGTAGGAGATTAAAATAAAAGTAATTAGAGAGCAGCCGACGCGTTAAAGATGAAAGCGGAGGCAATGAAGTCAAGAGAAATGCGCAAAGATCGCGATTTTGTCTATTCCCGACACGATCATCTCATGGGGGAGGATTTGATTTCCATTTAGAAACAAAAAGGTGGAGACCAAATGAAAATACGGGGGGTAGATTGTAGTTCTTTTTTAAATTATGTAATTTTTAATTTTTATTATTTGAAGTTATGTATGGAAGTTCAAAAAATATAATTATTATCTTTTTATTATATTGTCCTAATAATTAAATTATGTTAATTAAAAAATATAAAAAAATAACAAAAAAATAATAGAAAACTATGTGATGAGATGTGATGGATGCAAGGGTTTGTGTGATGGGATGGGGGAATAGTGGGGGAATGATGTGGCACTGATGTGACACGCAGAAAGTATGTGAAAGCTTTTGATGAAAGCTGATGGTCTTAACAAATTAAACATCCCAACCAGAAATATACAAATGATGCCCAAATCTGCAAGACAAAACTTGATGACCATCATTTATTCATATGAGTTCTTAAAATAAACAATCTTACTGAAACAATAGGCAACAAGTCACGTTTGGAGACATGAACGTGTCACATTCTAATTAAAACAGACAACCAAGATCGTGATTCTTCTAGCCGGCCCATTGTGTTAAGGAGACGGATGCGTCGCGTCCTATGAGAAATCAGAAACCCTAAACAACTTGATTCATAGACGATCCAAAACCCATCTATACCACTTACAAATGGGTTCAAGTTACACAAACACTATTTAACAATAATCAATTACATGATATCATTTGATTATTAAAATTACCATCAAAACCCTAATTTTACAAGTTTGAACGCCTCCAAACCTCTAATGACATATGAATAGATTCTAGGGTTTTAGATTATGATATCTTACCTTTGGAAATCATGAGAGCCTAAGCACAAGCTACTCCAAGCCTTAAATCTTTAAAACCATCACAAATCATCCTGAAATCAACCTATGTTCGGAACCCTATATCTTGTCTTCCGGTCATCAAAATGCAAATCCCATCTATGAGATGTGTTAGGAACCTCCATTCCAAAAATCATGAAGATACGATGGTCTAATCTCCGGGGATCTTTAAAACATTGTGCCTAAGTCACCTAAAACGGAAATCCGAAAATTCCCTTTTTCCTTCTCTTGTGCACACCACCTCTCAAGAGCTTCTCTCTCTCTCTCTCTCTCTCTCTCTCTCTCTCAGGGCTGCCAAAGGATATATATTAGGGTTTAGAATAACTTAATCCCAGATTATAAAATATATATGGGTTTAAGAATGCATAAATGACATTTTGGGTCCTCAAGTTTGCAATAAATAGTTTTAATTATATTATCATCTTAGTTAACCATCTTAATCAATGTGTTAGAGAGTCTCGTGAAAACCATCCCATTGCCCTCGTGTCACAGATCGGGGCAACAGAACCTCCCTCCTCAAATTGTGATAAATTGTCCATTAGGCAACTCGTATTCTTTTTTCAAAATATGACAGTATTTTTTAGCACCTGGTAATACACAATAGCGTGCCACATAGGCAAGCTTTATGTCACGAGCAATTTCTCGTTTACCATGGGTGGAGAATATGTAATCTATTTCCGAAAGGATCTTGATGAGGTTAATGTGATGTCACTTCCAGTGTACTAAGTATATCACCTTGACATACCGGGAAAACATGCGACACACCTTCTCCAAAATCCAACACTACACATTTAGGAGTTCAAATGCTATGCAAGAGATAGAAAACGTGAATTAATTAAGGATTTTCAACGAGCCAACATGCATGAGATAGCGGTGATTCATCCTAGCCACTACCATCCCCACATACTGCTACCCCTCAACAACAATCACCTCCTTCTCATACATTGCCTGGCAATCAACAACCCACTTATCCTAGCCACTATAGTCCATTCGAGAATAATCGACACACCAAGACTACTTGAGCTCATACCATTTCTCTCAAACGAAAAACCTTCGCTACCACCGTCTCAAAAACACATTGATCGAACCCTGTTCGGTTACTAAAACCCTCCAAATTCCTTGTTGGCAAATTGCAATGAAAATGGAGTATGTAACGCTATGGTTTTGAAAATTGATTATATATATTTTTTAAAAGTTACATCGCAGCGGAAATAACAATAATCACCATTAAATATCAAAGGATTTAAAATGTCAATAAACATCATCATTAAAACCACTGCGTTATCACGCAATCAAATCGTTTAACTATAATTCAAAAATCCATTTAAAAGAACAACCACAAGTCGGCAATAAATTAAAATACACATCATAGCCAACAACTACCCAACAGCATCCATGCTCACCAGTCCTCAAGCTCTTAAGCTACTTACATGAGTACGAGACACATTTCAAGAAACAAGTGTTAGCTTACGTTTCCTGAGTCAGCAATAGGCAAACAAAATCATACTTTAAAATTAAGCAAACCGGTTTAGGTTTAATAAATATAAATCTCAACCCGTAACTTAACCTATATCATCGTAAAATCCCCGCATGGTCAAGTATCATCATAAGAAATCTTTGATAACACCACAAAGCATCGTAAACATCGTTAAACATCATAATCATATTTTACGTCATCAAGTCCATCACTAAACATCACTAACATCATTAACCATCGTTACTCATCATCATTTCCATCGCTCTTAATTTGGATCTATCATATACCTTGTCACCATCGTTACCCCAAAGATATTCGTGCTTGACAACCACAAGGGTTCCAAGGTCCGTCTGCACCATCACCACGTGCGTGCTCGGTGACTACTAAGTCCGTAGTCCGCCCGCACATGCATTAGTTCACTACGCGTGCGTGACAAGTCTTGTACCGATCGGGCACGACTCCCTCACGTACTCAAACCACTGTGGTCCATCCGTTATAGCTACTATGACAAAAGTCGTTTAGGTGGAAGTACAATCGGTCCCCCATCGCTAGGACCTCCTTCCACCAAAGTGGTGTTATGCGCGTTGACCTCCTCATCGTCGGTCAAACACCACTCCGGTGCATGAATACACCATGTGTTGCCAAAGTTATCTAGAAAATCCGACAACTAATCATCTTTGTGCTAGTAATTCCTAGAAGGCATACTTTCCTTACTAGGGATCGTCTCTACATCTTAGGAGTATGTCTATCCCGCCTGCACATCATCATAACATCATAATATATTCATTATTAATTAATTACATAATAGTACCATTAAAGTTCATCATATAACATCATTTAATATTTTATTAAACACATCGCATATCATCTTTAAATATAATTCACACGCAAACATCTTTTAGAAGGTCATGTTAAATGGTGAAGTCTTTCGAAAATGATTTTGTCTTCCTACTCGATTTTAGAAAAATTAAACTCGCCTCAGGTCTAGGTAACTCACCGTTGTCGAAAAGTATTCGCATATTCAACCAAACTCACACGTCACCTACAACCAAGTTCTACTATTAAATAATCAAATTGCATGTCCAAGAATCACAAACGCACGAATCACAAATCAATAATCACAAAAGACCTTGATTTGCGATTTCCCAATCGTAAATCTCAATCAAACATAAGTAATCACAATATTCCACAATTTGCGATTCACAAACCAGGAATCACAAAATTCCCCAATTTGTGATTCACCATTCGCAAATATCTCCATTTGTGATTTACCAAACACCAAAGTCTCAATTTGCGATTCACGAATCACAAAACATCAATGTCCCAATTTGTGATTCACGAATCATAAAGCACTTTGATTTGCGATTCTGACAATCACAAATTACACGAATTGCAAACCATTGTGATTTGGGATACCCCAACCACAAATCATCACCATGAATCACAAATCAATAAGAATGAGCATGACTACTTGTTTGACCTTCAAGATCAATGTCAGTCACGACTAATTGGTCATAAGAATAATGGTGATTATTTTTGTCATAACCATAGTGACGACATTTTTGGCTGTAACACTGTATATCGTCATTAAGTGCAGTTTTAGCTTGTTTGTTTTTATTGATTTAGTGATGAAATCAATATATAGTGACGACCTTTTTGGTCACTATTAGAGACCGCATCTACATTTCGTCTCTTGGGTGGACTGACCACATTGACGAAAAATCACGACCTTAATTTTATCACTAAAGTGTTTACTGACCATATTTGTGCTATTACTGACAAGTTTTCAGATGTATACGAATAAGAAATAACTACAAAAGTTGGTGTTTTTAGAGAGGCATCCATGTAATCTCACTTACCACGAGAGGTAGAAATTTTAAGGAGTAAATCATATATAATTAAATGAATAACTTAACATAATAATAAAATCTCGTGTAATGATGTGCATTGATTCATAGTATTAATTATTATCAGGAAATATACAACAAATTAAACATCCTTGTACCCGATATACACAAATAATGCCCAAATTTGCAACACAAAATTGATGACCATCATGTATTCGATCGTCCCCTTATTCAACAAAATGCATAGAACACATTTCAAAGCTTACGAGGTACTAGGAACTCGACCGACCTTTAAAATGTATAGAAATTCCGTACTTAGCGGCACTTTTTATGAACGATAGATGGACCAGATTCATCATATTCGTCTTTGGAGATCCATCTCTGTTTAAGCAAAAGCAAAACATGTATGCAATTTCAAAAAAATGCATAAAAATGTGAAAAAATAAGAAATTTTTTGTAGTGACCAATAATATCATCGATCATGATTAGTTTCAAAATGCAAACTCAGGCATATCATCCTAAGTTGGCAACAAACAAGAACTATACTTAAGTAAATAATCAACAAATAACCCGGAGATCCATAACGCAACGGTGACAAGCATGGTTCCTAACATGATCCACTCATTTCGCTTCACCGGACCCATTTCTTTGAGCTTCTCTTTAGCCAAGATGGGAGCATCGGGTGTGTGCTTGGTCTCAGGAGGGAAAATCTTGTATATGATGAATGGAGTTAGCATAAGAGTAACCAATGCCGGAAAACATGAAGCTTTGAACCATGAAATCCATGGGCTTTTGATTTTCACCCCTAAACTATCAGCCAATTTGACGCAAAAGTGCACAACATGTTTTGAGCTGCAGCAGTCAAGAAAAGAGTACTGGAGCTACTAGATGACTGTCACAAAAAACAAGTGTTACTAGTCATTTAAGAATACACTCTTAATATGTTGAATTTGGTTTTCTAGCAGATTCAAAGATTCAGTGTCACAACAATGCAACAATGATGAAACATTTGTATCACAATAGGTAATATTATAGAGTTAAAAGTTATCAAACTAAAACAACGTTTTATCTATGTATTAATATGGTATCTAAAGTTTTTCTTTTACATATATGGTCATTAATGTTTCAGATTACTTAAACTCGTGAGAATTAATGATGATTTGACGAAAACAATGGTATTTTCTACTTTAAAGTCGATATAATTTGTTTTTGCGGGAAAAAACTAGTCAGAAAAAAATACTCTGTAAAAACATTTAATTTAGATGAAAAAAGATCGATGAAATATTGCTCACTAGAGATAGTAAGTCACGAAACTGTTACAATAAGTACAATATTAGCACATTAACTAAAGCGTTAGGGGGTGTTTGGTTCAATTATTGTTTTTGGAAGGATTTGCAATTACCATGGGATTTGCATTTAATGGGATTTTAAATCCATGTTTGTGTTTGGTTCATTTTTATTAGGTGGGATTTCCACCACCATTAAGCCACCACCAGATCTGTTCCCACCACCAGATCTGTCCCATTCCACCACCATTTTGCTGGGTTTGCAAAGGGGGGTAGGGTTTGCGAAGGGGGCGACGGTGGCGACGACGGGATGGCGACGACGACGTCTAGGGTTTGCAAAGGGGGCAACGGTGGCGACAGGAACTACGGTTTGCGAAGTCTAGGGTTTGCAAAGGGGGCGATAGTGGCCACGTGAACTACGGAAGCTCGACGACGGCTAGGGTTTGCGAAGCTAGGGTTGCAGCGGCTAGGGTTTGTGTTGCAGACGAAGCTCGACGACGAAGGGAACAACGAACAGGTTTGTGAGGCTTAGGGTTGCAGCGGCTAGGGTTTGTATTGCAGACGAAGCTCGACGACGACGAAGGAAATGACGAACAGGTTTGCGAAGGCTAGGGTTTGATGAAGGGAACGACGAAGGGACGGCGGATGAACAGTCGGAGGGTCGCCGGAGGAAATCCCCATCTACGGGATTTTAAAATACCAGGGGGGGCTTAGGATTGGAGATTCCCTTATTCATGGATTTAAATCCTAACTTGAGAAATCCATGGATTTGAATTCCGTTGTTACTTTGCCCACTAAACATGGTATTTGGGGGGATTTGAAATACAAATCCCACCAAAAGAATGAAACAAAAACCCCCTTATAATGAATTTATGTTAAAAAGAAACTTTAGATATCACATTAAAGAAACACAAGTTTCCATTAGTAACTTTAACATCAAATTATATTTACCTACAAGTTTCCAATGACAAGAAAAGACAAAACTACTTAATCAGAAAAGGTTGTATAACATGTAACATACACATTCTAAAAGTCGTTTAGGTGGAAATACAATCGGTCCCCCATCGATAGGACCTCCTTCCACCAACGTGGTGTTTTGCGCGTTGACCTCATCATCGTTGGTCAAACACCACTCTAGTGCATGAGTACACCATGTGTTGCCAAAGTTATCTAGAAAATCCAACAACTAATCATCTTTGTGCTAGTAAATCCTAGAAGGCACACTTTCCCTACCATGGATCATCTCGATCTACATCTTAGGAGTATGTCTACCCCGCCTGCACATCATCATAACATCATAATATATTCATTATTAATTAATTACATCATAGTACCATAAAAGTTCATCATATAACATCATTTAATATTTTATTAAACACATCGCAAATCATCTTTAAATATAATTCACACGCAAACATCTTTTAGAAGGTCATGTTAAATCGTGAAGTCTTTCGAAAATGATTTTTTCTTCCTACTCGATTTTAGAAAAATTAAACTCACCTCAGGTCCAGATGTCGAAAAGTATTTGCATATTCAACCGAACTCACACGTCACCCTACAACCAAGTTCTACTCTTAAATAATCGAATTTCATGTCCAAGAATCACAAACACACGAATCACGTACAAATCAATAATCACAAAAGACCTTGATTTGCGATTTCCCAATCGTAAATCTCAATCACAAATAAGTAATCACAATATTTCACAATTTGCGATTCACAAACCAGGAATCACAAAATTCCCCAATTTGCAATTCACCATTCTCAAATCTCTCCATTTGTGATTTACCAAACACCAAAGTCTCAATTTGTGGTTCACGAATCACAAAACATCAATGTACCAATTTGTGATTCACGAATCATAAAGCACTTTGATTTTCGATTCTGACAATCACAAATTACACGAATTGCAAATCATCGTGATTTGGGATACCCCAATCACAAATCAACACCATGAATCACAAATCAATAAGAATGAGCATGACCACTTGTTTGACCTTCAAGATCAATGGCAATCACGACTATATTGGTCATAAGAATAATGACGATTATTTTTGTCATAACCATAGTGACGACATTTTTGGCTGTAACATTGTATATCTTCATTGAGTGCATTTTTAGCTTGTTTGTTTTTATTGATTTAGTGATGAAATCAATATATAGTGACGACTCTTTTGGTCACTATTAGAGACCACATCTGCATTTCGTCTCTTGGGTGAACATACCTCAATGACGAAAAAGCACGACCTTAATTTTATCACGAAAGTGTTTACAGACCATATTTGTGCTATAGTGACAAGTTTTCAGATGTATATGAATAACTACAAAAGTTGGTGTTTTTAGAGAGGCATCCATGTCATCTCAAATACCATGAGAGGTAGAAATTTTAAGGAGTAAATCATATATAATTAAATGAATAACTGAACATAACAATAAAATCTCATGTAATGATGTGCATTGATTCACAGTCTTAATTATCATCATGAAATAGACGACAAATTAAACATCCTTCTACCAGAAATACACAAATGATGCCCAAATTTGCATCACAAAATTGATGCCCATCATGTATTTGATCGTCCCCTTATTCAACAAATTGCATAGAACAAAAATCAAAGCTTACAAGGTACTATGAACTCGACCGACCTTCAAAATGTACATAAATTCAGTACTTAGCGGAACTTTTTATGAACGATAGATGGACCAGATTCTTCATATTCATATTTGGAGATCCACATCTATTTAAGCAAAAGCAAAAGCAAAAGCAAAACATATTAGTTAGAAGAGGAATGTGCCAAATTGGTCAAAGTGTATCTCAATTTATAGAACCACCTTAAGATATATATGATAGTTTACCTCTTGGAAGGTGCTTAGATTTGCAAGGACTGATCCTCCCATCCAGACAAAGTAGTTTCCTTGTGGTTGCACACTCACATTGATCCTGCTAGCTGCAAGATGATTGATTTCTTTTCTCATCCGGTCAGCAAAACCAGGGAACATAGTTGAACCACCGCTTAGTACAATGTTTCGACTAAGAGTTTTCATTATATCATCATCGTAGTTAAACATATTTATCGATGTGTTGAGAATCTCATGAATACCATCCCCTTGCCCTCCTGTTATAGATGGCTGGAACAAGACCTCTGGGCAACGAAATCTCTCCACTCCAATTGTGATCATTTGCCCATCAGGCAATTCGTATTCTTTTTCAACGGATGACATACTACTTTTGAGCTCCTCATTATAGTCAAGAGCCACATACGCAAGCTTTTCCTTTAGGTCACGGGAAATTTCTCTTTCAGCCTAGGTGTAGAATCTGTAACCTCTTTCCACAAGGATCTTCATGAGGTAATTTGTGATGTCACTACCAGCATAATTATAATGGAGGATCCCTTTCTCAAGTGCATAACCTTCATAATCTGGGACAACCTGCGTCACACCTTCTCCACATTCCAACACTATTCCTGTAAAAGTAAATATATTATGTTAGAGAAACGCAACGTGATATATATAGTTAGAAAAAGGATCAATAAAGAACCATTTCTTAACCATAGAACCTAAAGAACTCATCATAACCATTGGATTATAACTTTGTACGGCTGAGATTAAATGAGAGACATATATATGGTCACAAGCCTTTCACGCGCTTTTTTATATATTAAAGGGTATAAATGGAAATGAAAAATTATACTCTCTGTCATAATCCCCTGCACACTTTCTTCCGTTGTCATTTTCAAAGTTAAGATTCCTATTTCTACTTTTCTCTCTCTTGACCAACTGCCGGCGATCTTGACCAAGTTCCGGCGATCTTCTCCGTCGACCAACCCACCGTCGACTTCATGCGATTTTACGGCTGGAACGAGTATGCCGATGACCTGCATCTCTCTTTTGGAGAGCAGTTACATGAACCTCCGACCGATTGACGACTAGAACGAGTGTGCCGCCGCCTATGACCTGCACCACCATCTTTTGCTCCTGCCACCATATGAGTTGCTGCGCAGTGATGCTTTCCTCTACATCTTTGCTCACATCTGAGTTGCTGGCCATGAAAGGTAAATGCAAACCCTATGATTCTCCTTTTTAGTTCTTTGTTGCCAAAACCGGTGGATGCCATGAATTAGTTTTGGGCTTCCATGCTTTCTCCTGCCTCTTCTGTTTGATGACTTTTGGGGTGACTGCAAATGTTGTTTTAATGGTAAATAATGTTACTTTATCTTTTGATGACATCGAAGCTAATTTTAGTGAGTATGCACATAGATAGTTATGTTACTATGTTGGAGCATATTAATTCCCATAATATATAGGGTGTTTGGTAGGATTATTAATTTAGATTGTTTATGTGATTCTGATTTTATAGTCATTTAGGATCAAAATAATCAATTTTCTGAATCTTAAAAGGGGTTGTGGCAAAGATGTCTGATTATCAAGATAAATGTAATAATATAACAAAATGATCAACTGATGAATCATAATTCAAAGAAGTTAAATTAATTCGTATAGTGAAATCATGATTATGGACTTCAAATACTTGTGAAAAGTGTTACAAACTTGGAGCTTCTGAATTCATGTCAAATATTACTTCTTTGAATTTTGCATTTGTGTATTTTACATTTTGCATTTTGCATTTTGACTCTGCTGCATTAGTTCTTTTATTTCTTTCATGAGTCATCTGAATTTTTGTTTTTTTTTCATTTAAAAAAAAATATATTCAAAACATGTCATTTTAGTTATGATCTTCATTTGGGTATCATTTTGGTATCTTCTTCGTATCTGTATTTTGCATTTTGGGCGTTTGGCTATCATTCTGGTATCAAATTCATATCTGTATTTTGCATTTTGAGTTTAAATATGTAATTTTGCATTTTGGCCTGCATTTTCATTGCATCAAATTTGTGAAAATACAGATGAATTAATTTGAGATCTATTTGGTGTGATCAGTTCGGTGGCGGTGGTTCTACATTTGAATTGGCTTCTTGAAATTGTCACTAAAGCTCTCAACCAATTGCAAAGTATTTTCATTTGTAATTTTTCTGTAGTGTTATTTTTCATTTGTATTTCTGGAAATTTTGCACTGTAGCGTTGTATATGGAATTTTGTATTTTTTGTTTTGAATATGTAATTTGCATTTTGGGTTGCATTTTAGTGTTGCGTATGTATTTTGCATTTTGCATTTTGGGTTTTGAATATGTAATTTTGCATTTTGAGCTGCATTTTCATTGAATTATATTGGGTTTGCATTTTGCATTTTCATAATTTGCATTTTGGAAGCATCTGCTTGACATGCATCTTCGATAATTTGCATTTTACATTTTTTGCATTTAGCATTCATGAGTGAAACCCAGACCAAAATGCAAATTCTGAATTTTTTGCATTTTGAAAAAAAAAAAATTCAAAAGTATATCAAGCCTGGTCTTGTTTGAAAGAAGACGAAAAACTGAATCTATTGATATAAATTTTTTGCTAAAATTCTTAAAAACGAATAAGTTATGATGATTTAAAGTTGAATGGAGTTTTTTTCTTTTTTTCTTTTAGGTTGGTTAGAGGTGGTGCTGGTGGCGCGTGGGTCTTTTTTTTTCTTCCAATTTTCCATTTTTGCCCCTAATCAAAATGTCACATGTCATCACCAGAATGATTCTTTAGGTTCTATGTTTAAGAGAGGTTCTTTGTTTAACCATACCCTATATAGTTAAGAATTAATTTAAAAAAGAATGGCATATACTGACCACTTGCACGACCACTTCCATACAATGAAAGGACAGCTTGGATCGAAACATACATGGCAGGAACATTGAAGGTCTCAAACATGATTTTAGTCATCTTCTCTCTGTTTGCCTTGGGATTTTGTGGGATCTCCGTAAGAAGTATATAGGATGCACCTCAGGATTAACACCAAGCTCGTTGTTAAAAGTGTGATGCCAGATCTTTTCCATTTGATCCCAGTTTGTGACTATACCATGTTGAATAGGATATTCCAAAGACATATGCCCTCCTGCACTCATGGCTTCATCTCCTACATAAGCATCTTTTTGGCCCCTGCCAATATGACGTGGCTTGCCTATAACACTCGGAAACACAGACTTTGGAGCATCATCTCCGGCGAACCCAGCCTGTGGAATTTGTCATAGAATACAAGATAACTGTTAACCTGCATCATAATTTATCAGGATATATATGGATGGATATATGAACCAAAACGCTAGCTATAGTAACCTTTGTCAATCTTGAACCATTGTCAATAACAATGGGGCTGAACATCTGAGTAGTCCATTACTATCAAAATATCAAGATATCAAAAGTAATAGCTACAATTTCTTTCAAGAAATAGAAGCAGATCTTAGTTTCAGATACCGAATTGAAGAGGTAACAGCGAAAAGATTCTCCGCTGGTTGTGGATCTGGTTAAAAAAAAGTCCACGCTTCGGCTGATGTTCTTGGGGTTGAGAGCTAGCTAAGCTGGTGATTGTTATACCAACTTGCATATGATTAACCCGGCCCATAAGGCATAAATAATAAAGTCAAATAATATTATGGCCTAATTAGCATAAGGTGCAATGTTCAATTTTTGTTTAAAGTAATGTCAAATTTATCATGATTTTTAAAAGTAATGATATATTTTTTTATGATTGTTTTGGGGAATTGAACTTCAGGAATGATTTTTTAAAGTAATGCTTGTTCTTTAATACATCTAAGAATTAAAACCTTGTTTTTTTCCAAATAAATCCTTTTTTAAAAAAGAGATAATTTCATTTATATTCTTAAAAACTTTCCTAATTATGTCCTTATAAAATTGGAATTACATATATATCCTTACAAAACCTATAAACTCACATATATACCCAAACAATTAATTTAATAATATTTTTTCAATTTAAAATCTAAAAAATAAAAATAAATATTATCCTAATTTGATTCTTACTAAAATAACAAAAATACCCATTTTAATTCCCTCCCATAATCACCATCTAAATTTCCTTCAACTGCTGTTTCATATTCTTAGGGAACCCTTCGATCGACCCCTTCATCTCTGAAAATCGATCAGGTTTGCAAAGCTATCGTACAGTTGATTAGGTACCTCATATATATCTTACAGTCGAGACTAACTTCTGTAATTTTAATCATGTGCTTCATTACGGTTGAATACATAGGTTCCCTCTGAGTTTAATTTATGTGTTTCCTTAGGTTTTGGTAAGAATGTAAACATTTGTTTTCATTCGTTTTTTTTACCGAAATTGTGTCTCAGACAAAAGAGGTAATCGTATAAAACAAAAAAACAAAGTTACAATTCTAATGAAGATCAATTATTATTTGCAAAGGTATTAACAAAATTCGTATCTTGAAATAAAAGATTTAAGATTGATAGTTGTAAATAATTTCTTATGTATCACCAATAAAATCCACTTGCAAATTGAACGGTTAAGATTCATACTTACATATGAGAGAAGGTTAATTTCCCATAATCAATAAATACAAAAGTTACAAGGCCTTGGGGCCAAATACAATTAGGCTAACCACAAAGGCTAAATAATAACACTAGTACAACATAACAAATATACAAATTATATATGCGTTAACATCCCCCCCGTAATTTGAATAATGGAAGCTTGGCGAACATTCAAATTGGTACAAATTCGAAGAATAGTGGGGAATCCCTTTCGTGAAAATGTCCGCGTATTGAGAAGTGGACAGGACGTGTAGCACCCGCACGTGAGCGGTTGCAACTATGTCGCGAACAAAATAAAGGCCAATCTCAATGTGTTTTGTCCGCTGGTGTTGAACTAGGTTGGAAGAAAAGTACAAAGCACTCACGTTGACGTAGTACTCGAGTGTAGCTTTCGAGAGGGGTGACTGTAATTCGGCGAACAAGTTGCGAAGCCAAGAAGTTTCGGCAACAGCATTGGCGACAACTCTGTATTCTGCTTCTGCGCTAGAGCGGGAAATATTCTGCTTCGGCTCTAGAGTGGGAAATAGCGGGCACGGGAGTGTTGAAAACCAATCTGTCGAGCAAAATCTGCAAAGCGAGTGAACTAGGCGCGCGGCGCCTGTTTTAAACCATAAAGAGACTTGCGCAGAAGACATACCTGTGTCGGTCTCAAGACATCCGTAAAACCCGGCGGTTGATTCATATAAACAGTCTTAGAAAGGTTGCCATTTAGAAAAACATTTTTAACATCAAGTTGGTGAATATGCCACCCGCGAGTCACGGATAAGCTGAGCATGGTACGTATAGTTGCCGTTTTGACCATTGGGCTAAAAGTGTCATCATAATCAATGCCCGGGCGTTAACTTCTGCCATTGGCGTTAACTTATGTTTAAATAGCCAAGCCTCCACGTGAGCAAAGGCAATTTGTTTATTTTCATCGTTGGCCTTCTTTAGGACGTCTACCTCGCTCCATCCGGATCCGGAGTTGTTAGCGAAGTTATTGTAAATTCCATTGAAATGTGTTATTTTTTCCTCATGTCGCTCCACTTGCCCGTTATTTGGTCTTTGGAGCGTTCTTGGAAGTTCCTTCGCATTTAGTTGTACCAATCTACCACCTTCCCCCAAAAGTTGTCTACATAAATATAACAATATAAATAAGTATATAAATAGAATTATATACATTTAAATAATCATACATTAATATATAAATTTAAATAACAATATAAATAAGCATATATATAGAATTATATACATTTAAATAATCATATATATATATATATATATATATATATATATATATATATATATATATATATATATATATGAATTTAAATAACAACATAGTTAAGCGTATAAATAGAATTATATAAATTTAAGTAACAATATAAATACAATTATATAAAAATAAACTAAGCATGTAAAAAACATACGTGCTTTTTGTACATTGACGGTTACACAATTTTCGGAGATCGTAACCCATGCCAAAGCCATTATAGCCTCTTCGGCGGAACTCCACGACACCGTCTTTCTCCTGCCTTTTTTGGTAGTGTCGGGTTCGACCTCCTCGGGTTGGGTTTCGGAAACCACCTCCTCAGGTTGGGTGTCGGGAATACCCTCCTCCTCCTCCTTCTCAAGCTCCTCATCATCCAGATACGTTTGATTTTGAAGGAGGTGTGTAAAACCACCTTGATTTACCCCTTGATATTGTGTAAAACCCATCTTTTATTGATTCAACACGGGGGCTTGTGATCGATAGACAACTTGTTGAAACCCACCCGGCATTGGAGTAGGTGAATTCATCAGAAATTGTTGTATGTCTTGGATGTAGTTTGGTGGTGGAGGGGATATCCCGAACATGTTATGCGGGGGGTCGGTTGCGAGCTCGTGCCTCCTGATTTTAAAACCCGTCGTGGGGTTTTGAAACGATGCTTGTCCTTGTCCATATATATAGAGAAGAGACTAGATAAATAGAAGAGGTTTGTGTGAAAAAAAGGGTTGGAATGATGGTGTATTTATAGGAGTTAAAAGGTAAAAAAGAAAAAAAAACAAAAAAAATATTAAATATCTATTAATTGCCCCCCAACAGTCGAAATTGGAAAAAGAAAAAAAACCTCACCATGGTGGTCACCGGATGAACTCGTGAAGGGGCCATCACAACCATCAACGATGGTGTTCGTGATCCTGAGCAGCCCTCACGAAGGCCAATCATTACCGGATGCAGATGGTCTAAGAGTTCTACTCACATGGTAGGTGAGACGACATGGGCGCCTCTCTATAAATAATGACATTTCACTACTACAAAAAGACATTTAGGCCCGGTTTTTTAAGACCTTTAGACCCGGTTTTGATGGGGGTCTGAAAGGGGGGGAGCCTGAAAGTCGGGGATTCAGACCCGGTTAAAAAACCGGGTCTAAATGTCACTTTTAAGCCCGGTTTTATATTTAAAAACAGGGCCTGAATGTTTCTTTATAAGGTTCAAATGTTCTCTTTTAAGCCCTGTTATTTAACAAATTAACCGGGCTTGAAAGTCATTTAAAAAAAAATTATTTATTGTTGTTTCCTGCTATCACAAGCCAACATTCAACTCAATTAAACATGATAATTATATCATACCTAACATCCATTAAGCTTCTTATTCATTTTATAAAAAATCAAATTGTGTATTGTTTTTAGTTTATAATTTGTTTTTGCCCAGTTATACCATTAAGAAACTAATATCAATTTCATAATCCAGGGGTTAATATCCTAATTTTTTTATGTCTTCATCCACTTAGATCATGAGTAACCGTGCTCAACAAACCCACTTGTTCATCCATTCAACTATTATTAATACATATGGGAATTTAATGAATTCAAAATAATTACAACAGAGATTTAACTGATATGGGAGATGACCTTGAAATCACAGACTCACAGTTGAAGTCTTCCATAGGTAAGCTTCGATGAACACTGGATGACATGAGCAGGTTTCTACTTCTTCAATTCGGGATGGATACTTTAACGAGCAGCTTCGTCTTCGTCGGTTCGTCTTCGTCGACAGATCTGAAACACTCGACAACACTCGACAGCTAGAATCGAGGACGAGTCTTGCCTTTAAATCGAGCACAGATCTGAAACAAGGTCGGCTTCGGCTTCGTCTTCATCGACAGATCTGAACACTCGACAACACTCGACAGCTAGAATCGAGGACGAGTCTTACCTTTGAATCGAGCACAGATCTGAAACAAGGTCGGCTTCGGCTTCGTCTTCGTCGACAGATCTGAAACACTCGACAGCTAGAATCGAGGATGAGTCTTACCTTTGAATCGAGCACATATATGAAACAAGGTCGGCTTCGTCTTCGTCGTGCGAATGAGAATCAACAGGATTCTTCTTCTTCTTTTGTGGTCGACAATTTGATACACCGGAAAGATGAGAAGTGTTGAAAATGGGAGGCGGGGTGGTAAAATAAGTGAAAACCCTAAATATTTAGGCCCTGTTTTATAATAAAAATAGGGTCTGAATCAATTTGAAGTTTTAGACCCGGTTTGTTTGTAAAAAACAGGGTCTGATTGTATTTATGCATTACTTGATCCACTCAAACCTAAGATTTGGACCCGGTTTTTTTTAATTAACCGGGCTTGAATGTTTTCCAGACCTTCAAACCCGGTTTTATTTTAAGAAACCGGGTCTGAATCATAAAAAACACGTGTTTTAGACGGTTTTTTTAAACAACCGGGTCTGAATAGGGGAGCCTAAAAATGTTTTTTGTAGTAGTGTTTGTTGTAACACCGGTTTCACGAGCTTATAATTAGAGTAAATCTAAACTTTATTTACACCAAAAGTTTGCAGCGGAAAAACCACTGATTACATATTAAGTATTGCTTATCAACTTGGCGATCACAAACAACGAATCATGCCAAGTACCAAAATTAAGCCAGTGTTACCACTACGCACCGACCATAGTTATACAGTATCAGAGCTAATAAACTACTAGTGTTCCAAAAGATATATACAATAACACTACCCACAGCAACCCGCCTCGCCAGGCCATCTGATCGCTAACCTGCGAAAAGGGAAATATCACGAAACATTAGCTACACTAGCTAGTGAGTACACGTATCATATAAGCACCAATAAGCATGTTACCACGTCACAATAAGACACACAATTCTAAGCTATCACATAGCGGTGTGCCGACATGTCAGCAGGATCATATATCGCGGGGTTGCAAATCCCGCTCAACGAATCCAACTGAGAAATCAGCAACACCAATCCATGCTGGTGGGGAAGCGAAGAGCAACCCCCTGAGCACGTTGCGGAGCCACCTGGGCTCAAATTAGGCCTTAGTTACAAACCAAGACTCAAGTGTTTGTCAAGGAACGGCGGCCTGCAGAACCTTTACCCCAGAAAATCACTCGTGGGAACCGCTAATCCCTGAATAACACTCAAGGGACCCAGCCGCCTCGGCGACTGACCTCAACCACTGCATCTGTCCGGACAGGAATCATAAACACGTTTGACCCATAGGGTCCACAGTACACATGCGTATCACATATCACAATTCATATCATATGGTATCACTTATAACACTGTATCACTATATCACGTAGCACACAACACAGGCACACAATAGCCCTACTTACTGAGTCTTATGGGAAACCGGTACTCACCTCGATATCACAAGAGGCAGATATGGATCCGGGAATCCCAAGAACACACTGAATCGTCTGAATCACCTAACACATAAGGTTCAGGCTTGGTTATCACTTACACATAGCACATACAAGTTAAAACACAAGGTACATAAGCTGTCAACATTGAACAGCTTACTACGGCCGCAGTGTAAATGTCCTACGGCCGTAGGACTCTTACAAAAACCCCACTACGGCCGTAGGGTCAAACCACTACGCCCGCAGAGTTTCTTTCCAAGGAATCATGCACTACGGCCGTAGGAACCTATTCCTACACCCGTAGTAGCTATTCTTTGGTGAACTACGACCGCAGGTTACGTACCTACACCCGTAGTCCTTGTTTCATAGTCCGTAGACGGTAATCCACACAAAAACACATCCTACGGCCGTAGTAACCCTGCCTACGGCCGTAGTGTACATACAAGGCTTACTACGGCCGTAGGGACTACCCCCTACGCCCGTAGGAAGTCACTAACAGCAGACCTTCGTCCCTGTTTCGACACAGCTCCTGCAACTCGCATTTTCAACATATTTTTTGACCAAAAACTCGGTTCTAACCACATACACACTTTGTTTAACACCCATAAACACAAAAGAACACATTAGACACAATTACAATCACTTGGACAACATTAACACCATTAAAATGGTGTTTTCCTTTCAAATACCCAAGAACAAGGTTTAGGATTGAAAATACTTACAAATCTGTAAATACACAACAGATTGGAGCTTTGATTTGTTACTGAAATCTTGTGTAGAAGCCTGATTCTTGATTGATTCTTCAAAAACTCCAAGAGATGTACGTATGTGTGTGTTCGTATGTTTAAAGTGTGTGTTTTTGGTCAAGACCCAGGGGATAAGGCTTTACTTAAGCCGACCTTGGGTTTATTATTATAACACCGGGTATTTTGTTCCCCTTTCCAACTTACAACTTGACACACACCATCCCGTTTTAACCAACGAGGACATTTACGGAAACATTACACGAAACCGTATAACACGACATCACTTTTAGACACAACCGACACTTTTCACATAATCACATTAATTAACACGAGACACCTTAGTCACACAAAACACTTAATTTAATTCACTTAACGTCACTGTACAAACACTAAAGCACAAAGTACAACCCTACACTGCTAGGCGTATTTACAGGGTGTTACAAATCTACCCCCTTAAGAAGATTCCTTCCTCGGAATCTGATCACTCACGAACAGGTGGGGATATCGAGCTTGCATCTCATCTTCAGTTTCCCAGGTCATATTCGAACCTAGGTTATATTTCCACTTCACGAGAACGAGCTTGATCACTTTCTTGCGTAGCTTTTTAATCTTTGAGCCGAGAATCTCAACAGGTTCCTCAACGAGGCGCTTTGAAGCATCAGCTCTCAGCTCCTGCAATGGCAGAATCTGACTCTCATCCACTTTACACTTGCGCAAGTAACACACGTTGAAGGTATTGTGAATACCCTCAAGTTCTGGAGGTAGCTCCAGAGACACTGTTTGATCATTGACTCTGCGCAGGATCTTGAACGGTCCTATGAAACGCGGACTCAATTTGCCTTTACGGCCAAAGCGGATAACACCCTTCCACGGAGAGACTTTCAGGAACACCCGATCGCCCTCGTTAAACTCAACTGGCCGACGTCTTGGGTCAGCGTACACTTTTTGTCGATCACGAGCGGCTTTCAGCTTTTCACGTGCCACTCTCACTTTATCAGCTGTAATTTGTACTATCTCAGGTCCGGCGAACTGCTTCTCGCCAGGCTCTAGCCAACACGTGGGAGTGCGACAACGTCTCCCGTATAACATCTCGAATGGAGGCATCCCAATACTGGAATGGTATGAGTTGTTATATGCAAACTCAATCAACGGCAGATGTGAATCCCACGCTCCACCGAACTCAAGTACACATGCGCGAAGCATGTCCTCCAGGGTTTGGATAGTTCTCTCTGACTGGCTGTCTGTCTGAGGATGGTACGCCGTGCTCAAGTGAACACGAGTGCCAAGCTCACGCTATAAACTCTGCCAAAAATTCGAAGTAAACCGCGGATCGCGATCTGACACAATAGAAGACGGCACTCCATGGCGCGACACCACTTCAGCAATATACAACTTTGCTAATTTATCCAACGAGGTAGACTCGCTAATAGCCAGAAAATGAGCACTTTTGGCCGAACGGTCAACTATGACCCAAACCGCATCGTGCCCTCTGAGCGTTTTCGGCAACTTCGTTACGAAATCCATCGTAATATTATCCCACTTCCACTCAGGAATTTCGAGTTGCTGAAGATTACCGTATGGCTTCTGGTGCTCAGTCTTCACTTGTGCACATATTTGACACTTTTCCACGTAGGAAGCAATGTCTCACTTTAAAGTAGGCCACCAGTACAAAGCTTTCAGATCATGGTACATCTTGGTACTGCCCCGGATGTACAGACAGTCGAGACTGATGAGCCTCTTACAGAATCAACTCACGATTTCCACCGTACAAAGGTACCCAAACACGAGACTGAAAAGTCTTTAGCCTACGGCTATCATCTGTAAGCATATCTTTTTGTTTTCGCATCACTTCAGCTGCAAGATTCTCGTCACGCAAGGCCACAGATTGTGCTTCCTTCAATCTCGCAAGAATATCAGGAATCACCACAAGCTTCATGAACTTCGCCTCAGCTGACGAGCTTTTGCGACTAAGAGCATCCGCCACCACATTGGCTTTACCAGGATGATAACGGATCTCACAATCGTAATCTTTGATCAATTCGAACCAACGCCGCTGTCTCATATTGAGCTCTTTCTGTGTAAACACGTATTGCAGACTCTTATGATCCGTACAGACCACACACTTGGTACCGTACAGATAATGCCACCACGGCTTCAGAGCAAACACAACAGCAGCTAGCTCAAGATCATGGGTTGGACAGTTACCTTCTTGTGGCTTTAACTGTTGAGACGCATATGCTATCACTTTATCACGCTGCATTAACACGCAGCCAAGCCCCGAATAAGAAGCATCACAATATACGACGAAGTCATCAGACCCGTCGGGCAAGGAAAGAACCGGAGCCTCACACAATAGCCGTTTCAGAGATTGAAACACTTGTTCTTGCGCCTCCGACCACACAAAAGCAACGTATTTACGAGTAAGCTTAGTCAAGGGACCTGCAAGTTTAGAAAAATCATGGATAAACCGCCTATAATATCCAGCTAGGCCGAGAAAACTACGAACTTCAGAAGGAGTTCGGGGAACTCCCCAGTTCATCACTGCATCGACTTTCGCCGGATCCACTTTAACACCATCCCTGCAGATCACATGACCAAGGAAATGCACTTCACAAAGCCAGAACTCGCACTTTGAAAACTTTGCATAAAGCTTCTCTCGTTTGAGAGTTTCAAGAACTTGCCGTAAATGCATCTCGTGCTCGGCTTCACTTCAAGAATACACAAGAATATCATCAATAAACACAATTATGAATTTATCCAAGAAAGGACGACAAATCCGATTCATCATATCCATAAACACCGCAGGCGCGTTGGTTAAGCCGAACGGCATAACCAAAAACTCATAGTGGCCATATCGAGTGCGGAAAGCAGTTTTAGGAATATCATTTTCACTAACCGGCACCTGGTGGTAGCCAGAACGAAGATCAACCTTAGAGAAGAAAGTCGCTCCCTGCAATTGATCGAACAAATCATTAATACGGGGAAGAGGGTATTTATTCTTTACCGTTCACTTATTCAGCTCCCGGTAATCGATACACATACGCATAGTTCCATCCTTCTTCTTCACAAACAGCACAGGAGCTCCCCACGGGGATGAACTTGGAAGAATGAAGCCCTTGTCAAGTAACTCCTGTAATTGGGTCATCGTCTTTCGCACCTCTGAATGAGCATGACGGTATGGAGCTTTAGCTACAGGCGTAGCCCCTGGAACAAGATCAATCTTATACTCTACATCTCTTACCGGTGGCAAACCCGGCAATTCGTCTGGAAACACCTCCGGATAATCTGACACTACCGGAATATCTTTGACCACTTGCTTTTCTAGCTTTGCATCAATCACGTGAGCTAGATAAAACTCGCAGCCTTTAGAAATCGATTTCTGAGCTTTCATCACCGAAATAAGAGGAATATCAGACTCTCGACGTTCCCCTCGAGCTACAGCACAAGACCCATCGGGTAAAGGAATCTTCACCATCTTTTTCGAACACAAAATCTCAGCGTTCAGACCACTGAGCCAATCCATGCCAACGACCGCATCAAAGCCCGCAATTGGCATAAGAAGAAAAGAGATAGGGAAACTATTCCGGTCCACGTCAAGGTTAACACAGGGAACACTATCCGTAACTGAAACTACCTTACCACTAGCAATTTCAACTTTAATCGGCTCAGGTAACACAGATATAGGCAACTGCAGTTTATCACGAAAAGCCACAGATATAAAAGAATGGGTAGCTCCAGAATCAAATAACACACATGCTGGAACAGAATTTACAAGAAAAGTACCAGTGATCACGTCTCCAGCAGCTTTAGCTTCTTTAGTTGTCATCTTAAAAGCCCGGCCCTTGGCGCGAGGAGCGCCATCTTTCTTTGGTTGAGCAGAAGATCCACCAGCTCCAGCTCCTGTATCACCCCTCTGTCTCTTCGGGGCACTCTGTAATCCTGTGCCCCGGCTTTTGACACTTAAAACAAACATTCTCTTTGAACGAGCACTCTGTAGCTGCGTGCCCCTTCTCACCGCATCTCATACATCTGGTAGTAGCCTTCGAGCAGTCACCCGAATGGTAAGTAGGACACAAAGAACACCAAGGATTATCAAACCTCGGTTTCTTACTCGAATCCACTTTCACACCAGCAGCAGATTTCCCTTTTGAAGTACCAGCCTTTGAATACTGCTGAAACTTCCTCTTCTGACCCTCCACAGTCTGATCACCCTTACACTGGCGACGATCACCATCAATCTGTCGGGCTATCTCAAACGCCCGATCCAAAGAAACTGCAGCTCTCACATGAGCTCGATCCTCTAGCGGTAGCATATTCACAAACTTCCGCATTTTCGCCCTCTCATCAGTCAAAAGGTGTGGTATAAACCTTACCTTATCAGTAAAGGCATGGATAAGGTCCTCCACCGATTTGTCTCCCTTACGGAGAGCATTGAACTCGTTCTCCATCCTCTCCAGATCATAATCGGTACAGTACTTCCTCTTCACTTTCTTAACAAACTGCTCCCAAGTCAGAGCAGCGATCACCTCTTTACTCACTGTGTCCTTCACGGTGTCCCACCAATCTAAAGCTTTACCTTTCAACATACGAACTGCATACTTGACACGGTTCTCATATTCACAATCACAGGACTCAAACACTTGATCGGTCTCACGCAGCCAGCGGATAGTCTCTGAGGGATTGTCACTACCCTCATACACCTTAGGCCCGCAAGACTTGAATTTCTTGAAAGAGCACTGCTCACGTTGCTTGCCCTTAATAGCTTCCCTCAGTAGCTCCCTAGTCGAGCGAAGCTCCTCCTCAAGTAACAAAATATAAGCCTCAGAATCTCTTCCCTGCCTTGAGCCCTGAGTGTCTCGCCAAGAAGACTCCTCCTGGGTTTCAGCACGATGATGTGAGGCTTCATCCTCCATCTCTTTTAGAGCTTCCTCAGTGTTAGCACGTCGTTCAGACATTCTACTCACTCACTTTCTATACACAATGGGCGAACACGTTTAGCACACTTAATAATAATTTACTAACACTCAAGTTAGTTCAAATTGAGCAACAAACACATAACACTCACACTTAGCCCCAACTACCCCTCTAGGAACACTTAACGATGGTCAAGCCCGAGTTTGAGATCGAATACTTTCACAAGTACCCGATTCCCTCAAACTAAGGCTCTGATACCTAATTGTAACACCGGTTTCACGAGCTTATAATTAAAGTAAATTAAAACTTTATTTACACCAAAAGTTTGCAGCGGAAAAACCATTGATTACATATTAAGTATTACTTATCAACTTGGCGATCACAAGCAACGAATCATGCCAAGTACCAAAATTAAGCCAGTGTTACCACTACGCACCGACCATAGTTATACAGTATCAGAGCTAATAAACTACTAGTGTTCCAAAAGATATATACAATAACACTACCCACAGCAACCCGCCTCGCCAGGCCATCTGATCGCTAACCTGCGAAAAGGGAAATATCACGAAACATTAGCTACACTAGCTAGTGAGTACACGTATCATATAAGCACCAATAAGCATGTTATCACGTCACAATAAGACACACAATTCTAAGCTATCACATAGCGGTGTGCCGACATGTCAGCAGGATCATATATCGCGGGGTTGCAAATCCCGCTCAACGAATCCAACTGAGAAATCAGCAACACCAATCCATGCTGGTGGGGAAGCGAAGAGCAACCCCCTGAGCACGTTGCGGAGCCACCTGGGCTCAAATTAGGCCTTAGTTACAAACCAAGACTCAAGTGTTTGTCAAGGAACGGCGGCCTGCAGAACCTTTACCCCAGAAAATCACTCGTGGGAACCGCTAATCCCTGAATAACACTCAAGGGACCCAGCCGCCTCGGCGACTGACCTCAACCACTGCATCTGTCCGGACAGGAATCATAAACACGTTTGACCCATAGGGTCCACAGTACGCATGCGTATCACATATCACAATTCATATCACATGGTATCACTTATAACACTGTATCACTATATCACGTAGCACACAACACAGGCACACAATAGCCCTACTTACTGAGTCTTATGGGAAACCGGTACTCATCTCGATATCACAAGAGGCAGATATGGATCCGGGAATCCCAAGAACACACTGAATCGTCCGAATCACCTAATACATAAGGTTCAGGCTTGGTTATCACTTACACATAGCACATACAAGTTAAAACACAAGGTACATAAGCTGTCAATATTAAACAGCTTACTACGGCCGCAATGTGCATGTCCTACGGCCGTAGGACTCTTACAAAAACCCCACTACGGCCATAGGGTCAAACCACTACGCCCGCAGAGTTTCTTTCCAAGGAATCATGCACTACGGCCGTAGGAACCTATTCCTACACCCGTATTAGCTATTCTTTGGTGAACTACGACCGTAGGTTACGTACCTACACCCGTAGTCCTTGTTTCATCGTCCGTAGACGGTAATCCACACAAAAACACATCCTACGGCCGCAGTAACCCTGCCTACGGCCGTAGTGTACATACAAGGCTTACTACGGCCGTAGGGACTATCCCCTACGCCCGTAGGAAGTCACTAACAGCAGACCTTCGTCCCTGTTTCGACACAGCTCCTGCAACTCGCGTTTTCAACATATTTTTCGACCAAAAACTCAGTTCTAACCACATACACACTTTGTTTAAGACCCATAAACACAAAAGAACACATTAGACACAATCACAATCACATGGACAACATTAACACCATTAAAATGGTGTTTTCCTTTCAAATACCCAAGAACAAGGTTTAGGATTGAAAAAACTTACAAATCTGTAAATACACAACAGATTGGAGCTTTGATTTGTTACTGAAATCTTGTGTAGAAGCCTGATTCTTGATTGATTCTTCAAAAACTCCAAGACATGTACGTATGTGTGTGTTCGTATGATTAAAGTGTGTGTAAAGTATGTGTTTTTGGTCAAGACCCAGGGGATAAGGCTTTACTTAAACCGACCTTGGGTTTATTATTACAACACGGGGTATTTTGTTCCTCTTTCCAACTTACAACTTGACACACACCATCTCGTTTTAACCAACGAGGACATTTACGGAAACATTACACGAAACCGTATAACACGACATCACTTTTAGACACAACCGACACTTTTCACATAATCACATTAATTAACACGAGACACCTTAGTCACACAAAACACTTAATTTAATTCACTTAACGTCATTGTACAAACACTAAAGCACAAAGTACAACCCTACACTGCTAGGCCTATTTACAGGGTGTTACATTTGTAGTTATGATCGCAAAAAAAAATCTAACGTTCAAGAGAAAATTTTCTTTAGAGCTCTAAATGATCACAATATATATATATATATATATATATAGTAACACAGAGCATCCTCACCCCTCATAAATCACCAATTGGGATACTCCTAACCATCAAATTCGATTGTTTATTATCCACAACTTTGAAAGCAAGATTGTTTATTATCCACAACTTTGTGAGTTTTGGGTCCTTTATGGATTGTTTCTATTGAATATGATCTGAATTTGGTCGTTCACGAATTGAATTAGGACTTTAATTATTATTAGGGTTAGTTTTTTTTATTTTATATATATAAGGAAAGGTTCGTACGAGAACTGTGAGAGTTGTTAATGGATAACCTTAACTAATCAAACTTATCCTTAGTTAATTAAGGGCAATTTGGTCATTTTTACATTACCCCACATTTTTTAAACTTATATATCCATCACATGAAAAGGTGTTAAAGTACGAAAAATATACCAAATTAACGAGAGAATTATGCACTTTAATTTGAGACCGATCTTGTTATATTTTTCTAAAATTTTTTATTATTTGCTGAGATTTTTTTTCAGTACAGCTCTCGACATTTGCACATGTGCAAATATTTGCATTTGAACAAATATTTGCACATGTGCAAAAAGTTGCACATGTGCATATTACTAATTTATTCTGTCCAACACAACTCTCGACATTTGCACAAGTGCATATTACTAAGCATTTTACTAATTTATTTTGTCAAGCACAACTCTCGACATTTGCACAAGTGCATATTACTAAGTTTTTTTCCAGCACACGTCTCGACATGTACATATGCACGTGTGTGGATAGATTTATATCATTTAATATTAAACAACTATTTTACAAAATGCATATATAAATTAAGTAACAAATTTTAAATACCTTTACTTTTTGTAACCATTAATTCAAAGTTAGCAATCAATTCTATTATAGATTTATCATAAAATTAAAAAAGGAATAAACAAAAAATAAAAAGTTTTAGTCAACAATCAAAAAAGAAATAAACAAAATAAATTTTTTACACTTATGCAAATTTTGCACTTGTGCATATACACAGATTTACCGAGCTTTTTATCATTCAATATTAGAAAACCTAGAAAATACATATACACCACTTATCTATGCAACAAAATACAACACACTCTCTGCACATGATAATTTAATTCTAATTATAGCGCCAACAATAATCACTTTTGTAACTCAGCCTTACATTAATTATAAGGTAAAATTACTCAAGTTATGATTTAAATTCACTCAAACTTCCATTATACATTGTCAAATAATCACTGGGCAAAAAATAAACATTGTAAAAGAGCAAATATTGTTTACTAATCTTACCTCGAGGACACCACTTAAAAAGTAGAAAACTAATTTAAATCCATTAAAAAATAAGTATTCACATCATCAACAGTTTTCATCCAATTAATTTTCATTTCAATTACAAAAAATATGTCATTTATCCACGCTTCATAAGAAGCGTGTAAAAAATATAAACATTGTCACGCTTATAAATGTGAAAAATATTTTAAAAATAAGTATTGTTAGAAATAGAAAAAACTTAACATTTGAACGCATGTACATTTGCCTTTAAAAGTCCACGCTTTTAAATGTGTGAATTAGTAATTAATAGATGATTCAAGAAGTTCACATTTAAAAGCGTGGACATTTATAACTATAGAATTATTTTCAAAATTTCCACGCTTAGAAGTGTGAACATTTAGTTAATTTGTCCACACTAATACATGTTAATTTTAATTTCAATTTTCACACTTTCAAATGTAAAGATTTAGTAGAAATTAGTAACACTCATTTATTCCACGCTTGATCGAATTTCTCCACGCTTTTACGTGTATTAATATTGATATAAAAGTGTGGATAATCGACATCTTAATTGTAGTGCAAATTTTTTAATCAAATATTTATGACACATTACTCAGACATTTACTTCCATTCAAATATTTTTTGAATGCTCACCTGTAAATAATACCTCACGGCATTTACACATCATTGATATTAACCCCATCGCCGACAAAACATCCATAATTAGCTTCTCGTGAGAGATTGTATTTGGGTTTTCTCAGTTCAAGCAAAAGTAGGTAAACTAAAGCATCAGATACAAAATTGTTGTATTTTGATGAAAGATGAAGTGAATAGATATAACTCATAGTTGTTGCTTGTTGCTGCCTTTGATGCATGGTAGAGTCTCCGGTGCAAGCACGTGGGAGATAAAGGTCCGTGGAAATAGGTTGCAGATCTAGTGGAGGGCCGGTTTAAGGTCAATCTCTGGTGGAAGCCAATTGCAGATCTGATGGTTTTCGGGTCGGTCACAGGTGCAAGTGTAAAACGTTAGAGACTTTAGATATATAGCTGGAATCACAGCAAGCGATAATGCTTTGCATGATCTCCGGTGGTGATTTTAGGTGGCTGGTTAGTTTGAGTGTGTCGCCGGTGAAGATGGGAGGAGTGTCGTGGTCGTTGGTGTTATGGCCACCGTCATGTTGGAATAGATTTGGGGTAGCCACACATGTAATTGAGATTTGAGGGTGAGGTGTGGGTGTTTATGTATGTTTTATTTATTGAACAAGAATACCCTTTGAGTTTAAAAATGATGTTTTGTAATGGATAATAAATGATTGGTTAGGATTAGTTTTCCCAGTTCTTGTACAAAAAACAAATCTTGTTTGAACCGCTCCTTATATATATATATATATATATATATATATATATATATATCATTAGGTTCAAATAAAAAAGAATTTTGCTACAAAATGTAAGTATAAACCACGGAATGCCTTGTGTCCTGCAATTAAAAAGGGCACTATAGACTTTTCATAATTAAATCCCACGTCCCTAATTATTTTAGTACCCACACAAATCCTCCTCCTGTATTATCTCTATTTTTGTAACCCCCAATTCCCAGTACCACCGTCTACCTCCCACCGCCAGCGGCTACATCCCACCACCACTGGTTACATCCCTCCGCCTTTTCATCCATCATTCTCGTCACCATAATAGACGCGTGAAGATCGTTCCACCATTCATCCATCATTCTCGCCACCATCACACACCTGTGAACATCGATTCACTCCACCACAAATCTACGCCTTGCCCACCGGCTACCTGTTGCCACCTATTCATCAATCATTCTCGCCACACGTAGCATCTAACCACTGGCAACCCACGCCTGTTGGGGTCTAACCCACACCTGGAACATTCTCTCGCTGGTGTGCTCTTTATCCACCATCGCGATCGCTGGTTTGATTCGCCACCGCGGCTGGTTTGAATCTCCACCGTCACGCTGCTTTTTGCCCCTGTCACTGCTTGTGTCTCTCTAGTTCTACAAATCAAAGGTGGAGTTGTGTTATGCATCAACGCTACTTTGCTTCGTTGGTTTGATATCTTCCACCACAAGAATTCTGTCATTTTCTCACGAATAAAATTTGTGGGTAAAGGATCTAAAATCGTGGGTAAATGTCTAATTCCCACGGATTACTCATGAAGTAGCGTTCGTGGGGAAAACCATGGAGGGTAATTTTTTACCCACATATTATCTAGTTTGTGGGTAGGTTTACACACAATTTTTTTTGTGGGTACTTATGTTTTTTTTTGTGGATAAATGCTTGACTAGATTTACGATACCCACAAATCAAGTTATGTGTGTTATGTGGGTAAGTTTGCCCGCAACACTTTTTGTGAGTGTTTACGTTTTTTTCGAGGGTAAATGCTTGACTAAATTATTTAATACCACGAAAACACCCATAAATCATTTTGTGTGTGTTATGTGGGTAAGTTTACCCACTTTATTTTTAGTGGGTAAATGTATTAAGGTTGTGAGTAAATGATCGACTAATTTTATAAATAAAAAAACAGGAGATATCCACAAATGAAGTTGTGAGTAAACCATAGGTAAAAGCACACATGGATATTTGTAGGTAAAAGTTATTATTAGATATATTACATAAACTCAACTATAATACATGGGTAAATTAACGACATGTACTATAAGAACCACTTTATGATGGTCCCGTAATTCTTACGGATGAAGCAATGCTAGATGTTTAGTATGTGTTTGTGTGTGTGTTCGGTTTAGAGAGTGTGAGCCGAGAGCTTGAGAGAGAGAGAGAGAACACAAACACAATATGAGAAATATGCAAAAGCTTAATTAGAAAAGGTGGGGCAAATGCCTTTTATAGCATTTTCCCAAGTTACAATATTTACATATTTGCACCTTCACTTCTTATAATCTAACATTCTCCCCCTAAGTGAGGTGTGCAATGATTCACAACAAATAAATACATAAAACTATTCATAAGCTGATTTGTTGCGAATCCCGAATGCCACTTGCCATTTGCGTATTTGCCTTCTGCTTGCCAGTGTCGTTCTCATCTTCTCTATAAGACGATAGGCTTGAGCATGTTCTTCATCAGTGTAGGCTGCACGGTTATCCCAAATTTTCTGATGTATCTTATGATGAAGGATTTTCAAAGTGCCGTCTGAATATGCCATCAGTTCATCAAGTCTGATGAAGATCTTTTCACCTTTTGTATTCTTTGAGACGACGCCTCGATCACCTTTGAAGTTTGGATGCCCATCATAGATAATTGTCAACTCTTTAAGCTTTTCTAAGTCTGGATGGCTCTGGTTAGGCTTTAAGAGATTGACTTTCAGATAATTGTTTTCAGCTCTGAGATGGATATCATGTTCCTCAAAGTATTCCATTATATTCCTCATCTATTTCATCAGTTCAACTCTTCCAAACTCTTCTTCAGGCCACTTCCCTCTTTTTTGAGAAAGGGTGTCAAAGATAAAGCTGGTGTTTTCAATATTAACGAACCTTAGATCTGCTTCATTGTGGAAGTATGATAGGTTGTTAGCTCTTTTGATGTGAAAAATGGCATACTTTATCCTGAAGGTGGTTTGAGTATAGACATCAATGAGTTTAACTATTGGATACTCTGATTTGATCTCTTCTGGTTTTGTCATGGACTGAGTTAGGATGTGTTCGTATCTTCTTCTCTGTTTGTCGTCCATGTTTCTCAACTCGGGGAAAATAACCTGTATTAGCTCAGTGCTGAATATGTCTAGTATTCTTTCTTCAAGATTGGCTGCATTGACAAAATACCGTTTCACTATTGGTTGTTGACTAGCACTTCTTGTGAACATGTTTCCTGCATCAAGACCTGGATCCCCACGATACACTGGAGGAGCAAGAGGCACTATGAAGCTTTGTGGCAAAGGCCATTCTGATTCTTGTCTTGCTTTCTCAGCTGCCTTTTTCTGTGTGTTTCTTTATAGTACATCGGCAGCTTATTCTTGAAACTGACCACGAGGAGGAGGGAAGCTTTCATGAACTTAAATGTTTACTCCACTGAGAACCCTGGACATGTCGAAGGTGGTTTTCTTCTGTTTAGGTTTCCTTCTAGCTTCCCTTCTAGAGATTGCTGCAAATTCTTTTCTTTTAAGTGCAAGCTCTCTTTCACTGATGACATCATCAAATCTGTGGACAACTCTGGGTGAAGCTGGACGTGTTGTGTCTTTCACATATTCATCTATATCTCTGAACATATCACTAATTTCAGGATCCTCAGGTTCCTCCTCTGGTTGAGCAGAACTGCTATCTCCCGTATGCCTTGAAGGTGATGTGTGTATGGACTCATATAAATCCTCAATTTCATCATAAATGAGTTAAACATCTCGGCATGGAACTGCTCATAAGGTATTTCACCTTCTTCAAGATCGATTGGCCTCGGTTCAAATTGTTGCTGAGGTACATAAAGTACAATCTGTTTGTCAGCATTCTCCTTTTGTTGTTGTTCATAAACTTCATCGGCCAATTGTTGTGCAGTTTTCATAAGTTGTTGACTCCTGGACCCAGCTGAACTTGTATCTGTAGATAAGTATGAACTGATTTGGGGAACAGGATCTTGATCATCCCGCCTCCTTTTGCTACTTTGGGCCTGAGCCTGACAGGTTTGTTCAAGTAGTTTCAGCCTGTCAGTAACCTTCTCCAAAGAGGTGTAGAAGCCTCTAGTCACCCCATCTATCTTGCTGTTGACATCTTCATAAAACTCGTGAAAGTCATCCAAGGAGATTCCCTGTGGACGTTGTTCATTGCGTAGAGTTGTCAGAAGGTCTTGATCATGAGCAGATTCTGGCCTTTATTCCAGAAGTTTAACATACAACAAGCTCTTTAAAGCATCCACAGACATAGATGCTGGATCAGGTTGTGGTTGATGCTCTGGCACTGGAGATCTAGCCATAGGAGTGCGTCAATCCTGTTGAGGTGTTGTTGCTGGGCCTGGGAGGATTGTTCTATCCGATCCAACTTTTGATTTATCATTTGCAGTTGTTGGTGGATTGGTGCCACAACTTGTTGAATATAATCCTGAAGCTCTGCACGTGTAACAAACCCGGAATCACGAAGATTTCCGGTTGAGCCACAGAGGTAGTACCACCTACTGAATCAGTAGGGATGTTGGCTCCAGCAGGATTTCCTTCTAATCCTCGAATGACACCGTAAGAGGTACCAGCTATAGAAGTTGAGGAAGCTTGACTGATGTACAAGCTTCGTGCATCGATTGTAACAGGGTGTTGATCAAGATAGGCGGAAATCCGCGATATATCGAGTTATGCATGGAAAGGAGTCGAGGACGAGGGAGGCGGTCCTCTATATTCAATAGGTCTAACTCTCGATTGGGGTAGACCTAGTGTATGTGCTAAAGCCATTTGCAATGAAGACGGTGCCTGTTGAGAGACACCGTAGTAGCTTGGTGGGGCAGAAACTTGCACGGGTGGGATAACCGCGACTTGTTCAATATGAGACCCAACAATGTTACGCAACATAGCGGATGTGGTTTCCCGACTTTTTGGGTTTAGGGGACCCTCAGCACTCGCATTTTCTTTTCTCACCTCCTCTCTGTCACTCTTACTCCTATCTACAATACTATCTTCATCTTCACCACTACCAGCACCATACCCCGCATATTGATCAGGCTGTAGTAGAGAATCAGGGGTGACAGAGCCAGTTTCAACAGATAGGCTATGAGTTGGAGAAGTGACTGGAATGTCATGTTCTGGGGCTATAATTGCCTGTATGGTAGTAGGAATATCAGTAGGTTGAGTAGTAGGATTTAAGGTTATGACCAGACCACTTGGTTGAGGAAGGATAGGTTGAACTGTTTGGTTCTGGTCAGGAGAGGTAGTATGGGGGTCAGTTAGTTTCATGAAGGAGGGTGTGCTTTCAGCTGGCTATTCAATTGGTTGCTCAGGGGTGCCCATAGGAGAAGTGACAGGTTCAAAGTTAGGGGCACCTCCTGGTTGGGAAGCAGACTCATCGTGAGAAGATTTGGAACTGGATGACTCAGAAGCTTCAAGACCAAGTTCTTCTAGTACAGCTTGAGTATGAGAGGTTTGAGAAAGAGATCTGATAGTGGTTTGAATGGTGGCGGGATCATATGCATCCCCTCCGTCTCTAATAATTCCACCTTCACCTTCTTCTCCACCCATCTCTTCATTTTCTCTCTCCACGTCCCTCTCAGCATCTCCCATAGATGTCTGAGGCCTATTCTCTAAATCCTCACTTGGTACTACACCTCCCTGGTCAGGTATGGCCGGTTCTGGCACAACCATGGGAGGTATTCCTACACTCTCCCTATAACTCACAACAATATCGTTTTGCTCACATAAGTTTAAAAGTGTTACAGGGAAAGGTTTTGGAATAGGCAAGTTGGCCGGAATGGCAGGTTTAATATGAATGAAAATTTGAGGGGTAATAGAGGGTAAACCTGCCCGGCGGGGAATCTCTGCATTCTGATCCATCACATACTGGATGATCATGGGTAGAAAGCGTTGGTACGGCAACATGTTGGCATCCTTCTTCTTTTGTGAGTTCTTCCTTAGCATTGTAGCTTTGATATCCTGGAAGAGAAGGAATGCATAGTCCACATGCATATGATTTGTTGCTGCCACTTATATCTTGAGCTGATGCTCCATTGGGAACTCATACCCTGAATGCTTGGGGGTGAGACATCGTTGAAGCATCGTCATAAGAGTGTTATACTTTGGATGTAGACATGTGCGTTTGAACTGATTCTTGCGACTGAGCGCACCGTCATATCCCATTGCCCTTATGGAAGCAAGGCATGCTTCCTCATCTGGGATTTCCTCAAAGACTATTGCAGGAGGTCTGCTATCAGCCCTTGGTAGTCTAAAGATTGATCGGAGACGGTGGACTGGTATATCAATAGTAAATTCATCCACCTCAGCATGAATAACTTCCTGCTCTCTATCATTGATACGAACATCACATGTCTTACAAAATTGTTGAACGTATAATTCAGGGACATGTGTGCCGGTTGTAGCTGAATTGTACGTCAGAAGATGATTCAAAGGATGTATTCTTAGGATTTCTGTCACAATAGGATAAGCAGGATTTTTCATCTTGGTTAAGTCAGTGTAATGGTTGTTTGCAAGAGTCCTAGTGTTAAGGAACTCAGCTTGGGGCATGATCTCCTCAGGGTCGCGTACAGCTTGAGCCATCTTATCTGTGCAAATAGATAAAACAGTTAAGTTAAAGATAAAGATATATGCATGAAAAACGACGTTCAGTTTTGAATTTTGGTCAATCTTTAGTGATTTAAAAGAAAGTTGACCCTTGTTGACCAAAAATACCAAGTATGAAAATTTTGTGAAAAACTAAGTATGAAAATTTTGTGAAAAACCCTAACTCTAGAAGCCCCATTGTGTATAGGATGATTTTAAGTATAAACAAGTTGTTTTGTCACTCTTAATATGACAATTAGATAGTAATAAACAACTTTGTAGTACTTGAGTATAGTCCAAAAATCATCCTAACACCCTTTTTAAAACCAAAATATGAACTTATGATGTAAGTTCATAGTCTTCAAGAACACGAAGAACACTTTTTGAGATTTTCGAAATATTTTTGCAACAAAGTGTTCTCCATGTGTTCAAAACACCCATCGCAAACTTGGATAGTGCAACCAAGTTTGTTTTGTATCCCAAAAATCCATCTAAAGTCCCGAAAGTTTCTATCGCAAGTGGCTGTTCTAGGGTCAAAATCGCCATTTTAACTCAGAATTTTCGAAATGTAAACCGTACAAGTTGTTACCTATATGATCACGAGTATTTTGAGATAAAAAATGTAAATTTTGGCAGCGTAACGAGAGAGTTCGTGTTTTCAAGTAACCAAAACGAGAGAAAACTTAGTTATTTTTGAATTCTGATCGCGTAACTGATCTGATGGGAGGATGAGATGGTTATAAAGTGAAAAAGCCACGTGTCGCATGTTGATTGGACCAAAGATAAGTAAAAAATGCGGCTGATAGGCAATCGCATGGTAAAAACCATGCGGCTGATAGAAGTTCTGAATCGCATGCGATTCACCCTTTGGTGTGTTAATCACATGCGATTCACCCTTTGGGTTGCCAATCGCATGCGATTGAGACTAAATTCAATTCACATATTTTCTAAGTCTTGCAATTAGGGCTTGATTCATGTTTGTTAGTCTATCGCATGCGATTGATGGTTATTCTAACAAGTGTTATAATCCCATGCGATTGACTGCCAATACGATTGAAGACTATGCGATTGAAGCATAGGATGTGATTGCTTGAAACAGAACCCAACACTTGGAAATTTTCTGAAAAATAAAAATATCTGGATTTTGAGATTTGAAAAATTGAATTTCCCAGATATGTTGATTTGAATGTTTGTCTGACACACTCCCCCTACACTCTCGCATCTGTTTATGAAAAAATTGTCAAAACTTAGGGAATGTGTCAGTTGTCAGTTGTATACTTCTCCCCCTATACATGTGCAGTATGTGTAATAATTTCTCCCCCTACACATATGATACATGTGTATCACCATAAATTCACTCCCCCTTGAGTATTGCATCATGAATCTGCACAACGAACAAACAATGTAACACCTACTCTAAATAAAAAAGAAAAGAAAAGGAAAATAAGGCACCAGTGTGTTATATTTTCAAGTTTAGCATGCCTAACTTGGAGACCAATTCAGTGAAGCGACTTTCGTCTAATGGTTTGGTAAACAAGCCAGCGAGCTGATTTTCAGTAGAAATATACTGGAGCTCAATTAGACCTTTCTCTACATTATCTTTTATGAAGTGATAACATATATCAATATGTTTAGTTTTAGAGTGGTGTACCGGATTGCAGGAGATAGCTATGGCAGAATGGGAATCGCATAGCAATGGAATTTTGTCATACCTAAGGCCAAAGTCTGATAACTGTGTTCGTATCCAGAGACTTTGTGAACAACACATTGCAGCAACAACATACTCAGCTTCAGCTGTAGAAGTGGATACGCAGTTTTGCTTCTTTGAGGCCCAACAGACTAAACGATCACCCAGGAAATGTTCACTACCAGATGTGTTTTTCCTATCAATCTTGCAACCGGCATAGTCAGCATCTGAGTAAACATGAAGATCCAGATTTGAATCTTTGGGATACCATAGACCTAGATCCATAGACCCTTTGAGATATCTGAATATCCGCTTAACTGCCAGAAGATGTGACTCTTTAGGATTCGCCTGGAATCGGGCACAGAGACAGTTAGAGAACATGATGTCCGAACGACTTGTAGTGAGATACAGTAACGATCCAATCATCCCACGGTAAGTTTTCAGATCTACTAGAGAACCATCAAAATCTGCTGATAGCTGTGCCTTAGCAGCCATGGGTGTGGATATGGGTGTGCAGTTAATCATATCATATTTTGTTAGAGATCATTGATGTACTTGGATTGGAAAATAAAACTTCCATGACTTAACTGCTTCACCTGGAGTCCGAGAAAGAATGACATCTCCCCCATCATACTCATTTGAAATCTGTTTGCCATGATCTGAGCAAACTCGTCACTGTATTTTGGATTTGTAGACCCAAAAATGATATCGTCCACATATATTTGAACCAAAATCTTGTCCCTACCCTTCGTCTTTGTGAACAGAGTGGTATCAGTCTTTCCTTTGGAGTAGCCTTCACCAATCAAATATTAAGATAAGACATCGTACCATGCACGTGGAGCTTGCTTTAACCCGTACAAGGCCTTATCGAAGATATAGACATGATTTGGATGTTTTGAATTGATGAACCCCTCAGGTTGTGAGACATAGACTTCTTCTTTGAGTACACTATTAAGAAAAGTTGTCTGCACATCCATCTGAAAGACACAGAAGCTTCTGGAGGCTGCATATGCAAGAAAGAGCCTTATAGCCTCAATACGAGCAACAGGGGCAAATGTTTCATCATAGTCAATGCCCTCTTGTTGAGTGTAGCCTTTAGCAACCAACCTAGCTTTATTACGAATGACCACTCCATTTGAATCCCTTTTGTTCTTGAATACACACTTAGTTCCGACAACAAATTTGCCATATGGAAGAGTAACTAATCTCCAGACTTTGAGACGATCGAATTGGTGTAGTTCTTCTTACATTGCACATACCCAATCCGGATCATCTAATGTATCAGAAGTCTTGGTGGGTTCAATGATGTTTAGAAAACCCGAAAATTGACATTCGTTTGCTGTTGTTGCTTGTGTTCGAACGCCAACTGAAGGGTTTCCTATTATGTTATCCTCAGAGTGATGTCTGGTCCACTTTATCTCGTGGGAAGTAGAAGATGAAGGAATAAGATCTTGTAAGTGTCGTGCTTCCTCTTCATCTTCACAGGAGAAATGTGGGTCTAAATCAAACACAGGTGGGCTCTCTGGGTCTGAAATCTGAGAGGTCACAGGGGGACGAGTGACAGAGACAGATGTAGAATCCTCAGCATATAGATCTGCAAATGGATTCATTTCAGTGACCGTGGGAGCCGTAATAGAAACACTTGTGTGTACAGCTGTGTTGTTCCTGTTGTCAGTTAAAACAGGGTTTGATTCAGATCTACATAAATCAAACAAAAAATCAAGATTAGTATTTGAACTGGACGTATTGTTTGATTCTTTATTTTGAAGCACCGGTCCTGAACAGGTATGTCCAGAAACGTTTTCTGTTGATTTAGGTGGAAAATCTGTAAGATTCAATGCGTCATCAAATGTTACGTTGATACTTTCAATGATGCTCTTTGTTTGTTTATTAAAAACTCTGTAGGCTTTGGACTCAGTAGAATAACCTAGGAAAATAGCTTCATCAGCTTTGGGAGCAAATTTTCCAAGATTATCCTTGTCATTAAGCACAAAGCACCTATTACCAAAGACATGCAAGTATTTGATATTAGGAACTATGCCATTGGCCAGTTCGTATGGAGTTTTATTAAAGCGTTTATTAATAAAAGAGCGGTTCTGCATATAGCAGGAAGTGCAGATTGCTTCGGCCCAAAAGAAAGGTGGGAGCCCAGAATATGATAGCATGGTACGGGTAGCTTCAACCAAAGTTCTGTTTCTCCTTTCTACTACACCATTTTGTTGTGGAATGTATGCAGCAGAGAACTGATGGCTGATCCCGACAAGGTCACAGAAGCTCTTCAGAGTACTGTTTTTAAATTCAGTTTCATTGTCTGTCCGGATGGAGACAACACTCTGACTATGCTTATTCTGCTGTTGCTTGTTGAAGGAAATGATTGTTGGAGTGGCTTCATCTTTTGATCGCAGAAACTTGACCCAAGTATATCTAGAGTAGTCATCCACCATGACTCGAATATACTTCTTCCCACTTTTGGAATGAATTCTCATAGGACCACAGAGATCTATGTGCAGGAGTTCTAAAGGCTTTGTAGTACTGAACACTTGTTTAGATTTATGAGAAGCCTTTTTCATTTTTCCTTTCTCATAGTCTGCACACAGATGATCCTTCTTGAATCTTAACTTGAGAATTGTAACGCCGTACTTTTATATTAACTTTAATACGCGTGCGGAAGCTAATTACATATAATTATATTTGAAAACAAAAGATAAATACAACTTTATCTGGATTATAATTACAAAATACCACTACGGTGTTATTTACAAAACAGGATCTATACAAAAACTTGGACATCAGAGTAGTGGTCCGTCCATATCCCCAGTCATCATAATCCACAAACTCACTTAGGAGTATCTGCAAAACAAACTAGTGGGGAGTTAGCACAAAGCTAAGTGAGGGAACCAACATCTAAGCACACACAAGGCATACAGCCCAAACACAGCTCATAAAACCAAGGAGAACCGGCGGTGTTGCAACACCTACAACCAAAGTCGGCCAAAACCAAGGTTTACCGATTTCCCTGCTACTTGGATAACAATACAGGCTCACTTGAGTGCAACAAATTCCCCTCAAGATCAAATACTGTAAATCCCTAAGCATAAGCCCAGCCGCCCAGCTAAAGCTGATCTCCCGCCCAAACATGTATACAGTTTATCAAGAGCGCAACAACTATCAAGATGTCATATCCTGCATATCCGAAGATATAGATCCACTCACCAAAGTCTTCAGACTCAGGCCACTCAGCAATCTATTCTACTGAGTCTTGTCACCACCTGAGCAAACAACTACCAATCAGTATTTGCTTAATAAATACACAATAAGCATAATACTAAAGTTATCATACATGTACATAAAATCAACAAGTACATATATCTATAATATAACATGTACCAATAATCTATAAGTACATAATCATCAAATACAATTATACTCGAATTCACAGTTACTCTTTACCACATGTTAACCCGTGAATTCTTACAAATCCTTAGCTTAGGCAAAATACATAATCTTCTATCCACACGCTTGATACAATGTTCATTTCAGTTCATCAATATCATCAAGGAGTTATCGGTTAAATCTTCATTCGGATTCATCATTAAATTCCCAAATTCCAAGCATAGGAATGAATATAATCCCAATCAATTTCAAATCCGATAATGTCCAATTCCGATTAAGGACACAATCCGAGTAAAGGGTTCCAATATCAATTCCTAGTAATAATGAAATTCATAATATTTAGTCGGATTCCGATCACATCAATTCCGAGTAACATACAATCCGAGTAAAGGCCAGTTCTTAATATTTAGTCGGATTCCGATCACATCAATTCCAAGTAACATACAATCCGAGTAAAGGCCAGTTTATAATATTTAGTCGGATTCCGATCACCTCAAATCCGAACAAAGTGTTAAGGAAATTTCACAAGTCTTTTAATCGGATTTCCTTTAATTGCGACCAACTCTCTCGGATTTCACCAAATCCGACCCCTTTCAGTCGGATTTCACCAATTCCGACTGATTCAATCTGAAAATACGAGTCCTTAAGTTCCCCAATTCCGATTGATTCATTACCCAGAATCCGATTAAATCAAACTTTCAATTTCTACTTTAATTCAACTGATATCAAGCATGCATATACTCTTACTTTCCAGAAATGTTTATAAACATAATATGAACATATTTAAACATCAAACTCTAGCATGCAACAACCTAAGATCATCAATTCATCATATAAGTCTATCAATAGGAATTCATCTAAATTTAAATATAAATCTATCAAAACCGAGATTATCATCAAATAACTAAATGGTACTGGAATCTAACCTTATAAGGATGTTAATCACTTCAAAATCTAACAAATTGAACAATAAATCGATCTCCTTTCTTCTTCTCTTTAGCTCTCGGCCGAAGACACACAACACACACAACACCTTTTCAATTTTGCATGTAATGAATAAGTTAAGTGTGTGTTGGTGTAATAAGGTGTGTTTACATGCCAACTCACGATCCACTATAACTTAGTTAATTAATTTAGCAAATACCACATATAATAAAACAATTAAATCATCTAATAATAACATAATACTAATTATTGATAATACAATTAACAAATCATAATTCCCAAATTAATTAGATTAATTACCTAATTATTCTAGGCCATATTAGGGGGTGTCACAAATCTCTCCCCTTTAAAGGATTCCGTCCTCGGAATCTCATCAGATATACATCTACAGTCTCTATCTTTTCTATGCACAAATCCAACATATCATACTGACAAGCATACTCAATTCTCACATATACCACAGATATAGATATGCATTTTATCTATACTATAACAAGTAAATAACTATACAGTTCATCAGTAACATACCGGTAATCAGATTCTCATTTTCAGTAACTTCATTTGCTACCATCTGAAATGCTCTTGCTTGAGAAGTAGGAGGATTCTTCCTCTTTTGTCCTGCAGTGGACGATCCCCCGGCATCAACTATCCCTTGCCCTGTCCCTGCTGTTCTCTGTTTTGTACAAACTCCAGCTCGATGTCCCTCTTCAAGACAGTTCCAACAGACGTTCGTTCTAAACTTACAATCATATAGTTCATGACCTAACCCACCACAGCGCAAACATCGATGAGTCTGTGGTGTGCACTGACCTGTATGACGAGATCTGCAGTTCATACACCATGGATTCCTTTTTACATATCCTGAATCCCCAAATTTCTGATCTATTTGATTCTGACTATTCTGCCCTTTTCCTTTATTCCCGCTCTGACTTCCACTGGACTTGTGAGAGGATCCTTTTTCTCGATTCATCTTCTCTCTGGCTTTCACATCTCCTTCTGCAGCTCTAGCTATGGTGAATGCCTGAACTAATGATGTATCCATGCGGGTGTTACCCCGATATTCCGGCAATAGTGCCTGAACAAAGTGATCAATTTGAGAAAATTCATCCGGTACCCATTGTTTGGCAAACCTCAACTTTTCATTGAACTTTGAAATTAACTCATCAACTGACATTTTATCATCTTGTGCTAGATCCATGAACTCCCGCTTCACTCTAGCCAAATTATAAGTATTACAAAACTGCTCACAAAACTTGGTTTGGAACTGGTCCTAAGTTATCGAGTTGAGCACCTCTCTAGATAAATGGGCTGTCAGAGAATCCCACCAAGTTGCAGCTTGACCTTTAAGTCTCTTAGTAGCAAACTTGACCCTGTCAGACTCCTCGCAGTTGCAGGCATCTAAAGCTTTCACAGTTTCCCTTAACCAATTCAAAGTATCCGTAGGGTTTGAGCTTCCAGAATATTCAGGTGGCTGACAATCCATAAAATCTTTAAACTGACACTTCGATCTAAAACCTCCTTGATCTGGATACCACGGTATGAAGAAATTTTGTTGTGGTTGATACTGTTGCTGTGGTTGTGATACTGGTGGAATGGGCATATATGGCAAAGTACCAAAAGGTATAGACACTGTGTTGAACGGAGCAACTGAATACGCAGGTGGTGGTATTGACTGAGTAAATACTGCCGATTCTCTTGGCATATGAATCGTCTGAGTTGGCTGTGAAGATTGAGTTTGATGCTGCTGTTGTTCTAACTCATGTATTCTATCCCTCAAAGTTTGTAAAGTATCCTCCAACTGTAACACATAATCCTGTTGATCTGACTCCCCATTATGAGAAGTACCGGCTCTGTTATGTTGTTCATTTGCCGCGGTGGAAGACTGGTTGTTTCTTCTAGGGGAAGCAGGGGTAGCTGTCTGGTTCACGTTATCTGCCATAATTCTGTTCTATACACAACATCTCACCAGTTGTTAGATATAATCCGTTAGTACCAAACACACTAACCACCTCAAAGCTGTACTACTAATTACCCACCCTGGGAATACTGGACTGACCAGAGCCTTTGTTCGAGTATTGCACGGCCACCAAATGAAAATCCTCAAACCGGGGCTCTGATACCAATTTGTAACACCGTACTTTTAAATTAACTTTAATACGCGTGCGGAAGCTAATTACATATAATTATATTTGAAAACAAAAGATAAATATAACTTTATCTGGATTATAATTACAAAATACCACTACGGTTTTATTTACAAAACAGGCTCTATACAAAAACTTGGACATCAGAGTAGTGGTCCGTCCATATTCCCAGTCATCATAATCCACAAACTCACTTAAGAGTATCTGCAAAACAAACTAGTGGGGAGTTAGCACAAAGCTAAGTGAGGGAACCAACATCTAAGCACACACAAGGCATACAGCCCAAACAAAGCTCATAAAACCAAGGAGAACCGGCAGTGTTGCAACACCTACGACCAAGGTCGGCCAAAACCAAGGTTTACCGATAGCCCTGCTAGTTGGATAACAGTACAGGCTCCCTTGAGTGCAACAAATGCCCCTCAAGATCAAATACTGTAAATCCCTAAGCATAAGCCCAGCCGCCCAGCTAAAGCTGATCTCCCGCCCAAACATGTATACAGTTTATCAAGAGCGCAACAACTATCAAGATGTCATATCCTGCATATCCGAAGATATAGATCCACTCACCAAAGTCTTCAGACTCAGGCCACTCAGCAATCTATTCTACTGAGTCTTGTCACCACCTGAGCAAACAACTATCAGTCAGTATTTGCTTAATAAATACACAATACGCATAATACTAAAGTTATCATACATGTACATAGAATCAACAAGTACATATATCTACAATATAACATGTACCAAGAATCTATAAGTACATAATCATCAAATACAATTATACTCGAATTCACAATTACTCTTTACCACATGTTAACCCGTGAATTCATCCAAATCCTTAGCTTAGGCAATATACATAATCTTCTATCGACACACTTGATACAATGTTCATTTCAGTTCATCAATATCATCAAGGAGTTATCGGTTAAATCTTCATTCAGATTCATCATTAAATTCCCAAATTCCAAGCATAGGCATGAATATCATCCTAATCAAGTTCAAATCCGATAATGTCCAATTCTGATTAAGGACACAATCCGAGTAAAGGGTTCCAATATCAATTCCTAGTAATAATGAAATTCATAATATTTAGTCGGATTCCGATCACATCAATTCCAAGTAACATACAATCCGAGTAAAGGCCAGTTTATAATATTTAGTCAGATTCCGATCACCTCAAATCCGAACAAAGTGTTAAGGAAATTTCACAAGTCTTTTAATCGGATTTCCTTTAATTGCGACCAACTCTCTCGGATTTCACCAAATCCGACCCCTTTCAGTCGGATTTCACCAATTCCGACTGATTCAATCTGAAAATACGAGTCCTTAAGTTCCCCAATTCCGATTGATTCATTACCCAGAATCCGATTAAATCAAACTTTCAATTTCTACTTTAATTCAACTGATATCAAGCATGCATATACTCTTACTTTCCAGAAATGTTTATAAACATAATATGAACATATTTAAACATCAAACTCTAGCATGCAACAACCTAAGATCATCAATTCATCATATAAGTCTATCAATCGGAATTCATCTAAATTTAAATATATATCTATCAAAACCGATATTATCATCAAATAACTAAATGGTACTGGAATCTAACCTTATAAGGATGTTAATCACTTCAAAATCTAAAAAATGGAACAATAAATCGATCTCCTTTCTTCTTCTCTTTAGCTCTCGGCCGAAGACACACAACACACACAACACCTTTTCAATTTTGCATGTAATGAATAAGTTAAGTGTGTGTTGGTGTAATAAGGTGTGTTTACATGCCAACTCACGATCCACTATAACTTAGTTAATTAATTAAGCAAATACCACATATAATAAAACAATTAAATCATCTAATAATAACATAATACTAATTATTGATAATACAATTAACAAATCATAATTCCCAAATTAATTAGATTAATTACCTAATTATTCTAGGCCATATTAGGGGGTGTTACAGGAATGCCTCTCACCAAGTCACTCGTGACTAATTTGTTGATATTCTGAAAGTTTAAGTGAGAGAATTTTATGTGCCATTGCCAAGTAAGATCTGATGATGCTTCAGACAGTAGACACACAGAGGTAGGGGAGTTATAGTTTTCCAAATCAATGGAATACAGGTTAGATTTCGTTGCACCTGCTAGTAATTCATCCTCATTTCCAGTTAACACAGAACATTTGTTCTTCTTAAATACTACCTCCAGGTCTTTATCACATAACTGTCTGATACTAAATAGATTATGACCTAACCCTTCAACATAGGAGACTTTCTTGATTTTGATATGCTTCTTCACAATGTCTCCGTACCCCATTATTGGTGAAACATTGTGGTTCCCAAAACGTACATTCCCGGAGTACTTAGGAACATAATTTTGGAGAAGACTTTTGTTTCCGGTCATATGCTTGGTACAATCGGAGTCTAGGTACCACAAGTTAGGCGCCTGTAAAAAGAGAATAAAGCACGCTTAGGTCCCCATATATGAATGGGTCCTTGATTGTTAGTCTCTATTAATGGAGCAATTATTGGTTGAGGGTTGTTTGCTGTTGTTGGTGGTGGTGAAACTTCAAGTGATCTATTCTTAGGTACCCATGTGGGTGTGGTCTTATGACGAGAAGGAATAGATGTAGAAAGAATTGGCTTAGATGGAAGTTTCGGTACCACTGTTGGTTTGACAATTGATGGAATCGTAGGTTTAGGATTCGGTAGAGTTGCGGAAGCGTTATGTTTGCGAATCCAGGATTTCTAGACATGCTAAAGAATTTTTTGTTGGGAAATAATCTAAGTTATTGAACATAAAGATGAGAACTGTTTGATAAAGGTTGGTGAAACAGTTTAAAACTGTTTGTTGAAAATATGAAAACAGTTGAGAACTGTTAGTGTAAATGTCTACAACTGTTTGAAGACCTTGAAGCTGAAGACTGTTAGAAGAATCAAGAACTGTTGTATTCATTAAACAGTTTCTGTTGAGCTATATATGGAAGAATCCTATCTTTGAAGATATCTCGAAATATTTTGAAGATCACCAAGATTATCTCAGAAGATAGAAGATTACCTAACTGTCAACAAATCAAGGAAGATTAAGGAGTATATATAATAGATTAGAATTCATAATTTGTACGTACCTACTCATTGATTATATTTTTGCATTTTGTTCTTAAAAATTGTAATTTGCTTTCTGAATAGTGCTAAGCCTCTAAGTTTCTCGTTGAAACCTAAGAACAGTCTGTGTTCTTCGTCTAACATAATAAGTTAGATTGGGGGTGAAGGTTGCTTTTGTAATCATTCTGGTTGGTTAATAAAACTACTGTTTGATTGAATTAATCTGTGTTTAAAACCTTCTTTAATCAATTAAGTGTGATTCCGCAAATTCTTAGTTGATTGTGATCATAGTTAAGGATTAACTTTTATTTTACTCTGATTTATTATTTAAAAGTTAGTTCTTGTTATTTGATATAATCTATATCCGATCCTGACAAGTGGTATCAGAGCCTTATCATTAAGGTTCCTTTGATCACCAGTTGAAGGTTTTTTCATTACCTTGCTTTATTTTTCAAAACTGTTTTTAAATCAATTTGTCCCAATGGATTCGGGAGGTTCTTCTGATAACAGTGGGTCAGGGTCCAACATTCGTGTTCCCATGCTCAAACCATCTGATTTTGAGATGTGGAAACTAAGAATTAAACAGCATGTCCAACTAATGGACTATGCTGTTTGGCAAATCATTGAAACTGTTCCCACTAATCCGATTGAACTGGATGAGAATGGAAAACCAAAGAAGAAACCACCACCAAAGACGATTGCTGAAAAGAAGGATAGAATGATTGAGATGAAAGCCCTCAGCATCCTTCAGATTGCAATTCCCAATGAGTATCAACATCAATTCAAAAAGTTTGATGATGCTCATGAACTTTGGAATGCTCTAGAAAAGAGGTTTGCTGGGAATGCTAGTTCTAAGAGAAACCAAAGAGATCTTCTTAAACAAGCCTATGAGAACTTCACCAGTGGGAAGAATGAGAGTATCACCCAAATCTTTGATAGGTTTTACAAACTGGTGAGTCAACTGGAGAGTGCTAAGGTTAGGCTTGATCAAGATGAGATAAATAGAAAGTTTCTTAGGTCTCTAGGTGATGAATGGACTGTGTTTGCTGCACAATGGAGAACCAATGATTCTCTTGAAGACATAGAGTTAGATGACCTCTATAATAGTTTGATAGTGTTTGAGGGAGAGATATAGGGAAAAAGAAAAACGGTTATCCCTAGCCACAATGCTGCTCTCCTGTCTTCCTCAGGTATGGAATCAAACCATTCATTAACTAACTCTATTGATAGTTGTGCAGGTACTAGTTCTGCTGTTGGACTAGATACGAACACTCCAGATGCTGTTCTTGAAGCTTTTCTTGCCAGCCATGCACATTCAACCCTCACCAATGAGGATCTTGAACAAGTGCACCATGATGATCTTGAGGAGATGGATCTCAAATGGCAGATGGCCATGCTTACTGTTAGAGCCAAGAGGTTCATTAAAAGGACTGGAAGGCAAAACATGAATTTCAGAGCTGATGGCAAGGCTGGATTTGACAAGTCAAAGGTGAGATGCTTCAAATGTCAACAACTTGGCCACTTTGCAAGAGAATGCAGATCTGGTGGACAAGTTCAGAATCAAGGTCAGAGGCCAACTCAGAATCATACATCCTCAGCATTGGTTTCACAAGAAGGCCATGGATTTGATTGGAGTGATCAAGCAGAGGAGGCTACCAGCAACAAAGCTTTGATGGCATTGACTGACTCCTCCATCAAAATGGATTCTCCAGAATCTGAGGACATACAGGTATCTTCTAAACTATGTCCTGGTGAATGTAGAGCTATTGTTAAGAGGTTTAGAGAGCACAATAAGAAAGTATATGCTGCTCTAAGTAAAATGGAGGAGAGAAGGTATGAGTATACTGCTGTGATAGAAGATCTTGAAAAGAAAATTAAAGACTATCAGGCTAATGAACTGCAAATGGACTATGATAGAAAATATCATAAGTGGGAGAAAGAGCAGTTTCAAGATGAGATTGATAGTCTAAAAAAAATTGGTTGAAAAAGAAAGCAAGGTGGATGAACTCACAAAGAAATTGGAGGGTGTGGACATTGATCTTGGAATGTTCAAGGCTGCAAACCTTAAGCTTGAGACTCTGCTACAATCTCAAGTAAGAGACAAGGTGAAAACTGGACTTGGATATAAGGAAACCCCACCTCCATACAATCACACATACATAACACCCTTGTCTGAGGCAGCTGATAGATATGTCAATGAACCTTTGGCAGATGAATTAAAGTCAGCTGATCCAAAGTTTGAGAGTTATGAAGATGAAGTTCTGTCTGTAGTAAGTGTTGAAGATATTGAGATAGTTGTGAAGAAAGATGAAGTGATTCCATATGAAAATCACATCTGTTGTGAACCCATTTCCACAAAACCATCTTTCAAGCCTGTGGTGTTTGTAAAAGCATCCACAGAATCCCTCATCATTGAGCCAACACCTTCAAAAGCTATCCAATCCATTGAAAGTTCCACAACTGTTGCCAATAGTCCCCATTTTTACACTAGCAGTTCCAACAAGAACCCAAACGGTTCTAAGCTAAAAAGCCCAACTGTTAGTACAAAAGCCAAAGGAAAGGAGAAAGTTGGTTAGGTTGTGTATGCAAAGAAGAAGATGGAAGCTTCAAAATCTCAGGCTAAACCCAAGCCTAAGAAAAGGCATACTGAAATGCCTGCATGCACATGCCAAAAACATGGTGTCCAAAAGTTTCCTAAATCTGCAGCTGTTAGAGGAAATCAAAACCAATTCTGGTCACAAAGAACTGGTTTACCTATTGTGAAAACCAAAAAGTGCTACATTTGTGGGAGATCTAATCATTTAGTTCAGGATTGTTACTATAACCACAGACCAATGGCACTCAAAACAAAAGTCCCAAAAGACAAAATAACAGTTCTAAAACTGTCAAGTCAAAGCAGATCAATAGTTCTAAGACTGCTAAGCCAAAACTGGCAAACAGTTCTACAACTGTTACATCCAAACCAACTAACAGTTCCAAAACTGTTTTAACAAAACCAAAAACTGCTGGTTTGGCTTGGATGAAAATTCAAAAACAAACTGATTCTGGAGAAGGTAAAACTGTTCTTCAAACTGAAAATCAAAAGGAATCACAAGTTGATTCATCTGTTTTACCAACTCCACCAGCTGTTTGTTCAAAGGTGTCCACTATTAATCACAACAGTTGGAAACCACATGTTCTTACAAAGTATTCTTCACACAAATTAGAGAAATCTAATTTGGATGAAATCAAAAAGAACAAAACTCTGTTTAAGTATTATGACTTGAATGGTGTACCCAAGACCTGCATGGCCTGGGTACTTCCTGCTACTAACTGATTTTATTTGTGCAGAGCATTCATAGGGCCAATCATGGATCTATCTGGTATGTGGATAGTGGATGCTCAAGGCACATGACTGGAAATCCACACTGTTTGAAGGATTTCAGAAGCATCAATGGTGGATTTGTAGCATTTGGAGGAAATGCTAAGGGAGGAAAAATCACAGGTAAAGGAGCTGTTGAGGCAGGTACACTTACATTTAATGATGTTTTCTTTGTTGAACAGCTTAAGTACAATCTGTTAAGTGTATCTCAAATCTGTGACAATGGAAACAAAGTTTTGTTTACAGATTCAGAATGCATTATTCTTTCAAAAGATTTTACACTAAATGAGAAGGATGTTCTTTTAAGAACACCTAGAAAAGATAATGTATATTGTCTTTATACACAAAAGATTGCTAAACAGAATGTGTTAAGCTGTTTACTCTCAAAGGCATCTCATGATGAGTCTGCTATTTGGCATAGAAGGATGTGTCACATGAATTTTAAAACCATGAACTTGTTAGCTAAAAACAGTTTGGTAAGAGGTTTGCCTTAAAAAGAATTCTCATGTGATGATCATTGTGTAGCCTGTCTCAAAGGCAAGCAACACAAAACTTCTTATAAGACCAAAGAAGTTTCTTCTATTACTGCACCTTTACAATTGTTACACATGGATCTTTTTTGTCCTACTTCTGTGGTGAGTATAGGGAAGAAAGCATATTGTTTAGTCATAGTTGATGATTTCACCAGGTTCACATGGGTTCAATTTCTTAGAACTAAGGATGAAACTGCTGAGTTAGTTAAGTCTCTTATTCTTAAAATTGAAAATCAATCTGATTTGAAGGTGAAAGTCATTAGATCTGACAATGGTTCTGAATTTAAGAACTATGAGCTAAACAGTTTTTGTGAAAGTAAAGGTATTGAAAGACAGTTTAGTGCCCCTATGACTCCCCAACAGAATGGAGTTGCTGAGAGAAGGAATAGGACTTTGATCGAGGCTGCTAGATCCATGTTAGCTGATTCTAAGCTTCCAATGACATTATGGGCAGAAGCAGTGAACACTGCCTGCTATGCTCAGAATAGAGTACAAGTAGTCAAGTCCAAAGGGAAAACTCCTTATGAGATGTTACTCAAGAGAAAACCTTTAATCAACTTCTTCAAACCATTTGGGTGTCCTTGCACTATCCTTAATACCAAATCACAATTAGGAAAGTTTGAGAGTAAGGCTGAAGAAGGTTTCTTTGTAGGATACTCCACTTAAAGTAAAGCTTATAGAGTATTTAACAATGTCACTAGAATCATAGAAGAGAGTATGAATGTCTCTTTCAATGAGAATAGGATCAATATTGCAGGTAATGGACCTGGTTGGTTATTTGATATTGATGCATTGTCTAAATCTCTTTCTTTTGAGTATTCTACTGAAACAGCTACAGGTACCCCAACAACTGCTGGTGAAAATCATCAAACAGCTTCCACCAGCCCGAACAGTTTTGACACTGTTAGCTCGAAACCAACAACTGTTGGTTCAAACAAAGTTACTGAAGACTTTGTTGTGATTCCTATGCTTCAACAAGAGTTCTCCAATGTTGTTGATCCTATGCTTCAAAGGACATGGAATCTCATGATCCTCAACAACACACTGACTCTGCATCCCAAACAGTTGTTGATCAAGTGTGTGATAATGCTGAAAATTCAAGTGAATGTGAGTTTGATATGTCTAATCTAGGGAATGAACTGACTGAAGAAAACATTCCTACATCAAGAGTTCACAAGATTCATCCAATATCACAAATAATTGGTGATCCAACCATTCCTATCAGAACAAGGAATATGCTGCAAAATGAAAACAGTGGTGTGGATCTTGCCCAATTTGATGTGAATGCGTGCTTTCTATCTCAAATAGAACCAAAGAAAGCAATTGAGGCATTGAAAGACCCTTCATGGGTGGAAGCAATGCAAGAAGAGCTCTTACAATTTCAAATTTAGCAAGTTTGGAAGTTGGTTGAGCTTCCAAGAGGCAAAAGAGTAATTGGCACCAAGTGGGTGTTCAGAAACAAGAAAGATGAAAGAGGGATTGTAATCAAGAATAAGGCAAGACTGGTTGCACAAGGCTACACACAAGAGGAAGGAATAGACTATGATGATGTTTTTGCACCTGTTGCAAGGATTGAAGCCATTAGACTATTTCTTGCTTTTGCAAGCTTCAAAGGATTTAAGGTGTATCAAATGGATGTCAAGTCTGCTTTTCTCTATGGAACTATTGATGAGGAGGTATATGTGTGTCAACCCCGTAGCTTTGAAGACTCAAAGTACCCTGACAAGGTATATAGGTTGGATAAAGCTCTATATGGACTACAACAAGCTCCTAGAGCTTGGTATGAGACATTATCATCCTACCTTCTTGAGAATGGTTTTAAGAGAGGCACAATTGACAAAACATTGTTTACCAAGATTGTTAAAACAGAGATTTTGCTTGTTCAAATCTATGTTGATGAAATAATCTTTGGATCCACTAATGACAGACTGTGCAAAGAATTTGAAGTCATTATGCACAAAAGGTTTCAGATGAGTTCAATGGGTGAACTCACATTTTTCTTAGGATTACAAGTCAAACAGAAGCCCACTGGTATTTTTCTAAGCCAATCTAAGTATGTCAAGGACATATTGGACAAGTTTGGCTATCAAGATGTGAAGCTGGAAAGTACTCCAATGGAGACACACAAACAGTTGGGAGCAGATTCTGAGGGGGAGGATGTTGATATACACCTCTATAGGTCAATGATTGGTTCATTAATGTACTTAACTGCTTCTAGACCTGATATAATGTTTGCTGTTTGTGTCTGTGCCAGGTTTCAATGCAGTCCAAAGATGTCACACCTGTTTGCTGTAAAGAGGATCTTTAGATACCTCAAAGGCCAACCAAAATTGGGACTTTGGTATCCTAAAGATTCACCTTTTGATTTGGTGGCATATTCTGATAGTGACTATGGTGGAGCAAATGTGGACAGAAAATCAACCTCTGGAGGATGTCAATTCTTTGGATCAAGGCTGGTTTCATGGCAATGCAAGAAACAAACAACAGTTTCAACTTCAACAGCTGAGGCTGAATATATTGCTGCATCAAGCTGCTGTTCACAAGTGTTATGGATCCAAAATCAGCTTCTGGATTATAGTTTGTCTTTCTTAAATACCCCTATTTATGTTGATAACACCAGTGCTATTAGCATAGTTAATAATCTAGTGAAGCATTCTAAAACCAAGCACATTGAAATCAGATTTCACTTCATAAGAGACTGCAATGAAAAGAGATTAATCCAAGTTATGAAAATTCATACTGATGATCAATTAGCTGATTTGTTCACTAAAGCTTTTGATGTGAGCAGATTCAACTTTTTGATTTCCAACATTGGAATGATTAACTTGGACTAACAGTTGTTCTTTATTCCATGTTTTTCACACTAACAGTTTGCAACTGTTAGTTACGTTTTCTAACAACTGTTCTTTTAAGTATTCAGAGAAGGAAATGCAATTTCACACATCAGTTTTGGCCATATCTGCTTACCTGTCTCACAAACAGTTTCACACCCGTGACTGTCCTTGTTAAGAGGTAAAGGTAAATTCACTTTCTTGAAACAACAGTTCCAGACTGATAAAGGTGAGTCATTTTGCTTGTAATATAGTGAATTTGATATGACAAGTCACTGCATGCTATTAATGGAAATTACTGGACATTAATAGTCATTAATGACTATTAATGGACATTAATGCCTCCCAGTTTCTCTATAAATAGCCTTGCACCCATACTCCACAAATCACACCAACATTTGCACACACTTCTCTCTGCAAATGGCTACTAACTTCTTTCTCATAAACTTCAAAGAAATTAATGTTAGACAAAGTTATGTAACCATCCCTGCCTCATTTGTAAGAATGCATGAGCTTTGGCAATACTCATCATGTGTTCTTGAGATGCATGATGATCGAGATAGGTTCACCTTGACACAACATCTAGATCCACGTAGGCCAAATAAACCAATTGATCATATTCGTATAAGAGGCACTACAAACTCCGTAGTGTGGTTCAAAGTTCGAAGATATAATACTCATAACCACCAGAGGGCCTCGGATGATGATGAAGTGGAAGTCATTGTAATAGATGACTAGTTCCACTGATGTTGAATTAGTATCATTCACCATCTTCCCAAGAGACAAATTATGACAATCGTCTCTGGTGGTGCATATGATAAGAAGGTCTACTGCACACCCATTGGTGGGTTGTATGTTTTGAAAATTGTTTAAGGCGTGTCAACTGTTCACGGAGAAAGTTGTCTACACTTACGGTGTAGATCATTGTTCTCCCACACCTACGAGACGGCCTTGCACAATTAGATAAGCAGTACCAACAATGGCTTGTGCATTACATGACCATTCTTTAAAGACAGGCTTCTCAGTAAGGCTATGGCAGCACTGTAGAGGCTATTATGAACTCGATTCTTAAATAATGAAGACATTCTCAAGCAAGAATGTGATGATGATTATCTTCCCTTAAAGTTCAGATTTGATGATACAAAATGTTAACGATAATTTGTCACATGCAGATCTTGGAGTTAAGACAGTTCTTATAAGCTGTGTTTAGATCTATAGCAAAAGACAATATTGTTTTCTCAGAATTATTGTAGCTCAATTGTGATTATCTTGAATAAAATACATCTTATGTTGATGCCTGTGTTAACTAATGAATTGTTATTGTTGCTTCAGCATTTGACTTATATGAGCTAAAGTTTGTTTGACAGTTGCACAATTCTGTTTCAATCAATACTAACAGTTGTCAACTGTTAGTATATGGCTTCCACAACTGTTAGGCAAAGTCCATGTGCAACTGAGGGGGAGAAATTCGTCATCTAAGGGGGAGATATGAGAACAGTTGTAAACACTAAACAACTGTTAATCCAAATAAATGATCAAACAAAAGGGAGTTAACTTTTGAATAACAGTTGTTACATCTTATGAAAACAGTTCCTCAACTGTTATGTCATTTTGTCCGTCAACTGTTAAGCTATTAAAGGGTGCTTTGGTCTTTGCAGAATTTTGGAAACTTTTGGATTGCATTCAACAGTCGAAACATATATAAGGTAATTCCTTCCTTATCAAGCAACTCACACGTCCAAAACGAACTTCGATCAGAAACAAACCCTAACCCTCAACAACTCTCAGAGATTGAAATCAAAATGTCTCCTCTTCCATTTGTCAAAGAGCACAATGTGATCGCTTATCTTGAAAAACCAGACAATCTTGACGCTTTCCACGTCATGATTGATTATCTCACGGTATCAAACATTCATTATGCTCTAACTGCCAACCCCACAATCTATACCTCACATATTGAGAACTTCTGGAAGAATGCAAAAGTCCAAGAAGTTGATGGAGTGCAACAGATTTCTACAACTGTTGATGATATGGAGGTTTCTATAACCGAAGACACTATTCGCCATGCACTACAACTGAATGATCTTAATGGTGAGTATTCTGATTCGGTTGCATTAGAATATCTACACACCGAGTTACTGAAACTTGGGTATGAGGGACCTGGGGGTAAGGGTACCTTCTACAAAGGGCAGTTTTGAGCACACTGGAAGTTCATTATCCATACTCTCCAGCAGTGCATAAGCCCTAAGAGAACGGGCTGGAATGAGTTTGGGAGCAACATTGCTCTCGCGCTCATCTGTCTAGCCAACAACAGATGTTTTAATTTTTCAAAATTGATATTTAATGGTATGGTAAAACATCTGGGGACCAAGTATGGTCTATTTTTTATGTATCCACGGTTTGTGCAAACTTGTTTAAACTTTTTGATTCCAAACCTTAAAATACACAAGAGGGTCATTATTCCCTCTGCTCATGTGGCTTCCACTTTGAGCAAACTGTTGGTTAATGGCAAGAGTTTCTCTGGTGCCATAACTCCACCACTCTCTGAAATGGTGGAGTTTCTTTCAAGAAATAGGACTGCCAGTGTTGAGCATGAAACCCATCGTATTGCTACACCACCAACACTGGAACCCACAGTCCAAGATACTCAAAATTCCCAACCTGCTTCCTTTGAAAAAGCTACAACACAAGCCCCTGCACTAAAAATATTTCAAAAGAAGAGGAAAAGATCTGTTGGTGCTCCTTCCACCACAGTTCTTGAAACTGAAACTGTTAACCCTGAACAGGTGCATTCACCTGTGCAGAATATCCAAAGGGAATCCCTTGTGCTGTCTCCCAGGCACAATGAGGAGGTGATCACTCCTTTTGAGGGTGATCATATGGTTTTTGAGGCTGACACTACTGTTTTATCCTCAAGGGATAACCAGGATAGTGTTAACATAGCTAAGACCTCAACCATGGCAACAGAGACTGGTAAAACAGTTTCTGGTAATCCCCAGAACCAAGAACAGAGGGGTACTGATGGTGAGACTCAGGGGAGTCAACCACCAGTGAAAACTGTCAATGATATGGTCACAGTGGAAACACTAACTGACATTGAGACTAGACTGAAACAACATGCATTGACGGATCCTAACTTTGCACCTTACCTTGCTGCTCATATACACCTAAAGAAAAGGATTGCCCTTCAAAACAAAAGGATAGTTACTCAAGATGAGAAGATAAAAGAACTGACTGAAAAGTTGGAAAAGGCAACTGAAGTACTCAAGGTAGTAGCAATTCACAATGAGGTGCTTATAAGGCAAGATAAGCAGCTGAACTTTCTTGATGAGAATCTGAAGAAGGCAACCAATGTTCTTCATACTCATGAGATGCTGCTTAAACCCAAATCTTTGGTGAGAACCTCTTCAACTGCTCAAGCTAAAGGAAGTAGAAAATCCAAGCAGGAAGGAGTTCAACAAACAGTTCCGCAAGCTGAACAAACAGTTGTTACTACAACTAAACAAACAGTTGCAACCATTGACCCAACAGCTGTTACTGAAGATGAAGAAACTTTGTCAGCTGAGGATAGGATGATGATAAACAAGATGGTTGTTACTGCTAACTATCCAACTACTGAAGTCTTCAAGTCATGGTCCAAGGTTAAACAAACTTACTTTGATTGACCTATGTGCTCAAACTACTGGATTTAACACCAAGAGGATGGCACAAAGTATTGAGGATGGTTGGTTGGAAGGTAAATTCAAAGGTATGAAGGAGCTTAAACCATTACCACCAAAGAAAGGATTCAAAGGCATTACAATTCAGGAAGAAAGAATTGCTGATCAAATGCCTTCTGGTTCAGGAAAAGGAAAGGAAGTTGCTGTTCTTCCTACTAAAGTTCTTAAAAAGCCTCAACAACTTGAAGATGATTATCAGTTGGCTTGGAGGCTGGCAGCTGAAGAAAGGGATCAAGAATTGCTTGCTGCCAAGAAGAAGGAACAAGAAGAAAAAGATTTTGCTATGGCTCTTCAGCTAGGTGAGAAAATCACAGCTGAAATTGATGAAGAGGAAAGATCTCAGAAAGGTGTGAAAAGAAAAAGGGTAATAAAAGGTAAAGCATTTACAGTCAAGCCAACCAAGAAACTTCCCACTTCAAACAAAGCTGTTGTGGTTCACAAAATTCTGAAAGATAAACTGACAGTAGACGTTCAGCAAGGGATTGACCAATTGGAAAAAGAATTGGGTGAAAAGTCTCATGTTGTTGAATGGAAGTTTGAAGAAAAAGCAAGTGACAAACATTGCATTACTATTGCAAGGGAAGATGGATCAGTTGAGGTATATGACAATTTTGTACAAATGATGACAAGAATATCACCAGAAGATGTACAAGAATTGTATGCATATGGAATTAAGCACTTTAGTGACTCAAATGTAGGAATCAAGATTCTGATGGAATATCTTACCAGCATTTGCAACCCATTGAAGATTATGCCCAAACTGACAGCAGAGGAAGCTTTTCCCATAAAGGCAGTGAAGGTATAAGCAAAATCAAGGACATACTACATGGTGATGGGAAATACAATGCATGAGTGGTTTGATTTGAACTTCATTGAGCATCACAAGACTAAGCTGGAGTTTTTGATTAAAGCTAAATTCCATGGGGACTCAAAACAGAAGGAAGACTTACTGAACAGATTCAAAAGGAGGTTAGAAGAAATGTGACTCATTACTTATATTAATTTGTCTATGATCGAACCAACAACTTAAATGTATTGTTCAATACTTTAAGTTAGGGGGAGATTGTTGGGAAATAATCTAAGTTATTGAACATAAAGATGAGAACTGTTTGATAAAGGTTGGTGAAACAGTTTAAAACTGTTTGTTGAAAATATGAAAACAGTTGAGAACTGTTAGTGTAAATGTCTACAACTGTTTGAAGACCTTGAAGCTGAAGACTGTTAGAAGAATCAAGAACTGTTGTATTCATTAAACAGTTTCTGTTGAGCTATATATGGAAGAATCCTATCTTTGAAGATATCTCGAAATATTTTGAAGATCACCAAGATTATCTCAGAAGATAGAAGATTACCTAACTGTCAGCAAATCAAGGAAGATCAAGGAGTATATATAATAGATTAGAATTCATAATTTGTACGTACCTACTCATTGATTATATTTTTGCATTTTGTTCTTAAAAATTGTAATTTGCTTTCTAAATAGTGCTAAGCCTCTAAGTTTCTCGTTGAAACCTAAGAACAGTCTGTGTTCTTCGTCTAACATAATAAGTTAGATTGGGGGTGAAGGTTGCTTTTGTAATCATTCTGGTTGGTTAATAAAACTACTGTTTGATTGAATTAATCTGTGTTTAAAACCTTCTTTAATCAATTAAGTGTGATTCCGCAAATTCTTAGTTGATTGTGATCATAGTTAAAGATTAACTTTTATTTTACTCTGATTTATTATTTAAAAGTTAGTTCTTGTTATTTGATATAATCTATATCCGATCCTGACATTTTTTGCAGCCTCGGTGCATCAACTGGCTTATGTTGAACTGGAACTTTGGGAGCAATAGGTTGTACTACTCTTGGGTTGGGGGAGGGCTTTGGTTTGAATGTGACATATTTGGAAGTTGGATTTCTAGAACGTTTATGAGCATGCAGGTGTTGTTCGTGAGCAATCCATGCCTTTTTGAATGCTTCATAGCCTAGCCGTTTCTAGACTTCCAGTTCTTTGATCGTCAGTAATCGTTTTGATTTGTTTAAACATATGAGTGCATGTGACTGACGAGTGGTGATCCACTGATGAATAATGTATCCTTTTTAGTTTATAAATGGAACACATATTTGATTAGCGTAAAAGTCTCTCCAGTCCTCACATGGTTTAATTCCTATTCGTTTCCTTAATTGATCATACTCACAATTGAATTCACAATGACCATGGAGACAACGATCACTAATACAAAACATTGAAGAGGCATTTTTATCATGTAAACTTGAATGATTACAGATAGAATCAAACATCAAAATTTGTTCACATGTTTAGCTAGTGTTTGAACATTTCCTAGGAATGACTCTCTTCCAAGTGATGTTTATTTTACGCTCTTCACTCTCGAGCTTCTTCACATCTGCAGCAGAATGTAAACGGTTAGTATTGAGTCGTGTTCGACTGGTAGCTGCCTTTGAGGATTCAGGTATGTCAGTGTTCATACGAGAAATGTGATTAGAAGTGAGAGTGGATATCCCTTTGAAAATCTGTTTTTGCTTTAGAGATTTCAAGTTTGAATTGTTAACAGATTTTATTTTGGGTTTGACATCTTGAACAGATGTACACGCATGCTTTGAGTGTTCAATGCGTTCAACATATGGAGGCTGCATCTCAGTTTTGACCTGCTTGATTTTTTCATGCAATGCAAAATTTTCTTTGCACAAGTCATCAATGATCTTGTCATCAAGATTGGGTACTGTTTGAAGACGCTTGTGGAGAATGGTGTTTTCTTGAACCAGTTGAATAGATTCACAGAGTGATTCAGAAACAAGGATGGTTTCAGAGATGGTTTCAGAGTTGAAAGCTTTGGTAAGGTCTCCTTGTACTACATGTATGAAGCAAAACTGTTGCAGGGTTTGGAACCTTAGCTGTAATTCCTTGTGGGGAATGTATAGAAATTGGGTTATTGGCACTTCAGGAGCATAAAGTTCCTCATCTGTATAGATTGGAGTGGTGACAGGTGAATTCAGTGTTTGAGAAGGGTAAGTGAAGTATGAGTCATTGAGGTCAGAATAATTGAAGAGAGTTTCATTTTTGAGATGTAGGGTTCGTTCGACGTCCTCTTCAAGTCGTTCTTCCTCTTGACCAACAAATACCATTCGTTGAGTCAGTCCATCGCCAAAGAGATTAGCATTGTATAATTTTTTGGCAGACACCTTACTCAGGACATTTGGATTTTCAAAACCAAGTCCATCGAATGTCCATCTTGAAAAAGGTCGTTCCTTTTGTTTGTACAGAAAGATGGTTTGTTCACTTTGCCCTCTTTTAATTAGAAGGTCTTCCAATTCCTTAATTTTTAAATAAAGAATGTGTTGATCATTTTTAAGAATTTCTGAATCCTTTTCAGCACGAATACGTTCTTCTTTGAGATCATGGATGATGATATTGGTTGTATTGGTTAATTCAAGAAATTCAGATTCTTTCACAGCTAGTTGAACTTTAGATTCATCTATATTTTTCTCTAACAGTTCAATAGTGGCTTGAGCTTCTTTCTCTTGTGTGTGTATGACCTCTTTTAACACTTGAATTTTCTTAGTTAGTTTTGTCACCTTAAATTCTAACTTTTTCATGCGGTTTAGTATGGTTTGTATATGTTCAAAATTAAAACCCATGTTAGAATTAGAGATAGAGTGTACCTTTCCGTTTTCAATGATCTCCTCCTCAGCATCGGAGAGATCACCACCATCTTCATCTCTACCACTTGCTTCACCATTAGCCATGAAACAGAACTGCGCGTGATCTTCACCATCTAGATCACTCTCGAAGTCTGTGTCCTCCAGGAACTGGTCTTCCTCCACCATAAGGACATTCCCAGCCTGCTTTTGCTTTGACATGCGGTACTTTTGTCTGTAATACTCAGCATCTTTGACCTTCTTCTGTGGAAAGTTTCTTATCATGTGGCCAGATCTCCCACAATTGTAGCACTTCAGTTCATTCTTCTTTTCCTCCTTTCTCTCATCCCTTTGGAATCTAGGCCTGTCAGCTGGAGCAAGCCTTTATGGTCTTCTAGAGCCAGAAGTGAACCTTTGTCTATTGTTGGTTTTATTAAAACAATTTCTGAAAGTTCTACCAACAACTGAGAGGGCATGAATGGCAGCTTCAACTGAGTCTTCATCATCATCTTCTGGTTCTGATTCACTAAGAATCACTTGCTTAAACTTCATGGATCTGGATGAAGATTTCCTTGGAATTCTTTCAGTTGCCACTAAAGCTAAAGGATCTGTAGTTGGCTGTTTAGGGAGAGACTTCAGAATTTCATCTTGGTATTGATTGAGGTCTTCAAATATTTTGTGAAATGTGACTGTAGTGAGATCTTTGTTGATTTTTTTGTACAGTCGAACATATTCCTTCCACTCAGGACCTAGTGACTTTTGAAAAACACAGTTTAAGTCTAGGTCTGTGGATGATTTGATTGGACCTCATCACATTCTGCAGCTTGCAAAATCTACCATAAGTTTCAGAAAGAAGTTCATTCTCTCTGACACAGAAGTCATGATTGTTGTTGACTAGTTGGGTACGCTTGATATACTCTCCTTGCTCAGTACCCTGCAGCTGTTTCTTTATCTCATCCAAAATTTCCTTAGCAGTGGCTAAGCTATCTATCTTTGTGTAGATCTTTGAAGAGAGTCCTTGTTTTAGATAGTACTTAGCCAGTCTCACAGCCTTCGTTATCTCCTTTTCTTGAGATGTTAGCTCATCAGCAGTCTTTTCCCTCTCATGATGGAGAATGACGGGATTGTTGTTTGGATCAGCCTCAACAACTTTAATAAACTTTTTGTTCCCGTTCATGATGCAGTCAATCATCATTTCTCCATGGGTCTTATTGTGTTCTAGGAAGTCCATGAACCTTCCCTTCCACACATTGTATTCCCCCCGAAACAAAACAGGAGGTTTTGTATCAGTACCGGTGGACATCATTTCATTTGAACTAGTCATTGTTTGAAGTTTGAGTAAAGAAATGATCGTTCACTTGTTATGTATGGATTGATTGTGCGAAAATGTGATTGATAAAATGAGGAGCTATTTTTCTTTAATTGAACTTTGAATTAGATCTTGTAAAGATTAAATTCAACTTTGAATTATATATAGAATTGAGTTACTTTTAATTCAACTTTGAATTATATCTGAGTTTGATTAAATTCAATTTTGAATTAGAATTTTAAGTTTAAGTCCGATTGTCCTCTGTTTAAAGTCGTCCAAATGGTTCTATCACTTGTCCAATAGATTTAAGGTATGCGATAGGTGCTATGCTATTGAAGAAAATCCTTGAAAATTGAGCAGAGTAACTTCTGGGTAGTGATTAAGGTAATCAATAGTGTGCGATTGAATCCTGTAGCACCAAACAGACTATTAATCACAATAGAATGTTATTCAAGTTCACTGAATAGCGTGCGATTGCCTTGGATGTGTGATTATGGTAACCAATAGAGTGCGATAAGACAAAAACACTTGAATTGCACCTCCCAATAGAATGCGATTGATGACAGAACTTGGTTTAGTGCGGCTGATAGAAACCTTTAAAGCACCCCAATCGCATGAGATTACTCTGAACCCGGCTTATAGCTTTGAAAGTAATGGTAGATTCAACTTTGAAAACTCTATAGGCCGCCTAACAGGTCAATCGCATTGACCAACAACCCGGCTTATAGACCAGGACATGTCACAATCAGATCTGATTGCCTTACCTCAAATGATGCCTACCCACTTGTACCTTGATTGGTATGGGTAGTACTTGAGTTACGTTGACTTGCACTTAAACTTGGAAGAATAAATAATTTTTTTAATTAAAACCATAATTCTTCTTCTTCAAGTCTGCATTTATACCTCAAGAACACCATAAATGCATAATTTCCAGAAAATTTAATGCCATGGAATCGAGCATTTAATGAACTTTAGAACCTTTTCCTTTAAAAATACCACTCGGTTTTAAAGTGTTCTTCAGGAAAGCCTTATAAAATAGTAGAATACTTCGAACAAGACCCGGAAAGATGATGAAAACAGTAGATTTTTATACCTTGAATGTGTTCGAACTTCCGGAAATGTTTGAACTTGTACCTTTCTTGAATAACCTTGTTGTTGTATGCTTAGTTAGACCCGAGAGCTTGTTATTCACTTTGAGCTTGAACTTCACAAGATTACCTTTGATGTTTTTGAACAATCACGAGCCAAAAACAAGTTTGGCTCTGATACCAATTGATGGTCCCGTAATTCTTACGGATGAAGCAATGCTAGATGTTTAGTATGTGTTTGTGTGTGTTCGGTTTAGAGAGTGTGACCCGAGAGCTTGAGAGAGAGAGAGAGAGAGAGAGAGAGAGAGAGAGAGAGAACACAAATACAATATGAGAAATATGCAAAAGCTTAATTAGAAAAGGTGTGGAGAATGCCTTTTATAGCATTTGCCCAAGTTACAATATTTACATATTTGCACCCTCACTTTTTATAATCTAACACATTATAAATAAAATCCTCGTAATATAAATGACAATATTATAGAAAATGAACTCAAACATAAATAGTAAATCAAACCATCGGTCTAAATCGCCGTCCGAAAAAACCATAGGTCTAAACATATTGTAAAGTAAATAAATAAAGGACAAATAAACATATCAATCATGTTTCATAACATCTAGATAGGGGTGTCATGATGATCTTAACTTGTTTCCGCCTCGGAGTGACTAGCATTTGTGTTTTGACGAGCATCCGCAACACTTGATCCTTCATCACTATCCTCATTTTCGGTACCTACGATTGGAACACCAACACGTTGACAAACAATCTCAAGAATTTCCTCAAGTGATTTGTTTTTCCTAGTTAACTTTTCTACCCTTCTTTCCATTGTTAGGTACTTGTCCTTCCACCCTTCATTTTCCTTAGAAGTTGAAGTCGCATTTCCGCACCGTGTCGGTTCATGTCCTATAGGGCCACGACCACACACTCTTCTTTTTTTCACCCCACCAGCCGCCTCATGATAAAGTGTTGATTCATTAGCCAAAGAAACAGCAGCACAAATGAATTTTGCCGGAATACTTTACCCACATATTACACACGTAATACAAGTCCATGGGTATTTTTGTAGTTAATTTATGGGTACATCGTGGGTAAAGTCATTATATTTTTTAGTTTAATAAGCGTGGGGAAATTATGGGTAATACATGGGTAAATACGCACAAATCAACCAAGGTGGGTAATTTTCGTGGGTAATTGCCATAATTCTTGTAGTGTTCGTTTTTCTGTAAACCACCGCAACTGAATATGCGTTTTAGGGTTCCGAACACCGCCACCGGTGCACAGTCCAATTTTCTAGGGTTGTGAATCTTACGTATTATGTCATGAATTCATCAATTTTGTATATATTCATCAGAAATTCGTGTTGTACACCGAATGTATTTTATACATCGATTTTTTAATATGAATCAGGTTTATATATGTGAATTAGTTGTGTTGTGTATACTTTTATTAATGTGTGCTTCAAATATATATATATATATATATATATATATATATATATATATATATATATATATATATATATATATATTGTTAGATTATGTGCACAGATAGATAACACGTGTCATCGTGTCCAATGTTATAAGACACTAAATCACACTGCTACACACCCAATTAGAACCAATTGGATTTTACCAAGTTATATGTGGAAATAATTAATTAGTTAATTAATTATTGAGAGGAAAAATAATAAAAGTTATTTATTATTTTAAAAGGAGTAATTAATATTTAGTTTAAATAATAATTGGACCAGTTAATTAATAGTTATTAATTAATTAGAAGGTCAAAGGGTATGTTTTGCAATAAGCTAATAGTTTAATTAAAGTTGGACTTTAATTAAACGGGTTTGGGCTTAATAAGGCTAATATATATCTTACTAATCCTAAGGGAATCACATAAGAGACACTAATTGCAACAAGGAAAAGCCCTAATCCTCACTCTCTCTCTCTCTCTCTCTCTCTCTCTCTCTCTCTCTCTCTCTCTCTCAGCCGGCCGAACCAAACACCCCCCTAGGGTGCGATCGGCGATAACACACACACACACACACACACAAGAACACGGTTTTTTATCGTTTGGTGAAATCCTTAAGTGGTCTAGCAGCGTGTTCGAGGTGGTGCAATAGCAGTGTTCTACCTTTAGCTATCTGGGATCAAGTTTTGATCATCATAAAGGTATAACCCTTAATCCATTTTTTTGTTTCTGTTTTCCTCATGAATTAGATGAGATCACTGCAAGGGGGGTTTTTATTGTTTATTCCGCTGTGCATGTTAAATATGTTTTCTACCCTTTAAAAACCCTTCAGTGGTATCAGAGCCACTTCTAATCTCATTGAGAACAAGTTAGGTTTCTGATTATCATGATTAGTTAGGTTTATCTTTTATCAAAGTTTTAAACTTTTTGGTTATTCAAGTTTTTAAATCAAAGTTTTGATTTTTAATGAATAACAATTAGTTTAAATTGATAAAAAGTTTTAAATTTTTATTATTATTGTTATTTGCGACAAAAAGGGGCAAAAACCGAGACCACCATCATCGCAGATTGGTGGCGGTCGCAGGTCGGCGGTGGTTGCTGGTCGGCGGCGGCCCAGGCGGCCGCGGTCATTGATTGGCGGCTGCAGGGTGGTGGTGGGTGGCGGCTTGGTGAGGGTGAAGGTGTGGTTTCGGCCCAGATAACCTATGCCCAATCCAAACCGAATCACCGGCCCAGTTTGTGGTTGGTGAGTAACTTGGGTTTAGGTCCAAAGTAATTTTGGCCCAGTTGTTGTTTTTGGTTTTATTTTGGGTTAGGACCAATAGAAATCATAAAACCTAAGGTTTAAAATTAAAGTTATTATTTTAAAAGTTTATAACTTTTATTTAAGTTATGACTAAAATTTATTATGACAATAATAAAATTATTAATTAATTAAACCTAGTAGTTTTTATCTAGTTAGTTAAAACTAAGATAATCAATCAAGTAATGATAATAGAAATCAGTCGTTGTTATATTTCTTGTATTTGTATATACATGTTTGGGATGTCATAGCCAGAAGCCCTAAAACACCTTGTGGATTGTTTTAATTTTATTGCTTGCCGTGTATGTTTTGGTTTTATTATTATTTGGTGTGGGGAGGCCTGCGTGCCACTTACAACCCCTATTCTATTTCATAAAAGTACTAGATTAGCGGGCTTGCGTGCCTTGGTTCGTGATGTAATTTTTTATTTCAAGTTTTTAGTTATAGAGACGAATCATAGGATAGTTTTGAAGACAGAGCACGAAGCAAGGAGATGCATTGTATGCTAGAGCTAGTGGGAGCATTTCAAGATCATGCCATGTGTGTTGATTATCCACTTAGTTTTTAGACCGTCGTGTTTTTCGCTTATTATTATATGCGTGGTTGTGATTCACACGATGAATGCATCTTCCCATATCCTTTAGTTCTTCCATGGGATTTATCACCAAATGTTACTTTAGGACCTTTATCTTCCTGGAATTTACTTAGAAGTCCTTTCCACCCTGTCATGTGCCTTGAACATCCACTATCCAAGTACCATTTATTTGAACCCTGCACATGAGAAGAAAACTAACAAATTAGTTTTGTTTGGGAACCCACTTTGTAGTAGGTTCAAATGATGAGCACTTAGCAGCTTCATCTTGTGGAACTGACTGGTCAGCTTGAGCAGGTGTTGGGTCCTGTGTAGCCTGATCAGCTTGTTCCTTCTCATGCCTTAAGATTTCACTGTCACAGTCCTTGGCCTCATGTCCTCTACCTCTACACTTGTAGAATTTCCTTCTACCAATGACTACAGCAGGTAGATCATCCGATAATCCTTTAGGGAACTTACTCTCAGTTTTAGGATTATGGGTTGTGGATAACTTCTCAACTTTCTTTGTAAGCTGATTCACCTGATCCTCATTGACTTTGGACTTACCTTTGTTAGATCTAGGTTTATTATCCTTTTGATTAGAAGCTTGACCAACAAACTTCTTTTCACTGACTTTGGACTTACCATTATCATGTTTTCTAGACTTACCAGTTTCAACAGTTTTGGACTTACCACTGTTGAGTTCTTTGGACTTACCAATTTCAACAACTTTGGACTTACCATTTTTGTGATATGACCTCTGACTTACAATTATCTTCCTATTCTTAAAACTTCTCTCTGATCCAGATAGAGAGTGATGTCTTTTGAAAGGATTTGGATTTAACCTTTCAATAACAAAAGTTCTTTGAATAGGCTGAGTGCCTAATCTATCAAGCACAGACTTACTATGTTGTTTAGATATTGAACACTCATTCCCATGATCCTTTTTCTTTATAAACTTATTGTATTTTAGGCTTGGATCATGTCTCTTTTCTGAGGCTGACTTCTGAGACTCAATCAGTTGTCTATCTTCCTCAGAATCCGTACTTGTTATCTCATCTTCATCAGCAGCATAAGCTGTGGATTGATAGTCACCTCCACGTACAGCCCTTACCTGTTTAGGGATCTGCTGGTTGATGCACTGTTCAGCAAGCCTTGATGACTTACACCAGGATTCAGTGACCTTCTGAAGTTGGTCAGCTTTATCCTTGGCTTCCTGAAGCTCTTCACTTAGAAGTTTATTAATGTGTCTTTGACATTTAAGATCACATTGTGCTTTCTTTCCAGCAGTAATGAGAGTTTGATTTTCCTTAATCTCATTCTTGAGCTTAGTGATTTCAGCTTTGAGGTCAGCTTGAGACTTAAGGCTGGTCTTAAAGTCGTTTAACAAATAACCAAAAGTAAGACATTTTTTTCATCGGTGTAAGAGTTGAAATTACTAACCTTGTACATGGAGGAAGGATCCCAGTCACTTAGTTTACTGTTTTCTTCAGCTTCCTTCATGTCAGCTTCAAAAGTTGATTCAGAAAAACCATAATCAACTTCATCTAATTCAAACTCTTCATATTCTTGAGCCATCAGACACTTGTCATCATCATCTGAGGTAGATGATTCTGTATCCCAAGTTTCAGCATAAAGTCCTTTAGCATTGGACTTGTCTTCAGTATTTCCTTTCTTGAGCTGAGTATATTTCTTCTTATACTTATCAGCTCTATAAGCATTCTTGTCAGCTACTGAATCTTTTTCATCCTTCTTTAATCTGCATTCAGCAGCAATTTGTCCCGTCTTCTAACAGTTCTAGCACACAGCTTTCTTGGGATCGAAAGAACTCTTTCCTTTGCCTCTGAAAGATCTTCCTCTTCCCCTTTGATTCTTCTCAGTCTTCTGGCAAGCATGGCCATTTGTTCAGTGATAGTCTGAACATCATTAGTATCACTTGAGTCTGAGTCTGAGTGGTTAGCTTAAGAGTCTGACTCATTCTCATATTCAGCAATGAAGGCTTTTGAACTCTTCTTCTTTCTCTCTGCAACTAATGCAGTGTCATGCTTATCAAGAGAATCCTTCATTTGTTGTTGAGAAGATTTCTTGTGTTCTGTGATCTGTTCATGATTAAGCAAGAACCCATATATAGACTGTAGGTTATACATATGTAATGTACCTCCAGCCCTTAGTGCTACAGTCACTTCATTGAATTTTTCTGGTAACAAATCCAGAAATTTCAGCACTAGGTCAGCTTCATCCTTTTTAATGCCCATACTTAGCAGGTTATTAATCAAGCAATGAAACCTTGTAAACAAATCAGGCAAGGTTTCATTCTTCTTAGCAAAGAAGTTTTCATAGGATCTGTTAAGATGATTCTTCTTTTGCTGCTTGACCAGATCTGTGTCCTCATATGTAATACTCAAAGTATCCTATATCTCTTTTCCAGTTTGACACCCAGTCATCCAGGGAATGTAGTTTCCAATCCTCAGCATTCCAGGATGCCAAAATCTTCTTAACTTCGTTTTCTGTCTTGTCAGTAGACTTATCAACGACAGCAGCAGAAATCTTGGGGATAATTGGTCCACGAGTTATGACATCGTACATACGAGTGTCAATGGACTTGACGAAAAGCATGGCTCTGAATTTCCACATAGGTAATCAGATCCATCAAATATAGGATATCCTTTAGCAGCCATCTGAGGAAAGTTTGATGATTTGTTGTTTGTCGACATTATATACTTTCTCAGAATCTTGAACTTTCAACTTATGAAATCGTTCAGCCAGCTCTGATACCAGTTGTTGGTCCCTTGGTGAGAGTATCAACAAGCAAGTAATGTGTAGAAGGGGGGTTGAATACACTTTCTGCGGAAAAGTGAACAACTCAATAAAAAGTTTTAACACACATCAAACCACATGAAATCGAATGCTTTCATTACTAAGAAGTTGATTACAGGAACAATCAAGTAAGCAACCCTTGATATGTAAACACCTAGTGTAAATCAAATCTCTCAATCTCTCAAACTTTGCTATCTATAATCTACTTATGATTATAGATACGAACTAACTCTCTAAACATGATTTATTCACAGATTGAATACTTACCAACTTCACAATAGGCTTGAAGATCGAACACACGAACAATGTTGGCAATCTGTGAATTTCTTGATCACGTTGAACTTACAAACTGTGTATCAAGATTCGTAACACATAAGATCAATAGGTTGAGGTGAGATTAGAGTCTGGCACTCGTTGTTCCTCTAAAATTATCAGGAGATAAGTATTTATAATCCTGTTCCTACGGATCCTAACAAACTAGAACTTATCCTAATCTGCTAACAAACTAACGGATAACCCGGAATCTTGAATCTTGAATCTTCTATCTTGAGTCTTCAATCTTCAATCTTGATTCTGGAATCTTCTTATCCACGCCATAGATATAGAGAGTAAAAAAGGAATTTAAAACATATTTAAATTCTCTTAAACTGTCTTCTTTAGTCGGACTGAGTTACTCAGCTTGAAACTCATCAAGCTAAATTCTTCGAGGACAAACCCAAAATCAAACATGTACTAACATGTATAATGACTAACTCATCCTTAGAAGTCATAAGAGTTAGCTAGAACTTACTTAGCAACTCTGTTGAGCTGACTCAGTCTATAAGCTGAGTCACTCAGCTCGAAACGCATCAAGCTAAATACTCAACCTATACCTTAGGTGACACACACAGCTTATCAAACATAGTGATAATCTTACTAAGATATAGTCTAAGGTGATGAAATATATGCTTAGCTTATACTCAAATTATGCTCAGTCTGAAACACTATAAGTGCTCAGTCTGATCAAGCTTCATAATTCTGTTTAAGTTATATTCAGAACATATCTTAAAAACTTAACTTTGTATCATCAAATTTCAGCTGATGAGATCATTTGGCCAACTAACTCCCCCTATTTGATGATGACAAAACCATCAAACAGTTCTTAAGTTTTTTGAACAGAATTATGTCTCAAATCTTAAACATACTAAGATTTTAATTTTGAACTTATCAAATAATAATGGATCTTATCAATTATAAGTTGAACATACCAACCAATCATATTAATGAACAAGAACTAATCAAATTGTTCATTCAAGCTGAACTAATCAGACCAAGAACTATGAACATATCATAAACATTTGAACATATCAAACTAATACTTGTATTCATTGAACATATCAGAGTACAAAATTTTGATCACTTAGATCATGCACACTTAGTACTTAGAAATTATTAGAACTAATCTAATAATTACATATAGAACTAATCTATTACAAAAATTTATCTCTTGAACTCAGGATGTAGTACCTCCCAAAGAATGATTTCTCTGTTGATCTCTTCTAGTAGACTTTCTGCTTCTACATCTCCTTTGAGTTACTTTTTTTTGCACTCTGATGATTTTATTCAGCTTATATCTCACAAAATGATTTGAGCTATCACCACAGCAACTTTTTATGTGTATGGCATCCTTAGCTTTCAGATAACAGATTTCATTCAGCTTGATGAAGCTAGGATTTCCTGCCTGATACTTAAACATGAATCCTTGAACAGGTGTATCAGTACCTTGATTCTCCTTGAATGTTACACCTTCAGGTATGTCAAATAATCTCTCCCATTGCAGACCAGGAACTGGAACATACCTCAGCTCCTCAGCTCGAGAAATTAGCTTAGAGACTTCAATTGTAATCTCTTGCTTGATCTAACTCTTCTTGAATTTCTTGGGCATCATTATTATTCATTTCCATTCAATGTCGCCCATCCTGTGAACATATCTCAGGTCCATTCCCACTGTTGATTTGTCATCAAATAGAAAGGTGAGAATGATGGCTCCATTTACTCTGCTCAGAGTCATGCTCTTGATTTCCTTGCTTGTGTTGTATCTGAAGTAGCACTCCTGAATATCTGCATCTGTGTACGGGATCGGATTAGGCCTTGGACCCGAATAATCAACTTCAGCTTAAGCTAAAGCCTTTCTCTTTGTTTCCCTTTCTTGGTCCCTCACTTCCTTTTCCTTTCTCTTTTTCAGCTCAGCTACAGAGATCCCAAGCTCATCAACTTCTTCTTGCTCGAACATCTCAATCATTAGCCTTGTAGCTTTCTTTTCCTCTGTTTCAGAAATACTATCAGCTTCAGATTCAGATTCTATCACTTTTTGTCTTTTAGCTGCAGCTTCCTCTTTCTCTAACTCCAACCCCCCCTCAAACTGAGCTTGCCTCTCTGCTCCTCTTGCTACACTAGTAGAGCCTCAGCTTCATCTTGAACTAACTCAGCGTCAGCTTCAGCTTGAACCTTCTCCCCCTTTTTGTCATCATCAACAGTGTTCGAAGTCTGTGTTTGTTGTAGAGCAGCAACAGTAGAGGCAATTTCTTTAACATCATTAGTCAGCTTCGTAAACCTCTGATAGATTTGGCGTTTGTGCTTCTTTTGCTTGAGGTGGAACAGACCAAACTAAGCTGCAATGTAGGTTTTTAGTTCTTGAATGCCTGAGGAGGCAGCTTCATCCTGAGGAGACTGACTCCTGCCTTTGAACTCAAATTGGTGTTTTCAGTGTTGAATGAGTTAATGTTCTTAGGAAAGTGTTTGGGTGCATCATCCAAGGGTTGGTGTATACCCTCAAAGTCATGTACTCCAAAGGTTGGACCCTGTAATTCACCTTGGTATTGAGATGAATCATTGATAGGTCATGCTGGAGAGTGTGAGAAGTAAAGAGAAGTAATTGGGCTCAAAACGTGAGGTGTATGGGTTGGTGATTGGCTTATTTGGTGAAAGGGGGGTGATTGACCCTAGGAGTGGTCAGAATTTCAATGATACCTGAGTTTGTCTGCTCAGGCACAGTAGTAGGCTTTCCCATGGCTTTGGAGAGTGTGGGCTGAGTAGACACCACACCCTGGCAAGGCTTAAGGGTTGAAATGAGCCTTGAGGTTGACTCCTTAAGAGTAGGTGTCTCCCCCTCAACTCCTGCCGGTGGAGGAATCAGTGTGATTTTAGCTCCAGTGGTACCTTTAGTGATGGCACCACCTTTTTTAGATTTTCGTATATAGGTTTGGATGTTTTCCTTGGTAGCAGTAGGCTTACCAAGGTTGGCTTCAGAGTAGAGTTTATGGTGGTAAGAAGGTGGAGGAGATGGGTTAGACTGAGTTGGGCTTACTACAGTCTTGTCTCCAAAGGAGGATGGAGAAGAGTGAGAAGAAGAAGAAAGTGGAGAGATCTTACCAGGTGCAGCTTGAATGCTTGCTGGCGCAGCTTGAGCAGAGTGCTCAGCTTGAACCTCTTGATCAGTTTGAGCTGCTCCCCCTTTATTTGACCCCTCAGTTTTACTTTCAGAGGAAGCCCTCTCAGCTATCCATTGCATACACTCACTTAGGCCTTCCTGATCTGGAAATATGTCATTGTTGAACATCTTTGAGCTGAGTGCTGTTGTAAGGAACAGATCCTGACCAGCCTCATATAGTGTTGTCCCTAGCTCAGCTTCAAATGCCAAGGACATGTACCTTATAAATGGTACATGAAGATCCCTTATGGACTTCATCACTTGGACCTTGAGTTCGTTGAAGTTGAGCTGTGCATAATCCAAGTTGCGTGCAAAGATAATATTGTAGAGCAGCTGCATCTCGAACTCATTAACCTGGTCCAGTCCTCCAACCTTGGTACCAAGTGAACGAATCACTGTTGACACCATGAAACCCCATCCGGTTGGAAAGGTGGCATTTTTTATAACACCCTCTGTTTGTAGGTGACCCATTCTGGGTAGGACAGGCCTTGCCACCTGCCTCGTCATAGCAGGCTTGAACACATCGTTTTGAGGGAGTTGAAGAACCTCCCTTAGCCGTTGCACTGTGAGAGCAATGGTTCTCTCCCCATTCAGCACAGTACCAGAACTCCTGTTCGAACATACACGTGTACCAGAACTCCAGTAGCTGCTGAGGAACCATATGAATCGGTGCTCCAGTAAAAACGAATGCCAGTGGGCATTTGCGGATATAATCCACCCACGCTTCGTATCCCCTGTTTCTTTTGCGTTCAGGGATTGCAAGACAAGCACGTTGATTGTTGATTTTAATCAACGACAATCCGTTGTTCCTGAAGGCAGCACCCCTTACCATTCGATCACTGAGATTGAGAATGGTTCCGTCCATCATAGAATGTTTTAGCGTCACACTTAGTAACTATGCAATTCGCACTGAGTGATTAGGGCTTGAAATTTGATTGAACGGTGAACTGCACTTAGCAATTAGGTGGTTGTAGAAGGTATAGAGAGAATATCAAAAGTTTAGTTAGCGTAAACGTCTGAATTTTGGTTACAACCGATATATATACCTTTTTGAGGAGAGAGAAAACTTACTGTTGAAATCCCTATTTATCCGTTACTCTAACGAACTTACAACTTGATGTAACAGTAATAGAGTAGAAACACATCATCTCCCAAAGGATAAGTATGTAAAATAACATTATTGACTTACAAAAATATTATTTACACTGTTGTATTATACCAATACGTAATCCGTATAAAACGTAATTTGAGACTGACTCAAATACAATGACTCATGGATTAATAACGCATAGTAATTAAAAGATAATTTGGACACACCAAGCTGAGTAAACTTATCACTCAGCATGAGTCAAGCACTCAGCTTGATTTGAGCACTCAGCTTGAGATTGACACTCAGCTTGAGTAGAGCACACAGCCCAGACTCAATGACACTTAGTCATTTTTATTTGAGAGGGTCTAAAATTTATATTTTAACCACACTTCGCAGTTAAACCATGTTTGGAACAGTCCAAACGTGTGAACTTATCACTCAGCTTGAGAAGGTAAGCAGTTTATGAAAACTTATCTATAAACTATGCACTCAGCTTAAGACACTTAGTCTTTGTCAAGCTGAAGCTCAGGTTCTAGACACTTATCTAAGGGTTGAGCATACCTAATTCACTTAACAGATACAAAAACTCTTTACATCAAGTGGTTTTGTAAAGATGTCTGCTAATTGGTCATCAGTGGAGATAAATTTGATTTCAACTTTACCTTTTTCCACGTTGTATCTGATGAAGTGATGTATAATTTCTATATGCTTTGTTCTGGAGTGGAAGACTGGATTATATGTAATGGCTATTGCACTTTGGTTATCACAAAATATGGGTGTTTTCTTGAAATTCATACCAAAGTCTTGAAGCTGATGTTGCATCCACAGTATTTGAGCAAAACAGCTACCTGCAGCAACATACTCAGCTTCAGCATTTGAAGTAGCCACTTAGTTCTATTTCTTACTTGTCCAACTTACCAACTTCCCTCCAAGCATTTGACATCCTCCAGTTGTAGATTTTCTGTCTAGCTTGCACCCAGCATAATCAGCATCAGAAAATCCAACTAACTCAAATCCAGAGTCCTTTGGATACCAAAGACCTAGATCTAGTGTACCTTTAAGGTACCTAAAGATCCTTTTCATAGCTTGAAGATGTGATTCCTTAGGGTCTGCCTGATATCTTGCACAAACACATGTAGCAAACATGATATCAGGTCTACTAGCTGTCAAATAGAGTAATGAACCTATCATTCCTCTATAGGTAGACTGACATACAGACTTTCCATCTGAGTCCTTGCTCAGCTTGACAGCTGGTGACATGGGTGTTTTCATGGTTGAACTAGAATCAAAACCATATTTCTTTATCAAATCAATAACATACTTGCTTTGATTAATGAATATTTCATTAGGCTTTTGTTGAATCTACAAGCCTAGGAAATGTGTCATTTTACCCATCATTCTCATCTTGTACCTTTTAGACATAACTTTGGAGAACCATTCACACAGAGATTCATTTGTAGAACCAAAGATAATGTCATCCACATACATTTCTACAAGAATCACCTGTGCTTTACTCTTTTTAATAAAGAGTGTCTTATCAATACTACCTCTGGTAAAGTCCATTGATAGTAGATAGTTGGACATAGTATCATACCAAGCTCTTGGAGCTTGTTTAAGACCATACAAAGCCTTGTCTAACTTATATACATGATGTAGATACTTTGAACTGACAAAGCCAGGAGGTTGTTTCATATAAACTTCCTCGTGAAGTTTTCCATTTAGGAAAGCACTTTTCACATCCATTTGATAGACTTTGAAGTCTTTATGTGCTGCATAAGCTAGGAATAGCCTAATGGCTTCAATTCTAGCAAGAGGGGCAAATGTCTCATCATAATCGATTCCTTCTTTTTGTTTATACCCTTGTGCTACCAGCCTGGCTTTGTTCCTAACAATCACTCCATCCTTGTCCATTTTATTTCTATAGACCCACTTAGTGCCTATAATTGTATGATCTTTGGGGGCTGGGACAAGACTCCATACCTTGTTTCTCTCAAACACATTTAATTCCTCTTGCATAGCTTCAATCCAATCTTCATCCTCTAAGGCTTCTTCTGTCTTCTTTGGTTCCATTTGAGATAGAAAACCAAAGTAAGCAGCATAATTTGATGTTGCCTTAGATCTAGTAATTACTCTTTCTTAAAGATTATCAATCACTTGATCTTGAGGATGATCTTTAAGGAATTTAAATGTTATAGTAGGAGATTTTGGTTCTGTACCTGAGTGATATTGAGGACTCTGAGGTGAACTTACATCATCAGTCTCAATTACAGCATTGTCATCAAACTGTTGATCACTAAGATCTTCAGTCTGAGTAATATCAGCTCCAAAGGGATTAATGAATTCATCATCTTTCTCAGCTTGAGTGTCCTTTGGAGCTTGTGATGATCTCTTTGATAAACACACATCATCATCACTGTCATCATCTATGACATACATAGTGTTGGGAAAATGATCTCATCAGTTAAGATTTGATGAGACAAAGTTAAGTTTGTAAGATGTGTTCTACATATAACTTAAACAGAATTATGAAGCTTAGTCAGACTGAACACTTATAGTGATTCAGACCGAGTATAAGCTGAGTATAAGCTGAGCATATGTTCGATCAGCTTAGACTATATCTTAGTAAGATTATCAATACGTTTGATAAGTTGTGTGTAAATGATAACCAAGCGTGTATATGATGTGTTAGGTATACTTGAGGAACCGGAAGACTCGAGTGGCGTATCTGCTTAGTGAGGACTGTTGGGAAAATGAACTCATCAGTTAAGATTTAATGAGACAAAGTTAAGTTAGTAAGATAAGTTCTACATATAACTTAAACAAAATTATGAAGCTTAGTCAGACTGAACACTTATAGTGATTCAGACTGAGTATAAGCTGAGCATATGTTCGACCACTTAGACTATATCTTAGTAAGATTATCAATATGTTTGATAAGCTGTGTGTGTAAACTAAGATATATATTGAGTTTCAGCTTGATGAGTTTCAAGCTGAGCGACTCAGCGTGAATACTGAGTCAGCTTAATAGAGTTACTAAATATGTTTTAGTAAATTATTTAGACTTCTAAGGATGAGTTAATAATTATACATGTTAGTCCACGTTTGTTTTCGAGTGTGTTCCCGAATAACTTAGCTTGATGAGTTTCAAGCTGAGTAACTCAGCCTGACTAAAAAAATCAGTTTAAAAGAATTTAAATATGTTTTAAATTATGTTTTATCTCACTATATCTATGGCAAGCATAAGAAGACTTTAGAATCAAGATTGAAGATTGAAGACTCAAGATAAGAAGATTCAAGATTCAAGATTCCGAGTTATCCGATAGTTAGTTAGCAAATTAGGATTAGTACAGTTTGTTAGGAACCATAGCAACAGGATTATAAATACTTATCTCCTGATAAGTTTATAGGTACGATTCTGAAACAAGTTGCAGGGCCAAACCTCACCTTACCGTATGTGTTACGATTCTTGAATCACTGTTTGTCCGTTCAACGTGATCAAGATATTCACAAATTGCCAAGCTATTCGTGTGTTCGAATAATCACATTGGTTGTGATATTGGTAAGTTATCAATCTGTGTAAATCCTCTTTAGAGAGTCGTCAGTATCTATAATCATAAGTTGATTATAGATAGCTAACTTTGAGAGATTGAGAGATTCATATTAGGTGGTTATATATCAAGAGTTGCTTACTTGATAGTTATTGTAATCATCTTCTTATTCAAATCATTGTAATCATCTTCTTAATAAAAGCATTCGATTGATTGTGGTTTGATTTACTTTGTGTAACACTTTTATTTGATTTGTTCAATTTCCGCAGAAAGTGTATTCAACCCCCCTTCTACACACCTGTTGCTTGTTGTTATTCTCACTAAGGGACCAACACATAGGATTTTACATTCTGGTTTCCTCAGGCTTTTCAAGCTCACTCAGACTAACCAAGTCAGCTTGTCTTTTATCAGTTTGATCAAAACTGTCTTAATCAAATGAGACATGAATTGATTCTTCTATTGCCTTTCTCCTTGAGTTATACACTCTGTAAGACTTGGAGATTGAGGAATAACCAACAAAAATTCCAAGATCAGCTTTAGGTTCCAACTTATGAAGCTGATCTCTTTGATTCAGAGCCATGTTGTTCCTCAAGTTCATTGACAACCGTATGTCAGATGTCATCACAAAAGGCCCTATAATCCCCAAGATTCCTGTGACTGTCAGTGATGCGTCTCCTGGCAGAACTGAAAAGGAAACAAGAAAGCCTACTGCGTCCTGGACTGATGAAGATTGGAAACTCTTTAATCTGGATGACAAGGCTAAAAGTGTTCTAGCAAATGCCCTGACTAATGAGATCTTGCGTACTGTGACTGAGTGTCAATCTGCAAAAGATATCTGGGATACACTGAGTGTTACATATGAGGGCACAGATCTGGTCAAGCAACAGAAGAAGAATCACTTGAATAGATCTTACGAAAACTTCTTCACAAAGAAGAATGAAACCTTGTCTGATTTGTTCACAAGGTTTCACTACTTGATAAATGACCTACTAAGTGTGGGTGTAAAGAAAGATGAAGCTGAACTCGTGCTGAAGTTTCTGGATGTGTTACCAGAAAGGTTTAATGAAGTAACCACAGCACTGAGGGCTGGAGGAACACTGTATGCGTACAAACTACAGTCCATTTATGGGTTCTTGCTAAATCATGAACAGATCACTGAACACAAGAGTTCTCAACAACAACTCAAGGAGTCTCTGGATAAATCTGAACTTGCATTAGTTGCACAGAAAAAGAAGAAAAAGTCCAAGGCACTGGTTGTTGAATCTGAGACTGAGTCAGAATCTCAAGCTGACCACTCAGACTTAGACTCAGGTGATACTGATGATGTTCAAAATATCACTGAGCAAATGGCAATGCTAGCCAGACGTTTGAGAAGAGCTCAAATGGGAAGAGGAAGATCTGACAGGGGCAAAGGGAAGAGTTCTTTTGATCCCAAGAATGTTGTGTGCTTCAACTGTCAGAAGAAGGGACACATTACTGCTGAGTGCAGATCAAAGAAGGTGGAATCAACATTAGTTGTTGATAAGAATGCTTACAGAGCTGATAAATACAAGAAAAATATACTCAGATCAAGAAAGGAAAACCAGAAGACAAACCAAGTGCAAAAGGGTTATATGTTGAAACCTGGGATAAAGAAACATCTACCTCAGATCATAATGTATGTCTTATGGCTCAAGAAGATGAAGAGTTTGAAATTGACGAGGTTGATTATGGTCAGTCCGAATCAATCTTTGAAGCTGACATGAAGGAAACTGAGGAAAACAGCAAGCTCAGTGATTGGGATCCTGCTTCCATGTATAAGGTCAGTAATTTATACTCTTACACAGATGAAGAAAAGAGTCTTACTTTTGATTATATGTTGAATGATTTCAAGACCAGCCCTAAGTCTCAGAATGACCTCAAAGCTGAAATAGCTAAACTTAAAGATGAGATTAATAAACTTCTAAGTGAATACACTTCTAAGTGAATGCCAAAGACACATTAGTAAACTTCTAAGTGAAGAAATTCAGGAAGATAAAGACAAAGCTGATCAACTTCAAAAGGTTACTGAGTCTTGGTATAAGTCATCAAAGCTTGCTGAAAAGTGCCTTAACCAACAAATACCTGAACAGGTAAAGTTTGTACTTGGAGGTGACTATCAAACAGCAGCTTATGTAGCTGATGATGAGATAGCAAGTACAGACTCTGAGGAGGATAGACAACTGACTGAGTCTCAGAAGTCAGCCTCAAAGAAAAGACATGATCCAAACTTGAAATTCATTATGTTTGTGAAAGCTAAAGATCATGGAAATGAGTGCTCAACATCCAAACAGCATGGTAAGTCTGTGCTGGACAGATTAGGCACTCAGCCTATTCAAAGAACTTCAGTCATAGAAAGGCTAAATCCAAATCCTTTCAAAAGACAACATTCTCTATCTGGCTCGGAGAGAAGTTACAAGAATAGGAAGACCACTATAAGTCAGAGGTCAAATCACAACAATGGTAAGTCCAAAGTTGTAGATCTTGGTAAGTTCAAGAAGATCAACAGTGGTAAGTCTAAACCTATTGAAACTGGTGAATCCAATCACCATGGCAAAGGTAAGTCCAAACTCATGGAAAAGAAGGTTGTTAGTCAAACTTCTTAGGATAACAAACAAAGATCTGACAAAGGTAAGTCCAAAGTCAGTGATCATCAAGTATATCAACTTGCAAAGAAAGTTGAAAAGTTATCCACCACATACAATCCTAAGACTGAGAGTAAGTTCTCACAAGGATTGTTAGACTCTCTACCTCCTGTAATCATTGGAAGAAGGAGATGCTATAAGTGCAAAAGTAGAGGTCATGAGGCTAAGGAATGTGATGCAGAAATCTCAAGGCCTGAACAAGAACAAGCTGATCAGCCTACACAGGACTCAGCTCCTGCTCAAGCTGAACAGCCAGTTCCATCAGATGGAGATGCTAAGTGCTCCTCATCTGAACCCACCAAGAAGTGGGTTCCTAAACAAAACTAAGTGTTTAGTTTACATCTCATGTGCAGGGTTCAAGTATATGGTGATTGGATAGTGGATGCTCAAGGCACATGACTGGGTGGAAAGGACTTCTTAGTGATTTCCAAGAAGATGAAGGTCCTAAAGAAACATTTGGTGACAACTCCCATGGAAGAACTAAAGGCTATGGGAAGATGCAAGCTGGCAAGGTTACTTTCCAAAGAGTTGCATATGTCAAAGGTCTCAAACACAACCTGATTAGTATCAGTCAATTGTGTGATGAAGATAATGTTGTTACTTTTAGGAAGAAAGCAGGAACAATTTATAATGCTAAGGGAAAGCGTGTATTAATAGCTAAAAGAGAAAGAGATGTGTATCTACTTGATCTTAATTCTGCTGATCCCCATAATGAAACATGCATGTATTCCCAATCTGTTCCAAAGCTGAGTTGGCTGTGGCATAAACGCTTATCTCATTTAAATTTCAAATATATAAATATGCTATCCAATAAAGAGTTAGTCTCTGGATTACCAAAGATCACATTTGTCAAGGACAAATTGTGCTCAGCTTGTGAACAAGGGAAGCATCATAAAGGGTCCTTTAAACCAAAGCAAAATTTTTCAATAACAGACCCACTGCATATGTTGCATATGGATCTGTTTGGACCCATAAGTACTCCAAGCCTAAGTGGCAAGAAGTACACACTGGTGATAGTAGATGAGTTCTCAAGATTCACCTGGGTAATATTCCTTAAAACCAAAAGTGAGGCTGCCCTGGAGATAATCAGTTTTATCAAGTAGGAAGAGTTGCAGCAAGGTTTGTCTGTAAAGCAACTCAGAAGTGATCATGGGACTGAGTTTAGGAACTCAACCCTTGAAAACTTCTGTGAACAAAAAGGGATATTACAAAATTTCTCATCTGTTAGAACTCCACAACAAAATGGAGTTGCTGAAAGGAGAAATAGAACCTTAATTGAGGCTGCTAGAACAATGCTATGTGAGGCAGGATTGAAACTCTATTTTTGGGATGAAGCTGTTAGTACAGTCTGCTATACCCAAAATAGATCAATCATTGTCAAAAGACATGGAAAGATATCAGATGAGATGTATAAGTCTAGAAAGCCCAATATAGGTTATTTCCATATCTTTGGTTCAAAATGCTATTTGCTGAATCAAAGAGATCAGCTCCATAAGTTGGAACCCAAAGCTGATCCTGGAATATTTGTTGGATATTCCTCAATCTCCAAATCCTACAGAGTGTATAACACTAGGAGAAAAGCCATAGAAGAGTCAATTCATGTCTCTTTTGATGAAGACTGTGTTGATCAAGCTGACTTGGTCAGTCTGAGTGAGCTTCAAAGGCCTAAGGAAACCAACTTATCAAATCCTATGTATGTCATAGGAGATGATAGTGATGATGATGTGTATTCATCAAAGAAATCATCACAAACTCCAAGGGATTCTCAAGCTGACAAGGATGATAAGTTCATCAACCCCTTTGGAGCTAAATTCACTCAGACTGAGAATCACAGTGATCATCAGTTGGTTGACAATGTTGCTGTTGAGACTGAGGAGATAAGTTCACCTCAGGGCTCTCGACACCACTCGGATTCAGAACTAGACTCTCCTACTACAACATTCAAATTCCTCAAAGATCATCCTCAAAATCAAATTATTGGAAATGTCCAAGAAAGGGTTATGACCAGATCAAAGGCTAGAGCTAACTTTGCTGCTCACTTTGGTTTTCTATCTCAAATGGAACCAAAGAAGACTGAAGAAGCCTTAGAGAATGAGGATTGGATTGAAGCTATGCAAGAGGAATTGAATGAATTTGAGAGACATAAGGTCTGGAATCTTGTCCCTGCCCCCAAAGGTCACTCAATTATAGGCACTAAGTGGGTCTATAGAAATAAAATGGACAAGGATGGAGTGATAGTAAGGAAAAAATCCAGACTGGTGGCACCAGGGTATAAGCAAGAAGAAGAAATTGATTATGATGAGACCTTTGCCCCTGTTGCTAGAATTGAAGCCATAAGGCTGTTCCTAGCTTATGCAGCATATAAAGACTTCAAACTCTATCAAATGGATGTTAAAAGTGTTTTCCTAAATGGAAAACTTCAGGAGGAAGTCTATATGAAACAACCTCCTGGCTTTGTCAGTTCAAAGTTTCCACACCATGTCTATAATTGGACAAGGCTTTGTATGGTCTTAAACAAGCTCCAAGAGCTTGGTATGATACTCTGTCCAACTATCTACTATCAATGGATTTCACCAGAGGTAGTATAGATAAGACACTCTTTATTAAAAAGAGTAAAGGACAGGTGATTCTTGTACAAATCTATGTGGATGACATTATCTTTGGTTCTACCAATGAATCTCTGTGTGAGTGGTTTTCTAAAATAATGTCACAAAAGTACAAGATGAGCATGATGGGTGAGATGACATACTTCCTAGGCTTACAAATTCAACAAAATCCTGACGGAATATTCATCAATCAAAGAAAGTATGTTCTTGATTTGATAAAGAAATATGGTTTTGATTCAAGTTCAACCATGAAAACACCCATGTCACCGGCTGTCAAGCTGAGTAAAGACTCAGATGGTAAGTCTGTGTGACAGTCTACCTATAAAGGAATGATATGTTCATTACTCTATTTGACAGCTAGTAGACCTGATATCATGTTTGCTACATGTGTTTGTGCAAGATATCAGGCAGATCCTAAAGAATCACATCTTCAAGCTGTGAAAAGGATCTTTAGGTATCTTAAAGGTACACCAAATCTAGGTCTTTGGTATCCAAAAGACTCTGGATTTGAGTTAGTTGGTTTTTCTGATGCTGACTATGCTTGGTGCAAGTTAGATAGAAAATCAATAACTGGAGGATGTCAATTGCTTGGAGGGAAGCTAGTAAGCTGGACTAGTAAGAAACAGAACTCAGTGGCTACTTCAACTGCTGAAGCTGAATATGTTGCAGCAGAAAGCTGTTGTGCTCAAACCCTGTGGATGCAGCATCAGCTTCAAGACTTTGGCATGATTTTCAAGAAAATTCCTATCTTCTGTGATAACCAAAGTGCAATAGCCATTACTTACAATCCAGTCTTCCACTCAAGAACCAAGCACATTGAAATTAGACATCACTTCATAAGGGACATCGTGGAAAAAGGTAAAGTTGACATTAAATTTATCTCCACTAATGACCAACTAGCAGATATCTTCACTAAACCACTTGATGAAAAGAGGTTTATGTATCTGCTAAGTGAATTGGGTATGCTCAACCCCTAGCTAAGTGTCTAAAATCTGAGTTTTTCAGTTTGACAAATACTAAGTGTCTTAAGCTGAGTGCACAGTTTTTAAATAAGTTTTCATAAACTGTATAGCATGTCAAGCTGAATGATGAGTTCACATGTTTGGTGAGTTCCAAACATACTTTAACTGCTTAGTGTAGTTATGATATAGTTTGAGTCAGTCTCAAACATAAATGACTAAGTGTCATTGAGTCTGAGTTATGTGCTTAACTCAAACTGTGTGATTGGTTCACACGTTTGGTAAGTTCCAAACATATTTTAACTACTTAGTGTAGCTAAATTACATGTTTAAGTCAGTCTTAAACATACATGACTGAGTGTCATTAAGCCTGAGCTGTGTGCTCTACTCAAGCTGAGTACCAATCTCAAGCTGAGTGATCAATTCAAGCTGAGTACTTGATCTAGACTGAGTAATATGTTTACTCAGCTTGGTGTGCCCAACATATGAGTTAATTACTTAGTGTTATTAATTCATCGGTCAAAGCGTATTTGAGTCAGTTTCAAATCGCATCGTACATCAATTGTGTATTGGTATGCTTTACCAGTGTTTATAATATTATTATGCGTTAACATATTATATTACACTTGTATCCGTTGGAAGATGATGTATTTCTACCCTCTCACTGTTACATCAAGCCGTAATTTTTTTTCGGTGTAACGGATAAAAAGGGACTTCAACGGTAACTTTTCTCTCTCCTAGGAAAGGTATATATACCGATCATAACCGGTTTAGAGAAGTTTACGATTACAATTATGACTTCTCAGCTTCTATAATACCTTTCGCAAACACCTCAATTGCTCAGTGCATACATCCGTTCCAAGCCCTAATTTGCTAAGTGCGATTTTCTAATCGCTCAGTGCGTGTTTTTAGTTGCTCAGTGCTTTCTTCCACAAATTACTCAATGTAATCATTCGAATATTGACGGATTCGTATTTGTTCTTAGTGATCAAATGGTTCGAGGTGCTCAGTTTAAGAACAATGGAGTGTCGTTGCTTAAAATCAACAATCAACGGGCCTGCCTTGCAATTCCACAAAGAAAACAAGGCAGAGGTTATGAAGCTTGGGTGGCTTACATTCGTGAATGCCCTCTGGATTTCGCCTTCTGTGGCGCACCTCTCCACATTGTTCCTCAACATCTACTGGAGTTTTGGTATACCTGTACTTACGACCAGAACAGGGGAGAGATAACAGGGACTGTTCTCAATGGAAATAGAACAGTAGCCCTATCAGTGCAGCGGCTAAGGGATGCTCTTTGACTCCCTCATTCGCAAGGTCAGTCCTACCCCGCATGGGTCACCCGCAGACAGAGGGTGTAATAAAAAAGGCCACCTTTCTAACCAGTTGGGGCTTCATGGTTTCAACAGTGATTCGTTCAGTAGGAACTAAGGTTGGAGGATTGGACCAAGTAAATGAGTTCGAGATGCAGCTGCTGTACATTATTTTCTTCAACAGAAATCTGGATTATGCTCTGCTTTTCTTTAATGAACTCAGGGTCCAAGTGATGAAGACCACAAGGGATCTTCATGTACCTTTCTTAAGGTACCTGTCCTTGGCATTTGAAGCCGAGCTGGGGACAGCACTCTATGAAGCTGGTCAGGATGTGTTCCTGTTTCCTACACTCAGCCCCAAGATGTTCAACAATGACATCTTCCCTGAGCAAGAAGGTCTGAGTGCACCTATGCTTCTGATTGCTGAGGCAGCTTCTTCAGAAAGTGAAGAAGAGGGATCAAATCAAGGGGGAGTTTCCCAAGCTGACACGGAAGTTCAAGCTGAGCACTCTGCTCAAGCTGAACCAGCACAAACTGAAGCTGCTTCTGGTAAGACCTCTCCACTTTCTCTCTCTTCTCATTATTCTCCATCCACTTTTGGAGACAAGACTGCAGTAAACCCAACTCAGTCTAACCCATCTCCTCCACCTTTCATTCAAATCCAATCTGAAGCCACCCCTAGTATGCCCACTGCTACTAGGGAGAATATCTGAACCTATTCACGTAAAACTGCCATAGGTGGTGCCACTCCTACAGGCATCACTGGAGCTGAGATCACATTGATCCCTCCACCGGCAGGAGTTGAGGGGGAGACGCCTACTCTTAAGGTGACAACCTCGAGGCTCATTACAACCCAATAGCTTAAGCCAAGTGTGATGTCTACTCAGCCCACCCTCTCTTCAGTGCCATGGGAGAGCCTGCTATTGTGCCTGAGCAGACACACTCGGGTAACATTGAATATATGACCAGTCCCCAGGGTCAATCACCCTCCTCCAAACCAATAAGCCAACCACCAACCCATACACTACACGTTTCGAGCCCCATTACTTCTCTTCATTTCTCACACCCTACCGCACGACCTGTCAATGTTTCATCTTCAAACCAAGGTGATTCACAGGGTCCAGACTCTGGTGCAGATGAATTTGAAGGTAAACACCAACCTTTGGATGATGCACCCAAATTCCAACCTTCTCAGGCTGACTTAGATGACTTGATGAATTTCTTTAAAAGTCAGTTTGACAAGTTGCACCTCAAAAGAAAGCAAACAAAGAAGGATATGCTGATGATTATCGATAATCTGGATGAGGAGGTACTGAATTTGAAATCCGCAGTTGCTACCCTACAAAAACAAAAGACTTCGACCCCTATTGATGATGACAAAAAGGGGGAGAAGGTTCAAGAAGCTGAAGTTGAGTCAGCCAAAGCTGAAGCTCTACTACTATTGGCAGAGGGAGTAGATCAGATTGAGGGGGAGAGAGAAACAGAGAAAGAACCTAAGCTGACTGAGAAAGCAAAAGGCAAAAAGCAAAAGGCAGATTGAGGGTTTAGGGTTTAGGTTTAGTGGTCAGCTCAGATGAATCAGAAACTCCTCAACAGAAAAGAAGAAAAGTGATTCTAAGTGAATCATTAGCCTCAGATGAAGACTCTGTGGATAAAATGACATTACAAGAGAGAGCTTCACTGATGGCAGTTAGAAGATTAGAACAAGAGGAAGCTGACCAGCTTGGGATATCAATTAATGAATTAAGAAGAAGAAGACAAATGGATGTTCAAGCTGTGTTAGCAGAGGAGAAAGAGAGAAGAGAAAGAGCTTGGGTTGAACAGATTAAGAAGCAGAATGAAGAGCTTTCTAGACTTAGACTGCCAATCGTGCCCAAGGAGGAAGAAGTAGAGGAGCTTCCTGTCCAGAGTCAACCTGAAGGGGAAGACGTAACTCAGTGTTATACAAGGACCTACTTCTCCTCTCAAATAACTATACTAAGGTTGAGTTCAGTTCAAGGGATTATCATTCTAGAGTTTGTCTTAAGGAATGGTTAAACTTCCTCTCTGGAGCTGAGTCAAATGCAAAAACTAGGATATGAAGAATGGAAGCAAGTAGCTATACTTACCAAGTGGATGGAAAAGTCCTCTACTAGAAATCAAGTTAAAGATAAGCTGCTAAGGCTACTTGCAAGAGCTGATTCATTGAAACTCATACCCAGGTCTGAGATAGCTACCCTACTAACTTCTTTTCATAAAGTTGGAAAGAAGAAGCAAACAAAGCCAGCTGGACTAGCAAATCTAGATACGTACAGTCTTGTTCTCCCTGAAGGCTTGGAGTTTAAAGAAAACATTTATGTGGAAAAGCCTGAGAAAGGATTCATGGACCTGGATAGAAACGGTGAACAATGCTTCCAGTCTGATGCAAGTATTTACACATGTGGGGTATCTCAAGTGTTTTCTCTGAGACAAATTGTAGAAAAGACTGAACAAACTGCAAAGTTCAGATACAGAATAAACAGAGCAATCAGATCTCAAAAGGATCAGCTTCAACACTTACCTAACCTGCAAGAAATCCTTGAAGAAATCAACAAGGAAATCAAAGAGTTTGAAGAGCTGCATCCTCAATAGATTAGTTCTATTGTAAATATTAGATTAGTTCTAATATTTTTGTAAGCACTTAGTGTGCATGATCTGAGTGATCAATATTTTTCTATTATGATAAGTTCAATTAATACAAATATCTGTTTGATATGTTCAACTATGTTATGATGTGTTCATGTTTAATTAGTCTGATAAGTTCAGCTTAAATGAAAAAATGATCAGTTCTTATTCATTAATGTATTTAGTTGGTGTGTTCAACTAAAATTTGGTTTGTTCCACTTATAATTGATAAGTTCAATTAAAATTGATATGTTCAATTAATATTTGATTAGTTCAGATATAAAAATCTTAATAAGTTTAAGATTTAAAACATAATTCTGTTAAACAAACTTATTAACTATTTGATGGTTTTGTCATCATCAAATAGGGGGAGTTTGGTGGGAAAATGATCTCATCAGTTAAGATTTGATGAGACAAAGTTAAGTTTGTAAGATGTGTTCTACATATAACTTAAACATAATTATGAAGCTTAGTCAGACTGAACACTTATAGTGATTCAGACTGAGTATAAGCTGAGCATATGTTCGATCAACTTAGACTATATCTTAGTAAGATTATCAATATGTTTGATAAGCTGTGTGCGTAAACTAAGATATATATTGAGTTTCAGCTTGATGAGTTTCAAGCTGAGTGACTAAGCGTGAATACTGAGTCAGCTCAATAGAGTTACTAAATATGTTTTAGTAAATTCTTTAGACTTCTAAGGATGAGTTAATAATTGTACATGTTAGTCCATGTTTGTTTTCGAGTGTGTTCTCGAATAACTCAGCTTGATGAGTTTCAAGCTGAGTAACTCAGCCTGACTAAAGAAGTCAGTTTAAAAGAATTTAAATATGTTTTAAATTCTGTTTTATCTCTCTATATCTACGGGAAGGATAAGAAGACTTCAGAATCAAGATTGAAGATTGAAGACTCAAGATAAGAAGATTCAAGATTCAAGATTCTGAGTTATACGATAGTTAGTTAGCAAATTAGGATTAGTCCAGTTTGTTAGGAATCGTAGGAACAGGATTATAAATACTTATCTCCTGATAAGTTTAGAGGTACGATTCTGAAACAAGTTGCAGAGCCAAAGCTCACCTCACCGTATGTGTTACGATTCTTGAATCACTGTTTGTCAGTTCAACGTGATCAAGATATTCACAGATTGCCAAGCTATTCGTGTGTTCAAATAATCACATTGGTTGTGATATTGGTAAGTTATCAATCTGTGTAAATCCTGTTTAGAGAGTCGTCAGTATCTATAATCATAAGTTGATTATAGATAGCTACGTTTGAGAGATTGAGAGATTCATATTAGGTGGTTATATATCAAGAGTTGCTTACTTGATAGTTATTGTAATCATCTTCTTATTCAAAGCATTGTAATCATCTTCTTAATAAAAGCATTAGATTGATTGTGGTTTGATTTACGTTGTGTAACACTTTTATTTGATTTGTTCAATTTCCGCAGAAAGTGTATTCAACCCCCCTTCTACACACCTGTTGCTTGTTGTTATTCTCACCAAGGGACCAACACATAAGATTTTAAATTCTGGTTTCCTCAGGCTTTTCAAGCTCATTCAGACTGACCAAGTCAGCTTGTCTTTTATCAGTTTGATCAAAACTGTCTTCATCAAATGAGACATGAATTGATTCTTCTATTTCCTTTCTCCTTGAGTTATACACTCTGTAAGACTTGGAGATTGAGGAATAACCAACAAAAGTTCCAGGATCAGCTTTAGGTTCCAACTTATGGAGCTGATCTCTTTGATTCAGCACATAGCATTTTAAACCAAAGACATGGAAGTAACCTATATTGGGTTTTCTTGATTTATGCATCTCATAAGCAGTTTTGCCATGTCTTTTGACTATGATTGATCTATTCTGGGTATAGCATGTTGTATTTACAGCTGCATCCCAGAAACAGAGTTCCAATCCTGCCTCACATAGCATTGTTCTTGCAGCCTCAATTAAGGTTCTGTTTCTCCTTTCAGCAACTCCATTTTGTTGAGGAGTTCTGACTAAGGAGAAATTTTGTAATATTACTTTTTGTTTACAAAATCCTTCTAGGGTTGAGTTTCTGAACTCAGTCCCATGATCACTTCTGAGTTGCTTAACATACTTACCTTTTTGCAACTCTTCCAGTTTGATAAAACTTATTATCTCCAGGGCAGCTTCACTTTTGGCTTTAAGGAATATTACCCAGGTGAATCTTGAGAACTCACTTACTATCACCAGGGTGTACTTCTTGCCACTTAGGCTTGCAGTACCTATGGGTCCAAACAGATCCATATGCAACATATGCAGTAGGTCTGTTATTGAAAAATTTCGCTTTGACTTGAAGGACCCTTTGTGATGTTTCCCTTGTTCACAAGCTGAGCACAATTTGTCCTTGACAAATGTGATCTTTGGTAATCCATAGACTAACTCTTTATTGGATAGAATATCAGCTTAGGAACAGATTGGGAGTATAAGCAGGTTTCAGTATAGGGATCAGCAGAATTGAGACCAAGTAGATACACATCTCTTTCTCTCTTTGCTATTAGCACTAGTTTACCCTTAGCATTGTATATTGTTCCTGCTTTCTTCTTAAATGTAACAACATTGTCTTCATCACACAATTGGCTTATACTTATCAGATTGTGTTTAAGACATTTAACATATGCAACTTTCTGGAAAGTCACCTTGCCATCATGCATCTTCCCATATCCTTTAGTTCCTCCATGGGAGTTATCACCAAATGTTACTTTAGGACCTTCATCTTCCTCGAATTTACTTAGAAGTCCTTTCCACCCTATCATGTGTCTTGAACATCCACTATCCAAATACCATTTACTTGAACCCTGCACATGAGAAGAAAACTAAACAAATTAGTTTTGTTTGGGAACCCACTTTGTAGTAGGTTCAGATGATGAGCACTTAGCAGCTTCATCTTGTGGAACTGACTGGTCACCTTAAGCATGTGTTGGGTCATGTATAGGCTGATCAGCTTGTTCCTTCTCAGGCCTTAAGATTTCACTGTCATAGTCCTTGGCCTCATGTCCTCTACCTCTACACTTGTAGCATTTTCTTCTACCAATGACTACAGGAGGTAGATCATCCGATAATCCTTTAGGGAACTTACTCTCAGTTTTCGGATTATGGGTTGTGGATAACTTCTCAATTTTTTTTGCAAGCTGATTCACCTGATCCTCATTGAGTTTGGACTTACCTTTGTTAGATCTAGGTTTATTATCCTTTTGATTAGAAGCTTGACCAACAAACTTCTTTTCACTGACTTTGAACTTACCATTGTCATGTTTTCTGGTCTTACCAGTTTCAACAGTTTTAGACTTACCACTGTTGAATTCTTTGGACTTACCAATTTTAACAACTTTTGACTTACCATTGTTTTGATATGACCTCTGACTTACAGTTGTCTTCATTTTCTTAAAACTTCTCTCTGAGCCAGATAGAGAGTGCTGTCTTTTGAAAGGATTTGGATTCAACCTTTCAATAACAGAAGTTCTTTAAATAGGCTGTGTGCCTAATCTATCAAGCACAGACTTACTATGTTTTTTAGATGTTGAACACTCATTCCCATGATCCTTTGCCTTTACAAACTTTTTGTATTTTAGGCTTGGATCATGTCTCTTTTCTGAGGCTGACTTCTGAGACTCAATCAGTTGTCTATCTTCCTCAAAATATGTACTTGTTATCTCATCATCATCAGCTGCATAAGTTGCGGATTGATAGTCACCTCCAAGTACAGCCCTTACCTGTTTAGGGATCTTCTGGTTGATGCACTGTTTAACAAGCTTGATGACTTACACCAGGATTCAGTGACCTTCTGAAGTTGGTCAGCTTTATCCTTGGCTTCCGGAAGCTCTTCACTTAGAAGTTTATTAATGTGTCTTTAACATTCAAGATCACATTGTGCTTTCTTTCCAGCAGTAATGAGAGTTTGACTTTCCTTAATCTCATTCTTGAGCTTAGTGATTTCAGCTTTGAGGTCAGCTTGAGACTTAAGGCTGGTCTTAAAGTCGTTTAACAAATAACCAAAAGTAAGACCTTTTTCTTCATCGGTGTAAGAGTTGAAATTACTAACCTTGTACATGGAGTAAGGATCCCAGTCACTTAGTATACTGTTTTCTTCAGCTTCCTTCATGTCAGCTTCAAAAGTTGATTCAGACAAACCATAAATAACTTCATCTAATTCAAACTCTTCATCTTCTTGAGCCATCAGACACTTGTCATCATCATCTGAGGTAGATGATTATGTATCCCAAGTTGCAGCATAATGTCCCTTAGCATTGGACTTCTCTTCAGGCTTTCCTTTCTTAAGTTGAGTATATTTCTTCTTATACTTGTCAGCTCTATAAGCATTCTTGTCAGCTATTGAAGCTTTTTCATCCTTCTTTAATCTGCATTCAGCAGCAATGTGTCCCTTCTTCTGACGGTTGTAGCACACAGCTTTCTTGGGATCAAAAGAACACTTTCCTTTGCCCTTGTCAGATCTTCCTCTTCCCCTTTGAGTTCTTCTCAGTCTTCTGGAAAGCATGGCCATTTGTCAGTGATAGTCTGAACATCATCAGTATCACTTGAGTCTGAGTCTAAGTGGTTAGCTTGAGAGTCTGACTCATTCTCAGATTCAGCAATGAAGGCTTTTGAACTCTTTTTCTTTCTCTCTGCAACTAATGCAGTGTCATGTTTATTAAAAGAATCCTTCATTTGTTGTTGAGGAGATTTCCTGTGTTTTGTGATATGTTCATGATTAAGCAAGAACCCATATATGGACTGTAGGTTATACATGTGTAATGTACCTCCAGCCCTTAGTTCTATAGTCACTTCATTGAATTTTTCTGGTAACAAATCCAGAAATTTCAGCACTAGGTCAGCTTCATCCTTTTTAATGCCCACACTTAGCAGGTTATTAATCAAGCAGTGAAACCTTGTAAACAAATAAGGCAAGGTTTCATTCTTCTTAGCAAAGAAGTTTTCATAGGATATGTTAAGATGATTCTTCTTTTACCCTCATATGTAATACTCAAAGTTTTCCAGATCTCTTTAGAGTTTGAGACCCAGTCATAGTGTGCAAGATCTCATTGGTCAGGGCATTAGCCAGAACACTCTTTGCTTTGTCATACAGGGAATGTAGTTTCCAATCCTCATCAGTCCAGGATGCCAAAGGCTTCTTGACTTCCTTTTCTGTCTTGTCAGTAGACTTATCACCGACAGCAGCAAAAATCTTAGGGATAATTGATCCACGAGTTATGACATCGTACATACGAGTGTCAATGGACTTGAGGAAAAGCATGGCTCTGAATTTCCACATAGGATAATCAGATCCATCAAATATAGGACATCCTTTAGCAGCCATCTGAGGAAAGTTTGATGAATTGTTGTTTGTCGACATTGTATACTTTCTCAGAATTTTAAACTTTCAACTTATGAAATCGTTCAGCCAGCTCTGATACCAGTTGTTGGTCCCTTGGTGAGAGTATCAACAAGCAAGTAATGTGTAGAAAGGGTTTGAATAAACTTTCTGCGGAAAATTGAACAACTAAAAAAAAAAGTGTTAACACACATCAAAACCACATGAAATCGAATGCTTTCCTTAATAAGAAGATGATTACAGGAACAATCAATTAAGCAACACTTGATATGTAAATACCTAATGTAAATCAAATCTCTCAATCTCTCAAACTTTGCTATCTATAATCAACTTATGATTATAGATACGAACTGACTCTCTAAACAGGATTTATTCACAGATTGAATACTTACCAACTTCACAACAGACGTGAAGATCGAACACACAAACAATGTTGGCAATCTGTGAATTTCTTGATCACGTTGAACTTACAAACTGTGTATCAAGATTCGTAACACATACGATCAATAGGTTGAGGTGAGATTAGAGTCTGGCAGTCGTTGTTCCTCTAAACTTATCAGGAGATAAGTATTTATAATCCTGTTCCTACGGATCCTAACAAACTAGAACTTATCCTAATCTGCTAATAAACTAACGGATTATCAGGAGATGAGTCTTCAATTTTCAATCTTGATTCTGAAATCTTCTTATCCTCGCCATAGATATAGAGAGTAAAAAAAGGAATAGAAAACATATTTAAATTTTCTTTAACTGACTTCTTTAGTCGGGCTGAGTTACTCAGCTTGAAACTCATCAAGCTGAGTTCTTCGAGAACAAACCCAAAATCAAACATGTACTAACATGTACAATGACTAACTCATCCTTAGAAGTCATAAGAGTTAGCTAGAACTTACTTAGCAACTCTATTGAGCTGACTCGGTCTATAAGTTGAGTCACTCAGCTCGAAACACATAAAGCTGAATACTCAACCTATACCTTAGGTGACATACACAGCTTATCAAACATATTGATAATCTTACTAAGATATAGTCTAAGCTGATCAAATATATGCTCACCTTATACTCAGCTTATGCTCAGTCTGAAACACTATGAGTGCTCAGTCTGATCAAGCTTCAAAATTCTGTTTATGTTATATTAAGAACATATCTTACAAACTTAACTTTATCTCATCAAATTTCAACTGATGAGATCATTTGACCAACAGTTTTACCTACCCGAAATAGCATTGTCCCGGTGGGAAGTGCCCAAACCTTGCATCACGAAAAGTGAAATATGGATCCTAGTCTAATAAGTTATTTTTAAAAGGTAATAATTATTAGAACACATAATCATAATACTAAATCGATTTTATCTTTTCTTTTTCTGTAGATGTCTATATTATCTGTTATTCCGTTTTATTCACCCGAAGAATCCCTAAGCCTCATCGTTGGAAAGTGAAAGCTTTAAGGTCCGAACTTTGCCGATTGGAAGATGCATCTTAAGAATATATTAGATGCACAGAGAAAGCTATACGTGTTGGGAAAATGATCTCATCAGTTAAGATTTGATGAGACAAAGTTAAGTTTGTAAGATAAGTTCTAAATACAACTTAAACAAAATTATAAAGCTTAGTCAGACTGAACACTTATAGTGATTCAGACTGAGCATAAGCTGAGTATAAGCTGAGCATATGTACAACCAGCTTAGACTATATCTTAGTTAGATTAGCAATTATATTGAGCTTTCAGCTTGATGAGTTTCAAGTTGAGTGACTCAGCGTATATACTGAGTCAGCTCAACAGAGTTGCTAAATAAGTTCTAGCTAACTCTTAAGACTTCTAAGGATGAGTTTATTAATATATGTGTTAGTTCATGTTGGTTTTCGAGTTTGTTTTCGAAGAGCTCAGCTTGATGAGTTTTAAGCTGAGTAACTCAGTCCGAGCAAGAAGTCAGCTTAAAGAAGTTTTAAATTTATCTTTTAACAATCTATATCTACGGGAAGTATAAGAAGACTCTAGAATCAAGATTGAAGATTGAAGACTCAAGATAAGAAGATTCAAGATTCAAGATTCCGAGTTATCCGATAGTTAGTTAGCAAATTAGGATGAGTCTTAGTTTGTTAGAAACCGTAGGAACATGATTATAAATACTTATCTCCTGATAATTTTAGACGTACGACTCAGGTACGACTACAACGACGATCACAACTAAGTGTTGCAGAGCCAAATACCTCACCTCAACCGTATGTGTTACGATTCTTGAATCATTGTTTGTCAGTTCAACGTGATCAAGAGATTCACATATTGCCAAGCTATTCGTGTGTTTGAATACTCACATTAGTTGTGAGATTGGTAAGTTTTGAATCTGTGATTAAATCCTGTTTAGAGAGTCGTCAGTATCTATAATCATAAGTTGATTATAGATAGCTAAGTTTGAAAGATTGAGAGATTTATATTAGGTGTTTACATATCAAGAGTTGCTTACTTGATAGAGTCTGTAATCATCTTCTTATTAATGAAAAGCAAAGCATTCGATTGTGGTTTGATTTACTTAGTGTAACACTTTATTTTGATTTGTTCAATTTCCGTAGAAAGTGTATTCAACCCCCTTTCTGTAAATTAATAAATTGTATAGAAATAGGAGTTTCTATTTAATATACTCATGAAGTATATATAGGGATATGGCTATTGTAATAGCTATGGTTTGCACACACAGAATGAAATACACTATGTGTTTCTATGGTGTAAATTGAGTTTCTCTCAACATTTATCAGAGTTATCTTATGCAACCTTCGCATTATCCTACATTATACTTGAACCACTTGTTATATGGGACTAACAAGTGGTATCAGAGCCAAAGAAGTGAAGATTTGATTCTGAATTAAGCAACAAAAGTTGAATTTTTGAAGATTTTTGAAGAAAAAGTGTACTTTCGGGTTTCAAATCAAAGTGAAGATTTAATGGAGTTTTTGAGTGTTAATTGCTTGGATTAGGGTCGCATTTATCATAGTAACACTCGTTGATTAAAAAGGAGTCAATTCATTCACAAATCAGTGGCCAAATTTGAAGATTTTTTTCGGGTTTGTGAATTTCTTAAAGAAAATCAATCGAATCTGCTCATTTGATCGTTGTTTATGATTATTGTTGATTGAGAAGTGTAAATCGGGGGTAGGCAAAGTGATCTGGACAAGAAATTATCAGATTTCGGCAAAATTCGAGATTTTTTTAATCTGAGCGGGTAAGATCTTGAAGCTGACGGAATTCCAGGTTTGAAGTTGTCGGAATTGCCCTTTGAATCAGTGGGAAATGCTGAATTCCGAGAATAATTTGGTCGGAATTGTCGAATTCCGAGAAGAAATATGTCGGAATTGCTGAATTCCGAGAATAATTTGGTCGGAATTGTCGAATTTCAAGATAAAATATGTCGGAATTGCTGAAGTTCTCAAAGTTTCAGGTATCATTATGATGTTTCTAGCTTCGGGTCAATGTTGGGACATTGTTACCATATATTGATTGTCTAGTACCCTTATGTCTAGTCATCCGGTGCTTTCTTAACTGATTTTTGGTTCTTCTTTCTTAGTGTCACCAATTTTTGGTCTCAAAACCAGATTTTGGCCATCCATTCCTTGTTTCTTTTGAATCTTGGTTATCCTTTATCAGTCATATTTGAAAACCCAGATCTCATTGTTGGTGAAATTATTTGAAGAATTGATCAACATCAAATTACTTCAGGTTTTTGAGAGGATTTTGAATTACATGCGCGCTTGCTCACGTGCATATCAATCCGACTCACTGATTATTATATCAAAGTCAATCGTTTGGTGCTCTTGAATAAGGATGAATCCGACTCACTGATTATTATATCAAAGCCACCTACCCTCTTATGTGTTCCAAAGTTCATTTGCACCCGTATGTATTTCAAAATCTTTGTTTCTTGCGGTGATTTGGTCAAGATTGATTACACGGTATTGGGAGACTTACTTGACAACATTATTCTCCAATATCACACTACATCTAACAAAGATTTATTAATATTCAAGAATTCAGATCAAATCATTACCACTCCTCAACGATCAAGAGTGGTTCAAGTATCTATTCAAGTCAGGGAATGTTCGAAGATTATTTTGACTTGAAGTGTAGGATCCTCCCCACCCCTCTTCCATGTTTTTGCAACTGAATCTCATGGTGATGTATTTTATGCATGATGCTCATAAAGTATTATAATCATCATGAGGGGGAGAATAAAAAGTGAAGAAATTTTCCATTGTTGATTCAGTTGTTGAGGGTGTCTACTCAAGGGGGAGAGAGAAAAAGAAACATCAGTCTATATCATGTCTAGGGGGGTCAAGATTATCAGACTTATGAAGACATTGAAACAATCTGAGCTATATTGTAGGGGGATACAAAAAGAAGATTCTTCCCAACACATCAAAAGTGTTTATGCTTCCGCTGTCAAAGGCTCAAGATAAAACAATGTTTCAGACTGATGTATATGGTGGGACGATACATCCAAAACTGCTTATATAATCTAAGGAAGACTTAGGTTACTGGCGTGTACACTCCTATTTCAATACAAAGGGGGAGAATGTAAATTCATAAATTGTATAGAAATAGGAGTTTATATGTAATATACTCATGGAGTATATATAGGGATATGGCTATTGTAATAGCTAAGGTTTGTACACATTGAATTAAATAAACTATGTGTTTCTATGGTGTAAATTGAGTTTCTCTCAACATTTATCATAGTTATCTTATGCAACCTTCGCATTATCCTACATTATACTTAAACCACTTGTTATATGGGACTAACACCTTCTACACATCTGTTGCTTGTTGTTATTCTCACCAAGGGACCAACAACTGGTATCAGAGCAGGCTGAACGATTTCATAAGTTGAAAGTTCAAGATTTTGAGAAAGTTTACAATGTCTACAAGCAAAAATTCTTCTAACTTTCCACAGATGTCTGCCAAAGGATGTCCCATATTCGATGGATCTGACTATCCTATGTGGAAATTCAGAGCCATGTTATTCCTCAAGACCATTGACAATCGTATGTACGATGTCATCACAAAAGGACCCATTATCCCCAAGATTCCTGCAACTGTCAGTGATATGTCTCCTAGCAGATCTGAAAAGGATATGAGAAAGCCTATTGCATCCTGGACTGATGAAGATTGGAAACTTTACAATCTGGATGACAAGGCAAAGAGTGTTCTGGCAAATGCCCTGACCAACAAGATCTTGCATATAGTGACTGGGTGTCAAACTGCAAAAGAGTTCTGGGATAAACTGAGTATTACATATGAGGGCACTGATCTGGTCAAGAAGCAAAAGAAGAGTCATCTAAACAGATCCTATGAAAACTTCTTTTTTAAGAAGAATGAAACCTTGCCTGATTTGTTCACAAGGTTTCACTGCTTGATAAATGACCTGCTAAGTGAAGGTGTGAAGAAAGATGAGGCTGAACTTGTGCTGAAATTTCTAGATGTGTTACCAGAAAGGTTCAATGAAGTAACCACAACACTAAGGGTTGGAGGAACACTGCATGTGTACAACCTACAGTCTATCTATGGGTTCTTGCTCAATCAAGAACATATCACAGAGCACAAGAGAACTTCTCAACAACAACTTAAGGAGTCCTTGGATAAAGCAGAAATTGCATTAGTTGCACAGAAAAAGAAGAAAAGCTCCAAGGCTTTAGTTGTTGAATTTGAGACTGAGTCAGAATCTCAAGCTGGCCACTCAGACTCAGACTCAGGTGATACTGATGATGTTCAGACTATCACTGAGCAGATGGCTATGTTGGCCAGACATTTGAGAAGAGCTCAACGGGGAAGAGGAAGATCTGACATAGGCAAAGGGAAGAGTTCCTTTGATCCCAAGAAGGCTATGTGCTTCAACTGTCAGAAGAAGGGACACATTCCTGCTGAGTGTAGATTAAAGAAAGAAGAATCGGCATCAGTTGTTGATAAGAATTCTTACAGGGCCGATAAGTATAAAAAGAAATATACTCAGGTCAAGAAAGAAAAGCCAGAAGACAAAGGACTGTACGCCGAAACCTGGGATACAAAATCATCTACCTCAGATGATGATGATGTTTGTCTAATGGCTCAAGAAGATGAAGAGTTTGAAATTTACGAAGTTGATTATGGTTTGTCCGAGTCAACTTTTGAAGCTGACATGAAGGAAGCTGAGGAAAACAGCAAGCCTAGTGATTAGGATCCTGCTTCCATGTACAAGGTTAGTAATTTCAACTCTTACACCGATGAAGAAAAGGGTCTTGCCTTCGATTATTTGTTGAATGATTTCAAGACCATCCTTAAGTCTCAAAAGGACCTCAAAGCTGAGATAGCTAAACTGAAGAATGAGATTAAGGAAAATGCATCTCTCATTGGTGTTGGTAAGAAAGCACAGTGTGATCTTGAATGTCAAAGACACATTAATAAACTTCTAAGTGAAGAACTTCAGGAAGCTAAAGTCAAAGCTGACCAACTTCAAAAGGTCACTGAATCTTGGTGTAAGTCATCAAAGCTTGCTGAAAAGTGCATAAACCAACAAATTCCTAAACAGGTATAAGTTGTACTTGGAGGTGAGTATCAAACTGCAGCTTATGTAGCTAATGATGAGATAGCAAGTACAGACTCTAAGGAGGATAGACAACTGATTGAGTCTCAGAAGTAAGCCTCAGAGAAGAAACATGATCAAAACCTTAAATACAATATGTTTGTAAAGGCTAAAGATCATGGAAATGAGTGCTCAACATCCAAACAGCATGGTAACTCTGTGCTGGATAGATTAGGCACTCAGCCTATTCAAAGAACTTCAGTTGTGGAAAGGCTTAACCCAAATCCTTTCAAAAGACAACATTCTCTATCTGGCTCGGAGAGAATTTACAAGAATAGGAACACCACTGTAAGTCAGAGGTTAAATCACAACAGTGGTAAGTCCAAAGTTGTGGATCTTGGTAAGTCCAAGAAGATCAACAGTGGTAAGTCCAAACCTGTTGAAACTGGTGAGTCCAATAAGCATGACAGAGGTAAGTCCAAGGTAATGGAAAAGAAGTTTGTTGGTCAAACTTCTAATCAAAAGGATAACAAACAACAATCTGACAAAGGTAAGTCCAAAGTCAATGAGCATCAAGTGAATCAACTTGCAAAGAAAGTTGAAAAGTTATCCACTACATATAATCCTAAGACTGAGAGCAAGTTCTCACAAGGGTTATTGGACACTTTACCTCCTGTAATCATTGGAAGAAGGAGATGCTACAAGTGCAGAAGTAGAGGTCATGAGGCTAAGGATTGTGATATTGAAATCTCAAGGCCTGAACAAGAACAAGTTGATCAGCCTACACAGGACTCAGCTCCTGCTCAAGCTGAACAGTCAGTTCAACAAGATGGAGATGCTAAGTGCTCCTCATCAGAACCCACCAAGAAGTGGGTTCCCAAACAAAACTAATGTGTTTAGTTTTTATATCATGTGCAGGGTTCAAGTAAATGGTACTTGGATAGTGGATGCTCTAGGCACATGATTAGGTGGAAAGGACTTCTTAGTGATTTCCAGGAAGATGAAGGTCCTAAAGTAACTTTTGGTGACAACTCCCATTGAAGAACTAAAGGCTATGGGAAGATGCATGCTGGTAAGGTCACTTTCCAGAAGGTTGCTTATGTCAAAGGTCTCAAACACAATCTGATTAGTATCATCCAGTTATGTGATGAAGACAATATAGTTACTTTTAGGAAGAAAGCAGGAACAATAGATAATGCTAAGGGAAAGCCTATATTAGTAACTAAAAGAGAAAGAGATGTGTATCTACTTGATCTTAATTCTGCTGATCCCTATACTGAAACCTTCTTGTATTCCCAATCTGTTCCTAAGCTGAGTTGGTTGTGGCATAAACGATTTTCAGATTTGAATTTTAAATATATAAATATGCTATCCAATAAAGAGTTAGTCTCTGGATTACCAAAGATCACATTTGTCAAGGATAAATTGTGTTCAGCTTGTGAACAAGGGAAACACCATAAAGGGTCCTTTAAATCAAAGCAAAATTTTTCAATAACAGACCCACTGCATATGTTGCATATGGATCTGTTTAGACCCATAAGTACTCCCAGCCTAAGTGGCAAGAAGTACACACTGGTGATAGTAGATGAGTTCTCACGATTTACCTGGGTAATATTTCTTAAAGCCAAAAGTGAGGCTGCCCTAGAGATAATAAGTTTTATCAAAACAAGAAGAGTTGCAGAAAGGTAAGTCTGTAAAGCAACTTAGAAGTGATCATGGGACTGAGTTCAGAAACTCTACCCTTGAAAGCTTCTGTGAACAAAAGGGAATATTATTGTTGGAAAAATGATCTCATCAGTTAAGATTTGATGAGACAAAGTTAAGTTTGTAAGATGTGTTCTACATATACTTAAACAGAATTATGAAGCTTAGTCAGACTGAACACTTATAGTGATTCAGACTGAGTATAGGCTGAATATAAGCTGAGCATATGTTCGATCAGCTTAGACTATATCTTAGTAAGACTATCAATATGTTTGATAAGCTGTGTGTGTAAACTAAGATATACATATTGAGTTTCAGCTTGATGAGTTTCAAGATGAGTGACTCAGCGTGAATACAGAGTCAGCTCAATAGAGTTGCTAAATATGTTTTAGTTAATTCTCTAGACTTCTAAGGATGAGTTAATACTTATACTTGGTTGTTCATGTTTGTTTTCGAGTGTGTTCTCGAAGAACTCAGCTTGATAAGTTTAAAGTTGAGTAACTCAGCCTGACTAAAGAAGTCAGCTTAAAAGAATTTAAATGTGTTTTTAAATTCTGTTTTAACTCTCTATATCTACGGAAAGGATAAGAAGATTTCAGAATCAAGATTGAAGATTGAAGACTCAAGATAAGAAGATTCGAGATTCAAGATTCCGAGTTATCCGATAGTTAGTTAGCAAGTTAGGATTAGTCCAATTTGTTAGGAACCGTAGCAACAAGATTATAAATACTTATCTCCTAATAAGTTTAGAGGTACGACTCAGAGACGATTACGACTACGTGTTGCAGAGCCAAACCTCACCTTACCGTATGTGTTACGAATCTTGATTAATGTTTGTCAGTTTAACGTGATCAAGAAACTCACAGATTTCCAAGTTGTTCGTGTGTTCTAATAATCACATTAGTTGTGATATTGGTAAGTTATCAATCTGTGTAAATCCTGTTTAAAGAGTCGTCGGTATCTATAATCATAAGTTGAATATAGATAGCTAAGTTTGAGAGATTGAGAGATTTATATTAGGTGGTTATATATCAAGAGTTGGTTACTTGATAGTTATTGTAATCATCTTCTTAATAAAACCATTCGATTGATTGTGGTTTCATTTACTGTGTGTAACACTTTTATTTGATTTGTTCAATTTCCGCATAAAGTGTATTCAACCCCCTTCTTCACAAATGTTGCTTGTTGTTATTCTCATACAAGGGACCAACAACTGGTATCAGAGCAGGCTGAACGATTTCATAAGTTGAAAGGTCAAGATTCTGAGAAAGTTTACAATGTCTACAAGCAACAATTCTTCAAACTTTCCACAGATGTCTGCCAAAGGTTGTCCCATATTTGATGGTTCTGACTATCCTATGTGGAAGTTCAGAGCCATGCTATTCCTCAAGTCCATTGACATTCGTATGTTCGATGTCATTACAAAAGGACCCATCATCCCCAAGATTCCTGCTACTGTTAGTGATACGTCTCCTGGCAGAACTGAAAAGGATACAAGAAAGCCTATTGCATCTTGGACTGATGAAGATTGGAAACTCTTCAATCTGGATGATAAGGCTAAAAGTGTTCTAGCAAATGCCCTGACTAATGAAATCTTACGTACTGTGACTGGGTGTCAATCTGCGAAAGATATCTGGGATACACTGAGGGTTACCTATGAGGGCACAGATCTGGTCAAGCAACAGAAGAAGAATCATTTGAATAGATCTTACGAAAACTTCTTCTCAAAGAAGAATGAAACCTTGTCTGGTTTGTTCACAAGGTTTCACTGCTTGATAAATGACCTACTAAGTATGGGCGTAAAGAAAGATGAAGCTGAACTCGTGCTGAAGTTTCTGGATGTGTTACCAGAAAGGTTCAATGAAGTAACCATAGCACTGAGGGCTGGAGGAACACTGCATGCGTACAAACTACAGTCCATTTATGGGTTCTTGCTAAATCATGAACAGATCACTGAACATAAGAGAACTTCTCAACAACAACTCAAGGAATCTTTGGATAAGAATGAAGTTGCATTGGTTGCACATAAAAAGAAAAAAAGTTCCAAGACACTAGTTATTGAATCTGAGACTGAGTCAGAATCTCAAGCTGACCACTCAGACTCAGACTCAAGTGATGCTGATGATGTTCAGAATATCACTGAGCAAATGGCAATGTTAGCCAGACGTTTGAGAAGAGCTCAAAGGGGAAGAGGAAGATTTTACAGGGGCAAAGGGAAGAGTTCTTTTGATCCCAAGAATGTTGTGTGCTTCAACTGTCAGAAGAAGGGACACATTGTTGCTGAGTGCAGATCAAAGAAGGTGGAATCAACATCAGTTGTTGATAAGAATTCTTACAGAGCTAATAAATACAAGAAGAAATATACTTAACTCAAGAAAAGAAAGCCAGAAGACAAACCTAGTGCAAAAGGGTTATATGCTGAAACCTGGGATACAGAATCATCTACCTCAGATGATGATGTATGTCTTATAACTCAAGAAGATGAAGAGTTTGAAATTGACGAAGTTGATTATGGTCAGTCCGAATCAATCTTTGAAGCTGACATGAAGGAAGCTGAGGAAAACAGCAAGCTCAGTGATTGGGATCCTGCCTCCATGTATAAGGTCAGTAATTTCTACTCTTACACTGATGAAGAAAATGGTCTTGCTTTTTATTATCTGTAGAATGATTTCAAGACCAGCCTTAAGTCTCAAAATGACCTCAAAGCTGAGATAGCTAAACTGAAAGATGAGATTAAGGAAAATCAATCTCTCATTGATGATGGTAAGAAAGCACAATGTGATCTTGAATGTCAAAGACATATCAACAAACTTCTAAGTGAAGAACTTCAGGAAGCTAAAGACAAAGCTGACCAGCTTCAAAAGGTCACTGAGTCTTGGTTTAAGTCATCAAAGCTTGCTGAAAAGTGCATAAACCAACAAATTCCTAAACAGGTAAAGGTTGTACTTGGAGGTGACTATCAAACGGCAGCTTATGTAGCTGATGATGAGATAACAAGTACAGACTCTGAGGAGGATAGACTACTGATTGATGATGTGTGTTCATCAAAGAAATCATCACAACCTCCAAGGGATTCTCAAGCTGAGAAGGATGATAAGTTCGTCAACCCCTTTGGAGCTGAAGTCACTCAGACTGAGGATCTCAGTGATCATCAATTTGTTAACAATGCTCCTATTAAGACTGAGGATGTGTGTTCACCTCAGAGCTCTCTACATCACTCAAGTCCAGAACCAGACTCTCCAACTACAACATTCAAATTCCTTAAAGATCATCCTCAAGATCAAATCATTGGAAATGTCCAAGAAAGGGTCATGACCAGATCCAAGGCTACAGCTAATTACGCTGCTCACTTTGGTTTTCTATCTCAAATGGAACCAAAGAAGACTGAAGAAGCCTTAGAATATGAGGATTGGATTGAAGCTATGCACGAGGAATTGAATGAGTTTGAGAGAAATAAGGTCTGGAGCCTTGTCCCTGCCCCCAAAGATTATTCAATTATAGGCACTAAGTGGGTCTATAGAAATAAAATAGACAAGGATGGGGTGATAGTTAGGAACAAAGCCAGGCTGGTGGCACAAGGGTATAAGCAAGAGGAAGGAATCGATTATGATGAGACCTTTTGCTCTGTTGCTAGAATTGAAGCCATAAGGCTGTTCCTGGCCTATGCAGCATATAAAGACTTCAAAGTCTATCAAATGTATGTGAAAAGTGCTTTCCTTAATGGAAAACTTCAGGAGGAAGTCTATGTGAAACAACCTCCTGGCTTTGTCAGTTCAAAGTTTCCACATCATTTCTATAAGTTAGACAAGGCTTTGTATGGTCTCAAACAAGCTCCAAGAGCTTGGTATGATACACTGTCCAACTATCTACTATCAATGGATTTCACCAGAGGTAGTATAGAGAAGACACTCTTTATCAAAAAGAGTAAAGGACAGGTGATTCTTGTACAGATCTATGTGGATGATATTATTTTTGGTTCTATAAATGAATCTCTTTGTGAATGGTTCTCCAAAATAATGTCACAAAAGTACAAGATGACCATGATGGGTGAGATGACATATTTCCTGGGTTTACAAATTCAACAAAAGCCTGATGGAATGTTCATCAATCAAGTATGTTGTTGATTTGATTAAGAAATATGGTTTTGATTCTAGTTCAACCATGAAAACACCCATGTCACCAGTTGTCAAGCTGAGTAAAGACTCAGATGGTAAGTCTGTGTGTCAGTCTACCTATAGAGGAATGATAGGTTCATTACTCTATTTGACAGCTAGTAGACCTGATATCATGTTTGCTACATATGTTTGTGCAAGATATCAGGCAAATCCTAAAGAATCACATCTTCAAGCTGTGAAAAGGATCTTTAGGTACCTTAAAGGTACTCCAAATCTAGGTCTTTGGTATCCAAAGGACTCTGGGTTTGAGTTAGCTGGTTTTTCAGATGCTGACTATGCTGGGTGCAAGTTAGATAGAAAATCAATAACAGGAGGATGTCAATGTTGGAACACGGTATGGAGCAAAGGCACAGCGGAAGCAAAAACAAAAGTTTAAAAAAACCAAACACAATCGGGTCCATACATGTTCCAAAGTGATAATTTCTACAAAACACAATTGCAACTAAAAGGAAACAAAGGAGGGCAGAAAATACCTCCTTACCATTCAAGAAATCGGCTGTAGCAATGCAACAAACGGGATATACGAGAGATCCAAGTGTATCTCCTCTATTTCTAGTCCACACCAAGTTAGCCACACTCCCTTTATGCTAGTAAACCATCAAGCGGACATCCAGCATGATTCCACCTTCTGGAACAGCCTTGATGATCTCCTCTATGCACCCAACACACTCACATTACACTCAAGAACTCTAATCTCGTGTACATGTATGTGTTTTCTTACAAAGGTCAAGAGAGAAATTAGAGAGAGAGAGAGAGGTTTTAGTGTCTAATGCATGTTCATCCATTGTTCCAGACCCAAAATACCCCATTTGGCCGGATTCAAGCTATTATCCTATTGGACCAAAGAATGGCCCAATCAAATAAGAGATTTTCATGCAGACATGCCTTCATGGCCTCTCACAGCCCGTGAAGACAAAGATGCGCCACGACTGGCCATAATTCTTCATGGCCCGTGCCGCGTCGAGTGACTCGTGAGGGCGTCATCCTCTACGACCCCTTCACGACCTCTCACGCCCTTGAAGACTCCACGAGCCGTATGAGAGTCGTTGACTCAAACATAGGGCAGTGGGCTTCACGACCCGTGGAGCATCCCTCACGGCCGTGAAGCCCCAAAATCAAACAATTTGATTTTTGGACCTTCTCTCTTTATCAGTAAGCTGTCGGGATCAATCATTCGTGTGTGACCCAAAAGGCTCGCACTTCATCAGCAGTAGCACCAATGTACTTGTGTCAGTGGGCAGACTCCAACAGTTAACTACTTGGTGGGAAGCTAGTAAGCTGGACTAGTAAGAAACAAAACTCAGTGGCTACTTCAACTACTGAAGCTGAATATGTTGCAGCAGGAAGCTGTTGTGCTCAAATCCTATGGATGCAGCATCAGCTTCAAGACTTTGGCATGAGTTTTAAGCAAACTCCTATCTTCTGCTATAACCAAAGTTCTATAGCCATAACTTACAATCCAGTCTTCCACTCAAGAAACAAGCACATTGAAATTAGACATCACTTCATCAAGGACATCGTGGAAAAAGGTACAGTTGACATTAAATTTATCTTCACTTATGACCAATTAGCAGATATCTTTACTAAACCACTTGATGAGAAGAGGTTTATATATCTGCTAAGTGAATTGGGTATGTTCAACCCCTAGCTAAGTGTCTAGAATCTGAGTTTTCAGTTTGACAGAGACAAAGTGTCTTAAGGTGAGTGCACAGTTTATAAATAAGTTTTCATAAATTGTATAACCTGCCAAGCTGAATGATGAGTTCACACGTTTGGTGAGTTCCAAACATATTTTAACTGCTTAGTGTAGTTATGATATAGTTTGAGTCAGTCTCAAACATAAATGACTAAGTGTCATTGAGTCTGAGCTATGTGCTTAACTCAAACTGTGTGATTGGTTCACACGTTTGGTAAGTTACAAACATATTTTACCTACTTAGTGTAGCTAAATTACATGTTTAAGTCAGTCTTAAACATACATGACTGAATGTCATTAATCCTGAGCTGTGTGCTCTACTCAAGCTAAGTACCAATCTCAAGCTGAGTGCTCAAATCAAGCTGAGTGTTTGAATCAAGCTGAGTGCTTGATATAAACTGAGTAATAAGTTTACTCAGACTTGGTGTGTCCAAAACCATGTTTTAATTACTAAGTGTTATTGATTCATGTGTCTCTGCGTATTTGAGTAAGTCTCAAATCGCGTATTATACTAATTCGGTATTGGTGTAGTACAACAGTGTTAATAATATTTGTGTAGGTCACTAATATTATTTTACACTTGTATCAAGCTGTGTGATTGGTTCACACGTTTGGTAAGTTCCAAACATATTTTACCTACTTAGTGTAGTTAAATTACATGTTTAAGTCAGTCTTAAACATACATGACTGAGTGTCGTTAATCCTGAGTTGTGTGCTCTACTCAAGCTGAGTACCAATCTCAAGCTGAGTGCTCAAATCAAGTTGAATGTTTGAATCAAGCTGAATGCTTGACATAAACTGAGTAATAAGTTTACTCAGACTTGGTGTGTCCAAAACTATGTTTTAATTACTAAATGTTATTGATTCATGTGTCTCTGTGTATTTTAGTAAGTCTCAAATCGCGTATTATACTAATTCGGTATTGGTGTAATACAACAGTATTAATAATATTTGTGTAGGTCACTAATATTATTTTACACTTGTATCCGTTGGAAGATGATGTGGTTCTACCCTCTTACTGTTACATCAAGCCGTAATTTTTCCGGCATAACGGATAAAAAGGGATTCCAACGGTAACTTTTCTCTCTCCTCAGAAAGGTATATATACCGATCATAACCGGTTTAGAGAAGTTTACGCCTAAAAATCTGACTTCTCATCTTCTAAAATACCTTTCGCAAACACCTCTATTGCTCAGTGCATTTTTCCGTTCATCTCCATAACCCTAAATTGCTAAATGCAGTTTTCGGCCCGCTCAGTGCGTATTCTAAGTTGCTCAGTGCTTTTTCAATCAATTACTCTGTGTAATTATACAATAGAAGGAATCACATTAGTTCTCGGTATATATACCGATCATAACCGGTTTAGAGAAGTTTACGCCTAAAAATCTGACTTCTCATCTTCTAAAATACCTTTCGCAAACACCTCTATTGCTCAGTGCATTCTTCCGTTCATCTCCATAACCCTAAATTGCAGAGTGCAGTTTTTGGCCCGCTCAGTGCGAATTCTAAGTTGCTCAGTGCTTTTTCAACCAATTACTCTGTGTAATTATACAATGGAAGGAATCACATTAGTTCTCGGTGATCAAATGGTTCAAGGTGCTTAGTTTAAGCAAAATGGAGTGCCATTGATCAAAATCAACAATCAACTGGCCTGTCTGGGAATTCCTCTGAGGAAACAAGGCAGAGGATATGAGATATGGGTGGATTACATCCGTAAATGCCCCCTGGCATTCGCCTTCTGTGGCGCACCACTCCACATCGTTCCTCAACACCTTTTGGAGTTCTAGTACACTTGTACTTATGACCAGAACAGGGGATAGATAATAGGGACTGTTCTCAATGGCTATAGAACAGTTATCCTTTCTGTGCAGCGGCTAAGGGATGTTCTTCAACTCCCTTAATCTGATGATTACGAGCCGGCTGTCACGAGGCAAGTAGCTAGGTCTGTCCTACCTAGAATGGGTCACCCGCAGACAGAGGGTGTCATCAAAAAGGCCACTTTTCCAACCAGCTGGGGTTTTCTTGTGTCAACAGTGATTAGTTCACTTGGTACCAAGGTTGGAGGACTGGACCAAGTTAACGAGTTCGAGATGCAGCTGCTATACAACATGTACTTTGAGAGGAACTTAGACTATGCACAGCTCATCTTCAACGAGCTCAGGGTCCAGGTGATGAAGACCACAAGGGATCTTCATGTACCTTTCATAAGGTACCTGTCCTGGCATTTGAAGCCGAGCTGGGGACAGCACTATATGAAGCTGATCAGGATGTGTTCCTGTTTCCTACACTCGGCTCTAAGATGTTCAATAATGACATATTCCTAGAGCAAGAGGGTCTGAGTGCACCCATGCTCCTGATAGCTGAGGCAGCTTCTTTTGAAAGTGAAGAAGAGGGATTCAATCAAGGAGGAGCTTCCCGAGACAAAAGTTCAAGCTGAGTACTCTGCTCAGGCTGAACCAGCAAATATTGAAGCTGCTTCTAGTAAGACCTCTCCACTTTCTCTCTCTTCTCATTATTCTCTGTCTATATTTGGAGATAAGGTTGTGGTAAACCCAACCCAGTCTAACCCATCTCCTCCACCTTCTGTTCATCTTAAATCCCACTCTGAAGCCCCTAGTATGCCCACTGCTGCTAGGGAGAATATTCAAACATACACCAGGAAAACTGCCAAAGGTGGTGCCACTCCTAAAGATATCTCTGGAGCTGAGATCACACTGATCCCTCCCCAGGCAAGAGTTGAGAGGGAGACGCCTACTCTTAAGGTGTCAACCTCGAGGCTCATTTCAACCCTACATCCTAAGCCGGGTGTGATGTCTACTCAGCCCACACTCTCCAGTGCCATGGGAGATCCCATTACTGTGCCTAAGCAGACACACTTAGGTAACATTGAAGAAATGACCAATCCTCAGGGTCAATCACCCCCCTCCAAACCAATTAGCCAACCACCTACCCATACACTTCATGTTTCGAGCCCCATTACTTCTCTTTACTTCTCACACCCACAAGCACGACCTGTCAATGTTTCATCTTCATACCAAGGTGATTCACAAGGGTCCAAACTCTGGTGCAAATGAGTTTGAGGGTATACACCAACCCTTGGATGATGCACCCACAGACTCTCCTCAAAATGAAACAGCCTCCTCAGGCATCCAGCAGCTAAAGAACTACGTTGCTGCTCAATTTGGTCTGTTCCATCTAAAGCAGAAGAAGCATAAACGTAAAACTTATCAGAGGCTTGAGAAGCTGACCAAGGATGTTAAGGAGATTGCCTCTGCAGTTGCTGCACTCCAACAACAAAGGACTTCAACCCCTATTGATGATGACAAAAAATGGGAGAAGGTTCAAGTTGATGTTGAAGTTGAGCCAGTTCAAGCTAAGCCTGAAGTTATACTAGTACTAGCTAAAGGAGCAGAGAGGCAAGCTCAGGCTGAGGGTGAGTTGGAAATAAACAAAGAGGAACCTGCAGCTAAGAGACAAAAGGTAGTAGAATCTGAATCTGAAGCTGACAGTGTTTCTGAGACTGAGGAAGAGACAGAAGAAGAAAACGCTACAAGAGAGTTAATAGAGATGCTTGAGAAAGAAGAAGCAAATGAGCTTGGGATCTCTGTAGCTGAGCTGAGAAAGAGAAAAGAGAAAGAGATAAAGGACCAAGAAAAAGAAAAGGAAAGAAAAGCTTTGGCTCAAGCTGAAGCTACGTACACTGGTCCAAGACCTGGTCTAATCCCATACTCAGATGCAGAACTGCAGGAATGTTACTTCAGAAGAAGCTTCGACAAAGAGATCAGATGAATGACCTTGAGCAGAGCAAATGGAACTGTCATTCTCACTTTTGAGCTTAGTGACAAATCAATAGTGGGAATGGACCTGAGATACATTCACAGGATGGGCTACATTGAATGGCAAAGAATAATGATGCTGCTCAGGAAATTTAAAAGAAGTCAGATCAAACAAGAAATTCTATCTGAAATCTCCAAGTTGATTGCTCGAGCTGAAGAACTGAGGTATGTTCCAGTTTCTGGTCTGTAGTGGGAACATACCTCAGTTCTTCAAGGAAAATCAAAGTATCAACACACCTATTCAAGGCCTTATGTTCAAAGATCAGGCAGGCACTCCTAGCTTTATCAAGCTGCATGAGATTTGTTATTTAAAAGCTGAGGATGCTTTGAAAATTAGAAAGTGTTGTGGTGATGATGATTTGAATCAGCTAATTAAGTATAGGCTGAACAAGCTCATCAGAGTACAACAAAAGGAACTAAAAGGGAATGAAGAAGCTGAAAGACTACTAGATGAGATCAATAAGGAGATCACCATTTGGGAGCTTCTACATCCTGAGTTCATCGGATAAACTGAATAGATTATTTCTATTGTAAAAAATTAGATTAGTTCTAATTTTGTAAGCACTAAGTGTGCATGATCTATGTGATCAAAAATTTTGTATTATAATATGTTCAATTAATACAAATATTTGTTTGATATGTTCAACTGTGTTATGATATGTTCATAATTATTAATCTGATAAGTTCAGCTTAATGAATAAATTGATTAGTTCTTATTCATTGATATAATTAGTTGGTTTGTTCAACTTAAAGTTGGTATGTTCCACTTATAATTGATAAGTTCAATTAAAAATTGATATGTTCAATTAAAATTTGATTAGTTCAAAAATAAAATCTTAATAAGTTTGAGACTTAAAATAATTCTGTTAAACAAACTTGAGAACTGTTTGATGGTTTTGTCATCATCAAATAGGGGGAGTTTGTTGGGAAAATGATCTCATCAGTTAAGATTTGATGAGACAAAGTTAAATTTGTAAGATAAGTTCTAAATACAACTTAAACAGAATTATGAAGCTTAGTCAGACTGAACACTTATAATGATTCAGACTGAGTATAAGCTGAGTATAAGCTGAGCATATGTTCGACCAGCTTAGACTATATCTTAGTAAGATTTTCAACGTGTTTGATAATTTGTGTGTGTCACCTAAGATATATTGAGCTTTTAGCTTGATAAGTTTCAAGCTGAGTGACTCAGTGTATATATTAAGTCAGCTCAACAGAGTTGCTAAATAAGTTCTAGCTAACTCTTAGGACTTCTAAGGATGAGTTTATTAATATACGTGTTAGTTCATGTTGGTTTTCGAGTTTGTTCTCGAAGAACTCAGCTTGATGAGTTTCAAGCTGAGTAACTCAGTCCGAGCAAGAAGTCAGCTTAAAGAAAATTTAAATATGTTTTAAACTTATCTTTTAACTCTCTATATCTACGGGAAGGATAAGAAGACTCCAGAATCAAGATTGAAGATTGAAGACTCAAGATAAGAAGATTCAAGATTCAAGATTCCGAGTTATCCGATAGTTAGTTAGCAAATTAGGCTGACTCTTAGTTTGTTAGGAACTGTAGGAACAGGATTATAAATACTTATCTCCTAATAAGTTTAGAGGTATGACTCAGGTACGACTACAACGACGATCACAACTAAGTGTTGCAGAGCCAAATACCTCACCTCAACCGTATGTGTTACGATTCTTGAATCACTGTTTGTCAGTTCAACGTGATCAAGAGATTCACATATTGCCAAGCTATTCGTGAGTTTGAATACTGACATTAGTTGTGAGATTGGTAAGTTTTCAATCTGTGATTAAATCCTGTTTAGAGAGTCGTCAGTATCTATAATCATAAGTTGATTATAGATAGCTAAGTTTCAAAGATTGAGAGATTTATATTAGGTGTTTACATATCAAGAGTTTCTTACTTGATAGAGTCTGTAATCATCTTCTTATTAATGAAAAGCAAAGCATTTGATTGTGGTTTGATTTACTTAGTGTAACACTTTATTTTGATTTATTCAATTTCCGCAGAAAGTGTATTCAACCCCCCTTCTACACATCTGTTTCTTGTTGTTATTCTCACCAAGGGACCAACAATACGTCATAGAAACTTTGCCTCTAGGACGACCAGGAATAGATGCCCAGGATAGTGAATATGATGCTTACTATCAGTATCAGGCTGATGAATCTGATGTTATGTCAATTATCATTCTCTTAACTTCATCCGAGTTCACAGATGATCTCCAGGCGGGGGAAGTCATCTTTTGAGGTTGTTCAAGCATTAAAGGAAAGGTTCAAGAATCGTGAACTGGCATGTCGTTTCTTGCTAATGAAATTAATTATTTCGCAGAAAATGAAAGACAACCAGCCACTTAGTGATCATCTCATAAATATGAGAAGACTTTTAGATTGCTATGTGATCTTTTTATCCGAATCAAAGCAACATGAGCTAGTTATGCTTTTGTTCGGTTCTTTATCTAATCATTATCAGACCAAGGTAATGGACATCATTGGAGACTTTGATATGATTGTCGCAAGCTTGCACGAGATTCTTATGTGCATTAGCGATGATCTTAATCCAAAGAGACTAGAGTCAACAGAAGTAGACCCTATGCAAGAGGATGACTGGTTAGAAGAGCTTGGAGATATTTGTTGCCCAGACTGTAGCAGCAAGGATTCATGCGAGCACTCACTCGACATAGATCAGCTAAACATTGGTTCGCCTAATGACTCGGGTATCTTTATGATAGATTGTCTTGTTACTTCTTATGAATCATGGGTATTAGATACCGGATGTGGTTTTCACATTTGCAATCACTTGCAGGGATTCAAGAGAAGTAGGAAGCTAAGACAAGGAGATATGGAACTGCGGGTAGGCGAAGGCACCATGGTTGGTGCTGAAGCTGTAGGGACATACTGTCTTAGTTTGCCTTCGGGCATGGTCTTAGAACTAGAACCTTATTAATATGTTCCTAGACTTATCAAAAATGTTATTTCATTTTATTTGCCTATAGACTATGGTTTTAATTATGTTTTGGATAGTAAAACTATTTCTTGTTTCAAAAATGATGTTTTCTATTTTAAAGCTATTCCTCAAAATGGTTTATATACGCTAAATCTGGATAACAATGACAAAGACATATATCATATAAGTAAAAGATTCAAGAGTAACTTGAATTAGACTTACCTCTGGCATTGTTGTTTAGGACACATAAATAAGAAACGCATAGAGAAACTCCGAGATGATGGAATTCTAGAACCATTTGACTTAGAGTCATAAGATGTCTGCAAATCTTGTTTGTCTGTAAAATGACAAAGCAAACTTTCAACAGTATCAATGAAAGGGCAAGTGAGCTACTAGGGATAATACACACAGATGTGTGTGGACCCTTTACTCCATAGGCTAGAGAAGGATACCGGTACTTCATCACCTTTACTGAAGATTTCAGTAGATTTAGTTACGTCTATCTTATGAGACTAAAATCTGAAAGTTTTGACAAGTTCAAACAGTTTCAAAGTGAAGTACAAAATCAGCTGGACAAGAAGATAAAGTTGCTTCGGTCTGACCGAAGTGGCGAATATCTGACTTAAGAATTCGAAGATCATTTGAAAGAATGTGAGATTGTTTACAACTCACACCTCCGTATACACCTCAGATGAATGGTGTATCAGAATGGAGAAATCGTACACTGCTTGACATGGTACGGTCAATGATGAGTCGAACTTCATTACCATTGTCATTTTGGGGGCATGCACTCAAGACAGCGGTGTTCATGCTGAACAGGGTTCCGACAAAATCGGTAGAAAAGACACCGTTCGAGATGGGGAAAATCCCAAAATGTCTTTTCTCAAGATTTGGGGATGTGAGGTGTATGTTAAGCGAACATTCACGGATAAACTCAATCCCAAATCAGATAAGTGTATCTTCGTGGGTTATCCTAAAGAAACCATAGGATACTATTTCTATAACCCGCACGAAAACAAAGTCTTTGTTGCTCGTAGAGGGGTATTCTTGGAAGAAAAGTTTCTAAATTCGGAAACTCCAAGAAAGGAAATAGTGCTTCAAGAAATTGAAGAAGAAGAAGTAACACCACCACCGATAGGCGAACCTGTAAATCAACAAAAAATAGTTGAAACTTAACCCGAGTCAGTGGTTGAGGAAGAAGTGCAAACACAAGACCTTCGCAGGTCTAGTAGGTCTCGTCATGAGCCAGATAGGTATCTTGGACTCCTAGTTGCTCAAGGCGAAGGGGATCTTTCAGAACCCACTACCTACCAAGATGCTGCTTCAGGTTTAGAATCTCAAAAATGGCTGGAAGCCATGAAGGCATAGATGCAATCCATGTATGACAACCAAGTTTGGGAGTTAGTAGATTTATCTCAGCACAGCAAAGCTGTTGGGTGCAAATGGGTCTTCAAGAAGAAGACTGGCATGGATGAAAAGGTGCATACCTTTAAAGCTAGGCTGGTGGCAAAAGGTTTCACGCAAGTTCATGGTGTAGACTATGATGAAACTTTTTCACCAGTGGCAATGCTTAAGACTATTAGAATTCTTATGGCCATTTAGCATATTATGACTATGAGATATGGCAAATGGATGTCAAAACCGCCTTCCTTAACGGGAATTTGACAGAGGACGTATATATGATACAACCGGATGGTTTTTCATATCCAAAGAATCCTAATAAAGTATGCAAACTGCTAAAATCCATTTATGGATTAAAGAAAGCATCTAGGAGCTAGAACTTACACTTTGATGAGCGTATCAAAGAGTTTGGTTTTACCAAAAGTGAGTTCGAAGTGTGTGTTTACACTAAGTTCAGTGGGAGCGCGGTAACCTTCCTAGTCTTGTATGTAGATGACATACTGTTAATAGGAAATAATGTACCAGTGTTACAAGGAGTAAAACCCTGGTTAGGTATATGTTTTCAAATGAAAGACTTGGGAGAAGCTGCTTATATACTTGGTATTAAGATCTATAGAAATAGATCTAAGCGGCTTATTGGACTTAGTCAAAGTACATACATCGACAAAGTCGTGAAAAGATTCAAGATGGATGAATCCAAGAAAGGATTTATTCCAATGCAATCTGGCATGGTTTTGAGCAAGGCTCAATGTCCTGTATCTAGTCAACATCAGGATAAAATGAAATTGATTCCATATGCCTCGGCAATTGGATCAATTATGTATGTCATCTTATGTACTAGGCCCAATGTTGCCTATTCCATAAGTGTCACGAGCATATATCAACAAAATCCGGGTGAAGCCCATTGGGTGGCTGTCAAGAACATTTTCAAGTATTTGAGAAGGACAAAATACATGTTCCTGGTTTATGGAGGTTCGATGGATGAGATTAGTGTAACTGGTTACACTGATGCTAGTTTCCAAACCGACAGAGACGACTTTAGGTCGCAATCAGGATTTCTCTTTACCCTAAACGGAGGAGCTATATCTTGGAAAAGTCGGAAGCAAGATATAATAGCATATTTGACTACAGAGGCAGAGTATATTGCGGCAAATAATACAGCAAAGGAAGCTGTCTGGCTGAAGAACTTTATCTTGGATCTTAGAGTTTTTGCCAGTATCTCTAGGCCGATTGATATATTCTGTGATAACTCAGTGGCTGTGTCGCAAGCTAAAGAGTAAAGAGATCATCAGCGGACTAGGCATGTACTCAGAAAATATCACCTAATTCCGAGAGATTATTGGAAGAGGAGATATTAGACTGCAAAAGATACCGACGGACGACAACGTAGTTGACCGTTGACGAAGCCACTAGCTAGAGCTAAGCATGAGAAACATGTGAATTCTGTAGGAATGTAGTACTTAGAATATAGCAGCTAGTTCAAGTTTTTTATTATTACTATAGATGTAACCTGAGATTTTTTATAATATGTAATTACATTTCTGTTGGGAAAATGATCTCATTAGTTAAGATTTGATGAAACAAAGTTAAGTTTGTAAGATGTGTTCTAAAGATAACTTAAACTGAATTATGAGGCTTGATCAGACTGAACACTTATAGTGTTTCAGACTGAGCCTAAGCTGAATATAAGCAGAGCATATGTTCGATCAGCTTATACTATATCTTAGTAAGATTATCACTATGTGTGATAAGCTGTGTATGTCACCTAAGATATACTATATCTAATGTAACAAACAAAAAAAATCCAGTCAACATTCAAATCTTTATCTCTTCAACATGTTTATGTTTTTTTAATATTTTTTTTAATCCTTTTTAATCTAATACTAGTCTTGCTATATTTTCACATGGTTTTTTCGAATGTGCATGTTCATATATTTACATTTTCATATATCTACATGTTCATATATCTGCGTGTTCATATATCTGCATTTTCAAAGGGAGATGATAACCAAAATGTAGATATATGAAAATGAATGTATAGATCGTATATATTTGCATTTTAAATTGTTGTTGTTTGCATTTTTTAATGTGAAAATGCTTATATACTTGTGTATTTATATTTTTTAGACGCATATAGATTAATTAACATGCAGATATTGGTGAAATTGTATTTTTATTACTAAATCTATATTTTTTTTCATTTTGGAAGCATTTGCATTTTCCTCAAACTGTTTGCATGTTCGTCAAACTATTTTGGAAACCATCTGCATTTTTAGAAAAAATAAGTTTCAAAAATATATTACGCCTAATCTTGTTTTTAAAAAGACGAAAAACTGAATGTAATAGTATAATTTTTTTGAAAAAAATCTTAAACATGAAGAAGATATGATTAAATAAAGATTCAATGGGTTATTTTTTAATATGGCTGGAAACTTTAGTCATTTGGTTTTCCAATTTGCCCCCTTTGAAAATGCCAAGTGCATCATCACTATATCAGTTCTTTAAGTTCTATGTTTAAGAGATGTTCTATATATAACATAACCCTATATATATAGTAGTATATATATATTACTATTTAAACCAGACAACACTCTCTTCGCTCTTATTCTTAAAACTATTTAAAACTCAATCAACAATAAATCTTCACCCTTCTTTTTATCTAAAGTAATATCATCCACACAATTTTTAACCATTTTACTTTCCTAATTTACTTTAACATTTTAATCATTTAAAATATACTTTCTCACTAACACATAATTTCCAAAATCTTATTAACTTCTCCCTCTTTATTTTATAGATATAAATATTTTTTCTTATTTCAATGGTTTTTAGAATTTATTTTTAAAATTGATAAAATAGTTGATACAAATATAAAAAAATGGACATGAAGTTTTCGTAACATTAAATCACGCGGATAACATATCAATACATTTTTGAAACCGAAATATTGCAAAACAGAAACTATTAATCGGTGTAGCATTGCGCGGGTACGTTGCTAGTGTATGTGTATGTATATATATATAGGAAGAAGTTTATTTGAGAACCATTCTTAGCGCGAGTACAAATGTTGGCCGTGCAATTCCCCCTCCTTTAATTTGATTGCCCACCCATGAATTCATCACATGCACCTTGCCACACTCTATCCCTCCACGCTCTTTATCCGTGAATTCCACATACTAAATGAACGGCTAAGATTGGTTCTCGCGGTTCTAGCATTAAGAATGGTTCTTAAATGAACCCTCCCCTACACACACACACACACACACACACACACATATATATATATATATATATATACATATATATAGGGGAGGGTTCAAACGAGAACGGTTTTTCGTAAGAGAACGACGAGAACCAATCTTATCCCTTGATTAAAATTAATCAATGGCTAAGAATTTGTGACGGCTCATTAATGCTTCATTAATGACGCATTAATGAGGGTTATTTCAAGAAAATCAAGCCTCAAAAATTAATGACGGCTCATCAAACACAATTCACGGTTGAGTAAGTATATAAATTACCAAGTAACCCCTATAAATAAGTCATTAATGGCGTTAAAAACAGTTCTCGATTGAACTTTCGTCTTTATATATATATATATACATATATATATATATATATAGATAAAAGTTCATGCGAGAACCGTTGTTAGCGCGAGAACCGCGAGAACCAATCTAAGCCGTCCAATTCCTCCTCCTTCAATGTCATTGCCCACCCATGAATTCCTCACATGCACCCTGCCACACCCTATCCCTCCACGCTCTCCATCCATGATACTTCCCATATCCAAGGAACGGCTGAGATTGGTTCTCGCGGTTCTCGCACTAACAACGGTTCTCGCATGAACCCTCCCCTGTATATATATATATATATATATATATATATATATATATATATATATATATATATATATATATATATTAGGGGCCAAGTTTAATGTACTAAGAGAGATTTGTTATTATTGGTACAAACCAATAATTTAGTTTGTAGCTTTTTCCTTTATTATTCGCAGGTTTAGGTTATGTTTTGATCACATGTGTTCTTGTAACCTCCTTCTATTTTTTTCTATATAATGACATAATCGCTTGTGCCCATTGCTTTTTCCCGAAAAGTTTTTAATTTCACGTAAAATCTTTGTGTTCTCGTTTTCTGTTATATATTCCTATTTTGTTTCTACGTGGTTCGATATAATTATTTACAACAAGTGGTATCAGAGTCACGTTGTTTACCCTATTTCAGTTTATTGGGGTTTATCTCGACATGAGTACTTTGAAATACGATCTTCCGCTGTTAGACCGAGATACAAGATTTTGTTTATGGCAAATGAAGATGCGGGCAATATTGACTTAAATAGATCTTGATGATGCGCTATTAGGTATTGAAAAGATGCCCGCTTTCATGGTCAGATGAGGAGAAAGAAAGAAAATATCGTAAGGTTCTCTCGCATATTCATCTTCATTTATCTAATAATATTTTACAAGAAGTTTTAAAAGAAAAGACCGCTGCTTCTTTATGGTTGAAGTTGGAACTATTTTTGTATGACCAAAGATAAACGAGTAAGATGCGCCTTAAACAAAAAATTATTTTCTCACAAGTTGCAAGAAGGTCGATCCATGCTTAATCATCTTTCGGGTTTTAGAAAGATTGTCTCCGATCTTGAATCTATGGGATAAAATATGATGAAGAAGATTTGGGTTTGATTCTCTTATGTTTTTTTGCCAAGTTCTTATTCAAAAATTCAAGATATTATATTATATAATCGTGATACTTAAACACTCAAGGAAGTTTATGAATCTTTGCATGCCAAAGAGAAGATGAAGGATATGGAATCTAAAGGATTTTCAAATTCTTCATAAGAGAATCTATCTGTTTAAGGCAAGAATTCAAATATTAACTGCATATCAAACTTTAGAGGTTCCAAGTCATGCGGATTTTGCAAAAGAGATAACCATGATATCTCTTAATGCTATAATTAAAAAAACTAGGAGAAAAAAAGAATATTTCGCAATTTAATCAAGATGGTGAATTGAAAGCTTCTTGTATTGTCGAAGAAAAATTATATTAAGAGATTTTGAATGATGTTTCAGCAACTAAGTTTGAGCCTTGCTCAGACTTGGTAGATATGACAATATAATTTCAAAGAATTATTGGCACACGATAATTTTTATGATGAGGAGTTAAACAAAGATTTATCTTCTTATTAGCTACATGTGCAAATTCGTCTTTAGGTGGAGATTGTTAAATATGATCCAAATTTGACCGTCAATTTTACTTCACGAATTGGATTAGGACTTTAATTTATATTGGAGTTAGTTTTTTGTTTTTTATATTTATATAACAAATCAATTAGGGTGACTCTAAATTCAAATTTAGAGATGTATAATTATGTGTCATACGTAACGTGCATATTATATATATATATATATATATATATATATATATATATATATATATATAGGGGAGGGTTCAAACGAGAACTGTTTTTCGTACGAGAACTGCAAGAACCAATCTCAGCCATTCCTTCGATATGGGAAGTTCATGGATGGAGAGCGTGGAGGGGATCAAGTGTAGCAGGGTGCATGTGAGAAATTCATAGGTGGGCAATGACATTAAAGAAGGGGGAATTGGACGGCTCATATTGGTTCTCGCAGTTCTCGTACGAAAAACAGTTCTCGTTTGAACTTTTGCATATATATATATATATATATATATATATATATATATATATATATATATATATATATATATATATATATATATATATATATATATATATATATATATATATATATATATATATATATATGCGTGTGTGTGTGTGTGTGGCCAAGTTGATGTACCGAGAGAGTTAATTACGGGTAGAAAACCAATAATTTAGTTAGTAGTTTTTCTTTATTGTTCGCAGGTTTAAGTTATATTTTGATTACATGCGTTCTTGTAACCTCCTTATGTTTTTCCCGCATAGTGATATCATCAGCATGTTCCCATGATTTTTTTCCCGAAAGATTTTTTCCACGTTAAATCTTTTTGTTCTCGTTTTCTATTATTTATTCGTATTTCGTGTTTACATTATTCGATAAATTTATATTACAACATTTTCACAGTCATGAACCCTTTGCCGCTGGTTCTTCACGAAGTCATTCAAGCTGAAGAGACTATTCTTCATCCTTCATTATCATGAAGATAAATCTTCACGCCCGTGAAAAACAAGCGATAGATTGTGATCTAATATTGCGAGCCCTCTAAATCCTATCCAAATCTGCATCATACACATGTCAGGTCGACCGTAGCAGTCAACCTAAAAGACATTCGGGTTGCTTCGGCTTCATGGAGTTGCCTCGGCTTCACCCCTACGCCCCTCATTCAGAGTCAGTTTCCCCAACCCTATCTCACCCACGTCAATCTTTTTTTTCTTTTTTGCTATGTAAGAGAGAATGAGAGTAGGAAAAATATGGGTTAGTTGGGTATACTTGGGTTTCGGGTAAGAAAGATAAAATGGAGGAAAAAGTGATGTGATATTTAAGTAAAAGAGATAAGAAAGACAGACTATACTCATAGTCTAATAACCTTTGATGTTAACTTACAAACATAAACATGAAACCCTAATATGCTAACATGCACCAGCAAATATTTGGTCTACCAAGCATTCTTTAACTATTTAACCCAAGAAAAAAGTAGAGCAATAAGAGGCAAGTTTACAAAAATCGTTTCTTGATCAAAATTACATGTTTTATCCTTTAAGATTAAAAATCATTTGGTTATAAGTTTAATTATTTGGCCGTTTAGTCTGAAGAGTTTATATTTAACTTTCTAAAAAGATCATTTTGTGCATTTTGAGAAAGGTAACATATAAATTAATAAAAGTAACATGGAATTTTTTTAGTCAAGAAAATATTATAAATTTTATTTTTTTACAAAAAAGAGAATCTTGACCAAATAACCTTGATTTTAGCATGTCATGAAACTCTTTTTAATAACAAATTGAAATTTATAGTCTCTTTTTATACAAAATTGAAATTTGCAATCCGTTTTTATAACATATTAAAATTGATAATCCTTTCTCGGCACAAAAAATTACACGTTGCATTTATTTACAAAATTTGATATATCTCAACCATTTGCTCTTTTAATAACTCTAGATTTGATTTCATTTTACTATTGATCCCTCTCCTACTTGAATTGAACAACGTGACCAACATGTTTCGCTGTACAACTTGTCCATCACCACAATCTATTGTAGTGTGTGCTCTTAGTTAAATGATCTTATATCAATTCATAAACAAAACTAAATGTCCTTGTTATATACGAGTTTGTTTAAAAATGGTACATATTAAAAATTAATAAAAATATATTATATAATAGTAGAATACGAAAGAAATGAGATTCAACAAAATGCAGATAAACGACATCTGGTGAAAGCATCAATATGTTGAGAATGAGAAGAACGACAAAGTGACAGTAGAACATGGTAACATGATAGGAAGAAATATGATTATATTTCTTGTATAATCATATTATTTATAATTATGGGTAATCAGGTTAAGTTCTATTGTTTATAATTAATTTTTTATAAAATAATTATAAAATATTTTATAATCATAAAAATTATTAATTTGGTTAAATTTGATAATTTGAAATGTTATATATGGTAAATGTGGTATTCTTAAGTTAGGATGTGCAAATACTATATTTTAAGTTCTTAAGAAAGACGTATATGAAATTCGCTCTACTAATTCTGAATCATATTAAGGTCAAAAGTGAATCCAATCGGATTTGAATTTTTACCAAAATAAATAGTTAGGATTTAATGATTAATTTTTTTATCTAAATCATTGTCTAGAATCGTCTAATAAATTATTGATGTTAATCTTCTATTAAGAATTAGATAAAATGCATGTGTGATACACCGGATGTTTAAAAAATGATAAACATTAAATTAATAAAAAAAATATTGAATAATTATATAATACGAAAGAAATGAGAATTTAAAAAAATGACGACAGGTGATGTCCACATCTGGACCAACAGTGGAAGCGGCATAAGGGGAGAGTAGACGTGATTGTAGAAACTGAAGGGTTTTTTAGGGCATAAAAACATATCATAAAACATGCACAGCGGAATAAAACTCCAGTGATCTCATCTAACTCGTACAGAAACTAAAAGAGAAAGAGGATTAAAAGTTATACTTTTGACCAAACCCAAAAACTTTTTCTTTCCAACTCTAGAGAGCTGCAGGTAATCCACCGCCACTGCACCACCTCAAATGGGCTGCTAGACCGCCTAAGGATTAAACCTCGAATCAAAAACGATCCGTATGTGTGTGTGTTGTGTGCGCCGTCGTCGAACCCCAAAAGGAGGGGGGCCAGCAGCTGATTTCGAGAGAGAGAGAGAGAGGAAGGATTAGGTTTGTAATTTTCTTAATTAATGATTCTAAGGACTAATAAGGTTTATATATAATAAACCTCTATCAGGCCCAAGCCCGTTTAATTAAAGCCCAGCTTTAATTAAATTATTAAGCAATTACATAAAATACCCCTTGACCTTTCTAATTAATTAATAACTATTAATTAACTGGTCACGTTAATATTTAAACTAAATATTAACTTCTCTTCTTTAAATAATAAATAACTATTATTATTTTTCTCTTTCTCAATAATTAATTAAACTATTAATTATTGTAATACACAAACAGGTAAAATCCAAAAGGTTCTAATTGGGTGTGTAGCAGTGTGATCCTTTAGTGTCACATAGTATTGGACACGATGATACATGTTATCTATCTCTGCACATAATCTAACAGACTCCCACTTGTGCAAGATAAGTAACACTCATTGTACATCGTTGGCCTAAGGAGGTCCTTAGCCAGACGCTTAGATTAACCATACTATGAGATCTCTTATATCTAGAGACATAATCCACGCCTTGGATTATCTAGGCTTTTCCTTTTGCATCGCGATATTCCGTAATGTGAGTATTTGACATGGAGCAGGGATCTTATTAAATACTCAGATTTTCTCGACTCTGATTTTGACACTCTGCAGTTACGGTTTGCTGAATGAAAAACTCTCATTCTAACCGAGCTCGGCCACGCATTTTCAGTAGTCTTAATCGTCGAGGAGCTCAGAAAATATCTCTCCTAAAAAAGAGGTGCAAATTCCATCTTGACTATTTGCAATTCGAGCACATGGCTTCCGCTACACCTAGACATGCCCCTTATGATCACCCTGTTACGGCGTGACGTTAGAACGCGCTAAAGTACAGAAGTTACCATGCCCCAAACCAAATATCTCGAGTCTAAGGACAACCTATCAAGTTTACTTATGTTAATGCTCCATGAAGTAAACTCGATGCGGATCACCCCAATATCTATCCCCTGATAAATATCTATGAATATTTGGTCACAATCTCGTGCTTTTATTCATTCTCGAATAAATCATCAAATATCCATAATAGCGTTACCTCCCTAATGTAGCTCCCACTACATTAAGTAGTTACGGGTATTTAGGCAATTCATCACTTGACTTGTCATGGATAGGTTAAACATGCTAAAAATGGACAACTAGGAAACATTATGCAAATACCTCCTATTTCAATCCCATGAAATGTAAATACATAATAACAGAGTTTCAAGTTACATCCATAGTAATAATCAAAAACTTGAACTAGCTACTATGTTTTAAGTACTGCATTCCTATAGAACTCGCATGCCTCTCATGCTTAGCTCTAGCTAGCGGCTTTGTCAACGGGTCAGCAACGTTGTCATCCGTCGGTATCTTTTGCAATCTATTATCGTCTCTTCCAATGATCTCTCGGATGAGGTGATATTTCCTGAGTACGTGCTTAGTCCGCTGATGATCTCTAGGCTCTTTAGCTTGCGCCGCATCCCCTGAGTTGTCACATAATATATCGATCGGTCTAGAGATACTGGCAATAACTCTAAGATCCGAGATAAAATTCTTCAGCCAGACAGCTTCCTTTGCCGCATCACTTGCCGCAATATACTCTGCCTCTGTAGTCGAATCTGCTATTGTATCTTGCTTTTGACTCTTCCAAGATATGGCTCCTCCGTTTAGGGTAAAGACAAATCCTGACTGCGACCTGAAGTCGTCCCTGTCGGTCTGAAAACTAGCATCAGTGTAACTAGTTACGCTGAGCTCATCCATCGAACCTCCATAAACTAGGAATATGTCCTTCTTCCTTCTCAGGTACTTGAGAATATTCTTGACGGCTACCCAATGAGCTTCACCAGGATTTTGTTGGGAAAATGATCTCATCAGTTAAGATTTGATGAGACAAAGTTAAGTTTGTAAGATGTGTTCTACATATAACTTAAACAGAATTATGAAGCTTAGTCAGACTGAACACTTATAGTGATTCAGACTGAGTATAGGCTGAATATAAGCTGAGCATATGTTCGATCATCTTAGACTATATCTTAGTAAGGTTATCAATATGTTTGATAAGCTGTGTGCGTAAACTAAGATATACATATTGAGTTTCAGCTTGATGAGTTTCAAGCTGAGCGACTCAGCGTGAAGACTGAGTCAGCTCAATAGAGTTGCTAAATATGTTTTAGTTATTTCTTTAGACTTATAAGGATGAGTTAACATTAATACATGTTAGTTTATGTTTGTTTTCGAGTGTGTTCTCGAAGAACTCGGCTTGATGAGTTTCAAGCTGAGTAACTCAGCCTGACTAAAGAAGTTAGTTTAAAAGAATTTAAATGTGTTTTAAATTCTGTTTTAACTCTCTATATCTACGGGAAGGATAAGAAGACTTCAGAATCAAGATTGAAGATTGAAGACTCAAGATAAGAAGATTCAAGATTCAAGATTCCGAGTTATCCGATAGTTAGTTAGCAAATTAGCATTAGTCCAGTTTGTTAGGAACCGTAGAAACAGGATTATAAATACTTATCTCCTGATAAGTTTTGAGGTACGACTACGACTCAAGAAAACAACTAAGTGTTGCAGAGCCAAATCTCACCTCACCGTATGTGTTACGAATCTTGATTACTGTTTTTCAGTTCAACGTGATCAAGAAACTCACAGATTGCCAAGTTGTTCGTGTGTTCGAATAATCACATTAGTTGTGATATTGGTAAGTTATCAATCTGTGTAAATCCTGTTTAGAGAGTTGTCAGTATCTATAATCATAAGTTGATTATAAATAGATAAGTTTGAGAGATTATGAGATTTATATTAGCTGGTTATATATCAAGAGTTTCTTACTTGATAGTTATTGTAATCATCTTCTTATTCAAAGCATTGTAATCGTCTTCTTAATAAAAGCATTCGATTGATTGTGGTTTGATTTACTTTGTGTAACACTTTTATTTGATTTGTTCAATTTCCGCAGAAAGTGTATTCAACCCCCCTTCTACACACCTGTTGCTTGTTGTTATTCTCATACAATGGACCAACAACTGGTATCAGATCAGGTTGAACGATTTCATAAGTGGAAAGTTCAAGATTCTGAGAAAGTTTACAATGTCTACAAGCAACAATTCTTCAAACTTTCCACAGATGTCTGCCAAAGGTTGTCCCATATTTGATGGTTCTGACTATCCTATGTGGAAGTTCAGAGCCATGCTATTCCTCAAGTCCATTGACATTCGTATGTTCGATGTCATTACAAAAGGACCCATCATCCCCAAGATTCCTGCTACTGTTAGTGATATGTCTCCTGGCAGAACTGAAAAGGATACAACAAAGCCTATTGCATCTTGGACTGATGAAGATTGGAAACTCTTCAATCTGGATGATAAGGCTAAAAGTGTTCTAGCAAATGCCCTTGACTAATGAAATCTTGCGTACTGTGACTGGGTGTCAATCTGCAAAAGATATATGGGATACACTGAGTGTTACCTATGAGGGCACAGATCTGGTCAAGCAGCATAAGAAAAATCATTTGAATAGATCTTATGAAAACTTCTTTTCAAAGAAGAATGAAACCTTGTCAAATTTGTTCACAAGGTTTCACTGCTTGATAAATGACCTACTAAGTGTGGGTGTAAAGAAAGATAAAGCTGAACTTGTGCTGAAATTTCTGGATGTGTTACCAGAGAGGTTTAACGATGTAACTACAGCACTGAGGGCTGGAGGAAAACTGCATGTGTACAACCTACAGTCCATATATGGGTTCTTGCTAAATCATGAACAGTTCACTGAACACAAGAGAACTTCTCAACAACAACTCAAGGAGTCTTGGGATAAGAATGAAGTTGCATTGGTTGCACAGAAAAAGAAAAAAAGTTCCAAGACACTAGTTATTGAATCTGAGACTGAGTCAGAATCTCAAGCTGACCACTCAGACTCAGACTCAAGTGATACTGATGATGTTCAGAATATCACTGAGCAAATGGAAATGTTAGCCAGACGTTTGAGAAGAGCTCAATGGGGAAGAGGAAGATCTGACAGAGGCAAAGGGAAGAGTTCCTTTGGTCCCAAGAATGCTATGTGCTTCAACTGTCAGAAGAAGGGACATATTGCTGCTGAGTACAGATCAAAGAAGGTGGAATCAACATCAGTTGTTGATAAGAATGCTTACAGAGCTGATAAATACAAGAAGAAATACTCAGCTCAAGAAAGGAAAGCCAGAAGACAAACCCAGTGCAAAAGGGTTATATGCTGAAACCTGGGATACATAATCATCCACCTCAGATGATGATGTATGTCTTATAAATCAAGAAGATGAAGAGTTAGAATTAGATGAGGTTGATTATGGTCAGTCCGAATCAATCTTTGAAGCTGACATGAAGGAAGCTGAGGAAAACAGCAAGCTCAGTGATTAGGATCATGCTTCCATGTATAAGGTCAGTAATTTCTACTCTTACACTGATGAAGAAAAGCGTCTTGCTTTTGATTATCTGCTGAATGATTTCAAGACCAGCCTTCAGTCTCAAAATGACCTCAAAGCTGAGATAGCTAAACTGAAAGATGAGATTAAGGAAAATCAATCTCTCATTGATGATGGTAAGAAAGCAAAATGTGATCTTAAATGTCAAAGACACATCAACAAACTTCTAAGTGAAGAACTTCAGGAAGCTAAAGACAAAGCTGACCAGCTTCAAAAGGTCACTGAGTCTTGGTGTAAGTCATCAAAGCTTGCTGAAAAGTGCATAAACCAACAAATTCCTAAACAGGTAAAGGATGTACTTGGAGGTGACTATCAAACAGCAGCTTATGTAGCTGATGATGAGATAGCAAGTACAGACTCTGAGGAGGATAGACTACTGATTGAGTCTCAGAAGTCAGCCTCAGAGAAGAAACATGGTCAAAACCTTAAATATAATATGTTTGTAAATGCTAAAGATCATGAAGAAGAGTGCTCAACATCTAAACAGCATGGTAAGTCTGTGCTGGACAGATTAAGCACTCAGTCTGTTCAAAGAACTTCAGTCATAGAAAGGCTTAATCCAAATCCTTTCAAAAGACAACATTCTCTATCTGGCTCGAAGAGAAGTTACAAGAATAGAAAGACCACTGTAAGTCAGAGGTCAAATCACAAAAATGGTAAGTCCAAAGTTGTAGATCTTGGTAAGTCCAAGAAGATCAACAGTGGTAAGTCCAAACCTGTTGAAACTGGTGAGTCCAGTCACCATGGCAAAGGTAAGTCCAAAGTCATGCAAAAGAAGGTTGTTAGTCAAACTTCTAATCCAAAGGATAACAAACAAAGACCTGAAAAAGGTAAGTCCAAAGTCAGTGATCATCATGTGAATCAACTTGCAAAGAAAGTTGAAAAGTTATCCACCACATATAATCCTAAGACTGAGAGCAAGTTCTCACAAGGATTATTTAGACACTCTACCTCCTGTAATCATTGGAAGAAGGAGATGCTACAAGTGCAGAAGTAGAGGTCATGAGGCTAAGGACTGTGATGCAGAAATCTCAAGGCCTGAACAAGACAAGCTGATCAGCCTACACAGGACTCAGCTCCTGCTCAAGCTGACCAGTCAGTTCAACCAGATGAAGATGCTAAGTGCTCCTCATCTGAACCCACCAAGAAGTGGGTTCCCAAACAAAACTAATGTGTTTATTTTTCATATCATGTGCAGGGTTCAAGTAAATGGTACTTGGATAGTGGATTCTCAAGGCACATGACTGGGTGGAAAGGACTTCTTAGTGATTTCCAAGAAGATGAAGGTCCTAAAGTAACATTTGGTGACAACTCTCATGGAAGAACTTAAGGCTATGGGAAGATTCAAGCTGGCAAGGTTACTTTCCAGAGGGTTGCATATGTCAAAGACCTCAAACACAGCCTGATTAGTATCAGTCAATTGTGTGATGAAGATAATGTTGTTACTTTTAGGAAGAAAGAAGGAACAATTTATAATGCTAAGGGAAAGCCTGTATTAATAGCTAAAAGAGAAAGAGATGTGTATCTACTTGATCTAAATTCTGCTGATCCCTATAATGAAACCTGCTTATATTCTCAATCTGTTCCTAAGTTGAGTTGGTTGTGGCATAAACGTTTATCTCATTTAAACTTCAAATATATAAATATGCTATCCAATAAAGAGTTAGTCTCTGAATTACCAAAGATCACATTTGTCAAAGACAAATTGTGCTCAGCTTGTGAACAAGGGAAGCATCATATAGGGTCCTTTGAATCAAAGCAAAATTTTTCAATAACAAACCCACTACATATGTTGCATATGGATTTGTTTGGACCCATAAGTACTCCAAGCCTAAGTGGCAAGAAGTACACACTGGTGATAGTAGATGAGTTCTCACGATTCACCTGGGTAATATTCCTTAAAGCCAAAAGTGAGGCTGCCCTGGAGATAATAAATTTTATCAAACATGAAGAGTTGCAGAAAGGTTTGTCTGTAAAGCAACTCAGAAGTGATCATGGGACTGAGTTCAGAAACTCAACTTTTGAAAACTTCTGTGAACAAAAAGGGATATTACAAAATTTCTCATCTGTCAGAACTCCACAACAAAATGGGGTTGTTGAAAGGAGAAATAGAACCTTGATTGAGGCTGCTAGAACAATGCTATGTGAGGCAGGATTGAAACTCTATTTCTGGGATAAAGCTATTAGTACAGCCTGTTATACTCAGAATAGGTCAATCATTGTCAAAAGACATGGAAATACATCATATGAGATGTATAAGTCTAGAAAGCCCAATATACGTTATTTCCATATCTTTGGTTCAAAATGCTATGTACTGAATCAAAGAGATCAGCTCCATAAGTTGGAACCTAAAGCTGATCTTGGAATATTCGTTGGTTATTCCTCAATCTCCAAGTCTTATAGAATATATAATACAAGGAGAAAGGCCATAGAAGAATCAATTCATGTCTCTTTTGATGAAGACTGTTTTGATCAAGTTGATAAGAGTCAAGCTGACTTGGTCAGTCTGAGTGAGCTTGAAAGGCCTAAGGAAACCAACTTATCAAATCCTATGTATGTCGTAGGAGATGATAGTGATGGTCATGTGTGTTCATCAAAGAAATCATCACAAATTCCAAGAGATTCTCAAACTGAGAAAGATGATGAGTTCATCAACCCCTTTGGAGCTGAAGTCACTCAGACTGAGAATCTCAGTGATCATCGGTTTGTTGACAATGTTGCTGTTGAGACTGAGGATGTGTGTTCACCTCAGAGTTCTCAACATCACTCAGATTCAGAACCAGACTCTCCAACTACAACGTTTAAATTCCTCAAAGATCATCCTCAAGATCAAATCATTGGAAATGTACAAGAAAAAGTTATGACCAGATCTAAGGCTACAGCTAACTATGCTGCTCACTTTGGTTTCCTATCTCAAATGGAACCAAAGAAGACTGAGAAGCCTTAGAGGATGAGGATTGGATTGATGCTATGCAAGAGGAACTGAATGAATTTGAGAGAAACAAAGTCTGGAAACTTGTCCCTGCCCCCAAAAATAATTCTATTATAGGCACTAAGTGGGTCTATAGAAATAAAATGGACAAGGATGGAGTGATAGTTAGGAACAAAGCCAGGCTGGTAGCACAAGGGTATAAGCAAGAGAAAGGAATTGATTATGATGAGACATTTGCCTCTGTTGCTAGAATTAAAGCCATAAGGCTGTTCCTGGCTTATGCATCATACAAAGACTTCAAAGTCTATCAAATGGATGTGAAAAGTGTTTTCCTAAATGGAAAACTTCAGGAGGAAGTCTATGTGAAACAACCCCCTGGATTTGTTAGTTCAAAGTTTCCACATCATGTCTATAAGTTAGACAAGGCTTTGTATGGTCTTAAACAAGCTCCAAGAACTTGGTATGATACACTGTCCACTTATCTACTATCCATGGATTTCACCAGAGGAAGTATAGATAAGACACTCTTTATTAAAAAGAGTAAAGGACATGTGATTCTTGTACAAATCTATGTGGATGACATTATCTTTGGTTCTACCAATGAATCTCTGTGTGAGTGGTTTTCTAAAATAATGTCACAAAAGTACAAGATGAGCATGATGGGTGAGATGACATACTTCCTAGGCTTACAAATTCAACAAAAGCCTGATGGAATATTCATCATTCAAAGCAAGTATGTTCTTGATTTGATAAAGAAATATGGTTTTGATTCAAGTTCAACCATGAAAACACCCATGTCACTAGCTGTCAAGCTGAGTAAAGACTCGGATGGTAAGTCTGTGTGTCAGTCTACCTATAGAGGAATGATAGGTTCATTGCTCTATTTGACAGCTAATAGACCTGATATCATGTTTGCAACATGTGTTTGTGCAAGATATCAGGCAGATCCTAAAGAATCACATCTTCAAGCTGTGAAAAGGATCTTTAGGTACCTTAAAGATACACCAAATCTAGGTCTTTGGTATCCAAAAGACTCTGGATTTGAGTTAGTTGGTTTCTCTGATGCTGACTATGCTGGGTGCAGGTTAGATAGAAAATCAACAACTGGAGGATGTCAATTGCTTGAAGGGAAGCTAGTAAGCTGGACTAGTAAGAAACAGAACTCAGTGGCTACTTTAACTGCTAAAGCTGAATATGTTGCAGCAGGAAGCTGTTGTGCTCAAATCCTTTTGATGCAGCATCAGCTTCAAGACTTTGGCATGAGTTTCAAGAAAACTCCTATCTTCTGTGATAACCAAAGTGCAATAGCCATCACTTACAATCCAGTCTTCCATTCAAGAACCAAGCACATTGAAATTCGGCATCACTTCATAAGGGACATCGTGGAAAAAGGTAAAGTAGATATTAAATTTATCTCCACTGATGATCAACTTGCAGATATTTTCACTAAACCCCTTAATGAAAAGAGGTTTGTGTATATGCTAAGTGAATTGGGTATGCTCAATCCCTAGCTAAGTGTCTAGAATCTGAGTTTTTCAGTTTGACAAAGACTAAGTGTCTTAAGCTGAGTGCACGGTTTATAAATATGTTTTCTTAAACTGATTAATCTGTCAAGCTAAATGATGAGTTCATACGTTTGGCCAGTTCCAAACATATTTTAACTACTTAGTGTGGTTAAAATGTAAGTTTGAGTTAGTTTCAAACGTAAATGACTAAGTGTCATTGGGTTTGAGCTATGTGCTTAACTCAAGCTGTGTGATTGGTTCAAAAGTTTGGTAAGTTCCAAACATATTTCAACTACTCAGTGTAGTTAAAAATAAGTTTGAGTCGGTCTCAAACATGTATGACTAAGTGTCACTGATTCTGAACTAAGTGTTCAAAATTGAGCTGAGTGCTCAAAATCGAGCTAAGTGCTCAAAATTGAGCTGAGTGCTCAAAATTGAGCTGAGTGCTCATACTCAAGCTAAGTACCAATCTCAAGCTGAGTGCTTAAACTCAAGCTGAGTACCAATCTCAAGCTGAGTGCTTAAACTCAAGCTGAGTGATCAACTCAAGCTGAGTGCTTGAATCAAGCTGTGTGCTTTACATAGACTGAGTAATATGTTTACTCAGCTTGGTGTGTCCAAGATATGAATTAGTTACTTAGTGTTTTTAATTCATAGGTCAAAGCGTATTTTAGTATGTTTCCATTCACATCGTATATCAATTGTGTATTGATATATTTAAACAGTGTTTATAATCTTATTATGAGTTAATAATATTATTCTACACTTGTATCCGTTGGAAGATGATGTGTTTCTACCCTCTCACTGTTATATCAAGTCGTAAAATTTTCCGGCGTAACGGATAAAAAGGAGATTCCAACGGTAACTTTCCTCTCTCCTCAGATAGGTATATATAACGATTATAACTGAAATTTAGAGGTTTACGCTTACAATTCTCATCTCTAAACCTCTCATCTGCTTATATACCTTTCAACAAATTCGCTAAGTGCAATTCTCTGTTCCATCGCCTTAGAAACCCTACATCGCTTAGGGTGACTTCATTTGCTCAGTGCGAATACAGTAAATTTACTCAGTGTAATCTTCAAATTTCAACGATGGAAGGAACTGTTCTGCTTCTAAGTGACAGAATGGTAAGAGGTGCTGCGTTCAAGAACAACGGATTGCCGCTGATCAAAATCAACAATCAGCGTGCTTGTCTTGCAATCCCTCAACGCAAGCTTAATAGAGGATACGAACCATGGATCGATTACATTCGAAAATGCCCATTGGCCTTCGCTTTTATTGGAGCACCTCTACATATGGTTCCGCAACATCTGCTCGAGTTTTGGTACACGTGTGTCTACGACCAAACCACTGCCTCAATCCTAGGCACAGTGCTGAATGGGGAGAGGACCATTACTCTCACCGTCGATGGGCTAAGGGAAGTTATTCAACTCCCTCAATCCGATGTGTTCGAGCCTGCGGTGACGATACTGGTGGCTAGGTCTGTCCTACCTAGAATGGGACACCCACAAACAGAGGGTGTCATCAAGAAGGCCACCTTTCCAACCAGTTGGGGTTTCATGGTGTCCACAATGATCCGTTCACTTGGTACTAAGGTTGGAGGATTGGACCAAGTTAATGAGTTCGAGATGCAGCTGCTGTACAATATATACTTTGTTCGGAACTTAGACTATGCATAGCTCATCTTCAACGAGCACAGGGTCCAAGTGATGAAGACCACAAGGGATCTTCATGTGCCTTTCATTAGGTACCTGTCCTTGGCATTTGAAGCCGAGCTAGGGACAGCACTCTATGAAGCTGATCAGGATGTGTTCCTGTTTCCTACACTCAGCCCCAAGATGTTCAACAACGACATCTTCCCGGAGCAAGAGGGTCTGAGTGAGCCCATGCTACTGGTTGTTGAGGGAGCTTCATCTGCAAGTGGAGAAAATGGATCCAGTCAAGGGGGAGCTTCTCAAGCTGACACCGAATTTCAAGCTGAGCACTATGCTCAGGCTGAACCAGTACATTCTGAAGCTGCTTCTGGTAAGACCTCCTCACTTTCTCTTTCTTCTCATTTTTCTCCATCCACTTTTGGAGACAAGACTGCAGTAAGCCCAACTCAGTCTAACCCATCTCCTCCACCTTCATTCCATTTACAATCCCACTCTGAAGCCACCCCTAGCTTGCCCACTGCTGCTAGGGAGAATATCCGAACCTACACACGTAAAACTGGTATAGGTGGTGCCACTCCTAAAGGCATCACTAGAGCTGAGATCACATTGATCCCTCCACCGGCAGGAGTTGAGGGGGAGACGCCTTCTCTCAAGGTGTTAACCTCGAGGCTCATTACAACCCAACAGCCTTAACCGGGTGTGGTGTCTACTCAGCCCACACTCTTCAGTGCCATGGGAGGCCTGTTACTGTGCTTAAGCAGACACACTTAGGTAACATTGAATATATGACCAATCCCCAGGGTCAATCACCTCCCTCCAAACTAATCAGCCAACCATCAACCCATACACGTCACATTTCGAGCCCCATTACTTCTCTTCACTTCTCACACCCTATCGCACGACCTGTCAATGTTTCATCTCCAAACCAAGGTGATTCACAGGGTCCAAACTCTGGTTCAAATGAGTTTGAGGGTCCACACCAACCCTTGGCCGATGTACCCAAGTTCCAACCTACTCAAGCTGACTTGGATAATTTGCTAAAATTCTTCAAAAGTCAGTTCGATGCATTGCACCTCAAAAGGAAGAAAGCAAAGAAAGATATGCTAATGATCCTTGATAATCTGGATGTGGAGGTGCTAATGTTAAAATATGTTGTTGCTGCCTTACAAAAACAAAAGACTTCGACCCATATTAATAATGACAAAAAGGGGGAGAAGGTTCAAGAAGCTGAAGCTGAGTCAGTCAAAGCTGAAGCTTTACTACTATTGGCAGAGGGAGCAGATCAGATTAAGGGGGAGAAAGAAACAGAGAAAGAACCTGAGTTGACTGAGAAAGCAAAAGGCAAAAGACCAATAGTGGTCAGCTCAGATGAATCAGAAGCCCCTCAACAGAAAAGAAGGAAAGTGATTCTTAGTGAATCATCAGCCTCAGATGAAGACTCTGCAGATAAAATGACATTACAAGAGAGAGCTTCACTGATGGCAGTTAGAAGATTAGAACAAGAGGAAGCTGACCAGCTTGGGATATATGTCGATGAGTTAAGAAGAAGACAAATGGATGTTCAAGATGAGTTAGCAGATGAGAAATAGAGAAGAGAAAGAGCTTGGGCTGAGCAAATCAGAAAGCAGAATGAGGATTTAGCTAAACTAAATCTGTTAATTGTGCCTAAGGAGGAAGAGGAAGAAGAACCTCCTGTTCAAGATCAACAAGAAGAGGAAAATATAATTCATTGTTATACATGAACATTCTTCTCTTCTCAAATAACCTCATTACAGTTTAGCTCAGCTCAAGAAATCATCATTCTAGAGTTTGTCTTTAGAAATGGTGAGATATCATCTCTAGAGCTGAATCAAATGCATAGACTGGGTTATGAAGAGTGGAAGCAAGTTGTCATACTTATTAAGCAGATGTAAAAGTCCTCTGCTAGAAATCAAGTTAAATATGAGCTGCTAAGGCTACTTGCAAGAGCTGATTCGTTGAAACTCATACCCAGGTCTGAGATAGCTACCCTACTAACTTCTTTTCATAAAGTTAGAAAGAAGAAGCAAACAAAGCCAGCTGGACTAGCAAATCTAGATACGTACAGTCTTGTTCTCCCTAAAGGCTTGAAGTTTAAAGAAAACACTTATGTGGAAGAGCCTGAGAAAGGATTCATGTACCTAGATAGAAACGGTGAACAATGCTTCCAGTATGATGCTAGTATTTACACATGTGGGGTATCTCAAGTGTTTTCTCTGAGACAAATTGTAGAAAAGACTGAACAAACTGCAAAGTTCAGATACAGAATAAACAGAGCAATCAGATCTCAAAAGGATCAGCTTCAACACTTACCTAACCTGCAAGAAATCCTTGAAGAAATCAACAAGGAAATCAAAGAGTTTGAAGAGCTGCATCCTCAATAGATTAGTTCTAATATAAATATTAGATTAGTTCTAATATTTTTGTAAGCACTTAGTGTGCATGATATATGTGATCAACATTTTATATTATGATAAGTTCAATTAATACAAGTAAAAGTTTGATATGTTCAACTGTGTTGTGATGTGTTCATATTTATAAGTTTGATAAGTTCAGCTTAACTGAATAAATGATTAGTTCTTATTCATTAATGTACTTTGCTGGTGTCTTCAACTAAACATTGGTTTGTTCCAATTTAAATTGATAAGTTCAATTAAAATTGATATGTTCAATTAATATTTGATCAGTTCAAATATAAAAATCTTAATAAGTTTAAGACTTAAGACATAATTCTGTTAAACAAACTTACAAACTGTTTGATGGTTTTGTCATCATCAAATAGGGGGAGTTTGTTGGGAAAATGATCTCATCAGTTAAGATTTGATGAGACAAAGTTAAGTTTGTAAGATGTGTTCTACATATAACTTAAACAGAATTATGAAGCTTAGTCAGACTGAACACTTATAGTGATTCAGACTGAGTATAGGCTGAATATAAGCTGAGCATATGTTCGATCAGCTTAGATTATATCTTAGTAAGGTTATCAATATGTTTGATAAGCTGTGTGCGTAAATTAAGATATACATATTGACTTTCAGCTTGATGAATTTCAAGCTGAGTGACTCAGCGTGAAGACTAAGTCAGCTCAATAGAGTTGCTAAATATGTTTTAGTTAATTATTTAGACTTATAAGGATGAGTTAACAATAATACATGTTAGTTCATGTTTGTTTTTTAGTGTGTTTTCGAAGAACTCAGCTTGATGAGTTTCAAGCTGAGTAACTCAGCCTAACTAAAGAAGTCAATTTAAAAGAATTTAAATATGTTTTAAATTCTGTTTTAACTCTCTATATCTACGGGAAGGATAAGAAGACTTCAGAATCAAGATTGAAGATTGAAGACTCAAGATAAGAAGATTCAAGATTCAAGATTCCGAGTTATCCGATAGTTAGTTAGCAAATTAGGATTAGTCCAGTTTGTTAAGAACCGTAGCAACAGGATTATAAATACTTATCTCCTGATAAGTTTTGAGGTACGACTACGACTCAAGAAAACAACTAAGTGTTGCAGAGCCAAATCTCACCTCACCGTATGTGTTACGAATCTTGATTACTGTCTGTTAGTTCAACGTGATCAAGAAACTCACAGATTGCCAAGTTGTTCGTGTGTTCGAATAATCACATTAGTTGTGATATTGGTAAGTTATCAATCTGTGTAAATCCTGTTTAGAGAGTCGTCGGTATCTATAACCATAAGTTGATTATAGATAGCTTAGTTTGAGAGATTAAGAGATTTATATTAGGTGGTTATATATCAAGAGTTACTTACTTGATAGTTATTGTAATCATCTTCTTATTCAAAGCATTGTAATCATCTTCTTAATAAAAGCATTCGATTGATTGTGGTTTGATTTACTTTGTGTAACACTTTTATTTGATTTGTTCAATATCCGCAGAAAGTGTATTCAACCCCCCTTCTACACACCTGTTGCTTGTTGTTATTCTCATACAAGGTACCAACAGATAGAATAGGCAACATCGGGTCTAGTACATAGCATGGCATACATGATTGAACCAACTGTCGAGGCATACGGTATCAATTTCATCTTGTCCTGATCTTGACTAGACACAGGACACTGAGCCTTGCTCAAAATCGTGCCAGATTGCATAGGAATACATCCTTTCTTGGATCCATCCATCTTGAATCTTTTCACGACTTTGTCAATATACGTACTTTGACTAAGTCCGATAAGCCGCTTAGATCTATTCCTATAGATCTTTATACCCAGTATATAGGCAGCTTCTCCCAAGTCTTTCATCTGGAAACATTTACCTAACCAGGATTTTACTCCTTGTAACACTGGTATACCGTTTCCTATTAATAGTATGTCGTCTATATACAAGACTAGGAAGGTTACCGCGCTCCCACTGAATTTAGTGTAAACACACGACTCGAACTCACTTTTCGTAAAACCAAACTCTTTGATACGCTCATCAAAGTGTAAGTTCCAGCTTCTAGATGCTTGCTTTAGTCCATAAATGGATTTAAGCAACTTTCACACTTTATTAGGGTTCTTTGGATCCGCAAAACCATCCGGTTGTATCATATATACATCCTCTGTCAGTTTCCCGTTAAGAAAAGCGGTTTTGACATCCATCTGCCATATCTCATAGTCAAAATATGCTGATATGGCCATAAGAATCCTAATAGTCTTAAGCATTGCCACTGGGGAAAAAGTTTCATCATAGTCAACGCCATGAGTTTGTGTGAAACCTTTTGCCACTAGCCTTGCTTTGAAAGTGTGCACTTTTCCATCCATGTCAGTCTTCTTCTTAAAGACCCATTTGCACCCAGCAGCTTTGTTGTGTTGAGGCAAATCTATTAACTCCCAGACCTGGTTGTCATACATGGATTGCATCTCTGCCTTCATGGCTTCTAGCCATTTCTCAGATTCTAAACCTGAGGCAGCATCTTGGTAGGTGATGGGTTCTAAAAGATCCCTTTCGTCTTGAGATACTAGGAATCCTAGATACCTATCTGGCTCATGACGAGGCCTACTAGACCTGCGAAGGTCTTGTGTTTGCACCTCTTCCTCAACCACAGACTCGGGTTGGGATTCAACAATTCTCTGTTGAACCATAGTTCAACTATCGGTGGTGGTGTAATCTCCTCCTCTTCAATTTCTTGAAGCTCTATTTCTTTTCTTGGAGTTTCCAAGTTAAGAAATTTCTCCTCCAAGAACACCCCTTTACGAGCAACAAAAACTTTGTTCTCATTTGGGTTGTAGAAATAGTATCCCATGGTTTCCTTGGAATAACCCACGAAGATACACTTATCTGATTTGGGATTGAGTTTATCCGTGAATGTTCGCTTAACATACACCTCAAATCCCCAAACCTTGAGAAAAGACATTTTGGGCTTTTTCCCCGTCCATACCTCGAACAGTGTCTTTTCAACCGATTTGGTTGGAACCCGGTTCAGCATGAACGCCACTGTCTCGAGTGCGTGTCCCCAGAATGACAATGGTAGTGAACTTCGACTCATCATTGATCGTACCATGTCAAGCAGTGTACGATTCCTCCTTTCTGATACACCATTCATTTGAGGTGTATACGGAGGTATAAGTTGTGAAACAATCCCACATTCCTTCAAATGATCGTCGAATTCCTGACTCAGATACTCGCCGCCTCGATCCGACCGAAGCGACTTTATCTTCTTGTCCAACTGATTTTGTACCTCATTCTGAAACTGTTTGAACTTGTCAAAACTTTCAGATTTGAGTCTCATGAGGTAGACATAACCGAACCTACTGAAGTCGTCACTAAAGGTTATGAAATACCGGTATCCTCCTCTAGCTTCTGGAGTAAATGGTCCACACACATCTGTGTGTATAATCCCTAATAACTCGCTGGCCCTTTCATTCTCACTGTTGAAAGGCTGCTTTGTCAGTTTACCAGACAAACAAGATTCGCAAATATCATATGACTCTAAGTCAAATGGTTCTAGAATTCCGTCATCTCGGAGTTTCTCTATGCGTTTCTCGTTTATATGTCCTAAACTACAATGCCAGAGGTAAGTTTGATTCAAGTTACTCTTGGATCTCTTACTTATATGATAGATGTCATTGTTATCTAGATTTAGCGTATATAGACCATTTTCTGGAGTAGCTTTAAAAAAGAAAATATCATTTTTGAAACATGAAATAACTTTTTCATTCAAAACATAAACAAATCCATAGTCTATAAGCAAATCAAACGAGATAACATTTTTAATAAGTCTAGGAACATAATAACAAGGTTCTAGTTCTAAGACCATGCCTGAGGGCAAACTAAGACAATATGTTCCTACAGCTTCAGCACCAACCATGGAGCCTTCGCCTACCCGCAGGTCCATATCTCCTTGTCTCGGCCTCTTACTTCTCTTGAATCCCTGCAAATGATTGCATATGTGATGACCACATCCGGTATCCAATACCCATGATTCATAAGAAGTAATAAGACAATCTATCATAAAGATACCTGAGTCATTGGGCGAACCAATATCCAGCTGATCTATGTCGAGTGAGTGCTCGCATGAATCCTTGTTGCCACAGTCTGGGCAACAAATCTCTCCAACTTCTTCCAGCCAGTCATCCTCCTGCATAGGGTCCACAACTGTTGACTCTAGCTGCTTTGGATTCAACTCATCGCTGATGCACATAAAGGATTTCGTGCAACCCTGCGACAGTCATCTCAAAATCACCGAGGACATACATTACCCATTTCTAGTAATAGTCCGACAAAGAACCAAACAAGAGCATAACTAGCTCATGTGGTTTTGATTTTGACACAAAGCTTTCATAACAATCTAAGAGCCTTCTCATATTAATGAGATGATCGCTAATTGGCTGGCTTTCTTTCATTTTTGCTGAAAGAATTTCCTTCATATGTAGCATACGACATATCCGTTCACTATACTTGAACTTACGCTCCAATCCTTGAACAACCTCATAAGACGACTTCTCACGGAGATCATCCGTAAACTCGGATGATGCTGTGAGAATGAGAATCGACATAACGTCAAACTCGTCATCCAGATACTGATAGTAAGTGTCATACTCACTATCCTGGGCATCTACTCCTGGTCGCTCTGGAGATAATGTCTCAATAATGTGAAGCTTTCCCTATGTATCCAAAATATTTTTCAGATGCATCTTCCAAACAGCAAAGTTTGGACCTGAAAGCTTCCACTTGCCGGTGATGAGACTTCGAGATTCTCTTGGTGAATAAAACGGAATAACAGATATAAAAGACATCTACAGAAAAAGAAAAAGAATAAACCGATTCAGTATTGATTACATCTTCTAATAATTATTACCTTTTAAACAATAAATTATTAGACTAGGATCCATATTTCACATTTCCTGATGCAAGGTTTGGGCACTTCCCACCGGGACAATGCTATTTCTGGTAGGTAAACCTATACCAATCGTATCCTACCTGGACACGACTCCTAGATCCGCGGGACATCGGTTACAAGAACCGTGCATGTTTAGTCCCTCTAGTGCATTTTGGGTCGGGACTCCCGATTATCACCAAAATAGATCGCACCACCTAAGACAGCGTGAACTCTGGCCAGGACTCCCGATTATCGCAGAGTCTTTCACACCCTCCCCCGCAATGGTTTAAACCCGAATGCCCAAGGTTTGGTCACTTCCGACACCCGAGTACCGTTTAACAGGAAAGGTGTACCATTAGGTGGGTAGCACACTGATCTAAGATTTTTCTAAAAAGGATTTCAAAGTTTTTTGACGAGAAAAAAATTTTAGTGCCAGTTTTCCATAAAACGACTGTTTAATAATTAACTATTATTAAAACTCTTGTTTTATTTCATCGTGAGAATCACAACCACGCATATAAAATATGTAAAGAAATAAAACAACCACAAACAACTATGCCTTAGCCTTGCCCTTAACTAATGTCGGTTTCGTGAGCCACACGGAAAACCCGACGGTCCAAAACCTGAGTGGAAAAACAACACACATGGCATGACATTTTGAAGCTCCTACTGGCTCCAGCATCCAATCCTTCTCTCTGCTCCTTGCTTCTTGGTCCAGATATGTATATATATATTATAATTATATTATTCTATTCTATTGTCTAAAAACTAGAAATAATAAAAAAAATACAAGATAATCAAAAGCACGTAGGCCCGCTAATTCTAGTACTTTTACATATCAGAATAGGGATTGTAAGTGGCACGCAGGCCTCCCCACACCATAGAATAATAAAACCAATCACAACCACAAGTGCAGATAATAAAACAATCCACAAGGTCTAGGGCTTGGCTATGGCATCCCAAACATGTACTAAACTAATACATACAAAAACTGATTCTAATTATCATATCCTAACGAATTAACTTGACTTTAACTAACTGTTAAAATCACTTGGTTTAATAATTGTCATCTTATGTATTAATTATTGTTATGCGTTTAAAAAACTAAAATTAATTAATTTCAACCAATACTTGATTATTGCAATAATAACCATGATTAAAATTAAGAAATTTTTAAACATAAGTTTTAAAACAAAACTTATATTAGCCTTTTTAGTTTTACTCTGTTAGGTGTTACCCTAAACAAAAACTAAAATAACCTTTGGACCCAAAAACTGGGCCAAAAGATAAAAAAATGTGGGTCGAACTCATACTGGGCCGAATAGGACTGGGCCGCAGGCAGCAGGCATCGGCTGAGCCGCCCCTACGCCCTCGTTTCCGCCGCCGACTACCTTACCACCAATCACCACTCGCCGCCGACTCACACTGGTGGCAGCGTATGGACAGCCGACGCCAACCAACCAACCGTAGCTAATTGCCGACGCCGCCGCCTCGGTGGTCCTCGTCGCACATCGCCACCGTCCAACGGTGGCTTAACCGCCGCCAGCAACCTCCCAAACGCAAACAACAAAAAATATAAAAATAACAATTTCAAAATTAAACCTTATCCTTTTATCATAACTAATCTTTATTATCCATTTAAAAATCAAAACTTGATTTTCAAATTACTTAGATAAACAAAAGAAAAAGTTAATCCTTGATAAAAAGAAAACTATTCATTATGATAAAAAGAATCCTACCTAGTCTCCTACGAGGTTAGAAGTGGCTCTGATACCACCGAAGGGTTTTGTAGGGTATATAAACATATCATAAAACATGCACAGCGGAAAAAAAAACCCTCCAGTGATCTCATCTAACTCGTACAGAAACTAAAAGAGAAAGAGGATTAAAAATTATACCTTTGAGCAAACCCAAAAACTTTTTCTTTCCAACTGTAGACAGCTGCAGGTTATCCACCGCTACTGCACCACCTCGAACGGGCTGCTAGACCGCCTAAGGATTAAACCTCGAATCAAAAACGATCCGTATGTGTGTGTGTTGTGTGCGCCGTTGTCAAACCCCAAAAGGAGGGGGGCCGGCCGCCGATTTCGAGAGAGAGAGAGAGAGAAAGGAAGGATTAGGTTTGTAATTTTCTTAATTAATGATTCTAATGACGAATAAGGTTTATATATAATAAACCTCTATCAGGCCCAAGCCCATTTAATTAAAGCCCAGCTTTAATTAAACTATTAAGCAATTACATAAAATACCCCTTGACCTTTCTAATTAATTAATAACTATTAATTAACTGGTCCCGTTAATATTTAAACTAAATATTAACTTCTCTTCTTTAAATAATAAATAACTATTAATATTTTTCTCTTTCTCAATAATTAATTAAACTATTAATTATTGTAATTCACAAACAGGTAAAATCCAAAAGGTTCTAATTGGGTGTGTAGCAGTGTGATCGTTTAGTGTCACATAGTATTGGACACGATGATACATGTTATCTATCTCTGCACATAATATAACAGAAACGTGGTATCACGGTACGAAAATACGTGATCATATTTATTGTTTACATTTAGAAGCAATAAGATCAAGTTTTTGTTGGTTTTAATAAGAATTTAAAATGTTTGGAAAATATTTCAAAATGATAAAAATAGTATCATGGTTAAATATCACATATAAAATGTTATAAAGGATAAATATAATATTAATAAATTAGGACGGACAAATATGATATTTTAAATTTTAAAATATACATAAAATTCAACTTAAATTTTTTGTCTCAAAATAAAGTCAAAATTGAATTTAATTTTAAGAAAGAAAAGTCAAAATTATAATTTAATTTTCCCCTAAAAAAGAAAAGCCAATACAATAAATTTGATTCAAATTAGCATTTTATTTATATTAGGAAATAGAAGATTATTTATATAAAATAAATATTAAAATAACTATACTCTTTCGTTATATTATTTATAAATGAATTCAACTAAGTTAAATACTTATTACGGTACTAATATTTAGATATTCTCTTTTTCTACATATTACACATGACACATCAATCAACTACAATATTAATACAGATTATATATTTATATATATCATATCAAGAAAGTCAAATTAAATTATGGAGGGAGTCTAAATAATTTTTTCTTAATTATTACTGTAAGGTGCTGTTTGGTTAAAGGGATTTCAAGGGATTTTGTGGGAATTGCGTTTCAATTCCTAACAAATCCTTTGTTTGGTTCAACTTTTACAAGGGAAAAGGATTCCTTCCTTAGGCTCAAAATCCATCAGATGGAGGATTTCAAAATCCATCCAACTTTGGATGGAATCTCAAATCCATCATACGCAGACAACAAAACGCGACATCTCCGCGCCTTGCTCTTGCCTCCGACGAAACAGACGGCGACGTCTCCGTCGGTAGACGACGACAGAAGACGATTTAGGGCTTCAAACGTTCCCAAATCTCGAGTTTGACGACAGACGACGATTAGGGCTTCGACAGACGACCAGCGACGAGGTTGACTAGGGCTTCGACGACAGCGACTAGGGCTTCGACGACGGCGACTAGGGCTTCGACGAGCTTCGACTGACGAGTGGCGAGTTGCGACGGCGAATAGGGCTTCGACGACGACGACTAAGGGCTTCGACAAGGTGGCTTGGCGACGACCAGCGGCGGCGGCGACTAGGGCTACAACGATGGATGCGACTGTGGTGGACGATGATGGGAGGTAACAAGCCCTAATGTAAATCTAATTCCTGCCACTACCAAACACATGAGGTAAGATTTCAGATTCCAAATCCAATTCCTTCAAAATCCAATTCCTTTCAACAATCCAATTCCTTCAAAATACAATCTATCCAACCAAACGCCACCTAAAATAAATTACTAAAAAAAATAAAAAAAAATAAAAAAAGATGATTCTGTTGAGATGAAAGAGAAGTAAGAAAAACACAAAGACACCACCGCCTTCCTCCTTCTTCTCGACCTTTTCTCAGACAAATACCCACCACGTTGCCATTTCTACCCAACATCACATCAGATCTACATTCCCCTTTTACTCCATTGCAATTCTTCCATCAATCCGCCATGGATCTACCTCCTGATGAGCTCCAATTCCTCTCTGCAACAGATATTCTTAAAGAATCAATCGCCATCCCCAAACAATCTCCACAAACCTTTTACCTCATTACCCTAACCCTGATCTTCCCTTTATCATTCGCCATTTTAGCCCATTCTCTTTTCACCCACCCTTTAATCACCCAAATCCAGGACCCTTATGGCTCCCACACCTCCCAATGGACTAAGCTTCTTGTTTTTCAATTCTGTTATCTCATTTTCCTCTTTGTTTTTTCCCTTCTTTCCACCGCCGCCGTTGTCTTCACTGTCGCTTCCTTGTACACCTCAAAACCGGTGTCTTTCTCATCCACAATCTCCGCCATCCCCTCTGTTTTCAAACGCCTCTTTATCACCTTTTTATGGGTGGGTCTCACCATGGTTGCTTACAACATTGTGTTTTTAGGGTTTATTGTTCTGTTGATCATCGCAATCGATACCCAGAATCTTGTTTTGTTCTTTTTCTCTTTAATTGTTGTGTTCCTGTTGTTTCTCGTTGTGCATGTGTACATCACTGCACTCTGGCATTTGGCGAGTGTGATTTCGGTCTTGGAGCCTGTTTATGGCTTTGCTGCTATGAAAAAGAGCTTCGAGATTCTTAAAGGAAGGGCTCGCATGGCTTCTGTTCTTGTTTTCGGATACTTTGTCATCTGTGGTGCGATTAATGGGCTGTTTGGATCCATTGTTGTTCATGGTGGGGAGTATTATTATGGGGTTTTCTCAAGGATTGTTGTGGGTGGATTCTTGGTTGGTGTTCTTGTGGTTGTGAATTTGGTGGGATTGTTGGTTCAGAGTGTGTTTTACTATGTGTGCAAAAGCTATCATCATCAAGGGATTGATAAGAATGCTCTGTATGATCACTTGGGTGGATACCTTGGAGAGTATGTGCCTCTCAAAAGCAGCATTCAGATGGAAAATTTGGAATAATCACACTCAAAGTTACTAAGGTGAGAAGCTAGTTTGTTTGTATGTTTGTTTGTACTTCTTGTGTATGAAGAATTAATCAAGAATTACTCATTCTAATTTGTAAATTTGGATACCTTGTTATTAGAGTGACTTTTATGTTTGATTCATATAAACATGGCCTTGTTAAACCTGTCATTCTTCTGTTCAATGTACAATTCGATCAAATGCGTTATCTTTTTTGATTAAATGCTTGTTTATATAGATAGTAAATGAATGCAAATGAAAGATGTTCATATGGGAATCTTGTTTAATTGTATTGTGTATATGATTATTGTTTGGAAGGAGTTCGATTAGACTTCGATTCATGTTTCTTTTTGATATCCCATTTGAATCTTTTAGCTTCCCTGTTAAATGTATGTAGAATAGATGTTTTACATGAAAAAAGATTAGATCTTGGTTGCCTTGGTGATATTGATGATATTGAGTATTTCATTTATTTTGTCTTAGGCACAACACTCATCGGCACGTTGCATCCTTGGGTTCCTATCTAGCAAAGTTGGAGTAGGATCAATTTGTTGTTATGTAAACTACATTTGTATGGTAATAATCATGATTTCGACTCTTATCTTTCTTTGTAACATACACAGTTCCTCTGCATCAAGAAAGATCATATCGATAACACTGTAGTTTAACCTAACATGTTATCATATTAATAGTATTTAGATTCATGATAATCAAAGGTTGCTCTTTGGAACACCAACAGGGTCGTCTCTAGACCTTTTCTCGACCGTCTTGGAAACTTGTTTTACCGCTTCCTTTGACAAATGACGTGGACTGCTTAACCATATTCCTCCGTCAACCACTAATGTCATCCCGTTTACAAAATTACCTTCAAAACAGTAATTATTAGCATCAGGTTTCACTTTCAGGATAGAGGTATGACTGTCTACATCTTACTCTGTCCTGGGATTGAGTACTGTTGTTGTGAGCTTTTAGTTTCACACAGTATGTTAAAACTCAACATATTTCTGTAGCAAAACATTGAACACCTGGAATGTAAAACGGAGAGGTTTTCCCTGTTCAGGTTACCCAGGAAGGGCGAGTCTTTGACTCAGATGTACACGGCCTAACTAGGTTATTCCTGTGACTGTTTCATGACCCTTCCGCATACATCTGAGCCAAAGACTCGCCCTCTTTGGGTAACCTGAACAGAGAAAACCTCTCTGTTTACCCGTTTACTCATCCTAAGTCCCAACTTACCTGCATCAGATGCAAGGTAGAGAGCAGCCATGGCAATATCCCATTTCTTCCCCATCCTGTACAAAGCAGAAGCTTCTTCCTTCTTGCGCCTTACATTCTCGGGTAAGAGCTTGGTAACACCAGCAGTGTCGCCAATGGGGCCCGGTGCAATCCCGTTGACTCTAATTCCATAATCTGTTCCCCATTCTAAAGCCAGACTCCTTGTAAGGCTATCTACAGCTGCCTGTTTATGCAAAAAAGAATCAGCAACTCTGATTTTGTATATTATAAGAATTGGTGGTAAATTGATTCAGAAACCTTTGCAGCAGAGACATGGATTTGATACCAAGTTGCTGTGTAATGCAAAGTTGCACTTATGTTTATGATCACTCCACCTTTCTTCAGATGTTGGAGTGCTTCATGACACATTGTGAATGTCCCAACAGCATCTATGTCTATCACTGTAATAACCATTTTAAAAAGAGTTAAGTGTCCAAATGGTCCCTAAACTTAGCCAAAACTGCCATTTTGGTCTTTCAACTTTAAAAGTGGTATAGATGGTCCTTAGTGAAGCATTTTGTAGCCAATTTGGTTCTTTCTAACGTTGATCGTTGGTCAACTCCGTTAAATGAGAGGCAATTTGGTTGTTTCTAACGTTAAATGAGGGGTAATTTGGTCCTTTCTAACGTTGACCGTTGGTCAACTCCGTTAAATGAGGGGTAATTTGGTTCTTTCTAACGTTGGCCGTTGGTCAACTCCATTAAATGAGGGGTAATTTGGTCTTTTTACAGCTTTTCTAAACCGTTTAAAAAAACATTAAAATTGAAAATATATGTTATATTGATCACCTGTTCGAAACCCGTTGGGCGATAAATCCTCGGATGGCACAAGAAAGTTCCCAGCTGCGGCATTCACAAGGATATCGAGCTTCCCGAACTCCTTAATCGTTGTCTCTACAACTTTTGCAGCATCCTCTTTGTTCCGAACATCTCCTTCAACCCCGATAGCCTAAGATTATTAGATTTCACGTGTTATTGTTTAGTGATTAGAAGGATTTATGGGGTGTTTGTTTTAGCTTATTTAGGCCGTATTTTCCGGGCTTATTTTAAATAAACTAGTTTTTTCCGGCTTATTTTCGGACTTTTGGGCTTATTATGAGTTACAATAAGAAAATAAGTCGGACTAGTGAAAAATAAGCCGGCAAAAACGAGCTTATGAAAAATAAGCTCGGAAAAACAAACACCCCCTTAGTAGGAGAGAAAACGAGTGTTTAGTTACATGAATTCCGAGGGATCGAAGAGCAGAAATAGCGGAATCGAGGACGTTTTTCCGACGACCCATGATCGCGATCGAGGCTCCATGTTTCCCGAGCTCTGCAGCAATCTCGTATCCGATTCCCGATCCGCCGCCTGTCAGTAATCCGACTTTCCCCTTCAATATGTCCCCCTTGAATGGCGACTCCATTGAAGAAGCTTTGTTCGATTATGGTGATGGAAATAGTTGAATATTAATGGAGGAGTGGAGTGAAGGTCTCCATGGAAACAGTATTTGGTTGGCCGGCTTCATATTTAGATTATTCCCCTTTTTTGTTCGGTTTCGACGGAATAAGAAGTCACAAGATTCCGTTTCGTCACTAAAGTTAATAAAACATTTAAGAATATTAAAATATTTAAAAGTAACGAATTAATAATTTTGATAGTATTTTAAGGAGAAATCATCCTTGATATAACATCATCTAACTTAGGTTATGCTACACTCACAAATCATTTTAATGAATGATAGTTTAATCATTTTAATATTTGCTCATTTAAATGGTTTGCTCATTTAAGTTAGGTAATATTAATATTACGGATCATTTTTCTTTTCTTAACACTGAAACTAGTAGCAATCAAAAATAATTTAATATCTATCTTTTGTTTGAAACAACTTTTATTAATAATATATATATATTCCCGAAGTGCCTTTGGCATGATCGTTTCGAAGTTCTTTCTTTCATAAGATAGTCTTTTTCGGAAATCAGAATAGTTGTTGAGCGGAATATATATATATATAGAGACAAAAGTTCCTGCGAGAACCGTTAGCGCGAGAACCAATCTAAGCCGTCCAATTCCCCCTCTTTCAATGTCATTGCCCACCTATGAATTCCTCACATGCACCCTGCCACACCCTATCCCACCACGCTCTTCATCCATGATACTTCCCATATCCAAGGAACGGCCGAGATTGGTTCTCGCAGTTCTCGTACGAAAAACAGCTCTCGTTTGAACTCTCCCATATCTACCTAATATATAAAAACACCGTATGCCCTCAAAATCTTCCACGTGTACTCTAAATAGTAACACCCTGTAGAGAGACAAACCACCCATGCTACATCATCTGTTTATGTGTTGCTTTTATGTTGCTTTCTCCCCTAAATTACTTCTTTCAGCCATTACGCTCCCTGTAGGTAAAGAAAAAAATCCCACTCCAGTACAATGGTTCAAATCCATACAAAGAAAAAAAAGAAAATCGCTAACCCTTCCACTAGTCAATCTCCTGTTCTGGCGACCCCCTTAACACCGTCGATCTCCTACTCCGGCCCGACGCCAGCCCCCGCAGCACAGTAAGAGGAAAGGTTGGTCCTTACATATTTAAAAAACATCCCACTCCTGTAAATGTATCATCTACAATCGTAGATGAGAAGCACCTATATAATTTTGCCTCTTTTTGTATCTACAATCACCCAGATCTAATCGAGACTTTGACTATATGTTTTTATGGATCCAAATTTCGGTTATGGGTTTTATAATAGTGATGAATCATCCTACGTTTTTGTATATGTATTCTACTAATCGTTAAATAAAATGCATACCTGGTGTTTGACAAAATGCCCGAATGAGTTGGTTTTGGTTTTTTATAAACTTGTTTTTATTTTCACATCTATGGAGTCCGGTACATTAGAGTCAAAATCATTTCTCGTTATAGTGGCATCAGAAACGAGTTACTTGCAAAGCTCGTTTACGGTTGGTTAAGTTGGATCGTATTTAAGTTGTTGCATGCATATATCTAAAAGGTTTTCCACCATAGGCATGCTTTACTCAGCTATTAAGTGTTAACATGAATAATTGTTATTGATCTTTCAATCATTGAGTATCCAAGTCTTTTTTGTGTCTGTGTGATTTGTAAATCACACCAACTATTTGATAAAATGCTAGAACTAATATTTGCAAGGGGGAAGGTATTGATCAAGCATTAGTCAAGCACGAGGATGTATGGAATTGTGAAAGAAAACATGTGAATAGATGCAACATGGCACATTTGAAGACACCAGGATCATTTTGAAGTTATGAAGTATTTAAGGGTAAACAAAATATAGACAATTTAAGGCCTTTATTGTTGAGTGTACATACATGGATGATTTTAAAACCTCAAACGTGTTCAATTTTGCTCATTTTTGTGCAACTAGGGTGTTTGAAAAAATGTCTCAACGAATTGGTTTTGGTTTTTTTATATATCTATTATTTACCAATCTTTTAGATTTTTTTCTCTTCTTCTTATAAGTAAAGATAGTTATGCTAACATTGAATATATGTTCACCTATAATGAGGATTTGAAGATCTTTCTTATGGATTTGCAACCTATATGATTGACCCGTGAGAATTTTTTATAGGTTTGCTGAATCCTTTTTAGGTGTTAAAGAGAAAAAAAGATATGAGTGGTTTAGTTTTAGAGTTTATGTAAGTGTCGTTAAACTTTACGTCCTACATAAGACACTTTTGGACTAAGAAACTAACAAGTAACACTTTTATTGTGCTTATATATCATCATTTTCCTATTCCTTACTTGTAATCATCCACCTGCCTTAACTTCTTCTTTATCATCACAGAAAAGTAACATGTCCTTACTGATACTTTCAGATCTACATGTACACGTAATCTCCACATCTCTAGCTAGCAAGGTATGGCTCAACCCATGCTTATAACCTTCTCCAAAATCATCATATCTCTGTGTACCTGCTTTTTCTAATAAAAACAAACACGTGCCAAAGGTTGTTTATAAAGCCAAAATATGACGGGCTCTAATATCCAAGACTCCTCGGGTTAGTTCTTTGATTTTCCCTCATCTTTCCTCTAATGCTCGTACTTAAAAAACTTGACTATTGCATTACCAGTTGCATCTTAGCTATCTCTTACTTCAATAAACTACATGCTTCATAATTTAACTTGTTGCTTTGTTTACAACATTACTATTCTTATTATGTAAGGTGACATGCGTTTTTTGCTTTCAAGATAACATGTCTAGGCACATCTCAAATGTGGTTGATATCAAACCCAATTACAAAAATGATGGACATCACTGGTACAAGTGTTGGAAAATGGACATACACATACAAGCCTCTGTGAAAGTGAATTTAAGAAATTGGTACTTGCTGATTCAGATGTATCCATTCTTGCCAAGTTTCTTTAATTTTATAATTTCTTTTTAGACTAAATTTAATTTACATGTTACTCATACTTTGAACTTATGGTACAGAAACATAGGGAACAAAATCCAATGCACTTATATGTGGTGCCAACGCACAATATAAGAGATATTATATCTCTAACGCTGTAATTATCGACAATGAAGCTAAATATCGCATTAGCTCTTATCCTACTCATGGCTGTTAAAGAACAAAACTCTTGTTGAAGAATGTGTTGGCTCTATCCCCGTACCGTTTATCATTCTTCGAGAATCAACGTAAATCATCGAGGGTTGTGCATAGCACAGCCTAAAAGACTCACTAGTATATATATATATATATATGAATGAGATAAAAAAAATGTATTTTAAGGAGAGATGAGAGAGATGCAATCTAATTGTGACATATGTCCTTATTATCAAGAGGGTGTTTTAGGTATATGATTTTTTTCTCTCTCCTTTTTGAACTTTCGAGAGCCCCTAATTTTTTCTCATACACCCTTTTGAAAATTAGAATCCACTGCACACCAAATGATTGGTTAGTTCCGGTCACCACCACCAAATGACTCCGGCGCCTCACAGTCTCACAAGCTTTGTCGGTTCCGGTCACCACCACCAAACGATTCCGGTGACCACGATCGTTGTCGGCAAAGGGATTTTAAGTCTATGTGTAGTATCATGGGCATCGTTTCAGATTTGCTTTCGTCGACAGATGGCTTTGTCGTTCCCGGCGTCCTCCACCAAACGGTAGAGTCCATGAGTGAAATCATGGCCAGCCAGTCTGACATCATCTCCCGCCCAAACTGACATTACCGCCTTCGTTCGTCTCCGGCCGCTTCATCAAAGGGTCGTCGATCTAGGGTTTCGGGTACCAACGAATTATCTTTTAATTTAGTATATCATTTGAGACACTGACAACCTAGGCTTCGCCATCCGTGTCCGTCGTCGAAGGTTTGTCCATGGAGCTGTTCTTTATGAAATAAGGCAGTGACGTTGGTCACTTTGCTTGAAGTTGTGCATCAATTACCTACTTGAAGTTGTGCATCAATTAGAGTTATTTATATGATTTTAATTTTTTTCATCAATTATGTATTCATCTTGTTTTTTTATGAGAATTTAAGCATGTTACATGTGCATCTTGTATAAATCTTTTTGACTGATAATGAAACTTCTTTACTTGAAGTTGTGCATCAATTTTTTTCTAGGTCGTAATATCATCTTGCGAGTCAAGATCAAGTTTAATCTGTGCATCAATTATGTAGTGAAAATTTGAATTTTGAGTTTTGATGATCTTGCTCAAGAATGCTTAGCTACTATTTTTCCACGTCGAATTACAAATATCCATTGTTAATTTAGTGTATTTTTGAACTTCCAAATTTGCCCCTGATTCCATTTGTTGAGCGATGTTGATTTTTATAAATTTTGACCGGCTAGTTTGACTTCATCTCAAATCCTACGCTTCATATTACATCTCTCCCATCTCTCCTTAATTCCCCTCTTACTATAACCTAACCCTATATATATAATCTAAAAGTATATTGTAGAAATTAGGTAATTTTTGTTTTCTTCATAATCATTCGTTTTAGGGGTGGAGATAGGACTGCAATCCCTCCCTAATTACCCAACTTTCATTTGTTTAAAGTGCTCAAACCTATCGGTTTGTAATCAACTCCCTTTAATAAAAATTAGTTTAACACCTCGTGTATAAACATGGAGATTGACTCAAATAAATTTTGAATGTTTCTCGTATTAAACAGTACTAACATTTATAGTAAAACAATTATAAATGATACAAAAAGTATCGCAATAATAAACGTTACAGAATATTATTTTTATTTTCAACCAATATTGCTTTTTATATAGTAGCTATAAATAGAAGATAAATATTTTTTATTAGGTTTAAATGTTTAATGAATTCGATAATAAAATATAAAACATATAATATATTACTATGGCATAAGTTCATGAATTAATATGAAACGTACAATTAATATTCATGTCTTAAGGTTTTGATGTAAAAATAACTAATTTAAAAATATCTAAGAAAATAAATAGACAGTATTTGTAAAAAGGATTTTAAAAATAAAATAATTACATCATAATCCTTTTTTTAATATATATTACAAAATTAAAGATTAAGAAATAAAAATTATTATTATTGAAAACCATACGATAGATGTTAAGTAAACTTAAAAAGTTAAAAGTAAAGTTTGAGTAGAGATGATCACGTAAATGAAATTTTTTAATATTGAGAATGGTATCTTTCATACGGAAAATCTTGTTGACAATAAACAACTTTTTATGTTTTAATTTATATTCATTTATTAATTAAGATAATAAATGGATAGTATTATATTTAAAAATATAATAATGAGATCATAATCCTATTTTTTAATATAAATTAATTAAAGATTCGCACAGTAACAAATGATGAATGCTTGAGTAATGATCTGCTTCACGACATTACCACCTATCGTTGAGCGTTTCCTTCTTCTCAATAAAATATAGGTCCCTAATTCTAGAGATTAGTCTGTTTCATTCTATGTTTTGCATTATAAAGTTTAGGGTTGTGTCTATATCGACTAAAGATTGTGGGAATTACCCATGTATATATTATTAGAAAGAGTGAAGACCGACTAATAGATATTCTATTTTGTTGTTCATCAACTTAATAGAAATGTAATATTTATTTTTAAAACAATTAAATGTCGGAATGGAAAGATATATAAACATAGTCTCGTGTGTTTGGAATATGATAATAATAAAATTGATTATAATAATAAATATTTTATTTTGTTATTTGTAAACTTAATAAAAATGTAATATTTAATTTCAAAACAATTAAATGACAGAATGGAAAGATATAGAAACATAATCTCGTGTTTTTTAAATTGGTTATAATAATGAATTTTTATGTTATTGACATATGATTTTTGTTTCACCTTAATAATATAAAGGTTTAGTTTCTGAAAGTGTATCGAAATTGTCACATTTTTGTAATTGTGTATACTCATCTTTCAAAACTACCATTTTGTATATCCAAATTTCTAAAACTACCATTTAGTGTATTTGAAAACCTATAGATCAGGTAACAAGTTATTTTTTACTTTTCCATTTATTTTTAATATCACTTCATCTATCACGTCATTAATTGTTGCCACATCAGTATTAATAAAAAAAAGTTAAAATCCATAATTCATACAAAATTCAAAGTTTGAAGAACTTAAAGCATATTGATGTGAAGAAACCAGAACAAGAACATAAAAAAGTAAATGTATATTCATACAAACTCATGAAATTGATGAATCTATAATCGTTATTGATCGATCGGTGTTCAAACTTAAAACAATAATCATGATTTGAAGGAGACGTCGGTTTTTCAAATAACCCTAGGTGGCGTTTGGTTTGCAGGAATGTTTTTGATGGAATTGGATTCTCTAGGAATTAGATTTTAAATCTGTTATGTGTTTGGTTGGCAGGAAATGGAATTGAAATCCATTTCCATAATCTGTTTGGTTTGCAGATAATATAGATGAATTTGATTTCTGACATGTAAAATCACATAATTACCCTTTCTATTTTTTTTACTAAATTAGATTGCTTTATAACTTTTATGTAAAAACCATATACCCACAAAATCATGACTTGAGATGTTAAACAAGATGAGTTTTCAAAGGAGCCTGTGACAAATTAATCAACAGATAAACAAACAAGTAGTAGTTCACAGTGACAGACAATTGAACAAATAGTCAACAATCAAAACTTCAAAAAGTCAATTTCATAGTGAGAGATACGACGACGACGGCGAGAAAGAACCACGGCGACGAGGAAGAACGACGGCGAGGAAGAACCAAAGGATACGACGGCGACGGCTACGGCGAGAAGAAGGCGGCGAGAGAGAGAGAAGAAGAGGAGAACTTACCGGCCAGCGTAACGGGGCTAACGCGAAGAAAGCAGCAAAGGCGGCAAAATGACGGGCAACACAAACAATGACGACGACCGGCGAGATACGACCGGAGAGATACGACGGGCGACGAGGGCAACGAAGGCAGCAGAATGTCGGCTTGGGTGAGCAAATGAAAAGAAGGGGTAATATCTAGGGTTGAGGGTAGAATGGTAAAAGTTTAGAATCCCTTATCCACTTATTTTAAATTCCTCCCTTGTCTTGAAAGATTTTACTTTCCCTTCTTTGAAGGATTTTAAATCCTTAAAAATCCAATTCCATAGTAAACCTTGTCTTGAAGGATTTTACTTTCCCTCATTTGAAGGATTTTACTTTCCTTCCAATTTCATTCCAATTCCCTGAAAATCCCGTGGAATTCTTCAAACCAAACAGTCCCCTGGATAATTGTAATCAATCATTTCAAATCAGTTCAGCTGTGAATGGATTTCTTTAGATTCATATTAGCAAGAACCGAGAAAACGAGAACCAAGAAATTGTAACCCCCGATAATTACTCCGATACAGACAATCGCCATAAGAACCAAACCAAGAACCAGATCTAACTCAAATCGTATACCTGTTGTTCTTTAAAACCCAGACCAAGAACGAAACCGTAAAATCGTATACCTAAAAACGAAACCCTCAAATCGCATATTTGTTGTTTTTTAAAACCCCAAATTGAAATAAGAAAGCCCAGATCTGTTGTTCTTGAAAACCCTAAATTAAAAGAAGAAAACCCAGATCTGTTGTATCTAACCTTTGAAATCACATACGAAGAAAACTCCAAATATGTTGTATCTAACATTGACGGTCGATGGTGGTGATGATGCCGCAAGTCGATGGTCGTGGTGGTGCCGGAAGTCGAAGGTGGTGGTGGGGGTGGTGGTGCCAGAAGTCAATGGTTGTGCAAGAAGTCGATGGTAGTGATGGTCCAGAAGTCGATGCACACACATGGAGCTTTTGTCTCGTTTCGATAATTCGATTGAATGCTGGAAGAGTGGAAGTGGATACCCATGGTGGTGATAGTGCATTATTATTATTATTATTATTATTATTATTATTATTATTATTATTATTATTATTATTATTATTATCATTATTATTATTTAAATGTTGTGTTGAATTATTTTTAAATAAAGAAATAACACATAGCATCAAAGTCATTACCAAGTCACTGTCACGTAGAAAAAACTTGTGTCACATAAGCATTAACCTACTATAGTAAGTAACCATCCATTAAACGGTAGATTTTTATACTTCTATACACAATAATAAAAAGTGACAACTTTGGTACACTTTTAGAAACTAAACCCATAATATAATCAAGTTTGAAATATGAACTTTTGTATTGAAGTATTAATACATAAGTTTTTTTGTATTTAAGTCAAAATTTATTGTCTATTTATTTTAAGAATGATGGAAATCATTCATATATTATATTTATTATTATTATTATTATTATTATTATTATTATTAATATTATTATTATTATTATTATTATTATTATTAGAGTTAATTACTGATTTGGTCCCTGTGGTTTGCACTTTTCTACTGGTTTGGTCCCTAATTTTGAAAAACTACGTAGATAATTCATACTGTAGCAAAGTTGTTCCACGTTTGGTCCCTCTTCAACTTCATATAACCTATATGCCCTTACCTTTTTAATTTTTTATTTTCTTTAATTATTAATCAATATTTAAATATTATTTAATATTTATTTCTTTTTTATTATTAAATACCAGAAAATTCTCTCTCTCTCTTCTCTCTTCTCTCTTCTCTCTTACTCTCTCACTTTCTCTCTCTCGCTCTCTCACGGTTTACATAACAGACCACCACCACCACCACCACAACCATTTCATTCCACCACTGCAGCACCACCACTCCGTCTCCAGCCATCCGACTCAGACGCCATCACCTCTCTCTCTTTCCCTTCTTTTCAACAGAGGCTAGGGTTTTACACTACCAACGTCACCACCGTCCCTCTTCAAAGAAGATGTGTTTTACAACAAACCACCGTCACCACCGGTCACCACTACCACCGCCCCTATCTCTTCTCTCTTACTTTCTCTCTCTACACATCTCACATATCTGAGAATGAACTAAAACGAAAAGCGATTGGTGGCAGTGATGGGTGGTGGGGTTTTCATAGAAAACCCTAAATCGAAAAAAGAGCAAACTTGTGTTCAATCGAAGAACGATGGTGTTCAAAACAAAAAACAATTTTGATTGATAAAAACCCTAAAATCACAGATCTGAGAATGAACAAAAACCCTAAGAACACAGATCTGAGAATGAACGATGGTGTTCAAAACGAAGCAGATCTGGAACGATATGAAGGCGGCGGTGAAGCGGTGGTGAAGGTGAAGTGTCTTGAACGGTTGTCATTTGCCATGGTGTTCCCGATGGATGTCTCATGGACTGTCTCGATGGATGTCATATGGAATGGTCGGAGGTGAAGGTGAGTAGCACCATAAGCGGCGGTGGCGGAGCATTATGATGATGGCGGTGGTGGAGCATTATGATGATGGCGGTGGTTTCAAGAGATAGATAGGTTTAGTAGAAGTGGTTTTGAAAGAGAGAGAGAGAAAGTAAGAGAGAAGAGATAGGGGCGGTGGTAGTGGTGACCGGTGGTTTCAGATGCTGGAGACGGAGTGGTGGTGCTGCAGTGGTGGAATGAAAGGGTTGTGGTGGTGGTGGTGGTGGTCTGTTATGTAAAGAGAGAGAGAGAGAGAGAAAGTGAGAGAGTAAGAGAGAAGAGAGAGAGAATTTTCTGGTATTTAATAATAAAAAAAGAAATAAATATTAAATAATATTTAAATATTGATTAATAATTAAAGAAAATGAAAAAGTAAAAGGGTAAGGGCATATAGGTCATTTCAAGTTGAAGAGGGACCAAACGTGCAACAACTTTGCTACAGTTGGGACTATCAACGTAGTTTTTCAATGTTAGAGACCAAACCAGTAGAAAAGTGCAAACTACAGGGATCAAATAAGTAATTAACTCTTATTATTATTATTATTATTATTATTATTATTATTATTATTATTATTATTATTATATGATAATGTGAGGTTTTCTTATAATAAAACCCTATCTTCGTCCCGATTCGTTTGCAATCTTTAGCATACATATCACGTATAATCATATCAAATCATCCAAATTATCAAAATATCTTCCTAATCATATATCATCACATTAATTTTATATTTAATTATAGGAAAATGCTAACAAATGTTGATAAGAATAACAAAATATATAATTTTTTTTTGTTTTTAAAATGATAAATCTTGTTTTATGTATGGAAATTTGAAAATTAATTAAAGGTAACTATACAAATTATAGAAAGTTAATTATGATGACATTGGTTGTGATTACTATTTTTAAAAACTAATATAACTTTTTTTATTCTTATTTACAGCTCTAAAAGTTGTGGTTAGCATTCTCCTTAATTATAATACATTATCGATGTAGTTCACATTCAATCATCTAAAGTGATTCGTAATCATAAAAGATACATGTAAGTTATCACCATTAAATGAACTTGTCAACCTAGTAAAGTGTATTCGGGTTATGAAAAGGTAAGACTCGCAATTTTAGATCGATATGAAACTTTATCTGAACATGACATAAAAAAGTTATACAAAACCGGCAAATCTAAAACGGGTCAAAAACAGGTTGACACAAAAATAAATGTGTCGGGTTAGGGTCTATCCGGCAACCCGAAAGCGACCCGTATGACCCTTTTTAAGGGTAAAACTTTAAAATTATAAAATATTCTTTAATACTTAAAATTTAAATTTTGAAAATAAGAGAGTGACATCTTATGACAATAAAATCCGCCAATCAAAAATATAAAACCCTTTAATGTTAAAAACTTAAATTAAACAATAATATATTTATAGTTATAACAATAGTGCGTCATTTTGGTATTCATTATTTTGACTATATGATTTTGGTAGTTTTACATTTGATCACTTGATAGGTGGTACGTTAGTATTTCGGATTCGATTCTCAATTCTTTTTATGATAAATAATTATTATTCAGTTGTCCAATGACATTATTTATTGGTACTTGATAAAATAGTAGTACATCATTGTTATTATTATATTTGTTTATATAAGTTAAATAAAAAAGTAAAATCAAAATTTGAATCAAACCGAAAAAAATACTTAATTTAAAGTTCAAATACAATCGAAGCAAACATTGAATATTGAAGTTAAAATATAAACAAACATGGAATTCGAAAGATAGATGAAGAAAATCGTAGTTGAAATAGAAAACCGTATTCGAAAAGCATACTCGAAAATCGAAAAATGCTCGTCGATCACGTTTGCCCTAAATGGCTCGACACGAACCCGACACGAAAAAATGACATGACCCGAACATAACACGAAAATAAATTGGGCAAAACTAGGTCGACACGAAATTGACTCGAACCCGAACGACACGAACCCAACCCGAAGTGATAGCGTTATGAAAAGGTATCGCACTCGCCTCAATCGAACAATTAATGAATCCCCTAATACTCAGAAACTTGGAATGGCAACGAGGCAGGTTTTGCCGTCCCCGAAGTTAAGCTTGAAAAACATCCCCGTCTCCGTCGGAGTTTTTTTGGTGTACTGATCTGGGGCTACTACTAAACCCAAAGCCTGAAACCCGATGTTATTGTTGTGCGAAGATGGTGAGCTCTGATTTAACTTGTTACTAGGTATTGAGAATTATAGATCTATGGAGAGATTCACATATCTATGAATAGGCAGTTATAGATCAAAAAGTTTGTTATAAGGTTGAGAGATTTACAAGGTAGAATTCCAATGTAAAGAAACTTGAAGAATTATCTATAAATTTATAATATAGAGAGAAATGACAGCCCGAACATGGGAAGAGTCTCTAAACCTAACCCTATCCTGAATAAGATAACCTCAACTATATGGATCAGTTTTGATATATTTACCAATTACCACCCCTTTTAAAAACACTCTATCGAATAGCCTAATAATATAGTAACAAGACTATATTGATATGGGTACTAAAATACCAACGCATCGTGTTTAAGGGATAGAACGCATTGCATTATCACAATCTGGACGTATACGTCAACAAAGGAAACACGTCACATTCTCGCCAATGACAACGCCTAACAAGCAATGATGTTTATATATACCACAGCCGTTCAAAACCTTTTTATTAGCAAGGCCGGCAATTTTTAGGTCAACACGAAACCCGAATCGAACTTGACATGAAAAAGTGACGAACCCGAATTGGGTCAAGAGCCGGTCGACACGAAAATAAATGTGTCGAGGTAGGGTCAACCCGACAACCCGAAAAGTGACCACTATGACCCTTTAAGGGTAAAACTGTAAAATTATAAAATTTTCTTTAATACTTAAAATTTAAATTTTGAGAAGAAGATTGTTCATTTTGTTATAATGACTAACGAGTTTGATGTTACCCGCACGTTGCGGCGGGAAAAAATAATGATAAATAATACTAAAAGTAACATTTTAAAGTGCATTCTTGAAATAAAGTAGATGAAAATCTAAACAATTAAAACCGAATATTTAGTGAAATTCCTTTAAAAAATTCATTCTATATTCGCATCCTTCCATTCGATATCATATCTATACCGATTAACTTTTTCGTATTAGTTCAACATATCATATAGTTATAAAAACAATAAAAGAATGGTGTGATTCAAGATTTGAACCCAAGTCCTACACCTTATATGTTTGACCTACTACCACTCCATACACCTAGCAAGTTGCTTAAATTTCATGGTCTCATATGTATATATATTAATAATATTACTTAAAGATAAAAAATTACTATTCATAATTCCTAATAAATGTTATATATTATAATGGTGTCACCATCATATTGTTTCCGTGATCGAAAAGATGTCATCATAAACATCTGTCTCTACTAAACATCATTGGTTGGTTTTCCGTTTTAATTAAACGAACCAAAACGAAACGCTAAATTGTAGGTCTGAAACCTTTATAACGAAATGAAATTGATCCCTAAACACGAATCTAGGTCGTCGCACCATCTTGTAGAGTCGTAGATGGCATACGAATCCATGATCGTAGATAGCATACAGATCCCTAATCGTCGCACCATCGATTGTGAACAAAAGCTTTAAAGAAACTTTTGAATTCATATGGAAACCTTTGCATCTTATGGTAAATGATCCATGATATTAATATTACTTATCTCTTTACTCTCACAAACCTTTTTTAGTGCATACATGGTCACACATTAAGAAATGCACTCCTTATTTTGATGATGATAAAAATATGAACAAGTAATATTATTGATTATCAAATTTATTCATATGCTCATATGCTACATTCTTTAAAGGTTCACAAACCTAAAATTAATGATCAAGAGAAGAACAAATAATTGAAGACCTCAAATCAACAAGAAAAGAAGAAATCAAGATAAAGGAACATTAACGGTCGATCCCACGGTCGACCGTGAATCAACCGTCGCCACTCAGCTCACAACTCTTAAATACTGTTCTTCTTCAAGTCAGCGGAACTCGTACTCAACAAGTGAAGATGAATTCTTCAAAGCCGATGACGAAGAAATCTACAAACAAGAGTTCAGAAAATATGAGCTTACAAGAATAATAAATTAAACAAGTTTAAGTCTTTTATAAAATCATTTTTATAAAAACTTCTATAAAAATTAACAAACTTTTTATAAAATTCGCAAGCTTGGTTGAATTAATACAAGACTTCTTATTTTGGCAAATCCCAAAATATAATACATCTTTGAAACAATACAACACCATATTTAGTAAAGGAATCTCTCAAAGAAGAAAAATTCCAACATGTTTTTTGTATTAGTTTTCAAAGTTCAATTTTTGTGTTAAAATTCAAACTTAAGAAGTGTGGAATCAAACTAACTTTTGCCAAGCTCTTTTTCAGTGAATTTTTATGGTAAAATTGAGTTGTGTGTGGTTTTGGTAAAAGTCCAACGTCTATATTTGAAAGACTCAAAAATGCTCCAGTACGCTGACGGTTTTAGCTACGGTCGACCGTGGATCGACCGTGAGATGTCTGGACACTTTTTGTGCTTACTTCTTTTTCCTTATTTAAACCAACTCAAACCCCATTCATTACTTAACTCTTGTACAGCAAAAACACAGAAAAGATATTCTATCTTGTGAGCTCATATTCTTTGATAATTCATCTATCATTCAAGATCAAGAATCAAGCAAGAGCAAAGCTTTCAAAGCTTAAACACTACATCATCTTTCTACATATTTTGTAATAGTGTGAGGATCAACTCTAGCCTTTCAAATTAGAGTGAAGTAAGGATTATCTCTAGCCTACATAATTAGAGAGAAGTAAGGATTATCTCTAGCCTACATAATTAGAGAGAAGTGAGGATTAACTCTAGCCATCAAATTAGAGTGAAGCTAGGCTCATCTTAGCCTTGTTTGCAAGAGAGAAGAGTATTTCTTGTAAACTAAAGAGAGAAGTGTAAAGGTTTATCTCTACCTTGAAAGGAGAAGTTTTTAGTGGAGCAAACTCTTGGTGGGTGATGCCAAGGAGTGGATGTAGTGCAAGTTTGTTAACACTTGCATGAACCACTATAAATCACTTGTCTTCTAATCGGTGATATCTCTCTAACCTTACTCTCTTTATTTCAAGTATATATATATGTTGTGTTATAAACTTCAAGAAAAATCTTTTTAACACAACTTACAATTTTTATAAGTGTAAAAATTGGTAAACTAAGTTAAAGAACCTATTCAGCCCCCTCTAGGTTCCAACACGTTTTAAATGAGAAAATAACAAAAGGACTAAACTACCCTCATTTTTATAGCTTGTGAGAGCAACATCACCTAAGTTAGGTGATGTTAATAACATGTATCATTTCCCCTATATTTATTATAAATAATTAAAATAAATATTAATTATATTTTGAATTATTTTTAGATTAAAAACTCCATGTCTTTTGCCATGTCAGCAAAACTGGTATCATGTCAGTAGGTAACCTGCTTTAGCATGTTCAATATATTAAATGCTAACTTTTGAGAGTGTAATACATCAGATGGTACTTCATAAAGTTTAATACACATAATAACAAAATATGTGAGATTGATACTATAACACCCTGATAAAGGGCCTAACAGTAATGACTTGTACCTTGTGTTCATGTACTTGTACAGTGACTTTAAGTGATTTTAATTTAGAGTGTTTTTAGTTACTAACGTGTGTTAAGTGTTAACTACTGAGATTATGTGAAAAGTGTCAAACGTGTCTAAAAGTGATGTAGTGTTATACGGTTTCGTGTAATGATTCCGTAGATATCTCCGTTAGTTAAAACGGGATGGCGTGTGCCATTTTGTAAGTTGAAAAGGGAAACAAAATACCCCATTATTTAATTAAGATCACCAGAGGCGGTTTATGCCTCTATTGACTCACTGGAGTCAAACACACACAACACAAACATACGTACTTGACTTGAAACACATACACACACTTTACCCCCAAGAATTTTGGAGAATAACTCACAAATCAGATCTGTTGCAAGGGATTTCGGTGGTTTAAATCAGTTTTTGAAGCCTATCTTCATCATCTTTGTAAGTGTTCTTGAGTTTAAAACCTAGTTTTGTGTTTTGAAGATGATACACCAATTTGATGGTGTAAATCATGTTTTTGTGATGGGTTTTGATGTCTAAAGTGTTTATAAGCTCCAAATAACGTCAAGTAAAGTGTATGAATGAATTGAATCAAGTGTTGGTCGCTTTATGTGTCAAAAACGAGAGTTACAGGCCTGTTTCGCGAACAGAGACGAAGGCCTGCTGTGCAGGACCTTCCTACGGCCGTAGGGGAATGTTCATGCGGCCGTAGGGGCCGTTTAGTTCCTGCGGCCGTAGTAAAATGTTCATGCGGCCGTAAGGAGGTGTTTTGCAGGATTATTGAAATTAAGCCTTCTGTGGCCGTAGGAAAAGGTTTCTGCGGCCGTAGGAGGTGTTTTTGTGTGGTTTACCGTCTACGGACGAAGGAACAAGGTGTACGGGTGTAGGCACATAACCTCCGGCCGTAGGTCACCAAAGAACACTACATCATCTTTCTACATATTTTGTAATAGTGTGAGGATCAACTCTAGCCTTTCAAATTAGAGTGAAGTAAGGATTATCTCTAGCCTACATAATTAGAGAGAAGTAAGGATTATCTCTAGCCTACATAATTAGAGAGAAGTGAGGATTAACTCTAGCCATCAAATTAGAGTGAAGCTAGACTCATCTTAGCCTTGTTTGCAAGAGAGAAGAGTATTTCTTGTAAACTAAAGAGAGAAGTGTAAAGGTTTATCTCTACCTTGAAAGAGAGAAGTTTTTAGTGGAGCAAACTCTTGGTGGGTGATGCCAAGGAGTGGATGTAGTGCAAGTTTGTTAACACTTGCATGAACCACTATAAATCTTTTGTCTTCTAATTGGTGATATCTCTCTACCCTTACTCTCTTTATTTCAAGTATATATATTTGTTGTGTTATAAACTTTAAGAAAAATCTTTTTAACACAACTTACAATTTTTATAAGTGTAAAAATTGGTTAACTAAGTTAAAGAACCTATTCACCCCCCCCCCCCCCTCTAGGTTCCAACAATTGGTATCAGAGCAAGTTGCTCTAAAAAGTTTTGTTAAAATTGTTTTTGAGATAGAACTTGCTTTATAAATGTTTTGAGAAAACAATTTTTTACAAAAATCTTGAGTTAGATCCATGGACTTAAATGATAACCTAAGTTTGGGGGTTTATATGGCTACTTTACCTATGTTTATTGATTATACATTTTTGGGTTGGAAAGCCTACATGTTGACATTCTTAAGATCAATAGAGTATGACATGGGTGACTTTATTGAAAATGATCTTGATGAAGATATGTCACAAAATGAACAAGCATTGATATTTATTCAAAAATCTCTTAAGGGAAGTAAATATGAATATATGTGTTCTTACAGTTGTGTCAAGAGATTATGGAAAGATATAGGTAAATTTGAATAGCTTGAGGCAACAAGAAATGAAGAAAAAGAGAGATCAAGAGAACTTGCTTGCTTCATGGCTTTTAAAGAAAATGAGGTATCTTTCATAAATGATTCTACTAGTAAAGATTACTTACATAATCTTTATGATGAGCTAAAAGATAAATATGATATGTTACTTGATATTAATTCAAAACTCATTACCAAGATCAATGATTTGAAAAATGTTGAGAATGATAATTTTAAACTTAAAGATCTTAATGAAATCTTGGTCAAGGAAATAAATGAGTTAAGAAAATCTAACATTATGTCACAAGGTTGCTCTACTTGTGTAAACTTCAAAGAAAAGAATGTTAGAATTCAAAAGTTATCAAGTGATGAAGGAGGTCATGAGTTATCAATTGAAAAAAGCAACATATCATTAAAACCATTCAAAATTGTGAAAGAAAAGGCAAAAAAAAATCCAGAAGGCTCACGGTTGATGCCGTGCATCTTCCGTCAGCTCGCTGAAATTTTCAAAAGTTTGAAAAATACAAGATTGCCTCTAGTTCTTTCACTAGTATGCCTAAGGTTGGATGTAATAAACATATGATAAAATCTTATACTCCAACTTCAAGAAAAGAACAAGGTTTCAAGATAACACCAAAGTGGATCAAAGTAGGTGTTTTTGATACTAACAATCCCGGACCCATGAAAAGAAGGGTACCACACATATAAAATATGTTTGAGTTGTAGGTTGCAATTGAGGTTGAATATCATTCTTGATGCAACTTGAAGTTTTGTGTGGATGAAAGACTTGGATGATAAATCATCAAGAATAATGCTTTTGAACAACACTAGTGAAACACAATCAAGATAAGTTTCTCTTTCTCTTCTCAAGGCTTTATATGTTGACATCTATGTGTTGAAAGTGCCATGAGAACTTATGTGAAACTACTTGACATGTTTAAATGTGTTTATTGTATCTAGTGCTTTACATAAACTTGGTTTGCTATAAAAATAAATCAAGGGTAGCAAAAGCATTAACAAAAGACATAGAAATACTTATCAAATGCTTAAATGTCTTTCAAAGCTCAATTCATACTCAAGTCAAATACTTTTTGATTGAGTTACAAAGTTGAACTATGTGGCGTTAAAATGTGAAGGTCCCGTATTATAATACGGATGAAGCAATGCTAGATGATAATCTTTCTAGTGTGTGTTTGAGTGTGTGTTCAGTTAGAGAGAGAGAGAGCCGAGAGCAATGTAGAGAAACACAAACACAAGATATGTTGTAAATGCAAAGCTTAGTTTAGAATGTGGGGGAAATGCCTTTATATAGCATTTCCCCAACTTTGAGTAATTACATATTACACCCCTCACTTTAATAATTCTAACAATCTCCCCCTAAGTGAGGTGTGTAAACATTCACAACAAATAAGTACATTAATATATTCGTATGCCGATTTGTTGCGAATGCCGAATGCCACTTGCCACTTGCGTATTTGCCTTCTGCTTGCCAGTGTCGTTCTCATCCTTTCTATAGCACGATAGGCTTCAGCATGTTCTTCGTCAGTATAGGCTGCCCTGTTATTCCAAACTTTCTGATGTATCTTATGATGGAGAATTTTCAAAGTGCCGTCTGAATACGCCATGAGTTCATCAAGTCTGATGAAGATCTTTTCGCCTTTTGTATTCTTTGAGACGACCCCTCGATCACCTTTGAAGTTTGGATGCCCATCATAGATAACTGTCAATTCTTCAAGCTTTTCTAGATCTGGATGGCTCTGGTTAGGCTTTAAGAGATTGACTTTCAGATAGTTGTTTTCAGTTCCGAGTTGTAGATCATGTTCCTCAAAGTATTCCATTAAATTTCTCATGTATTTCATCAGAGCACCTCTTCCAAACTCTTCTTCAGACCACTTTCCTCTTTTCCGAGAGAGGATGTCAAAGATAAAGCTAATGTCTTCAATACTTACAAACCTTAAGTCTGCTTCGTTGAGGAAGTATGACAGGTTGTTTGCTCTTCTGACATGAAAGATGGCATACTTTATTCTGAAAGTTGTCTGAGTATAGATATTGATAAGTTCAACTATAGGATACTCTGATTTGATCTCTTCGGGTTTTGTCATGGACTGAGAAAGGATGGGTTCATATCTTATTCTATGTTTGTCATCCATGTCCTGCAACTCAGGGGAAATAACCTGTATTAGCTCATTGCTGAATATGTCTGGAATTCTTTCTTCAAGATTAGCAGCATTGATAAAATACGGTTTCCATATAGGTTGTTGGGCAGCACTTCTTGTGAACATATTGCCTGCATCAAGTCCTGGATCCCCACGATACACTGGAGGAGCAGGTGGCACAATAAAGCTCCTTGGCAATGGCCATTTAGATTCTTGTCTTGTTTTCTCAGCTTCCTCTCTCTGTCTGTTTCTTTCAAGTACATTAGCAGCTAATTCTTGAAACTGACCAGAAGGAGGAGGGAAAGTTTCATGAACTTCAACATTAATCCCATTGAGAACCCTGGATACGTCGAAGATTGGTTTCTTTTGTTTAGGTCTTCTCCTAGCTTCCCTTCTAGAAATTTCTTCCCTTTCTTTTCTTTTAAGTGCAAGTTCCCTTTCACTAGGGATATCATTAAACCTTTCAACAATTCTAGGTGAGGCTGGACGTGTAGCAACCCCGACGTATTCATCAATATCTCTGAACATATCTCGAATTTCAGGATCCTTAGGTTCCTCCTCTGGTTGAGCATAACTGCTTTCTCCCATATGCCTTGCAGGTGATGTGTGTATGGACTCATATAAATTCTCCATTTCTTCCTCTGAGTCGCTAGACCATTCAAACATCTCGGGATGGGACTGCTCGTAAGGTATTTCACATTCTTCGAGATCAATTGGCCACTGTTCAGATTGTTGCTGAGGTACGTAAAGTACAATTTGTTTGTCAGCATTTTCTTTTTGTTGTTGTTCATAAACTTCATCGGCCATTTGTTGTTGTTGTTCGTGTTGACTTCCAGACCCAGTTGAACTTGTACCTGCAGATAAGTATGAAGTAACGAATGGTACAGGTACAGTAGCAACAACGGAGGGAGCAGATATGTATTTTCTCCTTTTCTCCCCCTCGGGTTGATCATTCGGATCCTGATCATCCCGCCTCCTCTTACTCCCCTGTGCCTGAGACTGACAAGTTGTTTCTAGGCTAGTCAGCCGGTCTGTGACCTTTGATAGGGAGGTGTAAAAACCTTTGGTGATCCCATCCAGCTTTCTGTTTACATCTTCATGAAACTCTTGAAAGTCATCCATGGAGATTCCCGATGGACGCTGTTCGTTGCGAAGAGTAGTCAGAAGGTCTTGGTCATGAGCTGATTCTGGATGTTGTTCTAGAAGTTTGACATACAACAAACTTTTGAGAGCATCAACTGACATAGAAGCAGGACCAGGTTGTGGCTGAGGCTCTGGAACTGAAGGACGAGCAGCAAGAAGTGTTTCAATTCTGTTCAGCTGCTCTGCTTGGGCCCTGGAAGCTTGTTCTATCCTATCCAACTTTGGATTTGTCGTTAGCAGTTGTTGGTGGATTGGTGCCACGGCTTGTTGAATGTGATCATGAAGTTCTGCACGTGAAACAAACCCGGAATCACGAAGACTTCCGGTTGAAGTACCAGCCACATAGGCAGTACTACCTACTAGAGCAGCAAGAATGTTGGCTCCAGCAGGATTTCATTCCAATCCTCGAATGGCACCTGAAAAGGTACCACCTCTGGAAGTTGAGGAGACTTGTTAAGCCAACAAGCTCAGTGCATCGATTGTTACCCTGTGTTGGTCAAGATATGCGGAAATCCGCGGTATGTCAAATCGTGCATGAAAAGGAGTCGAGGACGAGGGAGGCGGTCCTCTATGTTCAATAGATCCAACACCCAATTGGGGTTGATCTAGTGTATGTGCTATTACCCTGTGCAATAAAGACGGTGCCTGTTGAGAGACACCATAGTAGCTAGGAGGGGCAGAAGTTTGCACGGGTGGGGTCACCGCAACTTGTTCAATATGAGGTCTAACAATGTCAGGCCCCATAGTGGATGTGGCTTCCCGGCTTTCTTGGTGTGGGGGACCCTCATCACTCTCTTTTTCTTTTCTCACCTCCTCTCGTTCACTCATACTTCTATCTACTTCTTCTTCACCACTACCAACTCCATAACCTGCATACTGATTTGGATCTAACAGGGAATCAGGAGTAACAGAGCCAGTTTCAACAGATATATCAGGAGATGGAGAGACAACTGGAATGTCATAGTCAGGAGCAATGATGGCATTGCGAACGATAGGAATGGTAGTTGTGTGGGAAGGTGAAGCCAAAGGTATGACCAGACCACCAGGTTGGGGAATGACCTGAGTAGTTGGAAAGGGTTGTGTCTGGTCGGGAGAGGTAGTATGTGGGTCAGTAAGTTTCATGAATGAGGGTGTGCTTTCTGCTGGTTGTTCGATTGGGTGCTCAGGAGTGCCCATGGGAGATATAACAGGTTCAAATGCAGGGGCACCTCTTGGATGAGAAGCAGACTTATCATGAGAAGAACTGGATGACTCAGAAACGTCAAGACCAAGTTCAGTAAGAACAGCTTGGGTGCGGGTAGATTGAGAAAGAGATTGAACAATGGCTTGAATGGTGGCGGGATCATATGCATCCCCTCCCTCTCTAGTCTCATAACCTTCACCCTCTTCTCCACCCCTCTCAACATTTTCTCTCTCCACTCCCCTCTCAGCATCTCCCACAGATGACTGAGGCCTAAGTTCTACATGCTCACCAGGTGCTACTCCTCCCTGGGCAGGTATGGCCGGTTCTGGCACAACCATGGGAGGTATCCCTACACTCGTCCTATAGCTCACAATAATGTCATTTTGCTCACATAGGTCTAAAAGAGTGACAGGGAAAGATCTGGGGACAGGCAAGTTGGCCGGAATGGAAGGTTTAATAGATATGAAAAGTTTAGGGTTGATAGAATGTAAACCTGCCCGGCGAGGAATTTCAGCATTCTGATCCATCACATATTGGATGATCATTGGCAGGAAGCGGTGGTAGGGCAGCAAGTTTGCAACCTTTTTCTTTTGTGAGTTCTTTCTTAGCTTAGTAGCTTTGATATCTTGAAAGACCAGGAATGCATAATCCGCATGCAAGTGGTTGGCCGCAGCAACAAAGATCTTGAGTTGATTCTCTGTTGGAAACTCATACCACGAGTGTTTGGGAGTAAGACACCTTTGAAGCACCATCATGAAAGTGTTGTACTTGGGATGTAGACTGGTGCGTTTGAACTGATTCTTATGGGTGAGCTCCCCATCTTAACCCATTTCCCTAATGGCTGTAAGACATGCCTCCTCATCAGGGATTTCCTCAAATTCTGTAGCTGGAGGTCTGTTGACTACAGTGGGTAGTTCAAAGATTGTTCTGAGGTGATTTAGTGGAATGTTAACTTGAAATTCGTCAACCTCAGCATGTATGTGACAACATGGATTTTAGGTCGATATACGGAATAGAGGCATCATGGGGAGTTAGTCTCTTATCTTGGACCATTAAAAGCGTTAAGTGAAACAAATGGGCAAAACGAGTGAAAAATGGAAGAAAAATTGAAAAATACTCCCTACGGCCGCAGAGGAAACCTACTACGGCCGCAGAAGGGCCTGCTTCTTGAAGATGATGATCTGTCCACTACGGCCGCAGAAAACATATCCTACGCCCGTAGTGACAGCTGTTTCGTAGCCCACAATAGCCTAACAAGATTCTTTGCGTGTGTCAGAGTTCCTACGACCGCAGAAGGTATTACTACGGCCATAGAGCAGCCCAAATTGACTTTTCTGTGTGAATTCATCCCTACGGCCGCAGAAACATGTCCTACAGCCGTAGGAGCCCCCGGATCAGAATGTCTATAAATAGAAACCAATTCCTTCATTTTCGGTTGCTCATTTCCATACTCTCTCTCTACATCTCGGTTACCTAGACATATAGCCGGTTTCTGAGGGTTTTTAGTCATCGTGTGATCATTCGGGGTGAGTTTTGGAGTCATAACGCAAGCAGAGATTCTGTTCAAGTAGGATCTTGACTTTCTGAGCATTTTTAGAGTCGTGTGATACCAGTTGTTCAGGTGAGTACTCGTGGCCCCTTTTTTCTTATGTTTTCCAGGGGGAAAATGACACTCAATACATGTTTAAACTATTTTCATGTCGTGTTAAACTTATTTACTATCTGTGAGATACATTGTTTACATGCTATCCAACTATGGGTTGTTGAATCCTAGTTGAAGACAATTGAATGCTATCCAACTATGGGTTGTTGAATCCTAGTTGAGGACACACTTGAATGCATCCAACTATAGAGTGTTGAATCCTAGTTGAGGACACACTTGAATGCATCCAACTAGGGATTGTTGAATCCTAGTTGAAGACATATTATTGAATGCAATGGATTATATGCAAATGGTGAACCTTCGGGGTTCGGATACCACACATACTATTTGAGTGCAATACTGTTATATGCTATATTGTCTCACAAGTTATTATACACGGTAACCTGTTTTACTATAAACCTGCGAACTCACCAACTTTATGTTGACTTTTATTAGAGTGTTCATTTTCAGGTAATATTAGCAATATTGCATAAGGAGCCTAGCAGGATTTATAAGAAGACTTTAGATGACTTAATACTATTTGACTATTTCTATTTGTTGTACTATGGTTTGTAGCCTGTACGATTATCCCGGCTTGTGGGATCAATTTTGTAACCTGATGACTATGTATGCTGTGGAATGATTTACCACGGCACAAGTTTCCATTTGTGTCGGGGGATGTCATGACACTTTTATATATATATCATATTTTAGTTTCTCTATTATTAATATCAATGTGTTATGACGATCCTCTCGGTCACGCCTCGCGTTTCCGCCTTGGCGGGGTGTGACAATGAATGACCTCCTTTCCTCTTTCATTAAGTCTGACATCACAAGTTTTCCAAAACTGTTGGACATATAGCTCGGGAACATGTGTGCCTGTGGTGGCTGGGTTGTAAGTTAAGAGGTGATTTAGTGGATGGATCTTGAGGATTTCTGTGACTATGGGATAAGTCGGGGTTTTGAGTTTGGTTAGGTCTATATAGTGGTTGTTAGGATGAGTCCTGGTGTTGAGGAACTCAGCTTGAGGCATTATCTCCTCTGGGTCACGGATAGCTTGAGCCATTTTATCTGTACAAATGGATAAAATAGGTAAGTCAAATATACAGAGATATGCATGAGAACCAATATTCAATTGTGAAATTTTGTCAAACTTAAGTAATTGAAGAAATGTTGACCCTGATTGACCAAGATTGAAAAATTTTCAAACACCCCCTAAAGTGTTGAATCCTCATTGTGTACAGAATGATTTTCAGCATAAAAAAGTTGTTTTGAGTATCTTATTATATTCATTGAACAATAATAAACAACTTTGCAGTACTGAAGCATATTCCAAAAATCATCCTAACACCATTTTCTAGGCCATATTTGAAGTGTTTAGTGAAAACTCATACACCTCAAGAACATGAAGAACACTTTTTGAGATTTTTGAAATATTTTTGTATCAAAGTGTTCCCCGTATGTTCAATCATGCCATCGCAAGTTAAGTATAACCAACGGAGTTTGTTTCGTGTCCTAAAAGTTCATACAAAGTCTCGCAAATCTCATCGCATTCGGAAGTTCTAGGGCCAAAAATCACCTTTTTAACTCAAAATTTTCAAAATGTAAACCGTACAAGTTGTTACCTTTGTGATTAGGAGTATTTTGATGTAAAAAGTGTAAATTATGGCAGAGTAACGAGATGTTTTTCGAAATCAAAGTATCCAAATCGAGAGAGTTCTTGTATTTGTGAGTTTTGAATTTGTGAAGTGACTGATGAAGGATGGGACGGTTATAAAGTGAAAAAGACACGTGTCACTCGTTGATTGGACCGAGAACGTGTAAAAACACGGCTGATAGGTAAATTCGGGCGGCTGATAGAAATCCTCAATCGCATGCGATTCACACTTTGGTGTGTTAATCACATGCGATTCAACTCAGGTGTTAGATCCAGTTCCATCCCATCCGAATTTAATCGCATGCAATTAAGCCTATGGACCAGATTCTAATCCATTTGAATCACATGCGATTCACCTTTCCTTCAATCGCATGCGAATCACCCCTTTTTCAATTGCATGCGATTCACCCTTTGTTTATCAATCGCATGCGATTAAGCTTTGACTTGCTATAAACTTATTTGAATCGCATGCGATTAAACCAATACTTGAAATTGAATGTTGAATCACGTGCGATTGATTGTTTTTTATTCCAATGGCATGCGATTGACTCTGAATTCATTTCATTTTCTAAGGCATGCAATTGAGTTCCCATGCGATTGAACCAGTATTTGAAAAATTAATTGTTGGGTTTCAAGTGATTCTATGCGATTGGTTGAAACAGAACCCAACACCAACACTTGGAAAATTTCTGAACAAATCAAGATATCTGAATTTTGAGATTTTGAAGAGATGAATTTCCCAGATATTTTGGTTTGAATGTTTGTCTGACACACTCCCCCTAGACTTTTGCATTTGTTTATGAAAAACTTTCAAGATTTAGGGAATGTGTTAGTTGTATACTTCTCCCCCTACACATGTGCAGTATGTGTATGATTTGTCTCCCCCTACACATATGAGACATGTGTGTGACCAGAAATTCACTCCCCCTTGAGTGTTGCATCATGAAGCTGCACAAAGAACAAACAGTGTAAAACCTACCCTAAACAAAAAAGAAAGAAAGGAAAAACTGGAGCAACAGTATGTTATATTTTCAAGTTGAGCATGCCTAACTTGGATACCAATTCAGTGAAGTGACTTTCGTCTAATGGTTTGGTAAACAAGTCAGCAAGCTGATTTTCAGTAGGAACATACTGGAGCTCAATAAGACCTTTCTCTACGTTATCTTTTATGAAGTGATAACGGATATCAATGTGTTTAGTTTTAGAGTGGTGTACCGGATTGCAGGAGATTGCTATGGCAGACTGGGAATCGCATAGTAATGGATTGTTGTTATACCTAAGGCCAAAGTCTGATAACTGTGTTCGTATCCAGAGACTTTGTGAACAGCACAGCAGCAACAACATACTCAGCTTCAGCTGTAGAAGTGGATACGCAGTTTTGCTTCTTTGAGGCCCAACAGACTAAACGATCACCCAGAAAGTGTGCACTACCAGATGTGCTTTTCCTATCAATCTTGCAAGCGGCATAGTCAGCATCTGAGTAAGCATGGAGATCCAGATTTGAATCTTTGGGATACCATAGACCTAGATCCATAAAACCTTTAAGATATCTGAATATCCGCTTGACTTCCAGAAGATGTGACTCTTTTGGATTCGCCTGGAATCTGGCACAAAGACACGTAAAGAACATGATATCCGGACGACTAGCAGTAAGATACAGTAACGATCCAATCATCCCACGGTAGGTTTTCATATCTACAGGAGAACCATCAAGATCTACGGATAGTTGTGCCTTAGCAGCCATGGGTGTGGATATGGGTGTGCAGTTAATCATTTCATACTTCGTGAGAAGAACTTTGATGTACTTGGATTGGCAAATAAAGCTGCCATGACTTAACTGCTTCACCTGGAGTCCGAGAAAGAAAGACATCTCTCCCATCATACTCATTTGAAATATGTTGGCCATGATCTTGGCAAACTCGTCACTGTATTTTGGATTTGTAGATCCAAAAATGATATCGTACACATATATCTGAACCAAAATCTTGTCCCGACCTTTGGTCTTTGTGAACAGAGTGGTATCTGTCTTTCCTTTGGAATATCCTTCACCAATCAAATATTCAGATAAGACGTCGTACCATGCACGAGGAGCTTGCTTTAACCCGTACAAAGCCTTATCTAAGATATAGACATGATTTGGATGTTTTGAATTGATGAATCCTTCAGGCTGTGAGACATAGACTTCTTCTTTAAGTAAACCATTAAGAAAAGTTGTCTGCACATCTATTTGAAAGACACGGAAGCTTCGGGAGGCGACATATGCAAGGAATAGCCGTATAGCTTCAATACGAGCAACAGGGGCAAAAGTTTCATCATAGTCAATACCCTCCTGTTGATTGTAGCATTTAGAAACCAACCTAGCTTTGTTACGAATAACCACTCCATCCGAATCCCTTTTGTTCTTGTAAACCCATTTAGTTCCTACAACAGATTTGCCATATGGGAGAGGAACTAATCGCCAGACTTTGAGACGATCAAATTGGTGTAATTCTTCCTGCATTGCAATTACCCAATCTGGATCATCTAATGCTTCACAAGTTTTGGTGGGTTCAATGATGCTTAAGAAACCAGAGAATTGGCATTCATTTGCTGTTGCGGATCTTGTTTGAATGCCAACTGAAGGATCTCCAATGATGTTCTCTTCAGAGTGATGTCTGGTCCACTTAATTTCATGTGAAGTGGAGGATGAAGGAATGAGATCTTGTAAGTGTCGTGCTTCTTCTTCATCTTCTGGAGAGAAATGTGGGTCTGAATCAAACACAGGAGAACTCTCCGGGTCAGGAATCTGAGAAGTCACAGGAGGGCAAGTGACAGAAACAGAAGAAGAATCCTCAGCATAGAGATCAGCAAAAGGATTCGTTTCAGTGACAGTAGGAGCTATTATAATAACACTTGTTTGTAAGCCTGTGTTGTCCCTGTTATCAGTTAAAACAGGAGAGGATTCAGATCTTAAGAAATCAAACATAAAGTCAAGATTAGTATTTGAACTGGATGAATTGTTTGATTCTTGATTTTCAAGCGCCGGTCCTGAACAGGTATGTTCAGAAGCGTTTACTGTTGATTTAGGTGGAAAATCTGTAACACTCAATGCATCATCAAATGTTACATTGATACTTTCAACAATGCTCTTTGTACGTTTGTTAAAAACTCTGTAGGCTTTGGATTCAGTGGAATAACCTAAGAAAATAGCTTCATCAGCTTTAGGAGCAAACTTTCCTAGATTATCCTTGTCATTTAGAACAAAGCACCTACTACCAAAGACATGAAAGTATTTGATATTAGGCACTATGCCATTTGCCAGTTCATAGGGAGTTTTATTAAAACGTGTATTAATGAAAGAGCGGTTCTGCGTGTAGCAGGCCGTATTGATGGCTTCAGCCCAAAAGAAAGGTGGGAGCCTAGAGTATGACAGCATGGTACGGGCAGCTTCAACCAAGGTTCTGTTTCGTCTTTCGACCACACCATTCTGTTGTGGAGTGTATGTTGTAGAGAACTGATGGTTGATCCCAACTAGGTCACAAAAGCTTTTCAGAGCGTTGTTCTTGAATTCTGTTCCATTATCTGTACGGATTGAGACAACACTCTGACCATACTTGTTCTGCTGCTGTTTGATGAATGTGATAATTGTTGGAGTAGCTTCATCTTTAGCACGCAGGAATTTGACCCAAGTATACCTGGAATAGTCATCCATCATGACTAGTATATACTTCTTCCCATGCTTGGACTGAATTCTCATAGGACCACAGAGATCCATATGCAGGAGATCTAAAGGCTTGGTAGTGCTAAACACTTGCTTTGATTTATGATAAGCCTTCTTCATTTTACCCTTCTCACATTCTGCACACAGATGGTCCTTGTTGAATCTTAGCTTGGGAATGCCTCTCACCAAGTCACCAGTGACTAGTTTGTTAATATTCTGAAAGTTCAGATGAGAGAGTTTACGGTGCCATTGCCAAGTAAGATCATTTGAAGCTTCGGACAGAAGACACACAGAAGTAGGAGAATCATATTTCTCCAAATCTATGGAATACAGGTTAGATTTCCTAGAGCCTGCAAGTAGTTCATCACCAGTTTCTGTGATCACAGAACATTTGTTTTTCTTGAATACGACTACCAGATCTTTGTCACAAAACTGTCCGATGCTAAATAGATTATGACTCAATCCTTCAACATAGGAGACTTTCTTGATCTTGATGTGCTTCTTCTCAATGTCTCCGTACCCCATTATTGGTGCAACATTGTCGTTCCCAAAACGTACATTCCCGGAGTACTTAGGAACATAATTCTTGAGAAAACTTTTGTTGCCGGTCATATGTTTGGTACAGCCGGAGTCAAGGAACCACAAGTAAGGCACCTGCAAAAAGAGAATAAATCACGTTTAGGTCCCCATATCTGAATGGGTCCTTGATTGTTAGTCCCTCGAAGTGATTGAGTAGTGATGTTGTCTGCCGGTGGTGGTGAAACTTCTACTGTTCTATTCTTGAGTACCCATGTGGGTTTAATCTGTTGTCGTGAAGGAATAGATTTGGAAGAAATTGGCTGAGAAGAAAGTTTCTTTACCACTGTTGGTTTGACAGTTGATGGAATCAGAGGTTTTGGATTCGGTAGAGTTGCGGAAGCGTTATGTTTGCGAATCCATGGTTGCGAGGAATTCTTAAGAATTCTCTGTGGCCTCGGTGCATCAACTTGTTTAGGGTGAACTGGTGTCCTTGCAGAAGTGGATGGTACCACTCGTTGTGGATGTGTTTGCTTGGGTTTGGTAGATTTAGCATTTTTGTACGATTGATTGCATGAGCGGTTTGTGGAATGCAGGTAGTGTTCATGAGCGCGTCATGCATTTTTGAATGCTTCATACCCTTGTCGTCTGTAGACTTCCAGTTCCTTGATCTTCAAGAACCGTTTTGATTTGTTTAAGCGTTTAAGTGCATGAGATAGACGAGTGGTGATCCATTGATTAATGATGTAGCCTTTTGAATTTAAAAATGGAACACAGACTTGATTAGCATAAAAATCAGTCCAATCAGCACATGGTTTAACACCTAAAGACTTTCTCAATTGATCATAACAACAATTAAATTCACAGTGTCCATGAGTACAACCATCACTCATACAAAACATGGTAGAAGCAGTTTTGTCTTGTGAACCGGATTAATTACAAACAGAATCAAACATCAAAATGTTTTCACAGACAGGTTTCAAATTTGAACACCTCCTAGTGGATCTAGGAATAGCTCTTTTCCATGATGTATTTATTTCACACTTCTTGTTTCCAGCCTTCTTCACATCTGCAGCAGAGGGTAAAAGATTAGAATGAAGTCGTGGTCGACTGGCTGCAGCTCGTGATGATTCAGGTACGTCTAAGTGTACACGAGAAAGGGGATTGAAAGTGGACAGTTGCTTTGGTTTGTAAATCTGTTTAAGCTTAAGATTTGTTAGAACAGTATTATTAACAGATTTTATACGAGTGTTGGAAGTTGAAGACTTAGTGGATGCATGAGTGCAGTCATCAAGTTGTGAACCATAAAGTGAAAATGTGAAAGGAGTAGGAGGTTGCATCTCTTCTTGGATCTTCTTGATTCTTTCTTTTAGAAAAAACTGTTTCCTGCATAGTTCGTCTATGATCTTTTCATCATGAGCAAAGGAGGTCCGGATGTGCTTTAGAGAGTATTGGTTTCTTGCACCATAGAAGATGTATCAAGGGTAGGAGGTTTGAACTCATCTTGAATGGCTTTGGCAAGGTCCTGTTGAACAAGGTGGGTAAAACAAAATTCCTGCAGGGTGTTGAATCTGTCTTGTAATTCTTTGTGAGGAATGTATTCAACAGTGGGCTTTGGTGAAACAGGAGAGTAGAGTTCTTCATCCGAATAGACAGAAGATGAAACATCAGTATCAGATGATGACGTGAGATAGGTGAGGTATGAGTCATTAAGATCAGAGTAGTCAAATGGAATTTCAGTTCTGAGATTAAGGGTTCGTTTGACATCTTCTTCAATACGTTCCTCTACTTGACCAATAAAAACCATCCGTTGGGTAAGGCCTTCGCCAAGCAGATCAGCATTATATAATTGTTTGGATGTAATCTTGCTCAATTTGAAGCCCAGCCCATCGAATTTCCATCTGGAGAAAGGACGTTCCTTTTCTTTGCATTGAGAGATGATCTTGTCACTTTGATCGCGTTTGGATAAAAGATATTCAAGTTCATAGATTCTGGAGTAAAGAGTACTTAGGTCATCCCTAAGTTCATTTTTAAGAATTCCAGAATCCTTTTCAGCACATGCACATTCTGCTTTAAGATCTAAATATGGTGGTATTTGTGCTATTAGTTAACTCTAAGAATTCAGATTCTTTAGCAGCTAATTGGATCTTAAGGCTAATTAAGTCATTATCTAACTGCTTAATTATTGTTTGTGCCTCCATACCCTTGTTGTGTGAAAAATCTTCTAGAACTTGATTTCTAGTGGTTAACTCTATTACCTGATTTTCTAACTCTTTCATTCGGATTAATATGGTTTGTATGTGTTCATGTTTAAAACCCATATTATAGTTAGAGTTAGAAGATACCTTCCCGCTTTCCAAGCTTTCCTCATCTGAATCAGAGAGATCATCACCATCATCATCCTCTCTACTTCTTCCACCATTGTGAGCCATTAAACAGAACTGAGCATGATCTTCACCATCCAGATCACTGTCCGATTCTGTATCATCCAAAAACTGATCTTCTTCTACTAGCAGCGCGTTCCCAGCCTGTCTTTGTTTGAACAGACGGTACTTCTGCCGATAGTATTCTGCATCTTTGGTCTTTTTCATGGGGCAGTTCCGGATTAGATGCCCTGATCTTCCACAGTTGTAGCACTTGGAGTCAGTTTTCTTTTCCCCCTTCTTCTCATCCCTCTGGTACCTTGGCTTGTCAACAGGAGCAGCTCTTTCGGGTCTCCTTGAACCTGATGTGAACCGTTGTCTATTGTTAGTCTTGCTGAAACGGTTCATGAAGTTCTTGTTGGCCACTGTGAGAGCTTGAAATGCAGCTTCTATTGAATCATCATCATCATTATCGTGATCAGAATCACTGAGAACCACTTGTTTAAGTTTCAAGGATCTTGATGATGTTTCCCTAGGGATTCTGTCAGCCACCACCAAGGCAAGAGGGTCAGCAACTGGTTGTTTTGGGAGAGATTGCAAGATTTCATCTTGATACTGATTGAGATCTTCGAAGATGTTGTGGAAGGTGACTGATGTAAGATCTTTATTGATCTGTTTGTAAAGTCTGGAATAGCCTTTCCACTCAGAACCTAATGAATTCAGAAAAACACAGTTCAAATCAAGGTCAGTTCTGACAATTTGATTAGATCTCATTTCATTTTGCAGCTTGTAGAATCTGCCATATGTTTCAGACAGAAGCTCATTTTCACGAGCTTTGAACTCATGATAACTGTTAACCAGTTGAGTGCGTTTAATGTACTCTCCTTGTTCAGTGCCTTGTAACTGCTTTTTCATTTTATCCCAGATTTCCTTGGCAGTACCCAAGCTGTCAATCTTTAGATAAATCTCAGATGAGAGACCCTGTTTTAGATAGTACTTTGCTAGTCTCTCAGCTTTCTTAGTTTCCTTCTCAGTAGCAGTCAGCTCATCATTGGTCCTTTCTCTTTCATGTCTGACAATTGGGGGATTGTTTGTTGGATCAGCTTCCACAATCCTTGTGAACTTGGTGTTGCCCTTGTGGATGCATTCTATCATCTTGTCTCCACAGATTTCGTTATGTTCCAGGAAGTCCATGAACCTTCCTTTCCAGACATTATATTCCCCCCGAAACAAAACAGGAGGTTTCGTGTCGGTGCCAATGGACATCATTTCATTTGTAGTTGACATGATTAGTGATGTTTGTGAGAAATGATCGTTCACTTGTAAGATGGTTTGATTGTTCGAAAACTTGACCTGATTTTAAAGTGATTTGAATGATTGATTAAAGAACTAAGTCTTTTGAATTTCAATTTTGAATTAGATCTTAAAGGATTAAATTCAACTTTGAACTAAATAGACTTGAGGTAATGTAATTCACCTTTGAATTAAATCTGATTTAAATTAAATTCAATTATGAATTAGATTGTTTGATTAAGTCCAAATGTCTTAGAGTTCTTTAATTCAAGTCCAAAAAGTCAATCACTTGTCCAAGTATAAGGAATAACTGATTGGAATTTGTCTTATCGAGTGCAAATACAGGTCAATCGAATGCGAAGGTCCTTGAAAGCAAGCAGAATAAGAACTTAGTATTGATGGTTAATCGAATGCGAATCAATCATGTTTCATCAAACACTTAGAAAATAAACTGTTAGTCTTGTCAATCGCATGCGATTGCCAATATGGAATGTATAATCGTGATCCAATCAAATGCGATTCCAATAGTAGACAAAGGTGTGTTAATCCTATGCGATTCAATCAAATGTGATTCACACGGTATTTGGGCTATCTTATCAACTGCTTCTATAAGCCGCACAGTCCAATCGCATGCGATTCACTGAACCCGGCTTATAGCTATTTGATTAACACTTAGGTGTTCCAACTTGACAAAATTCTATAAGCCGCCCCAAGAGTCAATCGCATTGACCAAGGAACCGGCTGATAGACTCTGATGTGTCCTTGTTAAATCAGATTGCCATACCCTGAATAGTGTCTAACTACTTGTACTTGATTGGTATGGCAAGTACTTGATTTTCCTTGTACAACACTTAAACTATTAAGAATTTATAATTAAGTAAATTACAAAATCCGATTTCTTCTTCTTCCGGTTGTACTTTCAGACCAAGAACACCATAAATGCTTAAATACCCAGAAAATTTAATGTTGAAAAAAGGTGGGTATTTAATGACTTTCTTGACTTAATGTGTATAAGAACGCCCACGGTTCAACTTTTTCTTCAAGAACAAATTTCGTAGGTTTGTAAGCTTTGTAAAACAACTCAAAGGTAGTTTAAAGAAGATGAAGTTTATACCTCTACCGAGTTCTACCTTTTGAAGTCGTTTAAGTTAAAGTTTCTTTGAGGAAAGTTGATGTTCTTGAACTTGTGTAAAACCGAGAACCTTTTCTTCTTAGTGAGCTTGAAGTCTTCGAGATCTTGAAGTTCTTTTTCGAACAATCACGAGCCAAAACAAGTTTGGCTCTGATACCAATTGAAGGTCCCGTATTATAATACGGATGAAGCAATGCTAGATGATAATCTTTCTAGTGTGTGTTTGTGTGTGTGTTCAGTTAGAGAGAGAGAGCCGAGAGCAATGTAGAGAAACACAAACACAAGATATGTTGTAAATACAAAGTTTAGTTTAGAATGTGGGGGAAATGCCTTTATATAGCATTTCCCCAACTTTGAGTAATTACATATTACACCCCTCACTTTAATAATTTAGTTTAGAATGTGGGGAAAATGCCTTTATATAGCATTTCCCCAACTTTGAGTAATTACATATTACACACCTCACTTTAATAATTCTAACAAAATGACATATTACTTGTGCCCATATTACTTGGTGTTGTGATTTAAATAATAACTTGAAGCTCTTCCATATAGATGCATGACAAATATCAAACTATCTTGAAAATCATTAAATAACAAATTTGAGAAAATTGATAGTTGATTAATAATTCTAGATGCATAGTCTCATAAAGTTAGAATATACAAACTACATCTAAACAAGAGTATTTGCTTTTGAATGTGAGAAATATTGTGCTTAAAGTTAAAATTGCATATTGATGAACAATATTTTAAAATTTGACATACCATGTTCATGTTCATCATATTGCCTTAAGTGATTATATGCAATGCTTGAATTTCTCACAAAGCATGCTTTGGCTAAAAGTATTTAAATGATATGGAAATATATGTTATATAATTCTATATATTGAAATGTATAGTCAAATAATAAATTATTTGTCAAAGAATTAAAGGTTTGCTTAAATCCCATGGATTTCATTTTCACATACACTATTTGGGTTTAAGTAATTAAAGAGCCAAATTAGATTTTATAATAAGTAACATTGTCTTAGAATTTAAAAGATATCATATTACAAATTAAGATAACTTACTTTGATGAATCATAATTGGGACTTCATAAAAATGGTGCTTAGAAGTTATATACATCCTTTAAAGTTAGATATATTAAAGAAATAATATTTCAAACGCACAACAAATGCAATAATATAGCGGACATAAATACTAAATCACTTAAGAAAGAAGTAGTTGATGCAATGAACCTTGGTTTAGGAATGATTGAACATGTTCCCTACAAAATAAAGTTTGATTATGTGAAACTTTTCAAAATGGTGCTTCCAGACTGTCCACGGTCGAACCACCTCGAAGTCGTGTATCGACCGTGGGTCCACTGCCAAATAATTAAATTGAAAGAAGAAACTCACGGTCGATGCCACGGTCGACCGTGGATCGTCCGTCGGGTGTCTGAAGGATTTTAACCCTATTTTGCACTATTTCTCTTTCCTCTTCTCACTTTATCACCTCCACTCTCTCTCTTAAAAACCCTAGCCGCCATTGTCATTTTAGGAGCTTCAAAACACAAATATTTTACTTCTAAATTCACAAAAATTACGGATTTACCTCACGGTGGCAAACCATGACTGAAACTACGATCGCACATACGGTAGATCCACGGTTGAAAAATCTCTTTCTTAAGCTCCTCTCCTCTATCACGAATTTCTTCCTCTTCAAGATGTATATTTCTCTCTCTATTCTCAAGATTAGGCTTCTATTTTGCAATACAAATTTTGTGAATCTTGTGTATGTGTATACTATCTTCATGTTTGGGCATGTTTGATGAGAAACTATAATCGTTAGGGGAAAACCTCGAGGTTTTATTTGAAAAAGGTTAGGTATGAAAAGGTAGTGGGTGTTGTATAACAAAAATGATTTGTGAGCTGTTAATATGGGATAAAATAGGAGAATTCATATCATGTCAAAAAGGACAAAAATATAAAAAGTTCACAGCTTACTGACGGTCGTACCCACGGTCGACCGTACTTCGACCGTCAGCCTGTTGAACTTGAACAACATTCCAGACCATCCACGGTCGATACCGTACATCGACCGTGAGGCCCCTGGAAATTAATAAAAATTAATTTTTTATTTTTGACTTTTAAATTTCTAAATTCACTTTAATCTTACTTCTTACATATCAACTAACATCTGTATAACACATGATTTATTATTCTTCGAAATCTTCGAACATTTTGGACATACGAACCAAATTGTTGAACACATACATGTTAATCTTATACTCACATATGTGTTTTAAATATAATGAATCATCATTTATCTTAAATCACTTCATCACCTATTACTTTGAGAGCGTATGCAAATTTTTTAACATCATCGTAAACAAATGAACAAAAGCATGTTTATGTTGTTAACAAGCTATGCCTAAACCTTATGAATGAAACGAATTATAATACCATGGTTTAGTGTAACAATATGCTAACATGCAACTTCTTGCGATGTTAAAATTTGAGTATCTTGTCTTGGGTCTCAACTTCAAGAACTCCATTTAAAAAGACAAGATGTTTTTGTAAAGGTGATGAACTAGTAAACTTTGTAAAATCACACAATGGTTTTTATGAAGTTAAGATAAGATTTCATTAATTAAATAGAGACATACACTTCACAATTCATGGTAATCACACACTAAAAGTTGGGTTATGATATGAGAGTTTAATAAATCATTTGGTGAAATATTTCATGTGTTACTCTTAAAAGAACTCACTAAGTAATTGCATGCATAAAGAAATAAAGTTAATTTACACAAACCTCATGCATAAATTCTATATCTTACATGGTTTGAAAAGGTAAAATGCTTGTATGCAATTTATATGTGGTGCTCATGATATCCTATTTACATCAACAAGATATGTCACCAAAATAACAATACACGCTAAATGATAATACTTTGGTTCATGTTTGACACATCCCTATTCTTCATGTTATCAAATTACATATGTGATTCTTACATGAAATATCACTAAACATATGTAACATTATGATATGTCATTCATGCTCATCAAGTGTTGAATAATTATCATGTAATAAATTATGGTCAAGCTATCTCACACATGGATTTTTCATATAAGATCACTATCAAAAGAGTCTTTGAAATAAATTTGTGATGAAAGATATATGAAGATGATTACATGGTGAAGAAATATAAATTAACACATTGATTGTTGCAAGTGGTTCTCACTTACTATCTTGTCATGGTACTTAATGAATTACTCTTTGTAATCAAGATAGTAAAATTAGATGACAAGTTATGCCTCATATAAGAAATCATGTTATTTGTCATCTTGATATGTGCTTGAGTATGCCTATGTACTTAAATGACTATCTCATGTGTCACACGCTTAATTTACTATCACTTGACACATGAATCTATGAGGTATACGTGCATAAATAATGATTATAGTATATGTATTGCACACTTGTGTACTCATGAGAATACTTTTGAAATGAATAAACTTTGAATATAAGATTAAATAACAAGTAATCATGAATCAAACATGTAACTACAAAATCTTTGTTTAACTTGCATGAAATTAGAAAATTTTTGTATATTAGTAATGATAGGAGTATAGTATACGTAGGTATTGAATTAATTCAAAATATGTAATGCTTGAGAAAAGTACCTATGTTCTATATCTAATTTCTCATCATATGTTGATCTACATACACCATGATTTATTCTTTGAAGATCAAGATAATAAACAAATGACATCATGTGCTTCATACATAAAATCAAAATAATTGTCAATTTAGTACACACATTGGTCACTTACTTGATTAAACTATACATGCTACATTCATTATCTCATCATGAAAAGATAAAAATCATAAGTGGGCCTACATGCACTAAAATACTCATTAAAGTATAAACAAAGGTTAATCTATAAGATTATGGTCCAAACAATGATTAAATCTTCATTTGCTACATAATGTAAACTTATATTGAGATAAATCCTACAATCTAGAGCTAAGAAATTTTTTATACTTATCTTAAGATTAGGATTGTGGATTTTGGTTGTCCCTAACATAATTTGCACATTTTAAGGGGGAGTCACCAAACAAAAAGAAAATTTCATAGAAATTTGTCCACACCCTCACTTCCTATCATTAGCATAAATACAAGATAATGATGCATAAATCTCTCATGATTCCTACTTGAGTATATTTGATTCTTCCTAAATTAATTTATGCATATACTTTTGTATATCTTGCACTTGTGTTTTGCTTTGTCTATCTTTTGTCAAGTGCTAGCTCAAAGGTCACAAATCAAGGGGGAGCATCATCATAAATCAAATACTAGATCATAGGGATCGTAAATCAAGGGGGAGCTTTGATTAAGGGGGAGCTTCATCCAATATTTAGTGCTAGATCAAACGGGGGAGAAAATGTTCCTTTTTTATTTGACAAAAGGGGGAGAAGAATGTAGATATGCAACATTGTTAACATGAATAAATTTGTGTAGAAATATTAATTAAATGTTGCATATTTTGTCATCATCAAAAAGGGGGAGATTGTTAGTGTATACATGGTCACACATTAAGAAATGCACTCCTTATTTTGATGATGATAAAAATATGAACAAGTAATATTATTGCTTATCAAATTTATTCATATGTTCATATGCTACATTCTTTAAAGGTTCATAAACCTAAAATTAATGATCAAGTGAAGAACAAATAATTGAAGACCTCAAATCAACAAGAAAAGAAGAAATCAAGATAAAGGAACATTAACGGTCGATCCCACGGTCGACAGTGAATCAACCGTCGCCACTCAGCTCACAACTCTTAAATATTGTTCTTCTTCAAGTCAGTCGAACTCGTACTCAACAAGTGAAGATGAATTCTTCAAAGCCGATGACGAAGAAATCTACAAACAAGAGTTCGGAAAATATGAGCTTACAAGAATAATAAATTAAACATGTTTAAGTCTTTTATAAAATCATTTTTATAAAAACTTCTATAAAACTTAACAAACTTTTTATAAAATTTACAAGCTTGGTTGAATTAATACAAGACTTCTTATTTTGGCAAATCCCAAAAAATAATACATCTTTGAAACAATACAACACCATATTTAGAAAGGAATCTCTCAAAGAAGAAAAATTCTAACATGCTTTTTGTATTGTTTTTAAAGTTCCATTTTTGTGTTAAAATTCAAACTTAAGAAGTATGGAATCAACCTAACTTTTGCCAAGCTCTTTTTCAGTGGATTTTTATGGTAAAATTGAGTTGTGTGTGGTTTTGGTAAAAGCCCAACGTCTATATTTGAAAGGCAAAAAAATGCTCCAGTACGCTGACGGTTTTAGCCACGGTCGACCGTGGATCGACCGTGAGATGTCTGGACACTTTTTGAGCTTACTTCTTTTTCCTTATTTAAACCAACTCAAACCTCATTCATTACTTAACTCTTGTACAGCAAAAACACAGAAAATATATTCTTATCTTGTGAGCTCATATTCTTTGATAATTCATCTATCATTCAAGATCAAGAATCAAGCAAGAGCAAAGCTTTCAAAGCTTAAACACTACATAATATTTCTACATATTTTGTAATAGTGTGAGGATCAACTCTAGCCTTTCAAATTAGAGTGAAGTAAGGATTATCTCTAGCCTACATAATTAGAGAGAAGTAAGGATTATCTCTAGCCTACATAATTAGAGAGAAGTGAGGATTAACTCTAGCCATCAAATTAGAGTGAAGCTAGACTCATCTTAGCCTTGTTTGCAAGAGAGAACAGTATTTCTTGTAAACTAAAGAGAAAAGTGTAAAGGTTTATCTCTACCTTGAAAGAGAGAAGTTTTTAGTGGAGCAAACTCTTGGTGGGTGATGCCAAGGAGTGGATGTAGTGCAAGTTTGTTAACACTTGCATAAACCACTATAAATCACTTGTCTTCTAATTGGTGATATCTCTCTACCCTTACTCTCTTTATTTCAAGTATATATATTTGTTGTGTTATAAACTTCAAGAAAAATCTTTTTAACACAACTTACAATTTTTATAAGTGTAAAAATTGGTAAACTAAGTTAAAGAACCTATTCAGCCCCCTCTAGGTTCCAACACCTTTTAAATGAGAAAATAACAAAAGAACTAAACTACCCTCATTTTTATAGCTTGTGAGAGCAACATCACCTAAGTTAGGTGATGTTAATAACATGTATCATTTCCCCTATATTTATTATAAATAATTAAAATAAATATTAAATATATTTTGAATTATTTTTAAAATTAAAAACTCCATGTCTTTTGCCATGTCAGCAAAACTGGTATCATGTCAGTAGGTAACCAGCTTTAGCATGTTCAATATATTAAATGCTAACTTTTGAGAGTGTAATACATCAGATGGTACTTCATAAAGTTTAATACACATAATAACAAAAGATGTGAGATTGATACTGTAACACCGTGATAAAGGGCCTAGCAGTAATGACTTGTACCTTGTGTTCATGTACTTGTACAGTGACTTTAAGTGATTTTAATTTAGAGTGTTTTAAGTTACTAACGTGTGTTAAGTGTTAACTACTGAGATTATGTGAAAAGTGTCAAACGTGTCTAAAAGTGATGTAGTGTTATACGGTTTCGTGTAATGATTCCGTAGATATCTCCGTTATTTAAAACGGGATGGCGTGTGTCATTTTGTAAGTTGAAAAGGGAAACAAAATACCCCATTGTCTAATTAAGATCACCAGAGGCGGTTTATGCCTCTATTGACTCACTGGAGTCAAACACACACAACACAAACATACGTACTTGACTTGAAACACATACACACACTTTACTCCCAACAATTTTGAAGAATAACTCACAAATCATATCTGTTGCAAGGGATTTCGGTGGTTTAAATCAGTTTTTGAAGCCTATCTTCATCATCTTTGTAAGTGTTCTTGAGAATAAAACCTAGTTTTGTGTTTTGAAGATGATACACCAATTTGATGGTGTAAATCATGTTTTTGTGATGGGTTTTGATGTCTAAAGTGTTTATAAGCTCCAAATAACGTCAAGTAAAGTGTTTGAATGAATTGAATCAAAGTTTTGGTCGCTTTATGTGTCAAAAACGAGAGTTACAGGCCTGTTTCGCGAACAGAGACGAAGGCCTGCTGTGCAGGACCTTCCTACGGCCGTAGGGGAATGTTCATGCGGCCGTAGGGGCCGTTTAGTTCCTGCGTCCGTAGTAAAATGTTCATGCGGCCGTAGGGAGGTGTTTTGCAGGATTATTGAAATTAAGCCTTCTGTGGTTGTAGGAAAAGGTTTCTGCGGCCGTAGGAGGTGTTTTTGTGTGGTTTACCGTCTACGGATGAAGGAACAGGGTCTACGGGGGTAGGTACATAACCTCCGGCTGTAGGTCACCAAAGAACAGCTCTTGCGGGCGTAGGGATGAGTTCTTGCGGCCGTAGGGGTTGATTCGTTGGAAAGAAACTCTGCGGGCGTAGGGAGATGTCTTTGCGGCCGTAGGATTGGTTTGATATGCCTTTTGAGGCCGTAGGACGTAACCTCTGCGGCCGTAGGAGCCTGTCCAGTGCTCAGAGTTTGAGATTCGTGTTCTGTGTTAAGTGATAACCGGGCATGTATATGATGTGTTAGGTGATCCCGAGGAACCAGAGGACACCGAGCACTATATCTGCCTTTTGTAAACCCCAGGTGAGTACCGGTTTCCCATGAGACTCAGTAAGTAGGGTTATCTGTTGCTTGTTTCTATGTTGCCATGCTTAAATACGTGAACACGCGAGGTGTGACATGATACAATGATATATGTTATGCCATATGATATAACTCGTGATTTGTGATACGCATGCGTACTGTGGACTCGATACAGGTCATCTGTGTGTGTGAAATCTTGTCCGGGCAAGTATCTAGAGGTTGAGGTCAGTTGCAACTGGATCTTTCGAATTTGCCTGTGATTGGATCCCTTGAGGGCCAATATGGCTGGTTATTCGGGATTAACGGTACTTGACGGTGAGTTCCGGGTCTAAGGCACTGCAGGCCGCCGTTCCTTGACATTCAGTGAGGGTCTTGGTCTATGATCAGATCCGAACGGAGTCCTCGTGGCTCAAACGTGATGATAGACTGCTCTTCGCTCCCCCACCTGTGCGGTTGGTTGTGACTGATTCCCCTGCTAGGGTCGTTGAACCGGACTAGCTATCTCGCGAGATATGACCCTGCTGACATGTCGGCGCACCGCTACGTGATAGCTTAGCTTTGTGTGCCGTGTGGTGATGTGATAACATGCTTATTGATGCTTATGTGATATATGTGCTCACTAGCTAGTTGTAGCTAACGTTTCCAAATATTTTCCTTTTTCGCAGGTAAGTGACATGATGGCCTGGCGAGGCGGGTTGCTTTTGGGTAGTTTTGTATATATATATATCTTTTGGGAACACTTATAGTTAATTCTGATACTCTGCGGTGATGGTCAGTGCGTAGTTGGTAACACTGGCTTGATTTTTGAGACTTGGTTTGATTAGTTGTTTGTGATCGCCAAGTCGTTGAACAATACTAAACATGTAATCAATGGTTTGTTCCGCTGCTAATCTTTTGTGTAAATTATGTTTAAAAAAAGTTTTAATTTCCGCTAATTTTAAGCTCGTGAAACCCGGTGTTACAGATACATATTAGAAATTAAACTGTTAAAAATCTACCTAAATTAATAAAATGTAATAGAATTTTTTTCATCTTAATGTTTTATTATATTGGGAATTAGAGTATTAGATTATAAGATAAAAATAAAGATGAACTCTTTAAAGCTTAAGAATTGAGAAGTGATCCTTTTACAAATAAATTTATGGTGTGTTTGACGAAACTGGCTAGGGCTGGGGCTAATTAGTTGATAATCTCAAGCCCAAGATATTAGCTACTTGAAAAGACTCTTATTTTGGGGGTTTATGAGGAATTATGTTTTTAATAATCCTCTCAAGATTTTAACACCCGAACGAGGCTAGAGAGCTAAAGATTATAAAAACAAAAATTTCAAGCCCTTACAATCGCCCGTAAGCCAGTTTCTGGAACACACTTCATCTGCAAAACATAAACAACTTATACATCAGCGGATATTCTATTATATAGAAAATAATCAATTTTTTTCGTGAAAAAATCATCTTGATTGAAAAGTCATTTACCTTAAATCCTCATTTAAGACGTAATATAATTGAAAAACTCAACCAATATCAAAATCTTTGAGACTTCGGTACTCTTTTAACGTAAATACGTCAAATTTCAAGATTACTATAGAAAGAATTAAATGTGTTAGATACCGTGTAAAAACTATATAACTTTTTACCTTTTTTTTTAAAAGTAAAGTAATTAAACAGTTTTACGTCTTTAGGAAAAAGACTATAAAAATCTTTGATTTCATACATACGTGACATAAGGTATATTCAAAATCTAGAAATTTACATAAAATAGGGTGATGTTGTTACCTCTATATAACGTCGAAATAATATACGCACTTAGCATTATCTAATCTAGGTAATATTGCTCTCACTTATTATTGGGGTAGTTTGTTAAAACAAAATTGTATTTTCATGTGAAACTGTCTTCGAATGTGACATGTTATTGATAGAGGATTCTGAATGATGCTAAAATACTATATATAAACATAATATTAATTTATTACATTGTAAGATATGATTGTTTAACAAAGCAGTTTGTGAAAGAAAGAGTATTAAGATAAATACTTGATGTTTAATGATTTATGTACTTTAAGGTAGAATGATTTAGCAGTTTTTTTTTCTATTTCATACAGTACAATTTTCATTTAGAGACGACAATCAAATACATTAAATACTGAATGATTGATCATTCAACACTGAATGGTTCAGTTCAGCAACAAACAAACAATCCCTTAAATGAAAGGTATTAAGATAATTTTACACCATGTTCTTGAGTTTTTTTAAAGAGAGGTAGTGAAGGAAATGAAAGTGAACGGAAAGAAAAGAAAAGAAGTGGAAAAAAATAGAGGGAGACCTTCTTTCATTCCTTATCATCTCACTTTTGAGATAGTACATTTTAAATCAAATAACCTCTTCTTTTTATTTGCCTACTTAACAAACCGCAAGGACACATGAATTTAATCGTTACCTTTTTCCTCCCCCCCAACTCTTTCCAAAAAATAACACGAAAACAAAATGTTAGTGTTATAATAATTACATAGTATGTAAAACCAACATCACTTAAGTGTTACCGATTGCGAATGTCATTTCTCCTTGTACAAAACCATCATTTAGTTTCGTCATTAGAATATCGTTAGGGCTTAGAAATAAAAAAAACGTTAAGCAGTCACATGTTTTTCAAAAGAAAATCCTCAAAGTTAATATACAAATAGGTTAAAGTATAGTTTACTATGCTTAACCTGCTCGATAAGAGTAAATATTACGCTAAAGTAGCAAATAAATAGTATAATACACTTAACTTGGTAACTCAGTAAGTGACCGAGTTTTAGACAAAGTTTTAGTGAGTCAAGATACTAAAGTTAACAAGTTATCAAGTATTTAACTGACTTGACCAAGTTTAGGGAATTAAACTATACTTTAGCCTTTAACATGTGATATTTTGGGGTTACAATATATATAAATAAACGAATATAATAGGCTAAGTCATATATACGATTAGCAGGGTGTGTTTGGCGACGGGATTTAGGGGATTATAGGGTTTGGGATTCTAGTTTTTATAATCTTTAACCTTCTAGCCTCGTTTGGGTGGAGATTATTAAAAACATAAGCCCCCCATAAGCAAAAAAAAAACTTTTTCAAGTAGCTTATGACTTGTAATTATCTGTATTATTAAAAACATAAGCCCCCCCATAAGCTACTTCAAAAAGTTTTTATTTTGGAGGCTTATAGAGTTCTATGTTTTTTAATAATCCCACAAAATTTTTAACAGCAAAATGAAAGTAAGGGCTGTGAATTATGAAAACTAGAATCCCAAACCTTTATAATCCTCCGTAAGCCCATTATCAAATACCCATAATATATAAATTCTCTTTCCTCATATTGGTTTTAATATTTATTTTAATCAAATAAATAACAAAATACAAAAACGAAACGGTGATGTTAGAAAAGAATGTGATATGTACCAACACAATTGCTTTTATTTTGGATACTATTTTGCTTTTGTTATAATGTCGGTCTACCTTTCTGTAGACCTCTTTCTTCTTTCACATTGAAAGCCCATCAATTGAAAATGAAAGAAATCGACTTGAAGAAAGACAGAGATAAATTTGAATCGAGTTCATTGGGTCAGTCTTCTCGAAGGAATTTTATTACTTTTCTTCTGAAACCTGCTGACCCCACTTAAAAGATTGTGATAAACTTGAGTTTCCCCATGTCGGTCTTCCTCAATTCGATACTTCCATATGCTATTGCTGACGAGCAATTTTGATTGGACAGTTCGATTCAGTCAAATGTTTTCTTAGTTTATGTTGCCCTTTTTGGCTTTTTGTTCCTAATAAAGAAACTGATTCATTGAGAATCAATTCCATTTGAATTGAGCACGATTTCTCAGCTCGATTGCTCCTCAATTTGTACATATACAGACACAGTGTTCGACGAGATTGAAATTAACTTTGTGGGTTTTTGTTCAAACCGCGAGTTGTATTAATTGAGAATTAAGTTTAGGCGAACTGGGTTGCAGTTCAAATTTATGGGTTTCTTCTGTTGAATTACTGCTTTAGTTGCTTAAATTTTGAAGAAAGAGGTAATGGAAATGGATCTGAGTGAAGAAATTGAACAAAAAGGTGGCATATGGGAATTGGAGCAGAAGATAGATCAGCCTATGGATGAAGAAGCTGGTAGGCTCAAGAATATGTACAGAGAAAAGGTAATCTTTCTGCCATGTTCTTTTTCTCATTGGTATCATCATCTTTAAAGGTAATTATCTGTCATGAATACACATTTTACAAACTGTTTTTTTTTTTAATTTGGGCTTTTGTCTTTATGTTTATGGCATTCCTTGATTTTGTAATCTGATGAAAGAAAGACTAGATTCCATCAATTTGTTGACTATAATGTTCATTGTTGAGGATTAGTGTGTTAATTGATTTACTTCAACGGGGAAACGGAGAGGTTTTCCTGTTCAGGTTACCGGGGGAGGCCGAGTCTTTGAGTCACAGATGTACGCGGCCTAACTGGGGTATCCCTGTCACTGTTTCCTTACCTTTCCCTGGTACCTTGGTGGTGGTTTGTTAATTGATTTACTTGATTAAGGAAAATGTTAATCTGTGTTTTCTTTTATAAACATGAAGAAGTTGTTAGAAGGATAATGCTACAAATGAAGAATTGTAAGCTTAGTAGTTTAAGTAAAGTGTTAAAACTATTAGTCAAATGTTTTAAATAGCATTCAAGAATGACAAGATAGAAGATTTATGTGCACTCAACTCAATATCATCCTTCTTCTTCGTACAATTACGGTGGGCAAACAAGTAATTTTGATGTAACTAGCAGGTGATCCGAGAATGGAAAGCTAGTGTTTCAACTTTGGACGAATAGGATTATTATTATCTTCGAATAGAATCTGCACATTGATTGTGTTTGACTAATTTAGTTACAAAGGTTATAGCTTTTTGATTATACATTATTGTTTAATGCAGAAATTTTCTGCTATATTATTTCTTCGTCTTGCATTTCAAAGCCTTGGAGTTGTTTATGGAGATTTAGGAACTTCTCCATTATACGTATTCTACAATACATTTCCTAAAGGAATTGAAGATACAGAGGATGTTGTTGGGGCACTTTCCTTGATCATATATTCTCTTACTCTTATACCGCTCATTAAATATGTATTTATAGTCTGTCGTGCAAATGACAACGGTCAAGGTAACACCTCATTCTCCATGTCTTCGATTATGTATATAATTTAATTTATTGTTATAAAAACCTCATTCATAATATCATTTAGAAGCCATCTACAATGATTCATGGTGAATATATGAAAAGGGTAGGATTTTTAAGATCTATGCATATTCTTACATGTTTCTTTTATTTATTCATTGTTGAATGTTTATTATTTCAGGCATTCGACTAAAGTCAAAGTTTTTCTTTCAACTGTCGTTAACTGAACATTTATATAATTCAACTTAAAGCATAAATGATTGTGAACTAATTTTGTTCACACGAGTCTTTACAAGCAATATAAACTTAGAAAGAAGATAAATGATGTAATGTAATAATATCCCATATGATCATGATCTTATACCTCAAATTTTTGTGCAGGTGGTACTTTTGCTCTTTATTCATTATTGTGTCGGCATGCAAAAGTTAATACAATTCCTAATCAACATAGAACAGATGAAGATTTAACTACTTACAGTCGAAATACAATTCATAAACACTCATTTGCTGCAAAAACCAAAAGATGGCTAGAAGCACATGCATTTAAGAAGAACGCTCTTCTTTTGCTCGTTCTTGTTGGTACTTGCATGGTGATTGGAGATGGAATTCTAACTCCTGCTATTTCAGGTAATCTTTGTAGAACTATTCAAACAAATTGTATCTAATCTTAAACGCTCAATAAGGAAAGTAGTCATTTTTTTTCTATTTTGATGAAATCACTAACCAAAATATATGTTTTTAACAGTTTTATCAGCTTCTGGTGGTATCAAGATAGACCATCCTAGAATGAGTAATGGTAAGTCTATTATGTTTATTTTCAAGTGAACTCACCGCCCGGTTTTTTTCACTTGTGATCTCTTTTTTTAATCATACAATTTTGTTTAATTTTCACTTTCTGCAGATATTGTAGTACTTGTTTCTGTTGTAATACTACTTGGCTTGTTTAGCCTGCAACATTATGGTCCAGATAAAGTCGGGTGGCTCTTTGCTCCAATCGTGTTGCTTTGGTTCCTCTTAATTGGTGGAATCGGGATTTTCAATATTTGCAAGCATGATAAAGGGGTCTTACGGGCTTTTTCACCCTTATACATATTTCACTACTTTAGAAGACGAGGCAAAAATGGTTGGATTTCCCTTGGAGGGATAATGCTCAGCATCACAGGTAAAAACATTTCCAGTATTAGATTATTAATAAATGATCTGAAAACCTGTATTTTTGTTTATATATTATTATCTAAAGGCGTTATAATTGCTAAAATTTAGGGACGGAGGCGCTTTTTGCAGATCTTGCCCATTTTCCCGTTTCAGCAATCCAACTTGCATTTACAGCAGTTGTGTTCCCATGCCTTCTTCTTGCTTATTGTGGACAAGCAGCCTATCTCATGAAGAACAAAGAACATGTATATGATGCCTTTTACCGCTCTATCCCAGGTACAGTTTTGGCTAGAGATGTAAAAACGGGTTTGGGTAAGATCCGGTTTGTTTTAAAACGGGTCGAAACGTGCCATCGCGGGTTGCATCCGGGTGGTTCTTCCTTCCCCTTTTAGCTAATATATTTTTAATTTTTTTCTATTTTTGGACAATTTCGTGTTGCAGAGGGAGGGTATGTTCGGTATGGAGCTTTTGAAGCTTATTAGAGCTGGTAGCTTTTGTTTTAAATAAAAAAGCTACAAGTCATGTTCGGATGAAAAAAACTAGTAGCTTTTTTTAAACAAAAAAACTCTAAAACAAAAAGCCTCTTGAAGTAGCTTTTAAAACTAGCTGAGGAAGTTTTTTATATACCAAATTACCTAAATACCCTCTTTAATTACTTTATAATTTCTCCTATTTTTATAATTTGTCCTTTTTTGTCATTTTACACTATTAAGCTCCAGTTACCAGCTAATTTGCCGAACACATATATAAATAAAATAAACAGCTTCCAGTTCCAGCTATCAGCTTCCAGCTACAGCTATCAGCTAATTCCGCCAAACATACCAGGAGTAATAATATATTAAAGTAATAGAAGGTTTTTTCTAATTGTGCAGACAGTATATACTGGCCAATGTTTGTTGTTGCGACTTTAGCTGCTATTGTTGCGAGTCAAGCTACTATATCTGCTACTTTTTCAATAATTAAGCAGGCAAATGCACTGGGCTGCTTCCCTCGGGTCAAAGTTGTTCATACCTCACAGAAATTTCTCGGGCAGATATACGTTCCAGATATCAATTGGATTCTTATGGTTCTTTGCATAGTTGTAACCGTTGGATTCAAGAATCAAAGCCAAATCGGGAACGCTTATGGTAATTTTCATTAATTGTCCGCCCTTTTCAACATTATGTCGTTTTCTGTAAATTTAGGTTAAAAGAAGGAGCGGTAATCGGTTCGGTTGATTGTTGTAAACAGGAACTGCAGTGGTTATAGTCATGCTGGTGACCACATTCCTCATGATCTTTATAATGTTACTGGTTTGGCATTGTCATTGGACTATCGTGTTGGTGTTCACCATGTTATCTCTTGTTGTCGAGTGCACGTACTTTTCTGCGGTCTTGTTCAAGCTAAACCAAGGCGGGTGGGTCCCGCTCGTGATCGCGGGCGCGTTTCTTCTCATTATGTACATCTGGCACTATGGGACGGTGAAAAGATACGAGTTTGAAATGCATAGTAGAATCTCGATGGCGTGGATTCTTGGTCTTGGTCCTAGTCTTGGGTTGGTCCGTGTGCCCGGGATTGGGCTTGTGTACACCGAGTTAGCAAGTGGGGTCCCCCGAATCTTCTCACATTTGATAACCAACTTACCCGCCATCCATTCGGTGGTTGTTTTTGTCTGTGTCAAGTATCTTCCCGTTTACACAGTCCCGGAAGACGAAAGATTCCTTGTGAAACGAATCGGGCCCAAGAATTTTCACATGTTTAGATGTGTAGCAAGATATGGTTACAAAGATCTTCACAAAAAAGATGACGAATTCGAGAAGAAACTTTTCGATAATCTTTTTTTATTCATAAGACTCGAGTCGATGATGGATGGATGCTCGGATTCTGATGAGTATAGTGTATACGGATCCCGACAGCAAACTGCCCGTTCTCATGACTCGGGGTTGCCCAAAAACAGTGATACGTTTATGTCTACTGGTGATTCCATTGTGCAGGAGGCAAGCAGCCACTCGGAGGTGGACGAGATGGAGTTTCTGGTGAGTTGCAGAGCCGCCGGAGTGGTGCATATAATGGGGAACACGGTGGTGACCGCCAGGCGGGGTTCGAGGTTTTATAAGAAGATATCGATTGATTACATATATGCATTTTTGAGAAAGATTTGCAGGGAACATAGTGTGATATTCAATGTCCCTCATGAAACCCTTTTGAATGTTGGGCAGGTGTTTTATGTATAAACTCTGTTTCTCAAAGTATATTAGAATCAAATCTAATTGTTACGTTCATTTAATCTCAGAGCTCGATTTCGCTCGTGGTTTCTAGCCGGAGGTCTTTTTCAGGAAGCAATCTCTCTACCTACGGGTAGAGGTATGATTGTCTACATTATACCTCCCCATACCCCGTTGTAGCGGGATTGTGTACTGTTGTTGTTGTTGTAAACTGACATTGCACATATCAGGGAAGGAATGGAGGGTGATCTCATAAGGATATATGATCTGCTTGTTGTGGTTTGCTTGGAATCATCGAAGCACTATGAGGATGTTGGAGGGAGTAGCAACAAAGCAATAAGCGCGTCACCTAACCAAAAAAGGAAAAAAGGAAAACAGTAAAGTCGTATGTTAGAAAAACTGTGTATAAGATTTGAGAATCTATAGTTTCGACGATCACTTGATAGTGTGGTGGCGGCATTAATGACGGTGGTCGGCATGATGGTGTTGGCACTGATGGTGGCAGGCGGGTGAGTGGGTGGGGGCATGGATGGAAGTGTCGGATGGTGGTGGGGTGAAAGTTTTTGTGACACTTCATGTAATACCTGTTTCAAAGTTGTATAAAATGCTATTATTTATATATTAGCGTGTTTAATGACTTTTATATCAGTGTGTTAAGATTTATGGAAAGATAGAACTTGAAATCTGTATTGTTGTAACTTAGGAAAATTTTTAAAGAATATAAATAACCTTTTTAAGCACAAGGCCTAACATCACACTCTGACTTTTACACATGTTAGTGTGTGTTCATGGTGTGTTGAGTGAAAATTGTTATAGGAAGCTTGAATCTTGGATTTCTTGTATTAACTGGATACTTTTAATCACAAGGTGTGGGCTTTTGGTACTTGATCTATATCAGTATTTAATTCAGTTTCAAATTTGTCAGTTGTAGATATGTGAGTTAATCTTACTTGTTATGTAATGTTTCAAGTGTGATTGTAATGTTTGTTAAGAAGTGTAATTATTGTGTATTGGGATGTCGGTAAAACGATCGGTCATGCTATCGTATATTAGAATGTGTGACTAGCGTGTCTACGTGACGTATGGTCTGTGTGACGTGTGTCTATGATGAGTTCGTGTGACGACATATTAGTAGGTTTGGGTGACGTACACAGAGGTGTCTGCAAGACGTAAGCCCTTGTCAGTAAATGTGTTCGTAAGACAGGTATTAGCGTATCAGGTGAATCTGAGTGATAACTATATGTACGTTTATATACTCTTTAACTTGTATGTTCGTTGAACTCTCTACGAGTATTAATCTCTATGATATGTGATATAATTAAGGTTATGGAATCTGGAATCCGTCGGTCTATGCGACATGCGATGACAAATGGAATGAAATACTGATGTGACATATTGAGTGTGACGTATGTCTATGACGAGTTCGTGTGACGACAGATTAGTAGGTTTGGGTGACGTACACAGAGGTGTCTGCAAGACGTAAGCCCTTGTCAGTACATGTGTTCGTAAGACAGGTATTAGCGTATCAGGTGAATATGAGTGATAACTATATGTACGTTTATATACTCTTTGACTTGTATGTTCGTTGAACTCTCTATCAGTATTAATCTCTATGATATGTGATATAATTAAGGTTATGAAATCTGGACTCCGTCGGTCTATGCGACATGCGATGACAAATGGAATAAAATACTCATGTGACATATTGAGTGACTATTATGTATTCGCTAAGCTTCATGCTTATAGTTGTTAATCCGATCTTTTCAGGTGGGACAACACAAATATTTCCACATAGTCTAATAGTTAATCATATTTGTTTACATCTTTTTACTTTTGATGAGAATTTCAAGAATTCAAAATTCTTTTGTGTGATTTATTTTTGGTTAATTTTTTTGTACACCAAGATGAATGAACATACTTACCATTCATGTCAGCAAAATCAAATCACCATAAATGGCAATTCGAGGGTGATAGAAACAGTAATCCTCTATCTCTATACTTCGGATTCTCAATTCTGATCCCTAAAACAAGCAAAAAGATTCAGAAAAAAGAAAAATCAAAACTTGCAAGCATATAGAAGCTGAAGAATCAAAAGTCGCTGAGACCACTTGATGACGATGATGATGGCAAGAAGAGTCGAAGAACAGTTTCTCTCTCTAGACGTGGAAGAAGAAGAAGATGATGAAGAACGTGAAAAGGGGGAAGTGGGTGTGTGGGCTCGTGTTGGGTGGGGTGGGGGTGGATGCATCGTCCTGGCTATTCCACGTGGCAAGAAGAGATTGGATAAAGGAGGAGTATTTTTCTCTTTCTCTCCTCCTGAGGAGTCCTTCTTTCTACACACAAAAACCCATGTCAGAGTGTTGGGTGTTGTGTTAATTCCAAACTTGATTTCCAATTTCTCTCTATTTATGAGATGCTGCTGCGATATTATTGTAATTATTATATACACCCTCTCAACCCCCGCCGATTCCGTATCATACGCTCTTTTCTCTCCCTCTTTCCCCTTTCTCGCTCATACCCTAGAAACCCCTCTTTTGATTCCATCACTTTCATCGTCGTTTCCGATTGATTCAGGCACCCTTTTGCCTTTGATCTACTTTTCTAAGCACTGTAAGTTCTTCGATACGTGTTTTTTGGTGATTTGGCTGGTGGGTTCTCTTAATTTCAGCTGGTTGTTGCTTGATTTAAGTGAATTTTGCTGGATTAATCACGAAATCTAACCTTGTTTAGTAGCTTCTTAATTGGGAGTTTCCTGATTTGGGGTTTTGGGTTTAGTAATGAAAGTATTGAATGTATGTTCTTGATTAGGGAATATTGCTTGCTTGAATTGGATTTGATGATCTTTAGCTGTTATATCTTTTAAACTGAAATCTTGTGTTGATGGTATGTTTTCTTGTTTTCAGATTTTCTTATTGCTGTCTTTAATATTGATATGAAAATGTATATGTTTTGAGATCATTTACAATGCGAATGTGTTTCATAGATTTAGGTAATACAGTTTGCAGTTTTCGGTTATGTTATAATGTATATGGGCATTCATTAAAACTTACATTTGAAAGGTTTAATTATTCTTTTTGTAACAAAAATGTTGCTTTTTTTTACTTAATATGATTCATGTATGTTTCTCAGTGCTGCAAATTTGAGATTTAGTGACTTGCAAATGTCTTGTTGTCACTCTTAACATAAGATGAAAGATCCAAATCCTGAGTTGAAGAATAACGAGTTATCCACGAATGAAATTATTAACGGGAACTGGGTTTTAAAGCGCAAACGGAAAAAGATTCCTTTTGGTCCCATCAAGTCCAATGGCAACGTAACGGATTCAGTACCATCAGAATCACACACGAGTACTTCAAACGAGATGTTAAGGAAAGAAAGCACTTCAATACCTTCTGTTACTAAAGAAAAGGGAAATGATGGGGTTCGTTCTCCTTTTATTATCTCACTACTACAACTCAAAATTGCAATGACGGGATTTTATTGTTTTTATGAATAGATTCTGCCTAACTAAGGGTATGTTTGGCGACGGGTTTATAGGGGATTATAGGGGTTTGGGATTCTAGTTTTTGTAATCTTCAGCCCTCTAGCCTCGTTTGGGTGATGGGATTATTAAAAACATAAGCCCTCATAATCCTCTATAAGCCCTAAAAATAAAAGCCTTTTCAAGTAGCTTATGACTTGGGCTTGGGATTATCAATTAATAAGCCCCATCCCCAGCTCCAGCCCCAGTCCCAGACAGTTTCACCAAACATACCCTAAATGGGATTAAGGGGTCAGATAATATAACTTTCTATTTTATATATGCATGCTTGTGTGTTTATAACGTGTTTATTTCTTGTTTTCCACCAGAACTATTTTGAATGCGTTGTTTGTGATCTTGGTGGTGACTTGCTCTGTTGTGATAGCTGTCCCAGGACTTACCATATTGAGTGCCTTGATCCGCCTCTTAAGGTTTAATTTATTTATAAATTCTTTTCTAGTAATGTTATTCATTGGTCTAGTTTGTTTATTGAAAATTAATCGTTTTTTCTTTTTCTTTTTTGTGGGTTAAGCAAATACCAAATGGGACGTGGAAATGCCCTAGCTGCTGTTCGAAAATTGATTCAGTTGAGTGTGAAGATGATCCAGATTCCACCTTAAAGCGAGCAAAAACAAAAGGGTCGAGTAAAAAATCTAAAAGTAAAATTAAAGAGAAGAGCATTCGGAAGAAAACGTTAAAAAGAGTGAAATCTGTGATTCCAAGTCCGAATGTGGATGAATCACGTTCATCTTTTCCAGAAGTTAAAATTGAGGAGCAGATTGATGGAGAAGAAGAAAATAAGGCTATGGAGTTGGAGGTAGATGAAGAAAAACATGATGAGGATCATTTTCAAAAGAAGAAAGTTGTTCTTGCAATTGAAAGTGCCAAAATGCAATCCATGAAAAGAAAGCGTAAAGTTCCTACTAATGGTCTTCAAAAGACACCAAAGACTGATAAGCGGAAAAAAGCTGCAGATAGTTCTCAAATAAAGAGAAAGTCTATTAAGCATTCAAAGGCAAAATCTTTATCAAAATCCCACTTGGGAGATGAAGTTCATCATATCAAGCTGAAAGATGAGGTGTTACTTCCTAATAATCTATCTGATATATCTAATGTTTATTGTTAATTGTTTGGGAATCAAAACGGGTAAAGCAAGTTAGTTAATGGGTCAAAATGTGTTCAAGTCAAAATGTATAATTTCTAATGTAAATCAACTTTATCAAGCAGATGATTCTTGAAGAAGCTATGAATTCGGCACATGAAGATGTTGAGATGTTGAAATTTGTAGATTTTGCTCATGGAAAAATTCAACAGGTAGCAATATCTTTTGGCATCTTTTTGTGTATACGCCTTTCTTCTCCCTTTATAGTATTCATTACTTAATTATATATATTTTACAAACGTTCATATATATTACAGGTTGATCGTGTATTAGGTTGTCGAATTCAAGCCATTGAAGAAAATATTAAGGATTTGGTGGGTCAACCCGTGGATGATCCAGGTTCCCCAGCCACCAACAAAAATGATACTGCCTCGTGTTCAAATGATTCGGCTAAACAAACTGAAGGGATTTCAATGGGAAACAAGACTAATGATGTTTCAAACTCTCATGAAGTTAAAGATGGCAAGATTGATGTAAATACCAAATCAAATTGTCATGAGAAAAAGGAGTCAACTTTTGAGTTTTTAGTCAAATGGGTTGGAAAATCTCATATACATAATACTTGGGTAGCAGAATCACATTTAAAGATTATGGCAAAGAGGAAACTTGATAACTACAAGGCAAAATACGGAAGGATAGTGATTAATATCTGTGAAGAAAAGTGGAAATTGCCTCAACGGGTGATTGCTAAAGATGGATCTACTCATGTTTTCGTAAAGTGGACCGGTCTTCCTTATGATGAATGCACATGGGAAACAACAAACGAGCCTGTTATTGAGAAATCATCTCATCTTATTGATCTGTTTAACCAATTCGAGCAAAAAACTCTAGAAAAAGAGGCTGCTAAGAGTGAAACAGTTAGGGAAAAAGGCCAGTTAAAACATGGTGATATTGTTAATCTTATTGAGCAGCCTAAGGAGCTCGGGGGCTCGTTATTCCCACATCAACTGGAAGCACTTAACTGGTTACGGAAATGTTGGTCAAAGTCAAAGAATGTGATTCTTGCTGATGAAATGGGGTTGGGTAAAACAATATCCGCGTGTGCTTTTCTTTCATCTTTATACTTTGAGTTTAAAGCTAGATTGCCTTGTTTAGTTTTGGTTCCTCTTTCCACTATGCCAAATTGGATGGCTGAGTTTTCATTATGGGCTCCTAATCTAAATGTGGTAGAATATCATGGTTGTGCACGTGCACGAGCTTTAATGCGTGAATATGAATGGCACGCGAATGATCCCATAACTTTAAAGAAAACGTCTTGTTATAAGTTCAATGTTCTCTTAACCACTTATGAAATGATTCTTGCTGATTCGACTCATTTAAGTAAAGTTCCATGGGAAGTTCTTATTGTTGATGAAGGCCATCGGCTTAAGAACTCGGGTAGTAAGCTCTTTAGCTTGCTTAACACATTCTCTTTTCAACATCGCGTGTTGCTAACCGGGACCCCATTGCAAAACAACTTAGGCGAGATGTATAATTTGCTAAATTTTTTGCAACCTGCTTCATTCCCGTCTCTAAAATCTTTTGAGGATAAGTTTAGTGATCTTACAACAGCAGAAAAAGTGGATGAGTTGAAGAAACTTGTGGCTCCTCATATGCTTCGAAGGCTTAAAAAAGATGCTATGCAGAATATTCCTCCAAAGACAGAGCGGGTTGTTCCTGTTGACTTGTCAACTATTCAAGCGGAATATTATCGGGCCATGTTAACAAAGAATTATCAGGTTTTACGCAATATTGGAAAAGGGGTCCCACAGCAATCAATGTTGAATATTGTGATGCAGCTGAGAAAAGTTTGTAACCATCCATATCTCATACCAGGAACCGAACCCGAATCTGGTACGATTGAGTTTCTTCATGATATGCGTATTAAGGCTTCTGCAAAGCTTGCTTTGCTTCATTCTATGCTCAAGATATTGCACAAGGAAGGTCATCGGGTACTCATATTTTCACAAATGACAAAGCTTTTGGATATTCTTGAGGATTATTTAAACATTGAATTCGGGCCAAAAACGTTTGAGAGAGTTGATGGGTCTGTTTCTATAGCTGACCGCCAAATGGCAATTGCTCGTTTTAATCAAGATAGAAGTCGGTTTGTGTTCTTGTTATCAACTAGATCTTGTGGGCTCGGGATCAATCTGGCAACTGCTGACACTGTTATAATCTATGATTCTGATTTCAACCCACATGCAGATATTCAAGCAATGAATCGTGCACATAGAATCGGGCAGTCAAAAAGGCTTCTTGTGTACAGGCTTGTTGTTCGTGCTAGTGTTGAAGAACGAATCTTGCAGCTGGCAAAAAAGAAGCTTATGCTTGATCATCTTTTTGTAAACAAATCTGATTCTCAAAAGGAGGTTGAAGATATCTTGAAATGGGGAACCGAACAGCTTTTTAATGATTCTGCTGGTGAAAACAATGTTAATAAAGGTGAAGGTTCTGTTGATTTGGAACACAAAAACAAGAAACGAACAGGGGGTTTAGGGGATGTTTATCAGGATAAATGCACAGATGGGAATACTCAGATTGTATGGGATGAAGCTGCTATTTTGAAATTGCTTGACCGGTCAAACATTGACTCTTTTTCAACTGATAATGCTGAAGGAGATTCGGAAAACGATATGCTTGGCTCAGTAAAAGTATGTTACAAGCACTTTCTTAACTCTACACAGAAATTAATTTGTTAATTTTTTTTTCCTTTGTGCATGGTTTGTGTAAACTTTAATTCTTATTATTATTTTTTTTTGTTTTGAATCCGTTTTTAAACCAGTCTCTAGATTGGAATGATGAACCAGCAGAAGAACCTGTAGGAATTGAGTTACCTTCAGCAGTAATTGATGGTACTGCTGTTCAGAATTTTGAAAAGAAAGATGCTTCTTCAGGAAATATTACTGAAGAAAATGAATGGGACAGACTTCTGAGAGTAAGGTTAGTTGTAGTTTTTTTACTTCCTTTTTCCATCGCTTTTATCTAGTTTGTGCTTTTTAAAAAACCACTTATTTAAATATCTATGAAACTTTTTCTGTAAATTCTCATATACAAAAATCCAGGCAGGCGATAATATTGTGCAGAAGTCATTGTAGAATATTCTAGAATAAATTTATGCAAATCAGTCTCCTATGATTCAGGGCTTTCAAAGTATTAATTAGGCTAGAGATATCTTTGATTATTTTGTTGCTGAAAATAATAGTTCTTTAGTTCCGAAAAGCATTGTTCTTTTTTAGTTAAAATGCAGAGGAAAAGAATTAAAGATTCCTGCTTTCTTTCTTGTTTCTTTATGATTATTTTTGTCATTTATCTTGGAGTTGTAGATGGGAGAAATACCAGAGTGAGGAAGAAGCAGCTCTTGGTCGAGGGAAGAGGGTAAGAAAGGCCGTTTCATACAGGGAAGCTTATGCTCCTCAACCTATTGAAACATCGAATCAGGTAATTTCTAAATTATTATTATATACTTCTTTATTTTTCCTATGGATATGTTTCTGCTCCAGTTACCTACTCTTTTATTGTTTGTAGAATGGTGCTGATGAAGAGCCAGAACCAGAACCAGAGCGCGAGTATACACCAGCAGGAAAAGCTCTGAAAATTAAATAGTGAGTTTTGTATCTTTTCTTTTTTAATATTTAATCTCCTTTTTTAGAGTGCAATCATACACTTCTACATCATTATATATGCCCTAGTGTTTATAAGTAGGTAATAAGCTGGCATTACAATACAAAAAATCACGCGATAGTAACGACCCTTGTATAAAACTTGCTACATTTATATCATGAATTCATCATTTTATGCGATTGTTGCATCTTAGAATAAAGTGTTTTTATTATTATTATTATTATTATTTTTGGCAGTGGTAAGCTTCGAGTAAGACAAAAAGACAGATTGGCTCGGATGAAAGCATACAGAGAATTACTCGCTACTGAACGACTGAATGGTGTGGGACCCACCTCCAATGCTCAAAATCAGGAACAAGAAGAGAATCCAAGTCAAACTTTGGATCAACCAACAAACAAGACCGAACCAAATTCAAAACAGGGCGAGGTACCACTTCATAAACCAATATTCAACTATTAGATGTTTTTTACCAAAATGGGTTAGCCCGAGTCACAACGGGTGATTTATTAATTATTATTTTCCATTTTCTAGAGTCGTAAAATCAACTCGTTTATGTTTTGACAATCCGTTTAGATTCGATTCATCATTATTTGTTTTCTTCTATTTACAACTGTAGAAAAAAAAATTAACACGTTAGATACGATTACAAAAACTATAATTACAGTAATCATGACCCAACCAACCCATTCTTAAGTATATTTTTCTAAACCTAATCTTGGTCTTGATTTTATAGGGAAAAGAATTGTTAAGAAGTGGCAGATTGCTTCCTGTTCTCGGGCTTTGTGCTCCAAACTCTAAGCTGATGGAGTCGGCTCATAAAAACTCTTCAAGATCATTCAGCAGACCAGGAAAGCATGCAATGGGTCTCGAGTTCCCGTTTCATCTTGCTCCATGCTCTGAACACGAGCCTTCTATGGGGACCCCTTCAAAAGCCCGTGTCAAATTTAAACATCCAGATGCTCTCCAACTTGACCAAAAGACGTTTCTGCCCCCGTTTACTTCAGTATGCTCTCTCTCTTTCTTGTTTTACTTTTGCAAATTGCTGTATTTGATTGATTTATGAAATGTATGTTCTTTTGTAGCATATGTTTGTTCCATCTTCTGATGCTGTACACCTTCATCCTGAGATGATGCAACTGCCTAAATTGCCATTTGATATGAAAAACATCTCAAATCCCCAACAGGATTTGTTTCCTGGTTTGTCTCTCGGGAGATCGATTGGGGAATCGAGTGTCGGTTTTCCCGAGTTCCCGACATTCCCGATGTTGTTTCCCAATTTGAGGTTTCGAAAAGATAATCAGCAAGAGATGGATGCACATGTGCATCCTCCTGCACCTCCAAATCCAATGCTTCCTGCATTTGCATCGTTGCCGGAAAACCACCGGAAAGTTCTCGAGAATATTATGATGAGAACGGGTTCGGGATCGAGCAATCTGCTTAAAAGGAAACTTGTTAAAGATTTCTGGTCTGAAGATGAACTTGACTTTTTGTGGATTGGTGTTCGTAGACACGGGCGTGGCGGTTGGGATGCTATGCTTCAAGATCCGAGGCTTAAATTTTCAAGATTTAGGTCGGCGGCAGACCTGGCGGCAAGATGGGAGGAGGAACAGCTCAAGATCTTGGATATACCGACTCAAAAAGAGCCAAAAAGTGCTACAAAATCTGGCAAATCTCATGTTTTTCCGGGCATTTCTGATGGAATGATGAAACGGGCATTGAATAAGAGCCGGTTTGCTGCAGGACCCCTTGGTCTTCAGCCTCACTTGACTGAAATGAAACTGGGAATTGACGATTTTACCCCTGAAAAGCCGATTGAAAACGAGCATTTGCAACGAATCCCGACATGGAATCTTGAGAGGTTTCCTGTGAATTTTTCTGGAGAATCATCATCAGGAGCTGGGCCTTCTGATAGACTGGAGCAACATGTTCTTCCAAATCCTTTTGTTTTGGGATTAAATGGCTTTGGTTTATTTGATTCACAGCAGAAACAGGGTTTGAAAATGCCTAATTTTCTTGATAATGGCGGCAGTGGTGGTTCTATCGATTGTCAAAGAGGTGAAAATGGTGATAAGGGGAAGGGAAAAGGGGCGGCTGATGGTGATGGTTTGTCAGAAAACAAGTTACCTCATTGGCTTCGTAAAGCAGTTAGTGGCGGTGGCGGTGGCGGTGGCAGTGGCGGTGTTCCTGCACAACCACCGGAGCCTGAACTACCGCCTATGGTCACTGCAATAGCAGAGTCAGTGCGTTTGTTATACAGAGACGAACCGCCAACAATCCCGCCTTTTGTTCCTCCTGGTTTGCCACCTTCCCGGCCTGAAGACCCTCGCCGGATATTCAAGAAGAAAAAGCGCCGCCACTCACATGGACTCAGCAACCAATCACCGCCAGATGTCCCTGGAACTAGCCAACAACCTGATGAACATGTTGCTTCTACTTCAGGAACATCCGGTACCGAACCAGACCTCAATGTACCACCACCACCACCGCCGCCACCACCCACCGACCACCCTGTGGTGGATCTACCATCTTCACCGCTAACTGGAAGCGAGGATATAAGCAAGACTGTATCAAACCCAACCGCGTGTGATGTAGGGGCAGATGAGGAGGTTTCATCAGAAGGGACAATATCAGATCATGAATCTTAAAGAGTTAAATATCATTCTCCAATTTTTGTAGGCATTTGTTGCGTTTGAGTAGCAAAATACAAGATTTATAGGAGGTTCTAAATCATCATGTAAAGTTGTCTATTTAGAAAAAGAATACAACCAGTAAATGATGTTCATGTGCATTTTGAACTAGTTGAAAATTGGATGCAGGATTTGATTTGCTTGGGCATGTCTATTTAGAAAATTGTATCATTTTGAACTAGTAAATGATGTTCATGTGCATTTTGAACTATTTAGACTCTTTTTTAGCAGAATAGCCGAACGTCTTTAGAGAATCAATCTTTCTGCCCATAGGTATAGGTATAACTATTTACGTTTTACCTATTTCATTCACCACCTATATGAGATCAGGAATAGTTGTAAAGTCTTTAGCAACATCCTACTTGTTTAATCTCTTATTAGTAGGCATTATATTGACAACAAAATTGTAGGGATGAGCAAAATAACCGTATGGATCGAACCTGTTTGGAAGGACCGGGACCGATACCAGATTGGACCGGACCGAATTACACATAAGCGAGACGGTTCTTGGTTCCAGCTTATCTCTTTTTTCGGGTCTGGTTCTTGCCGTTCCAGTTTTTTACCTGGAACATGACCAGAATATCAAATAACAAATAACTTTTAAAATAAAACTTCAAATTATCTTATCCTTAATTAATATGTAACAAACAAGAACTAAAAAGTCAAAAACATAATCTCACGTCTTTTGCTCTTTTGTAATTTAATTCCGTCATCGACTCATCTGGAACCTTCATCCTCTCCACCATGTCGACATTAGCAGTCTCGCTTTCACGTCGATAGCATGTCCAAACTCTAAAAAGTTTACATCTTCTCCGTGCAAAACGTTAAGGTTTATTTTCAAGTTTTTTTCACCCAATTAATTGCGATTGATGGATAATTGGGTTCCCTCTTCCATGGAAGATACTCAAGTAAGTTAGTATGTGATCTCCATATTCACTTTTCTATTTCAATGACAAAGAAATATATTAATTTTGTTGATTCCTTACAAGTAGAAAATAATCTTTTAATTATAGTGATAATTCATTTTGCTTTATGGTTCACGTATTATAATTTATCTCCTGTGGACTATGATTGATATATTGATGGCACAAGGTTTCGTAAAGGACTATGATTGATACATTCTCGTGAGGTGGAAATAAGTGTATATAATATTTGTTAGTGCAGTAAAGGTCATGAATCGACTTAAACATTATTGATAATGTTTTGATTATACAAATTTTATTAATTTCGACAAAATGTTGCAATCATTTAAAATCCAAATTAATATGAAAACAATAAGTTTATTAAAATAACTTAGGGGAAATGATCCGTAATGTTAACATCACCTAACTTAGGTGATGTTACACTCACAAACAACTTTAATGAAGGGTAATTTAGTCATTTCAGTATTTACTCATTTAAATAGTTTGTGAGTGTAACATCACCTAAGTTAGGTGATGTTAACATTACGGATCATTTTCCCAATAACTTATTAGAATATAACGTTTGCATAATCACAAACATAATTTAACTTATTAGAATAAGTTTAAACAAAATCGCGATCCTGATCGTAGGATCGTACTATCCCACCAACCAAAAGCGTGTCAGATCGTATTTGGAATGGCAAATAGAGTATGTAAGATCGTAGGATCGCTATACGATCCCACCAACAAAACACGATTCTCAGTTTTAGATTTTAACCATTTTCAAATCCGATCCATTTTTGAAACTGAACTCATCTTACTTGAAATTAAAAAAAAAAAGATCCTACAAAAACTAACACCCTGTTCTCGAGTTTTTAAATGAAGGGGAAGAGAAGGGAAGGGAAAGAAAGGGAATGATGGAAATGAAAGGGAAAGATAAAAAAACTCCCCCTTTCAATCATCCTAAAAGTGTGGGGGAAGTTTTTACATATAAAAATGGTAAAAGTGTCCCTCCTAACCCTTTTCTTCCCCTCTTTAAAAAAAACTCAAGAACACAGTTTCCTTAAATAAACCTTCTCCTCCTTTCCTTTCCTACCTTGAATTAACTCGAGAACAGGGTGTAAGTAAGTTTTTAAAAAATAAGTTCAGACCATAAAAATTAACTTTAAACACTAACAACGCACACAGATGAATGGAACCAAAGTTCAAACCAGACGATTGATATATGTTTAATCGATTATGGCAGAATCGATGGTGAAGATGGAAACCGGCAAGTTAGTTGTGGGAAGAGTAGGAGGCAAGTCCACCGTAACCCGATGCTTCTCCAAGTACCCTCTCAAGTTCATCGTTCCCACTAAGGTAACCATCAAAACCCAACTCATTTCACCCTCAACTTCATCATCATTCTCATTTCACTTTTGTGTATTCAATTTAAAATTTGATCTTGCAGGCTGGGCGTTCCGAAATTGATGCTGTTTGGATCTACACCCTCACTTATGGTGGCGGCATTGTTTCCGTATGCATTCCTAAGATTATTACGAGTTAACGACATAGATTGATTTTTGTATTGCTTCTGATTGATTTTTTTTCATACGATTTAGGGTGATTGTATTTCTTTTGATCTCATTATTGAAGATGGCTGCACTGCTGTTTTGACAACACAGGCATCTACGAAGGTCAATCTACTTCACAGATATTTGATTGCATACCATGTGTTTGCTTTTATGCTCTGTATATTCGCCCAATTTTGGAGAATTTTCAACAAATCCTTTTGGATGTCTCTCTGATCTCCATAGTTTATGCTTTGACAGATTTTCAAACCCTAGTTGTGTAATTTCATGGTTCATCTGATTATATTACATATCCAAAATTGTATAACTTGGTTTAGTGTCAAAAAAAAGTTGAAATATCATATTCAGCTATATAGAAGGTATTGGTACTAATCATAAAGTATTGGTACAAAAAGATAAAAGATGTAATTTTCTTAATTTATTTTGAAATATACTTGTTCAGACCTTGACCATAGAACTTAATGATGAAATCTGTTATGAAATAATAGCGAGTGTTATGTCAATGTGGGTGCTTCAGTTAATGATGATTGGTATTCCATCCATATCTAATGAGTTTCAAATTGTTGTATAGGTGTATAAATCGGTGGCCTTGAAGTGCTCTGAGCAAATGATGGAGGTAAGAGATTAAGAGCTGTCAAAAGGTTTTAACTTATAAATTGTGCCATGATAATCTTAGAATACATATTAGGTTTATATATATATATATATATATATATATATATATATATATATATATATATATATATATATATATATATAGGGGAGGGTTCATGCGAGAACCGTTGTTAGTGCGAGAACCAATCTCGGCCGTTCCTTGAGTATGGGAAGTTTCATGGATGGTGAGTGTGGAGGGATAGAGTGTGGCAGAGTGCATGTGAGGAATTCATGGGTGGGCAATGACATTAAAAGTGGGGGAATTGGACGGCTCAGATTGGTTCTCGCGGTTCTCGCATGAACTTTTTCATATATATATATATAGGGGAGGGTTCAAACGAGAACTGTTTTTCGTACGAGAACTGCGAGAACCAATCTCGGCCGTTCCTTGGATATGGGAAGTTCATGGATGGAGAGCATGGAGTGGATCAAGTGTGGCAGGGTGCATGTGAGGAATTCACGGGTGGGCAATGACATTAAAGGAGGGGAAATTGGACGACTCAGATTGGTTCTCGCAGTTCTCGTACGAAAAACAGTTCTCGTTTGAACTTTTGCCTATATATATATATATATATATATATATATAGGAAAAAGTTCATGCGAGAACTATTCTTAGTGCGAGAACCGCGAGAACCAATATGAGCCGTCCAATTTCCCCTCCTTCAATGTCATTGCCTACCCATGAATTCCTTACATGCACCTTGCCACATTCTATCCCTCCACGCTCTCCATCCATGAACCCTCCCATATCCAAGGAACGACCGAGATTGGTTCTCGCGGTTCTCGCACTAACAACGGTTCTCGCATGAACCCTCCCGTATATATATATATATATATATATATATATATATATATATATATATATATATATATATATATATATATATATATATATATATATATATATATATAAGGGGAGGGTTCAAACGAGAACTGCGAGAACCAATCTCAGCCGTTCCTTGGATATGGGAAGTTAATGGATGGAGAGCGTGGAGGGGATCAAGTGTGGCAGGGTGCATGTGAGGAATTCATGGGTGGGCAATGACATTAAAGGAGGGGGAATTGGACGGCTCAGATTGGTTCTCGTACGAAAAACAGTTCTCGTTTGAACTTTTGCCTATATATATATATATATACACTAGCAGTGTACCCGCGCAATGCTGTGGGGTAAATAGTTTCTGTTTTGCATCATGTCGTTTTTAAGGATTTAATGATATGTAATTTACGTAATTCAATGTCACGGAAAAAATTTCTTCAACATGCCCTTTTTTTCGTCAATTTTTTATATATTTGTATCAACTATTTTATTAATTTTAAAAATAAATTGTCAAAAACATTAAAAATAAAAAAAAAGATTTATATTTATGAAATAAGTAAAAAGAAGTTAATAAGATTTTGAAAGTTATATTGATGTGGGTGGATAATTGTGTTTGTGTAAGAAAGTGTGTTAGTGGGAGAATATATTTTAAATAAATAAAAAGTTAAAGTTTATTAGAAGAGAGAAATAATTAAAAATTGAGTGGGTGAGATTAATTTAGATAAAAAGAAGGGTGGAGATGTATTGTTGGTTGAATTTTAAGAAGTTTTAAGATAAGAGGAGAGAGAGTGTTAAATGTATTATATAGTAGTATATATATATATATATACACACACACACACACACACACACACACACACACACACACTCACACACATATCAAATGAAATTTTAGTACTTTAATTGGCAAGATTTGGGACTAGAGTCACATATTTGTTCATTGTCTTCCTTCCAAATTTAATGCTATTGATATTTATTTCGAAGATTCCTGTATTTTGTCATTAGTAAAGATTATTTCAGACATTAAATTAATGGTTGAAACCTCTACTAAAGCGTTTGTCAAGTTAAACATTTTAGCTTTAACAGGACAAAATGAGTTTATTGGAATGATCTTAAAAAATGTTGACAGTTCCATTTAGATGGGTCGTTTTATGTGGTGAAGTAAAGACATGGTAATTGTTCCAACCGCAAGAATAATTAAATGAGACCTACAAAAAGTATAATTAAGTTTTAGAAGTACAGCATATTCTGTCTCTTTTTCTAAATTGAAAACTTGTTAACACGTCTAATGTTTTCAATGTAGTAGGCAAGAATAGAGAATGATGCCCTTTTGGTTGTCATTCCAGATCCAGTGACATGTTTTTCTACTGCAAAATACTCCCAAAAGCAAGTGTTTAGAATCTCGTCTGGCTCGAACTTACTTCTTGTTGATTGGATCACTAGTGGGCGTCATGAAAGTGGAGAAAAATGGGATTTCACACTTTATAAGAGCACCAACCACATTTATTTGGAAAGCAAGCCATTGTTGCTCGATACGGTATCTTTCTTCTTCAGTTTCTTTCAAATTAAACCAGTGTTTGCTTCATATTTTTGCAGAAAAAGTGTTTGTTTCACCCTTGTACTATTGATTAAATTGTATCCCCTGGTACATTGATTATCTAATTATTGTGATTTGAAGTCTCAATAATCAGGTTTTAACGATTGGATAAAGTGATTTTGATTCTTATGAATCATTAGTTCATTTCTGCTACAACAAAACTGATTGTTGAAGATGAAAACTAAGATTACTTATTTTCTACTCTTTTACCGCATTTTAAAGACTTTTTTGTTTTCACCCATTGGTTCATTATCTATCATAGTTATATAATAAAGCATCTCTTCTGGAACTATAAAATATAAATGATCAGCTTCTAAAACAGTATTTTTTAACCTTGCCCAAAGTTATTTGTCATGTTTTCAATCTAAATACCTCAACAAGGTATAAGACTATTCTTTTTGGTATAAGTGCCTAAAATAATTATACATTGTGAAACACTATTATCACAACTTCAAGCAACAAAAGCACATCCAAACACTATTAGCAGTCAAATGATTTGTTAGAATTAATTATGTAATTCTGATTATTCAGTATCAAAACACACAATTGAATACCCTTTTCTTTATGTGGGCGTTTTATCTTGTGTTGTAATCAGTTGCTGTCAATCAAAAAGTGAATACATTCTCGACAGGACATGAAACTTAACTTATTGGAAGCCAAATAAATAATTCACAATAAAATTTCATATGTTCAGTTGTTCACTAAAGTTGTGCAGCTTGTCAGTAGATGTTGGGGGGGCACGTTGAATTTTTGCTGCTATTGTCTATTATTAGAAGTGGCTAGTTCGAATTATTTGCTAATATATGGGTTGATTTGCATTATGCTTTATCCTAAATGGGTCGAAACGTGTTATAAGAACTTAGCTAGAAACGAAATGGTTCAAAGATGGGTTACACGGTGTTGAAAGTTGCTGAAAGTGGTGTTTGTAAAAGTGGACAAGTTGTTTTTTTGGGGGGGGGGGGGACCTGTTTGGTTCTGTTGGATATCAATGAGCAAAACTCACACTCAAACTTATGAAGATAAAAAAACAGAAAAGAAGAAGAAGAAAAAACTCAGCATGGCTGCAGAGGGAACCAAGCCAGGAACTACATTTTGATATTCTCTCAATAAAAATACAAACCATTCCTAACTATTAATAGCAAAAAAAAAATAGACGTAAACTACCATGTACACCCATGATCTCCTATCTTCAAGTTCCCCACTTAACTCTCCATAGGATTCGGTCCACATATCAAAATTACAGGGAACTAATTAAAACATTAAATAAAGCAAACTAGCATATCACGTTTAACTAATAAACTTTAATTAAAACATAATAAATAATAAACTCCTATTAACTGTGACCAATCAAACCGATTAATCCAACAGGTTCGCTTGTAAAAGTGAACTCAGTTTTGGTTAAAACTCTTTTATTGGTTTTCATTTATGGTGTTTAAACTTGTATGCTTTGTCTGTGTTGGATTTATTGATGTTCCAGGGATATAGTGGTAATCTTTATCAGATTTTAACAATGCTTTTAGGGATCTAGTCCTGGAATTTAAAATTAATTATGATGAAATTATGAAGTCATGCTGTTTTTAAGACCAGTTAAGCAATTGAACCAGTAGGGCGACTGGTTCAATGCCTAGTCTGGTATTTAAAACCTTGACTGGAAGTGTAGTACTGATGCATACAATTAATATACAAAATCCTAAATCGTTTCATTCAAACATTTGAATGATTGGTGTAATAATATATCCTTGTAATCATATTTAACACAAATATTATGTTTAAAGTACGGAAATTCGCAACAAAAAATTTGTTTGCGGGTCACCTGTCACTCCAACAGTTTTGACCCATGGTAAAAAATTACCCCTTCATCTTGAACCTGTGACCCGACTTTCTGTTTTGCCACCTCTATTATAATGCTTTATGTCAATGCAGGTACTACTCGAGAATGGGAGTTTTACAAGTGTTGCTGAACGCATGCAGGACTACCAAGTAATTGCAATGGTTATTCTGCTGGGGTAGGATCATAGTCACCAAACTCTATATCTTAAGGAGAGGTTTTATTGGTTTTTATTTGCTTTCCTAATAATAATATGAAGTTTCATATTTCAAATTTACTTCTATGTTGTTTTTAGGCCTAAATTGAAGCATATGCAAAATCAAATTCAAGAAGAAGTGAAGAAGATGATGTCAGAGCAACTGCATGTTCCATCTATAGGGGGACGAATTAATGCAGTTAACGGTGATTGCCATAAAAAGCCATCCTTTATTGCTTCTTGTAACTCCTTTGGTCCAAAGGTATTTCTTGCTTTCTGCTTGACGTACTTAAAACTGGAAAAAAGCATCGCTTAAGATTTGTTGAGTACTCTTATACTGCATTCATTTGTATCTTTCCTGCCTGAACTACCTTGTTTTGTGCAATTTTGGCCAAATTTCTAATTATTAATTCTGTGATGTCTTATTATAGTAGATCTATATTGATTAGGACTTTCTTTTAATTTTTCTTTGAATTAAAAAATATTGAATTTGTATGTCTTCTGCACACTCAGCTGAAAGTTTAACACACTTACAGACTTACTCCCTTCATGATTCACATGGCTCGTAGATCCTTACCCTAATTAGTAATCTTAAAAATACGTTACCCTTCCAAATCTCATATTGACATGTGATGCGATCGCCTCCCAAATCCCAGATCATGAAATTTGCGTATTTGTAAGTAAATGGTTATTTGATGAATGTGATTTAGACTTTATATATTGAATCATCTATTATCATCAAATCATAGAACTTGCTCAGAACTGAGATTTTTTGATAATGATTTTTAGACTATGAATTTTTTTAAAGTTTGAGTTTAGAAACCGTCAAGGGTTGTCTATCAGGTTATGAAAATGAAGTGGAACTTTGGAGTCTTACCTGGTTCTTGGGTGACTGTAAGATCGAACCCTGTAGATTTTCTCAGCTAAAGGTTAACACCATGTTTATCTAGTTAAAAAAAGCTCTTTTTTGAATTGACAGCTAATTACTTCTGTTTCAGTGTTCATTTATCAGTTTGTCATGAGTGTGTGCTTTTGTTTGTGTTTGTTTATGGTGTGATTGAACAAATGTAACTGATACGAACAAACTTATTTTCTTAATGAACAAAAACAAACACGAAAGTTCAATAATTTATGTGTTCTTGTTTATTTCTTATGTCTGAATGGACATGAACAAGCCTTGTTTGGGTTTGTTCTGTCAAACATCCCCCCCCCCCCCCCCCCCCCCCCCTTCCCTTTTATTTTTAAATTTTTTGGGGGTGTTTGAACCTGTTCATCCCATTTCACCTGTTCCCCTTCTAGGTACATTTGTTGATTTGACCCATTAAAAGTCTCTGGAACACAAAAGAATGGCTATTCTAATCACCATGTTCGCTAACCAAACCATGAACCCATGTCTCAGAAATATGTTCACCGTTCACGACTTAGATCGTGGGGGTCTACCGAATCTAGCGACTGAGATAATACACAACCAAACTGAGTCATTCATAAGTAAATGGGTTAAAATTGCCACATCTACATGCAATTAATGTCCTCTTTGGAAAATTTCTATCCAGAATTACCTGTTTATCCCTAATCAAAATAATTTTTATGTTGTTATCAAGGGGAATTTTTGAATATTTGACTCACAATATAACACCAATTAGGATCTAACTTAATGATGAAGTTGGTTTTTTACTACATTTTGTTGGTCACATAATACATGCTTTTATGTACTTGTTTGTTTCTGTATCATAGAATTCACGAGTGAGTTTGTTTATCTTTGTTTTTGTTTTGTGTGTGTGTGTGTGTGTGTATAACTGCAGGGAATTGGTGTCATTGTCAGAATAGCTGCCACAACAACTGAATCAGTGTACAGTTTCCTTCACTGTCAATTGGCTGGTATGGAACCAATGCTTGGTTTGTGCCCGTATCAGTAGAGTTCTTGCACAAGTTATATCCGTTTCATACACCCTCTGTAAGTCAATTGGTTTTTTGTATTCTATAAGTTTTATCTAGTAGCACTAGTTATTTGCACGTATTTTCGATATTGTAATTTCTTCGTATCTGTCTCTTAATGATATAAAATGAAAAATAAATAAATTTTATGGGGAGGGAAGTGGCCTACATGAATCCTCTGGTACACTTCCTAAGTAATCATAGGCTAACCTACTGCATTTTCCTATATTTTAAAATTTTGATACACTGGATGTCTATTGGTTTGATGATTATGAATTATGGTACATACCTTGGATGCTTGTTGTCTTTGACTCTTGTCTTTTTCTGAAATGGTCAAACTCTTATTTATACTGGACTGGACCAACTGCTACACAAAGATGGCAACTTCTACCCTTTTAGTATGAAATGGGTTGATGTGGGTAGTAGTTTCTCTCAAAACGAGTCGATCAAAAAGTTAGCTAAAAGGGTAAGCGGAAATGGGTCAAAAATGTTGAAGTTTGTTTGAAGGCTATTTTAGTTCATATTGCTTCCTAAATCGTTGTTTTTCAATAATTAAGTTGTGATTATAGTGATCGTATTTGCGAGTCTACCCACACGAAGCCCCTTCATAACCCCCCCCCCCTCCCCCCGGGAACACACACACACAAAACAAACCCCTCAACAAAGATAGTTGTTAAGAGTTTTTATGTAGAATCTCTTTATATGTTATGTGTTGCCTTTCCATTGCAAACATCATCTTAAAGTGATGTTTACTTGATCAATGTGCCTATGAAGTGAAGACTAGCTGACTGTATCTTTCTTTTGTATTGTGCCACAGGAGAGAAAACCTCAGACCATCATAATAGAGCGCATCATCGTAATTTAAAACTCGTGACATCAACCGTTGTTCAGTTTTTATGGTTGTTGATCATGCTCAAGTGTCGGTGCGTGCCAAAAGACGAAAGCCTAATCGTCTCTATGTCGACATTCGTAACCTGGACTTTATATTTTTTTGCTTAATATGGACAGGATTTCTTGATACAGAGAATGGTTTGTCACATTATAAGACAAACTTCATACCATTTTACCCTCATTTTTCTTTTAGTACTTCAATCCTTCTGTATAAAAGTTAGCTTCTTAATATTGTAAAATAGAAATAGATCAGACTTTTCAAACTTTACAATATGATCCTTTATATCTATAATTATAAAGTAAGAAATCATATATGTTTACCAATAGATAAGGCTGTCAATTCGGATCGGGTTTGTGTTATTAGTTTTGTGTTGTTTGGGTCAGTTTCCTGTACACTCAATTTCGATCTATTTATTTTCATGTAATGTTTGGTGATAAGTTCTAGCACCAAGACAAAGATAAGGAAAAAGGCTAAAGGTTGTATTGATTGAAATAGGAAAGAACAATCAGTAGAGCTCCAGAAAGGGAGGCTCACTACCCAAGCTAAAAGCCGACTCAACAATTAGAATAAGGCCATCCGTTATACCCAACTCGCGTAGGGCGAGTAGGCCTCCGAGCTCGCGAGGAACACCACCTCGGGTGTATGAACTCGCGCGGGTACAAGAATCTCCGGGTTCCACAACTCGCCGGCTTCCTCATCGAAACCCACCCCACCCCCCACCTCCATACCCCACATTCAACCAATCACAAATTTAATATATTTTTTTTCTTTTTAAAAAAAATGAAAAGGAAAAGGAAAGATAAAAGAGAAGGTATAACGGGTGTAGTGGGTAAGAAAAAGGAAAGGGAAGGAAAAATGACGTGACGCTGATGTGGTAGTAGGTAAGAAAGGGAAAGAGGGGGAGTATAACGGATAACCTAACAGAAAAACATGACTCATCCTCACGCAGGAGGTGCTATAAATAATAATTAGAATCTACCACAGCTAACTAATTGGATCCCTGCCCTACACGTGGACCTTTCTTTCTTTGTAGACAATCCATTTGTTGGGCTGATTAATTTCAGTGAGATTGGACTCAACAGTTGGGTCTTTATCATTTGGGTCGTGCCATTTTTCTGGCTTCAGGTTCGCGGTTGTCAATTGCGAATATTGCTAATAGCAATGGGTCAGTTATATAGCGACTATCGATAAATAGCAGCCACTATTTCATCGATAGGTTTCTAAAAGAGATTATATATATTTATACATTAATATATTACCTTAAAAATCTTAAAACTATTATATATATAGGGAAATGTTTATTTGAGAACCATTTTTATTGCGAGTACCGCGAAAACCAATCTCAGCAGTTCAATTTTTCCTCCTTTAATGTCATCACTCACCTATGAATTCATCTCATGCACCTTGCTACAAATAATTAAGATTGGTTCTTACGATACTCGTAATAAAAGTAGTTCTCAAATAAACCCTCCATAAAAATAGTTTTTAAAAACAGTTCATCTGAATGCGAGAACCAATCTTGGCTATATATTTATTATCTACTCTAAACATCCTTAATTAAGTCAAAAGGGTATTTTAGTCTTATTAAGAAAACGATGTCCTTGTCTAACACGACATTCCACACGTAAGTGTTTAGACTTCAGAGAGAGAATGAATGGCGACCACCACCGCCATGAAAACCGGCGACCATCGCCGCCGTGAGGACTGACGATCACTGGTTCACCACCATATAATTCTCCCACCATATGATTCTCCCCTGTATTTCCAGATCTCTTCTTTGTTTTTACATCTTCCTCAACTTCGTGCTATTAGCTACATAACTCGAGTTCTCGGCGTCCAGATACCACCAAGCTCCAATTTGAGTTTTCAATAACTTTTGGCGCCACCGCCCACCAACCATATGCTTGTACTTCTACTCTCACCGCCATAAATAGGGCATCACTACCGAACACCAACCATGTGGGTTTGTTGTGGTATGGTTTGGCTATGGAATCTACAAGTATCACCATGGATGAGTGATGAAGCTTGAGAGAAATAGGAATATGATGAGTTTTTTTAGGGTCCTGCTATCCACACTACAGAAGCGTGGATGGTAATTCAGAAAACGGTGGGTCCCACATTAAAGTTGTCAAATACATTATATATATTAATAGGGCAAATTGCCGAGAAAGGTAACTAAAATACCCAAATTTGCCAATAAAGGTAATGTTTATTTTTTCGGGCCAAGAAAGGATTATAAATTTCAATTTTTGACAAAAAAGGGTAAAATGACCTCCTAAACCTGCTCACTGTCCAGTCAGCAGGTAACCGATGACGTGGCGCACATGTGGCAGTCCAGTCATCACTAAAACCCATCATAGTTGTATACATGGCGATCTAGTTGGCACCATGTCATCATTGATTATTTTTTACTTTTTTCTAAATATATTAATTATTTATGTAACATGTTACCAACTAACTAATTATAATTAACTATTAATTAACATTTTACAACAATTAATTAACTAATAATTTCTTACCAGTTAATTCTAAATAATCTTTCTAACATTATTTGAATTTATTTTTAATATTAATTTCTTGAAGGTGACTTATGGTGTTCATCAGATTCATGGTCTTCATTGTTCTTATGATGTTCTTATGATTCTTGGTGTTCAACTCAAAATCTGAAACATATTCAAACCTGTAGATCTAGAAAGAACATTCACATACACGAACACAACTGAAGAACAGATGGAGAGAGAGAGAGAGAGCAGATCTGAGAACCGCCGCCGCCGCCATGAACCACCGCCGTCATGAACAACCACTGCCAACAAACACACACACATACACATATTCAAGGTGAAAACCCTAAATCGAGACTCAAACCCAGATCTTTTAGGGGTTTTACAGTGGTGGTTTCACAGATCTGCCATGAAATGAACACAAGAACACAGATCTTAAAAAAAACTCTCGTGAATCTTATTAAACAAAAAAACTCTCGTGATCTTAAACCACAAATCTCGAAAACCCTAACCTCAAACACCAACAAATACAGATCCAGAACTTGTGGATCTTGAGAACCTTGAATCTCGAAAACCCTAAACTCAAGAACAGATGGTGGCGGTGGAAAATCCTAATCCGAAAACCCTAAAATCACAAACCTTAAATCTCGAAGAGGGGATGATTCTGGACGATGGTTCATGGCAACGGTGGAGCAAAAGTGCAACGGAGCAAAAGTGCAACGGAGCAACAGTGCAACGGTGGTGCGATTGTGAGATGCTGGCGGTGGTGAGAGGGTGGCGGTGGTGAGACGGTGGAGGTGGTGAAACCGCTCGCTGTGGGCAGAAACGTGAGGAGGAGAAAAGTTTGGAAGGAGTTGGAGATAATTGATATTTTTGAAAGTAATAAATAATTCAATTGCCACATAAGCATTTTTTTAATAAAAAAATTAAATTGTTGACACCTCATCAGATGTTAACCGGTTACCTAAACATCAAGTCACCATATTCCCTTTTTTGAATAAATTAGAATTTAGGGTCCTTTGTTGGAAAAAAAATGGATATTACCTTTATTGTCAAATTTGAACATTTAAGTTACCTTTCTCGGCAATTTGCCCATATTAATAAAGTTACTTCATAGCCTAAACCTTATCCACTTCTTATCTCTCTCATCAGACCCACCATAACTCCTTTCCAACGCCCTCATTTCCGGCGAACTCACCCTTCCGGCGACTTTTTCAGCGACCTCGCTCGTCTTCCGGCGACCCCACCGCAACACTCACTCACTTCCCCGGACAGGGATGAATGCATCCATTAACTCCGGCAACCAAGAAATATTAAGGATTTATGTGAAGATGAAGTTGAAAATCAAATTAAGGGTATCGATTTTTAGGGTTTTCTATCTTTATCTTCCCCAGTTCCAGATTCTTTGTTCACCAACACATCTAAAAGTGATGACGTTGGAGTGACTACGGCGGTACGTTGCCGGGCGGTGGTGCGGCGAAGATATGCGGTGTACTTAACCGGTGGCGCGTATGGCAGTCGTGGTTGTTTGTGCTGGTCGGTCACCTGAGTGGAATCCTTGAGATCTGGGTAGTAAATAGAGAAGATTGAAGGTTGGTTTTGAGAGATGGCGGAGATCAAGATAATAAATGGGGAAGATGGAAGGTGGAGGTAGAATGATCAAGGGGAGAGAGAGTGAGTGTTAGAGTTAGTGCAGGAAGAGGATGATTATTCTACAACTACAGTAATCAATGTTTTGACACACACTCTGTGATGATCGGAGAAGATGAAGAAGGCCCTGTGCAGGGTAGTTATGTGGAGGTGGGGGTAGCGGAGATCTATACGGTGAAGGCGGAGATCGGTACGCGGAGGCGGTGGTTACTGTAGTTGTGGAGTCTGCTAAGAAGATGAAGAAGATGATAGAATAAATGAGTTTCTCACTTACAAATACCAATACACTTCTCACTTACAAATAGCAATGCATGGAGTACAACTCTTTATAACTTTAATTGTTACTTTTAATCAATTAATAATAAAAAAAATAAAAAAAGGTAACTTGTGGTAGAAAAATATTGACCAGAGTTAGTGGGTCCTGACCCGTTTTTTATGATGATCAAAGAAAGGGTACTACTATCCACAGTGTCGATGGCAATGTCAGAGTTAGTGGGTCCTACTACAATAGTCAATTTTATATGTATATATAATATATCTACAACACTTAATTATTTTTATATCTTCTCAACATAGCATTTATATATCTACAACACTTAATTATTTTTATATCTTCTCAACATAGCATTTATCGAACATAGTCCCAACCTCGTCTCTCTCCACTCTACCGATACCCTACTTCCGGCAATCTCACCTTCTTCCGGAAAACTTCCGGCGACCTCACCATCTTCCGGCTACCCCACCGCAACACTCACCCTCTTCCTATTCTCTCCCACTTTTCCTCCTTCGCTCTCTTCCTCATATCCGTGACCAACCATCTTCCGGTGGGGTGATGGCGGTAGTGCGACGAAGATATTATAGAGACGACGATGGTGCGCTGAAGTAACGACGGTGGTACTGGTAAGTCGCGTTTATGGTGTTCGGTGACGGGAGGGAGTTGCGTTTAGAATTCAGACATGTGGAATTAAGTGGTTGTGAGAAGAGAGAATAAAGTGAAGACGAAGGGTTAGAGCTTGTGGGTTTGGAGAGAAGGTGAAGAAGATAGAAAATAAAATGGAGAAGATGAAAGGTGGGGTAGGTTATATCAAGTAGAGAGAGTGTGTGTGTGTGTCAGAGTTGTAAAAGTAAAATTAGTTATCTATAATAGTAGTACGGGTAGTAAAAAGAACCATGTGAATAGACGAGTTTTTTACCAAATAAGTGTATATGATAAACATATTTACCAAAATGGTGTACTTATAAACATATTTATCAAATTGATGTTGTTTTTATATTAAATTTGTTAATAGTGTATTTTTGTATTTGGTTGGTTAATTATATAATAAAAATATTATTATAAAAATATCAGCCATTTAATGTGATAGCCGGTCAGCCACCTCCCCTTATTCTTTTGGTTCTCTCTACCTTCCTAGGTGGTTTTCGGCGAACACCTAGGAGATGATTTTCCGGCGACCACCTACCATGGAGATTTTCCGGCCAACCACCATCATTCTTCTCCGCCTTCATCTACTTTCCACCTTCACCAACGTGCTCCTCCGCCTGATCTCGCTCCTCAACCGAAATGGCCACCAAATGATACCCAGCGACAACCACCATCTCTTCCGGCGACAACCATCTATCAAAAACCTGTAATCTCTCTCTCTCTCTATCTAACCCCTCCCTTCTCTCTACCACAAGCGCATAATCTCGAATGAGGAGATTTGAAGCTTCCAAAACCCTGATTTACTCTTCAACAAATCGACAACCCAAACAACATTGGAAGTAATTTTAGGTTGCAGATTTAAGTTTCCCATGGAGAGCTCCCTCGTGTGCAGATTTTAGCTCCCCCGTATTCTTGCTGTTCTCTCTCTCTCTCTCTTTTGAGTTCCTCTCTCTCGTAGGTTGGGTCGTTGAGGCATGGTCTCCGTGATGGAGCAGATAATGGCGGTGGTTGTGTCGCCAGAAAAATCGGTGGTTGAGGCGGTGGTTTGGGGCTGCGTATTGATGAAGCAGATGGGTGGATGTTGGTTGTTAAAATGTTAAGATAAAAATACATATTTTTTAAATTAAGAATCATTTATTTGTTTATTATTTGATTAGTTTTAGTTAATTATGTATAATTAATTATGATGACAGTTTAATTATGCGATTAACAAATTTTATATAAAAGAACACCATTTAGGTAAATAAGTTTGAAACTACACCATTGTGGGAAATATGTTTTCCAAACACAATTGTTTGGTAAAAAACTCGTGAATAGACCCACCCTCAAAAAAAGTGAATACCTTGCGTGTGTAGGTGTCTATATTGTAATGATAGAAATGCATTAAATGCATTTCTTTTTGTTGATTTTCCCAGCAAAGTCTATACAAGCTAAGCTACATACATTTTTTGATATTTGATTTTATAGGTTTCAAAAGTAAAACTTTTGTTACCTTTTATTTATTAAATTCCTTCCCCTATATACACACACATACAATATATACATACTAGAATGAGAGACAAATCAGTTATGACATATAAGTGAAATCTTTACGATGCCTCGCCAATTTCATATCCTTCTAACTGAATTTTTGGTCAGACGATGCTATTCCAAAGACTCGTATTGCTTCATTAATAATAGTTGGCGTTCCTCCACATGCCTAGTCTTATGAAGCTTTCGAGGAAATTTCAAAAATGGTAGGAGAAGTGATTATCCTGGAGGACTGTAATATGGATACTTCAAATATGGTGTATGGTCGTGTTGGTGTTCTTACTGAACAAATTGATATTACTAATTCTACTTTTGATACAAGTGTTGATGGTGTAATCTATAAGGTTCGAGTTGCTGAAGATCAGTTTGAATCATTCAGACTGTTTCCATCCTTCTCATTACATATGTGCTCTTGTTTAGAAGGCTCAAAGCTGCTCTCGTTCATCTAGGTTCCAGCGTTCTATTCTGGAGCATGAAATTTCCAGAATTTCAGTGGATAAATCATTAATAATCTTATTCATTCCTCGGGTCTAATTGAAGTTTGTAATGGTGGAAGAAGATTCTCGAGGATATGGATCGAAACTAAGTAAGTTGGATCGAATTCTTGTCTCTAGCAATTCTTTTGAACTATGGTCAAATCCTAGTGTTGAGATCTTACCAAGAAATTATTCACACCATTGTCCACTGTTTCTCTCAACTTTGTATGTGGATTATGGTCCTGTTTCATTAAATTTTTTTAATTCATGGCTATTGGACCAAAGTTTAGGAGAAGTTGTTTGAAATAATTGGAATGCTTGTTACTCTAAGAATATTGGAAAGCCTCCTATTATTCGGTTTCTGATGTGCATCAAGCATCTAAAGAATTGTACTAAAATATAAAGAACCATGTGAAAGGCGACCATCTTTTTTCAACTCCAATTTACAAATTCTGTCGGACACTCGAGTAGCTATGCATGAGGCTGCTTTTGAAGACGACGAATTAAGGAATACAGTTTGGGATTGCGATGGAGAAATGACTAAATGACTTGATGGCTTTTGCTTTTAGTAAAAAAAATTTGGGATGTTGTTGGCCCAGGAATCTTACAAGCAGCTAAATCTTTTGGCCAAAATAGTGTGTTGTATAAAGGGCAAATTTATCTTTTATTTCACTAATTCCTAACATTAAAGACCAATTTTTATTATTGACAATAAGTTTGGTGGGCTGCCTATATAAAATAATAGCAAAGTTGTTATCCAAAAGGTTGAAACTGGTGATTGATTCTGTGATACATATGGAACAAACATCTTTTATTCAAAATCAGAGCATTCTTGATGGCCCATTTGTAATTAATGAAAGATTGGGCAAAGCGAGCTAAACAGAGTATTATGGTGCTAAAGATTGATATTAAAAAGTCGTACTCTTAGTTAGGGACTTTCTTGACTTTATTATGGCTCAGATGCAATTTTGAAATAATTGGAGAAACTGAATTAAAGAGTGCTTGATCTATACATGGATTCAAGAGAGGTGTTGTGGTAGGGCTATCAATAGGTTGAATCGGATCGGATCGGTTAAAGATCTGATCTGATCCGCTTATCCATTTAATTAGATTTGAATCTGATCCAATAACATTGAGATCCATTTAGTTGGATTTTGATCGGATCAATAATTAATAGCTCATGACCCGGAGCGACCCATTTAATATTACTAATTTAATTTTATTTATGTAATAAATATATCAAATAACTCTCCCACCCCCACCCCACACCACCCAACCCTACCCTACCCTACCCCACCCCACCCTACCCCAACCTACCCCCACCCTACCTACCCTACCCCACCCCACCCTACCCTACCCACCCCACCCTACCCTACCCCACCCACCCCACCCCACCCTACCCTACCCCTACCTTATCTACCCTACCCTACCCCACCCTACCTACCCTAACCTACCCCCTATCCTACCCCCGCCCTACCTGACCCCACCCTACCCCAACCTACCCCACCCACCCCAACCCACCCCACTCTACCCTACCTACCCTACCCTACCTACCCCTACCCTACCCCCACCCCACCCCCACCCCCACCCTACCCCACCCCACCCTACCACACCATACCCTACCCTACCCTACCTACCCTACCCTACCCCACCCCACCCCACCCTACCTACCCTTACCCCTTCCAGACCTCAACCTACCCCACCCCACCCCTACCCCACCCTACCCTACCCTACCTTAACCCACCCTATCCTACCCTTACCCTACCCGACCCCAACCTACCCCTACCCGACCCCAACCTACCCCACCCACCCCACCCTACCCTACCCTAACCCACCCTATCCTACCCCTACCCTACCCCAACCCACCCTACCCCCACCCTACCCTACCTACCCCACCCACTCCACCCTACCCCCACCCTACCCTACCCCTACCCTATCTACCCCACCCCACCCTACCCCACCCACCCCACCCCACCCTACCCTACCCCTACCTTATCTACCCTACCCTACCCCACCCTACCTACCCCAACCTACCCCCTATCCTACCCCCGCCCTACCTGACCCCACCCTACCCCAACCTACCCCACCCACCCCAACCCACCCCACTCTACCCTACCCCTACCCTACCTACCCTACCCCCACCCCTACCTACCCTACCCCTACCTACCCCTACCCTACCCCACCCCACCCCCACCCCCACCCTACCCCACCCCACCCTACCACACCATACCCTACCCTACCCTACCTACCCTACCCTACCCCACCCCACCCCACCCTACCTACCCTTACCCCTACCAGACCCCAACCTACCCCACCCCACTCCTACCCCACCCTACCCTACCATACCTTAACCCACCCTATCCTACCCTTACCCTACCCTACCCCTACCCGACCCCAACCTACCCCACCCACCCCACCCTACCCTACCCTAACCCACCCTATCCTACCCCACCCTATCCTACCCCTACCCTACCCCAACCCACCCTACCCCCACCCTACCCTACCTACCCCACCCACTCCACCCTACCCCCACCCTACCCTACCCCTACCCTATCTACCCCACCCCACCCTACCCCCACCCCACCCACCCCACCCCATCCCCACCCACCCCACCCTACCATCGTCGGCGGCGGTGGTGGTCGGGCACAAAAGAGGAGTGTGATTATAAATTTTTATAATTTTTTATGATTTTATTTGTAAATGTGATACACAAGATGATGGTGCTGAAGATGATGAAAGCGATGATAATGAAAGTGAAGACATGTTTGAGAATTGTAAAGAGGGGATGGAAATGTATGATAGTGAGGAATATGTAGAAAATTAGGAGGATGAACTTGCTGAAGATGAACTTCAAGATTTATATATTGAAAACACAGGTTACTAACAACATGTTAATTTCTTTGTTGTTTCAAATGCATGTATACTAATCCTATTATATGATTGAATGCTAGCTCCTTCTACTACAAAGAAAAGAGGCCATCAATGATGCATGGCGTACATGTACGAGAACAAAAATATCGTGAGGTCATTATATGTAACAAATACGGACAACCTATTGGACCCGTCACACAAGAGAAAGACATAGTAGGGGAATTCTCTCGGTTTTTAGGTACAATAGCTCGTACATACGGTGGTCGGCGGCGGCGGTGGCGGTGGGCGGCGGTGGTGGTCGGCGGCGGTGGTGGCGGTGGTGGCGGTGGTCGGCGGCGGTGGTGGCGGTGGTCGGCGGCGGTGGTGGCGGTGGTCGGCGGCGGTGGTCGGCGGCGATGGTGGCGGTGGTCGGCGGCGGTGGTGGTCGGCGGTGGTGGTGACGGTGGTGGCGGATTTTTTGATATTAAATGGATCGACCCAGACAGATCTTGAATCGATCCATGTAGTGATCTAATTAAATGGATCGGGCCATTGGATCTCTTATTGGATCAATGGATCGGATTTTTTGACCCGTTGGATCATTTAAATGGAGCAGATCGGATCGGATCTAGCTCATGATACGATCCATTGACGGCCCTATGTTGTGGTGGATCCATTACATTCAAAGAAAAATGGCGTGTAGAGGATAATTTGTAATCTGGATACTTCTTTAAAAGAGATTAATGTTAATCTTAATGATCCTTTTAAAGCTTCTATGCAGGTAAAACCGAACGGGGAGGAGTTAAAATGGTCATGGACCATTGACAAGTCAGGATTATTTACGGTATGCTCCTTAAGAAAGTATATTGAGATTAAAGGAAATTACACGGAATCTCATGTTGAAACTTTGTGGCTAAAATCGGTCCCCTCCAAAGTGAATATATACATTTAGCGTCTACAACAAAGAAGGCTATCCACCTATGTAATATTTTTACAAGGGGTATATCAATCGACTCCATGATATGCTATATGTGCAAAAGAGGTCCAGAAGTCCGGAAGAACATTTATTCTCTCGGTGCTCAATTTTGTAATCCTTGATAAATATGATTGAAAAGTAGTGGAGTGTGGATGCGAGCATGGTGTCTTCCATTTGCTTTGCTATGCTCGTGGGGATCCTCACTGGGTTTTAAAGGCAAAATCCTTGAGGCTTTTAGCTGTATGGTTTACGGTCTTTGCTGGGTGATTTGGAATATTCGGAACTCCTTAGCATTCCCTTTGGGTAGGCAGACTTTGATAGAGTGGATTGGTATGATTCAAAGTCTCTTTGCTTTGGTTGAATACAAGGGGAAATTTAGGAAAGAAGATTTGGAGGTTTGGTTGGTGTTGTTTTCTAGTTTTGGAAATTTTTATGTAATTTTGTAAGATGTAATCTTCTAGGTGCTTGCTAGAAGCTTTAGTTTTTAATAAAGTTTTGCTGTAGTTAAAAAAAAAAACCCCCTCCGTTACATTATGAAGTGATCTTTTCTTTTTTTGAAAAGCCATCATAAAGTGATATCCTGGTTAATAGGAGCTCGTGTACGCATGTATAGGTGTATCTAAATGTACTTGAGCATATGTATGTACGCACCTATGTTGGAATAAAAGCGAGTGTAATATGCAGATGTGAGTCTTTGACAAAGCCAACGTTGAGTTTGCACGTGCAACTAGGTATACATGTGCATGTGCATATATGCACGAGATGCACATGTGCATGGTGCATATATGCACCTATACGCCACCTATGCAGTATGAACATGTGGTACAAATATGTACCTGTGCTTAAAAAAATCGAGTGTCATATTAAAGAACATATTTTTCTCGTTAATTTGGTATAAATTTCGTATTTTAATACCTTTGCGTTTGGTAGATAGTTTAGTTTTAATAAAGTAGGAGTAAATGACAAATGTCCAAATTACCCTCATTAACTACCTTCAACATAGGATTTAATTTGGAAAATTAAGGTTATCCACTAGCAACTATTTAATCTTCCATTTTTTTCATCAATGATTATAATTGGTTCTCGCAGTACTCGTAATAAAAATGGTTTTGAAATGAACATTCCACTATATATATAAGGGTTCATTTGAGAATCATTTTTATTACGAGTACCGTGAGAAACAATCTTAGCCATTTATTTGGTAAGTAAAATTCATGGATGGAGAGCTTATTAGCGCCATGAATTCATCACACGCATCTTCCACACTCTATCCTCCACGCTCTTCATCTATAAATTTCAATTTCCAATTGAATGACTAAAATTATTTCTCACGATTCACTTAATAATAATTATTATCAAATAAACACTCCTCGTATATAAGTATAACAGAAAGTGCTTATCTTTGATCTCATTATTTGCTTTTGACTAAGGGTGCTGCGTGGATATCACATGGAATTTCATACATCCATGAATTTTTCATATGTGTTTGAAATGATACCGTTACAAAAATCAATCATAGAAACGTACTAATCACAACAAAATCTCAGACGATAACTTGAAATGAATTGTCTGCTGGGACTTTAAAACCCCGCAAGTGAAAAATCTCTTCTAAGCCTAATAAAAAACAATTCCTTTTGCAATTTGATTCCATATATATCTCATTAATTCTTGAAAAACTTAATTTAACTTTCTCATTTTAGACCCGAAATACTAATAAGGAAGATTATTTATACAAAACAAGAATGAGTCATGCATGATAATCTGTTGAGTAATGTTTCATATAAGACGAAACATGACTTTGTAATATACTTAATTATAGTTCGGGGCTATTTCACTCATGGTCATTCGGTTTTGAGTTTGAACCCTGTAAACTTACATGGTATTCGAGCAAGGTTCATATGTGGCTGGTCAAACGCTAAACACACTCCTTGTAACTCATAAGTATGTGTTAGGTAAGGAAACATACCATGTAAGTTTGTGGTGTTCCAACTCAAAACCAATTAGCTATAAGTGGAGTAGCCCACTACTCTTATTAAGCACATTACAAAGTTATTTTTCGTATAATGTGAGACATCTCAACACAATAATGACATTTTGACCCTTACAAACTTGTGATATATTTTTCTAATCTACTTATTTAGAGATATTGTTATCAAAACACAAACATTTTATTATTTATAAAAAATCTTGTTATTTACAAATCATATCTCCATCGATAAATAGTCATTTTCTTCTAGTTCTAATCATTTTAATATTTTTATGATGTTAGTTCTCTTCAAATAGCATTTTGTTTTTATATATTTCATTCAACGGTCTTGGGATTGATAATTTAAGTAAAAAACTAAAGAAATATATTTGAAAGAAAACAAAATATGATTGGACATTCTCTAAACAACTTGCTTTTAAAAAAAGCTCAGAATTATAACACATTTTATATAGGGTAGACAAGGTTGACTCCTTAATTAACTGTTAGTACATAATATTGATTCGATATACTTCGAAAATGACAATAGGAAGGAGGAGAAAGAGTTTTACGTATATAAAAAAAAAACAAAAAAAAAAAAACTCTAGTCTACTCCCATGTAGCTCATGACCTTTGACTTAATGTCTGCATGCCTTTGTTTGTCAACTTCCTTTTCATGACATGAAGAACTATCTATTTAAATTAATTTTTTTCATCTAACTTCTATAAGTAGTTAACCACTTTTAGGATATTAGCAATTAATGTCCAATTATATTTCACTAACATCCATAAAGAATCAATACAAATCTTGATAGTTAAACAAGTTTCTTATTACTACATCATTATTTAGTCAAGTTTTACAATGAATACTCCGTTTAATTATTATAAGGCATACAAGAAAAAGAAATAAACTAAATAAATCGAAAAAGAAAAAGAAACATCATTGTTAAATATTTAAATTTAGGGATGCAATTTTATTTTTACAATAATAGAAAGCTTATTATCACTGAAATAGGATGACAATACATACTTATAAGACAATCACTTTCTCTTTTATATTTATTTTCCTATTTTATTTAACCAGAGGTTAAGTAATCTTTCTGTACCTGTGATCTATGTCATATCTTGTCTTTATATGGATCGCAAAAGGGTTCAGTTACTTTTGTATATCATTTGAATTCGATTTAGTTCAGTTTGTGAAAAACTCAAACTTTTTTATTCAAAATAGAATTATTAAAAAGAAGAAAGAAGCATAATATTCTATACCAAGATTAGACCTTGAAACAGAACCTTGTTGAACAAAAAAGCAGTATTCGGATACAAGGTAGATGCTCTTGGACGGAAGGGATTCGGACCTCCGAATAGCGGGACCAAAACCCGTATGTGTTTTTGATTTATCAATTTAGGGTTTTCATTTTTGGGTGCATAACGTTACAATTTAGGGTTCATACATCTTAAGGTATGTTTCATTTATGATTCGGTTCATTCTGCATCGATTTACCATTCATACAGATTGTAACAAAATTGATACGATTTTCCCACAGACGTATTTTAAAATTTGGTTTTTGGTTCTGAATTTCCATTGATTGTATCTGAGTCCAGCAATTTTGTTCGAATTTAGGATTAATTCATGAGCAAATTAGGGTTTTTGCGATTTGGGTTTTTTTATTGTATCGATAATATTGATCGCATCATCTTCAATTTGAATGCGTTTGCTTGAGTTTATGCTTTAGTTTTTCATATGATTTTGATATCTATAACCTAGTTGTGAGTTCATATAATTTTGGATGAAGATGAAGATCTTCATCTTCTATACAGATGTGAGATTAAAAAAAATTAAAATTAAAAAAATTACCTGGTTTCTTGATACATCAACCGATAGATTTTGCAAGTTTAGTAAATAGTAGTTTTAAAAGTTGGGTATACATAATAGCAAAAAGTGACAACTTCAGTATACTTTCAGAAACTAAACCCTATAATAAATTGTGATCTAATTTTAAGAAACCAAAGTTTTGGACTTGAAATGTTAAAATGGGTAAGAGTGATGGCAAGTTTTGTAAAAACCCCCAAATCAATTGAGCAATTGTCTTTTAGGTAGGGATCCAAGTAATGAGACGTTACACTTTAGCCTTAGGGAAAATATTGATACCACTTGGTTTACCTTGCTAGAACATTAATGTAGTAACACCACTATTATGACCCGTAGTATGTATTTTTGTAAGGAAATATTATAGATGATATTACACTTACAAAATCTTAAAATAAAAGGAAATTTTAGATATTTTAATATTTAAATTTAATTTTTAATTAAAGAGATACAACATCATAGACTTAAATGTTGATTTTGTAAATGCTTTCATGTACACTGTTGTGAAACTATTAGTCCACGTGTTGGATTAAGTTTGGGCGAATGTTTTCGCAAATCCTGAAATTATTGTCTAGATGAAAAGTTTTTAGCTTAGTGTGATTTTACCAAGGGTGTTACAAAGAGAAAAGATAAACTTTGGTTAATGCAGAAATTGTGTATATTCTAGTTAAAAACTCACTTTTATAATTATAGTTTTGTTATCATCAAATTAGAAAAGTTTGTTAGTATAATTTCTTATTTGTTTGTATTTGATAAGATAAATTTATTTTGAATAACTATAGACATTTGAGTCTTTGTAGTGTAATAATTAGTCTATTTGTTTGAGACCGAGTGCTCAACTCAAGCTGATTAGTTAGCTATATGTCAGCTCAATTTCAAAACATCAATGTGAAGACTCGTATTTTGACTCAAAGACTACTCCAGATTTTTCTCAGCATACCTACCATGGATAACAATGAAGAGTTCAAAGATTCGTTCGACAATTTCTGAAGTTACCTACCATATCTATTAGTCATAAGAGTATATAAGATTCAATATAATTTGAGACTTTGAATCTGATTTTTATCTTGTAGTAGGCATTAACAGCACAACTCATAATTTGTATTGGAACTTTACATGTGTGAGAGATCGTACAAGAGTTTAGAATTCTTTTCTTGAACTGCGTTATACAACTTCTATATATATATATATTACTTCTGTAAGCTTGAAATTGAAGTTGATTTGAAGAAGATAATCTATGTATTCAACACTCCCTTCTATACATCGGCGAATCTAAGATCTAAAACCACGTGGTTCCTTAACATACTTATATGACAAAATGAAAGATTAGTCATCCAAGTCAAGTCATTAATACAAAGCATTAAATTAAAAACAATTATAGTTTTAAGTCATTTCAACTCTTTCCTAAAAAGTTTGTCTTCAAAATTTCTTTATTCGAATAAATCAGAAGTTTACCTGCTAAATATTTTTGTAGGAAATAATGATTTCTAAGTTGGATCTTAACAAAAGCTCGTTGAAGTAACGTTTTAAAAAAGACTCTAGCTTTTTAATTTTAGCTTCAACCTCAACAAGTTTTGTCGAATACACCCTAAAATAATTGATTGATAGATTTAAAATATTAAATTAATGCTTACAACATTGTTTGTAAGTTTAAATGTAAGGTGGTTCTTAATACACCTTTAAGATAGTTTATATGAAAAATTATTCCATTTTCTTCAACTAAAGTTCATATTTAAGGTGGTTCCTAGGACCTAGGAGCCATATGCATGTAAATTCGCCCTTGCTTGTTTGTTTTGTGTGGTTACTTTGTTGCTTCGGGAATAAACATGATTGTTTCTTACAATTTTCATATTAACAAAATAGTGCGTCTTCAAAAGCCCTTTTGCTCCTCAGTCTACCGAATATTAGCAAACGATCTGCTTGTCTCGATGCACTGGCATAAAGGGAAACTGTTGGGGAAATAATCACTTAAACCAATAATCAAACCTTTCTATTGTAATAAAGAGGATTTATGTTAACAAAATCATACATTCAGTTTAGACTTAAATTGTTACAAAACATGTGTTGTTTTATAAATGACATGAAGAATTTCTAAGTATGAAATATTAGCTGAGAATCAGCTGTGTAACACTGTATATTTTAAACATATACTTTACTGCACGCGGAAGCTAATTATATATAATTATTTTAATTACATAATAGATACAAAAGATTTAACTTGTTTTACACAACAAAACTTTTACAGTGTTAATCCAAAACAGTCTCTAAACAAAAACTTTGACATCAGAGTTTGGTCTGTCCATATTCCCAGCCCAAAGCATCAAGATCACCTAAGAGGATCTGCAAAACAATCTAGTGGGGAATTAGCACAAAGCTAAGTGAGGGAATAAATATCTAAACATACACAAGGCAAATATGCCCAAACCAAATAGCTCATGAATCCCAGGAGAACCGGCGGTGTTGCAAGCACCTACAACCAAGGTCGGCCAAAACCGAGGTTTACCGATAGCCTTGCTAAATATGGATAACAGTACCATCCCCCTTGAGTACCTCAACGGTACTGCAAGATCAGATACTGTAATCCCCCAAGCATTAGGCCCAGCATCATACTGATCTCCAAATTAACATGTATATACATTCCAAACAAGAGCATTCCAAATAGGATATCATATCCTGTATATCCAAAGATATAAACCCACTCACCAAAGTCTTCAAAACCTTGGCACACTCAGATGACTAAATTCACCGAGTCTTCTCAGTTCCTGAGATTGAAGTAACCCAAGTCAGTATTCAATTCATAATACTGATCCAATAATAAATATCATATTTATTCATGATCTCATGTATATACACTTATACATATATATACATCATACATAAACCCCAAACAGATATACAATTCATGTTTATCTTCGAATCATCAATTCCGACTAAGTTTAAATCTGATTATAGTCGGATTCCGAGTGAATACCCAATTCCGATAGAATCATGATCCAAATCCGAGCAAAGTCACAATCCGAGTAAAAGTGCAATCCCGAGAGAATAGGATTCCGAGTAAAAGTTCAATCCCGAGAGAATATCCAAATCCGAGTAAAATTCTATCGGATTCCGAGTAAAAGTTCAATCCCGAGAGAATATCCAAATCCGAGTAAAATTCTATCGGATTCCGAGTGAAATAGTTAAGGCATCTCACTGATGATTTAGTCGGATTCCGACACAATCCAAATCCGAGTAAACTTCTATCGGATTCCGAGTAAAATGGCAATTCCGAGAGAATTGTTAAGGCATCTGATAATTTAGTCGGATTCCAACTCAATCATTCTTCAAATCCGACAGAATCATAACTTCATGCATAAAATCTATTTCTAACTTAAATCTTACTGATTTCATGTATACAAGTTATATATATTTCCAGAAATCATCCAACTCATATAAAAAACATGTATAGATCATAATTTCTATCATGCATTCAATCCTAGATTACCAAATCATCAAGAACAATTGGTTTTCATATAATTATTTAAAACCGCAAACAATATAACATATCATATAATATATGATTCCAGAATTCTAACCTTAAGATGATATCAAGTAATCACAAGAAGACAAGCAAGGTTGAAGTTTGATTTCTTTCTTTTCTTTCTTTCTTCTCCTTCTCGGCCGAAACACACAAAAGCACACACACACACACACACACACTCTTGTCTAAATTCACAAGTAAAGAAGTACGAAGGGGGAGTGGTAGCTAAACCCACCAAATCGGCCATACCCCTCCCTTAACAACCCAAATATAAAATTATATAACTAAAATTCTCAAAATAATAAAACAATATAATAACACAATTACTTGCCAATAACATATATTCACAAATAATTCACATAAACCAATTAAATCCCAAGATTAATTAACTAATTACCTTAATTAATCTAGGTTGGCAAAGAGGGTGTTACAAGCTGAGCACTGAGTATTAGCCAAAGGATCAGCTTTAAAAGATCAGCTGAGAAGAAAAGACAACTATAGAAGCATCAGCTGAGGGTATTGCGAGGAACAATCTTGATCAGCTGAGCAGTGAAAGTGGTTAGATGAGCCTATAACTTTGATCAGCTGAGGCCTTCTTGTATCAGTTAAGTAACCTTACCTCACTTAGTCGATTTCCTTTAAGCTTATCACTCTAAATGATCAGCTGAGCACTCTTGATCAACTGATCATCTAGGTTGATTAGCTTATACCTTCTCCTAGTCTAATGTTTGATCAGCTGAGTATTTCTATGATCACCTAAGTGAACAACAATAGCTGAGTCTTTCCCATTCCTTTAGCTGAGCAAAATTATACTTGCAGTTCAGTGTATTTTGTTAGTTGAGTTGAGAAAATGTAATATCAGTTCACTGTAACTTTCTATTTATTCTAAAGTTAACGGGAGAACATGTGTTGTCCTATTATGTCTTTAGACCTGTCTTTGTAAAAGTCTTAACACCTTTTGAATCTGCAATAAGATGAAACGGATCGATCTTATCCTCTAGAAAAGGAGAAAGATGTTTTAGAAGAAGAAGATTTCGAAAATTTGTTTCAACAACTAAGTATGGCCGGCAACTCCATACTTGGTAAAGTCAAATCTGAAGAAATCATGGTGTCGTTTAAAGTACAAGCATGGAAGGAGAAACTTAAACTCCCAAAGCAAAAGGTATATGTTTTAATATTATAATTAGTGGGATATAATTTTGTAGAAAAATACATTCACTTTATATATTGCTTGAATAAAGTGCTTTTACTTTTCACCTACTAACTTTATCTAATATAATATTATTATCCTATGTACTTTTGTCTTCTACCTCTATTGCAATGACCGGATGCCAAATGCTCTATATATACTACTGCATGTTTGATATACAAGATATGTTGAATATCTCATTTGTTGAAAACTACACAGAACTTAAACAGTTTAGTTTAATAGCAAGTTCTAAGCTTTTAAGCAAAGAACAAAATTTTAGAGTTAGCAAATATTTCGTATAGAACAAACTTGTTCATGTGTTGAATATCCTAGACATTAATTGTTAAGGATTAGTTTGTCTATGTGTTAGACATTTTGTTGTCATCTTTATTGAACTTGGATTTTCCGCATCCAGTTAATGTAATTCTTGATTCATTTCAATAAGAATATATAAAGTATAATTGTGTGTCTTTAATTTTAAAAAGCTAAATTTTGTATTCAACTCCTCTTTTACAAACATTTGTTGTAGTATATCTATTCGAGACCAACAGAAACTTCTTCTGTCTTTTGTCTATCATATAAACATATGTTTCTCAATAAACGACACTAGACAACCATTTATAAATTGATAGCTCCTTTAACATTGGTAAAGGAGGTTTAGCATAAAAGAAAAAAGTAAAGCTTTATGAAAATGTATTTAATTTTGTATGAATTTTTATTATGTTAATCGAACTTTAAATTTTTTTATTATGTGTATAAAATTATTTTAAACAATAGCAGCAAACTAAAAGTCCGAAACATATAATGAAAACTATTACAGAATTGAATACATTTTCATAAATTTTATCCAAAGAAAAATCATAATAATAAACTGTCTAGGCTTCTAATGATTTTCCAATAAAGAAAAGTTTAAAACTAGTTCATTTGACTAAAAAAAGTCAAACATCTCACCCAAATGATTAAAAAATTGAAATAGACAACTTAATGATAGTATCTAAGGTTTAAATTAATACTAAAAGTGAACAAATAAGATGCCAAATAAGGGGCATATGTTACATTAGATTCAAGCACTATAAGCATGTACTAATTTAACGAATGCTTATAGCACTTAGATCCAAGAATACTCGCATTCTAACTCAATAAAGTCCCAAAATCTTCCACCAAAGAGCTCCAATTACTCCCCATATTGTGATGTTAATTAGAGCCATCACGATACCGAGCTTAAAGACATCCGGAAGTTTTACATAACCAGCTGTAATACAACACGAAAACGATTGAAACACCATCGATTAACAAATAAAACTATATGTAACACAAAACTTAAGCTAAAAAGGAAATGAGTCATATTTGGTCGATATTATCACTTACTTTATTTTGAAAAATAGATACATTATTATTAAAGAGGCTTTCTATCTTTTTACTAAACCTTTTTACTTATCAACAGACTCACTATATGAAAATAATAAGCGTCAAAATCAAGAGATAGATGAAGAAAGAAAATACATGGATTCCACGTATTACATAGGAGGAGGAAACAAATGATTTAGTAGGAGAAAATAAAATTTTATCATAGTAAAGTTTTGTTATCATTTTAAAAAGTTAGTTCTTTATAACAGTGTGTTAGAAAAAGACATCAAAGTGTTTAAAGATAAACCCGACTCCATTTTTTTGACCCATCACCTAACTCAACAATTAAAGTACAACAATGATATAACTTAATTAGGAGCAGGAAATGATACCTCCATAATATACAGCAGCCTGTCCACTACTGTAATGTGTAAGTGCACCAAAAAGATTTGTGTTGTAAGCCAAAACCAAGGCAGAAAGAACTCCCGGGACCTTAGCGGTTAGGTGCATTGAAAGGAAAGCCGAGTATAAAGCACCAACATGAGCCGTTTGACCGGCGAATAGATAGTGAATGAAGAAATACACAGATTGAAGAACTAGAAGCTCGATTTGCCATCCGACTGAGAAAGATTTAAGAAAGTTGGCTACACATTTCGACAACCATGGTACGACCCCTAGAACGGTTAGTTGAGTTGCCATGCCTATGAGCACTGCAAACCAAGCTAATGTATCCCATGCCGATTTTTCGCTTAAGCAATCGTCCCAAGTCAATACTCCAAGTATTAGTAGGATCGATAAACCTAACATGGCGGCGATCACACTTGAAATGTCCAGACTTTCACTGCGTATTTCGCAATATGTTAGATTATATTTTATAGAAATCTTGATGCATAAAATGAATTGAACATATATCTACAAGATACTCTTCGTGGTTAACAAGGTATTCATATTGCATGTACATATTATAAGTGCCAATAACTTGACAAATTTTATGCAATTTCAAAAAAAATGCATAAAAAATGCGAAGAAATAAGAAACTTTTTTGTAGTGACCAATAATATCATCGATCATATTATTCATAATTAGTTTCAAAATGCAAACTCAGGCATCTTCTTAAGTTGGTAACAAATAAGAACTATACTTTTCAAAGTAAATAATCAATCACTAACCCGGAGATCCATAATGCAACTGTGACAAGCATGGTTCCTAACATGATCCACTCATTTCGTTTCACCGGACCCATTTCTTTGAGCTTATCTTTAGCCAAGATGGGAGCGTCGGGCGTGTGCTTGGTCTCAGGAGGGAAGATCTTGTATATGATGAATGGAGTTAGCATAAGAGTAACCAGTGCCGGAAAACATGAAGCTTTGAACCATGAAATCCATGGGCTTTTGATTTTCACCCCTAAACTATCAGCCAGTTTGATGCACAACATGTTTTGAGCTGCAGCAGTCAAGAAAAGAGCACTGGAGCTACTAGAGGACTGTCACAAAACAAGTGTTACTAGTCATTTAAAGAATACACTCTTAATATGTTGAATTTGGTTTTCTAGTAGATTCAAAGATTCAATATCACAACAATGCACCAATGATGAAACATTTGTATAAAAATAGGTAATAATATCATAGAGCTAAAAGTTATCAATAAAACAATGTTTTATCTATGTATTAATATGGTATCTAATTTTTTTATACGTATATTGTTATTAATATTTCAGTTTACTTAAACTCGTGAGAATTAATGATTATTTGACGAAAACAATGGTATTTTCCACTTTAAAGTCGATATAATTTGTTTTTGCGGGAAAAAAAAAATTCTCTGTAAAAATATTAAATCTAGATGAAAAAAGATCAATGAAATATTGCTCACTAGAGATAGTAAGTCATAAAAAGTCATTAAAACCTGATAACCGGCTAAACCGTTACAATAAGTACCATATTAGCACATTAACTAAAGCGTTAATGAATTTATGTAAAAGAGAAACTTTAGATATCATATTAAAGAGCACAAGTTTCCATTAGTAACTTTTAACCTGAAATTATATTTACCTACAAGTTTCCTGTGACAAGAAAATACAAAACTACTTAATCAGAAAAGGTTGTATAACATGTATCATACACATTCTAATATATATTTATTAAACTTAGACATTTCTTTTAAATTGCAAAATGTTTTTACTACACATTTAATTGAATAACAGTAAACTTTAAGTTTATTAAATATATATTTTTCGTTAAAGAAGAAAAAATAAGTTAATAAATACACTTTATACTAATACACAAAACGAAATGGGGACATTTTTTTATCATAAGATCAGTTTCAGAGGGAGTCTCTATTAGGAGGCTTTCTATGAGAAAACACATAAAAACAGGTAATCGTATCTTTCATTAATTCAAAGAAACCAAAAAATTAATCGGTCCCCATAATTATTTTTAATGAACAGGTCTTCAATGATTTTTTACAAATAATGTATTAGTATTCACCCCTAAAATATAAATAGACAAACCAAATCTAGATATCAAAATCAAATATCACCATTTATGAACCGTTATAAAAGAACTTTTTCTATCGAATCTAAATATCAAAAACAAATATTACCGTTTTAGTCATTTTAATTAATTATTTAAGTATTTATAAATACAATAACATTAACGTTACAAATCTTTTATCATCATTCTTTTTAATTGCAAAAGAAAATGAAAAAGGTGCAAGGTGGGAATTGAACCTTTGACAGTAACGTCATGTCATGTTGCTTGTGTCCAAGAATATTGAGAAATAACAAAATTAGGGAAATACTGAATATAATCATTGACCATTTGGGTCAACCAATGCATGACATATGATTTGTGGATAAAAATATATTTCATACTTTATCTAGGCATCAACAATTCAATCATTTTTGTTTGAGTTATTTTGTATCCAACTATTAGAAATCAATTCGTTGAATATTTAGAATAATGTATAAAATTTGAAATTTCTTGTTATCTAATAGAATTCTAAAATGTTTAATAATAATTTAAATCGTCAACACGATTAGTTACAAATATTTTTTTGACAAGCCTCTACTGCTACAAGTCATGTGAACCAAAATCCTATTATATTAATAGATACAAACATATTTCAACTAATTCCCATAAAATATAAATTTGTTTTTGATATGAACTACTAATTAATCCCAACATGGAAGTACTGAAATTGATTTTATTTAAAAACAGATTTCTTGTTTTAACATGTTTTTAGGGAATCAAGAAATATTTTGATGTCTATGATCCACTTCCGTAGTTTTTTCTTATAGTTCTCTTAATCATCCGAGATGTTTACTGATTGTTTATTGAACTCGGCTCTATTTTAAGAATCATTAGAACACCTACCATTAAACTATAAATTATATATATAACAATGGGAAAATTATCATTTTTGTTAACATACTATTCATTTTTTTCCAATTTTACCAACATTTTTTTTATTTTATCAATTACACCATTACACTTTCAATATTTTCTAATTTTACCAACATTCTTTTTATTTTATCAATTACACCATTACACTTTCAATATTTTTCCAATAAACACAAGGTTTACCTACTAAGCGGTAAGGCTGACAACTTGGGTCGGGTTCGTGTTATTGGGTTCGTGTTAGTTTCGTGTCGACCCAATTTCGACCTATTTATTTTCGTGTCAGGTTCGGGTCGTGTCACTTTTTTCGTGTCGGGTTTGGGTCGTGTTTTGTGTCAACCGATTTCGGTAAAAAGTATTTGACTAGTTAACAATTAGATAAACATCAAGCTACAAAAGTTAATATAAGAAATTTATATATCGTAAATAAGAGCCTTAACTATAAACCTTTGCAAATTTACTTTAGTACGTGATTTCCGTAATTCTAAATTGCATAGTTTGTTTTTTTTAAAAAGTTAATATAAGAAATTTATATATCGTAAATAAGAGCCTTACCTATAAACCTTTGAAAATTTACTTTAGTACGTGATTTCCGTAATTCTAAGTTGCATAGTTTGTTTTTTTTAAATATTACTGCAAAGTTTTTTTTCTCCATTTTCATATAATTTTAAAAATTTCTTTTCATTTATGGTTTATATTATGTTTAATCCAAAACCGTATTTGAAACCCATAATCGAAAACCGTAATTGACCCGAACTCGAACAACACGAACCCAATAACACGAACCCGACCCAAATTGTCAGCCTTAGTAGGTAAACCTTGTGTTTATTGGAAAAATATTGAAAGTGTAATGGTGTAATTGATACAATAAAAAGAATGTTGGTAAATTTAGAAAAATATTGAAAGTGTAATGGTGTAATTGATAAAATAAAAATAATGTTGGTAAAATTGGAAAAAGGTGAATAGTATGTTAACAAAAATGGTAATTTTCCCTATAACAATTTGTAAGAAACTATGAATAGTAACTTCTTAAAGTATGGATAAATGTTATTCATTTAAAAATATACTGAATTAGAGAGCTGGATAGAGTGATAAGTTACAAGAATAGAAGAAAGCATGAGAGCTACCTTTTAAACCTTGCATCTACCGTTTTTATTCTTTTTTTTTTCCTTATTGTCGTGAGACAACATAGTTTTACAAGTGTACTAAAAGTAGATAGTGTGATTTTATTATTATAATTATTGTCATATGAAGGAAATCAATTATTTATTCTATTCTTTTTCACATCTTAAATGTATTTCTAAATTTATACATTTTGTCAAAAGGGACTATAATTTAACACTTTGGTACCTTTATTATAACTTTTAACGTATAATATTAGGGTTAATAAAAATATATATTTATGAATGTCTTTATAATTTAAATTATACATAAGCATGTGGAACACATTTTTAACATATTGATACATTATAACTTTTAACGTATAATATTATGATAATATAAATATATATTTATATTGCAATGCAAATATTATCGTAATACGTTATCTAACATTTATATCTTTAATTCTGAACTCTTTTTCCTATTTATATGTTGTATATGAGATTGTTTTCTATTTTAATAAATATTATTAAAATACAATAATTTTAAATAGTTTGTATGTTTTAAATGAAAAAAAATAATTCTATGAGAGTTCTTTTCTTCCATATAATAAAATATTTAATATAAACCATGTTGAAGTTTATCTGTTGTCCTGATCACAACATTTTTATCTAAAATAAACAAATTATCTGTCAATGTCCAGTGATTTGTCCCTCAACTATGTTTGGTTGATTTTATCCTCAATGTTGACTTTGGGTGACTGGTGGAGTGGTGGTCATGGGTTCATCATTGATCAATTGGTGATATTATTATTGACCAGAAAAATACCAATAAATCTCTTGCCACTTGCATTGCATACAATTGATTTACCACAAATGGATGGAGCAAATACAAAACCACAATATTCTTAGCATTCACATTTCAACTTCATAAGATATAGTCATATAGATTACCAACTTATAGAAAAACATTAAAATAAATAAAATCTATCAAAATGTGACATCTTGTAAAACTGAGTTGTAAATTGATTTTGCCTTTCAAACTAAATATTAGTTCATAAAAAATCTAGTTTATTGTTTAATAGAAAAATAATTGTTTGTATATAATAAGTCATTTAGAACAAAGGATTTCTTAATTAGGTCATCACTTTTTTCACCTAAACTTTTTAACCAAACGAAACAAACTATAAGAATAAAACAAACAAACCTAAGTGCTTACACAAATTATTTGCATTTATTGCTATATAAGAATACAATATTATATATATTTCATCTTTAATTGTTTTGTCAAAATTTAATTAACTATTATTAATTTTAGCATAACACAGGACTGATATACCAAGAAAAAAAGTAATTTTGAAGTATAAATTAAAAAGAAGTCAAACTAATAAAATTAAAAAAAATAAAAATATTTAATTAACAAAAAATAATACTAATCAAATTAAAAAAAATGAAAATATTTAATTAATAAAAAATAATACTAATAAAATTAAAAAAATGAAAATATTTAATTAATAAAAAATAATTCATAATTTTACTGGCATACCTGAAACTGAGACTGAATAAGAAACGCACCAAGCTTTCGAGCCGTGTCGTCTTTAGGCCTACTCTCACCGGCGATCGCCAACGAATTAATAATCGGCAAAAAGATTCCACCGGCTCTCGCGGTGGTGCTAGGCATCGCCGGCGAAATAATCGCTTCACAAATCGCCAACCCATAAGCCAAACCCAACGTACTCTTCCCTAACCATCTCACAAAATACATTGCCAACCGATCACCCAGTCCGGTTTTCACGAATCCTCTACTGAAAAAAAACGACACCACGATCAACCAAATCACTTCATTGGTAAACGCCGCAAACGCCGCTTTGAACTCCAGAGTTTTCGTGACAACAGAGATTGTCAGACACACGAACGCCCAAGCTCCGACGGGTAACGGACCCAAGATTAGTCCGGTGATGGTGGTCAGGAATATAGCGAACAACCGCCATGCTTGTTTCGTAACCTCTTTCGGTTTCGGGATTGCAAAACAGATAAGTAACCCAACTGTTAGCGAGATCGCTAGTGGTATTGGTTTTGCTCCGGGCAAATTAGAGAACCTGATGCGTCTACGGCGTGGCTGGGTTTCGGTTGGAATGGTGATCACGGTGGTGTTGCAAGATTCCGGCGGAGGATTTGACATCTGGTGGTGGTGGGATGGTGGTGGAAATGATGATGGAAATGAGAAAGATGATGGTTATATATGTTACGAAATTATTACCTCAATTATGCGCTTAACTAACTCATGCATGCTTCAGTGTATAATAAGTCGGTAAATGTTAGCAACAGATTCGGTCTACAAGTGCACATGAGGAATTAGAATACAAAATATGCATCTTGTAAGAAAGGGTGTGATTTAAAAGATTGAGATCTTTTGACCACAAGATTACAAGTATCATGTCAAAATTTTCGAAAATGTTGCCTAATTTTCGTATACGGTTAAAGAATCATTCACATGTATAACTTGGTTGTAATAAGGAAAATCATATATATTAATTAATCTGGATCGACGTAATATATCCTTCTATTATTTCTTCTTATTTATCGATCTTCTTATTCACAAGATTAATACAAGTGTTAAAAAATTTATGTAGGAGAATGAGATAAAAAAATGGTATGAAAGTATGAGTTGTGTTCAATATAGTCCATATAAAAAGTATAGTCCTAAATTTTAATATTTAATCACATGTAATTTAATATAAAATCACATGTGATTTAGTATACAATCACATGTGATGGTAAAATCATTACATGTTAATTACGAAAATGTCACTCCGCCCAAATTTTTAAAATTCAATCTGGACCATTGATGGGGCTGATTCAAGGGCTAAGATTAGTCTCTTGGGACTATGCAATAAGTATGGTCTATATTGAACATTTCTCATGAAGGTATAACAATTTTCTTATTAATCTAATTTGGGCCTGTTTTAGGGTATGTTTGACGTACACACTACAAGAAAATACCCTTATGTGACGACATCCCATCATAGTGACGACATCCCATCATAGTGACGACGTTCCCAAGTTGCGGCGACTTATTAAAATTTGCGATGACATGTCGTCTCTGATGACGTGTGGGAAAATTTCTCACCCAATGTGGCAACACGCGAACTAAAAATAAAAATAAAAATATATCTTCGTCACTCTAGAGACGACAAAAGTCGTCACTAAGTGTTCTTTTTAAGGTATAGTAATGTGTTTGGTACGGAATATAATAAATTTTTTATTTTGAAACGACTTGTCGTCACTAGCTGTTTTAGAAATAAGAAAATAAAAAAATAAAAAATATATATATTTATACCCTAATTTGTGATATATAGCTCCTCTCGACGACCTCAGATACGCCAGTCATTGACGGCCAACTACCGGCCATCGACCACCGGCCACCGCGGCCATCCATCACCATTGTTCTCTAAGTGTTGTCGACACCGGTTGGTCCCGTCTTCTTCATCGTCATCGCTATCGTCGCCTCCGACAATGTCGACGTCGACTACTCCCTCCTCGATTCCGATCTTGCTCAAGAGTTGATCGCCCACTGGCTTCGTCGTCGACCCAGCTCAGACCATTGTCGATTCCCATCTTGAAAAAATTTTGTTGGTTCATCTCTTGTCTATACAATGAAAAACGTTTTAGGCTAATATCTTTCACACATTGTGTTGGTTCATACTCGGTATAGACAAGTAAGTTGTTAACTTTATGTATGTTCTTTTTATGATGACAGTGTATTCAATTAATAGATTCAGTTGTGCGTGTTTTGAATCTGTTTGGCTGTGAATTCATTTGATATTATCGATCCCATTTGTGTATGTCAGTCGTATCTTGCATGCATTCAGTGGTTTCCATTTTGTAGAGAAATCATTCTTTCTATGGTAAAGCTTAATTATGATATTGATTATTGTTCAAATATTTGAATAGATTTTAGCTCCAAGTTTTTCTATTACATCCCTTTTGTGGTTGCCAGCCACTCGATCGGTTGTATCTTATGTTTAATGATTTCCATCTGAAAAAGATTTGTCATTATTGGAATGGTAATTTAAGAGTATGCTCGTTTAAGGGGCAATTAGATGTGCATTTTTGCTGATTATAAATATATATCTATCATGATTGTTTAGGATTAAAATAAGAAGGCAAACTACGCTAAAATATATCAAGCCATATATGTATAGTTTACTATAGTTAGTTACCTTTAGTTTAATTTAGGTATATACAATAGGTATATTAATAACCAACAAAATAAAGAAACTGCATAATCATATATAAACATTCAATTTGACATATATAAATTTCTTATTAAATTAATTACTTCATATGTCAACCCTTTTAGTTATAATACTGTGCTAGTATTGGGCTGGTTTAAGAAATAGTCTAATCCATAAATGTATAATCTCGTATTAGTTAATTAATGGATTAATTGTTTGTGCTAATTAAATATCATTATCGTTTAAAAATGCAAAAAAGATTGATTGCGGAGAGTGCAACTCAATCATCTTCTTGTTCTTCCGGCAACAAGCAAGATATCGCTGCAAAGATAAATCATATGCGCTGTATTTAGATTCATTAGCATCTTGGTCGATCTTAAAACTCAAATAGTAATAATTTTTTTTAGATTTACTTGCATAATTATATAGATAATTTGAAAAATAAAATTGTCAGAATAATTTGAAAACAATGTTGAATAATTAGTATTCGGGTTCACATGGATCAATCTTGCAACTCAATGGTTAGTATTTTCTTAGATTTACTTGTATAAATTTATAGTTAATTTGAAAAAAAAAATATCGATTAAATTGAAAACAATGTTGAATAATTAGTATTTGGGTTCAAATGGGTCGACCTTAAATTTCTTAAAAGTCTATTAACAAATCAAATGCCCTAGGTGTTTGGGGAACACAGGGCCATAATGTCGGTCTCGGCCAAAAACCGAAGAATAATGTCTCCACTCCTTTTTTCTATCTTCATCATCAACCAACTCGTCACAACCACCCGCCACAAATGAGCAAGTGAAAGAAATCGCGTGGGAAACAATAAAAAATAAACTGCAAATGGAAAAATCGATTTTAAAAATGGATCGCTTCGGCTTGCGAGAATAATCTTAACTTTCAAGTTCCTCCGTTAGATGGTGGTGATGACGATGATGAGGATGACAACGAAATCGATGGGGTGGGATTTGTTTTATGTTATTGATACACTTTAGTGTTGATACATTTGGTATATTTATATTAAACTTGACTTGAGTTCTATTAGATTATCGTGTTGTTAACACATCCATTATATATTTGGTATGTGATCTTACGTACATTAATTATAGCTTGTTATTGTTATGTAATTGTAGCAATATTCTGGTTATGAATCTGATATTTGTAGAATATACCCAAAAATGAGTAAATTCTGAAAAAATGGAATAATAAAAAAATATTTTAAAAATCACTTTTAGCAATGACATGTCATCTCAAAAGGTTGTTGTTTGATGAAGCACGTGACTTGCACACATATATACTTGTCATTTTCCATTTCCCTCTCCATTAACCCTTTTCTCTCCTTTATGTAGATAACATATTCACCTTCTTTCACTCACATTCATTTTCACTAGACCCTAAATTTACATGAGTAAAAATCCTCCAAATATGAGGCAATTGATCAAGATATTCCCAAAATCTTCAATAGTGATTTGCTCATGTGGGTCTCCTACGTAAGTACGAACATCATGGACTCTTTCAAATCTAGGAACATGGTTCTTTTGTTATACAAGAAGTTGTGGATTTGTTTCTTGGGTTGATGACCCAATGTGTACAAGATCAAGAGAGGTAATACCAGGTCTATTGAAGTCTATGAACAAGCATGAAGAACAAGTGAAAGCACATAAGGCACGAGAATAGAAAGTTAATGCTTGTTTTAGGTTTAATTGGGGTTTAAATTTTTATGTATATGCCTAAAACGGCCGAAGTATCCATCAATCGAAGGTTCTGTTTTCTGCAAATTTTGATGGTAAAGCATTAATGTAAGCTTCTGTTTTGTGTCATTGGCAAGGCTAGAATTAATTAAAGTGTTGATGTAAGATACTATTTTGAAGCTAATGAAGCATTAATGATGTCATATGGGTGTTACGTAATTGACATTGAATACTATATGATGTAGAGTCATTGTTTGTTTTGTACGGGTTGCTGAAACAATCTAGTATTTGGCTATAAGTACAAGCAACGATTGTGTGCCCTTTACCATGCCACATGAACATGCAGAACTGTATATCAAAAGGCATCAATAGAGAATGTATTCCATTTTGCAACTTGAGAAGCATATAGCCAAGAATAGCGGCATGTTCGTTTTATTTTTGTTAAATGCATGTATACATCTTATATTTTATTTGATCATAATAGGTTGTTTATGTTTGACAATTCCTGATAACATTTTCCGGATGTGAAATCACCAAACATATGAAGATTGTTTTTTTCTAATTAGAGATATGGATCATGTAATGAAGTTGAAACATAAAGTTGAAAAGTCACGGTGATAAGAGAAGGCTTACTGCTTAAATTGTCCATCTGACATTCCACGATAATTTTTAGTGGCTAATGGATTACAATGACTTCACCCACCAAGATTGATTGTTGTTCTACCTTGTGTGTGATCTCGAAGCTAGTCAAAAAGTAGTCATTTTCAAGGTTTCTGAGAGGTTGTTACTGTTATCAATGGTGCTTTTTAGGATTGTTAGTGTTTGAATAATATGTTTCATGTGACGAAATAGTGTTTGTTTATGTTTTCTTTTGGTGGTGTTTGTATATGTTATGTCCTATTTCATGTGGTCCCTAAGAATGTCAATTATACTACCTTTTGAATGTTATTGAAAAATACCTTCTTTAAAAGTTTACTACATGCATTGATAACTATAACAAGTTGATAACACATCAAATACAAAATAACATTCAAATGTTATCTTACACATAAGGTTACACCCCAACTATCCACATTCTACCACAAAAACAATTAACAATCGAAAGGCAATGTTTGTAACCTACAACTATAAAAAGCTGGTTCAAGCATCGACTATTAACCATTAGAAAGTTTTACTTTGTTTCTAACTTTTGACGTTGCATCAACTAGTTCGTGAATTCTAACACCTTGTAATAGCCTCCCACCTTGTGCTTGTGACTTCCTCCCACATGAGTTCTTCTCACCTTGACCCTGGAAAATCCTATAATAGCAGCATACTGGCATCCTTTGTCAATTTTCTTCCATCAACCAACTTGCTTTGACTAAGTTGATTTGCAAACTTCTTTCTCTTTTTCTTTGGCGTTCTAACTTTGGTGCGATGCTTGGGTGGTAAGAGAGCAGTTGGACACTCAAATATAGGCCACAAATCTTTGCCATTGATGGGATCTATCTTACAATCATAAACACTCTTTGTAGCATCCTTAAATCGGGTCTAGTCGTACGTGAATTTGGTACATAGTTATTTTAAATAATTAATAAAAATATATTCTAGTTATTAATATAAATTATGAAATTTAGTTGTGAAATGAAGTTATAAAAATAATAATGAAAATAAATAGTATTAATAAAATATTAAACGATTTTAGATAATGATTCCAAAAATATCACGGTTCTTTGAAACGCGTTAACAAACATTAAGTTGTAAGTTGAATAGGGGAACGAGATACCCGCTTTAATTTAATTAACCAACAAAGTCAGCCCTTCCCCTTTTGTTTCATGAGATTCATACATACATACATACACATACAAACAACCACACCGCACGATTTGGTTTTGTAGAGGGCATTCAAGGAGGTAATTTCCAAGTTCCAGCATTGTTCTTGCTTCATCTTCTTCCTTGTAAGAGCCTCCTTCTTGTGTTCTTGTTAATGGTGATTTTGATTTCTAGGGTTCTTATGGGTCAAATTCAAAATTGCATCCTATAACTAAGTTTGATGCTATATATAAGCTCCTATAACTCTTAAGGACAATTATAAACTTAAATTAGTGATAAAGAGTAGCAAATTTGTTAATTCTTGGTAAAACTCACTTAGATGAGCAAATGGGTCAAAATTTGAATTAGCAACAAAGAGATGATTTTAATGTCCCAAATTGATTCCTACAAACTTTACTAAGTGAAATTAGTAGTTAGGAAGATAAAATTGGTTAACTTGATGTGAGTTCATCCAAATGGGTCAATTTAGGGTGAATTTAAGTTTGGTTTTTGTTTTGATTGTTTAAATGGTGTATATATGTGTTAGATAGGCTCTAGTACTCCTAAATGATGCTAGTAAACACTAAAAAATGAGTAGAAGCAATTTGGGAATGAATTGCTAAAAATTACCGAAATTTTGGTAAGGTTGACTTTTGTTGACTTTTGTCATCTTTCTTGTTAGATTATGTGCAGAGATAGATAACATGTATCATCGTGTCCAATATTATGTGACACTAAAGGATCACACCGCTGCACACCCAATTAGAACCTTCTGGATTATAACCTTTTGTGTGGAAAAGAAATAATTAATTAGTTTAATTAATTATCGAGAAAGAGAAAAATAATAATAGTTAATTATTATTTAAAAGAGAGATGTTAATATTTAGTTTAAATATTAACGGGACCAGTTAATTAATAGTTATTAATTAACTAGAAAGGTCAAGGGGTATTTTGTGTAATTGGTTAATAGTTTAATTATAGCTGGACTTTAATTAAACGGGCTTGGCCTAATAAGGGTTTACTATATATAAACCTAATTAAGCCTAATTAATCACATTATTCAATTACAAGCCTAAAGTGATAAACCCTAACTCTCTCTCTCTCTACCCTTCGCCCGATCTCTCTTTCTCTTCGGCTTGTCGACGGCGGCGGCGCAAGGGCCGCAGGTGGTTGTCGACAGCGGCGGCGCAAGAACCGCAGGGGGACACACACACGGGTCACGGTTTGATCCGAGGTTTAATCCTTAGGCGGTCTAGCAGCCAGTTCGAGGCGGTGCAGTAGCGGTGGATAGCCTGCAGCTGTCTAGAGGTTGAAGAAAAGTTTTAATCCCTAAAGGTATAACTTTCTAACCCTCTTCTCTTTTAGTTCTTGTATGAGTTAGATGAGATCACTGGAGGGGGTTTTGATTTCCGCTGTGCATGTTTGATAAATATGTTTTTATATCCTACAAAACCCTTCAGTGGTATCAGAGCCACTTCTAATCTCATAGAGAACTAGGTAGGTTTCTTTTATTCTGATGAAAAAGGTTTATCTTTTATCAAGAAAAGGGTTTTATTTATTATCCAGAATGGTAAAAATCAAGTTTTGATTTTTACTGGATAAACCTTTGATAAAAGATTATTAGATTTAATTTTTTAAATTAAATCTGTTTGTTTTTTTTTTTTTGTTATTTGCGAAAACCGAGAAACCGAACACGAAGTTCGCCGGCGGCGGCCTCAGCTTGGGGCGGCAGTCCACGGCGGAAATCGATGGTGGTTATCGGCGGGTTCGCGGCGGAGGAAGTTAGCGGCGCTAAGTCTGTGGCGGGCTATGGCCCAGAAGCCACGGCCCAGGAAGCCTGCGGCCCAGTTATGGTTACACGGCGTAGGTTAGCGGCGCTAAACCCACAGTGAGCTACGGCCCAGAACCCACGGCCCAGAAGGCCTGCGGCCCAGTTAAGGTTTCGCGACTAGGGCTTAGCGGCGCTAAGAGCCAGTGGGCCTCGGCCCAAGTTTTTTTGTTTCTCGGATCATTTTTTTTTCTTGGCCCAGTTTAAATATTTGGCCCCAGTTTGTGGCTCAGATATTTGAGGTCAACATTAAATTAAAATACAGTTGTTATTTTGATTTAAGGATTAAATATTATTTTGAGTTTTTTGATTAATTATCAAAGTATAAAACTTGAAATATATATATTTATTGCAAATGACAGAAAAACAATATAGGAGTTTTAACAGGTTGTTAAAATCAGTAAATTTTCATCCAGATGAATAATTTGAAATTAGTTGCTTTACTTTCATGTATTAGTTTAGTACATGTTTGGGATGTCATAGCCGAGCCCTAGACCTTGTGGATTGTTTATTTTCTCGCACTTGTGGTTGTCATTGGTTTTATTATTCTATGGTGTGGGGAGGCCTGCGTGCCACTTCAACCCCTATTCTATTTGTAAAAGTACTAGAATTAGCGGGCCTGCGTACTTTTGATTATCTTGTAATTTTTATTATTTCTAGTTTTAGATAAAAGAATAGAATAACATTATTAGAATAAATATGAAGCTGATACAAAGGAGCAAGGAGCAAAGAGAAGGATTGGATGCTGGGGCCAGTGGGAGGGGGAGCTTCAGAACGTCATGCCACGTGTGTTGTGTTTTTCCACTTAGGTTTTGACCGTCGTGTTTTTCGTGTGGCTCACGAAACCGACATTAGTTAAGGGCAAGGCTAAGGCATAGTTGTTGGTGGTTGTTTTATTTCTTTACATATTTTATATGCGTGGTTGTGATTAACACGATGAAATAAAAAAGGGTTTTAATAATAGTTAATTATTTAAACAGATGTTTAAAAGAAAACTGGCATTAAAGTTTTTCTCGTTAAAAACTTGGAAAATCCTTTTTAGAAAAATCTTAGATCAGTGTGCTACCCACCTAATGGTACACCTCGACTGTTAAACGGTACTCGGGTGTCGGAAGTGCCCAAACCTTGGGCATCCGGGTTCAAACCATTGCGGGAGAGGGCATGAAAGATTCTGCGATAATCGGGAGTCCCGGCCAGAATTCATGTTGTCTTAGGTGGTGCGATCTATTTTGGTGATAATTGGGAGTCCCGGACCAAAATGCACTAGAGGGACTAAACATGCACAGTTCTTGTAACCGATGTCCCGCGGATCTAGGAGTCGTGTCCAGTTAGGATACGATTGGTATAGTTCTTACCAACCAAAAATAGCATTGTCCCGGTGGGAAGTGCCCAAACCTTGCATCGGGAAATGTGAAATATGGATCCTAGTCTAATAATTTTTGTTAAAAGGTAATAATTATTAGAAGATATAATCAATACTGAATCGGTTTTATCTTTTTCTTTTTCTGTAGATGTATATTATATCTGTTATTCTGTTTTATTCACCAAGAGAGTCTCTAAGTCTCATCACTAGCAAGTGGAAGCTTTCAGGTCCAAACTTTGCTGTTTGGAAGATGCATCTGAAAAATATTTTGGATGCACAGGGAAAGCTTCACATCATTGAGACATTGCCTCCAGAACGACCAGGAGTAGATGCCCAGGATAGTGAGTATGACACTTACTATTAGTATCTGGATGACGAGTCTGACGTCATGTCGATTCTCATTCTCACAGCATCATCCGAGTTTACGGATGATCTCCGTGAGAAGTCGTCTTATGAGGTTGTTCAAGGATTGGAGCAGAAGTTCAAGTTTAGTAAACGGATATGTCGTATGCTACTGATGAGGGAAATCCTTTCAGCCAAGATGAAAGAAAGTCAGCCTATTAGCGATCATCTCATTAATATGAGAAGGCTCTTGGATTGCTATGAGAGCTTGGGGTCAAAATCAAAACCACATGAGCTAGTTATGCTCTTGTTCGGTTCCTTGTCGGACTACTACCAGAAAAGAGTAATGTATGTCCTCGGTGATTTTGAGATGACTGTCGCAGGGTTGCACGAAATCCTCATGTGTATTAGCAACGAGTTGAACCCGAAGCAGCTAGGGTCACCAGTTGTGGACCCTATGCAGGAGGATGACTGGCTGGAAGAACTTGGAGAAATTTGTTGCCCAGACTGTGGTAGCAAGGATTCATGCGAGCACTCACTCGACATAGATCAACTGGACATTGGTTCGCCCAATGAGTCAGGTATCCTTATGATAGATTGTCTTATTACTTCTTATGAATCATGGGTATTGGATACCAGATGTGGTCATCACATATGCAATCATTTGCAGGAATTCAAGAGAAGTAAGAAGCTGAGACAAGGAGATATGGACCTGCGGGTAGGCGAAGGCTCCATGGTTGGGGCTGAAGCTGTAGGGACATATTGTCTTAGTTTGCCCTCAGGCATGGTCTTAGAACTAAAACCTTGTTATTATGTTCCAAGACTAATTAAGAATGTTATCTCGTTTGATTTGCTTATAGACTGTGGATTTGCTTATGTTTTAAATGAAAAATCTATTTCTTGTTTCAAAAATGATGTTTTCTATTTTAAAGCTACTCCAGAAAATGGTCTATAATATGCTAAATCTAGATAACAATGACATCTATCATATAAGTAAGAGATCCAAGAGTAACTTGAATCAAACTTATCTCTGGCATTGTCGTTTAGGACATATAAACGAGAAACGCATTGAGAAACTCCGAGATGACGGAATTCTAGAACCATTTGACTTGGAGTCATATGATATATGCGAATCTTGTTTGTCTGGTAAAATGACAAAGCAGCCTTTCAACAGTGAGAATGAAAGGGCTAGTGAGTTATTAGGGATTATACACACAGATGTGTGTGGACCCTTCACTCCAGAGGCCAGAAGAGGATACCGGTATTTCATAACCTTTACTGATGACTTCAGTAGGTTCGGTTATGTATACCTCATGAGACTTAAATCTGAAAGTTTTGACAAGTTCAAACAGTTTCAGAATGAGGTACAAAACCAGCTGGACAAGAAGATAAAGTCGTTTCGGTCGGATTGAGGTGGCGAGTATCTGAGTCAGGAATTCGACGATCATTTAAAGGAATGTGGGATTGTTTCACAACTCACACCTCCGTATACACCTCAAATGAATGGTGTATCAGAAAGGTGGAATCATACACTGCTTGACATGGTACGATCATTGATGAGTCGAGCTTCACTACCATTGTCGTTTTGGGGACACGCACTCGAGACAGCTGCGTTCATGCTGAACCGGGTTCCAACCAATCGGTTGAAAAGACACCGTTCGAGATATGGACGGGGAAAAAGCCCAAAATGTCTTTTCTAAAGGTTTGGGGATGTGAGGTGTATGTTAAGAGAAAATTCACGGATAAACTCAATCCCAAATCAGATAAGTGTATCTTCGTGGGCTATCCCAAGGAAACCATGGGATACTATTTCTACAACCCAGATGAGAACAAAGTTTTTGTTGCTCATAAAGGGGTATTCTTGGAGGAGAAGTTTCTAAACTCAGTGACTCCAAGAAAAGAAATAGAGCTTCAAGAAATTGAAGAGGAGGATATTACACCACCACCGATAGTTGAACCTGTAGTTCAACAGAGAATTGTTGAACCTCAACCCGAGTCTGTGGTTGAGGAAGAGGTGCAAACACAAGACCTTCGCAGGTCTAGTAGGCCTCGTATTGAGCCAGATAGGTATCTGGGATTCCTAGTTGCTCAAAACGAAGGGGATCTCTTAGAACCCACTACCTACCAAGACGCTGCCTCAAGTTTAGAATATGAGAAATGGCTAGAAGCCATGTAGGCAGAGATGCAAACCATGTATGACAACCAAGGTTGGGAGTGAGTGGATTTGCCTCAACACAATAAAGCTGTTGGGTGCAAATGGGTCTTCAAGAAGAAGACAGACATGGATGGAAAGGTGCATACTTTAAAAGCAAGGCTAGTGGCAAAAGGTTTCACGCAGACTCATGGCGTTGACTATGATGAAACTTTTTCCCCAGTTGCAATGCTTAAAACTATTAGGATTCTAATGGCCATATCAGCATATTTTGACTATGAGATATGGCAGATGGATGTCAAAACCGCTTTCCTTAACGGGAAACTGACAGAGGATGTATATATGATACAACCGGATGGTTTTGCGGATCCAAAGAACCCTAATAAAGTATGCAAGTTGCTTAAATTCATTTATGGACTAAAGCAAGCATCTAGGAGCTGGAACTTACACTTTGATGAGCGCATCAAAGAGTTTGGTTTTACCAAAAGTGAGTTCGAGTCGTGTGTTTACACTAAATTCAGTGGGAGCGCGGTAACCTTCCTAGTCTTGTATGTAGATGACATACTGTTAATAGGAAACAATATACCAGTATTACAAGGAGTAAAATCCTGGTTAGGTAAATGTTTCCAGATGAAAGACTTGGGAGAAGCTGCTTATATACTGGGTATAAAGATCTATAGGAATAGATCTAAGCGGCTTATCGGACTTAGTCAAAGTACTTATATTGACAAAGTCGTGAAAAGATTCAAGATGGATGGATCCAAGAAAGGATTTATTCCTATGCAATTTGGCGCGATTTTAAGCAAGGCTCAGTGTCCTGTGTCTAGTCAAGATCAGGACAAGATGAAATTGATACCATATGCCTCGGCAGTTGGTTCAATTATGTATGCCATGCTATGTACTAGACCCGATGTTTCCTATTCTATCAATGTCACGAGTAGATATCAGCAAAATCCTGGTGAAGCTCATTGGGTGGCCGTCAAGAATATTCTCAAGTATCTGAGAAGGACGAAAGACATATTCCTAGTATATGGAGGTTCGATGGATAAGCTCAGTGTAACTGGTTACACTGATGCTAGTTTCCAGACCGACAGAGACGACTTTAGGTCGCAGTCAGGATTTGTCTTTACCCTAAACGGAGGAGCCATATCTTGGAAAAGTCAGAAGCAAGATATAATAGCAGATTCTACTACAGAGGCAGAGTATATTGCGGCAAGTGATGCGGCAAAGGAAGCTGTCTGGCTGAAGAATTTTATCTCGGATCTTAGAGTTGTTGCCAGTATCTCTAGGCCGATCGATATATTCTGTGACAACTCAGGGGCTGTAGCGCAAGCTAAAGAGCCTAGAAATCATCAGCGGACAAGGTACGTACTCAGGAAATATCACCTCATCCGAGAGATTATTGGAAGAGATGATATTAGATTGCAAAAGATACCGACGGATGACAACGTTGCTGACCCGTTGACGAAGCCGCTAGCTAGGGCTAAGCATGAGAGGCATGCGAGTTCTATAGGAATGCAGTACTTGGAACATAGCAGCTAGTTCGTGTTTTTTATTATTACTATGGATGTAACTTGAAACTTTTTATTATGTATTTACATTTCATGGGATTGAAATAGGAGGTATTTACATAATGTTTCGTAGTTGTCCATTTTTAGCATCTTTAACCTATCCTTGACAAGTCAAGTTATGAATTGTCTAAATGCTCATAGCTACTTCATGTAGTGGGAGCTACATTAGGGAGGTAACGCTATTATGAATATTTGATGATTTATTCGGGTATGAATAAAAGCACAAGGTTGTGACCAAATATTCATAGATATTTATCAGGGGATAAATATTGGGGTGATCTGCATCGAGTTTACTTCATGGAGCGTTAACATAAGTAAACTTAATAGGTTGTCCTTAGACCTGAGATATTTGGTTTGGGGCATGGTAACTTCTGTACTTTAGCATGTTCTAACGTCACGTCGTAACAGGGTGATCATAAGAGGCTTGTCTAGGTGCAGCGGAAGCCATGTGCTCAAATTGCAAATAGTCAAGATGGGATTTGCACCTCTTTTTTAGGAGAGATATTTTCTGAGCTCCTCGACGATTAAGACTACTGAAAATGCGTGGCCGCGCTCGGTTAGAATGATAGTTATTCATTCGGGAAAACCGTAACTGCAGAGTGTCGAAATCAGAGTCGAGAAAATCTGAGTATTAGATGAGATCCCTGCTCCATGTCAAATACTCACATTACGAAATATCGCGATGCAAAAGGAAAAGCCTAGATAATCCAAGGTATAGATTATATCTCTAGATATAAAAGATCTCATAGTCTGGTTAACCTAATTGTCTGGCTAGGGACCTCCTTAGGCCAACGATGTACAAGGAGTGTTACTTATCTTGCACAAGTGGGAGTCTGTTAGATTATGTGCAGAGATAGATAACATGTATCATCGTGTCCAATACTATGTGACACTAAAGGATCACACCGCTGCACACCCAATTAGAACCTTCTGGATTATAACCTTTTGTGTGGAAAAGAAATAATTAATTAGTTTAATTAATTATCGAGAAAGAGAAAAATAATAATAGTTAATTATTATTTAAAAGAGAGATGTTAATATTTAGTTTAAATATTAACGGGACCAGTTAATTAATAGTTATTAATTAACTAGAAAGGTCAAGTGGTATTTTGTGTAATTGGTTAATAGTTTAATTATAGCTGGGCTTTAATTAAACGGGCTTGGCCTAATAAGGGTTTACTATATATAAACCTAATTAAGCCTAATTAATCACATTATTCAATTACAAGCCTAAAGTGATAAACCCTAACTCTCTCTCTACCCTTCGCCCGATCTCTCTCTCTCTCTTCGGCTTGTCGACGGCGGCGGCGCAAGGGCCGCAAGTGGTTGTCGACAGCGGCGGCGCAAGAACCGCAGGGGCGGTGGTCGACGGCGATAACACACACACGGGTCACGGTTTGATCCGAGGTTTAATCCTTAGGCGGTCTAGCAGCCAGTTCGAGGCGGTGCAGTAGCGGTGGATAGCCTGCAGCTGTCTAGAGGTTAAAGAAAAGTTTTAATCCCTAAAGGTATAACTTTCTAACACTCTTCTCTTTTAGTTCCTGTATGAGTTAGATGAGATCACTGGAGGGGGTTTTGATTTCCGTTGTGCATGTTTGATAAATATGTTTTTATACTCTACAAAACCCTTCATTTCTGAGTTAGGATCTCAAATTTTGCAGATCAACTCCTCATCATAAGGGGAAGAAGTGATATTTACAAAGTTTTTTCAAAAAGTGTCGTTTTGGTGTTATAGTCAAAATTATGGACTTTTTGACCCGTTTGATCAATAACGAGCTTTGTACCTAGTTTCATCTTTTGAGCAGAATTTTTTTTGGAGAAAACTTACATTTTTAAATATGATTATATGATATAGAAGAGGTGGCTTGATGATGAATGCTATATGTGGAGATATTTATGTTAAATGCCTACTTTAAAGTATGAAATTGACTTGGTTGAACCATATACATGTGTAGTTGGTTTGTACATGTTGCAAATCATATATCTAGAGATTATAAATGGTTATGGATTTACTTTATGATCATTACACGAGTTGGACATGTTGGTGCGTTTTAGTTTGGTTATTGTACCTTGTGACTTGATTTCTAAATGTAATGATGGTATGTTAGGTACTCTCGAGGACCAAGAGGACTCCAAACATTATACTTGTCTTCTATATATTCACGGGTGTGTATTGGTTAACATTCGCAGCATAATAAAGATGTTATATAATTTAATGAACATTAAAACTAAAAGGATCAGTTATTCATTATGTATTGTTGGATTGTGATGTAATTCGATTCGATATGAACCCATGTGCTTGAGTAGGCCAACTGTGTTATATGAATGTTATCGCTTGAGTAGGCCAACTTTGTTATGTGATGGCTTGAGTAGGCAAAATGTGTTAGTGTCGACACTTTGTTATTGTTGTTTGGGGCCATCTAAGTTTGGATCTGGTTGGGGGATTTTGCCGCCAACTATGATGTATGATGATTCGTCGGCCGCGAATCTTTGGTTCTTCAAATCCTTTGTCCCTCAACTTGATGATGAGGGACTCTCAGTTTCCCTCTGATCCCGAAAGAGTAAAGTGAAGGGTTTTGAACCTGACCAAACCACCATATGACTCAAACTGGTCAAAACTTGGGTTTGATTCCACTGGTTCAATCCTAAAAGCGGAACTGGATTGAACACAACCCTCTAAACCCTAAAAGGGTTAGGATCTTTAAAACTTTAAATGATCAACATAGTTTCTAACCAACAATCCACAGATAAGGATATAGAAGTATACCTGATCAAAACCTTTAGGATTGCTAAAGATAGTCCACCACTACTGCACCTCGTTGGAACTGGCTGCTAGACCGCTCCTGGATCACCAACCAATAATTCTCGAAACCGAGAATGTGTGTGTATGTGTCTTGCGTCGATCACCAACTTGCAAAAACACACTCGGTGTTTTCCTTGCTTAGCTTCGACGAGAGAGAGAACCGAAAGAGAGAGATCGGCAATCGAGAGAGTGTGCGACGAGAGGGAGATCGACGAGAGAATGTGTTGTGGTGGCTAGGGTTCTCTTCTTAATCCTTGTTATCTTATGTCTTAATCCTTAAGGCTTAAGGATATATATATATATATATATATATATATATATATATATATATATATATATATATATATATATATATATATATATATATATATATATATATATGCCTAAAAAACTTGTGTTCCAAACACTTGTTTTAAACTTTTAGTTTTTGTGAGAAATTTATTTGTTTTATGAAACCAAAAACTTGGATCTCCCATATATCCATCTTTCCGATTACGGAAAATGGTTTCATTAAACTTACCATGATAACAAGTATGAAATACTCATAATGGTATTTTAAATTTCTTTTCTTAAAAAACATTTTAGTATAAAACTCCCTTGATTATAATAACTATTATAATCACTTTTATATTTTCTTAAATGTTTTATCAAAAACTACTTTACCTGGAAATAATGACTATTATTTCCATATGTTCAAGACTTTGAACATTCACTTTTCATAAAATCTTAAATACTTGTTGAATTAGAAAAACTATCTAATCTTATAAACAAAACTTGTTTATACAAGTATTTATATAGTAGAGCCGGCATTTATGTAACTACAAACAAATTACTGCATAAGATTAGTATGAATCACCAATCAAGTCAAGACTTGACTTATTGGTATCCTTTTAGTCACGGTTGTACTAACCTGATTCATTAACATCATACGTGCACGGATATCAACTAATAATTCAATCTATTCCAAAATTTAAAACATAATGTAAAGAGTAAGAGTTTTAAACAACCAAATAAATCCAAAACTTTAAGCAAAAAGTTTTAACAAGTAGGAAACAGAATTATTAACATATCCGTAGACTGCACGTGGGATCTCTTCATGCTGGGCTGCATCACTTTCCATCTCCTCCTGCAATAAACGATTGCAATAGAATACTCGTAAAACTTTACAAGTAGGAAAGTGACAAAGAAGCTAATCACGCAATACCTGAGGAGCCAGACTTTCCTCCTGCCTCGTGACCTTTCGGACAATCTCGTTTCCAATGTCCGGCCTCGCCGCACCTGAAGCACCGATTCTCGGTCCTTGCCTTGTTTGGCTTCGGCTTCTTGCCCTTGTTGTCGTTACTAGCTCTGGGTGCATTCTGGCTGGGCTGGGCCTTGCCCTTTCCCTTTCCGTTGCGCCCCTTCCTCTTCTTACGTCCACCATGTCCCACCATAAGAATGTCCTTAGACTTGGTCCCGATACTCTGCTCAGCTGTCTTGAGCATTGAGTGCAACTCAGCCACGGATTCTCCATGTTGTTCATGTTGTAGTTGACTATAAAAGGCTTATAGTCATCTAACAACGAGTTGAGTATCGTATCCGTTGCTAGCTGCAACGGTACTGGGTGCCCAAGTCTCTCTAGGTGGTCCATGTAACCTTTCATTTTCATGACGTGGTTACTGACCGAGGTCCCCTTAGCCATCTTGCACGAGTTAAATGCCCTGGTGGCATCATAACTCACTGTGTGAGCTTGCTCCTGGAACATGTCCCTCAACTGGCAGATCATGTCATAGGCAGGAGTCTCCATCATGCTAGACTGCAACTCTGGACTCATAGTTGCAAGCATGAGGCAGCTGACATCTAGGGCGTCAATGGAGCGCTTCTGAAAAGCCTCCCTGACGCCTGCCCTAGCATTACTGGTAAGAGGATTTCCTAGAGGTTGTTCTAGGACATGCCACTTTCTATCGTGCCTAAGCACGATCCGGAGATTTCTCTCCCACGTGAGAAAGTTAGGACCGGAAAGCTTGTCCTTCTCAAGGATGGAGCGGAGAGAGAGGTTGTTAGTACTAGTAACATTGGTTGCCATCTTCAAATTAAAACCTTGGGTTAATTAGTAATTGCAGATAAACTTTCTAATCATATATCATCAAACCCATAAACAATATTTACTATACCTAGGACCTATATTTCACATACTTGACGCAAGGTTTGGGCACTTCCCGCCAAATCATGCTATTTCTGGTAGGTAACACCCTGTACCAATCGTACCTAACTGATACGACTCCTAGAACCTCGTAGAGCACTTAGACCCAGTCTAGTATGTTTAACTCTACTCTAGTGCTTTTTGGGCCGGGACTCCCGATTATCACCAAAATAGATCGCACCACCTAAGACAGCATGAATTCTGGCCGGGACTCCCGATTATCACAGAATCTTTCATGCCCTTTCCCGCAATGGTTTGAACCCGAATGCCCAAGGTTTGGGCACTTCCGACACCCGAGTACCGTTTAACAGTCAAGGTGTACCATTAGGTGGGTAGCACACTGATTTAAGATTTTTCTTGGGTTTTAATTAAGTTCACAGAAAAACTTAATTTTCCAGTTTTGAAAAACAATTTTAAAACTAACTGTTTCAAAAATACGATTTATATGTGTACCTGAACTAGGTGCACAAAACGGCTTTTACAAGTTCCAAACTTATAACCTTGACAGAACTATAAATTTTAAAAATTTAATTAATACTACTACCAGACTGAAGTCATATACCAGTTTGTCATAATTCGTGGTTTTTCACTGTCTAATAACAACCTGTCATTAAACCCCTTTTTATTTACCATCACATACATATTATATGCAAATATGAAAAACAGTAAATAAAATCACAACCACGCAGATAATAATAAGCATATAAAAAACCTATAGTTTTGCCAACTAACCCTAAGGTCAAACCTAAGGACAAAATGACTTGGATTCGCCTTTTTGATGCAATGCTCCCACTAGCCTTGACACCTCCCCGAAGTATCCATGCTTCGTGTGAAAACACCATTTTCTTTATCACCTTCTTGGAGTCCATTTCGGTTGAGGGATTAAACTACAACTAATCTATTACAAATACAATATTGAATGGGGTTGTAAGTGACACGCAGGCCTCCCCGAACCAGTACAATATTACAAATAAGAAAGGGATTGTAATTGGCACGCAGACCTTCCCAAAACCAAAAGAAAAAGAAGAAAAGGAAAAACGAGTCCTAAGTCGGCAAAACTATAGCTATATATATATATATATATATATATATATATATATATATATATATATATATATATATATATATATATATATATATATATATCACAACCACGCAATTATATATAAGCACTATATATATAAAAGTCAACCACACAGTTATAATATATAAACAATAAACTGTGCTATTAAGCACATAAGCTGATTTGTTCAAACATTCTCATTTACCCTTTTGATTAATACCTATTAACCAAAAATGAGAATTATGATCTTCTAATTTATTTGACCAAACTAGTTTTTAACAAAACTTTAAAACCTTGATCTCATTCAAAACTTTAATGAAATCCTCATGTCGCGTTTCTTTACTAGTTTTCCAAAAACTTAAAACTGACTACTTTTGATCAATTAAATACTATCTTATTTGTTTCTCCATAATATTATATAAACTTTATCCCTTTTAGAATTTATTCAAAAAATGACTAAAACTAGTCATAATGAATAAAAATTCTAAAATATATATATTTTAACTAAACTAATTAAAATATATAACACTAGTTTATACAACACCTTATTAATTTTATAACTTAAAAATTAATAATCCTTTTGTATTAATCCGGAAAAACCATCTTGGGCCAACAACTCCCGTCAAACCGAGAAAAACCCACTGGGCCGAAGCCCTCTTGTGCCGAGAACTGCCTTGGGCCGAAGCCCACTTGACCCATAGGGCCGCAAACGGCCACCTCGAGGCCCATCTGGCCTTAGCGCCGCTAACAACCACCACCCGACACGGTGATGATCTCGGTTCCCGTTTTCCGATTAATAAAATATTTTAAATCCTTTTTAACCTATTAAAACTAACTGTTTTAATATACTGATTAAAAAACTGGATTTAGTTCAAAAACCAAAAACTATTAATTATTAATATTAACAACACTTGTTTTATTAATAACTAATTATCCTAAAACTTGATCTTATCCTTTTTAAACAAAAAGTTCAAAAACTTGATTAGGATCTAGTTTTAGATAAAAAAGTTTATCCCTTTTTAACCATTTAAACATAAACCTGGTTTAAACCTAACTGGTTAAAATCAAACTTTTTATAAACTGGATAAAAACAGAAAACTTGTTTTTATCCTTTTATGGTTTTCGAAAAACAGAGGGGAAAAAACAAGATGAAGAAGATCATATAACTATCAAACAAACCAACTAATTAGATAAATTGGGTTTAACTGATTAAACAAACTGTTTAATTTAATCTTAATTCAAACTTATTCTTTTTCAAAAATTATGGTCCTTTTTAACCATTCAAACTAACTGTTTGAATTTTCTGATTAATAGGATAAACCTGATAACAAAACAAACTGTTTTGCTATCTTCTTGATTTTCAAAAAATTCCAAGAACAAGTAGAGAATCAAGAATAAAACCTTAATCTAAAACAGATAAAACTAGAAACTATGGATCATAGAGCCGAGGCTCTGATACCACTGAAGTGTTTTGAACCTATCCAAACTACATATGACTCAAACTGGTCAAAACTTGGGTTTGATTCCACTGGTTCAATCCTAAAAGCGGAACAGGATTGAACACAACCCTCTAAACCCCAAAAGGGTTAGGATCTTTAAAACTTTAAATGATCAACATAGTTTCTAACCAACAATCCACAGATAAGGATATAGAAGTATACATGATCAAAACATTTAGGATTGCTAAAGATAGTCCACCATTACTGCACCTCGTTGGAACTGGCTGCTAGACCGCTCCAGGATCACCAACCAATAATTCTCGAAACCGAGAATGTGTGTGTATGTGTCTTGCGTCGATCACCAACTTGCAAAAACACACTTGGTGTTTTCCTTGCTTAGCTTCGATGAGAGAGAGAACCGAAAGAGAGAGATCGACGATCGAGAGAGTGTGCGACGAGAGGGAGATCGACTAGAGAGTGTATTGTGGTGGTTAGGGTTCTCTTCTTAATCCTTGTTATCTTATGTCTTAATCCTTAAGGCTTAAGGATATATATATATAAGGATTAGATGGACCTAAGCCCGTTTAATTAAAAGTCCACTGGTTTTAATTAAACTTTCAACCTCTTCACTTTGACCCCCTGGACTTTACTAGTTAATTGATTAACTATTAATTAACTGGTCCGTTAAATATTAAAACTTAATATTTAATTCTCTTTAAATAATAAATAACTATTTATTATTTATTTCCTTAATAATTAATACAAACTGATTAATTATTTATATCTCTCTTTTCAATAATTAATTCTACTGATTAATTATATCCTTTTTCTCTTTGATAATTAATCTAACTGATTAATTATTTCCACACAGATTTATGGTGAAATCCAACTGTTCCGTATTGGGTGTGTAGCAGTGTGACCCTTTAGTCTCTTATAACATTGGATACAATATGCCCATTAATTATCTCTGCACATAATCCAACATAAAGTTACCCAATAACGCAATGGTGGACAACTACCTGCTTATCCACCGGCGCGGTTGATGTATTCGGTTTCCTTATTAATATGGATCATTGAGCTGGGCTTGCAACCTCGCAAGATGCGACTGTTAGATTATGTGCAGAGATAGATAACACGTGTCATCGTGTCCAATGATATAAGATACTAAAGGATCACACTGCTACACACCCGTTTAGAACCATTTGGATTTTTACCAAGATTATATGTGTGGAATAATTAATTATTGAGAAGGAAAAAGAATAATAGTTATTTATTATTTTAAAGGAGAAATTCATATTTAGTTTAAATATTAATTGGACCAATTAATTAATAGTTATTAATTAATTAGAAAGGTCAGATGGTGTTTTCTGCAATTAAGTAATAGTTTAATTAAAGCTGGACTTTTAATTAAACGGGCTTGGGCCTTAATAAGGTTTATTATATAAATAGCCTTATAAGCCTTGGAATCACATAAGATTATTACAATTGCAACAAGAAAACCCTAGCCTCCTCTCCCTCTCCCTCTACGTCGACTTCGATAAGCACCCCTAGGGGGTTTCGGTTTGCGTCGCACATCACACACACACACACACGGTTCTTGCGTGATCAGTTTTGGTGATATCATGTGGCGGTCTAGCAGCCTGTTTGAGGTGGTGCAGTAGCGGTGTTCTACCTTTAGCTATCTAGATTAAAGTTTCAAGTTTTTGCTGAAAGGTATAACCTTTAATCCTTATTTTTTATTTAGTTTTCTGTACGAGTTAGATGAGATCACTGAAGGGGGTTTTTGTTTATCTCCGCTGCGTATGATTTTATACCCTAAAAAACCCTTCAGTTATATCAGAGACACTTCTAACCTCGTAGGGAACTAGGTAGGCTTCTTTTTATCATGATGAATAGGTTTCTTTTTATCAAGGATTAACTTTTTGGATTATCCAAGTATTTTTTGAAATCAAGTTATGATTTTAAAATGGATAACAAATTAGTTATGATAAAATGAGGTTAAGGTTTAATTATTAAAAATTGTTATTATTATTTTTCTTGTTTTTGCGATTTGGATGAATTCAGCGGCGGTGATGCCACCGTGAAAGGCGTCGGCTTACGACGGGAAACCACCGAGGACGGCGGCGTTGGTGATTGGCGAGGTAATATGGATGGATGCATCATGGTAAAATCAATGTTGATGACATAGGCACAAACATTGAAGATTCGTATGTTCCCCGCTAATTTTAATCATTTCTCTTACTTACTAGATGTGGGTGAAAGAAATGTAGGTAATATGGTTGATGAAATAAAGCAAAATAGTATGGGTGAAGATGGATTCAGTGAGTATGATTCTGATGTCATCAACCATATTACCTCGCCGATCGCCAACGTCGCCGTCCTCGGTGGTTTCCCGTCGTAAGCCGCCACCGTTCACGGTGGCATCACCGCCGCCGAATTCATCCAAATCTCAAAAACAAGAAAAATAATAATAACAATTTTTAAGAAGTAAACCTTAACCTCTTTTTATCATAACTAATTTGTTATCCAGTTTAAAATCAAAACTTGATTTCAAAAATACTTGGATAATCCAAAAGGTTAATCCTTGATAAAAAAAAAAACCTATTTATCATGATAAAAAGAAGCCTATCTAGTTTCCTATGAGGTTAGAAGTGGCTCTGATACCACTGAAGGGTTTTTCAGGGTATAAAAACATACGCAGCGGAGATAAACAAAAACCCCCTCCAGTGATCTCATCTAACTCGTACAGGAAACTAAACAAAGAATAAGGATTAAAGGTTATACCTTTCAGCAAAAACTTGAAACTTTAATCTAGATAGCTAAAGGTAGAACACCGCTACTGCACCACCTCGAACAGGCTGCTAGACCGCCACAGGATATCACCAAAACTGATCACGCAAGAACCGTGCGTGTGTGTGTGATGTGCGACGCAAACCGAAACCCCCTAAGGGTGCTTTTCGAAGTCGACGCAGAGGGAGAGGGAAAGGAGGCTAGGGTTTTCTTGTGCAATTGTAATAATCTTATGTGATTCCAAGGCTTATAAGGCTATTTATATAATAAACCTTATAAAGGCCCAAGCCCGTTTAATTAAAAGTCCAGCTTTAATTAAACTATTGCTTAATTGCAGAAAACACCCTCTGACCTTTCTAATTAATTAATAACTATTAATTAATTGGTTCAATTAATATTTAAACTAAATATTAATTTCTCCTTTAAAATAATAAATAACTATTATTATTTTTCCTTTTCAATAATTAATTAACTAATTAATTATTCCACACATATAATCTTGGTAAAAAATCCAAATGGTTCTAAACGAGTGTGTAGCAGTGTGATCCTTTAGTGTCTCATAGCATTGGACTCGATGACACGTATTATCTATCTCTACACATAATCTAACAGACTCCCACTTGTGCAAGATAAATAACACTCCTTGTACACCGTTGTCCTAACGAGGTCCCTGTTGGGATTTCGTAGGCACACAACGGAAGCAAAGGTACAACAAAAACAGCCCAATGTACAAGCATATAAAGCATAAAAACCGAAATCCCACAAATGGACCAAATTCTATGTAAAGAAATGCAACAAGGAAAGGAAAGAGGTGTTATACCTTTCTCCTTACCTACAAAAAGAACGTAGAGGTCCTATTTGACAAGTGATCAATACTCTTTTTGTTCGTGATATCCTTGTGAACACGAGACATGGATTGATTCGTCAATATCCAGATCGTTCACGATTATGTTTCTCGATCTTGATTGGTGGTGACCAAAATTTAAGGACATATCTGATTCTCAATCAATATTCCTTTGCGCATGGCCATGCTTATTTTGGGGTCAGCGCCCAATCATCGAGGGGCCCAGGGATATCTCTCATACTAGAGGAACAAATTCCGTTGACTGTACAACCCCATAGCGTGAACCTTATCTTACTTAACTATTCCCTTTATAGTAGCCAGTTATGAACTACGTTTTGAAATGGCTAAAGCAAGAAAGTTTCATGCTATAGCAATTCATACATCTCGGGTCGAAGAACGTAATGATATTATCCTTCCAAGTCACTCATTGACCATGATCCATGAAGTGAACTCGGGTGCGGGTCTTCCAGTCACTTGAAACTCCTTTCAAGCACAGGTTACTGTTGCGTTTTATGCATTCAATCCTTGATTAATGCATAACCAACACATAATCTCAGCCTTATTTCAAGCTTCCTTCCCTTGAAGAATGACTGGCTGTGGAAATTTAGAATGTATAAACATTCTGGGAAGTGGTTAAACATGCTAAGATGGAACACAGTAAAGACCAATGAAGGTAACTGCATCATGCGTATATATAGTCCCCACTATATATCGATACAATCATCGGTTAGCAGTACTGCTTACCGTTCCCAAAGCTTATAAGTAAATCAAACATTTACTAAAACGATATTCAAGCCTAGTCATAAGCATTAACAATGCTATTATACCTAGTATGAAATCCATAACTAGTATTTGACAACGGCTTAACTATGGGATCATATACACGATACCCCTTTGTACTCTTTTGTATTCTCTTGTTAAACCACTTGCAAAGTGTTTATCAAAGAGATCATACACAAGGTTATCATAGTTGTCATATCCTTAATGTTACCGAAGTCTATAATAGGATTAATGACACTTATGATTATTAGAGTCGACATACTCTCAATGTAACCGAAGTTCACAATAGAGTTACTGACATTCATGTTTATTAGAGTCGACATACCCTAAATGTTACCAAAGTACACAATAGGGTCAATGACACTCGTTGAATCTCAATGTCGTATCTACACCACATATTTTAATATTCAAAACTTTGATAAAATCGACAGTTTCACAAGTATATATTTGCTTGTAGTAATAACTTACTCAAGACAACTCTAGTTTTCGTCGAACATCAAGAACATACATCAGTATTTCTTGAATTTAGAATCCTCTTAACTTCATGTTCATACTTATACTCGTAGAACAATAATTCCATCAATAGGTTGAAAACAACCCTAAATTAGGACATTATTTTCATTTGAGTATATTTTACTAAGAACATATAAAGCTCCCACTAGCCCTGACAAGAGTATCTGGTATAATCTATGCTTTCTAGAAAACTCATTCCATTGACTTTCTCGTAAAGCAAGATTACAACCATAAGATGCAAGTTTGCTGACTTTACTCATGGACACAACTTGGATATAATGAATATATATAAGACCTCGGAACATGCTACAAACATTTCCTTAACTTAATCCCGCGAAGGATCTTGGCCTTTTACTATTTCCATGTGAATTTACTTGTTTCCCCAAAACGACAACAATGCTTCACATAATCCAGACGTAACCTGGATTTTATGGAGCGGAAAGTGTCTCAAGCATTTCCTCAACATAATCCTATGAAGGATACAGGTCTTTTACATCCTAGTGAACTAATCTTGTTCCCGCAAGGTGACAACAATATTTCACTTTATCTAAGTTATCTTCAACATAACCACTAGAACATGTTTCCATATTTAAACAATATGAAACACTTTGTCTCTAGTCGGTATTTGAAGTTGTCCATAATTGCATATATTTAAGTCCCTTCACCCTTCTCGGATTACACCTTAGGTGTGGGATTAACCCAAGTCAAGTACTTGGATGCAGCAAATTGATTACATCTATGTACACCATTCCCTTCTTATATTCACTAGTGAACACAGGGTCCCACTATGTTTCCGATGAATGGTAACATCACAATGATTTACCATCAAGTTGTTGCTACTCTGATATGACAACCTCATATCTAAACCGCCTTCTTGATTTTCATCAGATTTATAGAAGCAATGGATATTGTCAGGTTCTACCAGCATCTCTATGCTGATTCAATGCTAGTGTCAACATTAGGTCTCTTATTTAAGTTTTACGTTCTTCTACTGGAATGCTTTTGTAAATTGTTCTTTCCTTTTTTTTTGAACAACCAAACATGGTTCCCATAAGTTCGAGAAACAATTATCCAAAACTCAGATGAACTACTTAAATACATAAGCATGAACTTATAATTCATCCATCTCCCACTAAATGTAGAATGGATAATTTTAAGTTGTGAGATTGACAAGCAAAGAACTCTTTCTAGTCAAAATCTCATTGGATGCTTAAGTGACCATAATGTTGGAGTTTTAGATTGAGGACTTGGTTCATAAAATTTATGTATACCAATCAAATTGAATACATGTTTTAGACTTGCCTTTTTACCAGATCATCAACAAAGATATCCAGTTTTCTTTAAGTAACACCATGTACCAATGTGTTTCTTATAGAAAACGAATTATGGGTTAGACCCATGATCCATTTCATAATTAAATCAATATAGATAAGAAAACTTAGCATCTTGTCTAGATCTAAGAATTTATATCTATATGCCCTTATTGATTCTTAATTTCTTAAGGTTATTTCCGAACACCTCCGGGTTTCAGACACAAACCTTTTATCTAGTTAAACATTCTCCCAACAACTATCATAAAGATGGTGATGGAGAATTTTACTAGTGTCACTCTATATGGCATACTTGAACGGATTATCCACATAAGTGTGACCAAAATCCAACAAGTTATAATCCTTCCTACCAATACTGGTGAAAGATTTCTTAATCATCCTAGTCCAATAAACAAGATTTGCATCTTTCATTTAGCCCAAAGCTAAATTTTTACAAAGATCCTGACCACATGGATCTAAGTGATGTAAATGTTGTTTACTTGGTCAAGTTTGATTATGCCATATACTTAATGTATCCCAACCACTTTTGGATCTAAGAATCAATTATTTCAAGATTGCCTTATTACTTATAACGTGTCTTTATGTATGCAATGATATGGATAAGTTCTTAAAAACAATTTTTCAAAATGTTTCAATTCTAAGTCATATCCATCGTCATCAAATGTGTATTTAAGCACTAAAATTAGTCAAAATAACACATAAGCATTGACATGGATCAAATTGAAATGAAACTATCAATTTGAAAAATCTTTTTATCAAAAAATACAAGATACAAAAACATTCATCATCTTCGAAAGAACATACAATAAAGCAAGTCTAGCCACACAGGGCATACAAATAAAAGTAATAAAAAATCCCGGAATTAATGGCGATACCAACACTCCCAATTCTCTTGTAGAAGACAATCAACAAAATTTCTTCTTCAGAGATCCGATTCTTCAAGCTCTTCCTTCTTGCAACGAACAGACCTACACTTTGTAACAAAAACAAATTTGTGACAAACGTGAGTCTTATAGCTCGGGTAAACAACCCAACTTATAAAGGAATAACAATGAAGTATAATCATGAATGTACCTCAAGTAGGAAAATTAACTCTCTCTTTTCTGAGAAGTTTTATATCCTCTCGGCACGAAGGTCAGGCATGACGGCCCCAATCCCCAAATCTACCGCAGAAGTAGCAAACCACCCCATGTTGAGTCTCCTTAGGCACATCATCAATGTCCATAGACTCAAAACTTGAAGCAAGCTTGGATACTCCAACTTCTTCTGATGGGATCGATTTCTTCTTCCTCGTAATGTGTTGTTCCTTAGAACCAAGAACGGGAGTGGATGAGGATGATGCATGTTTGGACATGTTAGATTCAACATCCTTCAACATTCCATGCAATTCATCTATGGATATTTCCTTTCCATGCATATGATAGTCCTCTACAAACTTTTCATATGATTCGGGCAGAGACTGAAGTATGAAATTCACACCAAGCTCCCTCCCTATAGGAAAACCAAGCCTGTCCATCTGGTCCATGTATGATTTCATCTTCAAAACATGGGCACTTACACTCCTGCCTTCCCGCATCTTACAACCGGTTAGACTTTTAACACACTCATAATGTTCTTGCCTAACTTGCTGTTGGAATACATCCTTCAGCTTGTTAATCATGTCATACACAATCAAGTGCTCAAATTGCTTTCGCAGTTCCGAGCTCATACTTGATAACATGAGGCTAGCAACATCGTGCGTATCCCGAACACGCTTTTCATACGCGTATCGGATAGTCCATTCCGCATTGATAGCAGGTGGTTCAGGAAGAGGTTCCTCAAGGATGTGCAACTTTGACTCAGCACGTAGGACAATTCTCAATTGCCTAATCCAGTCAACAAAGTTCACTCCCGTAAGTTTCTCCCTTTGTAGGAACATACGAAGTGAAAAATTCAACGTGGTGTTGTTTTGATTCGACATCCTATAATTAAAGAGAGCACGCGAATTAGTTAGTTTGATTTAATCCTTGTTAAAATAATTACCCATATCGTCTTGAAAAATATTTTAACAAGGGCTAAGAACCATATTTCACTCCAATTCATGACGGGGTTGCTGCGGATCACTTCATGGAGATATTTAGGCCGATAACCATCTTACCGATTGCAATCTCTATTGCAACTCTTAGACACTTGCGGGATCCTACGACAACCATCGGTTGTTTGGCATGTTTGATCCCTACTTGCACCAATTCCAAATTAAAATTCTTGGTTGACTCGTGCTAAGCTCGACAATCACTCAAGGATTTTAATTGGCTCGTGCTAAGCTCGACAACCAAAATTGTGAATTTGCCACACTCACCTTCCACACAGTTTTATGAGAGTTGGCTCGTGCTAAGCTCGACAACCAAAACCCATAAATCTAGATTCGGGTGGTATCGACTTACGGATGGAGCAAGATTTACGTTTTATGAAAAACGGGCTTTTGTTTTCGGCTTGGTTACAGATTAACTTGTTTAGTGACAAAACCTATTTCCACTAGGTGAGTTAATCTTGTATGTGAGCGCGCGAGAGTAGCAAACCATTTTTACCAAATCTCTTGTGATTTTATTAATTTCAAAAAAATTTCTAGCATGCGAATCATAAGCAAACCATGCAAGAATTAAATAAAATCACATCACACACATATAAACGAAATAAATTGGTAACCCTTGCCATAATTCCTATGCGTTCTTCCCGTGAGCCAAAACGGGTAGAACGTGGTCAAACTAAGGGACAAAAGGCCTTCGATGCAAGCTCCCACTAGAACCGCTATCTCCAATAGACTTCACCGGCTTCTATGGTCATGCTCCATCTCCTTTTGACTCCATTTGTGTGTCTTCATCCAAAATGTACAAAACATACAAATTGAAATTGAAATGGCGTACAAGCCATAATAATTTCCTATTTATCTAGTACAAATACACGGATGAATGAAATGGCATGCAAGCCACAATATTATTACATACCAAACTGAATTAATAAATATTACAACCCATATTGTGATTAAAAATCACCAAATGCATCCAATCACACAAAGTCAACCACAAGGTCAAAGGGTAAGGTTACCAATTTCAAATCAACCACATACAACCATACATATCATAATGGTAACAAAAATACCAAGAACAAACCTGGAACAAATTTCTAGAATAACAAAAAAGGCTAAAATTTCCCGAGACCAAAACTGATTTTAACTTTGAAACTAAAACTGTTACAGCGCGTTAGCGCCGCTAACATTTAGGAGTTAGCGCCGTTAACCCGAGGTTAGCGCCGCTAACCCTGTTCGAACAGAAAACAAACATTTCGGTTTCGGGATTTTTCAAGCCACCAAGTGCAAATCAAACATAGAGGTGGCTCTGATACCACTGTTGGGATTTCGTGGGCACACAGCGGAAGCAAAGGTACAACAAAACAGCCCAATGTACAAGCATATAAAGCATAAAAACCGAAATCCCACAAATGGACCAAATTCTATGTAAAGAAATGCAACAAGGAAAGGAAAGAGGTGTTATACCTTTCTCCTTAGCTCCAGAATACTTGTTGTCTCTTGGCGTAGATGCTCCAAGAACAAATGCGGATCGACTAATGGGTAGTACCCCCGGAACACGTCCAACCACACGAGCTAGCGAGCCTTCGTGTTTCTTCACTATGAAAAACACTCGGGGACAGCAATTACACGAGACCAATCTGGAGCAAACTCTCTTGAATCTTCTCTTGGCCTCTTGTAGCACCAAAGAAGAGAATATGTGTTTTAGAGAGAGAGAGAGCAAAAACCAACTCAAGGAATGAGTTTCACACACTGACAGAATGTCTCCAGATTCGTATATGACCCCATTCAACCAGCCAAGCCTCGAGATAAACATATCCACATGCATTGGCTAGTTTAGGAGGTGCTTTTGACAAGTGGCACTGGCAGGGTTTAGCGGCGCTAACCAAAAGTTAGCGGCGCTAACTCAAAATGGTTAGCGGCGCTAACGCGCCCTGTCAGCGATTTGACACAAAGTTAGCGACGCTATCATCTAGGACTTAGCGGCGCTAACCCCTAAGAGTTAGCGCCGCTAACACGGCCTGCGATGTCAACATTTGTATTTTGTCATATTTGGTCCCTTAACTTAAGTTGCTGTCAGGTTAGACCCCGGTGTATGACCCAATAGGCCCATACATCATCAGCAGCGGTCCATATGGCGTACGTGCATTAATGGGCATATTTCTAACAGTCCCTAGCCAGACACTTAGGTTAACCAGGCTATAAGATCTCTTACATCTAGAGATATAGTCTACCCCTTGGACTATCTAGGGTTTTCCTTTTGCATCACGATATTCCGTAATGTGAGTATTAGACATGGAGCAAGGATCTTATTCTGAATACTCAGATTTTTTCTCGACTCTTATTTTGACACTCTGCAGTTACTGTTTATCGAATGAAACCTATCATTCTAACCGAGCGCGGCCACGCATTTTCAGTAGTCTCTTTCGTCGAGGGGCCCAGAAATATCTCTCCTAAAAAAGAGGTGCAAATTCCATCTTGACTATTTGCAATTTGAGCACACAGCTTCCGATGCACCTAGACATGCCCCTTATAATCACCCTATTACGGCGTGACGTTAGAACGCGCTAAAGTACAGTGGTTACTGCGCCCCAAACCAAATATCTCAGGTATATGGACAACCTATCAAGTTTACTTACGATGGTGCTCCATGAAGTAAACTCAATGCGGATCACTCCCAATATTTATCCCTCCTGATATATATCTACGAATATTTGGTCACAACCTTGTGCTTTTATTCAACCCCGAATAAATCATCAAATATTCAGAATATCGTTATCTCCCTAATGTAGCTCCTACTACATTAAGTAGTTACGGGCATTTGGACAATTCATAACTTGAATTCGTCATGGATGAGTTAAAACATGCTAAAAAATAAAAACTCTAACATTTATCAAATGTTAGCCACTATTCATAGCATGTAGCTTATGAATAGTGTTTTTTTTTACTTTTAGGTTATATATATATATATATATATATATATATATATATATATATATATATATATGTTTTTACTATTTAGTTAACTCATTTAGATATAAGGCTATTTATTTATAGTTAATTTTATATTTTTTACTTTGTTTTTAAACTTATAAGATACAAAAGAAGTCAAATGATGCAATACTCGGATATTTTGTAATATAAAACGTAAAACCTTTTTTTTATGTGTATAGCCTTCTAGAAATTTGAAAATGATAATGCTAATTTTTAAGGTTAATAATAAATTGTCGCTTGAGCCATAATGTCGTATCGATTTATGTTACATATATAACAACTACTTTTAGTTGATTTATTTACTTTTTTACTTTTAGGTTATATATATATATATATATATATATATATATATATATATATTTTTTTTTTTTTACTTTTTAGTTAACTCATTTAGATATAAGGCTATTTATTTATAGTTAATTTTCTATTTTTTACTTTGTTTTTAAACTTATAATATACAAAACAAGTCAAATGATGCAATACTAGGATATTTCGTAATATAAATCGTAAATTTTTTTTGTATAGCCTTCTAGAAATTTGAAAATGATAATGTTAATTTTCAAGGTTAATGATAAATTATTGCTTGAGTTATAATGTCGTATCGATTTATGTTACATATATAACAACTACTTTTAGTTAATTTATGTCCTTATATATATTAGTTAATCTCTTATGCCAGTCCCGCTTCCGCAACGCGGGGTCGAAAAACCTTGTAGACAACAAGAAACAATTATGTAAATACCTCCTATTTCAATCCCATGAAATGTAAATACATAATAAAAGAGTTTCAAGTTACATCTATAGTAATAATCAAAAACTTGAACTAGCTGCTATATTCTAGGTACTGCATCCCTATAGAATTCGCAAGTCTCTCATGCTTAGCTCTAGCTAGCGGCTTCGTCAACGGTTCAGCAACGTTGTCGTCCGTCGGTATCTTTTGCGGTCTAATATCCCCTCTTCCAATGATCTCACGGATTAGGTGATATTTTCTGAGTACATGCCTAGTCCGCTGATGATCTCTTGGCTCTTTAGCTTGCACCACAGCCCCTGAGTTATCATAGAATATATCAATCGGCCTAGAGATACTGGCAATAACTCTAAGGTCCGAGATAAAATTCCTCAGCCAGACAACTTCATTTGCCGCATCACTTGCGGCAATATACTCTGCCTCTGTAGTCGAATCTGTTATTGTATCTTGCTTTTGACTTTGCCAAGATATAGCTCCTCCGTTTAGGGTAAAGACAAATCTTGTCTGCGAACTAAAGACGTCTCTGTCGGTTTGGAAACTAGCATCAGTGTAACCAGTTACACTAAGCTCGTCCATTGAACCTCCATAAACTAGGAACATGTCTTTTGTCCTTCTCAGATACTTGAGAATGTTCTTGACAGCTACCCAATAAGCTTCACCCGGATTTTGCTGGTATCTACTCGTGACACTTATGGAATAGGCAACATCGGGCCTAGTACATAGCATGACATACATAATTGATCCAATTGCCGAGGCATATGGAATCAACTTCATCTTGTTCTGATCTTGACTAGATACAGAACATTGAGCCTTGCTCAAAACCGTGCTAGATTGCATTGGAATAAACCCTTTCTTGGATTCATCCATCTTGAATCTTTTCACGACTTTGTCAATATATGTACTTTGACTAAGTCCGATAAGCCGCTTAGATCTATCCCTATAGATCTTAATACCAACTAGGTAAGCAGCTTCTCCCAAGTCTTTCATCTAGAAACATTTACCTAACCAGGATTTTACTCCTTGTAATACTGGTATATTGTTTCTTATTAACAATATGTCATCTACATACAAGACTATGAATGTTACCGCGCTCCCACTGAATTTAGTGTAAACACATGACTCGAACTCACTTTTGGTAAAACCAAAATCTTTGATGCGCTCATCAAAGTGTAAGTTCCAGCTCGTAGATGCCTACTTCAACCCATAAATGGATTTTAGCAACTTGCATACTTTATTAGGATTCTTTGGATCCGCAAAAACATCCGGTTGTATCATATATACGTCCTCTGTCAACTTCCCGTTAAGGAAGGCGGTTTTGACATCCATCTGCCATATCTCATAGTCAAAATATGCTGATATGGCCATAAGAATTCTAATGGTCTTAAGCATTGCCACTAGGGAAAAAGTTTCATCATAGTCAACACCATGAGTTTGCGTGAAACCTTTTGCCACTAGCCTAGCTTTATAGGTATGCACCTTTCCATCCATGTTGGTCTTCTTCTTGAAGACCCATTTGCACCCAACAGCTTTGCTGTGTTGAGGCAAATATACTAACTTCCAAACTTGGTTGTCATACATGGATTGCATCTCTGCCTTCATAGCTTCTAGCCATTTCTCAGATTCTAAACCTGAAGCAGCATCTTGGTAGGTGGTGGGTTCTGAAAGATCCCCTTCGTCTTGAGCAACTAGGAATCCTAGATACCTATCTGGCTCATGACGAGGCCTAATAGATCTGCGAAGGTCTTGTGTTTACACTTCTTCCTCAACCACAGACTCGGGTTGAGTTTCAACAATTCTCAGTTGAATTACGGGTTCGATTATCGGTGGTGGTGTTATCTCTTCCTCTTCAATTTCTTGAAGCTCTATTTCTTTTCTTGGAATCTCTGCGTTTAGAAACTTCTCTTCCAAGAACACCTCCTTACGAGCAACAAAAACTTTGTTCTCATCTGGGTTATAGAAATAGTATCACATGGTTTCCTTGGGATAACCCACAAAGATACACTTATCTGATTTGGGATTGAGTTTACTCGTGAATGTTCGCTTAACATACACCTCACATCCCCAAACCTTTTGGGCTTTTTCCCCGTCCATACCTCGAACGGTGTCTTTTCCACCGATTTTGTCGGAACCCGATTCAGCATGAACGCCGCTGTCTCGAGTGCGTGCCCCCAAAACGACAATGGCAATGAACTTCGACTCATCATTGATCGTACCATGTCAAGCAATGTACGATTCCACCTTTCTGATACACCATTCATCTAAGGTGTATACGGAGGTGTGAGTTGTGAAACAATCCCACATTCCTTCAATTGATCGTCGAATTCCTGACTCAGATACTCACTACCTCGGTCGGACCGAAGCAGCTTTATCTTCTTGTCCAGTTGATTTTGTACTTCATTCTGAAACTGTTTGAACTTGTCAAAACTTTCGGATTTAAGTCTCATAAGATAGCCATAACCGAACCTACTGAAGTCTTCAGTAAAGGTAATGAAGTAACGGTATCCTCCTCTAGCCTCTGGAGTAAAGGGTCCACACACATCTGTGTGTATTATCCCCAGTAGCTCACTAGCCCTTTCATTCTCACTATTGAAAGGCTGCTTTGTCATTTTACTAGACAAACAAGATTCGCAATTATCATATGACTCCAAGTCAAATGGTTCTAGAATTCCGTCATCTCGGAGTTTCTCTATGCGTTTCTCATTTATGTGTCCTAGACGACAATGCTAGAGGTAATTCTGATTCAAGTTACTCTTGGATCTCTTACTTATATGATATATGTCTTTGTCATCGTTATCTAGATTTAGCTTGTATAGACCATTTTGAGGAATAGCTTTAAAATAGAAAACATCATTTTTGAAACAAGAAATAATTTTGCTATTTAAAACATAGTTAAAACCACAGTCTATAAGCAAATCAAACGAGATAACATTCTTGATAAGTCTAGGAACATAATAACAGGGTTCTAGTTCTAAGAACATGTCAGAAGGCAAACTAAGACAATATGTCCCTACAGCTTCAACACCAACCATGGAGGCAAAGTTTGGACCTGAAAGTTTCCACTTGCTAACGATAAGGCTTAGAGATTCCTTGGGTGAGTAAAACGGAATAACAGATAAAATAGACATCTACAAAAAAAGAAAAGATAAAACCGATTCAGTAATATGATTATATCCTCTAATAATTATTACCTTTTAAAAATAAATTATTAGACTAGGATCCATATTTCACATTTCCCGATGCAAGGTTTGGGCACTTCCCACCGGGACAATGCTATTTCTGGTAGGTAAACCTATACCAATCGTATCCTACCTGGTCACGACTCCTGGATTCGCGGGACATCGGCTACAAGAACCGTGCATGCTTTAGTCCCTCTAGTGCATTTTGGGCCGGGACTCCTGATTATAACCAAAATAGATCGCACCACCTAAGACAGTGTGAACTCTGGCCGGGACTCCCGATTATCGCAGAGTCTTTCACACCCTTCCCCGCAATGGTTTGAACCCGAATGCCCAAGGTTTGGTCACTTCCGACATCCGAGTACCGTTTCAAAGTATCATATACTCTCTACTGTTCAGCTTCTCAGTTCAACTTTACACCCCTATTTGCTACTCACGCATGGGTAATACTAGTTTAGTCCTATTTTCTTTTCTAATCTTCAACTGATGGTACTCTGACTGCAAATCTATCTTTGAACATTTTACAAAATATCCTGAATTCGTTCCAGATACTACATCAATTCTGAATTCCACTTATTAAGCCAGTGGAATATCTGATAAATCATCTGTGTAGCCACAACTACCGGTATCTCTTAAATCTTTTGTAACTTTCTTTTCATACTACATTCTATCACATAAGCTAAAACATTATACATTTATGTCCCAGATACTTTCTCATTTTTGCTAACAAGCAACTACAATCCATATTCTTTTACTGTTACCTCTGCTTAACAGTTCTTCCCCACTTGGGGTCTGAACTCATACTGTTCTCTGATCATTGTGTACTTGAACTTACTACTAACTCAACCAATCAATCTCAATAACTGCTCGAAACACTTTCATTGCGGATATCATATACTCAATAGAAAATGGCAAATTCTATCTCTATCACTTTTTACTTACATATTCTATTCAGAATACTAGTCTCATCTGTTGCGTCTACCTGCAACCACATCAGGTTCCACCCCTTATTCTTTAACTATAACTGGAAAACTCTGCCCTTTTTTATCAGGGCACCTCTGCTTTCTTGTACTGACCATCGTTATAACAAAACTAGGGTAAGTATTTTATTAACTTTCTCTCTATCCCTGATAACTTAGAACAACAACCTATTATATCCGAACTAATAAACTCATAGCACATTTAAAGCGAGCTACTTCAAATCTTTGGTCACATGTTTCTGCCTTTCACACTTCACGCATCTGAGTGGGGAAGCTAACCTCCCCTATTGTAATACAACAACTGACCTCTTACTTAACACACTTACCGGCTCAACCCTTCTCTTTTCATTTACTACTCTTTTCTTACTCAGCCATTGCTCTTCCTCTTGTGCAAGACTTATCATCTTGCCTACACATTACAAGTAACTACTATTAAGCTTCATACATATCACTTTTAACATCAAACTATAACACTTATTTACATAACCTCTGTACCAACTTGTTCTAAATGAATCGACACATTTCTAACAACTTCTTGGTGATATCATTCACCAACTCTATCGTCTATCATCAATCTTGAAACCAATATGTAATCTGGTCTACATAAGCTTTTAGTACAACTGTAACAATTCTTTAAACTAGGCCTAGTTATAGTCTCAATCTGTACTTCTACCTTTCTCTACAATAACATGATCCACCTGTCTTTCACTGTTCTACTCACAAAATTAGAAACATTTATAATTGTTCTCTCTGGTGGACACCTACTGGTACGGAAAACCTCTCTCCGTCTCTACTAACCGTCAACTGTCCATACTCGAATCTGTAACCCCTTGAAGAGAGGTGGTTTGCACTCTGAAATCTTTACACATGCACCCCTACAACGGGTCAATTTTAGCTTTAACTCTTACTGGTGCCTTGCATGTAGCCTATACTTCTGCATCCACGTGTTGCTATTACATAACTTTCATCCTTGTTGTATCTTGATCAACCACTTGGTTGATATTATCTAAAACGCTTGCTTATAGAACTTTACTCAACTCTGTTACTACTATCTCTTTTACTAAATCACACTCTCAATCTTGCAAACTCATCTGTAACAACTCTCTCTAAAGGGTCTCTCGTAGGTCTACTGGTTTAAAGTAAGAATTGCCTCTGAAACCTAGGTATTTCTGGTCTTCTGAAGTATACCAGCCTCAGGCTGCTATATCTAACTCGTATCAACTTACCACATACTATAAACTCATGATCAGATATCTTTAACATATACTACCAAACAACTTTCTCTGTTTCTCATAATAAGGTATGTAATATTATTAATACTACATATATCTCATATTCTGTTCTTGTCACACATATTGTACTGTCACGTATCACCCCTCACTTGATTCACAAGGTACTGACATGGCAATCTTAAGTTCAACTGCATATCACATGTTCTTTACATACACTGGCCAAGCGTTGTGAGGAACATATTATACACAATTGTTCTTAATACCGTCATGGAATACCCCGATTTACAAGCTTAGGTCACGTATATTGCATAACTAATTACATCTGTTAAACATTCTTCTTTTCTATGATATCATATAGACATATTGTCATTTAGCACTTAGCCACATAACTATTACACATGCAAAAACATTGCTACTCATGCTCGATCTGTAAATAGATAACAAATCATAAACTTCTACTAACCGTATGCTCGCCAAGGCTACTGCCCCAGGGATAGCTCCTCTTGACCTCAAAACCACGGTTTAAGTTCAGGCATCACACTCGTGTGCGACCAAATCCCTTAAACCTTGGCTCTGATACCAAGTTGTAACACCACTTTTCTAAAATAGCTTTTAAAACTCTATTACTACATAATTAGCACTTTAAAACCTCAGAGTTTGCGGAAAACAGGTTTAAATCACTTTAGTGCTAATAGTTACACAAAAGTAGTGTTAAAAGAACTATTTTTCAAAAGCTTGGAGCTATCTGACTCTTCATAGCACTGGGGCCTTACCCTTACTGGAAACTGGTTCACCTGCCTGCACAACATACTGAAACATAAGCTTTCGCTTAATGAGCATACTAACTGAACAGATAAACACATAAAGCATGAGTAACTCTTCTGGGGATGTCTCACATCCAAGATGAACACCTGCAAAACTGTTCAAACTATTAACTGGTTCAGGGTATGATCACACCTCGCGCGTAATCATATCTCTGACACTCTGTTTGGGTATAAGGATCTCAATATACTCCTATCTCTGTACTAAATAATATATCTAAGTGCTATTATACCTTGAAACGATAGTCTTAACTCATTACATAATCATATCACAACATGGATATCATACTGTTCACCTTGTGCATATATATGTATACTGATCATACTAAATACTACAACATAGTGCTACTGAATCTCACATAATCAATCACATATCAAGCATAGAATTGATATACTAGTCACTTAATGCATATACATATGCTAATCTGATTAAAGGTAAGTACACTCACCTTAGCAGCAATTAAACAGCTATTCTCTATCACCGAAACGTCAACTCTTATTGCCTACAAGCAATAAACCATACTACATAAACATCTTAACTCAACTAGGAAAGACACTGATCAAACATCAGCATAAACAACTAAACTGAACACTGGATGACTGCTTGCGACCGCAAGCATTACTCATGCGACCGTAAGGGTCCTTTACTACCTCCTTGCAATCGCAAGGGATAACCCATGCGATCGCATGAACAGTCGGCACAGCAGACTCATCTGCTCTGTTCGGACAACAACTGTAAATCCGGGTTTTCACCATAGAATACGACTAAAACTCATATTCAAACTTCCATACTACTGTTCTAACATGTACTACTGAGTAATATAACAAAACAGCACCAAGAACACACAAAAATCTAGCTACAACCATGGATTCCACTCTTGAATCCCTTTCTTGACCTACAAACTCAAAAAAACCCATTAAGAACACATACCTGTTGCTAAATTCACTTTAGGAACGAATTCTACTATTAAACTTCTGATTTCTTGCTCAAAAATCTCATCATCAGATTGTGGTAGTGTGTGTGTCGTATGGTGTAAGTGTTTGGGAAGGGTTTTGACTACACAAAGTCAAAACAACTCTCATATATATCTTAACTTTCAAAAATGGCATAAACAACCCTTGGACTTACAACTTTCATCAATTGGCAATTTTAATCCCTCAACTTTAGTAAGTACATAATACACCTAGCACAAAAAAGGCAACTCGCTAAACATCTATAACACTTAACACGTTAATTGGTACAAACTCATATATAGGAACTTACGAACTTTGGGGCGTTACACTACTGCACCACCTCGAACTTATAACACATGTATTAACCGATTATACAATATTTTAATAGAAAAATAAACCATAATGTAAACATAATCTAACTTAGGTGATAACTAAATTACTCTTCGTTAAAAAATATAACCTTACTTAAATTATATAATGTTAATATTAAATGATTTTCGCTTTTATTATAATACTAAAAATTGTTATTAACGGATTAGTTTCTTTTTCTAGTCCTTGAACTCAAACATTGTCTCTACTGTGTCTAATGTTGACGTAAGCGGCAATTGAAGCTGAGAAGAATACGAAGAATGTCAGGTGAGGTGCCGGCGGAGTGCGATCGGGTTTACCAAGCGTTGGTGCAGTGCCACCGCCGTGTCCCTAGCGGCCCGTCCCGTGAAGCTGCTTGCCGCCATCTCAACCGCTCTCTTGCAGAGTGCTTAATTACCTTCATCTGCCCTGAGGAGTCAGCGGCCGTAAATACCCTTTGTAGAAACAAAGGAACCGCCCTCAATCGCTCTCAGTGCCAACAGGCCCAGATCTCTCTCGCCACCTGCATCTCTTTTCATCAACAACCATCTTAACATTTCAAAACCCTAATACCCAAATTTCGGTTCACAATCTCCGTTACTTTATTCGTAAATGCCCCCGTCGAGAGATCAGGTATGTTGTAATTATTATCTGCAATATGTTTGATTACTTTTTACATCAAGTCATCAACCTCCTGTGATTGAATCATACTCGTAGAAAAGTTCAGGGGCTAGATTTTGCGATTGTGTCTTAAATTCTAAATGCTCAAATCATAATGAAATGATAATACTTGGATCTAAATTTTAACTAACTGTTGCTTCATTTGACATGAATAAGTGGTAGTTTATCACTCTTCTCTTTCATTTTTATTCATGCTGTAAGGATAGAGATAAATAGGATCATGTACATGATATTGTGATATTGGTTTTTCTTTACTTAATAATATGATATTGATTTTCTTTACTTGATAATATGAATATATGATATTATATATTAAAGACTATTGTTATACCAAATGCTCTTCATTAATGTTTAATTCTGCATAAATGTTACCGTTACTTGAATTTGATTTCAATTCTATAACCTTTATTTACTTATGACATATATGGTTGATAGCCGATGGTTCTAACCAGCGAATAGTTATTTGTTTACTTGGTGAACCAATTTACCCATTATCTCCATGTGAATTCAAAGGTTTCTTCCAATCAATCTAAAACTTATTATTTTTCTTCTATGCATTATGCAAACAACATGGATCTTTTCTTCTCTGCTTTTTTCAATCAATATAGATCTATATCATGTAGCATTTTGTCGGAGAGGCTATGTTTACTCATTGGATATATTCAACAATAGGTGTTAATTTATTGGTAGAAACATGGAGCGATCTAAATTATGCATAAAAGTATTTGGAGTTGTTTGGATTCATCAGTTCTGCTCGTGGTCCTCTCCAAACGAGAAGAAATTCAGATGATCATGGTTAAAAGACTTGTTCGTTGCTAAATGTATGGTGGGAACAAGTACTTCAATCTAATAACAAAGAATGTAGTCATCAATATAGATGCGGCTTTCGGATGAGATAAAGCTTGGGAATGGGATTTAAACAAACAAAGAGTTTTACAAGTTCTTTATGGCTTACCCAAGATGATCCTATTAGTGATGATGGCAATTTGGTAAACTTTGCTATGCTTGTAGATTGTGAACTCATGACAGAACTTTGAAGGTGGCACAAAATCCTAAATGGTTGAATCCTAGGGTGGAAGCGTTGAAGGCAATTGAAATGAACAATACATGGGATTTATGAAAATACAGATCTTTTTTAGTAATAGTAGTTAGATAATTGAGGATTATATGAAGTTGATAAAGTAAGAGCTTGAGCTCAGAATTCAGAAATTTAGGTTTCTTGTATTTTCTTGGCATGTGGGTAGTTGAAGGTGCATACAAAATTTTCATTTGTCAAATGAAGTATGCTTTAGAACTCTTGAAGAAATTCCATATGCAAGATTGCAATACCATCATGGTGTTAGATTGGTTAGCAAGTCTATTTAATCTCCTTCTGAGTCTCACTTGCAAGTTGCCAAGAGAAGAAAGCAATCTTGATGCGCATTTGTAAGTTGTAACATTGGCCTACTTTATTCTTTATCCAGAAAATTGCAATTGTAGGCTATTCAAATGGTGGTTGTCCTGGAGATATAGTGGATTGTAGAAGAATTCTGCATATTTCTTTAACTTTGGAACTACTACATGTTCGAGTTCGTCTAGGAAGTAGTTAAATGTTGTTTCCACTTGTGAGACATAATACGTAGATACAACATCAAGCACATGTCCAACCATTTTTTCATCATTGATAAGCCAAATCCCGGATTAATATCTTGGTCAAGAACACTCTGGCAATTCATTTGCTCATGAATCCAGTTCAAAGTCAAGAGATCAAATGTCGTATTTCAAGTCCAAAGATCAACCCGCTTCCATCTTTAACAAGCACTGAAGTGTGATGTGTTTATCAAACTACAGTACTTGATCTGCATCACTAATTGTAAGTTTGTAACGAAAGATGCGATATTCAAATCCAATTCATCTTTTCATCTATTTTAGAATTAATTACAGAAGTAGTCCCTGTTAAGAACTTTGCAGATTAGCCCCAAAATTTAGAAGTCCTGATGAGACCTTATCTTCATTGTTTGCTGTCACAATTGGTCCTTTCTCTTAATGGTGTTAATTGGTGGCTTTTAAGTTAGTCACGTACTTCGGAAGCGAAGGCTCAAACCTAGACAATCTAAAAACCCTAAATCTTTAAAACATCGAATGTGTATCACAATAAGCCATAAATCCTAAATCTCACTAGAAGGGATGAAACTCCAAAATCCATTTATGTTTATACTTATGAACATCAAAACACAAAAACAAAATGCATATTTGAAGAAGATGTTGAACACCCACGTATTTATTTATTTATTATGTAAAAAGATATACATAAACTTTCATTGGAAGCTTCAAAAGAACCATTAGGCTGCGTTTAGCAGGAGATAATTTACTAATTTTGGTTTTTTGTTTTTTTGTGAAAAATGGTGGAACTTTCATTTTCTGAAAAAAAAATAGTTAATATGTTTAGATGAATGGGCGGAGTTTTCATTTTTTAGGAAAAAATGGAAAACATATTTGGTTGATGAGTTTCCTTGGAAAAGTTGTTTGAAAAAGTGGGAGAGTTTTGAAAAATAGAGGAGTTTCGGAAAATGTGGAAAAGTTACGGATTTTTTCAGTTTTCCTGGAAAAATATGTAAGTAAACATGTTTTCTAATTTCAGTTTTCTCAGAATAATTTTCTGGAAAAATGAAAGATTTTTCTGGAAGTAAACAAAACCTTATATATTTTTTAAAAAAACATGTCGAGTCTACCCCTATGTTCATCACCCATCACCATATACTTGAATTGGCTGACCCAACACCCAAAAGATAAAAGCTCAAACCCTACATCCTAATGGCTTGGTTGTCCGTGTTCTAGGCTGCTTAGGCATGGTCTTCATCCCCTGGTGCCTGAGGATCATGGTTGTGTTATGGTGTGTGTGGCGAACTGAGGCCATGGGTAGAGGACTCAAAAAAGGGGAAGGGGTAGGGGGGTACTTTAGTGTTATTCTTTGGCGGTCATTGTTCGCCCAAATGAACTTTTGAAGTTTAAATCAGTGTCTAAACCTTTGGCGGGCATGGGTAGAGGACTCAAAAAGGGGGAGGGGTAGATCTAAACCTTGTTGGTTCGCCAAATGTTTTTTAATGGAATTGGAATCTTAAAAAAACCCTTGTCTGTCTGGTTTGTAGATCTAAACCTGTGTATGGAATTGGAATTGGAATTGGAATCTAACGAGTGAAGCCAAAGCTAAAAACAATAGAAACATTGAACCGTAACATAACATGAACCACCCCAATGGATTGATGAAACAATCCTAGACAATCCTAATTCATTAAACAACCCAGATTAATAATCTTACCATTAACATGAACAGTCTTACACTAACATAAACAACCCTAATCAAAAGCTAAATCTATGATGTAACGTGGTCATGAGTCAAAGATAAGGCACAAGAAATCTTAGCAGTGAACGAAGATGAGGTTGGCATTGCTTGGTTCACAATTGTTGGAGGTCGTAAAATTCAATTAATTGGAATACAATAGGTTCTCTATGGTTAAATTTTGCCATTGGGCTTCCTTTCATAGAGTTTTGGCAAATCCTACTCATCTTAGACATTGAAGAAGCTGAATGTAGACGGAGAGGTAGAATCTGAAGGCAAATAACCACAATGCCCTCACATGCTTGGCGCGTGATGAACTTACTAGAGGCTAAATTAACACTGTTAGGGGAAGGGAGCAATTATACGTGCTAAGAGTGAAAATAGGGACAACCGTCAGGAGCACAGGTTGTATTACCTTTCTAGAAGTCTTATAGAAAGTCAGCACTTTTCTAGTTTTCTTGTCCAAATTCAGCACTTTGACCACTCTTAACTGTCTTTTATACTTTTCTAGTTTTCTTTGATATTTGTCTGCTGTTTATAGATGAATATTATAGAATTATGCTCTCCTGAGAATAACACAAGGAGTCCCACATTGATAGAAGGTGAATGTCTGAACTCCAAATAACCTTAAATTGCAGGCTACTACAATTTTTCCATCTGAGTTGATTCAGAGGTTATTTTACTATCATCGAGATAGAGAAAGAAAAATCCCCCTTTATGCTCTTTATCGACACGTAGTCAAGTATTGATTCTATTTTAATTTTTAAGACTCCAAGGCTGTATAATTCTAATTTCTAAAACTAGGTTTACAAGCATACAAAAACATTAGAAAGCCTAAATTTTACTCTTATTTTCTTGATGTTTTTGGTTACACACGAAGCGTGTAATGTTCTTAAGGGACTGAAGCTCATGTTGCTTTTGTTTTCAGTTTTATTCAAGGATTTGTGCTGATGTTAGCCTGTGCCTTGTACATGGTTCTCAGCAACATATTTGTGGCTGCTCAATGGAAACTATATATCTAGGGGTCAATGATGTTAAAAACAAGTGTAATAAAGCCGCGCATCACTGTGGATTAGGTACGTCTAATTTTTTATTTAATTATTTACCAAGGTTAAAAGATCAACGTTTTCTACAATATACATTAATTTATTTATCGGTCACATGTATATAAACCGCCCTTTGTTGAGGATTAAGTAAGTCTGATTTGTTGTTTAATTATTTACCAAGGTTAAAAAGTCAATGTTTTTTACAATAGAAATTTATTTATTTGTTGGTCATATGTATTATAAGATTAAGTTTATTGAATGTTTTAAATTGTACTTGTAAGTAATGTACTATCTAGATATACAAAAATTTATGCATTTGTATTTTACATATATATTTGGTTTTATGTACAATCAAAGGAAGTTATCATATGACATAATACAAATACAATTCTATTTTTCTTTATGTAAAATACTCAATATATATAGTTAAAAAAAATAAAAAAGAATAACATAAAGAATTATATATGTTATTCAAATCAACAACAACAGTACCCAATCCTGCTGCTGCAGGATATGGGTGAGGTAGAATATAGACAATCATACATCTACTCGTAGGTAGAGAGATTGCTTCCTGAAATGACCTCCGGCAGTATATTAAAATAAAAATAACCTCAAAACTAAAAAAATAAGAAAAAAAATTAATAATAATAAAAATAACCAAGAGGACGGACCGAATACCAAAAAAAATGAGGTCTAATAGTATCGTGGATATTCTATAAAGTAAAGTCCGAAAAATTGTTTAAAATGTATGTCAAATAACAAAGTATGGAAAGGGTAGATAGAACGAAATATATCCCATTCCTATTGTCCTATGCTACTTCTATCTGATCCTCCTCCATGTGAACCTATCTGAGAGACTGAGACCATGTTTTCCGAGGGAGAAAGCTCCAGCAAGTCTGCTCTAACTCTATCTTCCTACCTCAGAAACGGACGACCACGTCTCCTAGTACCATCAACTAAAATCGATTCCGCTCTCCTAATTGGCGCTGCCGGTGGCCTTCTTCTAATGTGGCCAAACCACCGTAGTCTCCCCTCTCTCAACATGTTGACAATAGAAGTTACTCCTAGTTCTTTTCTAAAGACATTAACTGGGATTTTATCCAATAAAGTCTTTCCGCAAGTCCATCTAAGCATCCTCATCTCTGTCACTTCCATCTTCTCTGCTTGCGCCTTTTTCAGGGTCCAACACTCGGATCCATATAACATGGTAGGTCTAACAGCCAATCTATAGAATTTTCCTTTAAGCTTCTGTTGGGAAATTCGCTAAGTTATTGAAACTGTTGAACATGCAAAGGTAAAACTGTTAGATATGAAAACAGTTGTAACTAACAGTTGCTGCAAGTTTTAGAACTGTTAGTTGGCAAAGTCAAAAACTGTTAGAAGACCTTGAAGCTGAAGACTGTTAGAAGGATAAAGAACTGTTATGTTCATTAAACAGTTTCTGTTGAGCTATATTTGGAAAATCCTATCTTAGAAGATATCTCGAAATACTTTGAAGATTAACAAGATTATCTCAGAAGATAGAAGATTACCTAACTGTCAACAATTCAAGGAGGATCAAGAGTCTATATATACTTCATTAGATGATCAATTGACGATGACTTGATCTCATTATTCAAAGCATTTGTTCTTATCGTTATTTAATTTTCTGAAAGTGTTTTAGCCTCTAAGTTTCTTGTTGAAACCTAAGAACAGTCTGTGTTCTTCGTCTAACAGAATAAGTTAGATTGGGGGTGAAGTTTGCTTTTGTAATCATTCTGGTTGGTTAATAAAACTACTGTTTGATTGAATTAATCTTTGTTTAAAATCTTCTTTAATCAATTAAGTGTGATTCCGCAACTTCTTAATTGATTGTGATCATAGTTAAAGATTAACTTTTATATTACTCTGATTTATTATTTAAAAGTTAGTTCTTGTTATTTGATATAATTTATATCCGATCCTGACAAGTGGTATCAGAGCCTTATCATTAAGGTTCCTGTGATCACCAGTTGAAGGTTTTTGCTTTACCTTGCTTTATTTTTCAAAACTGTTTTTTGTTCAAATCAATTTGTTTAAATGGATTCTGGAGGTTCTTCTGATAACAGTGGATCAGGGTCCAACATTCGTGTTCCCATGCTCAAACCATCTGATTTTGAGATGTGGAAACTAAGAATTAAACAGCATGTCCAACTAATGGACTATGATGTTTGGCAAATCATTGAAACTGTTCCTACTAATACCATTGAACTGGATGAGAATGGAAAACCAAAGAAGAAACCACCACCAAAGACAGATGCTGAAAAGAAGAATAGAATGATTGAGATGAAAGCCCTCAGCATCCTTCAGATTGCTATTCCCAATGAGTATCAACATCAATTCAAGAAATTTGATGATGCTCATGAACTTTGGAATGCTCTGGAGAAGAGGTTTGCTGGGAATGCGAGTTCTAAGAGAAACCAAAGAGACCTTCTTAAACAAGCCTATGAGAACTTCACCAGTGGGAAGAATGAGAGTATCACCCAAATCTTTGATAGGTTTTACAAACTGGTGAGTCAACTGGAGAGTGCTAAGGTTAGGCTTGATCAAGATGAGATAAATAGAAAATTTCTTAGGTCTCTAGGTGATGAATGGACTGTGTTTGCTGCACAATGGAGAACCAAAGATTCTCTTGAAGACATAGAGTTAGATGACCTCTATAATAGTTTGATAGTGTTTGAGGGAGAGATAGAGGGAAAAAGAAAAACTGCTATCCCTAGCCATAATGCTGCTCTCCTATCTTCCTCAGGTATGGAATCAAACCATTCATTAACTAACTCTCTCGATAGTGGTGCAGGTACTAGTTCTGTTGTTGGACTAGATATGAATACTCCAGATGCAGTTCTTGAAGCTTTTCTTGCCAGCCATGCACATTCAACCCTCACCAATGAGGATCTTGAACAAGTGCACCCTGATGATCTTGAGGAAATGGATCTCAAATGGCAGATGGCCATGCTTACCGTTAGAGCCAAGCGATTCATTAAAAGAACTGGAAGGCAAAACATGAATTTCAGAGCTGATGGCAAGGCTGGATTTGACAAGTCAAAGGTTAGATGCTTCAAATGTCAACAACTTGGCCACTTTGCAAGAGAATGCAGATCTGGTGGACAAATTCAGAATCAAGGTCAGAGGACAGCTCAGAATCATACCTCCTCAGCATTGGTCTCACAAGAAGGCCATGGATTTGATTGGAGTGATCAAGCAGAGGAGGCTACCAGCAACAAAGCTTTGATGGCATTGACTGACTCCTCCATCAAGATGGATTCTCCAGAATCTGAGGACATACAGGTATCTTCTAAACTATGTCCTGGTGAATGTAGAGCTATTGTTAAGAGATTTAGAGAGCACAATAAGAAAGTATGTGCTGCTCTAAGTAAAATGGAGGAGAGAAGGTATGAGTATACTGCTGTGATAGAAGATTTTGAAAAGAAAATTAAAGACTATCAGGCTAATGAACTGCAAATGGACTATGATAGAAAATATCATAAGTGGGAGAAAGAGCAGTTTCAAGATGAGATTGATAGTCTGAAAAAGAAGTTGGTTGAAAAAGAAAGCAAGGTGGATGAACTCACAAAGAAATTGGAGGGTGTGGACATTGATCTTGGAATGTTCAGGGCTGCAAACCTTAAACTTGAGACTCTGCTACAATCTCAAGTGAGAGACAAGGTGAAAACTGGCCTAGGATACAAACAAACCCCACCTCCATACAACCAAAACTACACAACTCCAATGTCTGAGGTAGCTGACAGATATGTTAATGAACCTTTGGAAGATGAACTTAAGTCAGCTGATCCAAAGTTTGAGAGTTATGAAGATGAAGTTGTGTCAGTAGTAAGTGTTGAAGATAATGAGGAAGTTGTGAAGAAGGATGAAGGTATTCCATATGAAAATCACATCCTGTGTGAGCCCATTCCCACAAAATCATCTTTACAACCTGTGGTGTTTGTAAAAGCATCCACTGAACCCCTCACCAATGAGCCAAAATCCTCAAAAACTGTTAACTCTATTAGCAGTTCCACAACTGTTAGAAATAGTCCCCATCTTTACACTAACAGTTCCAACAAGAACCCAAACAGTTCTAAGCTAAAAAGCCCAACTGTTGTACCAAAGCCAAAGGAAAAGAGAAAGTTGGTGAAGTTGTGTATACCAGGAAGAAGAAGGAAGCTGCAAAATCTCAGGCTAAACCCAAGCCTAAGAAAAGGCATACTGAAATGCCTGCATGCACATGCCAAAAGCATGGTGTACAAAAGTTTACTCAATCTGCAGCTGTTAGAGGAAATCAAAGAAATAGGAACCAATTCTGGTCACAAAGAACTGGTTTACCCATTGTGAAAACCAAAAAATGCTACATTTGTGGAAGATCAAATCATTTAGTTCAAGACTGTTACTATAACCCACAGACAAATGGCACTCAAAACAAAAGTCCCAAAAGACATAATAACAGTTCTAAAACTGTTAAGTCAAAGAAGATTAACAGTTCTAGAACTGCTAAGCCAAAACAGGCTAACAGTTCTACAACTGTTACATCCAAACCAACTAACAGTTCCACAACTGTTTTAGCAAAACCAAAAACTGCTGGTTTGGCTTGGATGAAAATTCAAAAACAAACTGATTCTGGAGAGGGTAAGACTGTTCTTCATACTGAAAATCAAAAGGAATCACAAGTTGATTCATCTGTTTTATCAACTCCACCAGCTGTTTGTTCAAAGGTGTCCACTGTTAATCACAACAGTTGGAAACCACATGTTCTTACAAAGTATTCTTCACACAAGTTAGAGAAATCTAATGTGGATGAAATCAAAAAGAACAAAACTCTGTTTAAGTATTATGACTTGAACGGTGTACCCAAGACCTGCATGGCCTGGGTACTTCCTGCTACTAACTGATTGTATTTGTGCAGAGCATTCATAGGGCTAATCAAGGAGGAATTTGGCATGTGGATAGTGGATGCTCAAGGCACATGACTGGAAATCCACAATGTTTGAAGGACTTCAAAAGAATCAATGGAGGATTTGTAGCATTTGGAGGAAATCCAAAGGGAGGAAAAATCACAGGTAAAGGAGCTGTTGAGGCAGGTACACTTACATTTAATGATGTTTTCTTTGTTGAACAGCTTAAGTACAATCTGTTAAGTGTATCTCAAATCTGTGACAATGGAAACAAAGTTTTGTTTACAGATTCAGAATGCATTATTCTTTCAAAAGATTTTAAATTAAATGAGAAGGATGTTCTTTTAAGAACACCTAGAAAAGATAATGTATATTGTCTTGATCCACAAAAGATTGCTAAACAGAATGTGTTAAGTTGTTTACTCTCCAAAGCATCTCATGATGAGTCTGCCATTTGGCATAGAAGGATGTGTCACATGAATTTTAAAACCATGAACTTGTTAGCTAAAAACAGTTTGGTAAGAGGTTTGCCCCAAAAAGAGTTCTCATGTGATGATCATTGTGTGGCATGTCTTAAAGGCAAGCAACACAAAACTTCTTATAAGACCAAAGAAGTTTCTTCTATTACTGCACCTTTACAATTGTTACACATGGACCTTTTTGGTCCTACATCTGTGGTGAGTATAGGGAAGAAAGCGTATTGTTTAGTCATAGTTGATGACTTCACCAGGTTTACATGGGTTCAATTTCTTAGAACAAAGGATGAAACAGCTGAGTTAGTTAAGTCTCTTATTCTTAAAATTGAAAATCAATCTGATTTGAAGGTGAAAGTCATTAGATCTGACAATGGTTCTGAATTTAAGAACTATGAGCTAAACAGTTTTTGTGAAAGTAAAGGTATTGAAAGACAGTTTAGTGCTCCTAGGACTCCCCAACAGAATGGAGTTGCTGAGAGAAGGAATAGGACTTTGATAGAGGCTGCTAGGTCAATGTTAGCCGATTCTAGACTTCCAATGACATTCTGGGCAGAAGCAGTAAACACTGCCTGCTATGTTCAGAATAGAGTACAAGTAGTCAAGTCCAAAGGGAAAACTCCTTATGAGTTGTTTCTCAAGAGAAAACCTTTAATCAACTTCTTCAAACCGTTTGGTTGTCCGTGCACTATCCTTAATACCAAGTCACAGTTAGGCAAGTTTGAGAGTAAGGCTGAAGAAGGTTTCTTTGTAGGATACTCCACTCAAAGTAAAGCTTATAGAGTTTTTAACAATGTCACTAGAATCATAGAAGAGAGTATGAATGTCTCTTTCAATGAAAATAGGATCAATATTGCAGGTAATGGACCTGATTGGTTATTTGATATTGATGCATTGTCTAAATCTCTTTCTTTTGAGTATTCTACTGAAACAGCTACAGGTACCCCATCAACTGTTGATGAAAATCATCAAACATCTTCCTCCAGCCCAAACAGTTTTGACACTGTTAGCTCAAAACCAACAACTGTTGGTTTAAACAAAGTTACTGAAGACTTTGTTGTGATTCCTATGCTTCAACAAGAGTTCTCCAATGCTGTTGATCCATTGATGGATGCTGAATCTTTAAAGGACATGGAATCCCATGATCCTCAACACCACACTGACTCTGCTGATCAAGTGTGTGATAACGCTGAAAATTCAAGTGAATGTGAGTTTGATCTGTTTAATCTAGGGGATGAACTGACTGAAGAAAACATTCCTACATCAAGAGTTCACAAGATTCATCCAATATCACAAATAATTGGAAATCCAACCACTCCTATCAGAACAAGGAATATGCTGCAAAATGAGAATAGTGGTGTGGATCTTGCCCAATTTGACGTGAATGCTTGTTTTTTGTCTCAAATAGAACCAAAGAAAGCAATTGAGGCATTGAAAGATCCTTCATGGGTAGAGGCAATGCAAGAGGAGCTCTTACAATTTCAAATTCAGCAAGTTTGGAAGCTGGTTGAGCTTCCAAGAGGTAAAAGAGTAATTGGCACCAAGTGGGTGTTCAGAAACAAGAAAGATGAAAGAGGGATTGTTATCAAGAACAAAGCAAGACTGGTTGCACAAGGCTACACACAAGAGGAAGGAATAGACTATGACGATGTTTTTGCACCTGTTGCAAGGATTGAAGCCATTAGGCTATTTCTTGCTTTTGCAAGCTTCAAAGGATTTAAGGTGTATCAAATGGATGTCAAGTCTGCTTTTCTCTATGGCACTATTGATGAGGAGGTATATGTGTGTCAACCCCCTGGCTTTGAAGACTCAAAGTACCCTGACAAAGTATATAGGTTAGATAAAGCCCTATATGGTCTACATCAAGCTCCTCGAGCTTGGTATGAGACGTTGTCATCCTATCTCCTTGAGAATGGTTTTAAGAGAGGCACAATTGACAAAACATTGTTTACAAAGATTGTTAAAACAGAGATTTTGCTTGTTCAAATCTATGTTGATGATATAATCTTTGGATCCACAAATGACAGCTTGTGCAAAGAATTTGAAGTCATTATGCACAAAAGATTTCAGATGAGTTCAATGGGTGAACTCACATTTTTTTTGGGCTTACAAGTCAAACAGAAGCCCACTGGTATTTTTCTAAGCCAATCTAAGTATGTCAAGGACATATTGGACAAGTTTGGCTATCAAGATGTGAAGCTGGCAAGTACTCCAATGGAAACACACAAACAGTTGGGAGCAGATTCTGAGGGGGAGGATGTTGATATACATCTCTATCGATCAATGATTGGTTCATTAATGTACTTAACTGCTTCTAGACCTGATATAATGTTTGCTGTTTGTGTTTGTGCCAGGTTCCAATGCAGTCCGAAGATGTCACACCTGTTTGCTGTAAAGAGAATCTTTAGATACCTCAAAGGCCAACCAAAATTGGGACTTTGGTATCCTAAAGATTCACCTTTTGATTTGGTGGCATATTCTGATAGTGACTATGGTGGAGCCAATGTGGACAGAAAATCAACCTCTGGAGGATGTCAATTCTTTGGATCAAGGCTGGTCTCATGGCAATGCAAGAAACAAACAACAGTTTCAACTTCAACAGCTGAGGCTGAATACATTGCTGCATCAAGCTGCTGTTCACAAGTGTTATGGATCCAAAATCAGCTTCTGGATTATGGATTTTGGAAGCCTTTGGATTGCGTTCAACAATCGAAACATATATAAACCATTCCCTCCTCAGAGGTTTCTTTACGCATACTGAACTTCGTTTGAACGCTAAAACCCTAGAATTCTGCTATCAAATCGCCATGGCTCCCCTTCCATTCGTCAAGGAACATAATATGCTTGCTTTTCTTTCAAAACCCGATGATCTTCACATGTTTCACAATATGATTGATTATCTCTCATTGTCCAATCTCAACACTGCACTCACCATCAATCCTACCATATACACTTCTTACATTGATCAGTTCTGGAAACATGCTCAACTTCGAATAACTGATGACGTGCAATGGATTGATTCTACCATTGATGAGTTGACCGTCTCAATCTCTGAGGACACCATTCGCCACCTTTTACAACTCAATGATAGTGAGGGTGAGTATTCTGATTCAGTTTCACTAGATTTTTTGCATGCCGAGCTTGTTAAGCTTGGGTATGAGGGTCCTTCAGGGAAGGGTACATTCTATAAGGGACAATTTTGTGCTCACTGGAAGTATTTAATCCATACTCTCCAACAGTGCATTAGTCCTAAAAGAACAGGATGGAACGAGTTTGGAAGCAACATTGCTTTGGCCTTAATCTGTTTGGCCAACAATCGTTGCTTCAATTTTTCAAAATTAATTTTCAATGGCATGGTAAAACATCTAGGGACCAAGTATGGTCTCTTTTTGATGTATCCTCGATTTGTGCAAGTATTGTTAAACTTTTTGATGCCAAATCTAAAAACACACAAGAGGGTCATTATTCCCTCTGCTCATGTGGCTTCCACTTTGAGCAAACTGTTAATTAATGGCAAGAGTTTCTCTGGTGCCATAACTCCTCCACTATCTGAAATGGTGGAGTTTTTGTCAAGAAACAGGACTGCCAGTGTTGAGCATGAAACCCATCGTATTGCTACACCACCAACACTGGAACCCACAGTCCAAGATACTCAAAATTCCCAACCTGCTTCTTTTGAAAAATCTACAACACAAGCCCCTGCACTAAAAGTATTTAAAAAGAAGAGAAAAACTGTTGGTGTTCCTTCCACCACAGTTAGTGAACCCCAAACTGTAAGCCCTGCACAGGAGCATTCACCTGTGCAGAATATCGAAAGGGAACCTTTGGTGCTGTCTCCCAGGCACAATGAGGAGGTGATCATTCCTCAAGAGGGTGATCATATGGTCTTTGAGGCTGACACTACTGTTTTATCCGCAAGGGATAAACAGGACAGTGTTAACATAGCTAAGACCTCAACCATGGCAACAGAGACTAGTAAAACAGTTTCTGGTAATCCCCAGAACCAAGAAAAGAGGGGTACTGATGGTGATACTCAGGGGAGTAAACCACCAGTGAAAAATGTCGATGATATGGTCACAGTGGAAACACTAACTGACATTGAGACTAGACTGAAACAACATGCATTAACGGATCCTAACTTTGCACCTTACCTTGCTGCTCATTTACACCTAAAGAAAAGGATTGCTCTTCAAAACAAAAGAATAGTTTCTCAAGATGAGAAGATAAAAGAACTGACTGAACAGTTGGAGAAGGCAACCGAAGTACTCAAGGTGGTAGCAGTTCACAATGAGGTGTTAATAAGGCAAGATAAGCAGCTGAACTTTCTTGATGAGAATCTGAAGAAAGCAACAAATGTTCTTCATACTCATGAGATGTTGCTTAAACCCAAATCCTTGGTGAAAATCTCTTCAACTGCTCAAGCTAAAGGAAGAAGAAAATCCAAGCAGGAAGAAGTTAAGCAAACAGTTTCACAGGATAAACAAACAGTTGTTGCTCCAAATGAGCAAATAGTTGCAACACCACAACCAACAGTTGTAACTTCAAATCAACTAACAGTTGCAAGTGTCCAAGCGGTTAATGAAGAAGAAGAAGAACAACTTTCAAGTGTTGATAGGATGCAAATCAACAGGATGGTATCAACTGCAGATGTTCCAAGCACTGAGATTTTCAAATCGTGGTCAACAGTTAAGCAGAACTATTTGGTTGATATTAGTGCTCAATATCTGGGAATAAGTTCTTCTAGAATGGCACAGAAAATCGATGATGGATGGCTTGATGGAAAGGTTGCTACATTAGAATCTTTACCACCAAAGAAAGGGTATAAAGGGGTAGTCATCCAGGAAGGAAAGAAAGAATCTGAGTTGCCTCCTGTTTCAGGCAAAGGTAAAGAAATTGTTGTTGTGTGTCCTAAACTCAAGCTTTCAAGACAGCAACAAGAAGAGCATGATCATGAATTTGCATTAAGGCTAGCAGCTGAGCTAAGAGAACAAGAACAGTCTGATTTTGAGATAGCAAAGAAGCTGGCTGATGAGATTACTACTCAGATTGATGAAGAAGAGAAAGTAAAAGAAGCTGCTGGTAAGGGAGTAAAAAGAAAAAGAGTTGTAAAGAAGAAAACAGTTCCACCTCCCAAGTCAGAAGTGGAAAAGAAGAAACCCCAATCAGTCCAAAAACCCCAACAGTCTGAAGAAAAAGTCAAAACAGGCTTGGTCAAAACTATTCTGCAAGATAGGCTTTCAAAAGAGATAAAAGAAAGAATTGATAAATTTGAAGCTCAAAAGTCGCATATCAAAGAATGGAGGTTTGAAATGCTGAGAGTGGAAACTGGAAAGCAGGGTGTCACCATTGTTAGAGAGGTGGAACCAATTGAAAGCTATGTCAGTTTCTCTGCAATGATGGATAGTGTGACCAGGAGAGATGTACAAGAAATGTATGAATATGGGGTAAGTCATTTTGGAAAGGATGCTGAAATTGAGATAAAAGTATTTTTAGTACATTTATCGAGTATATGCAATCCACAGAGAGTAATGTCTTTACTGACAAGTGATGAAAGATTTCCTATATCGACTGTGAAAGTTTTTGAAAGATCAAGGGTGTATAATCTTGTGACAAACAATGCTAAAACCCAGTGGTTTGATCTTAATTTTGTTGATCACAGTAGGACCAAGCTGATGTACATGGTAAAGGCAAGGTTCTATGGTCCTGTAAGGTTAAGGGAAGATCTGGGAAGAAGACTGAAAGAAAGGATGGAGCTGATAGAGAAAGAGAAAATGTAATTTTTCTTTCATATTTTGATTATAACAATTTTACTTTCCAAAATTAATGTTAATGTGTTCTTTGCTTATGTGAATGTTTCTATGGTTGAACCCTATAAAACAACTTAAGTGTATTGTTCAATACTTTAAGTTAGGGGGAGATTGTTGGGAAATTCGCTAAGTTATTGAAACTGTTGAACATGCAAAGGTAAAACTGTTAGATATGAAAACAGTTGTAACTAACAGTTGCTGCAAGTTTTAGAACTGTTAGTTGGCAAAGTCAAAAACTGTTAGAAGACCTTGAAGCTGAAGACTGTTAGAAGGATAAAGAACTGTTATGTTCATTAAACAGTTTCTGTTGAGCTATATTTGGAAAATCCTATCTTAGAAGATATCTCGAAATACTTTGAAGATTAACAAGATTATCTCAGAAGATAGAAGATTACCTAACTGTCAACAATTCAAGGAGGATCAAGAGTCTATATATACTTCATTAGATGATCAATTGACGATGACTTGATCTCATTATTCAAAGCATTTGTTCTTATCGTTATTTAATTTTCTGAAAGTGTTTTAGCCTCTAAGTTTCTTGTTGAAACCTAAGAACAGTCTGTGTTCTTCGTCTAACAGAATAAGTTAGATTGGGGGTGAAGTTTGCTTTTGTAATTATTCTGGTTGGTTAATAAAACTACTGTTTGATTGAATTAATCTTTGTTTAAAATCTTCTTTAATCAATTAAGTGTGATTCCGCAACTTCTTAATTGATTGTGATCATAGTTAAAGATTAACTTTTATATTACTCTGATTTATTATTTAAAAGTTAGTTCTTGTTATTTGATATAATTTATATCCGATCCTGACAGCTTCAGCATTCAAATGATTGCGATTAATAAATTTAGAAGGAAGTACATGATAAAAAGAAAATGAAGAAATACAAAAAAAGTTTAAAAAGTAATTGTTGCTATCTTAAAAAGGAAAATGAAAGTAAGAAAGAAAAAGGAAATACGCCTGAGATAGGTAGAAAGCAAAAGGAAGAAATTGCAATAAAAAATCGAACTTTATGGTTAAACTATTTAAAATAAACTTTAAGGGTTAAACCGAAATCTAATAAAAACTTTAAGGATTAAACCGTTATTAACTCTTATTTTATTGATGATTTAACCGATCAAATAAAAGTTGAGAATGGGCCGAATTAAGCCTTGAAATCATTTGCAGCCACTTTCGTCGCAATGGGTGGTACTGGTCGAGCTACTATATGTATGGGCTTAAACTATTTTTGTTGGATTAACTAGCGTACTCGACTCTTGTTAGATGTGGTTTTCGTGTTTAATTGGTTTTTAAAACATGTGGAAAACCAACTGGTGCCAAATCAAACCAAACTGAACAAATGATATGTTAGATTGTTTAATCATGTGTTGCACTTGAAGGACACATTTTCTTTGGCTATTAGTTGCACAATTTCCCTTTTCTATGTTGGTCGTTACATTAGTCAGCACTCAGCAGGGCCTCCCAAAGGGAGAGAACGCCCTTTTTCATTTAATCATCGTGAATCCACTCTCACCTTAGTCTTAGTTTTGAAAGACGATGCTAATTTTCCATATGGCAAAAGCTCGATTGATCAGATTCTAAAGATTAATAACAAAAACTGAAAGGTCTTTCGCATCAATGGGTGCTTAAGGTGTTTCTTCCTCTATGAAGTGGAGGGTTCAAGTTTCGGATTGGACATAAGTTTAGGTTAGATGGGTGTGTATCTTTTTTGTAACACGTCTATCACTTTGCCTTTGACAAACGGCTTTCCAAGTCATCTCTTTATTTAAGAATGGAAAAGGATTAAGCGTTTTAAAATTGGATTCTGGTGTTATTTGTTGTAAGGAGCTGATTTATACATAACAAATCCGTTCATACAATAAGTACAGTCACTTCACAACATATAACATGAGTTGGTAATGTATAAATTGTTGTATATGAATAATTTTTATTGTTGTATATGAATAGGTGAATATGAATGTTTAGCATGGGAAAACCCATTAATAGTATTGTTTTGGTGACAAAATGATTGGGCAATTTCGGGTTATTTTGGTATATTCGACATAAAAACATGAGATTTTGAGATCTCTTGAGATTTTGGTTTTCATGATATTTTCAAGACCTCTTCCAACCAAGGAATATATGATGTGTTTATATTTTTTTTCTCAGGTTGGTAAAACAATGATTTGACTATTGTGTTGAATTGAGATTTTGTGGATAGAGAATTCGGTGGTGATGGGTCCTAGGGAGCTAAGCCACGAGATGTTGACAACGACATCAACAACTTTCATAGGTAGGACGGAAAATAGAATTGTAATCAGACTTGTGTTAATAGGGGAATGTTCAAATGAGAATGAAAAATTAAATGAGAATGAGAGACTCAATCTCAGTCATTCATTTTGTAAGTGGAATTCATGGATGGAAAGCATGGGGGAATCGAATATGGCAGGGTGCATGTGAGGAATTCATGGGTGAGCAATGACATTGAAGGAGGGAGAATTGAACGGCTAGGATTGAGTCTCTCATTCTAAAAAATATTTAGGTTCTCATTTGAACCTCCCACTGTGTTAATATAAAGGTTTATATTCGGGAAAAAACTCGTTACAATGAAGGAACATTCAGTTTTCCAATAACAACCGAAAATGAAGTTGGTTTGTGGGAAGGTTAAAGATGGAAATCACTCTTGGTTGACCGATGTTGTGGGTGCAACTTGAGTATAATAGTATTGTAACGGGGTGGCCAATAATGTGACTGGTAATTATGTAGAAGGGAATAAATATTCAAATTTTAATAAGGTCGGTCAAAGGGCTTTAATTAAGATTTAAGGTGTGGGATTCATATTTTTAATCAATCAAGAATCAAGGTATAGTGCTTCAAAAGAGTTATAGGATCAACATGCACTATCGAGTAGAGGGGAGAGCGTTGTGCATCAAGGGCAAAGCCAACAAGTTGCATAGGGTATCAATCACGGCATCACCGCATTAGGACTACTTACACTTCCGACAACTCAGGGAAAGGACTGCTCAGATAGCCAGCGATGTCTATGCTGACAAAGGTCTGTGTTACCTTTCCTATGTTCACACTGAATAGGAATCGGAAGGTGAGGGTGGGAAATGAGAAGACATCGTCACTAGTTTATTTTATTTTTAATTTTATAGTTTGTTAAATTTTAATTTTTTTTTCTTTACATTTTAATCCCATAATACAGTTGGTCCATTTTTCTATTTTAGGATGGTTCATAAAAATTTGCATACGCAACTGAAAAAAATTAAGTGCTTGCAATACACTGAATGACTACAAAGTAAATTCATCTCTGGATGTAGTGGTGATAAGTATGATAAATGAAAACAATGAAAGCACCAATTGATAGATAGACTGTTTCGAGATAGTCGGTCTCCATAGAATAATAAGAGCATGAAAAGACTTTGGACCAATTTCTTTACCCTTAATTCCTAGTGCAACCTACATGCAATGCAAAAATGCAAGTGTGGAAGAATCAATAATTGGTGTTAGACATGGGCCCCGAAGACCGACCGGACCGGTCCAACGAAGACCGCAAGAGTCGAGCCGGTCCAAGACCGAAAGTGAGAGAAACGGTCCGAACCGGTCCAGAACCCGAACCGGTCCAAAACGGTCCAAGACCGGTCCAGGACCGAACCGGTCCAAACCGGTCCAAGAGTTCAACGGGTATTTTTTGAAAAAAACGGTAAAAAACCGGTCCAAACCGGTCCCAACGGCTAGTTTTAAAATAAAAAAAAATTCCCAAAAATTTCCCTGTAAATACCCCATTCTTGAAGCCATAATCTTTGCACCACTCTTTCTCACATTCTCTCATTCTCCAAATCTCCAATTCTCTCATTCTTGAATCTTGATATTTCTAGTTTTATTTTTCAAGAAAATTCAAGTTTGTGTTCTATATAATACAAGTGTTCTATATAATATTTCGATTTGCTTCAAGATTATAAAAAATGGCGGGTGAAGGATCTAGCAATTTGAACGCGGGTAGAAGTGATTTCAATATAAATCTCCTGTACGAAGAAGTTCCAAAAACAAATCGAGTTGCGGAAATTTGGAAGGATTTTATGCAACTCAAACAAAATAATAAAAAATATGCGAAGTGTACGCATTGTGGAGGAATATTATCCGGCTCTAATTCTTCTCTCGCTCGGCATTTAGTAAGTATTCTTTTTTATATTTAAGTTTAGTTTATTTAAATACTAGTTTTTTTATATTTAAGTTTAGTTTATTTAAATACTAGTTTTTTTATATTTATGTTTAGTTTATTTAAATACTAGTTTTTTTATATTTATGTTTAGTTTATGCAAATTGAAAATATAGGAATTCATGAAATTGAAAATATTAGTGGACAACTTATTATATTTGTGAATTTAAAATTATAGGAATTCATGAAATTGAAAATATAGGAATTTATGAAATTAAAAATATTGGTGGACAACTTATTATATTTGTGAATTAAAATTATAGGAATTCATGAAATTAAAAATATAGGAATTTATGAAATTGAAAATATTGGTGGACAACTTATTATATTTGTGAATTTAAAATTATAGGAATTCATGAAATTGAAAATATAGGAATTCATGAAATTGAAAATATTGGTGGACAACTTATTATATTTATGAATTTAAAATTATAGGAATTCATGAACCTAAAACAATTTGATGTAATTCTAGTTATTCATAACTTAGTTATTCATTCTAATCGTAATACTAGTAGATATAACCCGGAGAGTGGTGTCTAGAATAGTCACGATCGGCTTGTGGTTGTTGGATTTTCCGAAAGGTTTTAAACCGAAAGGATCCTGCCCCCCGACTGACCTGCCTGGCCACTCTTTGCTTGGTAGTCAAACGTATTACTTTAGAATCAATAACTATAGTTTAATACTTGAATTAAATACATGAACTTGGTTAAATATAGTTTAGTACTTGATTTAAATACATGAACTTAGTTAAATATAGTTTAGTACTTGAATTTAATACATGACCTTAGTTAAATATAGTTTACATTACTTGAACTTAGTTTATTCTAATATAAACTTTAAAAAATTAGACTAAATGTTTGGCGCGACAAGCCGCTGCGGTTGAGAGTCAAACTCAAGTTGATGGTCAAACATGGCGTTTCGATTCTGCTTTAGCTCAAGAATTAAGCATGCAGTTAATAATACAAGAAGCATTACCATTTGACTTCTTCTCCCGCCCAAGAGTCACAACTTTTATCAAAAAAACTTTACAACCTCATTATTCCTCTGTAAGTCGAAGAACTCTTAAACGTAGAGCTATGACAACATGGAAAATAATATATCAAGACTTAAATGAATTTTTTACTAGATTCGACGGTAAAGTTTCCATAACCACTGACATTTGGACCGCTCCACATACAACCCATTATTCATTTATTTGTGTTACGATACATTGGATAGACCCTAAAACATGGCTTATGCAAAAACGTATTATTGCTTTTGGAAACTTTCCTCACCCGCATGGAGGTGAACAAATTTACAATATTTTATTAAGGATTTTTAACGGTTTTGGAATTAAAGAAAAAATACTTTCAATCACCCTAGATAATGCAAGCAACAATACAAACGCTATGGGACGATTGAAAAGAGTTTTAAACCCAATATGTGACGGAGAATTTTTGCATGTACGTTGTTGTTGTCATATTTTCAACCTCGCGGTCCAAAAAGGTTTGGAGTCTATGAAAACTTGTCTTTTGAAATTTAGAAGATTAAATGAGACAATTTTTAAAAGCGGACCCATCGCATTCGAAAAATATGAGCATTTTTGTAAAACAAAAAGAAGAAGATGTTTGAGACCTCTCATAGATATGCCCGTGAGATGGAACTCAACTTATAAAATGATAGGGCGTTTGATACAAAATAAGGATTTACTTACCGAATATCATTGAGAACACCTACCCCAATTATATGAAGTACTTACGGAAACTGATTGGAATATTTTAGAAGAATTACACATCGGTTTGGGAGTTTTGTATGAAGCCACATTGATGCTATCACAAACATATTTTCCATCATCTCACTCAGCTATGATAGGTGTTTGTGAAATTTTGAGAACATTAAAGGCTTTTGGTTCTTTGGATCAAATGTGGGATATGATTACCAACGAAATGTGTGAAAGTCTTATAAAATATTTTAAAGAGTTTCCAACAATTTTTTTGATTGCTTCGGCATTAAACCCTCTTGTTAATTTTAAGGGTGTAATGGAATCTTTAACTTCTATCGGGGAAGCATTGGGTCAATCTCCAGATGAGATTACGACAAGTATATCAAAATTTGAAAATTGTGTTAAACAATTATATACTATTTATGATAATGAATGTGCACCACGGGGAGAAGTTGCTTCCACCCCGAGGTCTTCGACTTCACAAACATCGGCTACTCGGCCAAACAATACTTTTAGCATTGGATCGTCTTGGTTACATAATGTATCTCAATCGAAACGTACACGAGTTCAATCGTCTTTAGACGAACTTTCCATATATAAAGAAACTGATTACACTAGTTATATTGTCACCGAAGATTTTGCAAATTTTGATGTATTAAAATGGTGGCAAGAAAGAGAAAACGTTGGTCAATTTAAGATTCTAGCCCGTATGGCTAGGGACGTACTAACCGTCCAAGCTAGTAGCGTAGCTTCGGAATGTTATTTTTCTCTTAGTGGCAGGATTTTAAGTGCACGACGGTGTATGTTGAAGGCCGAGTCGGTGCAAATGGCCGTGATGCTTAAGGACTACTATGATTCTATGGAAAGATGTCAAAACGATGCAGATCTCGAAGAAGGCTTAACTAATTTGGAGGAAGCGATTATGGAAGACGATTACAACAGGGACTTCGCATCGGGAACATCAAACACTAACACTGAAGCTGAAACTGAAGAACCCGAACCCGGCGAAGAATACGTTGACGACACTCAAAATAGAATGAACGCAGGTTCATCATCCAACGTCCACTCGAACGAAGTCGCCTATTATGGGCATGTGCCATATACCGACGATAGTTACAACTATTGGAATATCAATTCCGACTATCCATTTTAGTAGTTGTCTCTTTATATTTTGTGACGTTATTTCTTTCGAACAATATTTATTTTTCGGGTCTCTAACTTGGGGTGATGGCAATGCCGAAGCTCCATTGCTAGAGTTCCCTTTTCTTGTTAAAAAAATAAATCAAGTTTCAACAATATGTAATTTTATTTCGTAATTGTATCGCAATGTTATTTATATGTTTTTATTAACTTGCAATTATATATGTTTATACTTTATTGTTTATAACTTGCAATTTTTTTTAAATTAACAAGTCACTTTTTTTTTCAAACAAAAAAACGAATCGAAAACCGAAAATTTTTAAACCGAAACTAAAAAAAAATCCGGAAATGTCTAAACCGAACCGGAAAATACCCGAACGAAAAACGGACTGGTCCAGGACCGAAGTCGGACTGGTCCGGACTTGGACCGGTCCGGAAGTGGTCTAGGACCGCCCGAAGACCGAATTTATCGAAATGGTCTTACGCGAAGACCGGTCCGCCGAGGACCGGACCGGCCCGGGACCGACTAGGTCCGGACCGGACCGGACCGGCTGTGGTCCAGGACCGATTTTGCCCATCTCTAATTGGTGTACTCCCTTTGAGTATTTGACCAACTATTAAGAACACATTGGGCTGGAAATTTCATCTCCCATGTGGGCCTCGAAATTATGGCTTGGTTTATTTGGGCTTTTCTTTCCCTTTCCCTACTACAATTTTTAATTCAAAAGTTGTAACAATAGATCAAAATTGATCGTCTTTGCCTCGAATGCTAAAAAATATGGTAGTGATTTGTTTTTATGTCATACTTTATGAATTAAAAAACTGAATGATAGCTTGCCCTAGAAGTCAACTCATTTTACCCAAATGATGGATAAAACCAAAAATATGTGTAAACCGGACTAGAAAATATAAAAGTAGAACTTAATATACATCAACCAAACCTAAAATGTCTAATCCGAACGTAAAATATCTGAACAAAAACCAGACGAGTTTGAACTGAAGTTAGTCCGGAAAAAAGCTGGACCACATGGTCTTAAGTGAGGACCGGACCGACCTCAAAATAGTCTATAATTGAATTTGTGCAACTCTATTATTAACCAATACCAAAGGCCCAATATATGATTATATATTTTAGCCCACGTCAATAATGATAAATATTTGTATGGGAAAGTGGGAAACCTTCACTCCTTACCATTCTTCACTACCAAATACAAACATATCATGTCCAAACTCAAAAAGACTGAGATTGGGAAACCACTTAAATAAACATCTTGGTCTCTTTGTAGTGTACAACTTTTGGTACCAATGACTAGGAATTTATTTTTATCGATAAGCACATACGTCAACTGAACGTCTGAACCTACCCCTAAATATATTTTATTGTTTATAACAAAATTTGAACTCGCAACCTATTAAAAGGGGGCATAACTCCACAAAACCAGGTTCGTTGGATTTATGTTAGGGCTTTTTGTATGTTGTACACTTCTTACTAAAAGTCTTGGAATTAGAACGTTTGGTTGTATAAGGGAAAGTCCAAAAATAGCACGATATTTAACATGAAGTTAGACGTTAGGAAATTCCATTACTTTTGGTAAAGATTAATTACCAAGCTCGTAGTCATTTATATAACTTTGTAATGGAATATTTTAAATTAGTGAGTGATTAGTCAAATTAAGTATTATCTATACTACTATATAAATTATTTTATATTCTCTCTTCTCTTAACTTTTAGAGTTTTTAAAATTCAATCAAGATAAAATCGTGACCTTTCATTTTCTCTAAATCAATCTCATCTACTTAATCTTTAATCATTTCATTCTTTATTCTAATTTATTTTAACTTTTTATTCATTTAAAATATACTCTCGCACTAACACACTTCCTCGTACAAACACAATTAATCCACTCACATCAACATAATTGCCAACATCTTATTAAATTATATGTAATTATTTCATAAATGTAAAAAAAATTCTTAAGTTAATGTATTTTATAATTTGTTTTTAAAGTTAATAAAATAGTTTATGCAAATTAAAAAACGGACATGTTGAAGCAATTTTTTTCGTGATATTGAATTGCACGGATAACATATAATTACATTCTTGAAAGTGACATGTTACAAAAATGAAAATATTTGCCGCCGCGATATTACGCTGATACGATGCTATCATGCACCATTAAACAAAAAGTGGATATTGATCATAGAAGATTTGTTCAAAAGTGTGTTCGAAAGTGGCAAAAATATGGTTTGGAAAGGTTTGAAACTACTAAATTTGAATTTATTTAAGTATTCATCGATATCTTATTCTACTTTTGAACGGTAAAGTTGAAGCTATTAATTAACGATTAGTTTAACATTTCATGTATAAACAATGGGATATTAAAGTTAGTCCTAAAATGTTTTTATATAGTCAAAATATTATAAAGCATACAAAAAGTATAAACAAATAACTAAACAAATAATATTCCGTGTATAAATAAATATATTGATAACAAATACTCCGTATATAAATAGTATCACAAAATAATGTTGAAGTTGTCCTCTTAGTTCTTCAAGCGGTACTGCAAAACTCAGCACACAAAAATACAACCGTTTTCATTAGTTCATAGACTTGAAATGACTTAAAAGATTGTGTTGGGCACAAAATAGAAATGAGCAATGTTGTGTTTGCTTCATTAAATTATTAATTTAGTTCTTGAAGTTGAATGTCTATCACCGAGTAACACACATCAACTAGGTAGAGGTGCAAGTTGTTAACCTATGAACAAGAAAATATATTTAGAGGCAATGGTAGCGGTGCAAGTTCCATATCTATGAACTAATGTTATGCAAAAAATTGTAGTGGTGCAAGTTGCTAACCTTTGAACATTTTCAAATACTTGTTCTGCAATAATATGGGTGTTCCATATTCGAAATTTCAACGTCACTCGTACGTGTAGCTAAAAGAAGTAATATTTCCTAGGAGTGGTGGTCATCCTTCATTCCTCGTTTCTTGTAATCTTTTCTCGAGACCCTCACTTGATGCATTGCATTTATAATATCTTGATCTTTTCTTTGCATTTCATGTTTAACTTGTTTTATCCCTAAGATATAAACCATCAATCAAACCTCAATATTGACTTTAATATGCAATGAGCTATCTGATCTTTGATCTTAAGCGTTGGAATCTTACTGTTGGGGAGATAATCATTTCATCTTAATAATCAAATCCGTCTATTGAAATACATAGGATTTGATGATAACAAAACCACACATTTAGTAAGACTTAGAATGAATTTAAACATGTGTTGTTTGAATTTTGACTTGAAGAATTGCTAAGTATAAAGTATCTGTAATGACATGCTAAGTGCTGAGTATCAGCCGAAGACATCATCTGAGATTAGCTGAGGAAAATATAAGTGTAAAAGACCATCAGTTGAGTAACCAATTTGATCAACTGAGCTATCTGTTTGATCAGCTAAGCAACCAAGTGACCAGCTGAGCATTCCACTCTATCAACTAAGTAAGCATTTATACACTTAGTCTATTTTTGATAAACTTATCACTCTGAATGATCAGTTGAACAACTCTGAGCAACTAATCATCTAGGTTGATTAGCTTATACTCTCTTTTAGTCTAACAGTTGATCAACTGAGCATTATATGATTAGCCGAGCATCTGTTATCAGATATGTCCCTTAGTGATCTGCTGAGAAACCAACACTTAGGCTGAGTCAACCTATTTTGGCAGTTTAGTGCATTTTGATTAGATGAGTCACGAAATTTGCACTTAGTATGTAATATTTACTTTATTCTATTTTATATTCGTTTTTAAGTTAAAGGCAGAACATGTGTTGTTCTATTATATCTTAGATCTCTCTCTTGTAAAAGTAATGACACTTTTTGAATCAACTATGAGATAAAAAGGATAGATCTTATTCTCTGAAAAAGGAGAAAAATACTTTCGATGATAAGATCTCGAAGATGTGTTCAACAACTAAAGTATGACTGACAACTCCATCTTTGGTAAAGTCAAATCCAAGCAACATGGTTGTTTAAAGTACAAGTATGGAAAAGAGTTTAAAGTTTCAAGACAAAGATATGGTAAATAATATTATTTTATTGTGAATAGGTTGTACTTTTTTAGAAAAGTACATTTACTTTATTCCATTCTTATTAATAATTTGCATAAAATAAAATTAAGAAAACTATACAATTATAAAACAAGCCATCGGCCAATTCTCTCACGATTCTTGTTGTTTGTTTGTCTCTCAATTTGTTATGACACTTATAAGAAGGTCCAATCATGTTTGTAAATCGTGACGTTAGATCAAAGAACTCATTTATGTCATAGTCATTCTTTTCAACAAAGACTAATGCCGATTGAGTTGATGAGCGAAACAATAGATATAGTATGTAGATGGTACATCATTTACAACCAAAGTTTTCAATCCATTATTAAATGCACCTATCATATTACTAACTTCGTCTTAACCTTGACCATATATTTTAGAAAAGCTCACTTCAATTTACGGGAATCATGTTACACACGAGCCTTGGTCACTCTTCATGTTTTTTCCTTTACTGTTGCTGTTTCAGAATTTGTTCTCAAGGAAACTATTTCCTGAACACCTTTTATGTATAGTATTTTAGAAATCACTTCATAAGACTTTGAGGAAGTAGTTTCCTGAACTTCCTAAACACCTCTCAGGTCCAATCATTCAGAAATCATTTTTCAAAACCGAACATTCAAGAATTAGTTTCCTGAACAATTTTTAGGTTCAATCATTCATAACATAACTGGATTTTAAGAAATATGCTTCATGTACTATTTTTCAGAATTCGGTTCTAGGTTCAGTCGTTTAGAAATGGACTTTTAGAATTTTGTTTCGTGTACTATTTTTTCGGAATTCAGTTTTCAGGAATTGTTTTCCTGAACTTGTTTAAATTGCACATTTTCAGAAACTATTTCAGAACTTGATTTTCAAAAACACTATTAGATTAATATGTAGTTGTTGGTCCTAAGACTAGGTACTTTTCCAAATAAGTATGAGGCTTTTGTAGTTGATTGTAAAGTGGATTGAGAAAGATGTCGATTGTTCTCACTTATCTTTTGAATTTTGTTGTTGTGTGGTTTGAATAAGAGTACACAACCTAATACCTATTAGCTACAATGTTAAGATAAAATTGGGTAGAAGATATGAAATATAGATGTATACTTTGAATTGAAATAACTCTTAATTTTTAATTGATTTTCTTGTAAAAAGATGTCAATAGGATGAAAGATATGTTGAGAAGATAAATTATAAAGAGTCGATGGCGAGGTAGAGAGATACAAAGCAATATTAGTAGTCAAAGAGCAAGGATTGACTATAATGAGACTTTCTCACACGTGGTTAAGACCCGGGTGGTCGCAACTAAGGGTTTCATCATATTAGCAACAAATAAAGGTTGACCTCCATATCATTAGACATAAACAGTGTTTTTGTGTAGCGAGATCTTTAAGAAAATACTTACATAACTCCTCCTTCAGGTTATTTCTTAAAATATGAAAAAGGGTTTGTAGTTAATGTAAGATGATATGGTGATAATCGGAAGAATTGTCTCAAAGAAGCCCCACTGTGGAATGAGAAATCGTGTGTTTAAAAGGAGAAAAAATTCCTGTTTTTCTTATTTTCTAAGAAAATGAAAAACATGTTTAAATAAATGGATGAAATTTTCATTTTCAGAGAAAAATGAAAAATATTTTAATTAAGGTGTTTTCTTAGAAAAGTTAAATATGAAAAAGTGGAGTTTATTTGTTTTCTTTGAATGTGTGTAAGTGAATAAGTTTTCTAGTTTTCAATTTCCTTAGAAAAAAGTTCTTGAAAAATGATGGTTTTTTCTTAAAGTGAACGATTAACACTCTCATTAAATATGGATATGTTCTCAATGTGAATGACTATTTTTTATTGAGCAAATTGTATGAAAATACAAGAAACTTTTTCTTGGTTATCATTGTATACAACCGACTTTATTCTTTTTAAGCAATACAACTAATTTTATAATCCTTTCATTGAATGCAAGTTGTAGTATACAATGAAAATTGTGACAAAATTCATTGTATATAATGGTAACTTAGAATCAAATATACAAAAAAGTTGTCTGCATATAATGAAAAAATTTAGAAAAGTTGGTTGTATTGTTTAAAAAAAATAAAGTTTGTTATATATAATGATAACTATGACAATATTTATTGTATTTTTATACAATTTATCTTTCTATTTGCATGACTCAAGAAGATATGAAATTCTAATGTCATCTGAACCTGTAATTAGTTCAAATTATTTTATTTGAACTACACCCAAAATTTGATCAAGGGTATATGTGATACAAACAGATTGCATGAGCCTAAGGCTATGCGTTGTACTCACCATTTTCCTTTTCCTTACCCATTGTCACATCAGCGCCACATCAGTTTCATTAATAACTAAAATTTTGAAAATTACAAATAAAATCCTAAAAATTTAAAACATACATAAAAAGATAAATAAACTACTCGTTTATGTTGCCGGGTCCTTGATTACTCCAAATGTTATAATTGTGGTGTAAAAAAGAAGAGGGGAAATGATATATATATATATATATATATATATATATATATATATATATATATATATATATATATATATATATATATATATATATATGTGTGTGTGTATATATATAGTGTGTGTGAGTGTGTGGATTAAAAAAAAGGAGAAATAAAAGGTTATAATTGTGAAATAAAAGGTTATAATTGTGGTGTAAAAAAAAGAGGAGAAATATGATATATATATATATATATATATATATATATATATATATATATATATATATATATATATATATATATATATATTTATATAGTGTGTGTGTGGATTAAAAAAAAGAAGAGGAGAAATAAAAGGTTATAATTATGAAATAAAAGTTATAATTGTGATGTAAAAAAGAAGAGCAGAAATAAGATATATATATATATATATATATATATATAGTGTGTGTGTGTGTATATGGATTAAAAAAAAGGAAATAGCCGTTGAGGGGTGGGGGTGGGGTGGGTGTCAATTATCTCGCGAGTAAATATACCCGAAGGTACAAACCCGCCGTGAACCCCCAAAAGCCGTTTTGGTGTTTCTTGTGTACCCGTCAGGTACCCGTGACCTGCGGGTCATGTACAACAGACAACCTTCCATTAATAAAAATTATGTAAAAAAATTAAACCAATATAAAATAGCTTAATAGTTAAAAAAATGATCATTAAGCTTTTTATATTTAATATTCTATCATATAATAAAATATTTTAACTTAACTTTTAAAAATTGCGTAAACCTAGAAGTATTAAATCTAAATAACATACAATCTAAATTTATAAAAATTACGGGATTTTTGTAATGGGTAATATAATTCAAATAAAATAAAGTTATAATACCAACACCCTTGTTAATTATTTACCATCCATGTGAATTTGTATTAACCCATTATAATTTAGAAAAAAAGTAGACCACCCCTACTTAAAAAAGGACAAATTATCGAGAGAAAAATATTCATAACCGTTGCATTGTGCGGGTACAATACTAGTGTGTGTATATATATATATAATATATATATATATATATATATATGTATATATATATATATATATATATATATATATATATATATATATATATGTGTGTGTGTGTGTGTGTGTGTGTTTTTTTTTTTTTTTGACTATGAAACCTAGCTTTATGATAAAACTTGAAAATAAAACCCAAAGTTTAACCATCCAATCTGACAGCCTCTTCATAGTTTAGAATGTATAACCTATATTTTTTTTCAGTAGTATGTAATCTTTGATTTACTATAGTTATGCCTATTCAGATTAGGTTATTAAAGCTAATATTATTTTAAAGAGACATAAAAACATCAAATGTATATAAAACATTGCTAAATCAAGTTTAAATTATTAGTTATTTAGTGTAATACAAAAAAATTAGCTAAAGTCGGAAAACAGGTTTGGTGGTGTGAGTATACACTCGTACAAGTAGAGGTGGGGCTAGAAAAATCGTTAATTGGGGAAAATTATTAAAAGTGTTATTCGATCTGGTTTTTAATTATTCGAGTTTTATGAGTTTTAGTTTTCTCTCAACAAGTAACGCCAAAATAAATACCATTTATTCTTCAATTAACTAAATGAAACCTTAAACCCGAAAATCAAATTCGAATCATTCATAAACAATGTATAAACTCATAATGTAGCATAAAGGGAACCTCAGATATTTAAACTTAGTTTTGATTTTTAATGTAATTAGATTATAGGGAAAGGTTAAGAAATTTAATAGTCAACTAACTGAGATGTCAAAATAATGTATAAACTTAGAAATAAAGCGCTAAACAACTTGAATTAATCGGATTGAAATCAAGAATACAACATTCTTACAAGCCTCAAATAATCGACTAACTGAGCTTCTAACACAAGAATTATCAAATTCAAAAACACAAATAAAGAACCCTGATTTCAACACAATAATTATAAGAAACACAAAATAAGGATTCAATCAGAAACAATTCAAACACATTCACACATATACAAATCAAAATAAAATCAAAAACTTAACCGGGGCATTTTGTATAAAGAGATTTGATTCGGTTTAAGATATTCTGATGGGGGCAATTACTAATTAAATACTATTAACATTGTAGAGGGGGCAATTCTTAGATACCATTAACTTGTAAAAATATTAAATTGCAATTTAAAAATGTATAGTGGTCAGCTACTTGCTTCTTCTTGGCTCCGCCACTACGCACAAGTCATAGTTAAACTCCTGACCAAATCAGTGGGGTTCTTGGGCACTCTCCTAGTAGGGTCCAATTGACATCGTCTCTATTGGTGGTTTCACTGATTAGTCAGCGATCATAGGTCAAGGATGCAGAATCTCGTGTAGGGATCAAGGCAACGTCTTGAAACCCGAACAAGAATACCACAACGTACAGTTTTGCATCATATTATTACAAATTTGATCCTTCTAATGCCATCTAATCATGCTATAACTTCAAAAATTTTATTTGATCTACACCTGGCGGACTATGTCCACCGTTGATGGCACAGGATACCAGTTAATTTTGCAAACGTAATAGAAAATTTTAATGTTTTTGAGCCGGTGCCGCCAGTCGAATTTTAGGGTGCCAATTGATTTTTCGATGCCACCAAAATCTAAGAAAAAATGAAATTATTTTTTACAAAAACGATAAGATATATTTCAGTCTTAATACCTTTAAAATACTTTTGTTTACCTTAAATATAGCAATTTAATTAACATGACTTAATATAAATTGTGTTTTGTTTTAAATTTTGGCTCTAAAATAACAGAGCAACAACTAAACCCTCGTTAATCTAACCGGAATAACTGAAAACCCGAGATAAAAAACCCGAATAACATACTCGATTTTAAGTGATTCTATTTTCAACATTATATGATACCACCAATCAAAAAAATCATGGATCCGCCCCTGTCTAAACCTAATAATTTGATCAAGAGTCGTCGTGATACAAATAGATTTTATGAGCCTTAGAGTGAGTTTTTGTGCCAATTTCTCTCCTGCTAGTTTATCACTTGTATAATTGGAGGAAAGGACAAAAAAGAAAAAGAAAAATTCATTTTCACTTAAAATCCTTGTCAACTAAATTAACTAGCTAGGTGGATTCCAAATCAAGTGGTTTGAATGAATTCATAAACTAAATTAAAGCATGCATGGCATTTTATGTCTTAATGTAAACCAAAGGATTGCCACCATCTAGTTGAGCTTGAGCATATCAAGTCATGCCTCAATTAAACAAAATTGATGTGGTTATAATGATTGTAAAATCCATATTTGACTATGAAACCTAGCTTCATGATAAAATTTGAAAATAAAAACCCAAATTTAATTAAATAATCTTACAGCCTCTTCATAGTTTAGAATTTATAACTTAATAATTTTTTAATTGTTGTATGTAATCCTTGATTTACTATCATCATGCTTATACAAGCAAAAAAGCTAATATTGTTTTAAAGTGACATGAAAACATCAAAATGTATACAAAACATTGTTATTTCAAGTTCAAAATGTTAGTTATTAGTGTTTTTTTATGTGATGTGGAGTACATACTTGTTCAAGTTATAGTTGAAGTCTTGACCAAATCAGCAAGGTCCTTGAACGCTCCCTAATAGGGTCCAATTGACATCATTCCATGGGTCAAGGTGGAAGAACCTCGTGTAGGGCTCATGGCAGCGCCGTGAAACCCAAAAAAGAATACATAACAATTTTGCATCGGATTTTTACAAAATTTAATTTCGAAAGCTGAAAAACACACTAAGTTTAGTGCAGATTTGATTGTTGCTAAGTCGATCACTTAGCTGACTGTGTGTTTGCACCGAGCTAACTTACAAGTGCTTAGCTAAGCGATCACTCAACCGAGTGTTGTTGTAATTATTTATAACTAAGTTAAGTGTTGTCTAACTAATATTGACAGTTATTGACACTGAAATAAACGTTATTTCTAATCATAAATAAAGTAAACCAACTTGAATCAGATATTAAATATACATTACTCACTAACAAAAAAAAAAAAAAACTCTAACTTCATAAAGATATAAATGATGTTGTAATTACCTTAAAGCCAAAACTTTATAAGTTGCTTGTAGGTTTAAAAATAGTTGATTAATAATGGGGTCTAGTCGTTAAAGATGTTCGGTTGATTATGTGACCACCAAATTCACCAAAGTTAAACATGACGGGGACTCCACTCGAGATGTGATTGGTTGATGATATATTTATGTTGGTATGTGATGTGGTCTCTTAACCAAAATTCTGTTGCTTTTTTGACGTTGCAACAACTACACATTGTCTTTAACTTTAATTACTTCAATGTTTCACAACTCAAACCACCCCCCTCAATTATTGTAAATCTTTTTTATTTTTTTAAATAAATATGATTTTGAAAAGAAACAAAGTTCTATTCATGGCAATCTGTAATAGCATTTTTTTAGTGTGATATAAACTGAAAGGATGTGTTTTCTGAATAGATATGACACATGTTAGAACTAGCATGAGTATGTGTATTAAAAATGTTTGAACTTTGAACTTTGAAGTTATATAAAGATTTGTCAATACATATAAAAAACATGAGTTCCATTTTTTAGGGGAAATGATTCTACTAGTTATAAAAATAAGTGGTTACAATGTATAAACAAAGATAGGATGATGCACATATATAAATGATATTACGTTAAAACAATTGATTACAAGGTTTCACTTGAATATTTGTAGTCGATCTTCTTCAAATATCATGTTACTTGTAAATCTTTGACTACCCGCCTCAAAGCCTCTCTATATGATCTCTCTACAAGTAAAATTTATAGTAAAGAATATACTATAATATATTGTTAGTCAAATGACCTTAGTTTGGATTTGATTAGAGAAAATATAGCTTAAAAGATACTACTTAATATATACAAAATGAATTATGTAAAGTCTTTCAGACTAACTAGTTAGCTAAAGCTGAGTAGTCGACGCCAGAATAGAAACAGTTTCTAAGTAAGTTTTAGATAACTCAAAAGACTTATTAAGTTGAATATGAGTTTTTTATGTGTAGGAAGATTGAAAATTAGTTCAAAAACTCAGCATGATGCGTTTCAAGCCAAGTAACTCAGCCTGATAGAGAAGTTAGCTAAAAGAGTTTGAATTTATTTTAAACTCATAACTCTCTATTTACGGTTGGATAAAAAGATTCAAGATTTCAAGATTAAAGATCAATTTTATCCAAGTTATCTATTCAAAATACATAAGTTTAGTTTGACTTAGCATATTAGGATAAGTCTTAATTATTTGTTAGTTTGAATGTTTATCTGTATAACATGTATATAATCTAACTTTCTAATGTGTTTAATAATTACGTACGTGGTTAGTTAGTCATTAACTTAATTGATAAGTTCGGTATTCCTGTTTAGAGAGTCAATTGTAATCTGTGTTCATAAGTTGAATTAGTAAAACAAGAACTAGCAATTAGTTTGTAAGATTGATTGAGAGAGAGTTAAATTGTATTGGTGAGTTGAATTAAGGTTTCATACTATTTTGTATTGAAAGTTTGATTGATTAATAGAAGCATTCCAATTTATTTGGATTTGTTCATTATATTTTGAATTATGTATTCAACCCCCCTCCTACACTTCTGTCGGTTTGTTGATTATCTTAGGGACCAACAACTGGTATTAGAGCAAAAATATCTCTCTTATGTTGAAGATCAATATCCTGAGAGAAGAAGGTAATCATGTCTACAACAAACAACTTTCCTCGGATGGCTACAAAAGGTTATCCCATATTTGATAGATCTAACTATCCAATATGAAAGTTCAGAGCCATGCTTTTCCTCAAGTCCATAGAAACTAGAATGCATAAAGTGATTAATGATGGACCTATTACTCCCATGATACCTGCTATCATCGGTCATAAGTCTCCTGGTGGTGCTATGAAGGAAGTGAAGAAGTCATTGGTATCCTGGACTGAAGAAGATAAGAAGTTATATGCATTGGATGACAAGGCTCGGAGAATTCTTGCTAATGCACTGACAAATCCCCTTCTTCACACTATGATTGTGTGTCAAATTGTTAAGGAGATACTGATCTGATCAAGCAACAAAAGAAGAATCATCTCAATAGATCCTATCAAAACTTCACAACCATGAATGATTTTACTTTTATTACTGAACTTATTTTAAACTCGAATTATTGATTTGTAAACTTGCAAGATTGTACTTGACTTCTACTTACTTGTGATGGTTTCCGAAATTACTCTAATGTTCTGATTAGTAAATAAAATTGGTACGTTACATTTTCTCTATCCTAATTCATGAAAAACAAGCTTTATACATCAATTTAGGGGGAGATTTTATTGCAATTTTTTTTGAAAACTCCAAAAACATTGAAAAACCCAAAATACAAAAACAATAAAAAAATACAAAATACAAAAAATATTTTACTTTTAAAATTTGGTTACTCATACAAGAATGTATTCATTCATTGATTCATTGTGATACATATCTTGTTTTCTTGTTGATCTTTATTTGATCATCTTTAATTTCCCGGTTTCTATCTAATATAATTTTTAAATCCTTTCTTTGTTGAAGCGTATTCCATTATTTCTGGAAACCATTCATTTGTGTGTCACTTCACTATCTATCATAATACAAGTGATCAAAAAGGCACCATGAGTGAGGGAGTGTAGGTATTTTTTACTCGTATGGTCAATTCAGAACCGGAATGACCTACCCCAGGAGTTCACCTTACTATAAAATATATTATAAGGTTTATACGTCAAATACTTGAACAGATTCAGTTATCTTAGGATATTGATTGGTATGCAGATGTAAAATGAAATAGAGAGGGTGGAACAAGAGATGGGGGTGCAAATGATCAACAAATATCATTGAGCTTTCTTGATAAAATCTTTACAATCGTTCTCCATGATTGTTCATATTCTTTGATTGTTCATATTCTTGTTGATAATCATTATGATTGCTCATATCGTTTCAAACAAGTGTCCAAATGTATCTAACCAATAATACATATATCAAGTTGGAAATAAAGTTTGAGAGAGAAGTTGAAAAATAGTTAAAAATATGTGGGTGAGACAGGATCAAAAGAAACAAAAATCCTTACTAAAACAATATCAATAGAGGTAGCCATATGCTACTGATTCTAATTCGTTGAGATTTGGTATTGAAGAAGACATCATCAACCCAATGATGCAATGCACTAACCCTACCCAACTACTCGATTATCTCTTAAAATATGATTGTTTCAATTTCACATAGAGAATAAACACATCTCTTGTTAGAACTATATTATTGTAATAGAATAGGAGTTCAAACAATAGTTGAGGGTGCTTATTGTAAATATACCTTATAGGTATATAACCCTTGTGTTACACAAGGAAATGTAAGGGTTGCCACACTTACATGAATAAACTATGTGTTCTCTAAGGTGTATTCGAGATTCTCTCTCAACCTTATCATAGTTACATATCGCAATCCTTCAATCTACCGCTTGTTTATCATAAACAAGTGGTATCAGAGCCAAACTTGTTTTTGGCTCGTGATTGTTCGAAGACTACAAGCTCCATATCAAAGATTTCAAGCTTAAGGTGAAGAACAAGCACTCGGTTTCTTCAAAGAACACAAACCTACGGTTTCTTCAAAGAACACAAACCTACGGTTTCTTCAAAGAACACAAACCTACGGTTTCTTCAAAGAACACAAACCTACGGTTTCTTCAAAGAACACAAACCTATTGTTTCTTCAAGAAAGGTTCAAGTTCAAGTGGTGTACCGACGTGAACACATTGATTCCCAAGGGTAGAACAACTTCAAGGTATAAACAACCCTTCTTTCTACCATTTCGTTGGGTTAGTTTAAGGGTAGCTACGATTTTATCGGGATTTCTTGAAGAAAATATCAACCCGAGTGGTGTTTCATAAACAAAAAGTTCAATGGTCAATTGAATACTCATATTTTTGGCATTTAAAATTCTGGGTATTTAAGCATTTATGGTGTTCTTGTTTCTGGAAGTACAACATTAAAGAAGAAGAAAGCAGATTTCGATTTTTAAAATTATAAATTCTTCAAAGGTTAATTGTTGTACAAGAAAAATCAAGTACAACTCATACCAATCAAGGTACAAGTGGGTAGACAATATTCAGAGTAAGGTCAACAGATCTGAAAGTGACCTCTAAAGACCTTATCAGTCGCATCCATGAGGTATGTGATTGGGGTGATTTGCGGCTTATAGAAGTTTCCAAGCAAAAACCCAAGTTTTACTCTATTAAGCTATCAGCCGCACTAGTTCAATTGCATGCGATTCGGTGGTTTCTAAGTGTTGTTCTATCAACCGCATTGACTTAATCCGTGCGATTCGAAGGTTCTTGGTTACTTGATTCTAACACCCCAAAGGCAATCGCATTCGAACCTCTGACTTGATCAGTATTCGATTGGCATTACAGACTGAATTGTTACTAAGTGTTTGGTGCTACAGGGATCAATCGCATTCTATAGGTTACTCATTTACTCACAACCAAGTCGTTACTCTGCCCATTTGTCAAGTGGTATAATCAATCGCACAGAACCATTCGCACACCTTGAATCTATTGGACAAGTGTTGAACTTTTTGGGACTTGACTTATTGAACAAAGAGGACAATCGAATTTTAAACTTTAAAAATCTAATTCAAAATTGAATTTAATCTAAACCGGATCAAATTCAAAGTTGGCTTAAATTGACTTAATTCTATCTAATTCAAGTTGAATTTAATCTTTACAAGATCTAATTCAAAGCTGAATTAAATTGACTTAATTCCTCAATCATCACCTTAAAGTTTAAAACAAGCTTGAAAAGAATCTTATTCTTCGTAATCAACAAAAGTTTTCAAACAATCAAACCATCCAAACAAGCAAACGATCATTTCTTACAAAACATTCATTATGTCAAGCTCAAACGAAATGATGTCCATTGGCACCGATGCAAAACCTCATGTTTTGTTTCGAGGAGAATACAATGTTTGGAAAGGAAGATTTATGGACTTCCTGGAGCATAATGAGGTATATGGGGAAAAGATGATAGAGTGTATCCACAATGGAAACACAAAGTACATGAACGTTGTAGAAGCTGACCCAAATAACAATCCCCCTATTCTCCGTCATGAAAGAGAGAAGACAGCAGAGGAGCTTACAACAAATGAAAAGGAGACCAAAAAGGCTGAACGGCTGGCTAAGTACTATCTGAAACAGGGACAGGGCACTGAACAGGGAGAGTACATCAAGCGTACTCAACTAGTCAACAGTTATCATGATTTCAGTGTTAGAGAAAACGAGCTTCTGTCTGAAACATATGGTAGATTTTGCAAACTGCAAAATAAGATGAGGTCTAATCAAATCATCAGGACTGACTTAGATTTGAACTGTGTCTTTCTGAAGTCACTGGGTCCGGAATGGAAGGAGTATGCCAGATTGTACAAGCAAATCAACAAGGATCTTACCACAGTCACCTTCCACAACATATTTGAAGACCTCAATCAGTACCAGGACGAAGTCTTAAAATCTCTCCCAAAGCAGCCAGCTGCAGACCCTTTGGCATTGGTCGTAGCAGAAAGGATTCCAAGAGAATCATCGTCAAGATCAGTAAAGTACAAGCAAGTAATGCTAAGTAAATCAGAACCAGATGATGACGATGAAGACTCAGTTGAAGCTGCCATCCATGCTCTCTCGGTTGTTGGCAAGACTTTCCAAAACCGTTTTAACAAAACCAACAACAAACAAAGGTTTACCTCTGGCTCCAGAAGACTAGAAAGGCTTGCTCCTGTTGAAAAGCCCAGATTTCTAAGGGAAGAGAAGAAAGAGGAAAAGAAGACAGACTTAAAGTGCTACAACTGTGAGAGGTCTGGATACATGATCAGGAACTGTCCACAAAAGAATATCAAGGATGTTGAATACTATCGGCAGAAGTACCGCCTGTCCAAACAAAAGCAGGTTTGGAATGAACTGATGGTTGAAGAAGATCAGTTCCTGGAGGACACAGACTCCGAAAGTGATCTCGATGGTGAAGATCATGCACAGTTCTGTTTGATGGCTACTGGTGAAGCAAGTGATAGGTATGAAGATGGTGGTGATGATCTCTCTGATGCTGAGGAGGAGAATTTGGAAAGCAAAAATGTACCTTCTATCTCTAACTCTAATGTGGGATTTAACTTTGAACATATCCAAACCATAATAAACCGCATGAAAAAGTTAGAACATAAGGTGACAATTTTAACAAGTAAAAATCAAGTGTTAAAAGAGGTTATTCATACACAAGATAACGAGGCACAATCTGCAATTGAACAATTAGAAAAAGATATAAATGAATCAAAGGTTCAATTAGCTGTGAAAGAATCTGAATTCCTAGAATTAACTTATAAGACAAACATCATCATGCACGATCTTAAAGTAGAGCGTGTTAATGCAGAAAAGGATTCAGAATTCTTAAAAATGAAAAACGTGCTCTTTATTCAAAAATCAAATAACTTGAAGACCTACTGATCAAACGTGAGCAAAGTGAACAAACCATCTTTCTGTATAAAGAAAAGGAACGCCCTTTTTCAAGATGGACATTCGAAGGACTTGGTTTTGAAAACCCAAGTGTCTTGAGTAAGGTAACTGCCAAACAGTTTTATAATGCAAATTTATTTGGTGAAGGACTAACTCAACGAATGGTATTTGTTGGTCAAGAGGAAGAAAGACTTGAGGAAGATGTCAAGCGAACCCTTCATCTCAAAACTGAAATTCCTTTCAACTACTCTAACCTCAATGACTCATACTTCACTTACCCCCCTCCAACACTGAATTCTACTGTCACCTCTCCAATATACACTAATGAGGAACTTTATGCTCCTGAAGTACCAAAACCCAAATTTCAATACATTCCCCATAAGGAATTGCAAAGAAGGTTCCACCCCTTGCAAGAGTTTTGCTACACACATCTTATATTAGGAGATATTGCCAAAGCTTTCCACTCAGAAACCACACCTCAAACCATCTCTGTTTCTGACCAATCACCTGAGCTTACACAATTAGCTTAAGAAAATGTAGTCCTTCACAAACTTATCAAAACCATTTTTAATCATGATAAAAAGATAATTGACAACTTGTGCAGGGAGAATAAAGTATTGAAAGAACGCATCATACAGGTCAAGCAAGCGATGCAGGCTCCTACTCCATTTACTTTTTCTCCATAAGCAGAACGAACTGAAGATTCTAAGAATGCGTCCACATCTTCCCAAGATGTCCAACCCACAATAAAATCTGTTTATAATGCTACTTTGGTAACTTTAAAACAAAAACAGATTTTCAAACAGACATATACTTCCACTTCTAATCACATTTCTCGTATGCCCACTGACATACTTGAATCTTCAAAAGCAACTGCAAGTCGATCACGACTCACTTCTAACATTTTAACTTCTGCTGCAGATGTGAAGGAGCTCGGGAGTAAAGAGCGTAAAATAAACACAACTTGGAAGATGGTAATTTCTAGGTCATCTAGGAAATGTTCTACTTTTAGACAAACATGTGAACAACTTTTGATGTTTGATAGAGTCTGTAATCATTCAAGTTTACATGATACAATTGCCTCTTCAAAGTTTTGTATTAGTGATGGTTGTCTCCATGGTCACTGTGAATTTAATTGCGGATATGATCAATTAAGAAAACTAATTGGAATTAAACTATGTGAGGACTGGACAGATTTTTACGCTAATCAAATCAATGTTCCATTTATAAACTCTAAAGGGTTTATCATTCATCAGTGGATCACCACTCGTCAGTCAAATGCACTCAAACGTTAAAGAACCGGAGGTCTACACACGACAGGGTTATGATGCTTTCAAACAAGCATGGATTGCTTAATAAAAACATTTGCATTCTAAAAAACGATCTCGCAATCCTCCTTCCAAACAAGCACAAGCGTCTAAACCCAAGCCTTCATACCATCAACGAGGAGTAAAACCTACTACACTCAAGGCTCCAGCTCAGCAAAAGCAAGTTGATATGCCGAGGTCACAAAGTAATCCTAAACATTCCTCGAAAACATGGATTCGCAAACATAACGCTTCCGTAACTCTACCGAATCCTAAACCTCAAACCCCATCAACTGTCAAACCAACAGTGGTTCCTAAACTCCCATCTGAGCAAATTCTTTCTCAATCTATTCCTTCTCGACAAAAGATAACACCTACATGGGTACCTAAGGATAGATCATTAGGAGTTTCACCACCACTAGAAGTAACAACTAACCCTCAACCAGTTATAGGAACTAATAATCAAGGACCCATTCATATATGGGGACCTAAACGTGCTTTATTCTCTTTTTGCAGGCGCCTAACCTCTAGTACCTGGACTCCGGTTGCACCAAACACATGACCGGAAACAAGAGTCTTCTCAAAAAATATGTTCCCAAGTACTCCGGGAATGTACGTTTTGGGAACGACAATGTTGCACCAATAATGGGGTACGGAGACATAGAGAAGAAGCATATCAAAATCAAGAAAGTCTTCTATGTAGAAGGGTTAGGTCATAATCTGTTTAGTATCAGACAGTTCTGTGATAAAGACTTGGAGGTAGTGTTCAAGAAGAACAAATGTTCAGTCCTAACTGAGAATGAAGATGAACTACTAGCAAGGTTCAAGGAAATCTAACATGTATTCCATTGATTTGGAAAATTACAACTCACCTACCTCTATTTGTCTACTGTCCGAAGCCTCATCAGATCTTACTTGGCAATGACATTGAAAAATCTCTCATCTGAACTTTCAAAATATAAACAAACTAGTCACTGGTGACTTGGTGAGGGGCATTCCCAAGTTAGGATTCAAGAAGGACCATCTGTGTGCAGACTGCGAGAAGGGTAAGATGAAGAAGGCTTTCCACAAATCAAAACCAGTGTTCAGCACTACCAAGCCTTTGGAACTACTGCACATGGATCTCTGTGGTCCTATGAGGATTCAATCAAAAAATGGGAAGAAGTATATCCTAGTCATGGTGGATGACTACTCTAGATATACCTGGGTCAAGTTTCTGCGATCAAAAGATGAAGCTACACCAACGATCATTTCCTTCATCAAGCAATAGCAGCATAAGCACAGTCAGAGTGTTGTTTCCATACGTATAGACAATGGAACTGAATTCAAGAACAACACTCTAAAGAGCTTTTGTGACCTTTTTGGGATCAACCATCAGTTCTCATCTGTATACACTCCACAACAAAATGGTGTCGTGGAAAGACGAAATAGAATATTGGTTGAAGCAGCTTGAACCATGCTATCATACTCTGGGCTCCCACCTTCCTATTGGGCTGAAGCAATCAGCACTGCCTGCTATATGCAGAACCTCTCTTTTATAAATAAACGCTTTAATAAAACTCCCTATGAACTGGCCAATGGCATAGTACCTAATATTAAATACTTTCATGTCTTTGGTAATAGGTGCTTTGTGTTAAATGACAAGGATAATCTAGGAAAATTTGCTCCAAAAGCTGATGAAGCTATTTTCAGAGGTTACTCTACAGAGTCAAAAACATACAAAGTTTTAAACAAAAGAACTAAGAGCATTGTTGAAAGTATCTTAGTGAAGATCTATCGGGTGTTATCATCAACAAATTGAGATTTGAAGATCAAAGGGGCTGACTAATATATTTATCAGAGTTAATAAAAGTTTGTTTTTTTAACCAGTGTGATAAATACAAGATTGAACTTTTAGAGTATGCTATTATCGGATGTTTTAGAAGTTACCTAAAACAGTAAGTTCTTGAGGAAGAACTAATCCGAAGAATACATGACTTATTGAAAGGTACTCAATAAAGACATCATTGCAAGATTTTGAGTCAAGTTATGACTTAAATAAAAATTATACTCATTAAGTTTAGTAAGTCAGCTTAATTAAATATTGTTGGCTGGTTAACGTTAGAAATGATAAATTAGGATGTTCTTTAACATTCTTAGTAGTGATATTAGATTAGTGTTGGCATACACAGGGAATCTAATTTCAAGGTTCTTACAAGTAGGTGTAAGAAAGTTTTATCATTCCAAATGGATAATAAAATCTAGTAAGATTTAATATGTGTACAAATGTAATTAAAGTTCTAATTACAGGAAGGTTATTTTGTAAAATCAGAAACCTTGGAGTTATTTCCAATTTCTCCAAGTTTAAGGAATTTTATAAAAATAAGTAAGTCTAGAATTGTTCTTAGGTTGCAAGAACGATTTCTAGCAAAACCAAGAAAGAGTACTTCAGGGTGCTAGTCTTGTGTTTTAGGTTTATAATCATATTATTTTTCTTTGTAAGTTGTGATAAGTTGCAATGCAAATAATAAGTAATTCAAATATACACCGTGAATTGAGTCAATGAAATGTTAGAAATTATGTGCCTTTATTCCAGGGAGGAATATGGAAGAGTGTAGAAATTAGTTTCATTGTTCTACACAATTTTGTATGTTTTGGTTCATCCAGGAATAAACTAGGTTTATTCAAAAACATTATCCGTGACTACTTATCTTGGTGGGAACCATGATAGGGCTATGAAGTCATCGTAATTTTGGGGTAGATTCGAAGGTATATCGGATATAGCTGGAAAAGGTTTTTTTGGACCAAAATTGACGGATATTCGTTAGGGTTACGAATATTGGATTGACCCACCGTGAAAAATACTTCGTGGATTCGTGTCAAGAGTATTTATCACATAGGTTATCCTTAAGCCTGAGGTATTTGGTTTGGGATCCGGTAACTGTTGTCTTCTTAGCTCGTTCTAACGCCACGCCGTAACAGGGTGGTTATAAGGAGCGTGTCTAGATTCAGTGGGAGCCGTATTTCCAAATGCAAATATGCAAGATGGTAATTGCAACTTCTTTTTAGAAGAGATATTTCCGGGCCCCTTGACTTATTGGAGAAACTGGTAAGTGCACGGCCGTGCCCAAACGAACTGATATGTTCTTTGTCGTTTATCACGCAGTTTTGAAATCAAGTATCTCATGAACTAATTTTTGAGTCTCTGAGTTGACCTTCTCCATGCTCATGCTCAAAATTGAAATATCGCGCTGCAAGGGACAAACCTATATATATGCATGTATGTATATATAAAAACGTACCCATTCATGAACAGGGAGTTTATGATAGTTTAGTTTATAAACAGTTAGTTTATAACAGGTTACTTCTAAGCAGGTTGCTTATGAAGTTTTATCACAAGTTACTTGGGTGTATAAGAGTTCTTATAACCTGGTTACCCTAAGTGTCTGGCTAGGGACCTCCTTAGGCTAACAATGTGCAGTAACTATTACTTATCTTGCACAAGTGGGAGTCTGTTAGATTATGTGTAGAGATAATTAATGGGCACATTGTATCCAATGTTATAAGAGACTAAAGGGTCATACTATTACACACCCAATACGGAACAGTTGGTTTTCGCCATTAATTTGTGTGGAAATAATTAAACAGGTTAGATTAATTATTAAAGAGATATACGAATAATTAATCACTAGTATTAATTATTGAAAAGAGAGATATAAATAATTAATCAGTTTGTATTAATTATTAGAAAGGAATAAGTAATAAATAGTTATTTATTATTTAAAGAGAATTAAATATTAAGTTTTAATATTTAACGGACCAGTTAATTAATAGTTAAATAATTAACTAGTAAAGTCCAGGGGGTCAAAGTGAAGAGATTGAAAGTTTAATTAAAACCAGTGGACTTTTAATTAAACGGGCTTAGGTCCATTTAATCCTTATATATATATTCTTAAGCCTTAAGGATTAAGACATAAGATAACAAGGGATTAGAAAGTTTAACCTAGCCACCATCTCTCTCCCCTTCTCCCTCTCGTCGCAACTCACTCTCTCGGCTCTCTCCTCTCTTCGCCGAAATCGAAAGACACAAAACACAAAGGTGTTTTGCGATTTGGTGGTATAAGAAGAATACACACACACATTCTCGGTTTATCGAGAATTGTTGGTTGGTGATCTAGGAGCGGTCTAGCAGCCATTTTCAAAGGAGGTGCAGTAGTGGTGGACTTTCTTTAGCAATCCTAAAGGTTCAGATCAGGTATATATTTTTGTAACCTATTCTGTGGATTGTATGTAAGAAACTATGTCTAATCATTAGTATTAAGATCCTAACCCTTTTTGGGGTTTAGAGGGTTGTGTTCAATCCAGTTCCGCTTTTAGGATTGAACCAGTATAATCAAATCCTGGTTTGACCAGTTTGTGTCATTGGGCGGTTTGGTCAGGTTCAAAAACCCTTCAAGGGGGAGATAATCTCAAAATAATTTTAGATGAGGGGAAGATAAATTTACATGAGAGAAAGAAAAATCTAAAGATTCATGAATATATATATATATAGAGAGAGAGAGAGGGAGAGAGAGAAAGATATTCGGTTGATAATGTGTTGATCAAGAAACATAAGAGTCATGTATTAAGGGGGAGTCAAAGAAAAGAAAAAGTTAATACGTATCAGGTCAAGGAGAAGCAAAGAATAGAAGAATCAAAGTTGGAAAATTCAGAACAAGATCAATAACTACATTTTAGAGGAAGTTACATTCTAGAGGGAGAGATCAAAATATTCTTCCTAAAAGCAATGTTTATGTAAATTCAAAAAGCTCAAGATCAAAAAGAAAATGTTGAAGACTATAAAAATGTTGAAAACCACTACATGCTAAATCATTAATATAATTATAGGTTTTTTACGTTAGATTACTGGTGCAAGATAAAAGACAAAAGAGGGATATTAGTGTGCTTTCAAGATCAAATTCTCATGAAGACAATACTTTAAGATGAGATCATATTCTGAAGACATAAAAAAATACTGAAGATCTAAAATGATCACATTCAAGTATTATTCTCTTGAAACTTCAACATAATACAGACAGAAAAAAAATATTTGCATAATCCAAAAGGGTAAGATTGTTAGAGATTCATCAAATGCCAAAAATACGTAACATTTTTATTTCTATAAAAAGGAGGAGATTGTTAGGATTAAATATTATATAGAAAAATAAGTTTACATTATGAGTGAAGTTTGTATCATTTACAAATGACAAGGGCCTAACCTGTAATATACTCTAAAGAGTATATAAAGCATTCGACACTATGTGTCATGTACCGGTTGCTTATTAATTGAATAAGATCTACACGTTCTAGTGTGTGTTTCTCATATTCTCTCTATATCTACTATACAACAGTGTAATTTATCGAGGCTTTAATTACTGGAAACAAAACCATCCCCTATCTATATACATACACACACAGATATATATATATATATATATATATATATATATATATATATATATATATATATATATATATATGTGTGTGTGTGTGTGTGTGTGTGTGTGTGTGTGTGTGTGTGTGTGTACATTTAAACCTGTTATATTAATAGGTCATCTTTTTCCCCTCATATTCTTCATCTCTAATACTCACGAAAGGGAGACTTTGAACTCAAAATTCGCTATGATTACTTGATAAAAAGTAATGATTTTTGAGTTTATGAAAAGGTAATCGATTTATCTATAAACGAATTCAAAAAAATTGACTAAAACTGAGTTTAAAAGGATGTGCCACGCTTGAGGGGGAAATATAGCTAAAAAAGTAAGGAAGGGGGTGGGGGGGGGGGGGGGGGGGGTTGGGTTTGGGTTGTATTGGGGAAATTAACAAAATCAGAAAATAGGCACACAAAAAAAGAATAGGCGGAGCCAAGACTCGACCTTTTGTCAAGGGTGTCTAATGCTTTGCTTTACCAAAGTGGAATCCTTAGCAGTTTTTAAATATATAATTTAAAATATAATGGAACTGTTTACTTGTTCCTAGTAAATGTTAATATTTATAATATTATTGTAAATGCATAGCTTTGTGATTTTTCAATTTAATTCCCAAAGCTTATGAATTGACATTCCACCCATACTTTTAGGGTTCCAATTTTCGTTCACCAAAATTAACAACCACAACATGTAAGAGTAGATATTAATATCTTTCTTTGAACATTGAGTCCGAAAGGGACAAACTCAATTAAAATGTATACAGTGGTAACTCATGTTATGACCGAATATAATGTTAATTTAATTTTAATAACTCATAATTGACTATCATTATTAAAACCACCAATTACAATTACTTTTTTATTAAAAATATATAAAATAAAAAATTACATTAAATATATAAACACTTCATTAAAAGAAAACATTACACTAGTTTGTTATTTTAAAAATACTACATTATGAAAGACGCTAGAGACATTTATGTATTGAAGAGAATGCGATTTCTTTGGTGTTGTATTTAGGTCTACTATTTGTAATATATACTTATAGTTTTAGTTTACAAAAAGCGAAAATTTTTATCGATCCGTTGCAATTCTTATTCTTACTTTAAAAGCATGATTGTTTCTGAATGGTCGTCATGTACACGACAAGGAGCTCCACAACATGAGAACCGCGAGGCATTCCTAGTGGAAGAACGCGTTATACGACCTTCATGCCTTATGACAAGGCTAAACACGAAACCACTCGATCCATGAGCTCTTAAGGGAAGACATATATGTTCGAAAGAGATGTTAACTTACTAATGGAGTAGTAATTTGGGTGGAATCAGAGTCATCTACCTTTTATGCAATAGATTTTGGCTTTTTTGTTATCTTGAATAAAAATGTGATAAGAAGGCATGGCATATTCCACTATAGATTTCCTTTTTTCACAAGCACTTACATCCCATATATAACTCCATGCCTTCACTTTATTAAAACCATTGGTTTTAAAGCATTTGTGATAGAGAGCTAAAAGTTTGAGACAATTCTTTCTTTAAATAATGACTAACCTATCATAAAACATATGTAAGATTTTGTGTCATTGATAAATAATTCAATATTGATTAAGATGCTTTTAAATTATTTTAAAACGTTTATTTGTCGTATAGTATTTTTTTAACAACAAAACACACTCCCCATAAATCTGCTCCTACCAAGGGTGTTCAAAATATCCGAAACCGAAAAACTGAACCTAAAAACCAACAAACCGTACCGAAATCTAGGTTAACCAAACTGAATACTTTTATTTTTTCGGTTTGGTTAACCGGTTACTCAGTTTGGTTACGGTTCATGATTTTAGAGACGGACGGTAACCGAAAAACTGAAAACTTAAAAAATTCAAATGTTGTTTTTTATGTTTATCAATACTTACAAATTAATCAATATTTACATAATATAATTGTCTACTCATAACAAATTGCTACCCAAAGTCTTATCTATAAATCACTTTTACATATTAGTAAATGTATATTTTATTAAAGTCACGAATCAACTAGATTTATAAATTTTATCATTTACTATTTATTTACTTAGTTTCACTTAAACTTGGCCACGTTTTTATTCAAAATATTTTCTTATGCCATAAGTAGTTGATACATCAATAACATAATTCGTAATGTTTTATAAATCTCTCATTTAAGTCTTGTTCGAATTGAGATATGAATATTAAATTTTGAAGCCTTTTGTTTTAGAAATATATTTTGTAGTTAAAAATGGATAATTAAATAACCGGAAAAACCGAACCGAAAAACCGGTAACTGATTATTGGTTAACTAGTTTTTTCGGTTTCGGTTTAGGTTCACGAAAATTGCGAACCGATATTACGGTTAACCGGTTTTCGGTTAACCGTATACTCCGTTAACTATACATGAACACCCCTAGCTTCTACATCTAAATATTTTGTTTTTAGTAAAATTAGAACTTATAATCACGACGAACACATTTTCAGTACATATAATACCATCACCAGATTAGATGCTATTTGATTAAATTGTATTATATGACAACCAAGTTTCTCAAAGAGAAGTAACATATTTTTCTAATTATTTCTCTTACTTATCCTTTTATTTATAAAATTATTATAAGTGTCAAAGTTAATAGATAAGATGAAGAAAAATAATTAGTAAAGTCCACATGTTATGTTATAGTGAGTAGAAGGATATATTATTTTTTGTTTCTCAAATTATATATACTAGGCATGAACGGTAACAGTTTAAGCCCAGTATTTCTATTTAATAAGTGACAATAAACTAGCTAATTAATAACTTGAGTTAGCTGGTTGGTAAGTGTGCTATTCTCTATCCTAATGTTCGAATCGTAATGGATTAGTTGTTTTTATAACCAACTAAAGCTATAAGTATTAGGATACACTATTTTTCGATTCTTTTGTGATAATTTGTAAATTTGTGTTTACTATTTTATAACCAATTATTAAATTTATAAGAATTCAGTTTATGAAGATTTCTATATTTATAAGGATAATTTCATGAACTTTTTTATTTCATAGTAAATTCCTGTTGGTTGTAAAGAAATAAAATGCTAAATATTATGTTTGATATAACACAAAGAAAATTTAATGTAAATAGAATTCAGATTTGAATTCGGATTAAATAGCGCGAACCCATAAGAATTTTTTCAATTTTTAAGCATTTTTACCTTTATCATAGTTTTTATGTTACTAAGCTTCCTTATTTTTTATGTCTCGTAACGCGCAAACGGAAATGTGATATACTGATATCAGGATGAAGTGTGGTGATTAAAAGTTTCATGCATGGTAAACTTGCATTTGGAAATTTATCAAGACTTTAATCAGGATGTTTGACTTCTTTTCAAAATTGTCGATCTTCTTATGTTTGGTTAAATATGATTTATTATGTTTTCTTACAAATATGAGAGTGAGTCCCTTATTTTAGTCAAGATTGGTCCCCTTTGTAGGATCCACTCTCATGTTTGTGAGAGAACATGATGAGTCATGTTTGACTCAAACATGAGAGGATCTTAACTCAATCTCTACTTCTTTTTAAATTTGTGTCGCAAACACGAAGCGAATGTTCATGAATCATGTGATAGAAAGTTCGTTTATATATAGTGTTTATTTTTATTTAATAATGTTGGATTTGCATTATAATGTGTGTTTCTTCATTAATGTTCGTTTAACATTTAAATGAACAAATATAATGTACACGAACTAACCAACCTTTTAAACAGCCGAATACAAAAGTTCATTCGTTTATCGTTCGTATTTGTTTATTTATTCGGCTAATTTTAAATGAACGAACACGAACAAAGAAATATGTTCGTTTATCCCCTTCGTATTTTTTTATTTGTTCGGCTAAATTTAAACGAACGAACACAAACAAGTCTCTTTCGTTTTCTTTCGGTTCATTTACAACATCTTTACAATTTCAAAATTGCACTTTCCTTATTAAACCAGCAAAAAATTATATTTCCTCTTACGAAATCTATCTACTTCCTCCTTCCACTCACTGCGTGATAACATGTAGATTTTGCTAATTCTCTTTATTTATCTTCTTTCTTAATTTAGACACTTGTGTTAATCCTATGAGTTGAATGATAACTAGAAATATAAAATAGATACATATAATTAATGATAATGACATAACATGATGGATGATCAGCTCTACCGGACATATGGCAGTTTGGAATAATGTTATATAAAGAATCGAGAATTTGTCTTAGTTTTTCTGAAAGCTAATTGTCGATTGTTCACAATTTTTAATTTATTATTAATACACTTAAAACCGTGAAGAATTACGATCAAGCGTGCAAAAATTAGGTGTTACTAATTTCTACAAAATTTTTAGATCTGAAAGTATGAAAATTAGAGTAAAAAATCATATTTATTAGTGTGAACAAATTATCTAAATTTTCACATTTCTAAAAGTGAAAATTTTGAAAATAATTTTAAAGCTACAAAAGTCAACGCCTTTAAATATGAATTTCTATAATAATCTATTTATTAATAAATTCAAACATTTTAGAAGAATGTTCAATTTAGTCCATTTTAAGTCTTAGTTTTAATGGACAAATTTTAGTTTTTGGATCAATAGCATCAATAGTCTAGATTGTTTAAATTTTTTTTGGACGGAGGGGTATATTTGTAATTAATATGATGCTTTACAAAATCAAATGTGACAATCTTTATTGAACATATCTTATTGTTTTATCTATAACAAAATCTAAACCCATCAAATACTTCTAGGCTATAATCGATTTAGTTTTATGTACTTTGTTGTAAAAAGAGAATGTTTGAAAATGATCGGCTCAATTGCTATTCTTGAAATGGAAGTTTCTAGTGTATTTTTCTTGATTCTAAAGATAACGGCGGTTAATTGGCGACGGTCGTTAACGCGTTGAGACGGAATTGGTCAACTCCACCGGCGGCTATATTGACTTATGCCTCACACTATTCACGTGGATGTTCAAGAATCTTTGGAAAGAACACCGTAACATATCATTTCTCATAAACATAACTTACTCCACCTCTATCAATAACAACAATTCAAATATATCATTTTATATTTAGTACGATGATGATGATAATAATGTAGTAAAAGCAAAAGGATGATCTACGTCGAATTCATGTATCTACTAGTTTAATGCTATATGTAAAAATTACGGTAGATTTTTAATGTAAATTTTAAATATTTACTAAGTGAATGTTTAATTATATAATAAATTCATATATTGATAACAAATCAATAAACATTTATGAAAATTGAAAATAAAAGAAAAAATATAGGTATACTTATAGATTTACGCTGATAGTTGTTAGTGAAATTAGGAATTATAAATTAACATTGGATTAGGTAGTGTCATTTATCTATAACAATACACATCCATAATAATATAGACAATCAATTGTTAGTGATTTTAGTGTCATTAAGTCTTTTAGTATCTTCAGTATCCCAATTTTATAAAAGCTATTAAAATGAGGTGTTCTGAAAAAAATTGAGGAAAATAAGTAAAAGTTATAAGTTTTTAAATGATTTAAAATAATATTTCCAAAAATATCCCTACCAGCTAAAAGATTATCACCGACTCATAAGTCGGCAGCATTCTTCTTTATGTATCTTGAGTCTTCTTTCTTTCTTTTCTTTCATGTTCTTTTTTCACAAAACACATATATACACACTTAAACTCAATTTGAAAAGAAGAGAAATGTCAAGATTGTTTGCAAGCTAGAATCAAACTAATTCCATCATCCCCTTCATCAATTAGTAATAGTTTCCACTCATCTTCTTTTGTTCTTGATTCACACGAAGAGTTAATGGGTGAAATGGGTTTTTGGAATAAAACCTTGAATTTGGGAGTAGTAATTGTTAACAATGATGTTATTCGATGTTATAAAGTCCCCTATGATCATATTAAATGTTTTGAAACATCTTGAAATGAGTGTGGGCTGTTTTAGAATGTTTCCCGCAAACACGATGTCTGGAATTACAAACCAGAGTTGTGCTCAAAAGTTTACAGCCGTAAAGGTTAGAGCTTACGGTCATTAGTGGCTTACAGCCATAAGGGTTGTTTAGTCATGTAATGTGATTTAAGCATATTTAGAGCTATACATTGATATCTACACTTATTATAGGTTCGTCAGGACCTAACAGAGTATATATAGTTGCTCACTGATTAAGCTTAGATTACGGGTGAGTACCTCGATCTAGTACTCGTAAATATTGATTCATGATTACATGCAATTCTATATAAATGTATATATGGATAATATTATCATGGTACAAGAATATACTAAAATATATGAGATTGTGATAAATAGTACGTGAAATTTAAGAAGAGATAAACTAGTGAAATGCCAAAGATTGCAGTGAAACAAATGTGCAATGTTGAATACATAAAAGTATAATATGTGATCCGCAAAATGTGGTATATTCAAATTAAAGGCTTAATTGTTATATGAAAATATTTGAGATATAATGAATAAGTACGTGTATAGATAAGCTTGGCCTAATTAATAATCTAAGTAGTTACGATAGAATATAACATTATATGGATAAGGTGGTGAAGTGTTTATAAAGAGCTATAAAATGTTATCCAAGCAATAAGTGACAAAACGATGATAAAAGTATGATGCGAAAACCAGATAAAGCAAGAGACATTATAATTTGTAAAGTTATTAAGGATATCCGTTATACTCTCCCTCTTCCCCTTCCTTACCCACTGCCACATCAGCGCCACATTATTTTTCCTCCCTTTCCCTTTCTCTTACCCACTACATCCGTTATACCTTCCCTTTTCCTTTTCCCTTTCCTTTTCATTTTTTTTAAAAAGAAAAAAAATATATTAAAATTATGATTGGTTGAATGTGGGGTATGGGGGTGGGGTGGGGAGTGGGATTCGATGAAGAAAGCCACGAGCTCTAGAACCCGGATGCCTTGGAACCCGGCGAGTCACCCACACCCGTAATGGTGTTCCTGGGTGAACCCACAGCACACTCGCCCTTGGCGAGTCACCCATAACGGACGGCCTAAGAGATGAATAAGAACACATAAGAGTGATTAATATTATTATTAGTAAGCGTTTAATACAATTAGCGGGATCCGATAAATATTCTTGGATCCATACATGTACAAATAGAAATGAGATACAAACATACTTACAATGTGTTGATACAACTATGGTTACAATAGTTGAGATACAGATACAATTGCAATGTGTGAATACAACTATGGTTACATTACTTGAGATACATATACAGTTATCATATGAATATAGTACAATTGTATAGATATAGAAACGGTTATAATACAAACACAATCACAGAACATACATGATTACATATATTGTTAACAAACAGGTATACAAACAGAAAAATTATTATACAAACGCAATAATGAATTACAGAATGTGTTAAAAGAGTAATGTTTATCCAGTTTGTGAATATTCTTTATAAGTACTTATTTTGAGTTGCTCATAGGCTTTACAGCCCATCAAATACTTCTAACATTTATCAGGTGCTTGAAGATTTATGGGTGTTGATTCAGTGGACGGGGGCTTGTATTATGTAACCAAATTTATTAAAAATAGAAATTTATACATAATATGATCATCAAATTTTTTATAAACCTCTTTATAATCAAATTTAAACTATTTAGATTAATCTCACTTGCTCTGCGTGTTTACATAAACAAATATGAAAATAGGTAGATGTATTTACTAATAGTAGTTTTGTTAAAATATTTAAGTGTTAATAAACTAAATCACCTAAAAAGCGATATTTGAATAAACAACTTATTCGTAAGTCAATTGAGGAAATAAAGAGAGATGATTACTAAAAAAATTCTAAAAATAAAATAATAATATCATATTCGATTTTCTTTTAATATATACTAAAGATTAAAGATTCTTAAAATATCTAAATTATTAATTTATATATTTATCCAAAATCCAAAATCAACTCATAACATATCTTTTGAAGTAAAAATCTTGGGCTATCAATGGTTAAAATCAAGGTGTAACAACAAGCTTGGGCTAACATGGGAGCGATGGCTAACAATACCAACAATAATGGGTAAATTGGGTTAGTTAAGGTTCTTTGTCGAGGAGTGATATCGGTTATGTTGTTAAGCTGTTAAATCGTTAAATGTATATCGTATGCGTATGTAGCATTTAAGGTTTTAACAGTATTATGATGTAGGTTGAAGTCCTCATACACGACTTGTGTGTTGGGGTGGAAGTCTGTAAAATATTGGTTATAATATAAGTCATGCTTTAAAAAAAAAAAACTCATAAATCATAATAACAAGTATAAACATTTATCCAATATTTATACATAAAAAAACATATGAGAGTTCTTTTAAGGAAAAAAGTTTTTGTTAGTAAAACTTTAAATCTTATAAAAAGACTATCACCCCCTTGGGCAATTAGGCCCTTACCCCTACCCTCCTTGAAGGTTGAAATATTCAGCCGTCGAGAAGCAATATGAAAAGTCAAACGTGTGTAGTACAACTGCTCCAAAAGAAGTATCGTACAAAATGGATTAAAATTGCAATTTAAGCAATATCAAGGGGTATATCCGGTAAATCCTCTCTACCCAATGGAGTATTTCTTTGTAATAAATAAAGATATATACCTTTATGGATAAAATGCATAAATGGCCCCTTAACTCCTGGTCACCTTCCAAATGAAGTACAAAGGTTTAAAACATTATGAGTTTGGCCTTTGACCAATGAAGCGAAGTCTATCTAATGTTAATCTTAGATGATAAACCCATGTCACCACACTTAAAATTGTTGTCTTGAGGGAGAATTGCTAAACAAGTGTATTTGTTTTACTTGTGTTATTAGTATACGACTTAATAATAATGATGTAGCTTGCGGTGTTTTAAGGTATTATGTTTAAATTACTAATAAGAAAAAGTTTTTAAATTGTTACTTTCGTATAGAAGTTGTTAGTGGAAGTGTACTATCTCATTCGAGAACAAAAAACATGGTTCATCTTGTAGAAGATACTAGTTGTAACGTCTAAAAAAGTTATACTTTAAAAGTATGAAAATTTATCAAAGATGTTAGAGAAATGGTTTGTTGCTTGATTCATACATGTTTAAGGCAAAAATGAGTTACTTGCCAAACAAAACCTAGTTATTGATGCAAGTTACAAATAATGCTAATTTGTCATACATTAGAAGAATTATGCATCTTATTAGATTGAGTTTAGAGGTAATTCTTAGGTAAGATGTTTGGTAGTTTGATTAAACTAAAAAAGTGTTACATGATACTAATGTACACTTGACTTAATTATATTGAACAATTAAAAACAAACATGTTTGACTTAATGATAATATGTAATAGGAAAATGCTTTTAAGGATCCATGTTGAAGTATTATTGTATTTCTATCAATGCTTTTTAAAAGCTTAATAGATTTGGATACAAGATTTTAGGATTTGTTTATTTGCAACTCTCAAATGATATATTTAATCAATTATTATATGATGTGTATGTTGTCTTGAAGATGTCCTTATAATACGCGGTTTGTTAATATATTTTGTTACGATTTATTAATATAGTATTATAATGTGAAAAGATCATGTCATAAAAAATAATGATCATTCTTTATATAGCATAACTGTAAGAATATAGTGTCCTTTCAATATTAATTGCGTAGTCAAGATTTTACTTTTTGATAGACCAAGTAATTCCTCATATATGTAAATAAACTCACATACTTACATATAAATTTGCAACCAATTGTTTAATTTTGGTCAAAATAACATACACGATACTTGAACTAACTCAATTACTATCTTAGATCATTTTGGTTTAAGTCAAGTTAGAGTTATTCTACAAATCAAAGGGCTCAAAGTACTGATTAGACATGACAGCCTAGCGTAGATGTAAAACAAATATACACAAGCGTGAAAACTTGAAAACTTCAAATAATTTATCAAACTCAAGCTTGAAATGAAGTCTTGTAACATTAGAGTCGTAAAATCTTTGACCCTATTTTGCTCGATTACATCCAATGTAGCCTTCGTCGTTGCTTATATTATTAATCTTTAATCATGATAAAATCCTCTAACTAAACCACCATCAACATTAAAGATCCAAAACATTCCATCATTCACAATCCTTGCAGGATGACTAGTTTTATCATCATCATTACCGTTACCGTTATCATGTTCATTAAAACCAACACAGACAACAATATATACAAATTTATCATAGCTTTTGGAGGGCATGTTTAACAAATACTTAAACAAAGAGGAGTCTAAATGAAATTTTAATAAAAGTATGATTTATATGTATTTGTTTACCTGTCCTTACCCACCAACACCAAGCCCTGGTTTCTTCTTATTATACCAATTTCAATCTCTCTCTTCACCACCTCCTTCCCACACTTTCTCTCTCTCTCTCTCTCTCTCAATTTTCTCTCACATCCACCATACAAATAAACCCTCTCTCTCTCTCTCTGAATATATATATATATATATACATATACATACACATATACATAGTTGTTTTAGTCGCCCGTGGTTTTACAATGGCGCCGACCTTCAAAGACCTCCAACTGACGGGGGTTGGGGGCCGTGATTCGACGGCGATCGATGTAGGCGATGACCTCGAGGACGTTAGACTGCTGGATTCTTACGAAGATGCGTATGATAACGTCAATAATAACAATACTACTAATGATGATTCAGGTAAAGGTAGCAAGGGCTTAGAAGGGGGTATGAAGAGAATTCAGGTGAAAGTTACCGGGATGACATGTGCAGCGTGTTCGAATTCCGTTGAAGGAGCTCTTATGAGCTTGAATGGTGTCGTAAGTGCTTCTGTAGCTTTGTTGCAGCATAAAGCGGATGTAGTCTTCGACCCTAATTTGGTCAAGGTCAGTATCGTGTCTCTGTCACAAATCACTTGATCAATAATTTACGCTTTTGAATTAAACTTTAAAGGAATAGCTGCTTTCTTGTTATTTACTTTTTGGTTCTTTTATTGATTTTCTCGCATCATCTTTGTGATTATGAGCATTGACGATTGCTTTAGGGATTTACAGGGCTTATGGCGAATCTAGAGATTGTTCATTTGACTGTTTTTCAATTGTGTTTGATCCTTCAAATGGATCACAGATTTCTAATTTCGTTGTATCACAATTATCCTAAATGTAGGCTTCTTTTCCCTTTGTTCTTATTGTGATTAACATTAAATAGTTCTTGAATTTTGCGGTTGGTTTTAAATTTCAAAGGTAGTTCATCCGGTCTTAATAAACTTAAATAGTTATAAAAGCTACAATGATAATGCTGTATACTTCTGGAATTGATTGATTATGTTTTTCACTTGTTTTTGATCTTTTCAACATTGATCAAAGTTTTTGAATTTTTATCTCTGCAATTGCCCTAATTGTACTTTTCTTCTGTTTTAATTTAGTTTAATGTATGTTTGGGTTTTCTTCTCTCTTTTAGATAAAGATAATATAATATCATAAGTGTCCTAGTGATATTTAGATTTCAAATTCCTTACAGTGCAAGTATCACTGGTATCGATCTTCATTAATCAATTTTAGTGGCCATATATGATCTATCGTCTATGATTGATCAATTATAGTTGACATATATAATCTATTATTTCGTTTCAATGTTTTGTTTCCAGGAATGTTGTTTTACCACCTTAACTAAATTTTATGAAAAATTTGGATTTGAATCTTTAACAATTTAGGGCATATTGAGCCTAACATATCTATGATAGGATCTTCTTTATTTAGGAACAAATTATACGTTATGCCAATCTAAACTTACATATCTTTTCTGTTCTTTATACAGGAAGATGATGTTAAGAATGCGATAGAAGATGCAGGATTTGAAGCAGAGATTCTAAAAGAAAAGAATACTTCTCAGACAAAACCACAAGGAACTCTGGTAGGCCAGTTCACAATTGGTGGCATGACATGTGCAGCTTGTGTTAATTCTGTTGAAGGTATTTTAAGAAAGCTTGATGGTGTCAAAAGAGCGGTTGTTTCTCTTCCTACTTCATTAGGGGAAGTGGAGTATGATCCTTTAATTATAAGCAAAGAGGAGATTGTCAATGCAATTGAAGATGCCGGTTTTGATGCCTCCTTTGTACAGAGCAGTGAGCAAGATAAAATTATATTAGGAGTTGTTGGGGTATTGACTGATTTGGATTCTAAGACATTAGAAGGCATACTTTGCAACTTGAAAGGAGTTAAACAATTTGGTTTTAATAGGATATCAAAAGAATTAGATGTTGTTTTTGATACCGAGATTCTTGGTCCTAGATCTTTAGTTGATGCAATTGTTAGAGAAAGCTCAGGGAGGTTTCAGTTGCATGTAAAGAACCCTTTTACAAGAATGGTATCACAAGATGAGGAAGAATCATCGAAAATGTATAGGCTATTCACATCCAGTCTTTTTCTTAGTGTAAGTACATCACCTTCATCTGACAGTCTCTTTTATTTGTTCTCTTTTCTGTTGGAAATGGACTAGTTCTTGAATATAAGTTGAAACAAATTGGTAGGTTTTAGCCTTTTGGCCCCAATGGACAAAAGTGGGTCGGTTTGTGTTTCTTTCTATTGGTTACTTTGGGAGAAAAAACATATCCAAACGGGCTAAAACTTAAAAGGTGCTTAGAATATACAGTTAGAAACTAACACTTTGTGCTTTAAATTGAAGTTTATAAAATAATAAAAGTTATAGATATGATTACAAAAGTTATACTAATATAAAATAGTCAACATTTTGAAATGTAACGGTTCAGGAAATGTTCCAAGCATTCAATACTTTTGACAGATTATGTCAGGTTGTAGCTAGTTTAATACTTTTGATGCTACAAACTAATATTCTTAGAAATAAATAATGGATTTAATTAGTCTTGAATTATATTGGTTAATCTTAAATTAAGAAGAATATGGAAATTAGGGGGCCTATCTGAACCAACCCGAAAATGCTTGACCCGAGTTATCAGTTCTGTTTTGACCCAGTACCTTACGTGGCTGATAATCACCCATATTGATTTTTGCCACTTGTAGTTGGGAAGTTCAAACCTTTATGATATACCTATCACTTTCTTTTCAGTACTGCTGCTTTTCTGTTCAATCTTATAGAGCTTATGGTAATCTTTCTAGCTTGAGGGCATATGATATATGATTCATTAATATAATAATGACATTACCATCATTTTATCTTTGCTTAACTTTCATTCACTTAGTTGCTGACTATTTATCTCAATTGCAGTTTCCAATCTTTCTCATGCGATTCATATGTCCACACATACCTCTGGTTTATGCCTTATTGCTCAAGCGATGTGGACCATTTCAAATGGGTGATTGGTTGAACTGGATTTTGGTCACTCTTGTACAATTCGTTATTGGAAAACGTTTCTATATAGCAGCTTTCAGAGCATTACGTAACGGTTCAACAAATATGGACGTATTGGTGGCATTGGGAACCACAGCCTCATATGTTTATTCTGTTTATGCACTCTTATATGGTGCATTTACCGGGTTTTGGTCTCCGACTTACTTTGAAACGAGTGCCATGTTGATAACTTTTGTTTTGTTGGGAAAGTACTTAGAATCTCTTGCGAAAGGGAAAACATCAGATGCCATAAAGAAGTTAGTAGAACTTGTGCCATCAACAGCGTTGCTACTTATTAAAGACAAAGGTATGATTCTGTTTATGTTATAAAAAATGGAGTGGGTCATATAGGTTTAAACGGGTTATTCAACCTCCAAAATCGGAAAAAAATGTGGCAGATTGTGTAGTTGGGGATTTGAACTTAGACATGGATCATTTCTATATAATGCATTTAGTGTATGCCCTTTGGTTGTGACATTTGTATTATGTCTTCTTTTTCTAATTTAATAGGTGGCAAAAATATTGGTGAGAGGGAAATAGATGCATTGTTGATTCAGCCTGGTGATGTGTTAAAGGTTCTTCCTGGTGCAAAGGTTCCTGTTGATGGTTATGTTGTTTGGGGTTCAAGTTATGTGAATGAAAGTATGGTTACTGGCGAATCTGCACCTGCTTTGAAGGAGGTTGATTCATTGGTGATTGGTGGTACTATAAATTTCCATGGTTTACTCCATGTTCAGGCTACCAAAATTGGTTCTGACACAGTTTTGAGCCAGATTATATCTCTGGTTGAGACGGCACAAATGTCGAAAGCACCTATCCAGAAATTTGCTGATTATGTAAGTTTACAACGTGAATATATTTCATATTTTCTTGTTTCTTTATTCCCCCAGACCGGGCTCTGGCGGGATTGGGTTATGTTGTTGTTTCTTGTTTCTTTACTATTAATATGCCTCAGGAAGATAGCCATGTGTCCGAGGAACAATCATTTGACTTCACATAGTTTAAGTAGAGGGTCTGACTACTAATATAATGACTATCGAAAAATTTTTGAAAAAATTTGTGGACCATAATTAGTGTCACGAATTTCATAATGAATAGTAATCGACAAATAGGTAATTTGGATTGGAATTTGATTATAAAGAAATAAAAGAAAGTTTGCATTCATTGTTGCATTTTTTGCTGGACAACAGTAGTATAAGGCGGTACAATTTTCTTTTGACTGAGGGAGTAACAAGTGCACTTTTTTTTATCCACACCAAGAACTTGATTGTCATAATAGTATTTAAAAAAAAAAGTAAAGTAACACCCAATACCGTCTTCCACGGGTTATGGGTCCCAATACTGTTTGCACAGTGTATGGGGGAGGTTGAGATGTAGACACCCATACCTCTACCTATGGTAGAGAGGATGCTTCCAGTTCTACTAAATGTAGAAAAGGACCTCCGGCCTTGCAAGGAGTGAGGATCGAACCCTTGACCTCTGTCTCCAGAGGCAAGGGTGATAACCACTTGATCCAACCTTGTGGGTTAGATGTCAAAAAAAATATAATTTTGTAATATTGTAAAAGATCTGCTAATATTGTAAAATATAAATTTAGAAGATTAGATGTCAAAAAAAACATGCACATGTAAATAAGACTCTATTAACAAATCGTATTTGTGTGTTTCAGGTTGCAAGCATTTTCGTCCCTACGGTTGTTGCTTTGTCATTTATGACATTACTAGTGTGGTAAGTTTCTAATTGGTTTTCTCTATAATGTCTATTTAGATAAAGTTTATAGGTGGGTCAATTTGTTTTACGTCTGATCTCTAAAGGGTCAAATGGGTTGAAAGGCATTCGAAGTGTATTCAAATGTATAAAGCCTCCTAAACCATAATATAAAAAAAATCATATTATTTTGCAATTATATTCACTAAATTATTTGTTAATGAACTTTGATAAACCGGATAAAAACTGTTTCGTATTCATTGGCATAATCCACACTTATGTTTTGACCCCTTACATGACCTGCCATAGTCGCACCAAAATATTGGTTAATCTTATTATATTTCTATTTTATGTTAATCTAGGTATATCAGCGGATCCCTTGGAGCTTACCCAGATGAATGGTTACCCGAAAATGGAAACCATTTTGTTTTCGCTCTTATGTTTTCAATATCAGTTGTTGTAATCGCATGCCCATGTGCACTTGGTTTGGCCACCCCAACTGCTGTCATGGTTGCAACAGGGGTTGGAGCCAATAACGGCGTTCTAATAAAAGGAGGAGATGCACTAGAACGAGCCCAAAAGGTTAAATATGTTATATTTGATAAAACGGGAACTTTAACTCAAGGTAAAGCCACAGTTACCACAGTTAAAGTATTCACTGAAATGGAGCGTGGAGATTTCCTTCGGTTGCTAGCTTCTGCTGAGGTTGGCTATACTTCCATAGATCATTTCAGTTGTGACTTCAGATTATAAGCGCTTTGAACTGTAACAAAATCTAATTATTTTGTCTCAGGCTAGTAGTGAACATCCAGTAGCAAAGGCGATTCTGGATTACACTCGCCATTTTCAATTCTTTGAAGAAACAAATGCTGCCAAAGAGTCTCAACATAATAACAATGAGTCAGCGATGTCTGGATGGCTTCATGAAGTTTTGGATTTCTGTGCAATTCCTGGACGAGGTGTTCAGTGTTATATCAATGGCAAACAGATTTTGGTGAGTTTCCAGACACTAAAACTTAGATGTTGCAATTTTGACCCATTTACTAATGAATGAGCCGGTTCGTTTTTTTAACTATCTCAAACAGGTCAAAGTCGAAAGTGTTGAAAGTCTTCCAAACTATTTTTTAAAATGCTTATAGCCTCCTAACTGGTTTTCTCAAAGATGTTTTTCAAATCAAATTAATGCTTTAAAGATGTTAAATTAAAACTACCAACTCGTCCATTGGTCCACATCTTGCCACGCTTACTAAATTTGTATATTTTTGTTTGGTGAGATTAATAATCATGGAACATTACTTGTATCCAACAGGTTGGTAACAGAAGTTTACTGACTGAGAGAGGGGTTGCCATTCCAACGAATGTTGAAAATTTTGTGGTGGATTTAGAAGAAACTGCTAAGACTGGTATACTGGTGGCATATGATTCTGAATTGATTGGTGTTGTGGGAGTAGCAGATCCATTGAAAAGAGAAGCAGCCGTGGTGGTGGAAGGCCTTAAGAAGATGGGGATCCGACCAATTATGGTTACTGGAGATAATTGGCGGACAGCTAGAGCCGTCGCGAGGGAGGTATGTATGTATGTGTGTATGCTTTTTTTTCCCAAAACTGACTGTCTGATTGTTGCTTCAACATACAGTAATCAGTTTATAGTGTTTCGATAAACTGATCTGATGATTTAGGGGTCAAAAATCCTTTTTTGGTAATTGAAAGTAAACGAGATTATGTATGTAGCCCTTTTAATAAGTGTTAATTCAAATTTTTGAGATTTTTCACTCCATGGTTCTTAATTTTTCACATAAATGTCCTTTTTTATCAAAAAAATCTATAATTTGCCAATAGGTCTACATTCTCAGTTTCTCACTCTTCCACATTAGTCATACTATGATCAAAATCAATACCAATCTAGTCTTTAAGCTAAATTGTCAATTTTCATCATTCTTGGATGAATATTATGACCAAGAGGAAGGTTCATTTGAGAACTGATTTTAGTGTGAGTACCGCGAGAACCAATCTTAGCCGTTGATTTGATAAGTGGAATTCACGAATGTAGAGCATGGGGGGATCAAGTGTGGCAGGGTGCATGTGATGAATTTATGGGTGGGCAATGACATTGATGTAGGGGGAATTGGACGGCTCAGATTGGTTCTCACGGTTCTCGTACTAATATGGAACTTTTTAGAAATTAGGTTGCCATATATCATATAACTGTTCCAAACACTGTCATCATGTATTTAATCTTAATAAAAAAAAACCAAATGCTGTTGATTTACAGGTAGACATTGATGACATAAGGGCAGAGGTGATGCCAGCAGGAAAAGCTGAGGTAATCCGTTCATTTCAAAAAGACGGGAGCATCGTTGCCATGGTCGGAGACGGTATCAACGACTCCCCTGCCTTGGCTGCAGCCGATGTCGGTATCGCAATCGGGGCAGGAACCGACATTGCAATAGAGGCTGCTGATTACGTTCTAATGAAGAACAACTTAGAGGATGTGATCACAGCCATTGATCTTTCAAGAAAAACCTTCACTCGTATCCGACTAAATTACGTTTTCGCCATGGCATACAATGTGATCTCCATTCCAATTGCTGCTGGTGTTTTCTTTCCTTTGTTAAAGATCAAGTTACCACCATGGGTTGCTGGTGCATGTATGGCTCTCTCTTCTGTAAGTGTCGTTTGCTCTTCTTTGCTTCTTCGTCGGTATAGGAAACCGAGGCTTACTACAATACTCGAGATAACCGTAGAGTAGGGAAAACACCAGCGTGGGATGGGGGGTTAATATATTGTGACGAAAGAGAAGGAAAAACAAAAAGAAAAAGAAAAAGAAAGAGGGCTCAATATGTCTTCTGAGTTTTTCGTGTTTGATCTACATTTATTCATTGCTTTAGATCATGTATAATCTCTTTAGTGTAAATGCAATTTGTGTATTTCCTTGTAGTTTAATGTCTAAATGATTAAGAAATCCATGGGTATAGACACTAACCAATAGTCTAAAGTCATGAGTTCGAGTCTCATAACAGATAAAAATGAGTTAGATTTAGGGCATATTAAAATAATAATAATAATAATTTGTATGATAATAATAATAATAATTAAAAGACACTAAACCATGTGTCAACTGACATATTAGTTAAATACAGCTAACTAGTCTTGCTTCTCCTTTATGGCCGAAAGATGGTTGATTTTAAATTTTTTGGTGTACATAAGGTCCGGATTGAAGAAGGTAGAGCAAGTTATTTTAAAAATTATATATAAAACTAAGAGAAAAATAAGTAAATAGCAATTTTATTAATTTATCCTTATTAGTTAAAAATATTATTCAATAAGACGATCACTTTTGTTTTGTAACACCCACGGTTTCACATGCAATTTAGCTTATTTTAATATCAGAGGTTGTTAGTGGAATCTGTCACGATTTGAAACGTCACTTGGGGTATTTGGGATTATGATCTGAAAATGAGGGTTATGATTTGAAGATAGAGCATGTCTTTTTAGTATTAGAATTAAATAATTATATGTAACAAAACGTGTTATAAAATAATATTGTTAATATTTTATAATGCTTTTAGATGGTTTTAAGCTTAAACCGAACCTAATTTGCTAATTTTGGTTTTTGGATTTTCAAACGTATTGGTTTCGGTTTTGGTGAGTTCTAGTCGGTAATTGTTAGATTTTGGCTTTTAAACCTAATCCACATGTCTTTTAACATTAATATATAATTTCTTACATTAATCGTGATTTTTTTAGCATTATATACAAATTTTAGCAACAATATCTAATTTTCAGTATTAGTTTAATGTCTAATAACATATAACACTAAATACCATGTAATGACCCAAAATTTTTTTAAATAAAATTTCATAACATTCCATAGAATAATCAAATGTGTATATGAATCACCTGCCCAAACATGGGATTTACAGTACAATAAATGGAACATTTTTTAAAATTAAAATCAAAGAAAAAAGGTATTGTGGAATAAACAACTGTTATGCCGATGTTTTCCCTTTCTTCACATGTGACGGTCCTGAATACATTCAATAAACATGAGTAAGCACAATGCATAGTGAGCTAACACACTATTTGCACGCTATAGCGGATAACATGTATTCAGGTAACAAGTACACATCATCATCAATTAAGCCACATAGGCGCATAAGTGCGAGTTGCACATAAATTGCCAAAACTGCAATAACAAGCGTCCAGCTACGCATAAATGTTGCATCAACACATGACAGTACAGTATAGTACATTATCATACATGAACAATCGTCACCGTATAAAGAATAAGTTAGTGAAAACTCACTTGATCGGGAGTAAGAATATCATAGTATCAATCAGAGAATATGCAAGTTAATTAACCTAGCTGCATAAAACTATAAACACGGTTTCACTAGATTAAACACCAAATTTGGTTCACTGTACCTATAGCACTCGGTCTAGGTTTCTAATTCACAGCTTGCGATTTAGTGCTTAACCTAAGGTTTACGATTTCATATTTCAGTTGTGTAGTTTACGATTCTAATTCAACTGTTGATATGTGATTGAGCCCATAACAGTAGTTTACGATTCAAAGCTCCTTGTGATTTGCGATTCTGTCTTAGATCCTTGTTTTGGGATTTAGTCCTTTAAACAGATTTGCTTTACTATACAAGTGTTGATATACGATTGTTACTCAAGTGTTAATTTACGATTCATAATCCACGATCCCACCTCTCGGTTGATTTGTAATTCAAGCTATATGTTGGTTTTCGATTCAGGATTTACGATTCCACTAACTTTTCGATTTAAACTCGGTTGTTAATCTATGATCATAGCTTCAAACCGAAATAGTTTTCGATGGACATTCACGATTCTTTGGAATCCCTTAAGGGACTCGACCCACACAAACTATTTTCGATTGTAATCCAAATAAGGTTTTCGATTGGAAAGAACATATAAAATTCATAAAAGTTGTTCTACATTCAAATAATCAAGCTCCCCCAAAACTCGATCATTTTACAAATTTTAAATTGTAAAGGATTCAAATCATTATTATAGTGAACCTTACAGATTTAATTCAGTTTTGATCGAGTATTAATCATTTTAACACAAACTTTGCTTCTAGGTTTCACTCACAGTCGCCAAACACCAATTCATTCCCAAATCATAACCAATTATTGGGTAAGGATCCTCATTCCCTAATTCGCCATCAAACTTCTTCCCGAACCTAGAAGTGAACCGCGTATCCCTGTCGGACACCATCGACGGACAAACCATGCCTTGAGATTATCTCTTTCACATATACATTGGCCAAAGCTATCAATGAGAAAGTTTCACGAATTGGAATAAAGTGTGTACTCTTTGTCAATCTATCAACAACTACCCAGATGGTATCGATATTCCTTGGGGGTAAATTTCACGAATCAGAATATGCTCCCACTTTTACTCTGGAATTTCCAATGGTTTCAATTTCCCAAATGCCCTCGGACGCTCATCTTTCAGTTTAAGACAAGTCAAACATCTCTCCACATATCCCGCCATAACACGTTTCATTCCGGGCCACCAAGAATCCAATCTTAAGTCTCTATACATCTTTGTAGCCCCTGGAAAACTAGAAAACTTAGATTTACGAGCCTCACTCAGCAAGTTCGATCAAGCATCTCTGACACATGGCACTCAAATATGTTGATAACGTGTAATTGGGCCTTTGATTTGTTCTTTGTGCCGATCGTATTAGATCAAATTCTAACATCCTGAAATTAGGTCTAGTTGTGTAGGCTTGTACCTTGTGCTTGAGCAGTTGTACTTTGACTTTAGTCGAAGTGTTCTAGTTATTAATTGGTGTTAAGTGTGGATAAAATGTGGTCACTTGAAATATTGTCGTAAATGAGTAAAAGTGATAAAGTGTTAAACGGTTTCAGGTAATGATTCCGTAGGTATCCCCGTTAGTTGAAACGGGTTAGCGTGTGTTAAGTTGTAAGTTGAAAAGGGGAACAAAATACCCGGGGTTTAATTAATTAAACCAATGTCGGCTTCCCTCCTTCTTATCCCCTGAGAATTGTAAACACACACTAAAAACACATACACACCCACGACTTGAAACACACACACTCAAATCCTTGAACTCAACAAGAAGGAAATCAAGAGAAGTGATTGATCTTTGATTCTAGCTACCAAGTATTGAAGTTAAATATGTTCCTTCTTCATCTTCAACCTTTCAACTAAGTGTTTTGAGGAAGAACCCTTGTTCTTGAGTATTTGAAAGAATTACACCATTTGGATGGTGTAAATTGTGTTCTTGTTGTTAGTTTTGTGTCAAGTGTGTATATAAGCTTCAAATGATGTTAAGTAAAATGTATGAACACTTAGAATTGAGTTTTGGTCGATTTGGTTGTCAAAAATACGAAGAACAGCAGCTGTGTTCGAACAGAGTCGGTGGTTTGCTGTACAGACCCTTCCTGCGGCCGTAGAGGCCATTTTATTCCTTCGGCCGTAGGGGGGTGTTTTTCAGGATTTTTGAAATTAAGTCTTCTACGGCCGTAGTAAGTGGTTCTTGCGGCCGTAGGAGGGTGCTTTATGTGGTTTACCACCTACGGGTGAAGGAACGAAGATTACGGGCTTGGGTACATAACCTACGGCCGTAGGAACCCAAAGAACAGCTTCTGCGGGCGTAGGGGGAAGTCTCTGCGGCCGTAGGACATGGTTCATTAGAAAAGGAACCCTGCGGGCATAGGGGATGTTCCCTACGGCCGTAGAAGGGTTGTTTAGTCCTATGCGGCCGTAGGTCATATCCTCTGCGGCCGTAGGATGCTATCCAGTGATAACAGATTTGTGACGTGTGTTTTTAACGAAGACTGTTAAGTATTAAGTGGTAACCCAGTGTATATGCGTCGTGTTGAGGAACCGGAAGCCGTTCATCGTTGTGTTAGCTTATTGTTAGCTTAAGGTGAGTACCGGTTTTCCCATGAGACTCAGTAAGTAGGGTTAACTGTTGTGCGTGATATATGTGCACGTTCGAGGTATGTTATGAATTGACATGTTATGCTATGACATGTACGATGATTAAGTGCTAGCGATGATAGACAAGTGTAGTGATTACGAACCATGTGTTAATTTGTGTGCTATGATTAAGTTATACTTGTGTATCCTACTTGTCAAGCATTAGTAGGAACTATTGTGTTGCTATGCTGTGTGTTATTGGATCCTGATTGGATTGGCTATGTATTGTTATTGTATTGCACATGCAAGTGGATCCTGATTGGATCGGTTATGTGTTATTGTGTTATGTCCGGACAATTGGGGGAATGTTTATTAGTTCCTGGTATGGTTGAGGTCAGCCGAGGCTGGATCCCTGGGGCCTATTGGGCTAGGAAGTGGGAGATTAATGGAATCCGAGTGTATACACTTGGGTGTCGGGCTCTGCAGGCCACCGTTCCTTGACATGATGGGGTTCTCGGTGTAAGCCGGAACTGGTTGTAATGGGGTTCTCAGTGTAAGCTGGAACTGGTTGGGAAATGGGGTTCTCGGTGCAAACCAGAACTGGTTGAGTTGATCTGACTCCGTAACGCGCTAGGTGGACTGCTCTTCGCTATCCCACCAGTGCGGATGGTTGTTGCTGATATCCCTAGTTAGGGTCGTTGAGCAGGACTGATTACCCTACAAGATATGACTCTTACTGACACGTTGGTGCAACATGAAGTGATAGGATAGCCTTGTGTGATGTTCCTGTTTTGTGTTAGCATGCTTATTGATGCTTTTGTGTAAATTGGTGCTTACTAGCTAGTTGTAGCTAACGGTGCAAGATTTTCCTTTTTCGCAGCTTATTGACTGAAGGCCTGGTGAGCTGGGGTTACTCGTGGGTAATTATAGTAGGTGCCTTTTTGTGGAACACTAATTGTTGTTTATATGCATGTGATCCGATGGTCGGTTGTTAGTTGCGGTAACACCTGTTGTATGAAATGTTGACTAGTCAGATAACAATCTGATATTTTGTATATGATAATTAATTCCGCTGCAAGCTTTTGATAAATAAGTTTTAAAAGTTCAAATTGTCCTTAATTTTAAGCTCGTGAAACACGGTGTTACACAAATAAAGAAGTAGTCACAATTAGTCGTAAACATTGTACCTTTAGTAACATACAACCCGCCTTTCTAATAATGCATCTACCATCACATTAGCCTTACCTGGGTTATAGAGTATTCTGTAGCCATAGTCCTTAACAAGATCCAACCATCTCCTCTGTCTCATGTTCAAGTTTTTCTAATATACGAAATACTTTAAGCGCTTGTGGTTAGCGTAGATCGTGCACTTCACCTGTAGAGATAGTTTCTCCAAATCTTGAGCACGAAGAGCAATCATGAGCCGGATAGTTACTCTCGTGGGGCTTGAAATGTCTCAAAGCGTATGCTATCACTTTCCTCGTTGCATTAATACACATCCTAACCCGCAACGTGACACATCGTAGTACACCACTAATTAAATCATCTATATCTTTTGATAATGTCACTATAGGTGCTTCATACAACTTCTGTCACAGTGTTTTAGAAGCCAATTGTTGTGCCGCTGCAGACACAAATTTCTCACTCTTCTTAGTTAATTTACTCAACGTTACAACAACCCTTGAGAAATCCTATATAAATCCTCTAATAGTAAAATCCAAACCCAAGAAGCTTTTAATCTTTGTTGGGCTCATTGGTTGCTCCCACTTTAAGATTGTTTGGATTTTTGCTGTATCAACCTTGATGTCATCTTTTTCACTAAATGCCCTAAAAATCTGCAGCCAAAACTCATTGGAGAACTTCGCGTATAGCATTTACCATTTCAAGGTTTCTAAAACTTCCCAAAGATGTCGTTCGTGCTTTGTCCGAGTCCTGGAATAGATCAAAATAACGTTGATGAATACAATCACCTATTCGTCACTAGAAGAAAATTGCCATTTAGCGGCATACGTTTTTAATGACATTTAATTTTTATGCCACCAATTCATGTTTTTAGTGGCACTTTGTATAAGCCACTGAAGATATTAACAGTTTTAATGGCACTTTATATTTTATGCAACTGGTATATAGTTTAATAGTGGCACAAAAAATCTAATATGCCACTATAAATTTTAGAATCAATGGCACATCATAATGTTATACCACTAAAAGTTAGGATTGCAAATAAGTAATATAAAAATGAGCTTCTAAAATGAGTTTTACAAATTATTATAATTAGTTTTAGAAAAAAATAAAAAAAATTGTATTAGGTTTCATTATTTTGTGAAGGGATAAAAGAATAAATAAACTAGATAAGCCAAAATTTTAGTATTGAATTTGTTCTCCAAATGCGAAGGCAAAAATTATTGGCGGCCAAACTCCCCTCGTTTTTCATCACTGAAATCTTCCCTCTAGTTCTTCTCTCGTTTATCTCGGTTCTCACTTATTATTTTTTCCTCTCTCCAGTTCATCCTATCGCCGCTCTTTCTTCTCTCGTTTTTAACTATGTCCTAGTTTTCTAGATTAGTCATAGCCCTGAAGTTCATAGCCAGATTTGCGATTTGGGGGTTTAATCATCATTGGAGAGTTTGTAAAATCAGAATTCATCTCATGTAAATAGTCAGGTATGTCTCTAATTTCCTCTGGAAAATCGGATTTCATCTCATTTTAGTTAGCCATGACTAATGAACTTCTTACATTAGCCGCAGGTTTTCGTTAATCTGCACAATTTGGGTCATCAGCTTCATCACGAAATTTTCTGATTGTTTGTGTTCGTGAGTTGTCCCTGAACATCTTGAGGCATGAATGTCTCTAATTTAGTGTATAATGTAAAAACATTAAGCAAATTTCGTGTAGAATGATTAATTCTAGGTCAGATTCTTTCTCATATTATCTTTGTTGTTAATAATGGTTCGGTCTTATGTTAGTAATTAGAATGATTACTTGGTTTCACCATGGTATTTTGTTTGTCAAAAATTGATGGGGACTATTAGTTGTTAACCCTATAGTTGAATTACTTGAGATAAAATAGGTACAAAGATTAACATTGCTATTTTCTACATGTAGTTAAAGCCATGTTGTTGTTTCCACACTATACATCACTTGGTTCCAACTCAGCTTGCAACTCTACAAAAAAACATTACAACAATCTGACCTTGTAACCACATGAGAATTAAGTATCCAAATTTAATTCTATACATACACAAACCTCTAAAGTGATTATGACATTTAGTTACTCAAACCCATGAAGGCTTCAAAATAACTATTACAACTAATAAGAGTCCCCTGATTTAAATTCCAACAGAAACCAAACCCACCTCAACAACTGAATATAAGAGCAAAAAAGATAGTGTAATCCTGGCTAATTAGGTAATTTAGATAAAAACTTATTCAACAACAAATACGTATAGGTTTCAACTTCGTAATAAAACTATTCTAAGAGTTTTTAAAACCAACAAAAGTATGAGCAAAGAACCACCCCTCTTCTCTAGAATTAGAAATTATCTTAACAAAAATACGAATAGTAGCGACTAGTACATACAAATAATTTCTATCAATGCTACAACACTTCAAATCTTCCTCACATCAAAATAATAAAATCTATCACTTTCAAATGAGATTATACGCGTATATAGATATAGTCATAGCTATTAAATTCAGATCCTAATAAGAACACAAACGTACCCAAATCTTTAGTACTTAATTATCTTATTGGTATCACCACCTAAGTTTAAGATTTCTATTTATAACTGAACTAGAAAAGTTTTTTCACGATTTTTAACCAACACTACTGTTGTTATGATTACATCCAAATTAGTATTAGGGTTTATTGATTCAATAAATTACAATCTAAATACAACTCTAAGATCTTTTTATATATTTATGATTTGGGCCGGAAGATAGAGTTGAAATCTTTTCAAGCTATAATTAGATTTCGAATCATTAAAAAGTATTTTTTAAGGTTATCTTGTCTTTTTATATTTTGACTTCAACACTTTTATTTTTTATTGTGATTAGTCATGGACAGATCTTGGATGTATCTTGCCCCAAGATCAAGTCAAACTTTTGTCAATGGGGTACAGACATTCTTGAATCATGCTTTTGAAAGATCATGTGTTGTGGGAGGGAGGATAAAGTGTCCATGTATGAAATGTATAAACATGAGATATCAAACTAGACAAGTTGCTGTAGATCATCTTATATGTTCGGGTTTCCGGCCAGACTACTTGAATTGGGTATATCATGGGAAAAGCATCGCGGCTACATCGACAAGCATAACACATAATGAGGAAGAAAATACCTTTAACCATGATATGAATGAAATAGTGAATGATATGTTTCAAACACAATTTGATGGAAATGGAGTTGATGCATGAAAAGAAGCAATTTTGATGATATCACTAAGGAAGTTGAAGAAAAGGTGTACCTGAATTGCAAATACAACAAATTGTCCTTTGTGGTGCATGTATACCATTTAAAATGCCTTAATGGGTGGAAGTAACAAATCTTCTCCATGTTATTGGAGTTTCTAAAAGATTTGTTACCCGAAGAAAATTTGTTACCTAAAACAAACAACAAGTGAAAAAAATTATGGCTAACTTAGGGTTAGGATATAAAAAAATCTATTCATGTCCTAACGGTTGCATGTTGTTTTGCAAAGACAAGGAGAAAGATGAAATTTGTTCCATTTGTGGATCTTCAAGATCGAAACTTCATCAAGGTAATACAAAACAAGAAGTGATCCCACCTAAGAAAAAGGCTTCAAAAATATTGCGGTGGTTTCCTTTAAAGCCTAGACTTCAAAGATTGTTCATGTCATCATAGACGTCTAACCTTATGAAGTGGCATCACATGGAGCGTGTAAAAGATAAAAAGTTGCGACATCCGGCTGATGCATTGGAAAGATTTTGATGAAAAGTTTCTGGAATTCACTAGCAATCCCCGTAATGTTCGTCTAGCTTTGGCGAGTGACGGCTTTAACCCTTTTAAGATGATGAATGTGGCGCATAGTATTTGGCCAGTTTTTCTTATTCCATACAACTTGCCGCCATGGTTGGTTATGAAACAACCAAATTGCATCCTTTCTTTAATTATACCCGGACCCAAAGGTCCTGGAAACAAGATAGACGTGTATATGTAACCTATGATAGAAGAATTAAATGAGTTATGGGAGGTTGGAGTTAATACATTTGACGCCTCAACAAAGCAATACTTCCAAATGAAGGCATCGGTTATTGCTACCATGTCAGACTTTCACCAAAGGTGAACTTGCATGTCCTATATGTGGTTTTAGTACTAATTCCAAATGGCTAACTCATGGAAGAAAGTGGTGTTATATGTATCATTAGAAGATGACTTCCACTTGGCCATCAATGGCATATAGATGTTAGGTCATTTGTTGGACGTGAGGAATTAAGAGTCTCTCCTATACCTCCTTCTGGAGAAGAGGTTCTACAACTAGATGACACAGGATTTCTTGTCAAAAATGTTGAAGGTGGTCCATGGAAAAAGAAAAGCATTTTTTATGTTGCCATACTGGCAGCATTTATTGTTGCGTCACAATCTTGATGTGATGCACATTAAAAAGAATGTTTGTGACAACATAGTGGGGACTTTGTTAAGGCAAGAAGGTAAGTCAAAAGATAACTACAAAACTAGACTGACTTACAACAACTTGGTATAAGAAGGGAATTGCATCCCAAGAAGCGGCCTAGAAGCAATATTTCTTTCATGGCAAAGGTATGTTATCAAATGACTCGAGCGGAAAAGACTGAATTCCTAAAAACCTTAAAGTTAATGAAGCCCCGTGACGAATTTGCATCCATTTTCTCTCAATGTGTGTAAGTAAATGCGTGTAAACTAATTGGGATGAAAAGTTATGATTTTCACATGTTGATGCAAGAGTATTTGCCGATTGCATTACGTGGAACTTTGCCAGACCATGTAAGCTCGGTTATTATTGAGTTGTGTGATTTTTTTAGGATAATATGTTACAAGAATTAATCTGAAGTTGATGTACGTTTTCCAAAGTCTAAAGTTGCTCTCACCTTATGCAAACTAGAGAAAATCTTTCCTCCTTCATTCTTTACTGTAATGGTTCATTTGGCGATTTACTTAACTAGAGAGGTTAAGATTGGAGGACCTGTTGCTTTTTGATGGATGTACCCTATTGAGAGGTAAAAAACTTTTCTTTAAATTATATCTAATTGTTTACTATTTTCTTAAATTACTCTAAATGGTCATTCAATTGTAATGTGACAAAGACCTTTTAAAACTTAAGTCATATGTTCATAATAGAGCTCATCCCGAAGGATCAATTGCCGAAGGTTATTTAGCCGAAGAAAGTATAACATTTTGCTCTAGATATCTCTCAAACGTAGAAACCGTTTTCACTAGAGAAATAAGAAATAATGATGAGAGTCACCAAAATGATATTGAAGAATCCAACAATCTTTGTTCTGGTCGCCCGTTAGGACGTAAATTGCATTCGGGGGTATCATTTTGAAAAAGAAGAAAATCTTCAAATATAACCATTGATGAGAAGTCACTGAGTCAAGCACCTCGGTATGTCCTATTCAATGTAGAGTCAATTACAAGTTTTCAAGAGTAAGATTGTCTATGTTTCTTATATTATTATATAATACTGCTCTTTACTTGGCTTTTATATAACTAGTAATATGAATATTTTTTGAAGGCAACACAAACGGATAGTCAAGAGGCAATACCATGCTTGTCGGATGCCAGATTATGAAATCGCCAAGATTCATTGCCAACAATTTAGTGATTGGTGTAAGAGAAGGGTAATTAAGAATAAATATTGAATTAGTTCTAGTTTTAATTTGGGATCTTCGTGCAATTAGTATTAGTATTAACAACTATGTATGAGGTTGCACGAATGGAAGAGCAAGGTGTTGAAATAACCGAAGATATTAAATGGCTTTCTCGTGGTCCTCTTAGAAGTGTTAAACAATACTCTGGCTACCTTGTTAAGGGTTATCGGTTTCACACACTAAAACGAGAGGAAACACTAAAAACACAAAATAGTGGTTTGGTTGTTACCGTAGAAGGCGCAAATTATGCTAGCAGTCGAGATAGAAGACCTGTTGATGGTGTAATAAACTACTATGATAAATTGAATGACATTATTGAGTTAAACTACTCGAGTCAAATACGAGTAGTTTTATTCAAATGTGATTGGGTTGACATCAATAGGGGCTAGAAGAAAGACAATGGTGTAACATTGGTGAATTTCTCATAAAAGGCACATACTTGTGCTAATTTAACCGATGATCCATTTGTATTGGCATCACAAGTTGACAAGGTGTTCTATGTAAAAGATTCCAAGCACTAAGATTGGGAGGTCGTGAGACATGCAAAATTAAGAGATGTTTTTGACATGGGGGATTGCTAATGATGATCTAGTTACGCATTATTCAAATGATAACACATTTGATGTGCTTAACCTAGATAGCGATCCCTATCATAATTTTGACCCAAAATCTTTTCAATCTCAATCTCATGTGTACTCGTAAAGAAACACACACTAAGCACACATATATGATTCTCATCATTGATAACTCTTATTCGCCATGTATAAAACTAAAGTTGTGACAAGAAAATCAACAGGTTCTTCCAAAAACTCTCCTTCAAATCAAGTAAACTATCAATCATGATGCCTATGACTCGTATTAAATCTTGATCTTTCCTTATTCACTCTATGATGTATATTAGGCACAATCAAGTATATATAAATAGTATATTTTTGCTTGCAAGTATGCTCTTTAAGGCGTAGCTTATTTTGAGGGGGTGCATTGATCAAGAAAATCAACGCAATTACGATGGAGCATCGTTTCAGGGGGAGCTTTGGATAAACGGGAGATACCTTTGGATATGTCAAAAGGGGAGAGATAAAAGAAATCAACCATGGCCATATCAACATTCTTTCACAACAAACGTAATTAGAAAATGTCAAATGACATTTCGTTTTCTTAGATAATTTATGTATCGTTGTTTGATTAGCTAACCCTATTATTACGTAGTATGTATTGTTGCTTGCTCTTATGATTTTAAGGTATAGCATCTTTTAAGGGGGAGCATTTTTTAAGAGGGAACTTTCAATAAGGGAGAGCTTCTAGGCCTACACAAGCCCTTACAAGATAAGCATCGTTTGAAGGGGGAGCTTAGCAAAGATCGTGACTACCCTTTTTGATGTGACAAAGGGAGAGAAATAAATGAAAGTCAATCAAGTCAACAAGCTATTTCCGCATCGAAACATCAAAACACGTTCAATTGACGTCAACGCCAAAACGGTTATGATTATTATATATTTATTAACTTGCATTTGTATTATAATTTGTCATCATAAAAAAGGGGGAGATTGTTGGTGCAATCGTTCCGATAAATTTATAAAATATATTTAAACGTTTTGGTGATCACAAATTAATAATATTCAAGTCAATAAATTATAATGCATAATGGAAATGTTCGACACACTAAATAATAAGCAACATTTTAAATCCAAAACACATTTGCATTCATTCATTAAATGATTTTATAAAAACCGAGTGTAAAAGTTTATAAATCTAATGACGAGCTTAAAACTAAAATGAATACATATATGATTTATAAAGTAACATGAACTTCAAATAATTCCTTGTTAACATTTTTATTAAACCTATTTGAGAAATCCAAGTATATAAATGTTACACAAAGCTTGAACAAGAAAGTTAAATCATATGTGTTTAAACATACATTCACTCATATAAATTGATTTTATAAAAACCAAGTTTTAACGTCTATAAAATCAAATGATAAGTTGTTAAATAAAATAAATACTTATAAGATTTAAAAACCTATATAGACTTGTATAAATCTTTACAATACATTTATATAACCAAATTGCTTTATCCAAGTTTATATAAATGAATCTAAAAAGTCTAGAACAAGAAGTATAAATCTCAAGTGTTTACAAATCATTCTTGTATTTATATATTTATGAAAGATGATTTTAAAGTTTATAAAGCACAAAACCAAATACATATCTTTATAATTGATTATGTAATTTTTATAAACTCATAATATTTATAAAAGATGCAAGAACTCTTTCAAATGTGGTAATGGCTCAACATCATGGGCGTCTATGACACCATCATGGGTATTGGAAGCTTTTAACTTGTTTAAAGAAACTCCCATCTTGGTATGGGTCATGTATGACACATTAGGGACCTTGTAAGAGATTTACAATTGATCTACATTAAAGAATGAAGGATAAATTAAGCTAGCAACGGACATGAATCAACAAGACAAAGAAGGTGTGGGCTGGACACCCACGGTCGACCGTGGGCTCCTGCCATGGGACACCAGCTCAGCCACACACTTCTTTATTTAATGCACTATCAAGCCTTTCATTCAACAACTTTTGGCAGTTCAAAAAAAGGCTCTTGCACCATAGAATACACACTTTATACTCTAGAATGACTTGATCGTTGCTCTTAAATATTATCATATATCATGATGTGAAGATCAAGTTACAAGTTCAACTATTCAAGCAAATGAAGAAGTATTCATGCAAGAAAAAAATTATTCAAGAAAAGTAGACACTTCAAGAAGACTTCATTCATATTCATTCATACACTTGTAGTAGAAGTTGTTGGTGATCACTACTATTATAGTAGTGGCGCGTTTGTGTAAGTAGATCACTTCCTAGCTAAGTAAGACGTAGAGGTTGTTGTTTCTGATTTCAGATTGCATGATAACAGATGGTTGTTGGATATTGCGATTCGTTTTAACTGTTCCTGCATATTTTCAGTTTTGGTCAATGTCTGGTCTTATGCCCACGTCATCAAGATCAGAGAGTGAGAATCACATGTTTGGACAACTATGAATTATGGTTTGACACTTGTTGAGTTTTTCACCCATTATCACTACAAGAAAATACAATTTTTGCGGCGACAACCTTTTGCGGCGACATATGTCGCCGCCAAATACTCGCTAAACGACAAAAAGAAGACCCACATACATTTGAATATAATGTGTCGCCGCTAAAAGTGTGTTGGCGCCGCAAAAAGTGTCGCCGCAAAAGACTTTTCGTATTTTATTTATTTATTTTTCTTTTTTTATTTTAAATAATTAAGGTGTAGCCGCTAAAGGCCGGGTGTCGCCACAAAAACTGTCGCCGCAATTTTTTTTCGAGATATAGGGTTTTCTTTTCTCACATTCTGCCATTTATCTCCCAAAACAACTCTCGATCTCTCTCCCATCGCTCCCTCTCTCACCGTCGCCGTCACTCTCGCCGTCGCCGCCTACTCTCGCCGTCGCCGCCCAAACTCGCCGTCGCCGCCGTGGAACTCTCTCCCCGTCGCCGCTCGTCTCTCACCTGCGCCGCTCCCTCCTGCGCGCCTCCGCCGTTCGCCGTTTTTTCCGTGGGCGGCGGGATTGTGTTCGAGGTAAACATTTCGATTTTGTGTTTGTAGATCTAGGATTCTAGCTTTAGATGCTTATTTTTTGTTTTTTTTGTTACAAGGTGCTCCTCTCCTCCTTTACACTTGCTGCCGCCATTGACCACCCTCCTGCCGCCGCGGTCGCCGGTCGGAATCTTACTCCGTCGATCTTCTCCTCTTCATTGAGGTATTTTATTTTTTATTAATGGTATATTAATGTTATATATTAATGTTAATTGTTTAATTAAAGGTAATTAGTTTGTGTTAGATTATTATTATTTTTTGTTTATAAGTTATTTAATTGTTTAATTAAAGGTAATAATTGATTAATCTAAGATTATTGTTAATTAGTGTTAGATTAAAATTATTTTTTGATAATAATTTTAGTTATTTAATTGTTACTTAGTGTTAGTTAGTGTTAGACTATTGTTAATAATTGATTAATTTATTTGTTAATAAAATTTATTATGTTAGATTATATTTAGTGTTATAATTTTGAATAATTGTTAATTAGTGTTAAGTATTGTTAGTATACTAATAGCGTGTTAAATAATTAATTAATCTAGTTGTTAATTTAAATTCATTATGTTAGATTATAAATAGTGTTATAATTTTAGATTATTGTTAGTTAGTGTTAATGTTTAAGTATTATTAATCTTTAATCATTGTTAGTACACTAATAATGTTAGAAATTAGATCAATGTTAGATTTGTTAATGATGTTAGATTAATGTTAGCTTTAATTTTTATGATGTTTAATTATGTTTAATAATCTTGTTAAAATAAATGTTCATTTAGTGTTAGTAATCATGTTAGTTAAATTTGCGTGTGTGAGCTTAGAATACCCGCTCGAAATTGATTTAGAAATTAATTTCGGGTTGTTCCCACGTTGGGACTGCTATTTGAATACTTTATCTCATTTAGGATGTAAATGCTTGTTATATGGTTGTGTGTTTAAGAAAGATACGGTTGTCATTTACTCTATGCTTCCCGAGTATATATTTCTTTATATACTTGGGAGCTAAGGGTAAATGCTACCGAATTTTTCTTAAACAACCGATCATGTAATATGTATTCACATATGAGGTAAGGTATTCAAAAAGTGGGTTAGGACGGCCACCCTGCTACAAACCACTCACAATTTCGTAGTATAAAAATTTAGTACATGATTTGTATTCTTAATAAGTATGATATGCTTTGAACGCAATTGTGACGATTGATAAGTGTTGGACTACTTTAGCAAACCGTAATTGTCCTGAATTTCGTACTGGTCTTGAGGCATTCCTCGATAGGTGTAGAGACTATGTAAATAGCTATGGTAATATTTGTTGCCCGTGTGATGATTGTGATAACTCCCGTTATTACCCGCTTAGGGCACTTAGGGTTCACATATATGAAAATGGGTTTAGCGAGGGCTACACGAATTGGATCTTTCACGGAGAACCATTTGTTCCTCAAGCACCACGTGGCGGTCTTGGTCAAACGAATAACGAGTTGCATGATTACCTCAATGACGTTCGCCAGGAGAATACCATCAACGAACACAACACGGAAAGTGATGAGCCAGCTGAAGGCCCAAGTGATGATCCACATTAGCCCATAAGTCGTCGCAAAAAGCCCCATTTGTCGTCGCAAAAGTAATTGGTTTAATTTTTATTTAATTTATATATGTCGCCGCAAAAGGGCAAACGTCGCCGCTAAAAGTATTTAATTTAATATTTATTTAATTTAATGAAGTCTCCGCAAAAGGTTTCCACGTGGCAGAACAAGGTCCCGTTGAGTGACGTCGCAAAAAGTCGAAATTGTAGTTGCAAAAAATGTCTGGGTACGAACTTTTTGCGGCGACTCTTTTGCGACGACATGTCGCCGCAAAAACTCTTTAGCGGCGAAATATTATCTTTTAGCGACGACATTTGTCGCCGCAAAAGTCCGTTTTTTTTGTAGTGTATGACACTTTTATGGAAGCACAATGTTTCAAACAATCCAAGAATGATTTTGACAACTATACTTCTCCAGCTTTTGATATCGATTGCGGGTTTGAGAGGGATGCTGCTCGTTTGTTCACCAAGCATGCTTCTCATGAGTTCAAGAAGGAGATTTATCATGCTGTTCACAAGTGTATGTCGATTTGGTGGGGCAAGAAGATTCTTCGTTAAAGTTACTATAATGTTGAGTTGTCAGTTTCTAGACATGAAGAACTAAGAAGGTTTAAAGGATTATCTTTTGTAGCTAAGAGAATTATACAATTGTATTATCATACAATTTGAATTTTTTATTAAATAAAGGGTCCAGATTATCTAATAATTTTTTTTCTAATTAGTCTTTTATATATATTAGAAGATTTTCTTGAATTATCGTTATAAAAGTCATACTATTTTTGTTCTTTCTTATAAGTCTTCTATTTTCACAATTGTAAATTTATACATCTTTTTTTTGGTTTTTTTGGTTAGTTAAAGATCAAAATTTCTTTTTCCGTATTTCATATAAAATAAAAAATAAAATATTTTAGTCCATTATATTCTCATTTATACAATTTAAAGTTCTTTTAAATAAAAATTTATAAAAATATATATGAGGAAGTCTAGGTTCAAGTTCACTCTTTTGTATAAATTTATTATAGTAATTAGGTTTTAATACATATTAGGCTTCTGATTGGATCATTGGCTAAATCGACATTTTGTAACATATTGGGAGAAACTTGATCTCCTTTGTTAAAAAAAGGAGAAAGATCGTGATAATTTATTTCTTTTTTTTTATTTTTATGATTAAATTAATATAATAACTCTATTTTGAAATAAAAAACTAATAATGTCATACTATTACAACAATTTATTAACGTAATTTGTAAATAATAAATAACAGTGACTTTAACTTACATATGTAAAAGGTAATATGATGTCTTCATGTAAAATTTTCATCAAAATAATAAGATGATTTGGATGAAACAACGGTGGTTGATTAGTGGTAGATTAATAAGAAAAAGAGATGGAGAGTAAAAGATGAAGTTTTGGCTTACATTAAAATAAGAAAATTAAGTTTACGTATAAAGGCGTCTTTTAATACCCGTCGCAACGCGAGGGCAAAAACCACCTCGTTATACAACAAAGTTGAAATGGAAATGGGACCCGGGTTTTTTGTACGGAATAATGAGCTTATCGAGACTTTAATAGGCATGCCTCATCGGATCAAGTTTATGTTCTTCTTCCTGTAGGTATTAGAAATAAGGTTCAGGTAGGCGTAACAGGTTTATAAGTTCCCAAGAGGAGGCCATTAATGATGCTAATTGCTCCATGAGGAATTGTCAGTGTTGCAAGGGTGTTAAGCATGATATTTGTACACGTAAAGTTAGGAAGAAACATGAGTCACTGAAATGATGGATACCTCAAGGTTCAAATATACAAACGGGCTTTAGTGATATATGCATACCTATAATTTATTCATCGCTCTTAAACCACTATTAAACCACTATCTTTACTTTTGTATTAACAGAGTTTGCTAAACAAAACCAATAAAATACAAATCTATTTTTTATCTTAGATGCAACGATGCATATTAATGCATATTATCGAGACTTTATTATTCAGATTTGAAAAATTGTACTATAGGATTACTAGACACAAGAACTCTCAAACGTTGAACGCAACTAAAATGGATATGTTTCAAAATCAAGATTTGATGTGAAGCTATCACAACTTTTGGTATCAAAGTCTATGTTAAATAGATGTGCACATTTTCTTCATTAGACGCAACTTTTAACATATCATTGTAACCCACACCTCTGTCTAGGAATCGTATTGTACTTCTCGACAATTCTTTTGATGTGTTGTACCACATTCCAAAGAACATGTTACAAACTTCTGTTGCTATAAATTCTTTAAATTCTCCTAGTGTCCATTCAGTAACAAAGAGATTATGGAACCCTTTTCTTTGACCAAACATATATCTAGCAGCATGAAAATGGAACACACCATTATAGAAGATTGTTAAACTGATTTGAACTTCTTCTTCACCATCCATTTATATTGGGGGGATTTGTGTTTTGTTTATAGTTTATGTGATAAGATATTTGCAATTCCTAACTCCGGAGATTGCTAGGTGCAAAAGAGAAGGTCACCAAACAAACAAACAAGGAATGTTTGTGAGTAAATAGAGATAAGAAAACAAAGACTAGAAAAACCAAGTGCTGCCTTGAAGTCACCATACAACAACAAAATCGTAAACATCAAACAGCCGTAACGCAACTAGAATGATGCTAAGTCGATGGTTGTTCTCAGGATGCGCGGAGAAAGAGTAAGACATAAATACAGAATTGCGTACTTTTATACCATAAGTAAAATAATAAAAATAATTATTAATGAGATTTCATATGTATTACACACAGGTCAACTGTGTTCAAATGGGGAACTCATTCCATTCTTGCGAAGCCATTACTTGAAAGATTGATACCATCATGCCATGTGCATACACATGTAATAGACACTTGGGCAACTATTTTTAATCACGAAGCAAGATATGAAAGTGAGAGCTCAACAAGAAGAATTTTCTTTAGGACAACATGTTTGGTATGTGAATCAATTTATTAACTTGAAAACTTGTGTATTGAAAACTTATAAAATAAAGATACAAACAATTAAGGAAATCAGTAAAAAAATATCTGCAAAAAGAATAATATACTATGTATGTAGGATTTAATGAATTTACATTTGAATACTTAACAGAAGACGAAAACAGAAAGGAAGGAAGCCAAAGACAGAAGTGAAAGAACAATGGGTATGAGATGAACATGACAAGATTGCTGGCTGTAGAAAAACTCAAACTCACAAAGATTGAACAAACCAACAACGAAATTACAACGCGTAATTCTCGAACAACAATACAGAACAAAAATGAACCAGTGCTGCTACGCAAAGCACTAAAAACTGAATAATACACACATGATTCTGAAAAAATAGACTAAAGAACTAAGCTAACTATTAACCGGAAGAACCGATCGAATAAAACCATAACTCAAGAAGAAGTCGTCCAACCTAAACTCCCTTTTTTTCTTGTGCATAAAACTTTACTCACAAGTTTTAAGCCAATAGCAAATGAGGCCCAACTTGCAAATGAAGCCCAACAGAACACAAGCCATAAATTGAGTCAAACAAAGTCAAACAGACCCAGGCCCAATTTAGTATTACATGAGTTATGTAATACATGTAAATAAAAGGTAGCTAAGGGGAGAATCCGGGGCACATCCGCACTAGGTGCGCACCCGACCCGGGTCTCAACCCGCTCTCAAGCTAGCCCCTTCAAGCGCAAAATTAGCTCCCAATCTTCAAGAGTCCAATATCCACCATTCAGCCCACTTTCATCCTTTATAGCTCAGCACAAAAAAACTACAAAACACCAAAATTAACTCAGACATTTAAACACTACAAAATAAATAAATGTACCCAATGTTGGTCTTGGAGAATATCATAATTCCAACACCCCCTCTCAAGACCAACAAGAGACTTAATGTCACTCTTGAAAAAGATTAATAAGACCCATTTCAGAGCAAAGGACATTAAGCTGTACTGAGAGCAAAGACATTGTGAACACATCTGCAACCTGTTCTGCAGATGGAACTTTAACAACCTTTATAACACCTTTAGCAATCTTATCTCTTACAAAAAGCACATGGAACTTTAACAATTTATAACACCTTTAGCAATCTTATCTCTTACAAAAAGAACATCTGCTTCAAAACGCTTAGTTTTTCTCATGAAACACTGGACTCATTGTCACAATAAACTGCAACATGGATCAAACCCTTTTATACCCAAATCAAAAAAAATATATATATATATATAAAAAATCAATATCCAAATAACTTCACATGCAATAGATCTTCTAATGACAAGGCAAGGCATTTAGCCCAATCTTCTTGGATTATGCATAAACTGACTCAGAATCTGCACTGTGTAAGAAATATCAGGTCTAGACATAGTCAAATAAAAAAGCTTCCAAATTAACTTCTGAAATTCAGCAATTCAGTAATATTTAAGCAAAACATCTTTATCATCAACACCTAGACTAGAAATTAAAACATTAGGACCTAAAGGCATTTTTATAGGTTTGCACTTAAGCCTGATTCCTATATAAGTTCACTATCTCATCATTCATTTCCTTAACCCAATTTGGATCAGAAGCAGACTCATTATAATCTCTAGGTTCAAAGGACTTATCAAGACTAGACACAAAACACAAACCCTCAGAATTAAGACACGAATAATTTATTGACTTCTCAATTCAATACTTATGTTTTCCTTCTACAAGAAAATCATTAAATCTAGCAGGCATTCTAGATTCTCTTAAAGGCCTAGTAGACCTAACAGGAACACTACCACTAGATAAATTCCTATTATTAGAGGTAGTTCCCTCAAAATAGACCGGAGTAGTAGGACTACCACCCTGAGACTGAGGCGTAAGTACCTCCACACCCTAACCATCCACAGAGTGCTTTGCACCAACACCATCAAACTGGTGGCTATCACTAGCACTACTCAAAGGTTGTTCTTCATGTAACGAATCAGAATTACCACAACTTTCATCACTGGGAACACAACAAGGGCCATCTGACACAAAGAACACATTTCCATCAAAGAAATTGCAGCAATCCTTAAGAGACCCAGAATCATCACTGAGACCGAGACTAGTGGACCTCATCTTAAAAGGAAAAAGCTCTTCATAAAATTTCACATTCCTTGAAAAGAAAACAATATTTGAATCAAGACTAAGAAGTTTATACCCTTTTTTCTCATTTGAATAACCTAACAAGACAGTTTTCTCAGCTCTACAGACTAACTTGTCATTATTATTTAACCTAGTAAAATAACACAAACAACCAAACACTCTCAAATTATCAAATTTAGGAGGGTACTTATACATCTTCTCAAAAGGAGTAACACCATTTAAAACAGCAGTAGGTGTTCTATTTATTAAAAACACGGCAGTTAAAACTGCTTCACCCCAAAACCTCAAAGGAAGACCAGATTGAAACAATAAAGACCTAGTAACATTCAGAATATGACTATGTTTTCTCTCCACAACACCATTTTGTTGTGGAGTATAAACATAACTAGTCTGATGTAGAATACTTTTTTCTTTAAAAAACTCTTTCATTTTGTGACTTAAAAACTCTATTCCATTACCAGATCTAACAACTTTGACTTTAGTTTTAAAGTGTGTAAACAGAATGTTATAAAAAACATTAAACCAATGGAACACTTCATCCTTAGATTTCAAAAGGTAAACCCAAACAGCCCTAGTAAAATCATCCACAATAGTTAAAAAGTATTTATATCCGTCATAAGTAGCTTTCCAACAAGGACCCCACACATCAAGATGAATGAGATCACCTAACCTGAAACCTTTATGATCACTAACTGGAAAAGAATTCCTAGTTCGTTTGGACCTATGACACACATCACAAGGTAAACTAGGTTCATTTCCCAATTTAAGACTGTTCCTGATACAAAACAGAGCTTGATCAGAAGGATGACCAAGTCTGCAATGCCACAGAAACTTAGAGCCATGACAATAAACGCTAGGTCTTTCAGTCATACACTTACCATTAGGAACACTCTCAAGACAGTAGAACCCTCTCATTTCATTACCAGTCTTCACAGTCTCCCTAGACTGAGTATCCTGAATATTACGAGAATACTCATAAAAAACAACCTTACATTTACTATCCTTACACGACTTATGATCAGGCACATTAACAAGGTCAACAAGACTTGATTCAGTTCTAGCCATATGTTGGTTATCACTTGAACCAACAACCCATTTCTTATTTCCAGAATTACTAAAAACATCAACATTACTAGAACAACACATACCCGCCATATTAGCAGTGACCCCTTCTACTCCAGAATTGTCATTGATCAAGGCAAGAAACTTAGTATATTGTTCACCGGTAAGAAAAAACTTATCATTGTCAGAACCCTTAGCAGAGTCAGAATTATCAGACAGAGCACAGGCAATAACCATATGAGAATCAGAAAGAGTAACATATGATAATAAAAAACAGTAACAAGAGATGAGGAAGAATACTTACAGAGTCTTGCTCGGGTTGAATGAGCAAGAACACAAACCTTTTTTTCTCTCGATCTCTTAGATCCTCAGCAACTCAATCAGTATATCAGCATCAGACGGAAACACAAGCATCCCAGGATCATCGCCCAAACAAATAGATATCGAACTAGGGTTAGGGGTTTTATCTAATCCAAATTGAAGAAGAAAGCAGCAGGTTCAGTCTTGTCGAACCCCAAATAGATCGGAAAAACACAGCCGAGACAGTTTAACGTCTTGCTCGGGTCTTTAAGGTTTCACGAACAATAGCCAATGGATAGAACAAATAATCGATCGAAATACTGCAACTCACGAACAAGAAGAAATCGATCAAACCATCAATCGATTCAAGTCTTCAAGAACCTGGCTCTGATACCATGTAGAAAAACTCAAACTCACAAAGATTAATGAACTCAAACTCACAAAGATTGAACAAACCAACAACGAAATTACAACGCGTAATTCTCGAACAACAATACAGAACAAAAATGAACCAGTGCTGCTACGCAAAACACTAAAAACTGAATAATACACACATGATTCTGAAAAAATAGACTAAAGAACTAAGCTAACTATTAAATGGAAGAACCGATCGAATAAAACCATAACTCAAGAAGAAGTCGTCCAACCTAAACTCCCTTTTTTTCTTGTGCATAAAACTTTACTCACAAGTTTTAAGCCAATAGCAAATGAGGCCCAACTTGCAAATGAAGCCCAACAGAACACAAGCCATAAATTGAGTCAAACAAAGTCAAAAGACCCAGGCCCAATTTAGTATTACATGAGTTATGTAATACATGTAAATAAAAGGCAGCTAAGGGGAGAATCCGGAGCACATCCGCACTAGGTGCGCACCCGACCCGGGTCTCAACCCGGTCTCAAGCTAGCCCCCTTCAAGCGCAAAATTAGCTCCCAATCTTCAAGAGTCCAATATCCACCATTCAGCCCACTTTCATCCTTTATAAGCTCAGCACAAAAAAACTACAAAACACCAAAATTAACTCAGACATTTAAACACTACAAAATAAATAAATGTACCCAATATTGGTCTTGGAGAATATCATAATTCCAACACTGGCAATGAGTCCAAATACATTAGGAAGTGCAGACCTTGTAATCAAATAGATCAAATAACCATAACGGTAAATGCAAACAACCTAATATCATAAATGGTATTCAATAGACTTAACAGGTTTTCTTCCCAATTCACCAAGGACAACACTACTACATAATATGTTTTGAATTGAAAAGAGGAGCAACGGACATCATTGGATAATATTGAAAATGGGCATGTCATCACAAATGATTACGCATACGAATCTCGTAAAATGGTAAAGTGTCAATTGATTTATATAACATAACACGGTTTCACGGGGAGTATATGGACAACTTTTTGCGCCAAACATATGTACCAACACCATTTTCATGGTGATATACAATACCAAGAAGAGCAAAATTGTCATGGATGACAAAAGAAAAATAAAACTGACAGTGGAATCTTCGCAATTCGACACATGGAAACTTTCAAATGGGTAAGCAATGGGCCGCGGGATTAACAACAGAGAAATTAAAGAGATTAGGAAAGCCACATGATACAACTTAGAGAGAAGTATGCAATAAAAATATTAATTTCAGAATTGAATAAAAACGGAGAAAGAGTAATACAAGATGTATAAGTCTATCATAAACTCCTCACAATCGATGAAAAAACAATACACTTTGAGGATCATGCGTTTGAAAGAATCGAGGAACGGTTAGAGAGTTACGAGTGACGTATGGATGAATATAATTTACCTAGAAAGCAAATTGTATAATATCTTATGACATTATGGTTATGCAGTCTTTTGGTATAATATGTTTTTGTTGATATTTTAATTGTGTTTTGTTGGAATATGAAGTAACACATTCTTAAGATATATAATTTAAATTAAGGGGCTAGGCACTTTAGCGACTAATGTTTATACTCTACAATTTGGACCTCGCATAAGAACGTGTTTATGTTCGTTTATCATATTTGGTTTTTGTTGTTTTTTTCACATGATGATGACAACTACTTGGACTTTGACAATTAATAAATTTTTGACATAATATTTTGCTACAATGTACTCAATTATTATGCTCTTCAACATGCATTTAATTATATTGCAAAGCATTATCATGACCCTTGGAGTTCTTTGAAGTAGCAAACTTACCGAACATAGATGTATCCATGTATACCTAAAAAATGTACAAGTTCAAAGACAATCATGACCACTTGAATATGAGAAATTTATAGGAATCCAATGATGTAATAAACACAAAATAAAATCAACAAAATAGGAATGAAAAAAGGATCCATGGAGATTGTGTCCAATTAATAGAAAAAACATGGAAATACAAAAACAAAGATGAGAAAGAGCAAAAGAAGGATCTATCATGCTGACTATTAAAACTTAAAAATGAATCATTACAGTAATACTACAAATTGTAATTTAAGAAGAATACCAACAGATATAGACTTAACAAAATACAATTGAGAATTAATATATTAGTATAGATAATCTAAAATCATTATACACTTTAAACCGCAAAAATTAATATGTTTAACAATAAACATTTATAAATAATGAATATATGAATGATAAACATAGTCAATGTGACACTAGGAGAATTTAAAGAATTTATAGCAACAAAAGTTTGTAAATGTGCTTTGGAATGTGGTAAAGCACATGAAAAGAATTTTCGAGAAGTACAATACGATCCCTAGACAAAGATGTGCATATTTTCTTCATTAGACGCAACTTTTTACATATCCTTGTAACCCGCATCTCTGTCTAGGGATCGTATTGTACTTCTCGATAATTCTTTTGATGTGTTGTACCATATTCCAAAGCACATGTTACAAACTTTTGTTGCTATAAATTCTTTAAATTCTCCTAGTGATTCAGTAACAACGAGATTGTGGAACTCTTTTGTTTGACCAAACATATATCTAAGAGGATGAAAATGGAACACGCCATTATAGAAGATTATTAAACTTTTTTTTTTGAAAAGCAAAAAGGTTTACAATAGAGAGAGCTTCAACATTGCCATCACCCTCTCAAACAAACCTATTGAAGATTATTAAACTGATTTGAACTTCTTCTTCACCATCCATTTGTATTGCGGGGATTTTTTTTGTTTAGAGTTTATGTGTACATTAATCTTCTTATTTTTTGATGTATATATACACAAATTCTGTAGTTGTGTGTTGATTTTTTCAATTATGAAAATCTCCAAAAAATAATAACATACGATCCATTCGTGTTGATTTATTCTTGGTTGTGTCATTTGTAATTCTCATGTTTCGATTAACTGTGAACTAAAATATGTGGCCAAATCATGGTTTTTGTAATTGTGTGTTGACTTTTTCAATTATGAAGACCTCCTAAAAATACTAACATATGATCCATTCATGTTGATTTATTCTTGGTTGTGTCATTTGTAATTCTCATGTTTTGATTAATTGTGAACTAAATTATGTGGCCCAAATCATGGTTACACTCATTAATCCGTGATTATTAATTAATTTTAGTAACTAACTCATCATTGTTTACATGTTTATTTATTTTATAGGCATGTTTTGTTACTTGAGTTTTGTATGCATAACGCATATGAACTGTATTTTGTTTGTTTATAATCAATTAATTGCCACCTTGACTATGTTTACCATTCATATATTCATTCTTTATAAATGTTTATTGTTAAACATAGTAATTTTTGTGGTTTAAAGTGTATAATGATTTTAGATTGTCTATACTAATATATTAATTATCAATTGTATTTTGTTAAATCTATATGTGTTTCTATTCTTCTTAAATTAAAATATGTATTATTAATGTAATGATTCACTTTAAGTTTTAATAGTGAGCATGATAGATCCTTTTGAAGAAAGGAAAATAAGTACATAACTTTTTTTTTGTGAAACATGTATACAAATTATGTTTTTATAATAATTATTTTCCAGCCAACCTTATGTGATCTGTTTATTATCCTTTATCAATTCATCGGGACATAAAGTTGTTTGCTTTTAGAATATGTAGTCTTTGTATAGGTCAAATCAGTCACTCTAACCTGCCCTTTAAGACCATGAGCATCTAACCCTTAGTTACTCTCTCAGATCTATTGCCACATCAGCATCCACATCATCACTCACCTCCAATCCTTTCTAACCCTCAACCCCCCATATCCAGCCCTCTTCAACCCACTACATTATTTATTAATAAAATATGTATTAATAAGAGAGAGATATAAGGAAAAAGGAAAAAGAAAAAAAAAAGAAAAAGGGGGAAGGCATCCTGGTCAGCCAGCCTGTGGAGGCCTCGAACCTGCCACCACCCGCCTAGGAGCGATGGTGTGCTGGCACTGGTCGGCCCCAACCCGAGCGAACCAGCTGCCCGATGCGCATGGTCTAAACACTATTGATTAATTTGCCTAGATCCAAACTCCAACCAATCGTTTAAATATGTAATGGGCACAATACAAAACCTTACATTGGCAGCATGTAAATAAACTTCTAGCTACTATCACATCGAAGACAACCTTTAGTGAAGTGAGTGACATTATTTAGTTGACAAATGAAAACTCATTCAATGATAATAATAAAAAAACTTGAGCTTACTTGTAACCTGAAATAGCTTCTGAACAAACTATTATGACTAACAAACTAAAATTAAATATTACATTCGCACAGCCAATTCAACTTGTTCCTAAGCAAAGTTCTACTATAATTTGCCACACTATGGTTGAATCCAACTCCACACTTGAGCCCCTTAAAGCAATTAATTTACAACTAAAACCAAATCTTCACCATTTTGAGCTATACCCTCATTGCTCCCTTGCACACCTGCTAAACCCACACAATGGAAACAACTGCCTTCTTGTTGCTGTCTTTCGAGAGTTGATGCCATCAGACCTGCACGAATTACAAAATCTGCAACACACATGCCATCTAGACTTTGATCTTTAGTGCAGCCTCATGCCTTTACACAATATGATAAGGCCAAAGATATAGACATCAATACTTCTTAAAAGTATGATAAAGAAAATGAACCATCTTACAACACCACGTGCTAGCATGGCAATCAGCTAACATACTTCTGAACACACTTCCAGTAACATTAGCAGCAAAATATGCATCAGTTCTATTAGCAGCATCTCTGCCTAATTTGATTTTGCTACAAAACACTTGATAAGGCTCTAACTCCAAGCTTAGAAAATCAATTATAAATGCATAAGTCACAATAATAGCTACACAACTACCCATCAACTTATACCTAGAACTGACTGAACTTGAAAGAAGAAATCGATTACACTTGAAAGCAGAAATCAATTAATTTGATAACCCTAAGTACAACAAATCAGTTAGATTTAAAGGCACAAATCAGTTAGAAGTAAATAAGCCCTAATTACAATCCTCGTGAGCATATAGTAATCAAAGAATTTCCATAATCTGTATTTTTTTAACTCAAAGAAAAGCATAAATACATTAGAAAGATTCGAAGACATCATACATTATCAATTGTAATCAAAGAAAGAAACAAACTTTTTTTCAATAGATAAATGAAAAATTCATGGTGAAGATCGTCTGTAGAAACAGAAGAGCAGGGAAGAATCCACTACAGAGATCAACTAATCCTTTGTAATAATCGAATAACTGTTTGTTGAACCATCATGGTATAGAACCCTTTGCAGAAGCAGAACAGCGAATCGATGACGAAGCAGATGAAACGGATGACGAAAACATGGAAGCTAATCAGAAATTACGGGAAGATCGGAATAATTAGCAGCAAAGATATGATAGGGAATTATCGTTTGTGGTTAATTAGTTCGTGGGGATACGGTGGATACTTGCTATCTAACGATTAGAAACGTATTAAAGTTTTACTTACGGTCGGTAATATATATCTATACTATATTATAAAGCATTTAGCACTTTTATTTAAACTTTTAAAAATTAAGTAAGATGAAATTACTAATATATCCTCATATAAACCTAAAAGTAAACAAATAAATGGACTTAATTATATTCTTAATTACCATTATAATAACTAAACATTTCATAATAAATAATATTTTAAAAATTCAAGTCAACACAAATTAATTTGTAACATATAAGATATTATAACAAATTAAGTAAACATTAATAAATAGTTAAAGAAATAAAGAAATTGAAAAGCAGAAAAAAAAATATAAACGTTGCGGATGAAAACTATTTAACATTATCATAGTGCGTGAATATGATACCCCTAATTTATCGAAAATAGACATGTTATTATCGATTAAGAATTATTTGTCGTCGCCGCATTGCGCGGGTACTATACTAGTATATATAAAATATATTATACAATTAGCTTTCTAGGTAAATTATATTCATCCATACGTCACTCGTAACTCTTTAACCATTATCTCACTCTAATATCAATTCTTAGGATCAAGACGCTTATCACTATATCAAATGAATTCCTTATGGTCAAGTCGCTAATATATGAGAAGCTTAGCTTGCCAATAAGTTAACTTATTTGTTCCATACCAACATTATTATAATTATTACTACTACAAAGAGCTACCTCTTTCTTATATATATAATAAGTCAAATTATTTCGGATATTGTCCCATACCAATATTATTATAACTATTATTACTATTATTAGTATTTTTATTATTATTATTATTATTATTATTATTATTATTATTATTATTATTATTATTATTATTACTACTACTACTACTACTACTACTGTTACTACTGTTATTAAAATAGTGATAAAAAGATTACTTCCCACTAGCACAAATAATATATGGGGCAATATCTGGGTCGACTCGAAACCCGACACGAAAAAGTGACCCGAACCCGAAATGGGTTAAAAGCTGGTTAACAAGAAAATAAATGGGTCGGGTTAGGGTTAACCCAACAACTCGAAAGTGATTTGTTTAAGGGTAAAACTTTAATATTATAAATTTTCCTTAATACTTAAATTTAAATTTTGAAAAGAAAATTGGTAATTCAAATAAGGAAATGACATCGTAGGCCAATAACACCCGCCAAACAAAAGTACAAACCCCATAAACGTTAAAACTTAAAATAAACAATAAAAGATTTATGATTAAAATAATAGTACATCATTTTGGTATTTGTTATTTTGACAACATGATTTTGGTACTACGATATTTGATTACTTGATATGTGGTAGTTTAGTATTTTGAATTCTATTCATAATTTTATTTATTGATGATTATTTTAGATTATTCAATTGTTCAATAACAATAATTATTGGTACTTGGTATAGTAGTAGTAGTAGGTCATATTTTTATTCTATTCATTTATATACTTTGAATAAAAAGTAAAATCAAAATTTAAATAAAAAAAAGGAACAAATACTATATTTAAAGTTCATATAATCGAAACAAACACTTAATATTGAACTTAGAAAATAAATGAACATTATTTTCGAAATTCTTACCGGAAGTTGGAAAACTAAAAAGAAATTTAAAAGATTTAATAAAGAAAATTGTAGTCGAAATGGGAAACCGTATTCGAAAACCAAAAAAAAGAATCTCGTCGGTCACTTTTGGCCTAAATGGGTTGCCCCAAAGATCGACACGAACCCGACATAGGGAAAAATGACATGACCCTAGTCTGACACGATAATAAATAGGTTGAAATTGGGTCGACACGGAACTGACTCGAACCCGATCGACACGAACTCTATAACACGAACCCGATCCGAATTGACAGCCTTAGTAAAAACATATCCATGCACTGTGTCCTAGGGTCTTTAGGCTCGGTTTAGACTGGGGTTTGAAGAGCGGGAAGCCTAAAAAGTCCGGAGATTCAAGCTTGGTTATAAAACCGGGGCTAGACCTTACTTTCAAGCCCGGTTAAAAACTGGTTCTAAAGTTAACTTTCATGCCCGTTTTTATATAAGAAACCGGGTGTGTTTGTTTTCTATTAAGGTTTAAGGTTTGCTTTTAAGCTCCGGTTAAAATACCGAGGTCTGAATCTATAAAATCTTTTAAAAAAATATTTTTGTTTTTTTGTTGTTTGCTTTTGTTAACCAATTAATATTCAACCCAAGTTACATGATAATTATAATAAACAACTATTCAGTAATAAATAAAAATCAATTGGGTAAACCGACTATAATAACAATTTTCATTAGTTGGATTCGAGCAATTCAAGTAGATTGTTCAATGAACAAATACATGTTTAATACGATATGTCTAAACCACATTTTCTACCCACTATCTTGTGCTCATTTGTGAATGTGTCAAAACTCAAAAGACGCAAGACAAAAAGGTTAATGTTATATCTATATAGCAAAAACATTTTATAGAAACATATATACTTAATTATAACCTAATATTTGAAGTCATGATACAATAAATAGTAAATTTTTAAACTTATGTATATTAAAGGGTAAATTTACAAATTTAATAAATATAATGATAAAATATGACAAATTAATATATTATAGTGAACTAGACCTTTTAAATACACCATAGTATATATCTTACAATACCTTACTATATATTTTGATCTATATTGATTCGATATTAAGCTTAATTTATATATTTCTAAGCTACTTTTACATGATTACTTTTTGATTATGATCGACTGTCAAAAGACGTAAACTAGGATTCAAGAAGCAACATGTTTGAATCATTAGAGTCGTTCCTAGCTAACATTAATTTGGTTTGGTCGACATAACTTGTTTTCTTAAAAGTACTAGTTTAAATGTGAATGAAACAATTGGTCTTGTCAAATAAGAATGATTATCCTGTCGATGTAACATGTTATCTCCAACTAATACTTTGAATGTGATGACTAGTCTCATTGCTAAGATAGAAGGTATTAGCCTATGACTTTTAGGTATGAAGTATATATTTGCTAAAAATAGAAGAGACGCGATAGATTTGATGTTCGTTTTCTTTTATAAAAAGGACCTTAATTAGTTATGCACGTAACTCTTTACATAATATCTTCTACATAAGCAGTAAATAAATCTATAACTAAAATCAAACTTATTAGAACTCCTTTTACAAGTAATTAAATACGTAAGTTATACTACTTTTCTTAGAATTATATTCTTTTGGTGCGGCATATATACATGTATTGTCCAGAGAGTTGAAAGAAAAACTAGTGACATGACAAAACATTGATTATGTGGAATAATGATGTAAAATAGTAGGGGACTTGATTTGTTAATAAGGGAGATATAATATCCCTTAATAACAACACTAAATATCTTTTATATACGAAGGACCAAAATTATAAGAATTATATAAAAGAGTTAATTATAAAAATTGTTTCTGTGGTTGTCATTAATTTTCTTTTGGTCCTTTAACTTCAATTATTTTTAAAAATAGTTATTGTGGTTGTCAATTTGTTTCACTATTGGTACTTTAGGGTAACTGCAGTTACATTACAATGTTAAGTGTGTCCATGTGACCCTCACATGAAGGTATTTTGGTAGACCCCTCTCCTTCTCTCTTACTTTATCTCATTGATTGAGAAAGTTATTATATATAAATAAATAATATTTATCTCTCTTTTTTCTTCGGCGTCCTAAGTAACGAACAAAGAACCAATTTTAGTCAATTTTTAAAATTGAGGATGTCAAGATGGTGGTGCGGCAAGGAAACGATCATACGAACCTCTTGGACTCATCAAAACGATGATCGACGTTTTTATTGTTGTCCAGAAAAGGTAAGAATCCCCAAATTTCTAGGGTTTGATAGTTTCTATGTTGAGTTTGAGTTTTTTTGGTAGGTTTCTAGTTGCAGATTTGTAGGTTGGGTTGACTCCTCCATGTGCACACGAGCAATGGATATTATACGTGGTTTGTTTAGATCAAAGAAATCTGTTGAATTAAAGTTGAAACCGATATTATATGCGGTTTGTTGAGTTCAAGGAACTATGTTGAGTTAAAGTTGATACCGGCACAATCAGTAGTAGCAAGAAGAATGAAGTGGTTGTTTGTTGTAATTTGGTTAGGTTTTGTAATTTATTTAGTATATCATTAAGCTACGTTGGTGAATTTGTTAAGCATATGAACAACAAAGGTCAAAATTTTGTTTGAATGTACATTTGACCAAATGTCACTGTAAGGGGTAGATTTCAATGCAATGTAATGGGTTGCTTTTGTCGTACATACATTTGATGTTACAATACATTTGTATGTTCTGATTGCTATATTCTTACATATGAGAATCTTTATCTTTGTAAATAGTAGAGCTAGCAAATAGTAGATATGATAGAAGATTTTTTTACAAAGGGCAACATGCAACATTGCATTCTATAAATCTACGGTGTTTCTTCCTTGTTTGCTGTCACATTTTATTGTAAGATGGAGATGAATGAATTTACTCTTCAATATGAGAAAAGAAACAAATGTCCAAAGTATGAGCGGAATCTAAATTTCAGAAGACCAAATGAAGTATGAAGTTGAGATAGAGGAAATAAAGAAAAATTTTAAGAATGAGAAGAAGAGAGCAGATGATCAGAAAATGTCAAGGTGAAAGCAGTTTCGATTGATTATACTGTCAATCTTAAAGATGCACAGTGAAGTTTTGACAACGATCTAAAAATGATGAAAAAACTCTCTGATGCAAGAGATAAGTTGCATAAAAAGATCAAAGGTGTAGAGAAACATCTTGAAACTTCTTCTCTAACATAGTGTTCCTAGCTTAGTTTGATAAAGAAAATTTCTGAGCTCTAAAAGGCATTGGACGATGAAAGAGAGAGATTTGAAAAAGACAGAATAGAGCTGATGGCTAAGTTTTCTGTGCCTAATAAGACTTCCGCTAAATCTAATTCAAAATGTTTTGATATAGTTTCTCATTGTAGTAGCCAATCTTTTTTCTTATCTTTCTTTTGCAGGTTCCTACAAGTCTAACAAGAGTTTCACATATGATGACAAAGTCAAGAAGAGTTCCACATTTTTTAATGGATCTTCTCCGTCTGTGAAACCAACAACCAAAGCAACAAACCTCACTCATAAATAGAGAAAGCCTGAGTATAAAATAAAACAGACCGTTTATGCTTCACACAGTTCTAATTCCTGTTTCTCTGTGATAATATGGTGCAAAAGCAGAAGCAGAAGTAGATTTCCAAGAAAGACTTGACTGAGAAATCCATCAATATTAAATCCGTTGGGATTTGTGGGGTACAACATGCACAACGAAAATAAAACCAAATCCTAATAATGATATAGTAAGCATATTAATATATATAGATATATATATATATATATATATATATATATATATATATATATATATATATATATATATATATAAGACAAAGTTTAAGGGTTAGAAAGTATACCCTCGGACTGCTATAAGAGATACACAGTTACTACACCCATGAACCCGGCTGCTAAACCGCCTAGATTAATACCCATGAAAAACCGATCACGTGTGTGTTTCTTGCTTGAGACCGCCGCTGCCAACCTGCCCTCAAGGGGCTGCCGAGGCCGAGAACCACCGCAAAGGGGTTCGGCCGAGGGTAGGTGTCACCGGAAACCGGCTGTCGCCGCCGCAAGAAGCAGGCCGCCGTTCTGCTGTCGCGTCGCCAAGAACTACCGACCGCGGCGGCCGGGTGGCTTCGGCCGAGGTCACAAAGAGGGAGAGAGTTTTGTGGATAAATATCTTATAAGATGAATTAGGGTTTAAAGCCCGGCCCAAGTTTAAACTTTAAACCTTTGTCAAAATAAACCCTCATAGTTTGATTGATATTAATTAATTTACTAAATAATTAATAATCCTTCAACCAAAGCTTTTAATTAAATATTTAACTAAATACTTAATCTCTCAAATAATATATAACTATTTATTATTTATTTGCTTGATAATTAATTAACTATTAATTATCACACACATGGTGTCATTCTATTATCTTGGTTCGAGTTGGGAGTGCGGCTGTGTGTCCGTTTAATGCCTTATAGTGCTTGGATATGACGACACGTGTACATATAAATGTACACAATCTATCAAAATCATCTTATGATAAATCAACTGCAAAGACGAAGAATTCATCATGGACTGATAAGGAAAAACGTCTAAGACAACTCCAAGAATATTCAGAGTAAAGAATGTTATTAATGATGAATTCTCGTCAAACTATATTCCAATAAAAGGAATTCCTAAGAGTCAAATTGAAAATCAAAATTTTTTTACTCAACAAGACAACAACAAACACAACTCTTGCTCTAGACCCAAAACAAATTCTGGTTATGTGCTTAAAATAGATGTGAAATATCCATTTGTCATATATTCAGTCAAGCACTTGGTAAGGCTGTCGAAAGAGAAGATTTGCAAATTAACAAAAATAAAACACCAGTTTATTGTAAAAATGGAAATTCTCAATGGTATTTAGGACGATTGAATAAAAAAGTCCTTAAACCAATTATTGAAAATACAGAAATATGGATGCCTAAAACTACAAGGACTAACAATTTAGGACCCGAAACAAATTGGGTACCGTAATTCTTTAATCCTTTTTTCAGTTAGAGAAGAACAAGAGACATTGTTGGAGCATAATGAAGAGCATTCAGAGTGTAGTGAAGATCATTATGCTTAGTATGCTGAACAAATTAAACCTCATGACTTTCAAAAAGAAGAAGTTCCTTACAAATACAATTGAAGTTCATTGTATGCAGCATTAGCCCAAGTCTAATGATCTATAATGCTTATTTTGATACTTCTTATGCTCTAATAATTGTATTTTGCAGAGTGTGAAAATCTTTTTTCTCTACCTAGTTGATGTAAAACAAGTTTTAGTTATACATCAATTTAGGGGGAGTTTTTACTGCAATTTTATATTGAAAAGACAAAAACATTACAAAATTTAAAAATCCAAAAACATTGAAAATATTTAAAATACAAAATGATATTACTTTTTCAATTTTTATTACTTTTAAAACAAGGTATATATTCCTTGATTCATTCTTATACCTCTCTTGGTTCACTTGTTGATATTTTGCAAGATCATTTTCATTTCTGTATTCCATCTCAAATTGCATTCCGATATTCTTCTTGGAAGCCATTCATTCTTGTGTTAGTGTCATATTTGTTATACTAAAATGATTATACAAGGCACTATGAGTGAGGGAGTATAGGAATTTTAAACTCCTATGCTAAACTCAGAGCCGGAAAGACCTGCCTAGGAGTTCACCTTTTCATAGTAGAGATTGTGAGGGGTTTACTAAGTCAAATTGGTGTGCAGAATCAGTTATCACGGGATACTGATTAGTGCGCAGAGGTAAAATGAATTATAGAGGGGTGGAATAGGAGATGAGAGTGCATATGATCAACAAAACATTATTGAGATTCCATGATAAATCATTTTGTCAATGTCATAAATTTTGATTGTTCATTTTTTTAATTGATCAAATCTTTCTTGACAATCATTCTCAACATTCTTTTAAAATCATTCATATTGATTAAGCACTAAGCTTGCTCATACCATCAAATAAAAAGTGTCCAAATGTATTTAAACAATGATACAAAAATATCGTTTTGGAAAGAGAGTTCGAGGGAAAAGTTGAAAATAAGTTATAGAGCTGTGGGTGAGACAAGATTAAAGGAAAAGAAAGATCCTTACCAAATCATATAAACCCGGGTAGCGACGTATGCTACCGATTCTCATTCGTTGATATTCGGTATTGAAGAAGACTAATGATGCACTAACCCCACCAAGCTACTCAATTATCTCATTAAAGATAATTGCTTCAACTTTACACAAAGAAATATCACATTTGTATTGACTTCTCATTTGGAAAATATTGATTTTGACTTAAGGAGGACATGCAGTACCGATCCCCGATTTCTTTCATGCGCTAATAGAGTCTAGAGCTTATTTATAATTATTTCACTTTGTAGGGCACCTTGTGGAATTATCACAAGTATCTAGTCCGTAAGGGTGATATCGGAACATCTTGGAGTGATATATTATGTAATATTCTCAACAATTATATGGAAATCCTACTAGAATTAACGTTATGCCGGTTCAAAATATAGGTCAACAGTTTTTAACTGTTGTGTTAATTAGAGTCTATGTGATCTCGGAGTTACCCTTTCACGAGCACATCACTCAAGTAATACCTCCAATACACATACTTTTCAACTGAACTTCATAGAGAGGAATTCATTATACATGATGTGTTAGAATCTGCCCAATAATATATGTACGCCTTAGAGCACTGCCGATGATGTATGGGCCTATATGGGTCACAAACTTGGGTCTAACATGACAGCAAATAAGGTTGAGGGACCAAAGATGGCAAAAGTGGAAGTTAGCAATGCAGGCCGCGTTAGCGCCGCTAACTTAACAAGTTAGTGCCGCTAGCTGTTATAGGTTAGCGCCGCTACGGCTGCATGTGCTTTATGTCATATCGAAGTCAGGCCGCGTTAGCGCCGCTACGGGTTAGGGTTTAGCGCCGCTAACTCATGGTTAGCGGCGCTACCACTGCATGGACTTTATGTCAAAATCACCTCCACTTGTGGCAAATGAGAGAGGGCTTCTAGATCCGTCTTGGCCGGTTAGAGGGCAATCAGGGGTCGGTTTTGGGTCTTTATAAAGACTTAGAACCTTGACTTTTAAGAGGCTTGGCTAACTCCCTCTCTAGCACACACAATTCTTTCTTTCTCACTTAATACCTCAAGTTGGTGATTTGGTGAACAAGAGACTTTGGTTCCAGGGATCTTTTGCTGTTCTTGAGTAAGATTTCCAGAGAAGATCTTCCTCAAGCTAGCTAGCACTTGTTGTTGGACTTGTTCCCGGTTTGTGATTTCGAAAAGAAAAGAAGAAGAAGAAGAAGATCTTGCTTCAAATCCGAATCCAGCCACTACAACAAGTTTTTCTGGAGCTTAGGAGCTGGTATAACTCTCTAACCTCCTTGTTAGTTGCTATTTTGTTACATAGAGTTGATTCACCATTGGGATTTCATGTTTTTGTACTCTTTTATGCTTGGTTGTTGTTGTATTTGCTTCTGCTGCGTGGTCTTGAAATCCCAACAGTGGTATCAGAGCCACCTCTATGTTAGAATAGCACTTGGTGGCTTGAAAAACCCGAAATCAAAATGTTTGTATTCTTCCGTAAGGGTTAGCGGCGCTAAGTCTTCAGCGTTAGCGGCTCTAACGTTACTGGAAAATTGTTTTCGAAAATTTTGAATAAAACAGTTTTGGTCTCGGGATTTTTAGCATTTTGAGCTTCTGGAATTTTATTTTGTCCTTTTATTTGAATATTCCAGTAGCCTATGTTTATGTTTGGTTGTATGTGATGATATGAGTTGGTAACCTTGCCATGGCCCATTTGGTTTATTTGTGTTTGGTATGCATTTGGTGGTTTTATCCACATTTGATGGCTGTAAATTTATTAAATACAGTTTAATTATAATAATTTGTGGCTTGCATGCCATTTCATTCATCTATGTACAAGTATTAGATAAATAGGAAGATTTGTGGCTTGTATGCCATTTATTTTCTATTGTATGTAATTTGTATGATGGAGGGATGAAGACACAAGAGGAGACAAGACAAGATGGATTTTTGATGCCCATAGAAGCCAATGAAGTCCTATGGAGATGGTGGTTCTAGTGGGAGCTTGCATCAAGATTGTTTTGTCCCTTAGTTGACCAAGTTCTTCCCGTTTTGGCTCACGGGAGGAACGCATAGGTTTATTGGCAAAATGGTTACCAACTATATTGTTATTGTGTGTGATGTGATTTTATTTGTCTATGCATGGATGTGTAGGTTTCGCATGCTAGATAATTTTTTATAAGATTAATAAAATCACAAGAATTTTGGTAAAAATGGTTTACTCTCGCGCGCGATCACATACATAGATTAACCCACCTAGTGAAAATAGGGTTTGTCACTATCAAGTTAATCTAAAACCAAACCGGAAACAAAAGCCCGTTTTTCCACAAAACGTAAATCGTGCACCATCCGTAAGTCGATACCACCCGAATCTAGTCTTATGGGATTTGGTTGTCGAGCTTAGCACGAGCCAATTCTCATAAAACTGTGTGGAAGGTGAGTGTGGCGGATTCACAATTTTGGTTGTCGAGCTTAGCACGAGCCAACTTTGGTAAGTTTGTTACCGTATGTCTTGACGGACGATTTGCAATTTTAGGTTTGAAATCTTGGTTAATTGTCGAGCTTAGCACGAGTTAACCAAAATTTCAAGACTTAAAATTGGTGCAAAAAGGGATCAAACATGCCAAACGACCATCGGATGTCGTAGGATCCCGCATGTGCTAAGGATTGCAATGGAGATTACAATTGGCACAATGGTTGCCGACTTAAATAGTTTTATCATGTGATCCGCGGTAACCCCGTCCCATGGTAGGATGAAATACGGTTCTTAGCCTTGTTTAGATAATTCTTATGGGTAAATTATTAAACAAGATAAAATATCAAACTAACTAATATCTACTTTGCAACATTTTAGATGGCATCAACAAGCGCAACAAACACCACCACCAACGTTTCTCTTCGGGTTTTCCTTGAGAAGGAGAAACTCGACGGTAGTAACTTCATGGACTGGCATAGACAACTGCGGTTGGTCTTGCGGTATGAAGGGAAGTTGCATACCATAGAGGAACCCCTCCCCGAGGCACCTCCTACTGGTGCAACAAGGGCCGTCCGTGAGGCGTATGAAAAACGCCTCAAGGAAACTGAGGAAGTCGCGTGCCTTATGTTGAGCACGATGAACCAAGATTTTCAAAAGCAAATGGATCATCTGAGTGCTTACGACCTGGTCGTGCAGCTGAAGGATATGTTCCAACAGCAGGCGAGGCAGGAAAGGTACGAGTGCCTCAAAACGACCCTTCCTTGCAAGATGCAAGAGGGAGGGAACGTGAGCGCGCATGTGTTGCGAATGAAAGCAAACATCGAGCGGATGGAGAAGTTGGGTTTTACCATCGGGAGGGAGATGGCGGTTGATTTAATCCTCCAATCCCTGCCCAGTACATATGATCAATTCGTAATGAGTTATCATATGCACATCATGGATAAGACCTTGATGGAACTTCATGGTATGCTGAAGACCGCTGAGTCTAGCATGACCAAGAATAAGCCATCCTCCTCCAACCATGTTCTCGCCATCCGGGAAGGCCGCATCACGAAGAAGAAGGCCGCCCCTTCCAATAAAAGGAACGGTAAAGGAAAGGTTGGCGCGGCCAAGCCTAACCCGGTCTCCGAGGGTATGGATAAGGGGAAATTTCCCCAAACCAAAACTCCGGAGGATGCGGAGTGCTTTTTCTGCGGGGGCAAGGGCCATTACCGCCGTAGCTGCCCAAAGTACCTGGAGGGACTCAACAAGCTCAAGGCAATGAACATTTCGGGTCCGGATACGTCAGGTACGTTCATGATAGAACTCCACCATACTTCTACTTCTAAAGGCTGGGTATTGGATACTGGCTGTGGCACTCACATATGTAATATGGTGCAGGTGCTAAAGGCAAGTAGGAGCTTGGAGCGGGGAGAACTGGATCTTGTTATGGGAAACTCGGAGGTTGTCCCGGTGGAAGCTAAAGGAGACTTGGAGCTTTCATTCAAGACCGGTTTCTCTATTTTGTTAAAAGATGTATGCTATTCACCCTGTGTGGCAAGAAACATTATTTCTTTTCATTGATTGTATGACGATGGTTACAATTTTAATTTTGTGGATTGTAAAATTGTTTGTTTAAAAAATGATATTGTTTATTTTGAAGCTCAACCATGTCATGGCATTTATGAAGCTAGTGCATACATTGAATCGAGAAAATCTATCATGAATATTGATTCTGATTCCAAAAATGGTTTGGATAGATATTCCATGTGGCATAGTCGTCTTGGCCACATAAACAAGACTCGTATCGCCAAGCTCCAATCGGATGGGATCTTGGAATCATTTGATCAAGGATCAAATGATGTATGCGAATCTTGCTTATTGGGTAAAATGACAAAAGCACCCTTCACGGGATCAAGTGAGAGGGGAAAGGACCTATTAGACATAATCCATACGGATGTATGTGGACCTTTCAAGCATGTCACAAGGAATAATTCAAGATACTTCGTAACCTTTATAGATGATTATAGTAGGTATGGATATGTCTATCTTGTTAAACACAAGCATGAAACCTTTGAGGTTTTCAAGACATTCCAAAACGAAGTTCAGAATCAACTGGGCAAAACGATTAAGATACTCCGATCCGATAGAGGTGGAGAGTATCTAAGTACCGAATTCACCGATCATCTTAAGAATTGTGGAATCATTTCACAATTAACACCTCCAAGGACTCCACAATTAAATGGGGTCACTGAGAGGAGGAACCGGACTTTGCTTGATATGGTAAGGTCAATGACGAGTCGGACGGAGGTACCTATTAGTTTCTGGGGATATGACTTAGAAACGGCGGTAAGAATTCTTAACCTCACACCAACCAAGAAAGTTATCAAAACACCTTATGAAATGTGGCATGGTAAGAAGCCGACACTTTCATACCTACGAGTTTGGGGTTGTCAAGCCTACGTGAGACGTGAGGTCGAAGACAAACTTGAACCTCGCTCAGAAAGGTGTTACTTTATCGGATATCCTCCTGCCGGAGTTGGATATTTATTTTATAAACCTTTAGAGAACAAGGTATTTGTTGCTCGTAGGGCATTCTTCCTTGAAAGGGAGTTGCTATCCAAACATGGCAGTAAGGAAGTTGACCTTGAGGAAGATCAAGGGTCGGCCGATAAAGGACTTGAGGTTGGCACTAGCCAAAACACCGAGCAAGATAATGTTGCGGTACCTGACACTCTCACAATGTCTACTCTTAGGCGTTCCAGTAGAACTCGTTTTGAGCCAGAGAGATATGGGTTTCTCATATCTGAGGGCAACGAGTTATTGGTGGATCATGATGAACCCACCAACTACAAGGAAGCCATGGCAGGCCCTGAGTCTGCTCAGTGAAGAAAGGCGATGAAGAGCGAGATGCAATCTATGTCGGATAACCAGGTTTGGGAACTGGTTGATCCTACACCAGGGATAAAACCCGTTGGGTGTAAATGGGTTTTTAAGAAGAAACCCGGCATAGATGGAACCTTGGATATCTTCAAAGCCCGACTGGTGGCAAAGGGTTTCACTCAGACTCAAGGAATTGATTATGATGAAACCTTCTCCCCAGTGGCCATGTTGAAGTCAATCCGGATACTACTTGCCATAGCTGCATTTCATGATTACGAAATTTGGCAAATGGATGTAAAAACCACCTTCCTTAACGGGAAGCTTAATGAAGAGGTGTATATGAGACAACCTGACGGTTTTGAGCATCCAAAGTATCCAAACAAGGTTTGTAAACTCATGAAGTCTATTTATGGACTTAAACAAGCATATCGAAGCTGGAATCTTTGCTTTGATGAGAAAATCAAAGAGTTTGGATTTTCAAAGAGTAAAGATGAACCTTGTGTATATGTCAGGGCTAGTGGGAGCACAATAGTCTTCTTGGTTCTATATGTAGATGATATTCTACTCATTGGAAATCATATCCCAAGTCTAAGGAGTGTTAAAGCTTGGCTAGGGAATTGCTTTTCAATGAAGGACCTAGGCGATGCGAGCTGTATTATGGGAATAAAGATCTATATAGATAGATCTAGAAGGCTGCTAGGGCTTTCTCAAAGTGCATACATAGAAAAGGTCGTGAGACGCTTTAAGATGGAGGAATCCAAGAAAGGAAACCTCCCTATGATGCATGGTTTGACTTTGAGTAAAACTCAATGTCCTACCTCCAAGGAGGAGATAGAAGTAATGAATCGGGTACCATATGCTTCGGCTGTGGGCTCGATCATGTACGCCATGCTATGCACTCGGCCTGATGTGTCATGTGCTTTAAGCGTGACTAGTAGATATCAGGCGAACCCAGGAGAGCCTCATTGGAGGGCAGTGAAGAACATTCTTAAATACTTGAGGCGTACAAAAGAGATGTTCTTAGTATATGGTGGGGCAGAAGAGCTCAGAGTAAAGGGTTACTCTGATGCTAGCTTCTAAACCGACAGGGATGACTGCCGATCACAATCGGGGTTTGTGTTCCTGTTAAATGGTGGTGTTGTCAGCTGGAGGAGCTCGAAGCAAGACACGGTGGCTGATTCGACTACCGAATCGGAGTACATTGCGGCAAGTGAAGCCGCAAAGGAGGCCGTATGGATGAAGAAATTCATCCAAGATCTACAAGTGGTTCCAAGCATCGCTGACCCTATTGAGATATTTTGTGACAATGAGGGTGCGGTAGCTTTGGCAAAGGAACCAAGAGCTCACAAGAGGACGAGACACAGTTCGTGCAAATACCACTTTATACGGGATGTTATTGAAAGTGGTGAAGTCATCATTAGCAGAGTAGCATCGAATGGAAACTTGGCAGATCCATTCACTAAGCCGTTACCGCAAGCAGCTCATGAATCTCACACTAGAGGGATAGGTGTAAGATTTGCTAGCGATTTGGCTTGAGTTGTATATATTAGTTTATTTGATATGTATTATTTTATTTTGGGAACGATACAGACAGTATTGTAACTTATGCTTGTTTCGATATATAATGGGGATTATATATGCGTGTGATACAGTTACATTCATAAGACTTTACTGTGTTCTATCTTAGCATGTTTAACTACTTCAAGAAATATTATTCTATATTTCAAACTTTCCACAGTCAGTCAATCTTATGGAAGAAAGATTGAATCAAGACTGAGATAAGCATCTGATCTTGAATTCAAAATGGTTGAATTAAGATGCAATGCTTATCTGTGCTTGAAAAGAGTTTCAAGTGACTGGAAGACCCGCACCCAAGTATACTTCATGGATTATAGTCACGAGTAACTTGGGATGATAAAATCTTACATCTTTAGACCGGAGATGTATGAACTGCTATATCATAGTTCTTACTTGCTTTAGCCATTTTCAAAAGCAGTTCGTAACTGGCTGTGATAAAGGGAATGACTAGGTAAGTCAAGAGGTATGGTATGGGGTTGTACAGTCAAAGGGATTTGTTCCTCGGATATGAGAGATATCCCTGGGTCCCTCGATGATTGGGAGCTGACATCAAAATATTGCATGGCCATGCACAAGGAATAATGATTGAGAATCAGATATGTCCTTACTTTTTGGTCACCACCAATCAAGATCGAGAAATATAATCATGAACGATATGGAGATTGACATTTTCTAATCCATGTCTCGTGTTCACAAGGATATCGCGAACAAAAGGATGTCTAAGATCACTTATCTAGGACCACTACTTTCAGTATGATGGTTTTCTGCAGGGATTCAGAACCCATACAGACTTGGGGGCATTGATGCTTTGCTAGAGGCCGCTCTTTGTCTGTGCTAGCTAGGGTACAGTATATTATGTACAAGTGGGAGTTTGTTAGAGTCTGCCCAATAATATATGTACGCCTTAGAGCACTGCCGATGATGTATGGGCCTATATGGGTCACAAACCGGGGTCTAACATGACAGCAAATAAGGTTGAGGGACCAAAGATGGCAAAAGTGGAAGTTAGCAATGCAGGCCGCGTTAGCGCCGCTAACTTAACAAGTTAGCGCCGCTACGGCTGCATGTGCTTTATGTCATATCGAAGTCAGGCCGCGTTAGCGCCGCTACGGGTTAGGGTTTAACGCTGCTAACTCATGGTTAGCGGCGCTACCACTGCATGGACTTTATGTCAAAATCACCTCCACTTGTGGCAAATGAGAGAGTGCTTCTAGATCCGTCTTGGCCGGTTAGAGGGCAATCAGGGGTCGGTTTTGGGTCTTTATAAAGACTTAGAACCTTGACTTTTAAGAGGCTTGGCTAACTCCCTCTCTAGCACACACAATTCTTTCTTTCTCACTTAATACCTCAAGTTGGTGATTTGGTGAACAAGAGACTTTGGTTCCAGGGATCTTTTGCTGTTCTTGAGTAAGATTTCCAGAGAAGATATTCCTCAAGCTAGCTAGCACTTGTTGTTGGACTTGTTCCCGGTTTGTGATTTCGAAAAGAAAAGAAGAAGAAGAAGAAGATCTTGCTTCAAATCCGAATCCAGCCACTACAACAAGTTTTTCTGGAGCTTAGGAGCTGGTATAACTCTCTAACCTCCTTGTTAGTTGCTATTTTGTTACATAGAGTTGATTCACCATTGGGATTTCATGTTTTTGTACTCTTTTATGCTTGGTTGTTGTTGTATTTGCTTCTGCTGCGTGGTCTTGAAATTCCAACATGATGTTCATAACCAATCATGATCATCATTAGGGGGTAAAAATTTTCAAAGATAATTTCTTGTTTTATCATAAGATGAAAACAAGATTTCATAGATAATTTCTCATTCCATGAATAGAGAGAGAAAAGAGAATATTCATTTAGTTGTTAGTGTACTTCATAAGATTCATGTAATGAGTCAAAGAAAAGAAAAGTTTGAAAGGAAGTATATGGCAAGTCAATAGGAGCATATGAAAAGAATTTATGTGAAAAATTGATAGAAATAACATCAAGATCAAAGAGCTACATTGTAGAGAATGTTACATTATAGAGAAAGACTCTAGAGATCAAGAGATTCTTTCTAAAAATTAAAGCTTATGTGAATTCAAAGAGTTCAAAATCCGAAAGAGATGCTGAACACTACTACATATTAAATCGTTCATAGAACCAAAGATGAAAAACCTTATCTTACTGGTTTAAGATAAAGGAGAGATTAATGAAGAATAAAAATAGGGAGATTAATGTATACATAGGAAAGATCGATATTCACAAAAGGGAAGAGTATTATGGATGTCACTATGCTCTTACAAGTTCACATTTTCATCAACAATTTGAAGAGCCATGACTTTAAGATGAGAAGACATTTTAAAGACATCAAGATCAAAGTTTTCATAAAACTTCAACATAATGCACAAAGAAAAATAAGATTTGCATAATCAAAAGGGAAGATTGTTAGACTTATCACATGCTGAAAAGACACAAAAACTTTTATTTCTATACAAAAAGGGAGATTATTAGGTTTAAAATATTGTATAGAAATATAACTTTACATTGTGGGTGAAGTTTGCATTAAAAGAAAATGTATGAGCCGTAAATGTAAATAAACTCCATGAGTATATATAGGGATATGACACAATAGTGTCATATTTGAATTTCCATATTGAAAAAAATAAAGTATATGTTTTTAAGGTGTAAATGAGAGCCAACCGAAATTCTCTCTAACTTCCATATTTTACTAGCAATTCATGGTGGGTTGAATCACTTGGGATCAAACAAGATACAAGGAGCTTCATAGTTTCAAAAATCAATTAGAGATAGGGTTATCACCAACTTAAAATCAATGAAGAATATATTCTCAAAACAGCTTTCAGAACTTGTTATGGGCATTTTGAATTCATTGTTATGCTATTTGGCCTTACGCAGCTTTCATGAATTTGATGAATAGGGTATGTAGACCAATGCTAGAGAAATCAATAACTGTATTCATTGATGGTATTTTTATTGTTAGTCCCAGATTGAATACGCAACAATAAATAATTGTAGAAGGGGAGTTGAATACAAACTTAAGCTATTTTACAATTTATGCACACACAATTACTTTCAATACTTTTAATATAATTCGTTTTGATGTGAATTAAGAATTACATTTACATAAAAGTGAAAATTCCAAATACAATAAAAGATGGCAACAATTTGTTTAACAAATAAACTAGCTTCTTCAGTCACCCAATGTCTAAGAGGTTCAATACATGAACAAGTTTTGAGTTCAACTCCATATCAAGGATATCGTCGTTAGCATCAATATCATTATAAGGATCAATATCGTCACTAGCATCAATATCACCAATATCAATATCACTAGGGCTGTCAATTCCAGTCAGAGTCGAGTTAATAGGTTGTCTTATTCTCATTTCGACTCGTTAGTGACCGAATTTAATTTTGTTTTGGGTTTGGTTGGTGTCACTCTATTTCGTGTTATGTTCGGTTCGTTTTTCGGTTTGACCCACTTTTTCGTAAAATTAACGCATCAGGAAATTCCGTTTAACTCGTTGAAAAACATCCCTACCAGAATAACCTGATTGAAATGAGTTATGATTAATCGGTATTCCACTTTCACTTATTAATTTGTTTTAGTTGGATAACCCAAAATTCTGACTGGTTCACGTTTTTAGCTTGAAATTTTATATTTAACTATTCATGTATTCTCGAATAACCGTAATAATAGATTAATAATAACTTTTTCTTAAAAAATGGTGTTTCTAACCTTCAATATGAAAAGACAAATTTGGTATTTTTTAATTGTGAATTAATAATAATTAAGGTGTTAAAGTAAACGGGTTGAATGAGTCAATTTCGGGTCGATCGGGTTGCTCTATACCTGAGCCAAAAACTTTCGTGTTATTGACCCAACTAATTGTAATGTCAGATTCGTGTTAACCCACTTCGGGTTAAGTTTGTGTTGGTTTTCGAGTCATGTTAACAATTGTCAACCCTAGTTGTTATGTAAACTAACATGGGGTTTATAATAGATTGGCTTATAATATATGTGTGTGTTTGAGTGTATACATATATATATATATATATATATATATATATATATATATATATATATATATATATATATATATATATATATATATATATATATATATATATGATCATTATAGACGTTAGAACCACCCTTTATCTTTATATCCTAAAGACCCAAATCTAGTCATTGGGTACACTACTTAATCAGTTGGTAATATTAATTGATATCAGTTTTGTAATTATTATATATGTTTATCAATTATAATCTATAAAAATGGACAAAAATAAAAAAAATATTATTTTCTCTCTCAAAACATACCCCTCAAAATTTTAAATTGCCATAATTAATTGAGTTTTGAGAATTTAAGCAAAAAAAAGTACCAATGTACTAGTTTTTATATCCTCTTTATAAATCAAGACCGCTTTTCACATATTTCTAAAATCTTCATTTTTAAAAATGCAACCCAGATGTAGATGGTAACGAAAAATGCAACCTAGATGAAGTTCAATATGCATTTTGAGTGGAAGATTTCATCTTATATCTGTTACAATCAAGAAGAATGCAGTCTATATGAAGATGATAAAGAAAATGTAACCCAGATGAAAATAATGATCAAAATGCAACCCAAATGAAAATGATGCAGCATTTTGGTCATAATTTTCATCTAGGTTGCATTTTGGTTATCGTCTTTATCTAGGTTGCATTTTGGTCATCATTTTCATTTGTTTGGATCTAAAAAGAAATCACATGGTTGAAGAAGGTGATGTTTGATTTGAAATAAGTGAGAAATGTGAAAATGCAGAACTGAAATCACGAGATTCATTTTTCTCTGGATTACATTTTCATTTGTTATTTAGATGAAAATGATGACAAAAAAATGCAAGCCAAATGAAGATGATAATCAAAATGCAACCCAAATATAAATTACGACCAAAATGCCGTATGTTGGGGAGATAGATATATCAAACCATAATCAAACCTGTCTATTATTTAAAAAAAGGATTTGATGCTAACAAAATCATATATTCAGTTTTGTACTTGGATCAATGAAAAACATGTGTTGTTTTTCATGTTAGACTTAAAAAAATTCCTAAGTAAGAAATGTCAGCAACAAAAGTATCAGCTGAACACTGAGTATCAGCCAAAAGACCAGCTTCAAGAAGATCAGCCAAGAAGAAAAGACAAGTCAAGAAGCATCAGCTAAGCATCTACAATGCATCAGCTAATGGTCCTACACCATCAGCTGAGGGTTCTTTCAAGATCAGCTGAGCAGTCAACGGATCAACTGAGTCAATCACTCTGATCATCTGATGCCTCCCATCCATCAGATAAGCTATCTTTAACTTATCTAATCTTTTCTTTGTAAGCTTGTCACTCTCAATGATCAGCTGAGCCCTTGGGATCTACTGATCATAAAGGTTGATTAGCTTATGTAGTATCACTCTAGTATGTATTTTTAGCTAATCAATTATGATCAGCTGAGCATATTCTAGTAGCCGAGTCTTTCACATTTATCCTTAGCTGAGCAAAAATATGTTTGCATTTCAGTGTCTATTAGCTGAGTCATTATACAGTATCTCAGTTAACAGTTTTTCTATGTAATATCTTCTTAAGTCAAAGGCAGGACATGTGTTGTTCTATTATGCCTTTAGATCTATCTTTGTAAAAGTACTAAGCAATTTTTGTATCTCCAAAGAGACAAAAAGGATTGATCTTGATCCTCTGGAAAAGGTGATAGATACTTTAGAAGAGAAGATCTCGAAGATATGCTTCAAAAACTAAGTATGGCTGACAATTCTATACTTGGTTAAGTCAAATCTTCAAGAAGCATGGTGTTGATTAAAGTACAAGCATGGAAAGAGAATGTTACTCGCCCAAGACGAAAAGGTAGTACTTTAATAATATAATATTAGATAGTGGGATTTAACTTTACTGAAAAGTACATTCACTTTACACTCTTCCTGTATAAAGTGAATTTGCTTTTCACCCACTAACTTTATCTATTATAATATTATTAAACCAAGTACCTTTGTCTCCTTCTTCACTCCATCAACCGGATATCACCTTGCTTATATATACTCATGCATGGAAACATGCAAAGTATCGAATAGATCTGTTGAACACTGATATCTCATTAGTTGAGAGAATAGAAGAGTTAGCATTTATCTTTCAGTGTAAACAAACTTGTTCATGTGTTGAACATCTTAGACATAAGTTGTTTAAGATTAGCTTTGTCTATGTGTTAGACAGTTTAGTTGCCACCTTTTGTTGAACTTAGATTTTCCGCATCTAGTTCATGTAATTCTTGATTCATATCAATAAGAATTATATAAAAGTAAATCGTGTGTCTCTTAAATTTAAAAAGCTAAAGTTTGTATTAACCCCCCCCCCCCCCTTCTACAAATATTTGTTGTTGTAGTATCCATTCGGGATAAACAACTGGTATCAGAGCAGGCTAGATAATTCATATCTAAGATCTGTTTTGCTTACTCTTCAACTACTTCTATCCCACACTTCAAAATGGCCACTCATATTGCTGCTTCTAATAGTTTCTCAAACAATGGCTCACTCACAAGGTGCCCAATGTTTGATGTGGAAAACTTTTCCCTCTGGAAGAGTAGAGTTCTTCTCTACATGTCCAGCCTTGATGATGTGATGCTCAAGACTGTTACTGAAGGTCCCTATGTTCCTTCCTCTACTGTTGAAGTCACTGCTGCCACTGATACTACTCCTGCAGTACAATGATATGTTGTCAAAGATGTGCATCAATGGTATGATGAAGACAAAAGGCTGGTTAATCTTGATGTCAAAGCCAGAACAACCTTAGTCTCTGCACTACCCAATGAAGTATATCATCAAGTTCTTAACTGCAAATCTGCTTAGGAGATGATATATACTCTGACTGTTGTATATGAAGGCACAGAAGAAGTGCAGGAGAACAAGAAACTCCTTCTGGTTAGAGAATATGAGTTCTTCTTTGCTCATAAAGGTGAAAGTCTTACCCAGAATTACACCAGGTTCAACTGCCTAATTAATGACTTAAGAAGGGCAGATGTTCCCAAGAGCAACAAGGAACTTGTAAACAAGTTTCTAGACTCTCTTCCAGATTCTTGGGATCATTTTATCACTATGCTGAAACATGGTGAGAAAATCAAGGATCTTACATTGGTTGGTTTGTATGGAAACCTTTTGAACCATGAACAATCAGCGAAACAAAGGAAACTCTCTACCAAAGATATGAAGAAGGCTGGAAAAGCTCCATCAACTGCTCTTGTGTCTAAGGATACAAGATCTAGAAGTTTTGCTGCTGTGGTGGATGAGTCCAGTAATGAAGAGGAAGAGGTGGAGCCTTCTGAAGATGAAGAGCAAGTGGCTGATGGGGATGAAGATTTGGAGGACATGGACAACATTGAAGCTGCTAAAGATCAAAAAGTTTGGGAAGAGACCTTTCAGGTGAAAAAGCCAAGTATAAGTCAAAGGCTTCTGAAGGATGCTTCTCCTGTGGAAAGACTGGTCACTATGCCAGTGAATATAAGTCCAAAGGAAGCTCAAGCTTCAAGGGTCCCTCAAACTCAGACAGCAAGGTGTATTATGAAACTAAGTATAAGAAGCTTCTTGCTGCTGTTCTTGACAAGAAGAAGAAGAAAGGTCAGAATAGGGTGTTGGTGGCTGAAGAAGAAGATTGGGCTGAGGAATATCTCACAAGTGATGAAGATGAGGTCCTTACTGCTCAGCTCAGCTTCATGGCCAACACTGAGAGTACAAGTTCCTTTGATGAGGACATGAAGAACGCTTCTAAAGCTTGTACTTCTCCTGACTGGGATCCTTCTTCAATGTATCAGGTTGAAAATTTATTACTTATGAAGATAATGAAAAGAACATTATGTTTGATTATCTGTGTGTTGAGTTTCAGTCAAATATTCAAAGAGAAAAGAAGCTAAAAATAGAAATAGAATCACTAAAAGAGAAGTTAAGTCTTAAAGATAAGAAACTGAAACAGATGACAAAATTGGAAGATGATTTAGCTAATCAAAAGATACTTAATCAGATCTTGGTAAAAGAAACCAATGAAGCAACCATAAAGTTTAATGACCTACAAAAAGTAGTTAAATCTTGGTGTGTTTCTGCTGAAAAGACCACTCAGTGTGTCAATGAGCATATTTCAAAACAAGTTCAAACTATTATTGGTGGAAATTATTCCCAAGCTGCTAGTTGTGTTGATTTTAGCAAGGACATAAATATCTTAGAAAAGACTGATATTTTACCTCTTACTTTTCAAAAGATTGTAAAAGGAAAAAGTATTATCACTAACAGATTTGTCAAAAGTAAATGCTCTCAGCTAAAAGACTTAACAACTTCAAAAGTTGATACAAGTTCTATTGGTCTGTCAGAAAGTAAAAGTACTGAAAAATTAATGTTAAAGGAAGCCAGTAAAGGAATGGAATCATTGGTTGATACCAAAGAGACATTATGTTGTCAAACCTTGAAGCTGATGCATTAAATATAGGTACTCAGCTGACTGACATTTCATTAGCTGATGCTGATCAACAAGTAGATGATAAATGCTCAGCTGATAGCCTGTCAGCTGATCATGGATTCTCTGCTAATTACTTAGCTTATCAAGAATCACTTCGTGGATTCTCTGCTAATTGCTCAGCTGATCAAGAATGGTAGAACACCTAAAAGTGAGGGTGTTATGTGTAAATTAGCCGAAGGCTATAAAATCCTTAGGCTCCATGTTCAAACTAAGTTTTGTTATCATAAATCACATTCTCCAAAGGTGTAGTATGTGTTTCTCTCTACCTTGCAAAGCTTCATCCCACATATTGGGACCTAACAAGTGGTATCAGAGCCAAATTTCTCTTTGAATTTGGTTCTTGATCTTGTTCGATTTACAGCTCAATCGATTACAACTTTTTGTTCGATCAATCGAAGACGATTTCAGAATCGTTCTTCAATTTTCTTGCTGTTCGGGAACTGTTTGATGCTGTTCATGTTTAATTTACTGCTGATCGATCGATTTAACTACTGGAAATTAAAAGTTAGTTGTTGTTCTTCGGTTTTTACGAGTTGTTCTTCGGAATTTACTGCTGTTCATCAAGTTTTGTTGCTGAAAATTCAAAGTTTATTCACTGATTTTCAAAATTTGATGGCTGTTCTTCGTGGTTCGTGAAGTGATTAACGGTAATTTGTATTTTACGATTCTACAAATTGGTTATTGATTTCGGATTAAAAACGATTTGATGGCAATCGCATTTGGTTGAATTGAAGATTGGAAGTTTTTCTAAAAAATTTGACTTCTCATCTTCATGGATTTCTGGAAATCTGAAAGTTTTTGGTTAAGAACAGCTATAACACTTTAGATCTCAGTTTTTGATCTTCAAAAGTGAAAAACACTTTCAAAAAGGTGTTTGTGTGTGAAAGTTAGTTACAAATCGCAGTGGGTAGGTAATACAGCTGAGTTCGACCAAGAAATTAACACTATAGTTCGATCGAGATGAAAACTGATTATTTCGATCAAGTTTGACAAAGGTCTGTTCGATCGAAGGGTTTCTGATTGAATTCGATCCAAGTAACAAAGTTCTGTTCGATCGAAGAGTTTCTGATTGAATTCGATCCAAGTAACAAAGTTCTGTTCGATCAAGTTGGTTCTGTTCTAATTGCATTCGATCAAGGTTACTAAATGTCAGTTCGATCGAAATACACTTGGTTACTACTACAGTTCGATCAAGTCATTACCATGCCAAAATTTTGAGAATTCAACCAAGTGTTCACTAATATCCTATGGATCGCATTGAACTAATCGCATTCGATTGCATTTAAACAGACCAGTTCGCATTCAATCTTTGACTAAGAGTTCAATTGAACAGGATTGAATTGCACTCGATCTAGATTGATCGCATTGAGAATTATTTGAACAATCAAATCACAATTGTGTGATCGAACCAACTCATTGCAGCGAAACAGTTAAACAAATTTGACCAAAGAAATAAACAGTTGAACTAATTCTGATCATCGAAGTGACTAATTGAACAAAATTACACAAGTGAATTTGAACAAGACAACTTACATTCATACGAGAAAACGATCAAACAATGTCAAATTCTAATGAAATGTTAGCAATTGGCACAAATACAAAACCTCCTGTTCTCTTCAGGAATGACTACCATGTATGGAAGGGAAGGTTCATGGACTTCTTAGAACACAATGATACATATGGTCCTGCAATGAGAGATTGCATTGAGAATGGTAATAAGAAGTATCTGAAAGTCATTCCTGGAAATTCAACCAATAATCCTCCAATTGAACCTCATACTAGAGAAAAGACTTTAGATGAACTGGCAACACAAGAAAAAGAAAGGAAAAAGGCAGAAAGGATGGCAAAGTATTATTTGAAACAACGTTTATCCTTAGAAATATATACTAAGGTAGATAGCCTTGAGACTGCCAAGGACATTTGGGATGAACTTAAGAAACAGTTGCAGGGTACTCAACAGGGTGAATACATTAAGAAAACTCAATTGGTAAACAGTTTTCATGATTTCTCTGCTAGAGACAATGAGTTACTACATGAAACTTACAGCCGATTTTGCAGAATGTTAAATGAACTTCGATCAAACAAGATACCCAGATCAGATCTAGATCAAAATTGTGTCTTTCTGAAGTCTTTGGGACAAGAATGGAGTGAGCATGTAAAGCTGTATAAACATGTGAACAAAGACTTGACACAAGTTACATTCCATAATATTTTTGAAGATCTGAATCAGTATCAAGCTGAAGTCTCAAAATCCATGCCCAAAGTTTCTACTGCTGATCCTTTAGCATTAGTAGCTGCTGACAAACATTCTCGGGACTGCTCGAGATCTACAAAGTTTAAACATGTTGTCTTCAGTTACACAGATCCTGAAGATTATGATGCAGACTCAGTGGAAGCAGCAATTCAGGCTCTCTTATTTGTGACACAGACTTTCAAGAATCTGTTTAACAAGACCAATAATAAGCAAAGGTTCACTTCAGGTTCAAGAAGTCCTGAGAACTACAGGTTTACTGAAAAACCTATATTCCAGATAGATGAGAAGAAGATTGAATATAGGGATGATTTAAAGTGCTACAATTGTGGAGGAATTGGTCATCTAATCAGAAATTGTCCTCAGAAGAAAACCAAGGACGCAGAGTATTACAAGCAAAAGTACCGTCTTTCAAAACAGAAAAAGGCTGGGAAAGTTTTAATGGTTGAAGAGGATCAGTTTCTATCTGACACAGATTCTAACACTGATATTGATGCTGATGATCAAGCATAGTTCTATCTCATGGGAAGAAATGATGGAGGTGATTATGATAAGAATGAGGAGAACAGTCCTACCTTTGACAAGTTAGACAAAGAGTCAGATGAGGTAGAGACTGTACAGGTAAATACTAACATTGATTTGCTTGCAGGTTTTAATAGTGCATATATTCAAACCATTTTAAAAAGAATGAAAAACCTAGAATCAAATGTTAGTAACCTGAAAAATAAAAACAAAGCATTAAAACAAGTAATTCAAAGTCAAGATCAAGAGGCACAGTTAATAATTGATCAACTTGAAAAGGATTTGCAAACGTCAAAAGATCAATTAATTGAAACCAACTCCAGACTCTTAGACTTGACAACTGAAACACAAACAACCATTCATGATCTCAAGGCTGAATGCCTAAATGATGAAAAGGATTCAGAGTGAACACAAACAACCATTCATGATCCAACAGAAAAATTGTGAATTGTCCACTAAGATTAAACAACTTGAATATTTTATAATCAAAAGAAATTAAAGTGAACAAACCATTTTCTTGAACAAGCAAAAGGAGAGACCTTACAGTCGATGGACATTTGAAGGCTTGGGATTTGAAAATCCTCATGTGTTAAGTAAGGTCACATGCAACCAGTTTTTCAATGTAGATTTGTTCAATACAGGTCTTACTGCACGAATGAAATTCGTAGGACAAGAGGAAGAAATAATTGAGGAGGAGATGAAGAGAAGTCTTCAGCAGCACGCAGAAATACCTTTTGATTATATTGAACTAAATGAATCCTATGGTGCTGAGTTTCCTAAGACTAATGCTTCCAAACACACTTCTTATGTTTATACAGATGAAGAGTTGTATGCCTCTCCTGCTTCAAAATCTTTCTTGGAGTATATTCCTTCTGTTGAGTTATTAAAGAGATTTTATACTCTACAGGAATATTTCTTCTCATCTCAAATCATCAATGATTTAAATTCTTTGATTCCTCCTCTTGATCCAATTCCAACGACAATTTTCTCAGATTCTGAAGCATCATCTTTTTCATATTCGTCTTTACATGTTGAGATGTTCATTCTTGCAAGACAACTTGATGAGTTGAAGCTACCCAATGATATTTTTCAAACAGAGTTCACAACGGTTAAGCGTAATGTTGAACGAATCATTGATCGTTTGTGTATTGAGAAATATGAGTTAGAATCACAACTTGAAAAACTGACAACTGTTCCACAAACAAACAATGAATATGAGGCAAAATCATTCTTTCTTGAGGATTCTTCAACAGCATAACAAACACATCAAGTGCTCCATTACCATATTTTTCAGAAATATTTTTAACATCACCATCTTTTTCAAATCATAAATTAAAATAGGTTGTTTCATCATCACAGATTCATGCAAGTAGTCGCACTTCTCTTGTTTCTTTAGATACGCCAGAAACTTCAGCAGCTGCTGCAAGTCGTCCCCAATTAAAAACTAATTTGTTTGCTTGTGCTGCAGATGTGAAGAAACCTAGAGAATAGAGGGGAATAAAAGCACAATGGAAACGAGTCATTCCTAAGTCCAATAGGATATGTACTGGGTCTTCCTCAGTTTGTCAAAACATATTAATGTTTGCAAAAACTTGCCATGGTTTTAATACAACAGAAAATGTTGCTTTGAATATGTTTTGTATGAGTGATGGTTGCTTGCATGGTCACTGTGAGTTTAAATGTGAGTATGATCAACTTCGTAAATCTTTTGGGATTAAACCATGTGCTCATTAGACAGATTTTTACGCAAATCAAATCGAGTTTCCATTTTTTAATTCAAAAGGATTTGTTTTGCACATCTGGATCACCAAACGCCAAGCATATGTGTTTAAAATTTTAAACAAGTCACGAAGATTGATGACGGTGCGTGAGTTGGAGGCGTATCGAAGTTATGGCTATCAAGCACTCTATGATGCATGGCTTACACGCGAACAAGAACTCAAGAATAAATCACATTCTAAACGTTCTCAAACCAACGAAATTAACTTGCACTTCGTTTTTCACTCACAAATCCCAAAAGTGGATAATCAAAAATTATGTTTCTGTTGTTTCATTCTGTTGAGGTAAAGAAGTCCAAATCCACTTCTAAGCAGTCGGCTTCTAAGAGGATGTCCAAATCAAACGCTTCCGTCACTCTTTCAACTTCTAAACCTCAATCATCATCATTTCTTAAGTCATCTGTGAAACAAATTAACAAGAATAAACAATTAACTCCAAAAAAGAAGATAACCCCTAAATGGATTCCTAAGCTTTCACCATTAGGAGTTAATAATGTTCATACACACTCACAACATGTCACAAAGACTCATCTTTCACAAACTAAAAGTACAGGACCCATTCATACATGGGGACCTAAATCTTCTTTGTTTTCTTTTGGCAGGCGCCTGATCTATGGTACCTGGACTCCGGATGTACAAAATATATGACGGGTGACAAAAGTCTTCTCAAAATTTATGTTTCTAAGTACTCCGAAAATGTAAGATTCGGGAATGACAATGTCGCACCAATTTTGGGGTACGGAGATATAGAAAAGAAAAATATAAAAATAAAGAAGATTTCATATGTGGAAGGATTGGGTCATAATATCTTCAGCATTGGACAGTTTTGTGATAAGGATTTGGAAGTGGTTTTCAAAAGGAATTCATGTTCAGTACCTACTGAAGCTGGAGATACTCTTCTTTCAGGGTAAAGAAAGTCGAATTTGTATTCCATTGATCTGAATAACTATGCCACGTCCAATTCAATCTGTTTACTGTCTGAAGCATCTTCAAACTTAACGTGGCAATGGCACATAAAACTGTCTCACTTGAACTTTAGAAGCATCAACAAACTGATATCAACTGACTTGGTGAGAGGCCCGCCAAAGTTAAGATTTAAAAAGAACACTCTGTGTGCAGATTGTGCTAAATGCAAATTGCGGAAGTCTTCTCATTCGAACAAACAAGAGATGAGTACATCTAAGCCGCTTTAACTTCTGCACATGGATCTATGTGGTCCAATGCGAGTTCATTCTAGAAGTGGGAAGAAGTATATCTTAGTCATGGTGGATGACTACTCACGATATACTTGGGTCAAGTTTCTACATTCCAAGGATGAGGCTGCTCCAACAATTATCACTTTTATAAAGCAGCAGCAGAACAAGCACAATCAGAGTGTTGTTGCCATTAGAACGGATAATGGAACATAATTCAAGAATAATACAATGAAGAGCTACTTTGACCTTGTGGGAATTACACATCAGTTTTCTGCAGCATACACACCTCAGCAAAATGGTGTGGTGGAACGATGCAACCGAACTCTGGTTGAGGCTGCTCGTACAATGTTGTCCTATTCTAGCCTCCCACATTCCTTTTGGGCTGAAGCAATCAGCACTGCCTGCTATACGCAGAATCGTTCTTTCATACATAAACTTTTAAACAAAACTTCATATGAACTGGCTAATGGAATTGTACCTAATATCAAATATTTTAATATATTTGGTAATTGGTGCTATGTTCTGAATGATAAGGATAACTTAGAAAAATTTGCAACTAAAGCAGATGAAGCAATTTTCCTCGGTTATTTTCAAAAATAAAAAACATATAAAGTTTCAATAAAAGAACGCAAAATATACAAGAAAACATAAACGTCACATTTGATGATTCATTAAATGTTACATCTGTTCCACTAGTACATTCTAAAAACGCTTCTGAACATGTCCGTTCAGAACCGGTTCATCAATTAAAAGATACAATCATTGAGTCCAATTCAAATACAAATGACTTAGATTTTATGTTTGATATCTTACGATCTGAATCTACTCCTATTCATGATGTTTCCAGGACTGAACCAGTTATTCAAAAGAGTGTTACTATTACTCCTCCAATAGTAACAAAATCAAATCCTTTTGCTGATATTCCTCTTGAAGAATCTACATCTGATTCGATCAATCGTCCTGCAGAGGCTATTCCTGAAGTAGAATTTGAGAGTCTGCCTATCTTTGATTCAGATCCGAATCAAACCACAGAAGCTGAGAAACAAATACCTTCTTGGGAAATTTTATTTCCTTCAGATTCAACCCCTCATGAAACAAAATGGACGAGACACCATCCTGAAACTCAAATAATTGGTAATCCAAGTGTTGGTGTTCGTACCAGATCTGCAACTGCAAATGAATGTCAATACTCTAGTATTCTGAGTATGATAGAACCCACTAAGGTCTCTGAAGCACTTAGTGATCCAGATTGGGTGATTGCCATGCAAGATGAGTTAAATCAGTTTGATCGCCTACAATCCTGGAGATTAGTGCCTCTTCCACATGGAAAATCTGTTGTAGGGACCAAGTGGATTTTTAAAAATAAAAGAGATTCTGCTGATCTGAAGACAAATAGCGGTATGATTGGTTCGCTACTGTATTTGATGGCAAGCCGACCAGACATCATGTTTTCAACCTGTCTGTGTGCTCGGTTCCAGGCCAATCTCAAATAGTCACGCCTGCAAGCAGTCAAGCGAATTTTACGTTATCTGAAAGGAACTATGGATTTGGGTTTATGGTATCCTAGAGATTCTAATCTTGACTTATATGCTTACTCAGACTCTGACTATGCTGGATGCATGATAGACAGAAAAAGTACCTCTCGCAGTGCATATTTCTTGGGAGATAGATTAGTCTGCTGGGCCTCTAAGAAACAGAACTGTGTATCTACATCAACTGCTGAAGCTGAATATGTTGCTGCTGCAATGTGTTGCTCACAGAGTTTGTGGATCCGGACACAGTTATCCGACTTTGGCTTGCAGTATGAAAAGATCCCACTATTTTGTGACTCGCAATTTGCTATTGCCATTTCATGCAATCCGGCACACCATTCAAAAACCAAACACATAGACATCAGGTATCATTTTATAAAAGATAATGTGGAAAAAGGTTTAATTGAGCTTCGGTATGTCCATACTAATAATCAGTTGGCTGACTTATTTACTAAACCATTAGATGAATCTCGGTTTAATGATTTAGTTTCTAAGCTTGGCATACTTAATATGCATGTATGACATTCTAATTTTCCTTTTTCTTTATTATTTTTGGTTTTGAATAGGTATTATGCTGTTTGTTCGTTTTGCAGGTCATCAATACAGAAATCTAGGGGGAGTGTCTATATCTTTACACATACTGCATATGTGTAGGGGGAGAAATATAGACGATTTCAAATACATAAACTTTTTGTCTTTCACTCAATCTCAAATTTTTGAAAATTTCGTGCACAGATTGAGGGGGACTTTTTGTTGTGTATTTTGAATGTTTAAAAACATAAATTGGAAAATAGAAAATAGAAAATTAAAAATAAAGTTGGGAATTAGAAAAATGGAAAAGTTAAAATTTTGACAAAATGTTGGTATTCGAAGTCATTTAAGTCATGGAAATTCAAGTGTTCATTCGATCACGCTTGATTGGCTTCAATCACATTCACATGTTGAAAATTTTCAAGTCATAGATTTCGATCGCATTCGATCCATTTAAATTTGAATCGCATGCGATCACTTCTGTTCGACCTTGTTTTTTAACATTGGTCCAATCAGGTCATGACAAGTGGCTCATGTCACTTCAATAACTTTTTAGATATTATCAACTTATCATCTTCTTTGATCATCTCTTCATTTGCACTTATATTTTTCTTGGTTACTACCTTCAACGAATCCGAACAAACCTCTACCAAATTTTCTAATTTTTGTGTAAATCGATTCCTAACAACAAGGTAATCAATCCCCACGGTGGAATTTAATTAATATTGATTTTTAATGGGATTTTTGAACAAAAACAGTTCCGAAACTTCAAGGGTTTTTCGGACTTTCTTTGTGCGATTTGACCCTCGATATGACCTTGTTTGGCTTCGATTGTGGTACGATTGGTCTTAGGATTGGATAAGGAACACAGATCTACAAAAAGTTTTCATAAATTTTAACATGTGTTCTTCGTGTTCTTCGTGGGTATGAGTTTGTACTAAAAATTTGGATTTTGAGTGATTACATTCTGTTAGGATCAAATTTTGACTATGCTTAAGTGTAACAAAGTTGTTTGTATACATGTAATCAGTGTATAATAAAGGTCAAAATTCATTTTTGATAAGTTTAAACATCATGTACTCAACGGGGATTTCGGTGTTAAGGATTTTTTGTCATAAATTTCAATTTTTCAAAAATCAAACATTTGGTCAAAATATGTCAACTTAGTATCAAAAGGTGGAGTTTGATCTAAGTTTGACTGATTTTCATGAGTGTGTGGGTTTGTTACTTATCAATGCATTACAGATTTAACCTGATTTACTGATTTGTGCATATAACATGGCTAATATGGAAGGTGAATCCACATCACATGTTCATTCTGTGGCTCCTAGTCAGCCAGCTCAAAACCCAAAACCAGATGAGCTCTTAATGCCTCGGGCTGAATTCCTTTCTGTAACCACTCATGATAATAACCAGTTCATTGACCTTGCTACTTTGAAAAATCCAAACTTCCCAATCCTTACTGAAATACTCCGAATCCATCCTTTGAACTATCTATTAACTTACAACCCTGCTACTGCCGGTACTCATGTCCCAGAGGTGTATGCTCAACAGTTTTGGAAAACTTGTCATATACACACCAGTCGTACTAAAACTCTTTCTATCCGGGCAGAGGTTGATGAGTTCATCATTGCTATCACAGTGGACAGACTTAAGGAGATTTTCCACCTTCCTACTGCTGATAGTCGTTCTCCTGCAGTTACTTTTGATGAAATTCCTGAGGAAACAGTCTGTCTAGCTGCAATTTAATCGTTTGGTTACTCAGGTCCACTGGAGAAAAAGAACCAGTTTAAGAGGAATAACTTGCATCCTATGTACAACATGTTCATGACTATAATCCAGAAGTGCTTAACTGCCAAACACACTGGATATGAGTTTTTAACTAATAATCAGTTGGGGATCTTAGTTGCTGCAGGAAACCACTTGCATATGGATTATGCTCACTTGCTGTTCAATGATTTTAAAGCAACAATGGTGTTGAAAAACAGTCAAAAGGAAACTGGAGAAAAGTTTTTACCATATATGAGGTTTAATCCAATGATCATTCAACACGCAATGGATCACAATCTTGCAATTCCTCGGGGAGCAGGTTCACCTTCTATTGCTCCTAAAGTGTTTAATGTTATTAAATCTGCTACTCTTGATCCACTTCCTGTACCTCAACCTTTTCCTATATCTCTGTTGGATCTTTGTGAGCAATCTAATTTAATAATCAGTTATAGGATGAGTGTAGGTATACCTCCTATGGTTAGACCAGAGCCGGTCCTACCTACCCAAGGAGGTGTAGAACAAGGTGAGAATTTAGAGGTTAGGCCTCAGTCTTCTATGGGAGATGCTGAGAGGGAAGTGCAGAGAGAAAATCCTGAGAGGTGTGGTGTAGAGGGTGAAGGTGAAACACATAGAGAGGGAGAAGATGTTTATGATCCAACAGCTGTTCATGATATTGTTGAATCTTTGGCTTTTGCTACTGATCAGTCTGATGTGCAATCTGATACCCCTACTGAACAAATTGATCTTTCTAGTTCAAATTCTGAGAGTGTTGAGTCTATTTCTAATACTGTGAGTACTCCACCTGTTACTGTTGTTTCTTCTCCTGTGGGTACTCCAGATGCTCCTATTGGTCATACTCCTGATAGCACTCCTTCCTATATGAAACTAACTGATCCCCATGATCAATCTCCAGTTGTTAGTACTCCTATAGTGTCAACTGCTGACTTGAATCTTATTTCACAATTACAAACTCCCGTCACTCAGGCAGGTCTTACTCTCATTCTAGATCCTACTCAGCAACAAGCTGTAGTTCCTCGGGTTGCTCAAGTAGCTCTTGATAATGCAATAGAACCATCTTTTGAGGTTGCTTCTATCACACCTGAGACTTCATTATTATCTCCAAATCTATATGCTGGGTATGGAAACGAAGATGAAGATTATATGAGTGATAGTTCTGTGAGAAAAGAAAAATAAGAGTGTTGAGATTTCCCCAAACCTAGAAAGTCGGGCTGCTACATCTGCTATCGGACCTGACACAGTTGGGTCCGGTATTGAAATAGACACGGTTATCCCACTTGTGCATCTTCAAACCCCACCAAGCCACTTAGAGGGTTCTCAACAACCTCTACTTCATTGCACAGGGCTTTAGCATATCATCTATGACTTTCTCCTTCGGAGACTGGACGTATTGAAAATAGAGACGTCTCCCTCGTCCTCGCCCGTTGTTTCTGAGCACATTGATTATCCGCGGATTTCCACTTTTCTTTCGAAACACAAGGACACTATAAATGCACTGGTCACACTAATCAAAAGTGTACCTGGAACATCCATATGTGATACTACTGATGGTATCATTCGAGGATTGGATGGAAATCCTACTGGAGTCAACATCTCTTCAGCTCCTTTAGGTGGTTCAGCCTCTGTGGTTGGTACCTCAACTGGTAATCTTCATGATATCAAGTATGTTACACAGGAAGAACTCCAAACAGCAATTCAACAAGCTATAAACTTGACCATATTGATTCTAAGCTTGATAGAATTGAATCTTTACTACACTCCAGATCTTAGGCTACTCCTATTTCTGATTCTTCCACATTACCACATGCACAAACTTCTCATGGTCCTACTCTCGCAGACTTTCAAAATGATATGAATTTAAAGTTTGCTGAGATTTCTGATAGATTGAAAGCGGTGGAGACTGCCTGTAAAGTTCAAGCAGGTACCTTAATGAGAAGACGTGACGATCATGATCCAGATGATCGCCCCGAGGTGGAGAAACGTAGGAGATTGTATCTTGGAGATAGTAGTATTGTATCAATAACTCCGTTGAATCAAATTTTACCCTTTGGTGAAGGATCAAGTAGGAATCAAGATGAATCTCAGGCTGATGATGTTTCTAAACAGCATACGATTGTCTTTGAACAGAGGCCTGGTGTAAGTGAAGAGGGGGAGATAGAACAAAGTGATAATAGTAAACAGACTGAGGAGGTTGATGCTGAAACAGATACAGATGTTAATGATCTTTATGGTGATATTGGTATAAATATGGAAAATAAGGAAAGGTTTGATGATATAAATGAAGAGATTGATGAGTATGTAACATCTGTAACTAATCCTGAAGCTCTTCATACTCAGGTTGTGGATAGATTTGAGGATGATTTGAATCCTGCAGAGATTGAAAAGAGAAGAAAGGGAAAATCTACAACTGGCAGAGTTAAGAGTTATGCTAAAAAGAAGACATTCGATGTTTCTAGGGTTTTGAGTAATGTCAGTTATGAAGTTCATACTGCCTTTCCACCTCCTTCAAGGCAGTTTCAGACTTCAGCTGCAGAGTTAATCAGACAAGAAGAACAAAGGAAAGCAGCTGTAGAGTTTGTAAGAAATACAGAATGGCCTATACCACCAAATGTGATAATACCACCTGCTGCTCCAGTGTATAGTGGAACTCCTTCTCTTGATAGAAGCAACAAGTTCACAAGACAAGCTAGAGTTGAACCAATCTAGAGAGACTACTCAGTCAATGGTCCTTTTCTTGAAGACAGGATAAATGAAATTTATGTGGACGAAGTTGAAACAAGAACACCTCCAAAGTTCAGGCATCTAGATGAAAATCAGAAAAAAAGATACCAGCATGTACTTGAAAGATTCAGAACTCCGAAAGAAAAGATAATTTCAGAATATCCAGTCACCAAGCTTCTAAATGTTTACAGTGAATCTGCATTTGGTCATACGGTTGTTTGTTTCGAAGTTGAAAGAGCAAATAAGCAAAAGTTTACTTTTAACAAAGCAGATCTCAGATATATTCAACTGCATGATATCAACTTCATTTATCTGTACCTGTCAAAGAAATCAAGAAAGCTACTTAATGAAGTATTCGGCAGGTCTGCACTGATGAAGTATATGAGAAAGCTGATGGAGTTTATTGAAGAACATGATATGCAACTGGCAGCTGAGAACAATCATGAAAAAGTTAACATTCTAAAACCTCAACAGTGTCATCCTAATTTGGATCAGATGGAAGAGTTAACAATAGTTGAAGCCGGGCATGAGTTATTTAATGTGAACTAGGTGTCGTTTTCCGAAACTCAAAGAAAGAGAAAACATTTGTAAGAATGTGCGATGTTTTAGCTTATTCAGACGGTACGCTGAGAATCTTGTACAACATGCTGGAAATGAAAAATGCTAAGACTGAGTCTTCTATCATAGAGGAGGAGAGACAACAAATTGGTCGATACACTGAGAAATTAAAGAGAACACTTGCCAGTAGAAGAATTTTCAGAGGGTGGCAAGGTTACTTTGGACTACGCAATAGAGTGCCTTAATTTTTTTATCTTTGTAGTTCAAAGCTTTTGCAATAGAAACACTCCTCACTTAGGGGGAGATTGTTAGAACACCTAAAAGTGAGGGTGTTATGTGTAAATTAGTCGAAGGCTATAAAAGCCTTAGGCTCCATGTTCAAACTTACTTTTTCTATCATAAATCACATTCTCCAAAGGTGTAGTGTGTGTTTCTCTCTACCTTGCAAAGCTTCATCCCACATATTGGGACCTAACAAAGAATCACTTCAATCTCTTTCAATAGGAGAAACCAAGAGAAAAGGACTTAATGTTCACATAAAGTAGACTAAAGTCTAAGTCTACCACACCCAAGGTTGATCAAAAACTCCTTTTAACTAAGGGTCAGCCAAAGGTGACTGCAAACAAAGACCTTTTTAGTTTACATAATCTGTTGCAACAGCTGAATGGTCAAATCTGTCAGTTGATGACCCATAGTCATCAAAAGACTGTTAAGACATCTCATAGACAATGACTAAAACATGTTAAATGCTTCAAAAATAAAAAATGTTACAAATGTGGTAGCAAAGAACATAAGGCAAGTGATTGTTCTCTTGAAGGTAACCCAAGACAACGGTCTGATATTGATAACACTGTCGTTCCACGCATTCATAAACAACCTAATATGAAGTGGATGGCTAGGTGAAATCCATAGGGCTCCACTAAACTGTGGATGCCTTAAGTGTCACAAACCTTCTTTCAATCTTAACTATGCAGGGTCTTAGCACATGGTATCTTGACAGTGGATGTTCAAGAACCATGACAGGTTGCAAAGCTTTGCTTAGTAACTACAAGAAGGAAAAGGGTCCAAGAGTAACCTTTGGTGACAACAATTGTGGGAAAACAAAAGGCTATGGTGACCTTTATAATGGGAACTTAACCTTGTCTAAGGTTTCATATGTTAAAGGACTTAAGTACAATCTCAACATCACAAGTCAACTTTGTGATAGTGATCATAAGGTCCTCTTTACTAAGACAGGTGGTTCCATTTTAAATATAGAAGGAAAAACAGTAATTTGTGCCAAGAGAACCAAGGATGTTTACACTCTTGATATGTCCTCTGGTGATCTATCTAAGTTAACCTGTTTGTATACAAAATCTGTAATAGACACAAACTGGTTATGGCACAAAAGGCTTTCCTATCTAAACTTCAAAAACATCAACAAGTTAAGCAAGGGTGATCTAGTGTCAGGACTTCCTTCACTGACGTATGTTAAGCGTAAACGTTGCTCTGCTTATGAAAAGGGAAAGCAGCACAAGACATCTTTTCCATCTAAGCAAGCTTTCTCCATTACTGAACCTTTCTACATGTTGCACATGGATCTATTTGATCTTGTTGCCACTGCAAGTATTGGTGGAAGTAAGTATGCACTGGTTATGGTTGATGAATTCTCAAGATACACTTAGGTCATCTTCCTTAAAGCAAAGAGTGAGGCTTCTGAAGAGATAATAAGCTTTATCAGAAAGGTGAAAGTGCTAAATGGCAATCTGATAAGGATGCTTAGAAGTAATCATTGAACTGAGTTCAGAAATCAAACTCTAGAAGGTTTCTGTGATGAGAAAGAGATATCCTCAAAACTTCTTTGCTCCAAGAACTCCACAACAGAATGGTGTAGCTGAAAGAAGAAACAGAACATTGATCGAAGCTGCAAGAACCATGTTGTGTGAGAGTGGGTTAGGATTCAACTTTTGGGCTGAAGCTGTCAGCTGTTCTTGCTTTACACAGAACAGATCTCTTGTAATCAAAAGGCACAACAAGACTCCTTATGAAGTGCTCAAGGGAAGGAAGCCAAACATCAGTTTTCTACACATCTTTGGCTGTCAGTGTTTCATTCTGAACCAGAAAGACTAGTTGCAGAAGTTTGCACCCAAAGCTGATGAAGGTGTGTTTGTTGGATACGCTGTGATCTCTAAAGCTTACCGAGTCTACAACATCAGAACAAAGGTCATAGAAGAGTCAATCAATGTAAGTTTTAATAAAAATGACTTTGTTGCTTCCTGTTCTACTAATCAATCTACAGGTGAGTAATTTAATGATCTGCTGCATAATGAAGACAACAATCCAGTGTCAGCTAATCCACTCCCATCAACTGATGTAGAGGACTTAGATGAACCTATTCCCAATCTATATGAAACCAATGCACAGCCTACCTTAAACCAACCCACACTTTTATTGGATGATGTGAATCATGATTCAACATCAATGGACTCTAATTCCATATCAAATATTCCTTTATCAGTAGAAGTTTCCACAGATTGTAATCTTGAAATTCTGTCAGCTGGTCAACCAGATATATAATCAGCTGATCCCAACCAAGGAATTTCAACTCCCCAAGTCCAAGTTAATCCCAACTCTCCCACAATCCAAAATTCTTACAAGGACCTCAGAGATCATCCAAAAGATCAGGTCAGAGGTAATAAGAAGCACCTGTACTAACAAGATCAAAAGCTTGTAATTTATGTTTGTACACAAGTTTTGTTTCTATGATTGAAATAAAGAATGTAGATGAAGCTCTAAATAATCCCCACTGGATTAATGCCATGCAAGAATAATTGGCAGAATTCACCAAGAACAATGTATAGACTTTGGTGCCAAGGCCAAAGGATAAATCCATCATTGGTACTAAGTGGGTGTTCAGAAACAAGATGAATGAACAAAGGCTGATCATCAGAAATAAAGCAAGGCTAGTTGCTCAGGGATACTGTCAAGAAGAAGGTATTGATTTTGATAAGACTTTTGCCCCTATTGCAAGACTAGAAGTAATAAGACTGTTCCTAGCCTATGCTGCCTTCAAAGACTTCAAGGTATTCCAAATGGATGTTAAGAGTGCCTTCCTCAATGGAGAATTGAAGGAAGAGGTGTATGTCAAACAACCTCCTGGTTTTGAGGATGCAAGCAAGCCATACCATGTATACTTCCTGAATAAAGCTTTGTATGGTTTGAAGCAAGCTCCAAGAGCCTGGTATGATACCCTCTCTTCTTTTCTAACCACTAAACGCTTTTCTAAACTCGTGTCTGATAATTATCAGATGAGCATGATGGGTGAACTAAACTATTTTCTTGGACTTCAAATAAAACAAGAGGTTGATGGAATTTTCAGTCATCAAACAAAGTATGTAAATGACTTACTTAAAAAATTTGAGTTTTGAAAATTGTTCTTTAATAAAAACACCCATGTCCACTGCCTTAAAGCTTGGAAAGGACACTAATGGTAAATCAGTGAACATTACTGCTTATAGAGGCATGATAGGGTCACTTTTATACCTCACTGCAAGTAGACCAGATATATTGTTTTCAACATGTCTCTGTGCTAGATATCAAGCAGATATCAAAGAATCTCACTTAGTTGCTGTTAAAAAAAATTTCAGGTATCTCAAAGGAACTCCTAATCTAGGCCTTTGGTACCCCAAGGACTCAAACTTTGAGTTAGTTGGATACACTGATTCTGATTTTGCAGGTCGCACTCTGGACAGAAAGAGTACATCTGGTGGTTGTCAATTGTTAGGTGGAAGGTTAATCAGCTGGTCAAGCAAGAAGCAGAACTCTGTTTCAACCTCTACAGCTGAGGCAGAATACATTGCTGTTGGTAGCTGTTGTGCTCAGTTGTTGTAACCAACTACTTGACTATGACATACAGTTTGAAAACTCCCCAATCATGTTTGACAATACTAGTGCCATATCTATTGTTTTGCACTCTAAGACAAAGCACATTGAAATCAGACATCACTTTTTAAGAGATAATGTGCAGAAAAAGAAAGTTTCAATGCACTACATCAGCACTGATTTTCAACTAGCTGATCTTTTTACAAAACCTTTGGATGAGTCTCGGTTCAACTTCCTAATATCCAAACTTGGCACGTTAAACTTGTAAAATATTCTTTTCCTAGGTAGTTAGCTTTGTGTGAGAAAATAATTTTATTCATGTGTGAATTCTAACTGAAGTACTTATCTAAGCTTCTTTATGTCTTACTAATAGTGAATCAGCTAAAGGAATTATCTCAGCTTATAACTATCAGCTGATGAAATACCTCAGCTAATACACCATCAGCTAACGACTTGCAACTCAGCTAAGTACATTCATTAGCTGATACTCGTTTTCTCTCAAAATGGACAAGCTGATACTTTTTCCCTCACCAGCTAATGTCTCTCAGAGTCAAAATTCTGTGTCCCCACACTTATCTTATTAATTTCTCATTTGTATTTACTTCGTTACTAGGTTGTATTTAATTCTGTTTAATTGTCCGTTAGTTGTCTATGTATTTATTACCTTTCTGTTAACTCCTTTTTGCAGACGTGACAGTTACTTTTTGAAAAAGATAATTCTGTGACAGTTTAGGTTTCCAAAGAAGATATAAATGATGGTTTGAGCGGTTTCCATTTACTAAGCTTTCAAAATTCTCAAACACTCTTCTTCTTCTCTCTCACTGAAACCTAATCCGTCATTGTTCTCTGTATCTCCGTCCTGCTTAACAATAGTGACTTTCAACCCTGTTTCAACTCCAAGTGCCATTCCCGGTGAGAATGTTACTCGCAATTCTCTATTTACCATTCGCCCAAACAACTCCCTCATCAACACTGACATTCCTTCGAGCAAGGTAAACCAGGGCTATGAACCCATGGTAGCTTTTCTATCTGCTCATCCTCTGTTCAACTGCCTCTCTGTTCACCCTCTGTTTATCTTCCCTAACATCATTGGGGAGATGTGATATACTGCTACATACCACCCAGCCGAGCAAATCATAACCTGTTCTTGCCTCAAAAACACCATAAACTGGGGACCATCAGCTACAACTATCCGCAATGGTGGGGGAGCGAAGAGCAGTCCACCAAACGCGTTACGAAGCTCGAAGCTCAACATCTTGGATCTCAACGAAAGTTAAGATCCCAACTCACGTTAAGGAGCGGCGGTTTGCAAGACCACCCCGGCGTGCTGCACACCGGGTACCGTTGATCCCTGTTATTACATCAAAGGGATCCAGCCTTCGGGAAGAAAGTTGACCTTAACCATGCCAACATCAGTCCGGACTAGTACCACATATACAACTACTACCCGTAATGGGTTCAACTATACGCATGTGATTCATAACCAACATATAAAGCAACTTAGCATGGCAACAATATACAACAACATGTATAACATACCTCATACGCACGTGTGCGACATCAACAACATATTTCAACAAACAACAGACAACGCTACTTACCGAGACTCATGGGAAAACCGGTACTCACCTCGAGATTATAAGAGGCAGATATGAATTCGGGAATCCCAGGAGCACACGGAGTCGTCCGAATCACCTAACACATAAGGTTCAGGCTTAGACACCAAACAACGACAACCAACGAGGCTTAAACCACAATACAACAAAACTGCCAACAAAACAGTAACACTTGCGATCGCAAGACACCTACATGCGACCGCAAGGGTCCTCTTAAACACCCCACTTGCGACCGCAAGGGTTTACCTTGCGACCGCAAGGGTCCTACCCAGACCACACCAGCTTGCGACCGCAAGGACATAGCCATACGACCGCAAGGGTGGTATCTTGGGGGCTTACGATCGCAAGTTATGTACCTACGATCGCAAGTTACATTTTTCATCGTACTTACACGGTAAACCACGACACGACCCACTTGCGATCGCAAGACCCATGCATGCGACCACAAGAGACACCAGACATCCCATACGATCGCAAAGGGGAACCATGCGACCGCATGCCTTACCCATGCGATCGCAAGCAACCCTGTTACAGAAGGGTTCTTGCCCTGTTCGAACACAGCGACTGCAACTCGGGCTTTTACCCATTTAATCGACTGAAACCGTGTTTCTACTACTTCTACTTGTTATACAACAACACTAGGGGCTTACTAATACAACCCTAGCTCCAATTCAACCACTATTAATCACTTCACCCTTGATAATCAACCCACCATCATTAACACTCCAAAACTAAGTTTCAATGGAGAAAACACTTACAAGAAGACAAGAAGATGACACGAAATCAGTAATAATCTTCAAAATCCACAGCAAAGAAGTTGATTCCTCTTTCAATTCTCCAAAAGTTTGTGTGTGAAGACGTTCCCGTACGTACGTATGTATTTGTGTATGTGTTGTGTGTGTTTGTTGTGAAGACAGGGGATACATATCCCCAAATAGCCGACCTAAGTGACTTAATACCCAGTGTGGGTATATCGTTCTCTTATTCAACTTAAAACACGACTTAAGTTTATCCGTTTGAACTAACGGAGATATTTTCTGAATCATTATCTGAAACCGTTTAACAAATTACCAACTCTATCTAACTCCAACATTTTTCCAACTTTAGCTACATAACCATGTGTACCATGAAATAACAACAATTAAGCAACAAAACAACTTAAACAACTTGGTTAACGTCAATGTACAACTGAACAAACATAAGGTACAACTAGTTACAACTAGGCCCTAAATTAGGGTGTTAGAAATCTACCCCCCTTAAGAAGATTCCGTCCTCGGAATCTGATCGCCCACAATCAAGTGAGGGTATCTAGATCGCATGTGGTCTTCGGTTTCCCAGGTCATATTCGAACCTAGGTTGTGCTTCCACTTGACCAAAACCAGCATTATCATCTTTCTGCGTAACTTCTTGATTTTTGTACCGAGTATTTCAACAGGTTCTTCAACTAGACGCTTTGAAGCATCCACTCTCAACTCTTGCAGAGGCAGAATCTGGTTTTCCTCCACTTTGCATTTACGCAGGTAACACACGTTGAACGTGTTATGGATTCCAGAAAGCTCTGGTGGCAACTCAAGCGATACCGTCTGGTCGTTAACCTTACGAAGGATTTTAAACGGACCAATATATCGTGGACTCAACTTACCCTTCCGACCAAATCGAATAACCCCCTTCCAAGGAGAGACTTTTAGGAATACTCGATCGCCCTCCTTGAATTCAACAAGTCTATGTTTTGGATCCGCGTATACCTTTTGTCTATCCCGTGCGGCTTTCAACTTCTCACGAGCAACTTTCACCTTACCAGCTGTGATTTGAACGATCTCGGGTCCGGCAAACTGCTTCTCACCGGGCTCGAGCCAACATGTCGGTGTGCGACAACGTCTCCCGTACAGCATCTCATATGGAGGCATCCCAATACTGGAGTGATACGAGTTGTTGTACGCAAACTCGATCAAAGGTAAGTGAGAATCCCATGCACCACCATACTCGAGAACACATGCGCGAAGCATGTCCTCCAACGTTTGAATCATTCTCTCTGACTGGCCATCGGTCTGTGGATGATACGCCGTGCTCAGGTGAACACGAGTACCATGTTCATTCTGCAAACTCTGCCAAAAATGGGAAGCAAATCGTGCATCCCAATCAGATACAATTGAATATGGCAAACCATGTCGTGATACCACCTCATTTACATACAACTTAGCTAGCTTTTCCAACGGAGCAGACTCGCTGATAGCTAGAAAGTGAGCACTTTTGGTCAATCGATCGACAATGACCCAAATTGCATCGTGACCTTTGAGAGTTTTCGGCAACTTTGTCACGAAATCCATCGTAATGTGATCCCACTTCCACTCAGGGATCCCAAGTTGTTGCAGATTGCCAAAAGGCTTCTGATGTTCTGTCTTAACTTGCGCGCAGATTTGACATTTCTCTACGAAAGAGGCAATGTCTCATTTTAAAGTAGGCCACCAATACAACGCTTTCAAGACGTGATACATCTTTGTGCTGCCCGGATGAACCGACAGCCTAGACTTATGGGCTTCCTGCAGTATCAAATCACGATTACCACCATGAAGTGGCACCCATACGCGAGACTGAAAAGTCTTTAATCCGCGAGTATCATCAACAAGTTGGTCTTTCAGCTTTCTCATCAACTCGGCTTTCAGATTGTCATCTTGCAATGCCACTTGCTGCGCTTCCTTTAATCGAGCAATGATATCAAGAACCACAATAAGTTTCATAAACTTCGCGTCTACGGTAGAGCTTTTGCGACTTAAGGCATCCGCCACCACATTGGCCTTACCAGGATGGTAGCGAATTTCACAATCATAGTCCTTTATCAACTCAAGCCATCTGCGTTGCCTCATATTGAGCTCTTTCTTCGTGAAGACATATTGGAGGCTTTTGTGATCTGTGCAGACCACACATTTGGTACCGTAAAGATAGTGTCTCTACAATTTCAACGCGAACACTACAGCTGCCAACTCCAAATCATGAGTCGGATAGTTGCCTTCATGAAGTTTCAATTGCCTTGAAGCATAGGCAATTACTTTATCACGCTGCATCAACACACACCCCAATCCGGAGTACGAAGCATCACAATAAAAAATTAAATCTTCAGATCCGTCTGGCAATGAAAGAATTGGAACTTCGCACAATAGACGTTTCAGAGATTGAAACGCTTGTTCTTGAGCTTCCGCCCAAACAAATGCAACATCGTTGCGAGTTAGTTTGGTCAAAGGACCTGCAAGCTTAGAAAAGTCGCGGATAAACCGCCGATAATAACCAGGTAGGCCAAGAAAGCTTCTAACTTCAGAAGGAGTTCGGGGAACTCCCCAATTCATCACCGTCTCGACTTTCGCTGGATCAACTTTTACACCATCACTGCAAATCACGTGACCAAGAAAATGGACCTCTCGCAACCAGAATTCACACTTCGAGAATTTAGCATAAAGCTTCTCTCGTTTAAGAGTTTCAAGGACTTGTCGCAAATGCAACTCGTGTTCAGCTTCGGTTTTAGAATAAACGAGAATATCGTCAATAAACACGATCACCGACTTATCAAGAAAAGGACGACAAACCCGGTTCATCAGGTCCATGAAAACAGCAGGAGCATTGGTTAAGCCAAAAGGCATCACCAAAAACTCATAATGACCATAACGAGTACGGAAAGCCGTCTTCGGAACATCGTCGTCAGCAACTAATACTTGATGATATCCCGACCGCAGATCAATCTTTGAGAAGCATGTCGCTCCCTGCAGTTGATCAAATAATTCGTCTATCCGTGGCAAAGGATACTTGTTCTTTACCGTTCGCTTATTCAGCTCCCGGTAATCTATACACATTCTCATCGTCCCATCTTTCTTCTTTACGAATAGTACAGGAGCACCCCAAGGAGAAGAACTCGGGCGAATAAAGCCTTTGTCTAGCAACTCCTGAATTTGCGTCATCATCTCGCGAACCTCGGAAGGAGCAAGACGATATGGAGCTTTGGCCACAGGGGTAGCCCCCGGAACAAGATCAATACGATATTCAACATCTCTAACTGGCGGCAACCCAGGCAACTCATCAGGAAACACTTCTGGATAATCGGTTACCACCGGAATATCACGAACAACACGTTTCTCCAATTTAGCATCAATCACATGTGCCAGATAACACTCGCAACCTTTCGAAACTGACTTTCTCGCTTTTATCAGAGAAACGATAGGAATATCCGATTTGCGTCTTTCACCGCGAGCCACAGCATATGACCTGTTAGGTAGAGGGACTTTAATCAACTTCTTGGAACAGAAAATCTCAGTGTTCAGCTTGCTAAGCCAATCCATCCCAATTACCACATTGAATTCCTCAATCGGCATAAGAAGAAAGGAAACAGGAAAACTACTCCCATCGATATCGATAACCGCTTGAGAGACATTATCAACAACTGGAACTAGTCTACCACTAGCAGTCTCTACTCTTATTGGCTCAGATAGTACAGATACAGGCATATGCAGATTATCACAAAAAGAGACAGATACAAAAGAATACGTAGCCACAGAATCAAACAATACACATGCTGGAGCAGAATTAACAAGAAATGTACCAGTTATCACGTCCCCAGCACCTTTAGCCTCTTCGGCCGTCATCTTAAAGGCTCGTCCTTTGGCTCGAGGAGCACCATTTTTCTTCTGCCCAGAGGCAGATCCACCAGCACCGGTACTTGGCTTTGACCGGCAATCAGATATTCTGTGCCCTAGCTTGTGGCACTTGTAACAAACATCCTCCTTGAACTCACACTCGGCAACCACGTGCCCCTTCTGCCCACACTGTAAACATCGAGCAGTGGCTTTAGAACAGTCACCACTGTGATACGTACGGCAAGTTGCACACCACGGACGATCCACCCACGGCTTCTTCGGGGAATCAAACTTCCCACCAGCAACAAATTTTCCTTTAGAAGGACCCGACTTCGAGGATTGTTGAAACTTCCTCTTATGACCTTCACCAGCTCGGTCATCCTTACCCTGAGTACGATCATCTTCAATCTGTCGAGCCATTTCAAACACTCGATCTAAACTCCCAGTCATTCTAACGATAGCGCGATAATCAGCAGGCAACTTTCCCACAAACTTTCTCATCTTTGTAGCTTCATCATTCACCAAGCTAGGAATAAACCTCACTTTATCGATAAAGGTTTGAATCAGAACATCCACCGACTTGTCTCCCTTACTAAAAGCGTTAAACTCTCTTTCCATCTTCTCCATGTCATAATCTGTACAATACCGTCTGGTTACTTTCTCAGTAAACTGCTCCCATGTCATGGCAGCCACAACCTCTTTACTCAACGTCGCTTTCACTGAATCCCACCAGAACAACGCGCTACCCTTCAACATCCGTGCCGCGTATTTGACACGAAGCTCCGCTTCACAATCACACGAATCGAACACCTCCTCGGTTTCTCTAAGCCACCTCACGGTATCTGAAGGACCATCACCGCACTCAAATTCTTTCGGACCGCAAGAACGGAATTTCTTAAACGAACACTTCTCTGGTTTACGCCCTAGCACAGCCGCTACTAACAGCTCCCGTGTAAGTCGGAGCTCTTCCTCCAGATGTGCAATACGCGCTGCTTGATCTGGATCTTGCCTTAGCGGCTTGTAATTATGCGGAGCAGATCCCTCCTCGGCTTCAGGATGAACGCTCGAAGCTTCATCCTCCATTCGCTTAAGGGCTTCTTCCGTGTTAACTCGTTGCTCAGCCATTCTATGTCAACTTACTACACCCGGAAATAACGTTTAGTACTCTACTTATTCAATAACTACTAACGCTACCAGTTAGTTTACACATGCAACTACCACATAACGCTCATACACAACCCCAAATACCCAACTAGGAACACTTAACGATGGTCGGGCCCGAGCTTGAGATTGAATACTCCTACGAGTACTCAATTCCTCAAACTTAGGCTCTGATACCAAATTGTAACACCGGTTTTCACGCGCTTAAATTTAGGGAAAATTTAAGCTTTTTAAACTTATATAGTAAAAGCCAGCAGCGGAAGTAACCACGTTTTACAAAAGATAATATTGTTTATTTGATTTGGTAATGTAAAAAGTACAACACCAAAAACCAAGTATAAAATACTACCGCGTGTTACCCAACTAAACCGACACGTACCGACCATCGGATCACACATAATTACAACGAGCAGTGTTCCGCAAAAGATATGTACAACAAACTACCACCAAGTCCCGCCTCACCAGGCCAACTACTTCGCATATGCAAAAAGGTAAATAAAGGCACCGTTAGCTACAACTAGCTAGTGAGTACAGATTAACACATAAGAATCAATAAGCAGATTTTCCCAACTACGGGACAGCACATAAGGCTATCCTAACATACAGTGTCGCGCCAACGAGTCAGTAGGAATCATATCTCGCAGGGAAGGGAACCCCGCTCAACGATTCAGACTGGGGACCATCAGCTACAACTATCCGCAATGGTGGGGGAACGAAGAGCAGTCCACCAAACGCGTTACGAAGCTCGAAGCTCAACATCTTGGATCTCAACGAAAGTTAAGATCCCAACTCATGTTAAGGAGCGGCGGTTTGCAAGACCACCCCGGCGTGCTGCACACCGGGTACCATTGATCCCCGTTATTCCATCAAAGGGATCCAGCCTTCGGGAAGAAAGCTGACATTAACCATGCCAACATCAGTCCGGACTAGTACCACATATACAACTACTACCCGTAATGGGTTCAACTATACGCATGCGATTCATAACCAACATATAAAGCAACTTAGCATGGCAACAATATACAACAACATGTTTAACATTCCTCATACGCACGTGTGTGACATCGATAACATATTTCAACAAACAACAGACAACGCTACTTACCGATACTCATGGGAAAACCGGTACTCACCTCGAGATTATAAGAGGCAGATATGAATTCGGGAATCCCAGGAGCACACGGAGTCGTCCGAATCACCTAACACATAAGGTTCAGGCTTAGACACCAAACAACGACAACCAACGAGGCTTAAACCACAATACAACAAAACTGCCAACAAAACAGTAACACTTGCGATCGCAAGACACCTACATGAGACCGCAAGGGTCCTCTTAAACACCCCACTTGCGACCGCAAGGGTTTACCTTGCGACCGCAAGGGTCCTACCCAGACCACACCAGCTTGCGACCGCAAGGACATAGCCATACGACCGCAAGGGTGGTATCTTGGGGGCTTACGATCGCAAGTTATGTACCTACGATCGCAAGTTACATTTTTCATCGTACTTACACGGTAAACCACGACACGACCCACTTGCGATCGCAAGACCCATGCATGCGACCACAAGAGACACCAGACATCCCATACGATCGCAAAGGGGAACCATGCGATCGCAAGTACCATGCGACCGCATGCCTTACCCATGCGATCGCAAGCAACCCTGTTACAGAAGGGTTCTTGCCCTGTTCGAACACAGCGACTGCAACTCGGACTTTTACCCATTTAATCGACTGAAACCGTGTTTCTACTACTTCTACTTGTTATACAACAACACTAGGGGCTTACTAATACAACCCTAGCTCCAATTCAACCACTATTAATCACTTCACCCTTGATAATCAACCCACCATCATTAACACTTCAAAACTAAGTTTCAATGGAGAAAACACTTACAAGAAGACAAGAAGATGACACGAAATCAGTAATAATCTTCAAAATCCACAGCAAAGAAGTTGATTCCTCTTTCAATTCTCCAAAATTTTGTGTGTGAAGACGTTCCCGTACATACGTATGTATTTGTGTATGTGTTGTGTGTGTTTGTTGTGAAGACAGGGGATACATATCCCCAAATAGCCGACCTAAGTGACTTAATACCCAGTGTGGGTATTTCGTTCTCCTATTTAACTTAAAACACGACTTAAGTTTATCCGTTTGAACTAACGGAGATATTTACGGAATCATTATCTGAAACCGTTCAACAAATTACCAACTCTATTTAAGTCCAACATTTTACCAACTTTAGCTACATAACCACGTGTACCAACAAATAACAACAATTAAGCAACAAAACAACTTAAACAACTTGGTTAACGTCAATGTACAACTGAACAAACATAAGGTACAACTAATTACAACTAGGCCCTAAATTAGGGTGTTACAGTGGTAAAGCTTTGAGCTTTAGCTTTAATGAAAATTTGGATGATGTAACAGCACAGGATGAGGTTTTGAAACCTGTTGCTGAGGATATTGTGCAATCTGAGGGTGTCCCTTTTTTTTATCCTGTTGATACTCCACAAAGAACTCTAGATGAAGGCTCTACTCACTCTGTTGCTATGTCTTCCAGTCTCAAGGATCAAGGAACCCAAGAAGAAGTTGCTGATGATGGTGATGATCACGATGATGATGATGCACATGATGGTGATGCTAGTGGACTGTTTATTGATTATGCTGCTGATAATGCCACATCTACCACATCCACTCCCATTATCATGCCCCTAACTGAGTTTCCCTTAAGTTCAAACAGTACAAGGAGATCTGGTCATGTCAATACTCCTGAGATTGAGATGAGTCTGATGATGATTCTCCAAGTAGAACTCTTGGAGGCCATGTTGCTTATCCTTCTTCACCACACTCTCAAGGCTCCAGTGCCTCTGTTCACAATGAACAAGGTGGTAAGGATGAAGCTACTGATGATGATGCTACTGAAGAAGATGTCATTTCTGACAAGCTGGTTCAACTTATTGAGATCAGCAGAACCAAGCACATCTCAGTTATGGTCACTTCAATCCCTGAGGATAGTCACTTGGTACACCCAACCAGTGAGAGCCCATCCTCAATTCCAATTGTAACACCCCCACAACCGCCAAGCTCTAGTGCACTTCCAATAGTCACTAGTTCTACTCCCACTGTCACCCAAATAGAACAAAGGTCAATAGAGATAGTGCACTCTGCACTCATCTCAAAGGATGTGATAGCTGCACCTCTGACCTAAACATCTATAGTTACCTCTTATGTAGAGGGGGAGCTTATGGATGTTGACTTTAACCCTCAACCAGTAGGTGCATCTTCCCAACAAGATGTATCTATACATATGGGACTCCTGCAATCTGGGTCACCCTCCCAACTGGGTGATGCCATTGAAAGACAGACATCTACCCAAGGTCACACTGTGTCTTCCATTATATTGAGTCAGCTTATGCCCTCAACAAGCTCACAACAACTTGTTGATGTACTCAGGGGAACCTAATTGAGTTTAACCCCAACTCAACCTTACATTCTGTCAATACTAGTGGTATAAACCAATCATTAGTACAGGGCACACAATCTGTTCCCAGTGATCTTAGGCTTTTACACCAAAGTCTAAGTAAGGGACCACACACCATTCCAGATATTAGCATTTCAACTCAATCAACCTCAGTTAATCCCACTGTCTCTACCTCTACTGAACCTTCTCCTCAAATACTTCAACACCTACTGTCCATCTCTCAAAAGATGGATAGTCTTCAAAATTCTTTCACCAACTTCCAAACCAAAACAGAATCTCAACTTTCCCTTCTAACCAAAGAAGTTGAGTCACTTAAAGCTACCCAATCCCAACCCCAACCCACCCTTGCCCCAGTTGATCTTAATCCAATTCTTTCCAAATTGGATCAACTTTTGAACCAAACCTCAACCCCTGCTCCTAACCCTTCTCCCATTATCTCTCCTCAAACCATTTCCTCTCTAAACCAAACCATATCCAATCTTCTTATCAACCTCCAAAAAATTAAACCAACCTCTCCCAACATTTCTGTTACTATCCCTGATCCTATCCTCAGAGTCCCTTCTTCCCTCAGAAATATAGATGATGAGGTAACCAAGCTAAGCCACTTTTCACGCCAAAAGCACATGGATACTCTTAAAGAGTTTACAAATATGACTGATGCTATCAACAGGCTTAGACCTTTCACCTCTACCTTTCAACCATCCTTCTCACCCATGCCCTCACACCAAAGAACCTCTCCTCCACCCTTTACTCAACCTCCTATCCCTACTGCCTCTCCTTCAGCCTCAACCATTCCACCTTTCTCTTCTACTCCCTCCTCATTTCCATTCTCAACCTTCACTCCTGATGCTCCTGCTAAGCCTACAGTCCACTACCCTACTTTTGATGATGACAAAAAGGGGGAGAAGTCAGACTTTTCAAGCTCAAAAGAACCATCTATAGCTACCATTCAAGCAGCTTTTGATACATATACTGCTGAGGTAGAAGCTGATAAGGCAGCAGTAGAAGCAGCAGCCCTGAATGAAGCAAAAATTCAAAGACAATCAACTGCTGAGGGGGAGAATCATCTTGAGGGGGAGCATCCTGCTCAAGATGAGCAGAAGCCTAAAAGAAGGCTCAAAGAAAAGGCTAGAAGGAAGAGTGCAAAGAAATCTAGGCAAGGTGAATCCTGTGCCCCAATCAAAGTTCCATCAGAGGATTCAGATGATGATGATGAAGATGATATGCCTCTGTCCACTCTGCTCAAACTGAAAAAGTAGAGCTCCTCTTCAAAAGCTCCATCAGTCCAAGCTTCCTCTCCTGTGAAACAAAGTCCTCAAGGAGAAAAGGAAAGAAAATTATGTCCGCTGAGGAGATTGAAGAAGAAGAAAGAAGAGAGGAAGAACTTCTAAAAGAAGAAAATGATCTTATGAAGATAAGACAACTGGCTGGTGCACTTGGTGTTTCAGTAGAAAACATTCTTAAAGCCAAGGAAAGACACCAGGACTTCACTACTCCAGAAGACCTTGCCGCAATCATTGGTGCCACTGATTAGGAACTTAGAGAGATACAAGAAGAAGAACTGGTTATGCTGTCCTCTCAAGAACCTCAAGATCAAGCATCACAACAGCAAGAAGACCCTCCATCCAAGAAAACCTCGAAAAGAGGTAGAACTCACAAAGAAGCTATCCAAGCACTGCTCAACACTAAATTTGGCAAGACCAAAAGGCCAACTGGAAAGCAATCTAAGGAGTTCTGGAACAACAAGGAAAAATTGATGGAGAGAGATAATGCAAACATCATCTCAAGGGTCACTCCATACAAAGGTACAAAAAATGATCCTTACATTAGAGTTTTCAAAAGAAATGAGTATAGAACATATGAAGATGCTCATCAAGAACACTGTAAGTTGTTCTCCTTTTTTGAAATGATTGAGATCATGTATCATCTCTTTAAGTCTAAGAGTGAAGTTTCTCTCACCTTCATAAAACAATTTGATAACTGGTTAGACATACTGTTTGCCATAGAGTATTCACTTATGATCAGTTTGTTGAACATATTCAAGTAATAGAGGATGCTTTTAAGAAAACATCAAAAGCCTTTGTTGCTGCTGAACAAATCATACTCAATCCTGATCATCCCTTCCTTACTGCTTATGAGAACTTAAACACAACCCTTCCTCCCAATATCAGTCCTGAAATGTTTAGATACATAACTGAACCAGAAAGAGGGATGTTCTTCAAGAACAGAATTGGTGAGTGGAAGTTCCTAAGAGTTTCTGAGTTAGGAAAAGCTCAAAGAGAACTCATCTTTCATGTTGTGCAATCAACAAGGGATCTGATAGGAAGTGATTACTTTGAACAGCTACTGAGATCAAGAGCTGAACAAATTGTGGCTGCAAATCCTCAAATCAGAAATGTTGAAGTAAAAGAAGAACTTTGGTGGGAAAGCAACTTGATACTTCATAATTAGACTAGTTGTTATTTCAAATTCCTAGATTAGTTCAAATTCTGTAACTTGGTATAACTTATGTTAATTTCTCTGTACAAACTCTTGTAATTTCTTGTTCTTGTAATCAAGCTTAAACTTCTGATCATGGACTACTTAACTAAACTGCTAGAATAAATGGTTTTAAGTAGATAGCTCACATAGTGTAAATATAGAAAATCTAAAAATCCTAAAACAGTAAAAGGATAGAAAAGATACCATAAAAACAGAACAATGGTACTTCATAAATCAAACGATTTCCAAAAAATAGAATATCAAGGGAACATATTTTAAAGAGTTACAAAAAACAGATAGCTAGGTAACCAAACTGAACTTAAAAGTGTTATCTTTACAAATCCGAGTCAAACTGATTCTTCTGAAACAAGATAAGGTTTTGTCATCATCAAATAGGGGGAGATTTTTGGGGAGATAGAAAATCAAACCATAATCAAACCTGTCTATTATTTAAAAAAAGGATTTGATGCTAACAAAACCATATATTCAGTTTTGTAATTTGATGCTAACAAAACCCTTTTTGTATCTCGGTTAATAGTTTTTCAGTGTAATATCTTCTTAAGTCAAAGGCAGAACATGTGTTGTTCTATTATGCTTTTAGATCTATCTTTGTAAAAGTACTAAGCACTTTTTGTATCTGCAAAGAGACAAAAAGGATTGATCTTGATACTCTAGAAAAGGTGATAGATACTTTAGAAGAAAAGATCTCGAAGATATGCTTCAACAACTAAGTATGGCTGGCAACTCTATACTTTGTTAAGTCAAATCTTCAAGAAGCAAGGTGTTGATTAAAGTACAAGCATGGAAAGAGAAGTTTACTCTCCCAAGACAAAAAGCTAGTACTTTAATAATATAATAATAGATAGTAGGATTTAACTTTACTGAAAAGTACATTCACTTTACACACTTCCTGTATAAAGTGAATTTGCTTTTCACCCACTAACTTTATCTATTATAATATTATTAAGCCAGGTACCTTTGTCTCCTTCTTCACTCCATCAATCGGATATCACCTTGCTTATATATACTCATGCATGGAAACATTCAAAGTGTCGAATATATCTGTTGAACACTGATATCTCATTAGTTGTGAAGAGTTAGCATTTATCTTTCAGTGTATACAAACTTGTTCATGTGTTGAACATCTTAGACATAAGTTGTTTAAGATTATCTTTGTCTATGTGTTAGAAAGTTTAGTTGTCACCTTTTGTTGAACTTAGATTTTCCGCATATAGTTCATGTAATTCTTGATTCATATCAATAAGAATTATATAAAAGTAAATCGTGTGTCTCTTAAATTTAAAAAGCTAAAGTTTGTATTCAACCCCCCCCCCCCTCCTTCTACAAACATTTGTTGTTGTAGTATCCATTCAGGACCAACACCGTATCATTTTCATGTAGGTTACTTGTAATTTTTATGTAAAAATACTGTTGTTTGCATTCTAGATTGCTCTTGCTTGCATTTTTTATGTGAAATACTATTGTTTGCATTTTAGATTGTTGTTGCTTGCATTTTATATGTGAAAATATTGTTGCTTGCATTTTAGATTGTTGTTGCTTGCATTTAAGATTGATATTGTTTGCATTTTATATTGTTGTTTGCATTTTAGATGTGAAGATGCTTAGTATGCTTGTGTTTCTTATAGATTTTTGTAAATGTATATAAATTAATTAATATGCAAATGTTGGTGAAATTGCATTTTGATTATTGTCTCATCTGTTTCTATACTAGCTTTGTTTTTTTTTCATTTTCGAAGCATTTACATATTCGTCAAACAATTTGTATTTTCGAGACCACTTGCATTTTAAAAAAAGTTTCAGAAATATATCAAGTCTACTTTTGAATTAAAGAGAACGAAAAATTAAATCGATTGGTATGTTTTTTTTTTTAAATTCTTAAATATGATGAAGATATGGTTAATTAAAGATTTGATAGACTGTTAGATATATTAAAGTGAGGGTGTAATATGTAATTATACCAAAGTTGAGGAAATGCTATATAAAGGCATTTCCCCCACATTTCAATACTAAGCTTTGCATTTTACAACATATCTTGTGTTTGTGTTTCTCTACATTACTCTCGGCTCTCTCTCTCTAACCGAACACACACACAAACACACACTAGAAGAACTATCTTCTAAGCATTGCTTCATCCGTATTGTATTACGGGACCATCAATTGGTATCAGAGCCAAACTTGTTTTTGGCTCGTGATTGTTCAAAAGAAGACAACAAAATCTCGAAGTGTTCAAGCTTCTAAGAAGAAAAGGCTCTCGGTTGTGCAAAGGTTCAAGAACGTCCGTTTTATTCAAGATAAACTCAAGCTCAAACGACTTTTAAAGGTAGAACTCATTAAAGGTATAAACTACATCCCCTTTAACTTTCTTTTGAGTTGTTTCGATAGTCTTACAAAGGTTACAAAACATTCTTTGAAGAAAAACACAAACCGTGGGTGTTTTTATAAGTATTAAGTCAAGAAGGTCATTAAATACCCATTTTTTTCAACATTAAATTTTCTGGGTATTTAAGCATTTATGGTGTTCTTGGTCTGAAAGTACAACCGAAAAAAAAAAAAAAGAAGAAATCGAATTTTATTATTTATTTAATTATAAATTCATAATAGATTAAGTGTTGTACAAGGAAAATCAAGTACTTGCCATACCAATCAAGTACAAGTGGTTAGACACTATTCAGGGTATGGCAATCTGATTTAACAAAGACACATCAGAGTCTATCTGCCGGTTCCTTGGGTAATGCGATTGACTCTTGGGGCGGCTTATAGAATTTTGTCAAATTAGAACACCTAAGTGTTAATCAAATAGCTATAAGCCAAGTTCAGTGAATCGCATGCGATTAGACTGTGCGGCTTATAGCAGTTGATAAGTTTACCTGAATCGCATGCGATTAACACTTACATCTATCAGCCGGCTCATAAAGGGAATCGCACGCGATTGAAAGGTTTCTATTTGATTCGCACTTGATTGACAGGACTAACAGATTATTTTCTAAGTTTTTGATGAAACAGGATTGATTCGCATTCGATTAACCATCAAAACTAAGTTCTTATTCTGCTTGGTTTCAAGGACACCTAATCGCATTCGATTGACCTGTATTCGCATTTGATAAGACAAATCCCAATCAAGTTATTCCTTATACTTGGAAAAGTGATTGACTCTTTGGACTTGAATTAAAGAACTCTAAGACGGTTGGACTTAATCAAACAATCTAATTCATAATTGAATTTAATTTAAATCAGATTTAATTCAAAGGTGAATTACATTACTTCAAGTCTATCTAGTTCAAGGTTGAATTTAATCTTTTAAGATCTAATTCAAAATTGAAATTCACAAGACTTAGTTCGTTAATCAATCATTCAAATCACTTTAAAATCAGGACAAGTTTTTCGAACAATCAAACCATCTTACAAGTAAATGATCATTTTTCACAAACATCACTAATCATGTCAAGTACAAATGAAATGATGTCCATTGGCACCGACACAAAACCTCCTGTTTTGTTTCGGGGGGAATACAATGTCTGGAAACGAAGGTTCATGGACTTCCTCGAGCACAATGACCTCTTCGGTGACAAGATGATTGAATGCATCAACAAAGGAAACACCAAATTCACGAAGGTAGTTGAAGCAGATCCAGATAACAACCCTGGCATTCCCAGACATGAAAGAGAGAAGACTCGTGATGAGATGACCAATACAGAAAGAGAAACAAAGAAAGCAGAGAAACTGGCCAAGTACTACCTCAAGCAGGGCCTCTCATCTGAAATCTATCTCAAAATAGATAGCTTGGGCACAGCCAAGGAAATCTGGGATGAGATCAAGAAACAACTTCAGGGCACTGAGCAAGGAGAATACATCAAACGAACTCAGCTAGTCAACAGCTATCATGACTTCAAGGCTCGAGAAAAAGAACTGCTCTCTGAAACATATGGGAGATTCTGCAAGCTGCAAAATGAAATGAGATCTAATCAAATTATCAGAACTGATCTTGATTTGAACTGTGTTTTTCTGAATTCATTAGGTTCTAAGTGGAAAGGCTATGCCAAACTTTACAAACAGATTAATAAAGATCTTACATCAGTCACCTTCCACAACATCTTCGAAGATCTCAATCAGTATCAAGATGAAATCTTGCAATCTCTCCCTAAAGAACCAGTTGCTGACCCTCTTGCCTTGGTGGTGGCTGACAGAATCCATAAGGAAACATCATCAAGATCCTTGAAACTTAAACAAGTGGTTCTCAGTGATTCTGATCATGATAATGATGATGATGATTCAATCGAAGCAGCATTTCAAGCTCTCACAGTGGCCAACAAGAACTTCATGAACCGTTTCAGCAAGACCAACAATAGACAACGATTCACATCAGGTTCAAGGAGACCCGAAAGAGCTGCTGCTGTTGACAAACCAAGATACCAGAGGGATGAGAAGAAGGAAGAAAAGAAGGTTGATTTCAAATGCTATAACTGCGGGAGGTCAGGACATCTGATCAGGAACTGCCCAATGAAAAAGACAAAAGATGCAGAGTACTATCGGCAGAAGTACCGCCTGTCTAAACAAAAACAGGCTGGGAACGTGCTGCTAGTTGAGGAGGATCAGTTCCTTGATGATACAGGATCAGACAGTGATCTGGATGGTGAAGATCACGCTCAATTCTGTCTGATGGCTCACAATGGTGAAGAAGGTAGAGAGGATGATGACGGAGATAATCTCTCCGAGTCAGATGAGGAAAGCTTGGACAGTGGAAAGGTATCTTCTAGCTCTAACTTTAATATGGGTATTAATCATAAACACGTTCAAACCATATTAAATCGCATAAAAGAGTTAGAATGTCAGGCACTAGATTTAATCACAAGAAATCAAGTTCTAGAAGATGTTTCACACACTCAAAAATTGGAGGCACAAACAATAATTAAGAAGTTAGATAACGACTTAATCAGCCTTAGGAACCAATTAGCTGCAAAAGAATCTGAGCTTTTAGAATTAACGAGTAGGACTAATAACACCATATTAGATCTCAAAGCAGAATATAAGTGTGCTGAAAAGGATTCAGAAATTCTCAAAAATGAACTTAGGAAAGAACGAAGTACTCTTTACTCTAGAATCAATGAACTTGAATACCTTCTGTCCAAACGTGATCAAAGTGAACATACCATCTCTCAATACAAAGAAAAGGAACGTCCTTTCTCCAGATGGAATTTCGATAGGCTTGGCTTCAAATTGAAAAGGATTACGTCCAAACAATTATATAATGCTGATCTGTTTGGGTTAGGACTTACCCAAAGGATGGTCTTTGTTGGCCAAGAAGAGACACAAATAGAGGAAGATTTCAAACGAACTCTTAATGTCAAAACTGAAATTCCATTTGATTATTCTAATTTGAATGACTCATACCTTGCCAATCTCTCTTCCTCGTCCGATTCTGATGTTTCATCGTCTGTCTATTCTGATGAAGAACTCTACTCCCCTGTTTCACCAAAGCCTACTGTTGAATACATTCCTCACAAAGAATTACAAGACAGATTCAACACCCTGCAGGAATTTTGTTTTACCCAAGTCATTCAACAGGACCTCGCCAAAGCCATTCAAAATGATTTAAAACCTCCTACCTCTTAGACATTCCCTTCAATGCATGAAATCATCACCTGTCAACAAATTCCCAACATGTCATTTGTACATGATGAAAAGATCATTGATAAACTGTGTAGGAAACAGTTTGTTTTGAAAGAAAGAATCAAAGCCCTCCAAGTAAAGATGGAAACTCCAATAGTTCCCTTTACCTTCTCACTTTTTGGTTCAGATATGGATGATCTAACTCATGCAAACACCAAGGGTACATATTGTACAACTTCTGTAAAATCTGTTAATAAACCTGACTTAACAAATCTTAAGCTTAAACAGATTTACAAACCAAAGCAACAATCCACTCCTAATCCCAATTCTCGTGTACACATAGAAGTACCTGAATCATCACAAGCAGCAGCCAGTCGACCACGACTTCATTCTAATCTTTTATCCTCTGCTGCAGATGTGAAGAAGGCTGGAAACAAGAAGTTTGAAATAAATACATCATGGAAAAGAGCTATTCCTAGATCCACTAGGAGGTGTTCAAATTTGAAACCTGTCTGTGAAAACATTTTGATGTTTGATTCTGTTTGTAATCATTCCAGTTCACAAGGCAAAATTGCTTCTACCATGTTTTGTATAAGTTATGGTTGTACTCATGGACACTGTGAATTTAATTGTTGCTATGATCAATTGAGAAAGACTTTAGGTGTTAAACCATGTGTTGATTGGACTGATTTTTATGCTAATCAAATCTGTGTTCCATTTTTAAATTCAAAAGGCTACGTCATTAATCAATGGATCACCACTCGTCAATCACATGCTCTTAAACGCTTAAACAAATCCAACCGATTACTTACGATCAAGGAACTGGAAGTCTACAGACGGCAGGGCTATGAAGCATTTAAAAGGGCTTGGATTGCACAGGAAAAACACTTGCATTCTCAAAAGCGTTCTCGCAATTCCCCTTCCAAAATCTCAAAATCTTCGAAACCCAAGTCATCATCCATTCAACGAGTGGCAAAACCTGCTAATCGCAGTGTTCCATTTCCGCGACAGCAAGTTGATTAACCGAGGCCACAAAGAATTCTTAAGAATTCCTCTCAACCATGGATTCGCAAATATAACGCTTCCGCAACTCTACCGAATCCGAAACCTCCGATTCCATCAACTGTCAAACCAACAGTGGTGCAGAAACTTTCTTCTCAGCAAATTTCTTCCAAATCTATTCCTTCACGTCCAAAGCTTAAGTCCATTTGGGTACCGAAGAATAGATCATTAGATGTTTCATCATCATCAAAACCAACAGTTGTTACTCAACCCAACTTAGAGACTAACAATCAAGGACCCATATCTAAATGGGGACCTAAACGTGATTTATTCTCTTTTTGCAGGTTCCTCACTTGTGGTACCTTGACTCCGGCTGTACCAAACATATGACCGGCAACAAAAGTCTTCTCAAGAATTATGTTCCTAAGTACTCCGGGAATGTACGTTTTGGGAATGATAATGTTGCACCAATTTTGGGGTACGGAGACATTGAGAAGAAGCACATCAAGATCAAGAAAGTCTCATATGTTAAAGGGCTAGGTCATAACTTGTTCAGCATTGGACAGTTTTGTGATAAAGACCTAGAGGTTGTATTTAAAAGGAACAAATGTTCAGTTTTAACTGAAAATGGAGATGAGTTGCTTGCAGGTTCCAGAAATTCTAACCTGTATTCCATTGACTTGGAAAAATATGACTCTCCTACCTCTGTGTGTCTACTGTCTGAAGCATCTACTGATCTGACTTGGCAATGGCACAGAAAACTCTCTCACCTAAACTTTCAAAATATTAACAACTTAGTCACTAGTGACTTGGTGAGAGGCATTCCCAAGTTAAGATTCAAGAAGGATCATCTGTGTGCAGATTGTGAAAAGGGGAAGATGAAGAAGGCCTCACACAAATCAAAGCAAGCATTCAGCTCAACCAAGCCTTTGGATCTCCTGCACATGGATCTCTGCGGTCCAATGAGAATACAGTCCAAACATGGGAAGAAGTATATCCTGGTCATGGTGGATGACTACTCACGGTATACTTGGGTCAAATTTTTGCGCTCTAAGGATGAAGCTACTCCAACGATCATCACTTTCCTTAAACAGCAGCAGAATAAATATGGTCAAAGTGTTGTCTCCAATCGAACAGACAATGGAACGGAATTCAAGAACAACACTCTGCAAAATTTATGTGACCTAGTTGGGATCAACCATCAGTTCTCTGCAGCTTACACACCTCAACAAAATGGTGTTGTTGAAAGAAGAAACAGAACTCTGGTTGAAGCTGCCCGAACAATGCTTTCTTACTCTGGGCTCCCTCCTTCCTTCTGGGCTGAAGCTATTAACACTACCTGCTATACGCAGAATCGCTCTTTCATTAACAAACGTTTTAATAAAACTCCTTATGAACTGGCAAATGGCATTGTACCTAATATCAAATACTTTCATGTATTTGGTAATAGGTGTTTTGTCTTAAATGAAAAGGATAATCTAGGAAAATTTGCTCCGAAAGCTGATGAAGCTATTTTCTTAGGTTATTCTACCGTCTCAAAAGCATATAGAGTTTTAAACACACGCACAAAGAGCATCATCGAGAGTATCAATGTAACGTTTGATGATACATTGACTGTCTCTGGCTCCCCACCACAGTCCAACACTTTTGCTTCTGAACATACCAGTTCAGGACCAGTTCTTAACTCTAAAGAATCAGACATTCCCTCTACTTCTGATAATAATCTCGATTTCATGTTTGATTTCTTTAGATCTGACTCTTCCCCTATTTTGGCTAACAACAGGGATAATGCAGGTGCACAGATAAGCGACCCGATCACAGATACAACAATCACTGAAACGAATCCATTTGCTGAGGATTCTACATCTGTTTCTGTCACACAATCCCCTGTGACAGAACCAATAGTTGATCAGGAGAACTCACCTGTGTTCGACTCCGATCCAAACTTCTCCAGAGAAATGGAAGAGGAAGCGCCACATATTCAAGATCTCATCCCTTCCTCCTCTAACTCGCATGAGCTAAAATGGATCCGACATCACTCTGAGGAGAATATCATTGGCGATCCCTCTGTTGGCATTCAAACAAGGTCAGCCACAGCTAACGAGTGCCAATTTGCAGGTTTCTTAAGCATGATTAAACCCACAAAGACTTGTGAGGCACTGAATGATCCGGACTGGGTACTAGCTATGCAAGAAGAATTACACCAGTTTGCTCGTCTCAAAGTATGGAGATTAGTTCCTCTTCAATATGGCAAATCTGTTGTCGGAACTAAATGGGTGTTCAAGAACAAACGGGATTCGGATGGAGTGGTCATTCGTAACAAAGCAAGGTTGGTTGCTAAGGGATACAATCAACAGGAGGGTATCGACTATGATGAAACCTTTGCTCCTGTTGCTCGTATTGAAGCTATACGCTTATTTCTTGCATATGCAGCCTCCAGGAGCTTTCGGGTCTTCCAAATGGATGTCCAAACAGCCTTTCTCAACGGGGTACTCAAAGAAGAAGTCTACGTTTCACAACCTGAGGGCTTCATCAATTCTTCATACCCTAATCATGTTTATATTTTAGATAAGGCTCTGTACGGCTTAAAACAAGCTCCACGTGCATGGTACGATGTCTTATCTGAATATCTGATAGGGGAAGGCTACTCCAAAGGAAAGACAGACACCACTCTGTTCACAAAGAAAAAAGGTAGGGACAAAATCCTTGTCCAAATTTATGTGGATGACATCATCTTTGGATCTACAAATCCAAAGAACAGTGAAGAGTTTGCACAGACAATGTCAAACAGGTTCCAAATGAGTATGATGGGTGAGATGTCGTTCTTTCTAGGACTTCAAGTTAAACAGTTGAGTCATGGCACTTTCATCTGCCAATCCAAGTACATTAAAGATCTTCTCACGAAGTATGATATGCTCAACTGCAACCCTATCTCAACTCCAATGGCGGCCAAATCACAACTATCGGCAGATCCTGATGGTTCTCCGGTGGATCTCTAGACATACCGTGGGATGATTGGATCATTACTATATCTCACTGCAAGTCGTCCAGACATCATGTTCTCTACGTGTCTCTGTGCTAGGTTTCAGGCCAATCCCAAGGAGTCACATCTGCTAGCTGTTAAGCGAATTTTCAGATATCTCAAAGGGTCCATGAATCTAGGACTGTGGTATCCCAAGGACTCCAATCTAGATCTTCATGCTTATTCAGATGCTGACTATGCCGGTTGCAAGATTGATAGGAAAAGTACCTCTGGTAGTGAACACTTTCTGGGAGATCGTTTAGTCTGCTGGGCTTCAAAGAAACAAAACTGTGTATCCACTTCTACAGCAGAAGCTGAGTATGTTGCTGCTGCAATGTGCTGTTCCCAAAGCCTATGGATACGTACACAACTCTCAGACTTTGGCCTCAGGTATGAAAAAATACCATTGTTATGCGACTCTCAATCTGCCATTGCCATCTCCTGCAATCCGGTACACCACTCTAAAACCAAACATATCGACATTCGCTATCACTTTATAAAAGATAACGTTGAGAAAGGATTAATTGAGCTACAGTATGTGCCTACTGAAAATCAGCTGGCTGACCTGTTTACCAAACCTTTAGACGAAAGTCGATTTACTATGTTGGTATCCAAGTTAGGCATGCTCAATCTACAAATCTAGCATACTGTTACCTTCTTTTTTTCTTTCTTTTCTTTTGTTTAGAGTTGGTGTTACACTGTTTGTTCTCTATGCAGCTAACGACTGCATTCTTCAAAAGGGAGAAAGATCATGTACATGCTACAGAGAAAAGACACTTTGTGTAGGGGGTTTGACTTCATAATGCTACACCTGTGTCATATGTGTAGGGGGAGAATTTCATACACATACACATATTACACATGTGTAGGGGGAGATATTTGACAACAGACACTTTCTCTAAAACATTCGAAAAATTCCTCATAAAGAGATGCAAAAGTCTAGGGGGAGTGGGTCAAACAAACACTCACATCAACCATATCTGAAAATTTTAACTTTCATAATCTCAAAATTCAGATATCTCAAATTTTTCCAAGTAATAGCTCAATCGCATGCGATTAAGCTATGTGAGTGAATCGCATGCAAATGTTAAAGGTTTTAATTGCATGTGAAAAGGTTGTGAGAAACAAGTGTGAATCAAATGCAATGTTGTCTAAGTGTGAATCGCATACGATTTGGATGCCATGGTTCTAACACCCAAGCTGATTCGCATGCGATTAACACACCACAGTGTGAATCGCATGCGATTGAAAACTCTTATCAGCCGCATCCAAACTTCTATCAGCCGCTATGGATCCAATCGCATGCGATTCGAATTTCTATCAGCCGCGTTTTTTAACCGTTGCACCAGCCAATCAGGGCTCGACATGTGTCTTTTTACACTGCTACAAGTTACCCCAACAGTCGCCATTCTTCATTTACGCTATTCAAAATTTACAAAGTGTTCTCTCGAGTTCTTGATTACGCTAACATACAAATCATCTCGTTACTCTGCCAAAATTTGCAATTTTAGTATCAAAATACTTCTAATCACAAAGGTAACAACTTGTATGGTTTATATTTTGAAGTTTTTGAGTTAAAAAGGTACTTTTTGGCCTTAGAACACTGATATGCGAATGAGAGTATCAAGACTTTGAGTGCATTTTTGGTACACGAATCAAACTTGTTTGATGAAACAAATGTTGCGATGGGTACTTTGAACACTTGGGGAACACTTTGATGTAAAAATCTTTCAAAAATCTCAAAAAGTGTTCTTCGTGTTCTTGGGGAGTATAAGCATACTCAAATGATTTGGTTTTTGGCCTAAAAAGAGGTGTTAGGGTGATTTTTGAGGCATGCTTCAGTACTACAAATGTGTTTATTATTGTTCATATAATGAAATAAGATGTCAACAATAACTTTTCAACACATCAATTTGATATCTTCACACTGAAGCCCTCCAGAGTTAGACAATTTTTCTGTCTAACAATTGACACTTGAAATTCTTGGGCCAATACAATCTCCAATCTTATCATTGTCCTTATGTCTTAATATTTCTTTCTATCTGTACAGATAAGATGGCACAAGCTATTCGTGACCCAGAGGAGATCATGCCTCAAGCTGAGTTCCTTAGCACCAGGACTCACCCAAATAACCACTATATTGACCTTACCAAATTCACGACCCCCACTCACCCCATTGTTACCAAAATCCTTAAAGTCCACCCTCTGAACCACCTCCTAACCTACAATCCTGCAACAACCGGCACACATGTCCCTGAACTTTATGTTCAACAATTCTGGCAGACATGTGACGTACGAATCAATGAAAGAGGTCAAGAAGTTATCCATGCTGAGGTGGATGAGTTTGCTGTAGACATACCTGTTCACCGTCTACGTTCAATTTTCCGGTTACCAAGAGCCAATAGTAGACCCTCTGCATCGGATTTTGAGGAAATCCCAGATGAGGAAGCATGTCTTGCTGCCATCAGACAAATGAGCTATGTGGGAGAGCTCACCCATAAAAATCAATTCAGACGCACAGGTCTTCACCCTAAGTATAATACTTTTATGACTGTGCTGCAGAGGTGTCTCACCCCAAAACACTCGGGGTATGAGTTTCCAACAGAGAATCAGCTGAAAATCTTTGTTGCTGCTGCTACTCACATGCATGTGGATTATGCATACCTTCTCTTCCAAGACATCAAAGCTACCATGCAGAGGAAGAATTCTCAAAAGAAGAAGGATGCTAACCTGCTGCCATACCATCGCTTTCTTCCGATGATCATACAATATGTGATGGACAGGAATGCTGACATTCCCCGCCGAGCAGGTCTACCCTCTATCACTCCTAAACTCTTTCAATATATTAAACCTGCCACTCCTGCCAACCTACCAATTCCAAAACCTTTCCCTGAATCTCTTCTGGATCTATGTGAGCAGAATGATGTTTTGAGAAATTATAGGGAGAGTGTAGGAGCATCCTCAATGGTTGTGCCAAAACCGGCCATACCTACCCAAGGGGAAGTAGCACCAGGTGAGGATATAGAGGCTAGGACTCAGCCATCTATGGGAGATGCTGAGAGGGATGTGCAGAGAGAAAATATAGAGAGGGGTGGCGAAGCGGGTGAAGGTGCTGAGAGTAGGGAGGGAGAAGACACATATGATCCAGCAACCATTCAAGCCATTGTCCAATCCCTCTCTCAATCCACCCGCACCCAAGCTGTGCTAACCGAACTAGGACTTGACGTATCTGAGTCATCCAGTTCTTCCCATGAAGGGTCTGCTGTTCATCCAGGTGGTGCCCCTAACCCCGAATCAGATATATCACCTTTGGGCACCCCTGAGCACCCTATCGACCAACCCACTGACAGTACCCCTTCCTTCATGAAACTCACCGACCCACATCCCACCAGTCCTGACCAGGCTCCTACCACTCAAATAACACCACCTTCTCCAACTCGTGGCCTGGTCATCCCACTTCAAATTCGCAATGCGATGGTTGCTCCTGAGCATGACATCCTACCACCTTCTCAATCACCTGACGTATCTTTTGAGGTAGGCTTTGTCACTCCAGACTCCCTTCTAGACCCAAATCAGTATACCGGTTATGGTATCGGTAGCTTTGTAGATGAAGATAGGAGTGTGAGCGATGGTGAGGTAGTGAGAAAAGAACAAGAGAGTGCTGAGGGACCCCTAAACCAAGAAAGTCGGGAAGCCACATCTGCTATGGGGCCTGACATTGTTGGGCCTCATATTGAACAAGACACGGTTATCCCACCCGTGCAAGTTTCTGCCCCTCCAAGCTACTACGGTGTCTCTCAACAGACACTGTCTTTATTGCACAGGGTAATAGCACATAGTCTAGGTCAACCCCAATTGGGCGTTGGACCTATTGAACACAGAGGACTGCCTCCCTCGTCCTCGGCTCCTTTTCGTGCACAATTTGATATGCCGCGGATCTCCGCTTATCTTGAACAACACAAAGTCACCATTGATGCACTGAGCTTGTTGGCTCAACAAGTCTCCTCAACTTCCATAGGTGGTACCTCTCAAGGTGCCATTCGAGGATTGGAAGGAAATCCTGCTGGAGCCTACATCCACGCTGCTCCAGTAGGTGGTTCTGCCTCTGTGGCAGGTACCTCAACCGGTAATCTGAGTGATTCCGGGTATGTTACACGTGCAGATCTTCAAGATGCTATTCAACAAGCCGTGTCCCCAATCCGCCAACAACTGCAAGAGACAAATCTAAAGTTGGATCGGATCGAACAAGCCTCCAGGGCACAAACTAAGCAGCTAACCAGAATTGAATCACTTCTTGCAGCTCGCCCTCCAGCAACGGAATCTCAACCTCAACCTGATATTACCTCTCTATCAGTTGACGCCTTGAAAAGCATCCTGTATGCTAAAATACTTGATCAAAGGCCAGACTCTACGTATGATCAAGACCTTCTGACTATTCTGCGAGCTGAACAACGTCCACAGGGAATCTCCTTGGATGATTTTACAGAGTTTCACGAAGATGTCAACGGCAAGATAGATGGGGTGACCAGAGGTTTCTACACCTCTCTACAAAAGGTTACTGAGCGGCTGACAGTACTGGAACAAACATGTCAGGCTCAGGCTCAAGGGATTAAGAGGAGGTGGGATGATCAAGATCCTGATGATCGTCCCGAGGGGGAGAAAAGACGAAAATATATCACAGTCCCCTCCGGTGCAACTGTACCTATACCATCATTCAGCAAATACTTACCCACAGGTACAGGTTCTACTGGAAGTCAGACATAGCAAAAACAACAACAAACAGAACAGTTGGCCGATGAAGTCTTTGAACTACAACAGAAAGAGAATGCTGACAAACAAATCGTACTCTATGTACCCCAGCAACAATCTGAACTGAGGCCGACAGAACTCGAAGAAGGAGAACTATCGTTCGATCAATCCTAGGCTGACAATGTTAATTGGTCTAGTGGCTCCGATTCTGAGATGGAAGAGCTGTATGGGTCACTAGGAAATTCACCCGTCAGGGATTTGGGAGAAGGTAGGGTTGATGAACAGGAGGAGGAAACTGATGACCGGGAAATGATAAGACTATTTGCCGGCATTGATGAATATGTCGAGGTTGCAACGCGCCCAGACTCACCTAGAATTGTAGACCGTTTTGATGACATTCCTAGTGATAGGGAACTTGCTCAAAGAAGGAAAGAAAGGTTAGCAATCTCTAGGAGAGAAGCAAGAAGGAAACCAAAGAAGACAAAGCCTCTCTTTGATGTTTCCAGGGTCCTCAGTGGGTTATATTTTGAAGTTCACCAACAATTCCCTCCTCCTCCTGGTAGATTTCAAGAATCAGCTGCCGACATACTAGAAAGAAACAGACAAGCAGAGGCAGCTGAAAAGTTTAGAGCAGAATCAGAATGGCCCTTGCCAGAAAGCTTCACAGTCCCACTTGCTCCTCCAGTGCATCGTGGAGATCCTGGTCTTGATGTCGGGAATATGTTCACAAGGAATGCTGCAGAAAACCCGATATGGAAACCTTTCTTTGTCAACGCTGCCAATCATGAAGAACGAATTCTTGAAATCTTCAGCAGTCAGTTGATAGAGGTTATCTCACCCGAGCTGAGAAACATGAACGATAAACAAAGAAGGAGATATGATCATATTCTCACTTGTTCACAAACCAAACCAGAAGATATCAAATCAGATTATCCCATAAGTGACCTTCTCAGTGTGTATACCGAAACCAACTTCAACATAAAATATGCCATCTTCTACGTCAAAAGAGCTAACAACCTCACATACTTTCTCACCGAAGCAGATTTGAGGTATGTAAACATCGAAGACATTAGCTTCTTATTCGACATCCTTTCCCAGAAAAAGGGGAAATGGCCTGATGAAGAATTTGGTAGAGTTGCGTTAATGAGGTACATGAGAAATCTTATGGAATTCTTTGAGGAACACGATATCCAGCTCGGGGCTGAGAACAACTATCGGAAAGTCAATCTTCTTAAGCCTAATCAGAATCATCCAGATCTAGAACAGCTTGAAGAGTTGACAGTAATCCATGACGGTCATCCAAACTTTAAAGGTTCTCGAGGTGTTGTCTCCAAAAATACAAAGGGCGAAAAGATTTTCATCAGACTAGACGACCTTAATGCATATTCTGACGGCACCTTGAAAATCCTTCGTCATAAAATTCATCAAAAGGTTTGGGATAACCGAGCAGCTTACACAGATGAAGAACATTCCCAGGCATACAAGGCAATAGACAAAATAAGGAAAGCATTGGCCAGTAGGAGGGAAATCAGAAAATGGCAAGTGGCCTTCGGCATTCGCAACAAATCAGCTTTCGAATAGATTTCAATGTATTTGTTTGTTGTGAATGATTACACACATCACTTAGGGGGAGATTGTTAGATATATTAAAGTGAGGGTGTAATATGTAATTATACCAAAGTTGGGGAAATGCTATATAAAGGCATTTCCCCCACATTTCAATACTAAGCTTTGCATTTTACAACATATCTTGTGTTTGTGTTTCTCTACATTACTCTCGGCTCTCTCTCTCTAACCGAACACACACACAAACACACACTAGAAGAACTATCTTCTAAGCATTGCTTCATCCGTATTGTATTACGGGACCATCAAACATTAAAAAAAGGGTCTACGGGGTTTTTGTGAGGGCACGTGAGTTTTTAATTTTGACGGTTTTTTTCATTTAAGTCTTTTTAAAATTGCCACATGTCATTACCACAAAGCTCCATAGATTTTATAGCTAAGCCTAATTTTATATATAATCATACCCTATATATATTATGTGCAAAAACGCATGTGAATTGTGAGATACGAATTCACCAAATGTAGATTATTAAAGAAGAAAACGATTGAAATATAATGCCAATCCATGTGTATCATATTTTCCTGACTATATATATTAATAAAGAATGTTCAACATAGTTCATACCTAATTCATAGTCCTAAGGGACTAGTTTTAGTATTTGGATCATGACATCAATGGTTCAGATTGCATTTTAAAATTTTGGGCCGAGGGGCATTTTTGTAATTCACATGTGATGCTTTTACAAATCACATGTGATTATATACTAAATCACCTACGATTACATATTAAAAATTTAGGATTATGTTTTTTATATTGACTTTATTAAACCTAACTAATATAACAAAAACTTATAAAGTATCCCAAAAAAACAAGACCCCGTAACCAATGTGACAACAATGAATTTCTAATCTTTAAATATAAGTAATAGATTAATCTAGATCGTCTCTCTTAGACAATTTTAGCGGTTTGCTTTGGTAAAATTAAATCTTAATCATTAATTAAAATTAAAATTTTAATTTAATTTTGATTTTTAAAAGTTAAAGTTTATAATTTGAATTAAAATTAAAATTATTATAGATAATGTTATATATGTACTTCTTAAATATTTAGTTATCCACCCTAATTTGTAAATATCATATTTACCCTTATAATATTTCAAATATGATATTTAAACAAACTCTTATTTTTACTATTTCATAATATTTTATAATCATTGTAAACTTTTTTTAATATAACCAATTACATTTGACCGTGTTGTTTATAATTATAACGATAATGAATTAATGATCGATGATTTATAAAAAAAATACAATTACATCTCTTTGTAGTATATATACCACAAATTTGTCATCATGTATACCGCTCGCGTCAATGCTTTCATCGCTAGTCTTGGTGTTAACCCCTGTTATTATCATTTTTTCAAACTCTCATTTCTTTCATGTTTTATAATTGTTTAGTATATTTTATTAATGTGTAACATTTATTATTTTTTAAACAAATATGTGTATCACACGAATATATAATCTAGTATACCTTACATAAGATGAGAAGTGGTCTACTCTATTTCCAAGTTGTCATCACTCCAAATGTAAATCTCCATACCACAAAAGTGTTAATCGAGTATTATTCCATATTCTACATGTGTGACTTTGTAATGTATTTAATAGGTCGACATATTTAGTTCATTTATTACAAACTGATTTTGAGTTGAAATCTCACAAATTTACTATCAAAGTTAGGTCCACTGCTAATTAGCCAAACAGCCACAATACTACAGTTGTAATTAGGGGTGTTAAAATAAACCGAAAAACTTACTTGCCCCACGTGAATCGAAACCGAAAAAACCGATACCCATAAAACTCGTAACCCGAAAACTAGGGTACCCGTTGAACACGGAGCGAGTTCGGTTTTTAAATTTCGATATCCGCGGGTACCCGCCCCACCCCGTATGCCTTTAACTTATGGAATATATATATATATATTATATATATATATATATATATATATATATATATATATATATATATATATATATATATATATATATTATATTTATATATAACAAAAACTATTATAAAATTAAATTACTCAAAACTATGTAACTTATCTCTAATAGCTTCCACCTTCTCCCCGAATTCTTTTTTTAACCTTTTATATGCAAGCGTGCAACGATCAAGAATTCAACATGGAGGCATCAAAATTGATCAACAGTGTCAACTTCGATCATATCAGTTTATAATACTCTCATTAAAGATCGGTTTGAATTTTTCCAGTGATTAATTCATTATTGTTGAATTGTTTCTATCATTGTTTATTGTTTTATTACGAATCTGAACTTGTTGAAAACAACAAAATTGAAAAATAGATCGATTTTAGGGTACCCGTGACCCGAACCGTGGATACCCGTTTCCCTTCGGGTACCCGCACAACGGGTACCCGCTGTTTGTGGGTCGGTTACTGTTTCTAAAACTAGATACCCGCCCTGCAGTGACGATTTGCAAAAAATTCTACTACCCGTCTCTTCCCGCCCCGTGAACACCCCTAGTTTCAATGGATTGAAGGTGGTCTAAATCAATTTCTTTTTTTATTGGTTTTGGTTGTTAGCTAGGTACTTAGAAAGTATGTAGGTTCTTGGTGAAATTAAAGTAATTACTACGTCAGTGACTAGAGAAGAAACTGATATGATGCATGCGAGAGTGGTGAATTGTCATCGCTGACGACACTATAAGATTTGCTGCCTGTTTTTTTTATTCTAGTTTTTATTTTTTAATTATTTAGGTATATGTATATAGGGGAGTGTTCATTCGAGAACCGTTGTTAGTGCGAGAATCGCGAGAACAAATCTCAACCGTTTCTTAGAAATGGGAAGATCATGGATGGAAAGCGTGGAGGGAAAGAGTGTGGTAGTGTGCATGTGAGGAATTCATGGGTGAGCAATGACATTAAAGTATGGGGAATTGAATGACTCAGATAGAAATTCATGGGTGACCAATGACATTAAAATATGAGGAATTGAACGGCTCAGATTGGTTCTCGCGGTTCTCGCGCTAACAACCTATGCAGTCAATAGCGGTGGGATAGGGTTAGCGGTCCTAGGGGAAATAGCGTTGGAGAATAGCGGTGGGAAATAGCGGAGGCGCTAATAGCGCCGCTATTTCCGCTATTTGAGGCAAAATAGCGGTGGGATAGCGGTTTTCACATTTTTTTAATTTTTTTTGCAGATTATACTTGTTTTCGGTTTACACTCTACGGTAGATTCCCGTATTACTCTTTACTATATTAGTGTACTAAGTTTTATACAACGAATTTAATTAATGTTTTATAATTTTAATTATATATATACACATATAAATATATATTCTACGTAATATTAAAAAAACGGCTATCCCACTGCTATCCTACCGCGATAACTGCTATCCCAAATCAAGGACCTTGACCGCTATTTGATTTCCCATCACGATAATTGCATAGCTGTTAGATCATAAATTGTGTTCAATATATTTTAGTGGAGTTTAGTATTACATTTGACATTAGTGGTAGTTTAGGGTACATTCTGTAAATACCCTTGAGGTATAAATAGTTAGTAATTAGCCCTAAATTAATAAACCTTTCAATAAATCGTATTCTTCAAAGTTCTGTGGACTCTCTCGATCATTCATACGCATACATTCATAGAGTTCATAGCAATTGTGTTGATTGCTTCATTTGATTGATGATACCAGATACACTTGGACCTACAAGTGGTATCAGAGCCAAAGATTGACAAAAAGGTTGGTATTTCTGTGACAATCGATCGATTCCCTGTTCAAGGTTCATGCTACTGTCGTTTACATATAAACCCTAATTCCTGTTGTTTTGTGTGTTAAAACTAAAATCAACTGTTGGGGTTTGTTAGTTTGGTGATTATAAACTGTTAGAAATCGATAGAATAAACTTTGGTTGTGATTTGAGCGAGAATTTGATTGAATCGTTGTTTGACTGTCGAAACTGTTCTTGAACTGCGCAATACATAGTCTGCGCATAAAGGGTCTGCGCATAAAGGTTCTCTGCTTAGTTTGCTCTGCGCAAAAAGGCTCTGCGCATAGATTCTGCGCATAAGGCTTCTGCGCATAGTTTGCTCAGTGTTTGCTCAACATAATGTTTGCTCAGTGTTTGCTCAGTATAATGTTTGCTCAGTGTTTGCTCAGTATAGAGTTTTGCTCAGTGATTGCTCAGTGTACAAAGTTTTGCTCAGTGATTGCTCAGTGTACAAAGTTTTGCTCAGTGTTTGCTCAGTGTTTGCTCGTAAACTGTGTTTGCTCAGACTTCTTCAATACACTTTGCTTAGTAACTTATGCTCGGAAGTCTGCTCGGACCAAAGTCTACACTTAGTCATTTTTTTTTCTCGATCACAAAATTCACACACATACTTCTCGTGTCATACCAACTTTTGTTTTCAATCTACGATCATATATCTGCGTATCAAAATGTCAAAAGAAGTACATGCTAATAATGGAGATCTGCAATCTTGCATCTCAGAGTCTGGTTCCGAGGTTAGTTCTACTAATTCTCAGTCCATTGATATGATTCAAACTTTGCAAAATCAGATTTCAGAATTAGAAAAAGATAAAGCTCATTGTCGAATCTTAGAGGCTAGATTAGACAACAATTACAATGAGTTAGTTCAGTGCAATCGAGAACTTGCAACAGCAAATGATCAACTGTCTTATGTACAAAGTAAGTTAAAACTTTGTGAAGAAAAAGTTGAATATCTCACTGAAGTCAATTCTGGAATTACTATCAAATTAAGGGATGCAGAAATTCAATGTAAAGATAATGATGCTGAGATTGATCGTTATGTTAAAGAAAGAACCCAACTGTATTCTAAAGTTAAAGAACTGGAAGATAATCTTTGTAAACGTGGTCAATTAGAACAGACTATATTTTTGAATAAACCGAAAGACACTAAATTTTACGATGTAAAAGCAGGTCTAGGTTTTGAAAATCCAAAGAATTTATCTAAAGTTTGTCGTGCTCAATTTTATGAATTTGAATTTATGGGTTGGGGTTTCATTGATTTAATGAAATTCACTGTGGCTTCAGAAGATGATGAGGTTAGAAATTTCAAAACGAGCAAATAAAGATAAAATGCAACTTCCGTTTGACTATTCTGAGTTAAACAAAAGTTATGAAAAGCCTGAAACTTCTTCATCAACTGAATCTCCAACAACTTATTCTTCTGAAGAATTTAATCAAAAATCAGAAAATCTTTCTGAAAAACCCGAATACTCTGATCTTTATATTCCAAGTTCTATTTTGAAAAAGAAATTTTCAGATCTTCAAGAAGAATTAGCAAAACAAACAACAGATTTCACTAATGAAAGAGTTCTTCTACTTGATACAATAATTCTTTTAAAAGACCAACTCACTTCCGCTATCAACTATCAAACGGAAAATGTTTCAAACTCTTTCGTTGACAAAGGTAAATCTGTTGTAGAACAAAGTTTTGATGATTTTATTGAGTCTGGCCTTGGAGAAAAAGTCTTTAACGATCAATGTAGCACCTCTCAGCAGAATCAATACGTTAAATTTCCTAACCAAAATTTAGATGTGATGATAGAGAAATCTTTAAATAAAAGGAAAGCCAAGAGAGCATTGTGGCTTGAGAAAAGAAAGAGTTTTCTAGAAACCAAGAAAAGACGTTTTCAAGAGAAAAATTATTTTAGTTATGCTGGTCATGAAATTAATGCTGAAAATCAATATGATTCTCGTGGTTATAAGAACAATTTTGGATATGTACATGAGAGAGCTTCAAATGCTGGAAATAGTTCTCGTTGTGCAAAGACTAATGGTTCAAATGAGTTTGGTTTTGATTCTAGTGTTCATTCTCATGTTAATGTTAAGAAGTATGAATCTTCTACTTTTGTTAATTCTTGTTGGGATGCTATTGATAAACCTGATGTGAAATATCCATTTAAGGTGTATTCTATTAAACATCTCATAAGGTTATCTAAGGAGAAAATTTGTACATCTCCTCAAAGAGTGAACACATTTTTGATCAATCAGAAAATTTAAAAGGAGAAGTTGAATTCTAACTACAAGTGGATGCCTAAAAATGAATGTGTAGTTAATTCTCCTAATCCAGCCGGACCCAAACTCAAATGGGTACCAAAATCTGCATAATTTGTTTTGCAGGTAAGCCTTGAGACATTCTGGAACACCACAGTTACACTCTGGAGAATATCGTGAAGTCTAAACAACTGTGTGTTCAATACGCGAAGAAGTTCAATTCTCATGGCTAGAATAAAGAAGAGTGTTCCTTGCAAATCATCTTACACATCATTATGTTCAGCATCAGCCCGAGTTTGATGATCTGAGAAATTTATTTTCTTTAGTTTATCATTATTTGATATAACTTTTGTGTTGATGATTGTTACTTGCAGAAGGCGCACAAGTCTTCAAGACCCGCAAGTATGCAATTTTCTCAATAAGATTGTTTTTATCAATGCTTGTAGGGGGAGTAAATCAGAAAATTTTTAAAAATATTTCTTTCCTTCAGTTAAAGTTCATTATTAGAAAATCCAAAAACATTGAAAAATGAAAATCCAAAAACATCTAAAAAGCAAAAATTCAAAAACATTAGAAATGTTCAAAATTACTAAAATATTTTGTTGTTTCGATCACGCGTGCGTACTGTGTTTAGGTAGCTTCTTCACTCCTATGGTCTAGCCAGAACCGGAAAGACCTACCTAAGGAGCTTCCTATTTTATAGAAGTGAGAAAAAGAGTGTCTAGTCATTTTGGAAAGAGAGTTTGAGGGAGTAGTTGAAAAATATTCAGAGAGCTGAGGGTGAGAGAAAGGATCAAAAGAAAAGAAAGATCCTCACTAAACAGTGTCAATCTGGGTAGCCACATCTACTACTGGTTTTATACTGGTATTGAAGAAGACATCATGGCCCCAGTGATGCAATGCACTAACCCCACCCAGCTACTCAATTATCTCTTAAAAGGTAACTGTTTCAACTTCACACAGAGACTTATCACATAAACTATTGGCATCTCACTCGGAGATTGTTGATATTGAAAATAGGAGGACAACTACTCCGGTCTCCGACTTCTTTCGTGCACTTATCGAGTCTAGAGCCATTTGCAATATTATTCTCTTCTAGGACACTCAGTTGAATCATTTGCCTGTTTTAGTGACAATGCCGGAACATCTTGAGTAATATCTTTATGATATTTACAGTGATAGATGGAAATCCTACCAGTGCTAACATCATACCAACGCTGAACGTAGGTCACTCAGTTTATTTAAACTGAAGTGTTAACGGGTAATCTATGTGATCCCGGTGTTACAACCGATGCGTTTATTGCCATATCGTTCAGATAGAGTCATGCTAAAATCAATCTGAAGTCATTTTGCATGTGCATGATGATCATGATGGATCCTGATCATCATGAGGGGGAGAATCAAGTTTAAGGAACATAATTCACATGTCAAGGGGGAGCTAATACATCAAGTGCGGTGTGTCTTAAAATCTTCAAAGGGAAGATGACAAAGTTTCAAAGAGAAGAAGACAACTGTTCATAAATTTGAAAGGGAGCAAAGTTTTGGAAAAATTTCAGATTTTAAAGATCTTGAGATACTTTCGAGGGGTAGCAAACTTTGTTTAAAGAAAATTTCAAAGGTGTTGAAACAACCAATCCTACCCTCGAGTAACATCTGTACGTAATCAAGAAATATTATTCTCGTGTAAGGCTCAAGATTGTTCCCATGAAGACAAAAGCGATGATCATGGTTGTAAATTCTGATAAGCGTGAAGCTTCTACTGCAATCTCTGATAAACAACTTGATCACTGATGAAGAGTCTTTGAAGATCTCGTCAAGACTCGAAACTTCAAAGAACGATCTTCTAATGTCTATTGCAGAAGAAAAAGAATATCTGCATATTCTAGACAGGGAGATTGTTTTGGTGCTTAAATAGATAAATTTCATTATTATGCTTAATTGTAAATTGAACACAAAGGGGGAGAATGTTAGATCATAAATTGTGTTCAATATATTTTAGTGGAGTTTAGTATTACATTTGACATTAGTGGTAGTTTATGGTACATTCTGTAAATACCCTTGAGGTATAAATAGTTTGTAATTAGCCCTAAATTAATAAACCTTTCAATAAATCGTATTCTTCAAAGTTCTGTGGACTCTCTCGATCGTTCATACGCATACATTCATAGAGTTCATAGCCATTGTGTTGATTGCTTCATTTGATTGATGATACCAGATACACTTGGACCTACAATAGCTAACAACGGTTCTCAAATAAACTTTTCTTTACGTACATATAGAGAGAGGGAGAGGGAGAGGGAGAAAGAGAGAGGGAGGGGGGGGGTTTGTTTGTGGTAATCGGATATTGTTTTTTGTTGTTCATCGAGTTTTAATTTCCTTTCAAATTAAAAAGTGAAAAATTTATTTGGTTACACACTTTTTTAGAAAAACTAAAAATTGAAATCTAAAACTTCGACCACTTTTCGTAAAAGTTAAAAAAAAATTAAAAATAAAAACTTTTCTTTAACCCAACGTCACTTAATTTGAATTTTACCAATCTTCTACAAAAATAATTTATCAACCTCAAAATTTTCTCCAACTTATTTATTTTATAATTCTTAACTAGTGTTATAATTTCTATAAAAGAACTCGTTTCCAGAAATGTGATAAAATTATATTAATAATAATAATAGTTATTATTGTTATTATATTATTGATTTGACTATGTCTATTATTCTGATGTATGTCAACACACATAGGACCAAAACACATGTCAAAAGCCATGATATCATTATCACTTTCCACAAAAACTAAAGGATGGGTTGTTTCCTTGAAGCATCACACGGCCCTTTTCTTTGCCCTTCAATGTTCAATTCAACTTTGATGTATTACTTTTACTTTGACCCAAAAAAGCCACTCATTTCAAACTGGAATTCCAATTTCCACACCTATGAGTATGAAGAGGACACTTTCCATACTTGTATTTGCTCCCAACTGATAGGGATAGACATCACATATTAATTTAAATATTAAATTCAAGATGCATAGATTTAATTGGTCTTAATCGTCTTCTTATACACTAAATCAACACAAGTTTTAACGAAATCAAGAAAGTAGATGATCGAACAATGAAAATAGAGGTTCTATGACTCTATGTCATCATACTTTGTATTCTTACTTATCCGTTTACTCATAAGATGAAAAACATGAGTCAAAATCAAGAGAGGACATTGAGAAAGAGAATTAATAGATTTCACATGTCATCCTCAATTAGTTAGAAGGACAAAATAGAAAGATTTAGTATGTAGAAGATTAAATAGGTAAGGTACAATATCTTTGATCCTATAAAACATTCTTACTTATCAAAGGATAAAATGAGAAAAGAAAATCATGTATTTCACATATCAATTATTATATAAGTAAGAGAAATCACTATGTAGAAAAAAATGGGAGGAAAAAGAATTTTTCAGTGTGTTTGAAATCTTTGTTGTATATGTTAATGAGAACATACATAACCTACATCATTACTGTTATTGATGCTGTTTTGCACGCAAGTATTGGATTTAAAGTTTCAACTTTCAACGTCAAATCAGAAGGTCAAATAAGTTCTAGCTAACCTTAATTATCCTGTGAAAATGTACGTTAGGTATAGAATTTTAACTAACACTTAATTAGCCATATATATTTATGAATACGTAGGGTCTGGTATACTATAGCATGTACCAACCGAATATAACCATTAACGGAACCTAGTTATTTGTACGTACATAGTTAGACCATCCACATCCATCACACCCTTCACACAGCCACATCAGCACCACATCAGCATCTCACCATTTTCTCATCACATCACACAAACCTCAGCATCCATCACACCCTTCACATCTCACAAAAAAAAAAAAAAAAAAAAAAAACCCGTCTCACACGTTCATCCCTTCACGAGCGCGAGTGTGGTCACACAAGTGACCGTGAGCCATCGCTCACACACCCCCACGATGGTGTTCCCCCTTGTGATGGGCTCTCACGAGCCTCCTTCACGCTCGGATGCGCATAGTCTTATAACAATTGAGTAATGTTTTTTTTTTTTTTTTTTTTTAAAGTGATTTTATAATATATTTAATAAGATTTTAAATTGCTCTATTTACGGTTAATTAGTTTTGAGTTAACATTTTACAAATTGACAATTACGAGTTAGACAAAGAGGAATGTATAATTGTTGTCCTAAACTCATAATTAAATTTTTACGGTTAATTAGTTTTGAGTTAACATTTTACAAATTGACAATTACGAGTTAGACAAAGAGGAATGTATAATTGTTGTCCTAAACTCATAATTAAATTTATCATATTTCACCTTCTTCTCAACTTTAATTCTTCTAGAAATTGTAACTCCACTTGATATATCTAGCTTTAGTTCATTCAAAGCTCAAAAATCTCATAAATATCCTAGCTAGCAATAGATTTATGAGAATGAATACCAGTTTCAAGATTTTTGATGCCCTGAGTAATTAAGTAAAAATAGTTTGTAAAAAATATTTTCATCACTAAAACAATGTTTCTTTAGCACGAAACAATATTTCTCAGCAAAATAACAACACTTCTATTTTTTAAACATCAAACAATAGTTAATAGTAATTTTAAGTCATAAATGAGTATATTTAGTATTATACATGGATAAAATTTTGTGTCCCTAGTAGATAATAGTTCCCGTTTATGGACACCTCTTAAACTCCCTTGAGACTGGCACTGATAAGATTATTGAATCAACTATTGTATCGATATCCTAGCTAGTTTTATTTCTTTTCTCTTTGGTTTTCTTTAGTATTTTTGAAAACCAAAAAAACCATTATCTTTAATTAACACCTTATTTACTACGTAATTTAGATCAGCACTTTAATCATCTTAAAACACCATAATCGTTTCGAATATATTTAGTTTAAGACATAATAATAAAAAAGTCAAGAAGTCGATCTAGAAGCCTTAGACATGTTTCCGAGAGATACAAAAAAATAGTATTAAATTCTAAGAATATTTTTAATTTGCTAGATTCTCTGAACGAATACCATTACTATTATATATAATTCTGGCCACAAACTCTACGCTATATATAAGTACAACCCACCATATTACTCTTGTTGTTTGCTTACTAAACAAGGTTTCGAAGCAGTCTTTCAAGACTAGCTTTTCTACCAATAAAACCTAACTCGTCAACCCCATATCCACAAACCATAATAATCACCATAAACCATGGATAACATGAGCCCCTTTTCCACTGATCAATGGATACAACAATATCCCAACACACCCATGGCTCGATCCGGTGGCGAACCATCTGACCCTTCAACCATAGTACCAGTCTATCGAGATTCTAGCCAAGGAACTATTGCTCAGGCCGGTCAAAAACCGATACGCCGACGATCAAGGGCTTCACGGAGAACACCAACCACTATCCTGAATGCTAGCCCGACGGACTTTCGTGCCTTGGTTCAGCGGTTCACAGGATGCGGTAGCAATAACGAGACGGGATCAGGTTCGGGTTTAGTTGGGAAATCAGCAAGAGGTCCTGTGAATATAGATTTTGCAAGGAATGATGTGAATGAAAGTTCATCAAGATTCACATATTATGATAATAATAATCAGCAAGTGCAATCTGTAAGTGGGTTGAGTGAGTTTCAGGCTGGATATGGAATGAATAACGCTTCTGTTGCTTATGAATCCATAGATGAATCACCGGTCATGGGAAACCGGATAGACGGTGGCAGCCATGGGTATAATAATGTTTGAAGGTGTTGACTGTTCGTTATTATTAATATATTATTTTATTGTTATTGTGTTGAGTGTTATTTGTTGTGTTATAACTTATAAGTTAGGGAAGATATGATTTGTTTGTACATAACATATTCTTGCTACATACAACAATTATTGATTGTTATGACCATCTTAACCTTTAATATGTTGATAAAAATAAACGATAGCAAGATTATACGAACATAAAAAATCACAATTGTTATATGTGGTAAAAAGTTGTGTACAAATTATCTATATTGATTGATTTACCATAATATATTTAAATATATGTTTAAGAATAAAAAAAAGGTAGAATTATAAAAACATAAAAATCATAATTATTATATATAATAAAAATATATGTTAGGTAAAAATCATCTCATTTTAAATTACTTTACCACTATAGATGTTTATGGGGTAAAGTATTTGGTTCAAAATCACAAAAAGGACTCAAGGTTTTGTGAAGGTTGTAAACATTAAGATTTTATATTTTTAATTTTTCTAATATTGGAATTGGATAACTCTATTTACTGTTTTACTGTATTATTAGTATTTATTATAATTAATAGATATTAACTGGTAATCAGCATACATACATAACATTTAGGTTGACTCAAAAGGTGTCTTCTCCCTCTATTCCTACAAGTGGAGGTGTCGATGTTACATCAGCTCCAATGAACTCAAAAGGTGCCCGTGCACTTGTGACGGTCTTTCTTATATAGGTAATGAGTTTTACCTTGGTAACAGTAGGCACACCAAGGTTAGCTTCAAATTGTAATGATTGAGTAAGGGAAGGAAATTATTTAGTCTATGACGGGCATTGCAAAAATTTGTCTCCAAATTGAGATTGTGCAGCCATTTAAGTGGGTTTAGAAATCTTACCTGTGGATGTTGGCTATCGTCTTCTTCTCTAAAGAGGTTGAGGTAAGGAACTTGATCTCTTAGCTTGAGGTGACTTTCAGTCAGCTTCAGGAGTGCCAATTGATGTTGTAACAGGGTAGGCTGATTAGCAATCTCTCATCTAGGCACTTAGTCATTCTTGCTATGGGAGATTGACCCCGAAAACATCTTTATGCTTAAGGTTGGTGTGAGATAAATCTCATACCTTGATTTATAGGCTTCTCTTAACTCAGATTCATGTACCATTTAGACAAATGTGATGAATGTCACATGTGGAGGACCTTCATTATAAGAATTGGTGCTTGTGAGATTTTCATTAGATGTCTATTCTCTGATAAACTCAAAACCGATTAAGATAGATGTATATTCGTGGGTTTCCTAAAGAAACCTTGTGGTATTACTTCTATAAGGGATAAAAACATGTTTTTGATTCGTTTAAGTTGTATGATCTTCTACTTCATCTTGTTTCTTCTCCTCTGTTTTTCGAAAACCATAAGGGATAAAAACAAGTTTTCTGTTTTTTATCTAGTTCATAAAAGGTTTGATTTTAACCAGTTAGGTTTAAACCAGGTTTGTGTTTAAAAGGTTAAAAACGATAAACTTTTTTTTTTCTAAAACTAGACTTTAACCAGTTTTGAACTTTTGTTTAAAAATGTTGAAATCAAGTTTTAGGATAATTAATTATTAATAAAACAAGTTTTCTTGATATTAATAATTAATAGTTTTTGGTTTTTGAAATTAAATCCAGTTTTTAATCAGGATATTAAAACAGTAAGTTTTAATAGGTTAAGAAGGATTTAAATATTTTTATTAATCAGGAAAACGCGAGCCGAAAGCATCACCGTGACCGTTAGCGGCGCTAAAAGGGATTTAGCGGCGCTAAGCCCAGTAAACCACGGCCCAAGGGGTTTCGACCCAAGATAGTCTGCGGCCAAGGGGTTCTCAGCCCAAGGGGTTTCGACCCAAGATGGTCTGCGGCCCAAGGGGTTCTCGGCCCAAAGAGGGTCTTGGCCCGGTGGGTCTCTCGAGTTAATGAGAGATATTGGCCAAAAATAGTTTTTCTGGATTAATACAAAAGGATTATTAATTTTAAGTTATAAAATTAATAAAGGTGTTATATAAACTAGTATTATATATTTTAATTAGCTTAGTTAAAATATATATTTTAGATATTTATTTATTATGGCTAGTTTAAGTCATTTTTAAATAAATAAATTCTAAAAGGATAAAGTTTATATAATAAGATGGAGAATTAAACAAGATAATTATTTAATTGACCAAAAGTTGTCGGTTTTAAGTTATTGGATAAATAGTAATAAAATCTGACATAAGGATTTCATTCAAGTTTTGAATAAGATCAAGTTTTTTAATTCTTGTAACCTAGTTTGGTCAAACAAATTAGAAGATCATAATTCTCGTTTTTGGTTAATAGGTATTAATCAAAAGGATAAATGAGAATAGTTTAAACAAATCAGGTTGTGTGCTTAACAGCACAGTTTTTGTTTATTTATTATAATTGCGTGGTTGACTTTTATATATATATGCTTATATATAATTGCGTGGTTGAATAGCTATAGTTTTGCCGACTTAGGACTCGTTTTTCTTATTCTTCTTTCATTTTGGTTTTTGGGAAGGCCTGCGTGCCAATTACAATCCCTTTCTTATTTGTAATATTGTACTGGTTCGGGGAGGCCTGTGTGCCATTTACAACCACATTCAATATTGTATTTGTAATAGACTAGTAATAGTTTAACCCCTGACCAAGAAGGACTCCAAGAAGGTGACAAGGTAAATGGTGTTCTATACGCGTAGCACGGATACTTCGGGGAGGTGTCAAGGCTAGTGGGAGCATCACATCAAGAAAGGCGAATCCAAGTCATTTCATCCTTAGGATTGACCTTAGGATTAGTTGGCAAAACTATAGGGCTTTATATGCTTATTATTATCTGCGTGGTTGTGATTTATTTACTGCTTTTCATATATATGTATGGTATATATATACATGCGTGTGATGGTAAATAAAAGGGGTTTAATAACAGGTTGTTATTAAACAGTGAAAAATCACGTTCTATGACAAACTAGAATATGACTTCAGTCTGGTAGTCGTATTAATTAATTTTTTTATAAATTTAAAAGTTTTGTCAAGTTTATAAGTTTGAAACTTATAAAGACCGTTTTGTGCATCTAGTTAAGGTACACATGTAAATCGTGTATTATTTTAAAATAGTTAGTTTTAAAATGGTTTTTCAAAAACTGGAAAATTAAGTTTTTTCTTTGAACTTAATTAAAACCCAAGAAAAATCTTATATCAGTGTGCTACCCACATAATGGTACACCTTGACTGTTAAACGGTACTCGGGTGTCGGAAGTGCCCAAACCTTGGGCATCCGGGTTCAAACCATTGCGGGAAAGGGCATGAAAGATTCTGCGATAATCGGGAGTCCCGGCCAGAATTCATGTTGTCTTAGGTGGTGCGATCTATTTTGGTGATAATCGAGAGTCCCAGCCCAAAAAGCACTAGAGTAGAGTTAAACATACTAGACTGGGTCTAAGTGCTCTACGAGGTTCTAGGAGTCGTATCAGTTAGGTACGATTGGTACAGGGTGTTACCTACCAGAAATAGCATGACTTGGCGGGAAGTGCCCAAACCTTGCGTCAAGTATGTGAAATATGGGTCCTAGGTCTAATATATATTATTTATGGGTTTGATGATATATAATTAGAAAGTTTATCTGCAATTACTAATTAAACCAAGGTTTTAATTTGTAGATGGCAACCAACGTTACTAGTACTAATAACCTCTCTCTCCGCTCTATCCTTGAGAAGGATAAGCTCACCGGGTCCAATTTTCTCACATGGGAGAGAAATCTCCGGATCGTGCTGAGGCACGAGAGAAAGTGGCATGTCCTAGAACAACCTCTAGGAAATCCCCCTGCCAGCAATGCCAGGGCAAAGGTCAGGGAGGCTTTTCAGAAGCGATCCAATGACGCCTTGGATGTTAGCTGCCTCATGCTTGCAACTATGAGTCCAGAGTTTCAATCAAGCATGATGGAAACTCCTGCCTATGACATGATCCGCCAGCTGAGGGACATGTTCCAGGAGCAAGCCAGCACGGAGCGTTATGATGCCACTAGGGCCATTAACTCGTGCGAGATGGCTAAAGGGACCTCGGTCAGTGACCATGTCATGAAAATGAAAGGTTACATGGACCACCTAGAGAGACTTGGGCACCCAGTACCGTTGCAGCTAGCAACGGATACGATACTCAACTCGTTGTCAGATGACTATAAGCCTTTTATAGTCAACTACAACATGAACAACATGGAGAAATCCGTGGCTAAGTTGCACTCCATGCTCAAGACTGCTGAGCAGAGTATCGGGACCAAGTCTAAGGACATTCTTATGGTGGAACATGGTGGACGTAAAAAGAGGAAGGGGCGCAACGGAAAGGGAAAGGGCAAGGCCTAGCCCAGCCAGAGCGCACCCAGGTCTAATAACGACAACAAGGGCAAGAAGCCGAAGCCAAACAAGGCAAGGACCGAGAATCGGTGCTTCAGGTGCGGCGAGGCCGGACATTGGAAACGAGATTGTCCGAAAGGTCACGAGGCAGGAGGCAAGTCTGGCTCCTCAGGTATTGCGTGATTAGCTTCTTTGTCACTTTCCTACTTGTAAAGTTTTACGAGTATTCTAACATCTTGCAATCGTTTATTGCAGGAGTAGATGGAAAGTGATGCGGCCCAGCATGAGAAGATCCTACGTGCAGCATGCGGATATTATTAATAATTTTTATTTACTAGTTTATCAAACTTTTTAAGTTTATTTGAACAGTTTTTATCTTGCATGTTTATGGAAACCTTTTTATGGAAATTATATTTTTTTTTGTTCATATCCGTGCATGTGTTCTTATTATATGAATCATGATTAGTCCAGTTGTGACTAAAAGAGTGCCAATAAGTCAAAGCTTTGACTTGATTAGTGATTCATAATAATCTTATGCAGTAATTTGTTGTAGTTACATAAATGTCGGCTCTACTATACAAATACTTCTATAACAAGTTTTGTTTATAAGATTAGATAGTTTTTCTAATTCAACAAGTATTTAAGTTTTTATGAAGAGTGAATGTTCAAAGTCTTGAACATATGGAAATAATAGTCATTATTTCAGGATAAAGTAGTTTTTGATAAAACGTTTAAGAAAGTATAAAAGTGATTATAATAGTTATTATAATCAAGGGAGTTTTATACTAAATGTTTTAAGGAAAGAAATTTAAGATACCATTATGAGTGTTTCATACTTGTGATCATGGTAAGTTTAATAAAACCATTTTCCGTAATTGGAAAGATGGATATATGGCAGATCCAAGTTTTTGGTTTCATAAAACAAATTTCTTGCAAAAACTAAGTTATTTAAAACATGTGTTTGGAACACAAGTTTTAGGCATGGTAGTCAAGTTTTGACTAAAGCCTAAAAGGATGTTTTAAATAATGCACTTTTTCACAAAAGATAGTGGGAGCACCTGACTAGTGTATTTATCAGAGTTAATAATTTTTTTTAAACCAGTGTGATAAATACAAGTTTGAACTTCTAGAGTATATAATTATCGGATGTTTTTAGAAGCTATCTAAAATAGTAAGTTCTTGAGAAAGAACAAATCCGAGGAATGCATGATTTATTGAGAGGTACTCAATAAAGATATCATTGCAAGTTTTTGAGTCAAGTTATGACTTAAACAAAAATTATGCTCATTAAGTTCAGTAAGTCAGCTTAATAAATTGTTGTTGGTTGGTTAACGTTAGAAATGATAAAATAGGATGTTCTTTAACATTCTTAGTAGTGATATTAGATTAGTGTTGGCATACAGAGGGAATCTAATTTCGAGGTTCTTACAAGTAGGTGTACAAATTATCTATATTGATTGATTTACCATAATATATTTAAATATATGTTTAAGAATAAAAAAAAGGTAGAATTATAAAAACATAAAAATCATAATTATTATATATAATAAAAATATATGTTATGTAAAAATCATCTCATTTTAAATTACTTTACCACTATAGATGTTTATGGGGTTAAGTATTTGGTTCAAAACCACAAAAAGGATTCAAGGTCTTGTAAAGGTTGTAAACATTAAGATTTTATATTTTTAATTTTTCTAATATTGGAATTGGATAACTCTATTTATTGTTTTACTGTATTATTAGTATTTATTATAATTAATAGATATTAATTGTTAATTAGCATACATAGATAACATTTAGGTTGACTCAAAAGGTGTCTTCTCCCTCTATTCCTACAAGTGGAGGTGTCGATGTTACATCAGCTCCAATGAACTCAAAAGGTGCCCGGTCTTTCTTATATAGGTAATGAGTTTTACCTTGGTAAGAGTAGGCACACCAAGGTTGAGGTAAGGAACTTGATCTCTTAACTTGAGGTGACTTTGAGTCAGCTTCAGGAGTGCCAATTGATGTTGTAACAGGGTCGGCTTATTAGCAATCTCTCATCTAGGCACTTAGTCATTCTTTCTATGGGAGATTGACCCCGAAAACATCTTTATGCTTAAGGTTGGTGTGAGATAAATCTCATACCTTGATTTATAGGCTTCTCTTAACTCAGATTCATGTACCATTTAGACAAATGTGATGAATGTCACATGTGGAGGACCTTCATTATAAGAATTGGTGCTTGTGAGATTTTCATTAGATGTCTATTCTCTGATAAACTCAAAACCGATTAAGATAGATGTATATTCGTGGGTTTCCTAAAGAAACCTTGTGGTATTACTTCTATAACCTCGATGAGAACAAAATTTTGTTGGTCGAAGAGGGATTTTCTTGGAAGAGAAGTTTCTCTAGTGAAATAGATCTACAAGAGATCGATGATGTTAAAAAAAAGAGATCGATGATGTTGAAGATACACCTACACCGATTAATGAACTCCTTATTCAATAAATAGCTATTGAGCCTCAACGAGAAGACGTAATTGAGCAAGAAGTGAAAATACAAAACATTCATAGGTCAAGTAGGCTACATCAATAGCAGGATAGATATATAGGATTTAAAATTTCTCATGTTATAGGGGATCTCTCAGAACCCACATCTTACAAGGACATAGCATTAGGCACTGTCTTGAAGCCATGATGGCAGAGATGTAGTCCATGTATGATAGCCCGGGACTTGGTAGACTTGTCTAAGAATAAAATGGAAATTGGCTGCAAGTGCGGTTTCAAGAAGAAAATAGATGTAAATGTTCAAACTTTTAAAGCAAGGTTGGTAACAAAAGGTTTCACGCAAACTCTTGGTGTTGACTATGATAAAATGTATTCAGTTGTAGCTTTACTTAAATCCATTAGGATTTTAATGGTCATAGCAGCAAATTTTTATTATGAATTATGATATATGGATGTCAAAATTGTAACGACCAAGATTTTAAAGTATTATTGATTTTTATATTGCAATCTCTTCCGTTAGTTATAAATAAAAAAATACTGGTTCATTTGACTATTAATAATGATTAGTTGATTGTTGTTAGATTATGTGCAGAGATAATTAATGGGAGAGATATTTCCGGGCCTCTTGACTGATTAAAGAAACTGTTAAGTGCACGGCTGTGCCCAAACGAACTGATCTGTTCTTTGTCGTTTATCACGCAGTTTTGAAATCAAGTATGTCATGAACAAATTCTTGAGTCTCTGAGTTGACTTTTTCCATGCTCATGCTCAAAATTGAAATATCACGCTGCAAGGGACAAACCTATATATATGCAAGTTTATATATATAAAAACGTACCCATTCATGAACAGGGAGTTTATGATAGTTTAGTTTATAAACAGTTAGTTTATAACAGGTTACTTCTAAGCAGGTTGCTTATGAAGTTTTATCACAAGTTACTTTGGGGTATAAGAGTTCTTATAACCTGGTTACCCTAAGTGTCTGGCTAGGGACCTCCTTAGGCTAGCAATGTGCAGTAACTATTACTTATCTTGCACAAGTGGGAGTCTGTTAGATTATGTGCAGAGATAATTAATGGGCACATTGTATCCAATGTTATAAGAGACTAAAGGGTCACACTGCTACACACCCAATTCAGAACAGTTGGATTTCACCATAAATCTGTGTGGAAATAATTAATCAGTTAGATTAATTATTAAAGAGAAAGAGGAAATAATTAATCAGTTAGATTAATTATTAAAAAGAAAAGTAAATTATTAATCAGTGGTATTAATTGTTGAAAAGAGAGAAATAAATAATTAATCAGTTTGGATTAATTATTAGAAAGGAATAAATAATAAATAGTTATTTATTATTTAAAGAGAATTAAATATTAAGTTTTAATATTTAACGGACCAGTTAATTAATAGTTAATTAATTGACTAGTAAAGTCCAGGGGGTCAAAGTGAGAAGAGATGAAAGTTTAATTAAAACAGTGAGCTTTTAATTAAACGGGCTTAGGTCCAATCTAATCCTTATAAATATATCCTTAAAGGCTTAAGGATTAAGATAAGTGACACAAGGGATTAACCCTAGCCACCATCTCTCCCTCTCAATCTCGATCTCGGCTCTCTCTCTCTCTCTCTCTCGATTTCGAACTCTCTCTCGGTTCCCTCTCCTCTCGTCGAAACCGAACCAAGAAGAAAACACCAAGGTGTTTTGCGACTTGGTGTTATACGAAGGACACACATACACAATCAAGCTTTAAGCTTTGCGTGATACTTGGTGATCCAGGAGCGATCTAACAGCCAGTTCAATCGGAGGTGCAGTAGTGTGGACAATCTTTAGCAATCCTAAAGTCTTTTGTTCAGGTATAATCTTATAACCTTATCTATGGATTGTTTGTAAGAAGCTATGCTGATCAATGTAAGTTTTAAAGATCCTAACCCTTTTTGGGGTTTAGAGGGTTGTGTTCAATCCAGTTCTGCTTTTAGGATTGAGCCAGTGGAATCAAACCCAGGTTTGACCAGTTTGAGTCACATGGTGGTTTGGTCAGGTTCAAAACCCTTCAATTGTTAGTTGAGTTTGCTACTAACGGTGGTTTATTATGTATAAAAAATTAAAAGGTAACAAAGTTCAAAGACTTAAGCAGGTAAAAGGAAAACTTAAAGGATCAACATGGTGATTAAGGGATTAAACTAGTATTAGGGGTGTTCGATTCATTGAATTGAAAACCTAAGCATTCCAAATACCATGCATGGGGTTTCATATCCTTTGGGATTTCAAATCAAATTCCATTCCTTGTTTGGTTCATGTAATTTGACAATGAAATTAGGACAAGAAAACTATAACAACTCAATTAGGGCAACAAACCTATGTCAAGTGCAATATAGCAGCGACATTTACTTCGGTGATAGTAAAGATTGAAGATAATAGTCGATTAGTGAAGGCGGAAGTTACAAAGGCAATTAATTAGGGAAACAACAGTTACAACCGCAGTTGATTAAGGTAGTGAGGGTTACGATGGTTGTTGATTAGGGCACCGAACAATCCTGTGTTTGTGGGAAAAGAAAATTTTTATAAGCGGTTTACGAATGTTTAGGTGCTTGATTTTTGCGAAATCATGTGTTTGTGGGAAAAGAAAGAGATGTCATTTTTTAAAAAGGACTAATTAAGTTAGAGTAGCTTTCCAAATATACCCTTCCAATGTTATTGGAAAAAAACCAGCACTCTTATTAATTATTTTATGCTTGCCATTATTAATTACAACCATTGACTAATTATGATCAATGACTATAAATAGTTTTTGCGGTACTAGCAATAAAACTGGTTCTCAAATGAACCCTCCTCTCTCTCTCTCTCTATTTATATATATATCTATATATATATATATATGCTAGTAATGCACCCGCGCAATGCGGCGACGATGACAATAGTTTGTACTTGACGACATGTTTGATTTTAAAAGTAAGGTATGGTATGTGTGAAATGCGATGTTAGTCAACATATCCATGTTTTTTCTCCTTTTTATAATTTCTTTACTTTTTTACAATTAAAAAAAATTATTATTAAATAATTAGAAAAAAAGATACTATAACCATAAAATTGTATTGATGTAAGTAGTTTAGCCAAATTAGATCAATTGAATAGTTATTGTGATGTTTAATGATTTATTAAAGTAATTAAATTAGTTGAGATAATTAAGGGAATGATTGGTTAGACTATTGTTTTACGTGTTTGTATCTTAAGCATAAAAACTTGTACTACTTATAATTAAGTAGTCCTAAAAATTTTAAGAGAGAGAAAGCTAAATGTCTTTCCATTCTCCACATTTAAGTCATTAATCCAAAAACACCACTAGGGGTGAGATCGGTTCAAAAACCGAACCGGACCGAAAAAGACCGGACCGGACCGAAACCCAAAATGTAGAAAAAACTAGGACCGAAGACCGGACCGACTAGTCCCGGTCTCGGTCCGGTCCGGTTTGATTCGTCGGTTTTTTCGGTCTTTTAGTTGTTTTATACATTATATCAACAAAACCGGTCCGGACCGAAACCCGAAATCCATAAAAAACAAGGACCGAAGACCGGACCGACCAGGCCCGGTCCTAACCGGTCTCGGTCCGGTGCGGTCCGGTTCGTCGGTTTTTTCCGGTCTATCGGGTCCCATGTGTTGGGATTTCAAGAACATGCGCAAGAACATCAACAAATAAGCAAATATGTGTTCAAAACAAGAAATCCCAAAGATGGATCATCTCTATGTAACAAAATAGCAACAAACAAGGAGGTTAGAAAGTTATACCATGCTCCTAAGCTCCAGAAATCAAATGATGGTGGCTGATGATGGTGTAGAAGCAAGGAACTCCTTTTTCTTCTTCTCTTCTCAAAATCACACTCCGGGAACTAGTCTAACAATTTGTGCTAGCAAACTTGTGTGTAATCTTCTACTGGAAACACACACAAGAACATCAAATGTATCTCTGGAACCAAAGCCTCTTGTTCACCACATCACCAATTCAAGGTATTAAGTGAGAATAAGAGAATATGTGTGCTAGAGAGAGAGTTGGCCAAGAGTTATGAAATGTCCAGGTTTGAAGTCTTTTAAAGACCCCAAAAAGCCCCTGGAACTCCCTCTAGCCGGCCAAGAATAATCTAGAACTACTCATGCATTGGCCAAAAGTGTAGGTGATTTTGACACAAAGTCCATGCAGTGGTAGCGCCGCTAACCAAAAGTTAGCGGCGCTAAACTTTAGCCCGTAGCGGCGCTAACGCGGCCTGACTTTAAAACGACATAAAGCACATGCAGCCACCACAACGAAACTGGTCGGAATCCGGCAATTCTGGGGGTGGAGAGGTACATGGGCCATCAAAAATATATGTAGTGTTTTGAGATTTTTCTTTTCATCTGTATTGTGAAGACACCTTGTAAAGTGAATTTCATCAAAATTATATTCATCAATATGTTTTAAGTAGTGTTTAAGTATTCTTTTCATCAAAATTTTATCTTGTTTGTGTAAATTTGTGTTCAATTTTTGTTTCTGCATCTTAATTATTTTATTTCATCTATTTGTTTTGCATAAAGATTAAGTTATTCACCAAATATTTAATGGATCGGGGTGAGCATAAGAGTTTCATGATGAATGTGATAGGTTAAGATTGATGAATGGTGGTGAGCATAGTTGCTGATGAATTTTTTATGAATGATGGAGGTGAGCATTAGTGTTATTCATCAATATTTGGTTCAAGAGATTTTATCAATATTCAATCGGTGAGTCTTTGGTTAGCTATGATCATCAAAGATGGTTATAACTATTCAATGAGAGAGTTTATCACTGTTATGTGTTTTGTTTATCAATGTTCATCAAATATTTATTTAAAATAATTTTTTAATTCATGCTCCAAAATTTTAGTTTTTTCCATCACTACTATTGTCCATCAAATCTGTATTGTACCTGATTTACCCCTCTGCCCTTATTTATAGAGATATAAATCTCATCATTTTTTACTTAATCTTGTTGACTCTTTATGTGCATTCAATAGCTCAAAACACCTCTTTTCTAGATATACCTCTTACAAGAACCCTACTATATATATATATATATATATATATATATATATATTGAACGGCAACAAAAAAGGAGCTCAAGGCAAGGAGCTTCGGCATGACCATCACCCCCACAAAGAGAAACCAATATATTAAAACACTAGCATCTAACAATTAGAAGCGTTTGGTCCAAAGGATTATTACACTATGACTTCCAATCAAATACATTTTCTTTGTTTATACTATGTTTAATCCAAAAGAAAAAAAGGGCCTCAAGGTATCCCGTACTTAAGATTTTGGATTCACCATTTCTAGCTGTGGATACTCTTTCATTTATGTGATTCCAAATTACCCATATATATATATATTATATATATATATATATATATATATATATATATATATATATATATATATATATATATATATATATATATATATATAGGGGAGGGTTCATGCGAGAACCGTTGTTAGTGCGAGAACCGCGAGAACCAATCTCAGTCGTTCCTTGGATATGGGAAGTATCATGGATGGAGAGCGTGGAGGGATAGAGTGTGGCAGAGTGCATGTGAGGAATTCATGGGTGGACAATGACATTGAAAGAGGGGGAACTGGACGGCTTAGATTGGTTCCCGCGGTTCTCGCGTTAACAACGGTTCTCGCATGAACTTTTGTATATATATCTTTAAATTAAATTATAATAAACATCTAATAAGATGCCACATGGCATGTTTTTAGAGCTTCTTTTTAGAATATTCCCGCTCATTTTAATATCACCTACGTATGACACATGTCTCATTTTGGGTAATCAATTAGGGCACGTTTCCTTCTGCAACTCCAAAAAAAATCGCAAGATCTGCTGCTCTCTCTCAAAATCGCAACATCTGCTGCTCTCTCTCCATTCTGCTAATCCATTCGCTTTCTACGCGGGTCATAAGGGCTACTTCGATTTCAAGAGAGAGTCGATGATTTGGAACTGAGAGGAAAAAACAAACTGATCAACGCTGTTCAAAGTGTTGACGGCAATTAAACCTATTTAGCCAACAGAATCAACCCGAGTTCAGCAGCGATTGAGGTTAGTTCGACCCCATGATACGAAAGTCTCGATTTTATGTACGAGTTCTTCTTCTATTTCAATCAGTTCTCTTTTTCTTCTGCTATGATCACCTTTATTTTTAGGGTATTGATTTCTTTTGGTCATGTGAAAATCAAATTCACATTATCACGATTTCGGCTTCAATGAATACTTAGGCTGTGTATAGCGATTATGTTAATATGTCTAAATCCTCTTAATTTGAGCCTATTAATCACTTATGTGTTCATACTTAAGTCAGTCCTTTAACTTCGTAGTTAAACTAAATACAGTTTCATGTTTGGAATTAAGGTTCTTAGTTCACATATTTACCAGATTGGATAATTGTTCTTGGAATCGGTGGGATGTATGGGTATGTTATAAACACAGGGAATCCTGAGTTTACATATAACACTTTACTGGAAGTTTCTTTTTAAATAGGTGAAGGAGATAAACAGGGAATAATTGGATGTACAATTATTAAGGAACTGTTTTAAGCAATCTATAAATAAAAAAACTTTAAAAAAACAACCAAATCCATTGTATTTTGACCCATACTAAAAATATAACCCATCTCAGATTCAACCAGTTACTTTCCTGACTCATATAACCACTTCTATAACCACTTCTGTTTTGAGACTACCCTGTCAAGAAGATATTTCTTAGAGATTCTGTTCAACCAGTATGCATTTTTCACTTGATCGTAGTTTTTAAGCATGTCATGTAGCTGTGCAATTTGACCACTTATTTCACAATGTAGAATAATCTTATGGTTGTCTTAAACCTCTCATACCTAACTATTTTATAAAATATAGTCTCAAAACAGAACTGATAGTTGAATAACCACAAATTACTTGTCAATCCTTAGTCACACCTTGTTACCGCTAGGCCAAAGACCCTTTGGTAAAAAAAAAATAGACATGTTACTAAAGGAAAATTATTCATTGTCACTATATTATGTAAATACCAACAACGGACATATTATCGAGTAAAACTTATTTGATATCGCCGCATTGCGCGAATACCAATCTTAAGAGGGTCCAAAGAACTATTTTTCATATGAGAACTGCGAGAACCATATTAATGACTAATAATTTTGACGGTTAATGATTGACACATTAATGAGGGGTGCTTTGGCAAACCAAGTCTCGCGCATTATTAACGGTCCACGAAAACACAATTCGCGGTTGAAAAAATATATAAATAACCAAAATACTCATATTTATAAGTAATTAATGATATTACAAAAGATTCTCGTAGTTTTCGTATTAAACTTAATTATATATATAGGCAATTGAAAGTGATAAGGGGATGAAAACTTCCTTGTATTGAAGAAACAGGATGGAATTTGGGAGATTTGGATGAAAAGTTTTAGGCATGGAGGCTAATCAACCAACAAAAATGGACTGACGACCAAGAAATGCATGACGGCAGAGAAAAAAAAGTCAACTTTTGATCGCTAGAAATTCTTTTAAGTTTTAATATTTCAATTCCTAATCAAGATGAAGACATCCAAAGATGATTATGAAAGCTTTTAAATGTCACGAGAGACGAAAACCAATCTTCTATGCGTTCTGTTTTTATTATCTTTAATATGTTTCTTATGTAAGTATATGGTACTATGGTAGTCAGTTAGTCACACGGTCTCGGCCTGGCCCATAAGGATAGCCGTCCAAGGCTCACCAATTTTAAGGGCCCACTAGTGGTAAACAACCTCTCTCTCTCTCTCTCTCTATATATATATATATATATATATATATATATATATATATATATATATATATATATATATATATATATATAGGGTCGGGATCATGTAAAAAGAGAATTAAAGTAAAAAGAGTAAGGAGAAATCTCAGTCATCCATCTGATCCTAAAAAAATGGCTATTTGTTTTTTTATTAATTATAAAAAAATAAACCAAAAGGTCATAATTGACCATTTAGAATTCACGTCCCCTAATATTTAGGGCACAAATTTTAAAATGGAGAAATGTTTTCTCCAGCACAAACTGATACACTCTGTATGAACAATCAGAGATTTTGTATCGACAGTTTTACCCAACAAATAACACAGAACTTGATTCACAATCACCATTCATATTTAAAAGTACATGATGAACACAATTCACAGATAGAGAAAAAACCAATTTTCATACAGATCAAATACTCAAATCTACTTGAACAAAATGTCATTTAAAAAAAAATTGATATGCACAATAATTTCAGAAATTGATGTACAAATTTGAATGAAGTAAAAAAACTGATTTCACAAATCTTTCTCTAATAAACAATGAAATCTGATGCACATACACTTTGACGTTATAGAAGCTCAAAGAAAATCAAGATGCACAACAAACGAATTCAGGGATCAACAAGTAATGGCATACCACAGGTCCCGACCCCACAGTCTCCAACGCTCCACTCCGGTGATATTAAGATGATTTTTGCGGCGGTGGTGAAGAAACTTTTAGGATGATGTGCGGCGATGATTTCTGCAGGGGAATATGAAGATGCACATATTATATCCATCAACTTGATACACCGTATGTGAGGGCCGGAGAAGAGAGCCGTGGCCGGAGAAGGGAGTGGCGGATATGTGCACCGTCTGTGATGGGCGGCGGAAACCGAAGGCGATTAGGGTTTTCGTGAAGGATGAGGTTGGCTAAGAAATAAGCAGATATAATCTAACGTACCCATTGTCGACGAGTGGTCTCGAAATACAATCGGAAATCAAACACTTTCCGCTGCCCATCATCGGAAAGCGAACATCCCTCGAAATCGGAAATCGAACATCCCTGGAAATACAATCGGGGAGAGGGCTTTTAGGGTTTATTCTTTGACGGTGGCTGCAAGCAGATTTCCTATACATCGGAGGTTGAGGCGGTGGTCTCGAAGTACAATCGGCGGTGGCTTGCAAGCAGATTTCATTGACGGGGCAAACAGATTATTCTGTTACGGTGGCTTCAAATGGGGCGATAGAGCTTTTAGGGTTTACAGAATAAAGGAACGTGGGTGGGTTAGTGGGGATAATTAGGAGAGATAAAGAAATGAAAATACCTATTATACCCTTTTTAATTTTTTTTAATTAAAACAACACGTGTTGCCTTCTAGTTTCACCTTACCCTTTTTACCTTAAAACTCTTTTTATTTGATCCTATATATATATATATATATATATATATATATATATATATATATATATATATATATATATATATATATATATATATATATATATATATATATATATATATATATATATATATATATATATATATATATATATATATATATATATATATATATATATATATATATATATATATATATAGGGTCAGGATTATGTAAAAAGAGAATTAAAGTAAAAAGAGTAAGGAGATATCTCAGCCATCCATTTGATCCTAAAAAATGGCTTTTTGTTTTTTTATTAATTATAAAAAAATAAACCAAAAGGGCATAATTGACCATTTAGAATTAACGTCCCCTAATATTTAGGGCACAAATTTTAAAATGGAGAAATGTTTTCTCCAGCACAAACCGATACACTCTGTATGAACAATCAGAGATTCTGTATCGACAGTTTTACCCAACAAATAACACAGAACTTGATTCACAATCACCATTCATATTTAAAAGTACATGATGAACACAATTCACAGATAGAGAAAAAACCAATTTTCATATAGATCAAATACTCAAATCTACTTGAACAAAATGTCATTTTTAAAAAAATTGATATGCACAATAATTTCAGAAATTGACGGCTCAGATTGGTTCTCGCGCGTCTCGCACTAAAAATGGTTCTCGCATGAACTTTTTCATATATATATATATATATATATATATATATATATATATATATATATATATATATATATATATATATATATATATATATATATATATATATATATATGAAAAAGTTCATGCGAGAACCATTTTTAGTGCGAGAAGCGCGAGAACCAATCTGAGCCGTCCAATTTCCCCTCCTTCAATGTCATTGCCCACCCATGAATTCCTCACATGCACCCTGCCATACACTATCCCTCCACGCTCTCCATCCGTTTATATATATATATATATATATATATATATATGAAAAAGTTCATGCGAGAACCATATTTAGTGCGAGAAGCGCGAGAACCAATTTGAGCCGTCCAATTTCCCCTCCTTTAATGTCATTGCCCACCCATGAATTCCTCACATGCACCCTGCCACACACTATCCCTCCACGCTCTCCATCCGTTTAACTTCCCATATCCAAGGAACGACTAAAATTGATTCTCGCGGTTCTCGCACTAACAACAGTTCTCGCATAACAATCCCCTGTATATATGTGTGTGTTGTTAGCGTAGAAAAAAAAATAGAAAAGCCCAATCTCATACTTCTAAACAACTCACAACTTAAACAAAACAACAAACGTCGGGGATGCGGGGTTTAGGAACGGCCGATCGAAGTCATCGAACTCCAAGTATCGAATAGATCAAAAGGCGCCAGGAGAATCGAAGCTTTGGTATGGATAAAAGGAATCGTCGCTCGTTTGGAAGAATGGAATTGATGATTACGAACGGTTGTATCTGTTCACCATTCCTCACTCGAACCAACCCTTCGACACATGAATTTAGACATCGAGACACGACTGCAGTTTTATCGAAATCGAACCATCGAGACATCAGAGTATCAGACTGTCTGTTCCTCAATCCTCCATCGACGCTATTGTGTTCCGTGTTATCGATATCGAAAACCCTAATTTCTACTCTGATGAAGACGACTGTCAATCCTCCATCGACGCCTTTGTGGCTAAGTGGCTTTCTCATTTTTTGATATAGTGAATCAAAACTGAAGACCCTACTTTCTAATCTGACGAAGAGGAAGCCTAATTGAGTAACTGCCTAAGTCGACTACTCGACTGTCGAATACTCTAAGAGGCTGTTTGGTAGAGAGAGTTGGATCCTGAGAAATGGAAAAAGAAACAACTCCCTTGTTTGTTTACATGTGAGATAAAGGTAGATGAGAAAAATTCCATTTCCCAATCTCTATTTTCATTTCTCCGCCTCAAATGAAGAAATGGGGGGAATTGAAAAAATTGTTTCTCGGTGGGAATTGAAAGCAAACTCCCAGACCTAGGCCTTTCGTTCCTCTCTCTCGTCTCTACCGTTCTACATTCTCCGTCGTTGTCTAGAGAGCCACCGCCGCTTCTCGCGGTGTCGCTGCTAATTCTTGCTTCTCATCTGTCTACGCCGTCCGCCGCTCGTTCTCGCGTTCGTATAGGGCTCTGGCTCTCGTTCTCGCCTACTCTGCCTATCTACCGCCGGCCGCCGCTGGTCGTCATGCGTGTACATCTCCGACAGAAGGTATATATGTACCTCTCGACCGTCTCTCTGTTTCAGTTTCCACCGCATCTCTCCCTGTTTCGTCGATTGTACAACACATGTTCAAGAAATAACCGATTGAAATATTTGTTATTGAAATGCTTTCTATGTTTTAAATAGCTCCCTGTTTCTGTTTGTCTCAATAATTGACTGAGAAATCTTTGTATATTTTGTATTTGTTGTTTGAAATGTTTTGTTAATTTTGAATCACTAGTGCAAGAAATGCTTTTTTAATGATGTTTTCCAAATGGATTTATTAATTGGTTATGAATGCGTATGTGTTCAGCAATACAACAACATTATGTGGCATTAATCTATATGAAAGTAGGATCAACTTCAGTTTGTCAATGGCCAAGGAGTGATGTAATGATCTCTGGACATGCTTTACAGGTGCTTTATTGTGCATGGTGCAGTATTATATAAGCCTTGAAGATGAGACAAAAATGAAATCTGGGTTAAAGAAACCAAGGGAGGGGCTGAAGTATGCAGCCTGAATAGTGTGTAGTGTCTAGTGTGTGTATTTGTTTCTTCGTATACATGGTGCTAGGGGTTTTAGTTTTGGTCAGTATCTGAACATGTGATAACATACCTAGATGATGTGTACTCTATGAGTTCTTTTGATGATATAATCAAATCTGCAGTTCAAAAAAAAATCTGGTTATGAATATTGAAAGTGGTTTTTCTTTGTGTATGAATTTGAATGTGAAGTGTGAATAAATCTTTGATTAGTTGTTGTTTATGAACTTGAAATATGAAGTGTTAATTAATCTTTGATTGTTAATTGTTCCAAATTGATTGTTTGTTATGGAAATAATAAAAATGCAAATGATAAATTTGATATAATTTTCTGTTAAAATCTCTGTGTTACCAAACAAGAGAAATGATTATCTGTTATATTTCTCTGCTGAAATCTCTGTGCTACCAAACAGAAGATTTAATTCCCATTCTCCAGACTAATTCCCTTTCTCTGCAATTCCATTCTCTGCAATCATTTCTCTGCAATTTCATTCTCTGTACCAAACGCACCCTAATATCAAATTTCCATCCTGCTAACAGTGAACAATTTGAGAATTTGATACCGGTAAGTTTATTACTTGATTAATAATATCTTTACTAGTTTATTGCCCCGTGCACGCACGGGTATTTCGAAACTATATTTGAGATATTAAAATTTTCGAATAAAAATAATGCGATAAATGAAATATCACTGAAAACTTACATATGTTAGAATTTTTAACAAAGAGGGTATAACTAAATTTTTTGAAACACTTCTTTATAGACTACATGTGTTGTTTTGTTTGTAAAATTATCATTGTTGTCCCAAACCAAAACTTTAAATCTTTTTTACTTCTAACACGTGAAACGGAAACATACAATTGACCATGTGTAAACACAAGTTTCCTGAGGAATAAACCAACTTCTAAAAGTAACTTTCTTTGACTTTTGTTAATCGTGATAGTAAATTACATATCCACTACTATTAATGGATAACAAAAAATCAAGATATACTAATTTCAAAAAAGTGTCTTTTTTGAAACTACATATCCACTACTATTAATTGATAATAAAAAATCAAGATATACTAATTTCAAAAAAGTGTCACATTACAATAAAATTTATACCGAAACGTAGATAAAAATGAGACGGTCGTAAATATATAATTATTTTTTCTCTAAACAAAATATATCACAAGTTATTAAACATAATTTATAAACAACTTATAATTAATTACATCAATATAATATTTTTATAAAACCCCCTCACATTTTCTTAAAAACCCCTCATAATTTTCATCAAGCCCCCTCTTGATTTAAAATTGAATTTCAAATTATCGATTATTTTTAATCTTTCTAAAATTACTTTTGAGAATTGATTGATTTTGCAATTGAGAGTTTCTATTGGTGGATTAAACTTGATTTAATAGTTATTTTTAGAAAATTTGCATCTCTTTTATATATATATATATATATATATATATATATATATAGATTTCTTGATGTTTCTTAACTCTTAATCTTAGTGTGTTAATCTGTTTTCTGTTTAATTGTGTTTGAAATTATGGAATACCCCGTGTTGATTGGCGATTTTGCGAATACAGCATATCAATTGGGGTATTGGGGCAAATTCGATAATCCGAATCCTTTAATCAGTATCAGAAATTCAGAATCAGATTGGCTAATTGGTAATTCATTTCAATTGGGGCAAATCAGGTGTATTACTTCCTATTTCCTAAATCCCAAGTCCTAAAGTTCACATATCTTTTGCTTGATTGTCTACTCTAATGTTAGTAATTAACTTAGTGAGTTAGTGAATCTACCATATACTCATATTTGATTTGAATGTGATTTAATTTTTGTGATTTTAATTGCCTGTGTATTAGTAATCTGTCATCAGTGTATTAGTAATCTGTGTATCAGTGTATTAGTAATATGTGATTTGAATATTTTACTTCAACTTTGTTATTTGTGAACATGTGATTAGTGTTTTAGCCTAAGTCATGCCTCCTAAAAAGTATTTATCGGGTAGCCAAAAAAGAAACAAATGGGAGGAAATTGAAAAGGAAAAAAACCTCTTCGAGGTTCAATGGATTAATTGGTTAAAAAAATCATGTTCTCCTAAAAACCTCGTTAATGTCATCAAATAGTAAGTTTTTCTATTTTGATTGTCTTTATTTAGTGATATATAAGCAATAAATAGATTATACTTTTATGTGAAAAAAAGTTTAGTTTAGGGGCCCTTATAAGTTTTCGCCAAGGGCCTATAAAATGGTTGGATCGACCCTGATGGTAGACACCGAATTATTGTGAATGACACATAATTGATTTTGAATAAGATATATAATTGCATGTTTTCGTATATGTGTCATTATTTTCTTTATTAAATATTTAATCGGCAATACTAAAGATAGTCTATTGATATCTCTGACCGTACCAATCACAAGTAGATTAGATAGTGTAGGTGAGAAGACGGTTGGTTTTGATATATTGATTATGCCAAAAAGTTGGATTTATTATTAATAGTTGAATAAATATCACATGATAAAAACGGTTTTTGATTAATAAAATTCTAAATTGTTTACCTAACTTGATAAGTAATTAAAATGATGATTTCATTTCATTATTATTGTTTTTCTAATTTAAAAGCTCAAGCTTTAATTAGTTGAAGTTTTAGTATTTAATTACTTCTTAGTTTTCATATATATAAAAACCTGAAAAGATACTAATTTTAGTCTTAGTTTAGTAATTGGTTGTTTCGTTTATTCGTATTTTATTATTTTAGTTTAACGTAATTTATTTATTCTTCTTAAAATCTCAATATAATAAAAAACAATACTTTGTTTTGGTTTCTGTTCGGTTTCGTTGTTCGAAATTATCTTATAAATTGGATTATTTATTGTTTTGGCTTTGTCGGCAGCAATAGGTGTTCTTATTTTGAGGGCTCTTTCAATTCGGGTACTAAACGGCTGAGTTTTTGTCTAACTTTTTGCGTAAACATTTTTAGTATATGTGTTCTGGTTTGGTAAAAGTTTCGAGTAAGTTCTTATCCATTTAGTTGTTCAAAACGTGTTCCAAACATCAATTTTTCAGCTGTCATATTCACGTCAACTATGTTCGTGACACTACTTCGAGGTCTTAATGATTATATGTTTGTGTGATTTTTGGTGAGCATTAAACTATAGTTTAGTTTCAATAATTTTTTTTAGATTTTTCTGAACTCTTTAGGCGTGATCTGTGCGTGTTTCTTTAGATAAATTTGTGTGTCTTGCTTGTTTCTTTGCGGTTTTTGAGAAGTAATTAAATTAATCTGAATATTAGATAGTTAATTAGTATAAGCCTGTGACTCCCTAATTAGAACGATACCCACTTACTATATACTACTTACTATATACTAGGTTATTTAAGTTGATTTTTAATGATTGAAACAATGGTCACTGTGTCGACTTGCATTTAACTCATTCCGGTTTGTGTCACTTTTTTTTGCCGGTTCATGTCACGTTTCATGTCAGGTCATGAATTGCGAGCCTTAGTGTTGAATTGGTACGATTTATTGCATACCCTATTTTAATTAGTGATTCCTTGTTCTATTTTAATCATGTCAAAACGATTAAAAATCGAGCATAATTAAATATCTACTATTGTACAAGATACGAGTAATAATCTAGTTATCAGATAAAAAGATTGATTATATAGTAACAAGTAAATATTACCCACGCTTCGCGACGGGGTAAAAATAGTATCTCGTTTAGTGTAAAATTATATTGTTACTTTGATTTATAATGAAATTCGTCTAAACAGCTAAGCTTTGAAATTTTAGCCTTGACTTCAGTCATTAATATTAATATAAATAACTATTAAAATAAACTAAAGTGTTTTAAATTTAAACAATAATATATAGCAATAATAAAAGATTTTGATAATAAGAATTGAAATATAAAATATATGTCTATTTACTACTACGACTATTACAACTACTAGTTATAATAATAATAATAATAATAATAATAATAATAATAATAATAATAATAATAATAATAATAATAATAATATTATTATTATTATTATTATTATTATTATTATTATTATAAAAATAATAATAATACTAATAATAATATTATTATTACTATTATCATATTTTTTTACACTAAAAGACAATATTTATAAAAAAACTAATTTTTTCCCTCCATATTGTATATATTGTATAATATATGTCTATCTACTAATAATAGTAATAATAATAATAATAATAATAATAATAATAATAATAATAATAATAATAATAATAATAATAATAATAATAATAATAATAATAATAATAATAATAATAATAATAATGTTTAGTACAAAAAACAAAAAATACAAAAATAAATACAAAAAGACAAAAAAATTCACATGAAGACAAACATTTTTTCCTACAAATGTACAAATTTATATAATATGTCTAGCAAAGTTTGTTATATTTCAATTTGCTATTTTATTATCTTTATAATAACTTTTACTAAAAATTTCGTTAAATATAATTATAACTTTTTTTTATTTCTTAGAAATTTTATTTGACCACCTTAATTTAAAATATACATATTTAATTACTGAGGAATGAGGGGAGCTAGGGCTATCAATGGGGCAGATCTTGCCCCAGATCCGATCCGATTTGCCCCATTTATATGATCCAACGAGTCTAAAAATTAGATCCACCGCTCTAATAAAAGAACCAATATGTCGGCCCATTTAATTGTATCACTACATTGGTCTATCCAAGATCTGTCTGGGTCAATCAAATTAATATTAAACTACAATTTAATTTTAACAACAACCAACTACCAACCACCACCGACCACCACCACCGCCGGCGACCACCACCAACCGCTACCGCCACCACCAACGGCGACCATCAACCACCACCGCCACCACCGTCACTACCACCGGCGACCACCAACCGCCATCGTCGGCGACCACCACCAACCGCCATCGCCACCACCAAAGCCGCCGACCACCACTAACCACCACTTCCACCACCGCCGGCGACCACCAACCGCCACCGCCGGCGACCACCACTAACCACCATCGCCACCACCAACCGTGACCACCACCACCGTCTCCCCTGGTAGCGACCACCACCAACCGCCACCACCACCATCGGCACCACCGTCGCCGACCACCACCAACCGTCGCTAAAACCACCGCCGACCACCAACCGCCACCACCAACCGCCACCTCCACTACCGCAACCACCACCGCAGCCACCGCCACCAACCGCCACCGCCGCCACTAAAGCCGCCGACCACCATCAATCGCCACCACCACCACCGCCGACGACCACCAACTGCCGCCGCCGCCGATTACCACCAACCACCACCACCACCAACCACCATCGCCACCACCACTACCAACCACCACCACCAGTAGCGAACACATCCAACTGCCGACGCTGCCGCCGAACACCACCAACCGTCGCTTATCACCACCAACTGCCACCAACACCACCACCGGCATCACCGCCGCCGACCACCACCAACCGCCACCACCGTCGCCACCCCCGGCGACCACCAACCGCCTCCACCACTATCACCAACCGCCGACGCCGCCGCCGACACCACTAACCGCCGCCGCTCACCACCAACCGCCGCCGCCGACCACCAACCACCACCGCCGACCACCACCAACCGCCGCTGCTACCACAGCCACCACGGCCATCAACCGCCTGCGCCCCCATAAAAGCCGCCGACCAACACCAACCGCCACCGCCACCACCGCCAGCGACCACCAACTGCCACCGCCTCCACCTTCACCATCGTCACCACCGGTGGCGACCACCACCAACCGCTGAAGCTACCGCCGACCACCACCAACCACAGTCGACCACCAGCAACCGCCACCGCCACCAACCGCCTTCGCCACCACCTAAGCCGCCGACCACCACCAACCGCCACCTTCACCACCATCACTACCGGTGGCGACCACCACCAACCACCGACGCTGCCGCCGACCACCACCAACTGCCGCCGGCCATCACCACCCGCCACCACCACCACCAAATGCCACCACCGCCGACCACTACCAACCGCCACCTCCACCACCGCCTGCGACCGTTAACCGCCACCACCACCAAACTCCACCACAGCCGCCGACTACCACCAACCACCAGCACCACCACCGTCAGCACCGTCACCGACCACCACGAACCGCCACCACCACCGAACACCACCAGCTGTCACCGCCACCACTATCATAACCGCTGCCGACCATCACCATCCATCTCCAACACCGTCACCATCGTTTTCGAGCACCACCGACCTCAGCCGCCGACACCGTTACGTAGACACCATCACCATCGCCCTTTACCGCTCACACCATCGGGTATCGCCACCGCCGCCGCTACTTCCGCCACCACCTCACTGCCGCCGTTGACCTCCACCCACCACCGCTACCAACACCATCATGACCGTTGTCGTAGGTAAGGGTAGGGGTGGGGGAAGGGTGGATGTGGGTCTGTATGGTAGGGTGGGGTGGGGTGGAGGTGGGGTTGTTGGGGGTAGGGGTGGGGTAGGGTGGGTTGGGGTGGTAGTGGTTTGGGTGGGTGGGTGTGGGTAGGTAGGGGTAGGGGTAGGTGGGTGTAGGGGTGAGGTGGGGTAGAGGTAGGGTGGGGGTGGTTGGGTAAGGTGGAGAAGAGTGTGGGTTGGTAGGGGTAGGGTAGGTGCGGGGTGGGGTGGGTAGGGGTGGGGTGGGGGGTGGAGGTGGGTATGGGAGAATTATTTGATATATTTATTACATAAATAAAAATAAATTAGTAATATTAAATAATATAATATTAAATGGGTCGCTTCGAGTCATTATTCATTAATAATAATAATTCGATCCAAATCTAATTAAACGGATCCCCATGTTAAAGGATCGGATCCAAATCCAATTAAATTGATCAACAGGTCAGGTCATATCTTGATCCGATACAACATTGACAGCCCTAAGGGGAGCCCGATGTAACACCCACGCAGAAAGAACCGAGCATTTCGTGTACTCAAAAGTGTCGTTCAAAAAGAAAAATCATCCATAATGATATTATTGTTTGCTCTTGCCAGAAGTTGTATTTTTATCCCCGACAGTTTAGATAAATTTTCATCCTCGTCTCACTCCGATTTTATTTTTTTAAGATCATTAATTTTTATATCTTCACCGTAAATAACTTTGTTTAGTGGGAATGCAAATTAAGAAGAAGGTTTCTTTAAAGGAGTTGAAAATTTTAAAGCGAAGACATGAAGCCGAACATGTGTAAATATGAGCCAACAAGAATAAGCTTCTAGTGTAAAGGAATGAACCATGTTTGGTAAAAAGGAGAAGTTAGAAAATGAAAAAAAACACCTTATTTAAAAGTTAAATAAAACACTTCTTAGTGTAAAAGACTAAAGTTATAATGAAATGTAAATTACAATGATCATGAACGTAATTTTGAAAATTAAAAGATTTGTGCAAACCATGTGATCGCTTTTTGTAATTTTAATAGTACGTTTGTAGCATCATATATATCCTAGTTGCTTTCATATATCATTTTATCGTTACTCATTTAAATGGTTATAAGTATATAAACGTGAGTAAGTATTCAAAAATGTGTTTTGTTTTAATTCATCAATGGATGCTCTAATTCATAACGTCATCATATTATCCGTTGAATAGTACATTTTCTTCTCTGTTGCATACATACCAAGAAACCGATGATTTAATTAACAACCGATTACAAATTAACATCAATCTGAATAACAATAGAACGCAAAGAACCCAGAAAATCAGAAAAATATATAGGAAATTAGAGACCAGGTTTATAAGGAGCACCAGTACCATTAATCCACTTATCCCCATTGATAAACGTCTTGATGGTAAACTTACTCGCTTGCTGACTCGTAATGAATTTCAATCCTTTCCAAGTGACTCTATTGTTTCTCACTGCACCTGGACCATAATTAGCGAATTCTGCATAAAATATGGTGTCTGGAGCTGTGGTTCCAACCCATGGCAACCAACCCTTTGGATCAATCAAGCTTCCGAACATATTGTTTATAAAAACGGTTGTCGAGTAGTTCTTCCACGGACGCCCGAGAAACGTTTGCACACCACTCAGGTTTCCGTATTGCCAAATGGTGCAGCTTTGGATAGAAATGCCTGTGTTTTGATTCGGGTCGAACTTACCTTGTGCTGTGATCGTGTTTTGTTGGCCAGGCATCGGTTTTCTTGGAAGTATGTTGCAGTTTTGTAAAACGACAGCCGAGTTTCCAAAGATGAAATCTACTGTCCCGTAGATGTTGCATTCGCGGTAAAATTGACGGTTTGAGTGTGCGTAAAGCGAGTCTTGGAAAGCGTCAATTCGACAGCGGTAGAAAACTGATTGGTCTGCTGTTGACATTAATGCCACGGCTTGATGTTTCACTGGACCCGCTGTGTTGCGAAAGCCCATATCCCGAGCTATAAACCCTTTGCCAAACACGGCTGCATCAATAAACGTAGTCAGACGGATAAAGATTGAAAAAGGATAAAATCTTAAAAGAGATTGCCCACCTGCTAATCTTTCTACTCATTATATCAAATAGTTGTCAAAATCAAGAAATGCATGCAATTAGTTATACATATATTTTGGTTATAATTCAAGATTATTTCAAAACTAACCAAATGTTGCTGATGAAAACGTTGGAGTGCCATCCACAACGTTTAAACTTCCTGAAACAATCGTAGAATCCATTCCATCGCCTATGATCACAACATTCCATTTGGGTTTTTCGATTCTAACATTCTCAAAGTAAATCCCCTTCTTAACATATATCACAAATCTTTTTGAGCTTTTATCAGGAACTGCATTTAGAGCATCTGAAATTTTCTTGTACTTGCTAGATCCATCTTGAGCAACCACCAAATCAGCTTTGATTCCACCTGGTAGACTTGTATTCTGTAACAGCTTCCTGTCTTTAGCAGAGAACCACTCTGGCATTACATCATTTCCATCTGCTAAACTCATCAATCTTCTTCTTTGCTTATAGGAGTTTAAAATTCTTGATAACCCGTTCGCTATCGCAAGGCTGTTGCTTGTTATCTCTGTTGATTTTTGAAGATGGCCAACAACATTTTCCTGAATATTGTCTATACATGTTTGCTGATATGTACCTGCAGCGCTTAGCCATGTTATAATATCATCTAATTCTGATCTTATTGAATTCGAATCGACATTTGTTGCAGACAGCGAGTCTTGCAGATGATCAAGCGCAAGATCGAATAATTCACTGCAGTTCTTGAGCTCTAAAAGCATTGATGCTTTTGATAGCTCGTTAATTGCGACTATGACAGATAGTCGGAGTAACTCATCTGGCTGGATTTGGGTCGAGTTAACAAGAGGAGAGAGGGAGTTGTAACAGGTGTCTGGGTACAAAGTGGTGTCACAAACCGCCTTGATTGAAGCTATGGCGGATTTAGATTGTGATTCCGTACCATTATGGCTTTCTTGATTGCTATGTGAAGTTCCCACAACAGCGGAGACAACAATAAGAACAAGAACAACAGATGATATGCCAATAATAGCGATTCTTTTTCGTGTTTTTCTACAAGCATACAGCTGCAATTGATCGGCTTCATCAGCTTTGAAGAAACCCATAGCCCTGATTGGATTCTTTTTGGTGTTGTACGTCTTGATCAGTATTATTTGTGTTTGTTGTTGATCAACTGATCAAGTTTATATGCATTAGCCAACACCTTTGGTAAGTATATATAAACCAAAAAGGTGACAAAAGGGAAGGGATATATATATGATATACGTGCAAGACATCATGGGGAAATTTGGCTTCCAGGATATAGAGCTAACCGAGGAAATTTCAACTGGCTGAGTGGTTCTCATGAACACGGGCTCGAGCCAAAGATATAATAACATTAAAAAAAGTTTTAAAAAATGTAGCTGGCTGAATCTCCAAATGACAAACCCATCACACGGTTAAGACCGGTCAATTTTATGTTGGCAAAATTTTGTTATGACAACCTGCCTTGGTACTTGGTGTTAACATATTAATTTAAGGCAATCGATGTAAACGAGCCGAGGTCAAGTCCGAATATTGACTCATTTAGGATTTTTTTTAGAATTGAGTTCGGCTCATTTAATATATACAAAGCCCGAGCTCGACTCGTATAAGATATATGAAGCTTGGTTTGGCTTCGTTAAGACTCGTTTGGTTTTGGATATTATCTTGAATTTTCATTAAATGAATAGATATATGAAATAAACAAGCAGAATAAATTTATTTCTGTATATGACGCCCGTTTAGAACATGTATTATAAATAATTTTTAGTCACGGTTCGAATTAAGGCTCGACTAATTACGAGTTTTTAACAATTTGAGTGCGGATAGCTCATGAGTAGCTCGACTTATTTACATACTTTATTTTATACCGCGTTTCACATCCCATTCTAAGTTTAATTACATCTCGTTATAATCTGTCTCCTTAATTTATGTTTTTTCGCAAAGAGAAATATTGTTTCAACTCATTTAATGATATATAAACATTTGAAAAGTTAATAATTGTGGAATCAAAATTTTATATAAACAGAAGATTTTTATTGAACCCTCTTTCTATTGTTTTATACATCGGTATCCATCGATGGGAGGAGTCCCTTTTGGTTTCCATCATTCGAGATAATTAGTTACCATTTAGATTTTTTAAATACAATAACGGAGAGAATATAGATGGTTATGTATAGTGGTGTAGTCGAGCCGAGGCGAGCTGGCATACTGTCAAGCTCGAGCTCAACTCGGTTCCAAAGCTCGATGCTCAAAAGTCGACTCGAGAGCAGTCGAGCTTTAATTTTGAGGCTTGAACTCAACTTGTGTAAATTAAACGACACTCTCAAGCTCAACTCGACTCATTCGAATAAAATTTAATTTAATTAAATTTTGCACCAATAAATGTTAAAATACAATGGAATTCAAATTCACATTTTCAAACAACAATCAACAACAAACTACTAAAATACAAGTCCGATAAATTCAAATAACGAAAACAATAACCAACAAGTCTATTATATAAGTCGTGTTTAAATTATAGTCGATTACAATAAAAGATTACTGAACTCAAATTTGAAACTAGATTTCCCAATATGTCTACAAGTTGCACCAATAGTATGCTTCCATATTTTTATCCGAAAACAATGAAGATAAAGTTTAGGTTGAATCATAACAAAAACACACACACACATACACAAAAGAAAAAAAAAAAGCGGCAACAATATTACAAAAAAACCATCCAATTGTCACATGTGTGAGTGTTGAGTAGCGGTGGTAACAATAAAAATGAAACTGTAACACACTTGATCATATCCAAAAAAAAATCTAAAATACTTGTTTCTATTGTGAATTTTAGAGAGAATAAAGAAGAAAAGAGTTCATCTTATTCGTTATGTAATTTCCTATTTATAGGAGTACAATAGATAAGGATAAGTATCCAAGAATCAAATTTCATATCTAAGATATACATATCTTTGATACATCTTATCTAATATAGGGGATAAGGACATGTACTAAAAATTATTCATAACATTTCCTCTTCGATGTCCATTAAAAGTATTATGTCTCGTTAAGACCTTACTAGGTAAAACCCAATTGGACAAAAGCCCAGTGAAGGAAAAAGAGTACATAAACACTTCAATACGCTTGGGGATGTTGCCTCATTAAAAACATTGCCAGAAAACCCAGTGGGACAAAGCCATGACTAAGGGAAAAAGAGTGCAACGCATATTTTCTCCCCCACACAAACACATCACTTGAGCTCTTTAAGTCGGCGCAACTCAATGGCCAATATTATGAACTATCTTCTCGAACGTTGAAGTCGGAAATTCGTCGGTAGATAAATCAGCTACGTCCTTACTTGAATGAACTTCTTGAATAGTGAAATTTCCGCTCTTTTGCAAGTCATGAGTGAAAAGAACTTTGAAGTTTATAATTGATCATTTCACCTTTATTGTACCACTCCTTAGGCTGATAATGCATATTGCGTTATCCTCATGTAAGATTACAGTGAACACCTTCTCTCTGAATAGACACCACATGATCATCGAGTGTGTTATATCACATTCCTCAACCAAACGCTTTCTCTAATAGCTTCGTGGATTGCTAAGATCTATGCATGATTAGATGAAGTGGCTACAACTCTTTTCTTTGTAGAACGCCGTGTCACCCGTTCTAAAATATATCTAGTTTGCAATCGAAAGGGATTTAGAGCTGATATAGATATCCTGCATTTACAAAACTAACAAAACTTGTTTTGATAGGTTAGTATAATATAAACTTGTGTCCTTGATACCATAAAGGTATTGAAATATTTACTTTAGTTTATTGCAATGTATTTTTCGTAGGACACGAATTATGTCTCGCTAATAAATTTGGTAAAATTGATATATCATGTCGTGTTGATGATGTGCTTGAAGCGTACCAGTTTTAAATTTATAAAAACCGTCTTTATTAACGGGTGTCGAACTCAAGGGGAACGAGTATGATTTGATAGAATTATACTAATTTAAATATTAAACTAAACTAATGCAATAAAATAAATAAAGCAAGTAAAGGGGGAGATTTATGGTAAAAGTGATGACTTCAACCAACTAATGCCACTAACAACCTAGAAAACCACTAAAGCATGCAAAGAAGACAAGAAAGCGATTAACTCGGAGAATTAAATATATATATATATATATATATATATATATATATATATATATATATATATATATATATATATATATATATATATATATATGAAGATGTTCCCTCCCTAAATTCAATTCCACTCTTTTGATGACAATTAATTCATGGCAACAAGAGCTAAAGACACTTTGAACATTCATGCATCTATTTCTAAATTAGTTAAAACATTGGTCAAGTTCTAACCATCTAATTACACTAATTAATAACGTTTATGGTCAAAATCGCGATTAAAAGGGATAATTAGCCAATTGATTCGATTATCAAGTAAAGACTCAACCTTTAATGTTTCATATGATCAACAAAACACCACTAACACATAAAGGTCATTATATGTTTAATCACATGCAAAATTATCCATTTAAAGTTGCTTAACACTAGGATTTGATCAATCACTATATCTTAAATCATCTATTGGTTCTAGATAATCAAGATCAAAGCTTTATGAATTAAATTGTCTTTTAAAATACAAAATTCAACCAAAACAGATTACTAAGCATGGACAAACTAATATTAAGCTAAACTTGAATTAAAACATGAATTAAGCATCAAAGCCATGAATTAAATCACCACTACATGAGTTTCATCTCCTCTAGGGAGGAAAACAGAAGGTTTAGCCAAGAACAATCATAGGAATTTATTCAAACAAAGAAACATGATAAACAAGAATGAACAAAACCGTAAAAGATGAATTGTTCTAGCCGAAATCTTCACTTTAATCTTCAATTTTGAGCTCCAATGCTCCAAGATCATGCCCCAAGCTCCCTGGATATTTAATGGATGTTTTTTGGAGTTATGGTGGTGAAAAAGTTGGAGAAAAGTGATGATTCCCAAAAGAAATAGAAAAATCACATTTATAGAGCTGAAACTAAGACTTAGCACCACTACACGGCCGATCGAGCCGCGACGGGCACAGGGATCGCGACGCGACGCGTCGAATTCGGCAGCTTCTTGACTTTTTCCGATTTTTCAAACTTTATCTTGTTTTATCAATATCTTACATCCATAATTCGAACTCTTGAACCTGAAATTAAATATTAATTATAAGAATCATCTTTTAAACATATTCTAATGATTTTAATTAAAAACAACCAATTATCGCATAAAATAAATAATAAAAACCTGCGATATCAGTTAACCAGCGAGAAACATTAACCAGCCAATGGAAATCAAGTAACTTTCAAAACCGGCAATATCCTCACCCTTTGAAAGTAGAAAAGGATCCTGTTCAATATTAATTAACTCATGATCATTGAGTGATGTAACTTATCAGTCATAGAATATCTTACACACTTTTTCTATAGATTCTTCTTGGTGCACAAGGATTTCATCCCGAAACTGTTTGATTTATAATCCAAGACAAACCTTTTTTTCAAGAACCTTAGTTTAAAATAGTTTTACAAGTAATGATTGCCATTGGAACCTTATCATGAACAACATATCAATCATCAGCATACATGGCAACTATAACTTATTTAGATCTGGATCTCTTTACAAAATAAATGGGCAAATGTAATCATATTTGTAACATTTTTCAAATAAACACTTATTAGGGTGAGTGTACCAAGTATTTTCATGTTGTTTTGGCCCGTATAATAACTTTAATTCAATCGAATAATATTCTGGAGAACTTATATGCTTTGGGTATTTTAGATAGTAACATATATGCTTAAGCACTTTATACGTTTTAAGTCATCTCCTTATCAATCGATCGGGCTCTAATAATATTTATATTAGACGCAAATCAAGTAGTTTTCACATTGCCAGACAATTAAGATAATATATAATTATATCCATCACACGAAAATATATCAATCTCGGGTCTTTGCGAAACCTTGTGCCACCATTCATCATTTGTATCTCATAAGTTTATTTCTCATTTACCCATTTTTTACTCCTTTCGTGTATACAGTTCATGTCCCAAAACATATCACGCCCTAAGGGACTTTGATTTTTCATTAACCACCTGCGTTTTCATATTTTGGCCAACTTTATATCTGCACTTCGTGGCAGGTAGCTTTCAAGATCCTCGTAATCAATCATAATATTTAGCGCTATTAAACACATAAGCATTATCGACGTCGAATTTGTTTCGATTTCATTCTTTTCTAGACATGATATATTGGTTGAAATCTCATTCTGAGGTTCTTTTGGAACCTTCATGTCTAGTATCTCTTCGGGAGATTCACATGTGGTCTTTATATCCTCGATTGATTATCTTAATTTATTGCTCCTTTTTCTTTCGAGGAATATATATATATATATATATATATATATATATTTCTGCAATCGATTTGTCTACCACGCTTCAGACATGCTATAGACTCTTATTACCAACTATCCTTGTGGGATACATATCTTACTAGGAGCATTAACAGCTGAATATGCGATATAGTCACACTCTTTAAGTCGGTAAACATGTCTGGCTTTACTAAATCGTATATAAATTGTTATACGAACTTCTTGTTCATATGTGAGGATCAATAATTTATTTCATAATAAATTCAGTTATTGCTTCTTATTCTCTCCCCTGAATGTTAGGATGTTTGATTCAAAACAATCAAAATCAACTTATTGCAATATTACTATTGATGGCTTTCAATATTATTGATGGGGATCCATACTCAATGCAATATTCCTAACATTCTTTTGAAGTCCCATCATTGTACATTGTGGTGGGGAAAAACAAAATTCATATTAGAAATATTTGGTTCCTGGTCAAAAACCAATTTTAATGGGATGTATCATCATAACATATTGGTTTGATGTGATTTACTATCTATATGTAAAATAATATGACCCTAAATTGAAATTTTGCTCTTTATGATTATTGGCTTTGCAATCAACTGAACCCACTTGTTAAGCGTTTCAACAAAAGGAAATAATTTGTGAACATAAGACATATAGTGTTCAACACTACAATAATCACTAAATAAGTGGGAAGTAATTTATAATATTTTGGAGCAATGATTTCACAATATTATTACTCGAGTTACTAATCTCGCAAATTTTCAGGTTGCGACTTTTATAATCATTAGACGATGCATCGATTTAAAACTCTAAATGGTTCATGACATGAATCTATATGTCATCACTTATCTCATTGCATCCTCCCTAGAAAACTAAGGGGTTTCATCCCTATATCGTAAATTAACTTCCACAAGAGCAAATACGATATACAAAATACATCCATTGATATCTCGCACCCATTTACTAGCATAAATTTTATGTGCCATTTTAAACTTTTCACCATTTCTTTCTTTATACCCGTCAATTATCTTGCTAGTTCTGATGGTAAATCATATTTCTTAACTTGGTTACTATAAATAATTACCTCGATTAGGTCAATACTTAATAGCCATCATCTTTATCTTAATTATCATATTTACTTGTGCAATCTAATTGAGTCAACATGACGGGTTTTAATATGAAAGCATATTATTTCGCTCATTGCTTACTCGGCCAAAATCAAACATCAATTTAAATTTTACTTACATAATTCTCATATATAGTCTAGCTATATAATAATAGCATAAAAGAAGTATAATTTGACCAAGTTTATTCCTACTTACAAGATACATCTTTTCTTATTAGATTAATTCATTTACAATGAGCTATTTATATGTTTTCTTATGAGTTTGACAATTAGGCATGGTTTTTAAAACCGGGTCATTGAACTAGACGTCATAATGGTTCATCGGTCCAACCGGTCCAACAGTATTTAAACACCGGATGATATATTTATTAATTTGGATACTATAAAAGTACCTAAATACAAAAAATATGGACTCTTTAAGTCTGAAAGAAGAAAACAAATAAAAACCATATCCCATATCGCTAGCTGAGGCACAACAAGGAGATCTTCATATCTATATAAATATTTTATGATCCCATATTGCTTCTAAGAAATAAACCGGAGGATGTCCTTGCCTATATTTAGGTCTCCTATATAGCTTAAGAACTTGAAAATCCTATGTGGCATGTATAATTAAGCTTCAAATTTGAAATTCAATGTAATTTGATAAGGTCTAAATATGATGTGATACTCAATTAGATGATATTTTCCCACATAGGAAAATACAAAGAGATACACATAAAACCAGTTGACTATTTATATGTTTCTCATGAGTTTGATAATTGGGCATGGTTTTTAAAACCGGACCAGCTATTGAACCGGACATCATAATGGTTCATCGGTCCAACCGTATTTAAAAAGCGGATGGTATACTTATTAATTTGAATACTATAAAAGTACCTAAATACAAAAAATATGGACTCTGAAGTCTGAAGGAAGAAAACAAATAAAAACCATATCCTACATCACTAGCGGAGGCAAAACAAAGAGATCTCCATATATATATATATATATATATATATATATATATATATATATATATATATATATATATATATATATATATATATATATATATATATTATGATCCCACATTGCTTTTAAGAAACAAAATATGATGTCCTTGTCTATATTTAGGTCTCCCATCATCTTTTGATTTTTGTTAAGAAGCTTTAGTAAAGGCCAGATCGATGCAGGTTGCCCCGGTTCAATGGTTTTATTCCGGTTTTGCTGGAGCTAGAACTTTGAAAATTTTTCGAAGGAAGGGCAAAAGTTGAATCTAATTAGACGAACCTAAGGAATCTAACTATGTCTATTGAAGCTTTGCTGTGACATCCGTCACCAAAACCTGTTAGTTACTTAAACCACGTCTTTTGAAACCCTAAACTGTTGCTCGTATACATTTTGGACAATATCTAGCATTTATAGAATATAAGTTTAGTATTAGAAATATTATATAAATTAGGTTTAGCTGAAGTTGTACCTTGTGCTTAGTTAGATGTTTCTTTTAATTATTTGTACTAGAAAGCCACAAATCACCAACTTATATTATTTAAAATATATATATATATATATATATATATATATATATATAGGATAGGTTCATTTTAAATTTTAGATAAATATTTGATTAAAGGATTAACATTATATAGTTTCCAAATTAAGTTAAGCTTATCCTTCCTATATAAGTTAATAAACCCAACCCTAGCCCCCGCAAACCCCTCCCAATCGTCGACCTCCCTCTCCCCCTCTCTCTTTGCCATCAAAACACCCCCTCCCTCCTCTTTATCGATTTCAAGCAAAGAACACAAGATCAAGGCTTCAAGGATTAGGGTTTTGATCTTTGACATCAAGGTAAGCTCCAATCTTCAATCTTCTAAGTTCTTCTATCATGTCTTCTTCTCTACTCTAATTCTTGAGTCCATAGAACATGTTAAAAGCATCAAAGGTGCCCAAAAACGTTTTCATGGAGGGTTTATGAGTTTTTGTAATCGAAACCAAGGTTCTTGTTCTTTAAATATCAAAGGTTTGAAAACTGTTTTTCTGGTCAGTGGGTTAGGTCGTGTTTGGGCAGTCATTACAAGGTCTTTACATATGGATGGCAAAAGGACCCTAACCCGATGGGGAAAACCCGAAACCCGAATTAAACGGGACTATACATAGATTTTTATGCGAATCCTTGGTCTAGAATGTTGTGTTAGAGTCTAGTTTCTTCACATCTAGGGTTTGTAATTTTTGAAGGTCGTTTGGTCGGTCAAAATGATTTTACCGAAGGAGTGCGTAAAACTGGCAGCATGTACGGCAGATTTGAAGTAAAAGTTTTGGTTTAGAAACCCCTTCAAAACTTGGTATTTTCAGTCAGGATTTTTACAGTAAAATATTTAAAGAGTCTAGGATTTTTTGTAAAATTTTCATAATTTATAGAAATCTTTTGTTATTTTTATAAAATTAGAACATTTTGTTGCGCATGTGCAGTTAGCTTTCTGTCAGTAGTGACACCCATTATTTATAAAAAAAATAGTTGGCCATGTTGAATAATTCTTATAAATTACACAAATTATAAGAGACATTTAACATTCTGTAGTAAAATTTTGGTGATCAAATTCGAACCCTTGGTATATTTTAAAAATTCCTAAAGTCAGCCTAACAAAACAGTAAACTTGAAATTTGTGGTATTAGGTTAATATAACAACTTCACATGCCCTTGGGATATACTAGGATGTTCAAACACCTACACACTTGACTTATGACACTTATACTTACTGTAGATCTCGCGCCAGTTCCTTTGCAAGATTAGGTTTCGTTGAGAAGCTAAGGTGAGTACTCGTAGCCCCTTTTTCGTGTATAACTTTTTGGGGGAAAATGACACTCAATATATTTCTCTATACCGTGTTCGAGTTTTACTAAATCTTTCAATGACGATTGTGTGTTATATGATATGTGCTTGTTGTGAACTTGTATTGCTTGATACCTATGAGATGACTATGACTACTTTGAGCCAACTTATGTTCCCGGCCGGCTATAATATGTTGGAAGTCTAAATACTCTTGAACCGATTGGGGTTAGGCTTTTTGCATGCTAATGACTAATTGTTACTGAGTCGAGATGTTCGGTTATTGCTATGTTCTTAATGCCAATGCTTTACTATCATTGCTACAATTGTCATATCTTACTACTATACACGGTAAACTATTCTTTTCTTTTAAACCTACGAGCTCACCAACCTTTGTGTTGACGTTTTAGAGTGTTCATTTTTAGGTAACGCTAATAACACTACTTAAGGATGACTAGAAGACTCTAGATGGACTTTGCAAGACTTACCTATTTCAAGACATTTGAACACGTTTTAATTTATTACTACTTTAGACATGGAATACTTGGTTTTGGGATTGCATGCCTGTATCACCTATACCGGGTTGTGGGATTTACTTTTGCGTATTCTCTTTCATTACTTTGACTATGTTGCCGTGAATATTGACTTATCGCGGCACAAGTCCCCTCTTGTGTCGGGGAAACGTCATGACATGTTGGTTATTTGCATTTAGTGTTTTTTCTCTATAATGGTATCAATGTGTTATGAATATTCTCTCCGTCACACTTCGCGTTTCCGCCTTGGAGGGGTGTGACAGATTGGTATCAGAGCTAGGTGTTATAGAGAATTAGGTGGATTAGCCAAGACTATAACCTAAGTATCACATATAGTTGCATAATAGGAACTATGTGTGCATTCGTATTTACATGACTTTTCGGGATTTTGACTGCGATATGACCAACACCTCAAGTATGTCGAACAAGGATTACAACCCATACATCATTACTTCACTTCCCGGAGCTCTAGAAAAACCTTACCGTGTAAACGGAAAAGGACCCCTTACCAGGGCAACAGCCCGTAAGAGTGTCGCACCGGGCCAAAGGATTACCTTCACGATTCCGAAGGAAGCCTCGAAGGAACCGTCTGATCGATGGTCTTCCAATCAACCACCGGAAGATGATCCCTCCGAGGAACAGTTCGAGGAGGAACCCTTCGAAGAGCCATCTGAGGAAGAGCCATCCGAGGAAGACCCAAGCAAAGATGAGATCGACTCGGATCTCGAATCCGACGCACGGAGCTGATTTAGACTCTAGATGCGCCGATTATTTATCCTAACACCATTATTAGGATTTCCTATTTTATTTCAATTATGATATCTTATTTCTATTGTACTACGGAAGCAAAAATCTATGAGTAAAGTGCTGTTTATTTGAGTATTTCCTTCTATTTTAATGCAATGTTCAAGTTGAAAACTCGTATGCTCAATGAAATGACTAAATTCCATGAAACTTTGTATGCACCACTTATACTTCTATGCGGATGAACCGCAACAACGAATCGCTCAAAACACCACATTACGACAAACTATTATACATGAAACCAATATGTGATTACTTATTTTTGTTGATCCATGTGTTAGAGGTAATTTTAGGAAAAGGGAAGGACTGAATGAATATTCCCATCACTATGCATGAGTAAAATATATAGACTCAGAATTTTTAATCTAGCTTTATTGCATGTTCTTGTTTGATTGTTGCCTTAGAGTAAGAATTAATTATTCCAAGGACTATGTATTTTAGCATCATGCACAGTAGAGTATTCATGAAAGTCTGGACCAATAGAATATTATAGTGTCCCATGCAAGTGGAACAACATGGTTGGTGATGCCTTATGAGAAACTGTGATAACCATGGATGCATAGCGTCTCGCCAACGCCATGCACACACGCCTATCACAAGGGCTCGTAAGGTAGTACGAAACATTCTGTGGAACGAGCTGCGGACTAGGAATTCGGGAAACACGCGAGATACCCCACGAAGCTTTATATGCCTGTACTGCGGGTAAAGCTAGCCGACACATACTCTTTATCTAATCTAACAAATCTACCTTTCGTATAGAATATGCCTCCTAGAAGATCAAACCGTTTGAAAGGGCGTGGACATGGTAGAGGAGATGTTGGGGGTGGCCGCGGGCGTGGCCGTGGTACTGGTGCTGGGGTGATGAAGCAGCGAACCCCGACATCGCCGGGATGATAGCTCAGCAACTACAAGCGCTTATCCCAAACCTTGTGACTCAAATCAACAACAATCTCACTCAGCAGAACAACAATGACAACAATGGGGGCGGAAACAACACCAATGGAGGAGGTAGAAATAACGATGAGCATAATGACGAGGCTAACAACCATGGATGTATTGGTTGTTCATATAAGGAGTTTTCGGCTTGTAAGCCAAAAGAATTCGACGGGAAAGGAGGCACTTTGGTCTTTACTCGATGGGTGGAAAAGATGGAGTCAGTTTTGGATATCAGCAACTGTGCTGAACACCAGAAGGTGAGGTACGCCACCTGTTCTCTAGTTAACAAAGCATTGACATGGTGGAACACCCAAATTCAGGCCAGAGGGAGGCCTGCTACTATAGGAATGACTTGGGAGGAACTTAAAGCATTGATGGAGGAGGAGTTCTGCCGAGAACCAAACTTTAGAAGTTGGATGATGAATTATGGAACCACAAGATGGTAGATGCAAACCATGCCGCTTACACTGACAGATTTCATGAACTGGCCAAACTTGCCCACGATTGGTTACTCCAGAGTCCAAACGAATCGAGAGGTACATTGCGGGCCTTGTATCCTAGATTCGGGCGATAGTTAAAGCAACCGAACCACCAACGATACAGAGTGCTATATTGAAAGTGGGACTGTTTACTGAGGAAATGGTTAAGAATGGCACCTTGACCAAGGGTACGGAGAAGAGAAAGGATGCTAAAGAGTCGAATAAGCAGGGGAACCCCAGAAACAACAACAAAAGACCCAATGTGGCAACCGGTTACGTAGCAGCAAATCCGGTAAGAAAAGAGTATTCGGGTACATCACCAAAATGCATTGCTTGCAACTATCATCACTACCAAAACATACTGTGTCGACACTGCACGACCTACAATCGTTTGGGGCATTACGCGGAGGACTGTAGGACTGGGGGAAGAATGGTGACACCGATAAATACTATGAACCCAGCGGGTAATCGGGGTGCATGTTATGAATGTGGAGTATTGACCATTACCGCAACGCATGTCCACCCTTGGCTCTGGAAGGAAATTAGAACCCAGGGAATTAAGGCAACCAAGCCCGTGGGAGAGCGCTCGTCATGAGAGCGAATGAAGCCCGTCAAGATCCCAACATCGTTACCGATACTTTCTCTTTAAATAACTTCTATGCTACTGTATTTTTCGATTCTGGTGCTGATTATAGTTTTGTTTCTACTGATTTTGTAACTTTAATGGGAATGGAACCTAGCAAGTTAGGCACTGTTTACTTAATAGAGATAGCTGATGGGGAGACAGTAGAAATTAGTAAGGTTATTCGTGGGTGTACTTTAGAGTTAGAAGGCATTACTTTTGGTATAGATCTGATACCTTTCGGGCGTGGGAGTTTTGATGTAATTGTGGGTATGGATTGGCTGTCGAATCTCAAAGCTAAGATTATTTGTCACGAAAAAGTAGTACGGATTCCCTTACCATGTGGCAAGGTACTTCTGGTTCATGGAGAACAGACGGAAGGAATCACGAGACGGCTGTTAAGCGCCAAATCCAAAGAGAAGAAACTAGAAGATATTCCTGTAGTACAAAATTTTCCGGAGGTATTTCCCGAGGACCTGTCCGGATTTCCCCCTGCCCGACAAGTGGAATTTGCTATTGATTTAATACTGGGAGCTACCCCGGTAGCAAGGGTACCATACCGGTTGGCACCATCGGAGATGCAAGAGCTATCTAGTCAACTGCAGGAATTACATGACAAGGATTTCATTCGACCTAGTCAGTCTCCTTGGGGAGCACCCGTTCTTTTTGTCAAAAAAGGATGGATCGTTTTGCATGTGTATCGACTATCGTGAGCTGAACAAGTTAACTATCAAGAACCGCTATCCCCTTCCTAGAATAGACGATTTGTTTGATCAGTTGCAAGGCTCTTGATATTTCTCCAAGATAGATCTTCACTCCGGCTACCATTAACTGAGGGTACGAGAGGCTGATATTCCAAAAACCGCGTTCAGGACTCGCTATGGGCACTTTGAGTTTACGGTTATGCCTTTCGGACTAACGAACGCACCTGCGGTATTTATAGATCTAATGAACCGCGTATGCAAGCCGTTCCTGGATAAGTTTGTCATCGTCTGCATTGATGATATTCTAATCTACTCTAAGTATAAGGAGGACCACGTGTAACATTATACTTTTTAGTTATCATAAAACTACGTGCGGAAGCTAATTACATATAATTAAAAACAAAAGATAAATACAACTTTGACTGATTGTCATTTACAAAATGCCACTATAGTGTTATATACATAACAGGCTCTTTACAAAAACTTTGATATCAGAGTAGTGGTCTGTCCATATTCCCAGTCCTCATCTTCAAGAAACTCACTACGGAGAATCAGCAAAATAATCTAGTGGGGAATTAACACAAAGCTAAGTGAGGGAACAAATATCTAAACACAAATACAAGACAAACATGCCCAAAACACATAGCTCATGAATCCCAGGAGAACCGGCGGTGTTGTAAGGACCTACAACCAAGGTCGGCCAAAACCGAGGTTTACCGATAGCCCAGTTACATGGACAACAATATTAGCACTCTTAACTACAACAAATGCATATTAAGCAATGTGCTAATACTATATATCCCTAAACCGGACCCAGCCAAAAATCTACCCCGCTGATCTCCAAAATAACATGTATACATATTTAAACAAGAGCATCATAACCATTAAGATATCATATCCTGTATATCCGAAGATATAAATCCACTCACCACAGTCTGCAATGATGGAGCACACTCAATAGACTAAACCACTGAGTCTTCTCAGTTCCTGAGAAGATATAAACACAAGTCAGTATTTAACTCCCAATACTGATTCATAATAAATAATACACTTATTCATATTTCACATGTATATACACATATCACATATATTACTGATATATCAAAATCAGTATTTCATAATCTGGATTGATAAATAAATCCTTAATATCCCAAATTCTGGATATATCATACGGAATTATCATAATTCCGAAGACCATACCTCCATTCCGAATAAGCAAAGACAATTCATGCGGTTTTACATCAAATCCGAATAACACTAAAATTCCTTCTCAATTCCGAATAAGCCAAATTTCGAATGTTAGGGCAATTCCGAATAGATTCAAATCCGATTGGTTCAACTCCGATTGATCCTTAATTCAATTCCGAGCATAGATCAATTCCGAACTCCAAGGTCCAATTCCGAATAATAAAATTCCGATTAAAATAGAATTCCGAGTAAAGGCATATATTCAATTTCCAGATAATTGTTCAATTCCGAATATAGGAAATTCCGAATACAGATAAAAGCTAAACATTATCAATTCCGAGTAAGGGCAATTGTTCAATTCCGAGTGTTCATATATACCGATCAGTCCCATTCCGAATAAAGTGTTAAGGCAAGGGTTCATCTGTTCAGAATTTAATATAATTCCTATCAATTTATTCGGATTCACCCCTAATTCAGATCAAAATGATCGGATTTCCTCAATTCCGCATGATTCATCTCCAAATTCCAAATAATTCAAAACTTCTAATTCCCAATAATTCATAACTTCTATTCTGATCTGATTTTAAGCAAACAATACGAAACATGTTTCCAGAATTCTTATAAACATATAATGAACATCGAATAACATCAAATTCTAACATGCAACATCTTAAGTTCATCCAATCATGAGGCATGCGGAATTCATAAAATTTTTATATAAAACCGAAATTTAAACAATCAATTTATCAATTAACATATAATTATGCTAACCTTCTGATTTAGATTCTGAACTTAAAAATAACAATGATCAATTGATAAAATGAAGCTAATGATTTCTTTGTTCTTTTCTTCCTTCGGCCGAGAACCACAAGAACACACACAGATTCAATTTGTTCTCAATTTGCATGTAATAGTTTAGTGGTGGTGATTAGTGTGGTTTATGTGTCCCAACTTGGACACCTCATATTTCCACCACCAAATACCATCTATTTAATTAATTAACAATTTCTAATTTAAATAAATAAACAATTAATAAATAAATAACACAAATAATTACCATATAACACTTAATGATAATTAATCCATATAATCAAATATAAATCCCAAGATTATAATTAATTACCTTAATTAATCTAGGCTGGTTAAGAGGGTGTTACACCACGAAGTGCATTTAAAATTAATTCTGGAATTGTTGAGGAAGGAGAAGTTATTCTCTATGTTCTCGAAGTGCGACTTCTGGCTTCAAGAGGTGCATTTTATCGGTCACGTGATCAACGACAACGGAATACATTTAGACCGTAGCAAGATTGAGGCCATAAAGCACCGGAAAACCCCTACGACGCCATCTGAAATACGTTTGTTTCTGGGCTTGGCCGGGTATTACCGAAGGTTTATCGAGGGTTTCGCAAAAATTGCTAAGCCACTCACTATGTTGATGCAAAAGGAGAAGAAATTCAACTGGAAGGAGGAACAGGAAGAAGCACTTCAGATTTTAAAGGATAGACTACGTAACGCCCCGATTCTGACTCTTCCTGATGGTCCAGATGACTTCGTGGTGTACTGTGACGCTTCTCATCAAGGTCTAGGTTGTTTGCTTATGCAGAGAGGTAAAGTGATTGCATATGCGTCTCGACAACTGAAGACACACGAAAAGAACTACACCACTCACGATCTGGAGTTGGGTGTTGTGGTCTTTGCACTCAAGAGCTGGAGACACTACTTGTATGGTACGAAGAGTATAATCTATACCGATCATAAAAGTCTACAACATATATTTGATCAAAAGGAGCTAAACATGAGACAGAGGCGCTGGGTTAAACTTTTCAGTGACTATGATTGTGAAATTCGTTATCATCCTAGGAAGGCGAATGTGGTAGAGGATGCGCTCAGTAGGAAAGAAAGAATTAAGCCCAGACGTGTGTGAGCCATGAGTATGACAATCCAGTCGAGTATCAAAGGAAGGATACTCGAAGCACAACTAGAGGCATCCAATGACATGAATTCTCCGAACGAGATGTTGTGGGGTTTGGATAAACACCTAGAGAAAAAGGAAGACGGTGGATTGTATTTTGTGGAACGGATTTGGGTTCCGCAAACAGGAAATCTCATGACGCTAATTCTGGATGAGGCTCATAAGACCAAGTACTCGGTGCATCCCGGTGCGGATAAAATGTATCACGACCTTAGAGATGTGTATTGGTGGCCAGGGATGAAGAAGGATATACCTACCTATGTAAGAAAATGTCTGAATTGCTTGAAGTTAAAATCCAAACACCAAAGGCCTTCCGGACTACTACAGCAGCCGATTCCTGAATGGAAATGGGAGAATATAACCATGGATTTTATCACGAAACTACCGAGGACCAGTAGTGGTCACGATTCTATCTGGGTCATTATAGATAGGATGACAAAGACAACACACTTCTTAGTAATTCGCGAGGACTACAAGATGGAAAAGCTAGCAAGGGTGTATATTAGCGAAATCGTGGCAAGACACGGGGTGCTTGTGTCTATTATATCTGACCGGGATAGTCGTTTTACATCACTGTTTTGGAAGACACTACATAAAGCTTTGGATACAAGACTAGACATGAGTACAACTTATCATCCTCAGATCGATGGTCAAAGTGAGCGAACGATCCAAACCCTGGAAGACATGCTTAGGGCGTGTGTTGTTGATTTCGGGGTAAACTGGGATACACATCTACCATTGATCGAGTTCTCCTATAACAACAGTTATCATACGAGTATTAAGTGTGCTCCGTTTGAGGCCCTATATGGACTGAAATGTCGGTCACTTGTTGCTTGGACCGAAGTGGGGGAAAGCCAACTAATTGGGCTAGAAATTATACAAGAGACTACTCATAAGATCTTTCAGATCAAGGAAAGACTCAAGACTGCAAGGGATCGCCAAAAGAGTTACGCCGACAATCGGCGGAAACCTTTAGAGTTTGATGTTGGTGACCGTGTGTTGTTGAAAGTATCGCCTTGGAAGGGCGTGGTACGCTTTGGTGTGAAAGGGAAACTAGCACCGAGATACGTAGGACCCTTCGAAATTATTGAGCAAATTGGCCCGGTAGCCTACCGGTTAAAGCTACCGCAAGAACTCAGTGGTGTACACAATACATTTTACATATCGAATCTAAGAAAGTGTTTAGCGGACGAGAATCTACAAGTTCCGCTTAATGAAATCAAAATAGACAACACTCTACACTTTGTGGAGGAACCGGTAGAGATTATGAATCGGAAAGTTAAAAGCCTGAAGAAGAGTAAGATCCCAATAGTCAAGGTACGATGGAACTCTAAGCGGGGACCCGAGTTTACGTGGGAATGCGAGGATCACATGAAGTCTAAATATCCACACCTGTTTAAGCACTAAAACTTCTCACAACTGTATAAGTTGAATTTCAGGATGAAATTCTCTCAAGTGGGGGATGCTGTGACATCCGTCACCAAAACCGGTTAGTTACTTAAACCACGTCTTTTGAAACCCTAAATTTTTCCTTGTATACATTTTGGACAATTTCTAGCATTTATAGAATATTAGTTTAGTATTAGAAATATTATAGAAATTAGGTTTAGCTTAAGTTGTACCTTGTGCTTAGTTAGATGTTTCTTTTAATTATTTGCACTAGAAAGCCACAAATCACCAACTTATATTATATAAAAAAATTAATATATATATATATATATATATATATATATATATATATATATATATATATATATATATATATATATATATATATATATAGGATAGGTTCATTTTAAATGTTAGATAAATATTTGATTAAAGGATTAACATTATCTAGTTTCCAAATTAAGTTAAGCTTATCCTTCCTATATAAGGTAATAAACCCAACCCTAGCCCCCACAAACCCCTCCCAATCGTCAACCTCCCTCTCCCCCTCTCTCTTTGCCGTCAAAACACCCCCTCCCTCCTCTTTATCGATTTCAAGCAAAGAACACAAGATCAAGGCTTCAAGGATTAGGGTTTTGATCTTTAACATCAAGGTAAGCTCCAATCTTCAATCTTCTAAGTTCTTCTATCATGTCTTCTTCTCTACTCTCATTCTTGAGTCCATAGAAAGGTTAAAAGCATCAAAGGTGTCCAAAAACGTTTTCATGGAGGGTTTATGAGTTTTTGTAATCGAAACCAAGGTTCTTGTTCTTTAAATATCAAAGGTTTGAAAACTGTTTTTCTGGTCAGTGGGTTAGGTCGTGTTTGGGCAGTCATTACAAGGTTTATACATAGAGTTTTATGCGAATCCTTGGTCTAGAATGTAATGTTTTGAGTCTAGTTTCTTCACATCTAGGGTTTGTAATTTTTGAAGGTCGTTTGGTCGGTCAAAATGATTTTTTCAGTCAGGATTTTTACAGTAAACTATATAAATAGTCTAGGATTTTCTGTAAAATTTTTATAATTTATAGAAATTTTTGGTATTTTTATAAAATTAGAACATTTTGTTACGCATGTGCAGTTTGCTTTCTGTCAGTAGTAACTCCCATTATTTATAAAAAATAGTTTTCCTTGTTGAATAATTCTGGATAAATTACAAAAATTATAAGAGACATTTAACATTCTGTAGTAAAATTTTGGTGATCAAATTCGAAATCTTGGTGTATTTTAAAAATTCCTAAAGTCAGCCTAACAAAACAGTAAACTTGAAATTTGTGGTATTAGGTTAATATAACAACTTCACATGCCCTTGGGCTATACTAGGATGTTCAAACACCTACACACATGACTTATGACACTTATACTTATTGTAGATCTCGCACCGGTTCCTTTGCAAGATTAGGTTTCATTGAGAAGCTAAGGTGAGTACTCGTAGCCCCTTTTTCGTGTATAACTTTTTGGGGGAAAATGACACTCAATATATTTCTCTATACCGTGTTCGAGTTTTACTAAATCTTTCAATGACGATTGTGTGTTATATGATATGTGCTTGTTGTGAACTTGTATTGCTTGATACCTATGAGATGACTATGACTACTTTGAGCCAACTTATGTTCCGGGCCGGCTATAATATGTTGGAAAGCTAAATACTCTTGAACCGATTGGGGTTCGGCTTTTTGCATGCTAATGACTAATTGTTACTGAGCCGAGATGTTCGGTTATTGCTATGTTCTTAATGCAAGTGCTTTACTATCATTGCTACAATTGTCATATCTTACTACTACAGCACTACCAGAAAAAAGCTAATTTCCGACGGCGAAATCCGTCGGAAATCGACGTTTGTGACGGATTTCCGACGGATTTCGTCCGTCGGAAAAAACTCGTCGGAAAAGTAATTTGTGACAAGATTTCCGACGGAATGTAATATTTCCAACGAATATTTCCGTCGGAAATCCGTCGGAAATTGTGGTTTACATGGGGCATTTAAAACCATAATTTCCGAGGGATTTCCTAGGAATTTCCGATGCCTTACCTAGGAATTTCCGATGCCTTACGAATGGATTTTCAACAAATTTCCGACGGATTTTTTACGAATCTACGACGGATTTCCAACGAACTTTCGTTCGATTTATGACAAATTTCCGACGATTTCCGACGGTTTTCCAACATAATTCTGATGGATTTGCAACTATATTCTAACGAATTTGTGACGAACTTCCATCAAATTTACACCGATTTACAATGAAATTTCGGACAATTCCTATTAAAATTCCGGCCAAGTATCCGAAAAATATATAAAACAAATAATAAATATTGTATTTTGATAACAACGAATACACAATTATAGCTTTACTATCATTGCTACAATTGTCATATCTTACTACTATACACGGTAAACTATTCTTTTCTTTTAAACCTACGAGCTCACCAACCTTTGTGTTGACGTTTTAGAGTGTTCATTTCCAGGTAACGCTAATAACACTACTTAAGGATGATTAGAAGACTCTAGATGGACTTAGCAAGACTTACCTATTTCAAGACATTTGAACACGTTTTAATTTATTACTACTTTAGACATGGAATACTTGGTTTTGGGCATGCATGCCTGTATCACCTGTCCCGGGTTGTGGGATTTACTTTTGCGTATTCTCTTTCGTTACTTTGACTATGTTGTCGTGAATATCGACTTATCGCAGCACAAGTCCCCTCTTGTGTCGGGGAACGTCGTGACACGTTGGTTATTTGCATTTAGTGTTTTTTCTCTATAATGGTATCAATGTATTATGACGATCCTCTCCCTCACACTTCGCGTTTCCGCCTTGGCGGGGTGTGACATTTATTGTCATTTTAAATGTATTGGTAGCTCAATTTTCACTCGTATGGAAATTTTGAAATGCTTAAATAGGCTAATTTGGGCTTTGAGTTTGACCCGCAGGTATGTGGATTGAAGTCTTTGAACTTTTTGACTTGATGACGTCAAAAAGGGATTTGACGACTATTTTGATTGCTCAAGCTAACCACAAATTTTGCATGTTGAATATAGATCATGTTGTATAGACTTTTGTTGGGCTTTATTGTTTCTAAAGAAAACTGTTTTTTTATTAAATTCTCACGCTATATTGAAATTTTGTTGATGTAGGTATTGTTTCCCAAACATATTTTAGGCAGCTGATCATCATTTTATAAATATTTTTTCCATTCATTAAAGAAGTTAGATAATACAACCGAATTATAATTCACAAAATAAGCAGCTAATGCTAGCTATAATGGTATGATATCCATTGAATGCGCAAGTATCAGTAATTCAAATATGTATGCTTGAAGTGATACAAAGCATAAATGCTACCAAGTGTAGGAAGGTAGTTCATGTGTACTTGGGACTTGTGTACTCAATGTCTACTATGTTTAAGATGTGATGATATGATGAATATGATGCCTAGGTTCACTAGGTTCACAATGATTGTGAATGAATACATGTTTTATGATTTATGCAATGATTGTATGCCATGGCAAGGTAGTACATGTGTATCATGCTCATCGTGTATGAGTAGAAGTTATTGTTGTGTTTATGAATGCATGCATGCTATTGGATCTATATCATCTATGTGATATGTGTATGTCCAGAAAGGACTGTCTTACAGTCGTATGGTTAAGGTCAACCTATGGTTGGATCCCAGAGACATGTGGTCATAGTTTGGGATCAATGGTGACTCGAGGGATCATTCCGAGTCGTAGGTTATGTAGGACCACCTTTCCATTATGTAAAGGGAGATAAGCTACCCATTAAACCCGAGGGAGCCGTTGGCTCTATAACGATGCTTGGTGGAACGTTACCCGCTCACTCACCGGCGCGGTTGAATCTGCTTATTCCCCACTTAGGATCGTTGAGCCGGATTTGCGACCCTTCGAGATACAATGACTACTGAAATTGCACTATTTATATTATCATGTGATGCCTTATGTGCTATCTGATGTTTATGGTCATGTATGTGCTCACTAGCTTTGAAAACTAACCACCTATTAATTTTTATGCTTTTACAAATGTTTGTGTTGTATCGGGAGTTGCTTTTGTGGTTTTGGCACACTTGTTCGTTAATGCCCTAACAGGTATGATGGTCAGTCGGTATTGATGTTAGTAACACGTATGTGTAAATTGAAAAAAAACACGATTGGGTTGTTTTAATAAAGAAATATTCTAATAAGACTTCCGCTGTTTGATTACTAAATTGAAATATGTTCGAGTTATAATATTTGAAAAGCTAAAATTTGTCACGAAAATCGCGGTGTTACAAGTTGGTATCAGAGCCTAGGTTTGAGTGAATTGGACATTTGTTTAGGTGTTTAGTCTCAAACCTACGTCCGGCCATCTTAGTGTCCCAAAGTTCTTTGTGAGTATATTATGTATTATGTTCGGATACTTGTGTGATAGGAGTGCTTCTTGCTTCAATATTGCTAAACTAGGTTGCCTAAAGATAGGATTGCCTAGTAGAATGTTATTAAAGGCCTAAAGTATATTGAAAGAAATTGGCTGAAAGCAAGAAATTATTCAACAAAGAATTTAAAGAAATAGTTGAATGATAAAAGATCATGAACTAATCAAGTAAACAAATGAGAAATAAATATGTAAAGCCTATGGTAAGTGCCTCAACGGTACAAATTAGTGAAACCGTGCAAAATAACTCGAAGTGATAATGGTAAAAGTTTAAAAACAAGATTACCAATACATTTAGTTGTTACATAATGAGGTAGTTAAGATATATAAAATTATGAAATTTCATAATTATGACAACGTGGAATCTGAAAGTAAACAAACAAATCTATATGAATCGTGAGTGGAAAGTGTTGTCTGGAACAATCTAATACAATCGGATTAATGACACCAAGTAAGAAGTGATACTTGATGAGTAACAAAATCTTAGTAGGCTTGTTTTGCCGCTAATAGTATGATAACATCAATGTATCTAAAAGGAAATTGTTCCCGTATGAAAAACAACAAATAGTAAGTAAGAAAACTTAATCATGGATTCTACTTTGAATCTTGAAGTATGAAGTAAATTTATGATAAATAATTGTATTAAGATAAATGTTTTTTTTTTTTTTTGCAAAACAAATACCTTTATTACCATACCATAAAACCAAGTACAAATAAACATGGCACCTAAGCCATGTCAAACACTATCCAGCGGTCCATATACAACAAGACATGAAACAAAAAAAGGGGTGTAACATGCTACGCCGAGAGAAGAAATAGGCCCAAGAAAACATAAAAAGACCAACAAGAAATAACACATTATCACCAAATATACACAGATCTGCAGCAACCATTTTTTCACAGCAGACTAGGATTAGTAATCCAAGTGAACCAGTCTTCCTTAGATACGCCCTTTTTACCCCGCATCCATCCGAAAGCTTTTATCTGCCATTCAAAAAATACATCTTCGATCTTCCGTTTTGAAGCCTTGAAAACCACCGAGTTTCTATGTGACCAAATAAAATAAATAAACGTCCGAACTGTAGCTTGCCACGGCGACTGATCTTGAGCAAGTAGATCCAACACAGAATTAACTCCTTCCAACGGCTTGCCCCACCATCTAGATAGAAGAAACCACACATTTTGAACCAACTTGCAATTCCAAAAAGCATGCTCCACTTCTTCGACTTGATCTTCACAAAGTGGACAAAGTGTTGAATGTAAATTCACCTGCAAATAGTCAAGCATCTTCCTAACTGAAAATTTTCCTAACCGAACTCTCCAGATAAATATGTTAACTTTCTTCGGAACTCTAGAGTGCCACCAAGTCTCACATCCAACTAGTGGATTTCCTAAATCTACATCATCCACCATCTCCCTAAGCTTTTTAACTGTAAACAAATCATCCTGCGCTAGCCACCAATACGCCTTGTCTACCCTATCTCTAACCGGAACATGAGATGCCACCATACTAGACAACTCCTCAAGTTCCCCTACTTCTCTCCCCCTCGGATCCCTCCTCCAACTCCACTCCCATACCCACTCATTCCCCCTCCAACTACCCCTATCACTTACTGCAACCTCTATTTATGTTTCAAGATTAAAAAGCCTATTGCACCTATCCTTTAACGAAAATTCACCCAACCATTTATCCTCCCACAACCGAATAGAAGATCCCACCCATAAAGATTTCCCAAAAGATTGTGAGAACCTTATCCCTTTTCCTCTAAAATCTCTCCTAGTTTAAGAATATTCCCCCACACCGAATTAACTCTATCCCTCTGACCCAAACCTTTTACCCGATCCATCCCTGTCCCGTATCCATAAATACACCTAATGACTCTACCCCAAAGGGAACCCTCTTCGTTCACCCACCTCCACCACCACTTACCCAACAGGCCTAAGTTTGCAGCTCTAAGGCTACCCACATTTAGACCCCTCTTTCCAAAGAAGTTTAGAATAGAATCCCATTTAACCCCGTACCCAAATCCCCTTTTCCCCAAAAGAAGTTTTTTCTGATACGCTCAAGTATAGTAATCACACTCTTTGGGGCCTTGAACAAAGAGAAAAAAATACAAAGGTAAGCTGCCGAGAATTGATTTAACCAGAGTATGACGACCACCAAATTGATTGAGTTAACGTTTTATTTGTTTACAATGATTCTAATTCTAAATAACTAATAATGATTGCCAAGAAATTTTTAATTAACATAGATTAATAAGAATCAAATTCTATAATACAAAGATATCGAGAAAATATATTTTAGTTGTAATGTGGTATCTCTATGGTACATAATGTCAATTGTTGATTAGAACTATAATAACGTGTAAAACCTATAATTGTTTGATAGCCTACACAATACGGCAACAAAGGAGAGATACCAGGAAAGATATTGAAAGATTATAAACATGTGTATAAAATAAATAGGAATCATGAGATTCACAAGTAGTTGATCCAAGGCGATGGTCGGTAAAACACATTATGACATTTATACCATATACACAACAAAACACATTAGCATACAACTAGGAAACAAACTCGACTATAAAGAAAGGGAGGTGATTTTTACATAACAAATTATACCGTACACAACAATTATGATATTTATACCCTTAGAATCTCATTGTTAATTATTTCCATCCACATGTACGTTCAAGGTTATAATTATCCAATCAAACTATTTTATTGTGTATGATAATTATTGTTATATACAAATCACGTGCCATATAAAAATAACAACTTTATTGTATCATCTTTTTGAGGGATATGTCTTCATTCAAATCTTTAAACCTTTAATTATTATATGTTGATCATCTTTTGTTTGAAACAAACTTTTAGATAACTTTCTTAAGAGAGTTGTAACATAATTCTGTAAGTTTGTGGGGTTTCAACTCAAAACCAATTGGATATGAGAGGAGTAGCCCAGGACTATGATAAAACTCATTACAAAGTCATTCTCCGTCCAATGTGGGAAGTGTGCCGTTCTTTTTTTTCTCGCGCCTAACACGTGGATACTTATGGGTTAAGTGAAGTGAGTGAACCTTGTTCTAATACCATATAAGTTTGTGGGGTTCCAACTCAAAACCAATTGGTTATGAGATGAGTAGCCCAGGACTATTATAAAGTTCATTACAAAGTCACTCTCAGTCCAATGTGGAACATTAAATGAATTAGCCTTTAATCAATCTCTCATACTTGAGCTAGGTTTACTTCTCACTAACGATAATCAGATGATCACACGAAGTCTATATTTTTCTAACTTATAAAATGTATTACTTTAAGAGATCTTTGTTATAGCTAATACTACATACATTCAAACATCTATATATTTACGTACTAACACTATACTTCACTCATTTGTTTCATCAAATCTGTATACACACACTACAAGAAATATACGATATATAAGGGCGACAAGGGGAATAAGGGTGATCTATCGTTCTTACCACTTGTAACGGGTCATAATTAGTTACGTTAAATGATTACCAACTTAAACCCAAGACCTTGGTGATCCCCTTAAACACCTCATAATGCTAGGCCAAACACTCTTTGTCTCTTTGGTCCACCCAAAGTACTTAACAAGTAGAAAAGTAAGTTACCCATCATGCTCTCTACAACTAAATGGGTCGAGGGCAAGAAATTAAGTAGTTAATCAGGTTCCATTTTTCATCTATAATATCATTACGAGTTTATCTTTTGGTATGTATTTCTTGGTCGTTTCACTTTGTGGTTATTATCGTATTTTAAGAATGATCCGTCATAGTCAGATCTTTGATGAAAAGATAACTAAATTTTAAAAAGATGTTGATTTAAGAGTAAGATAATATGCATAACAATAAGCAAAAATTCACCTTCTGGTAGTATATCCTGTTATGTGTTGAAAACACGTTAAAAAACAATACAAATAGAATGACTTACAAAATGAATGTGAATAAAAGATGGGATGAGGAAAGTATATATAATCCATGATCCAAAGAAGGTTTAATTAAAAAAACCGATCAAAGTCCAGATTTATAAGGAATACCAGTATCTTTAACCCACTTGTCTCCCTGGATAAAAGGTTTGACAGTAAACTTGCTAGCTTCTTTGCTAGTTATGAACTTCAATCCTTTCCAGTTGACTCTTTTCTTTGTCACAGCACCTGCACCATAATTCGCAAATTCTGCATAAAATATGGTGTTAGGAGCTGTTGTTCCCACCCATGGCATCCATCCTCTAGGATCAATAAAGCTTCCCATCATGTTGTTAAGATAAACCGTTGTCGAATAGTTCTTCCACGGACGCCCAAGAAACGTGTTAATATCCTTCAAGTTCCCAAATGGCGAAATGGTGCAGTTTTGAATCGAAATCCCCGTGTTTTGATTTGGATCAAACCTGCCTTGTGCTGTTATTGTGTTTTGTTGGCCAGTCATTGGTTTTCTGGGCAATATGTTACAGTTTTGAATAACAACAGCTGAATTTCCAAAAATGAAGTCTACTGTCCCATAGATATTGCATTCCCGGTAAAACTGACGGTTCGAGTGTGCGTAAAGCGAGTCTTGGAAACCGTCAACGCGACAGCGGTAGAATACTGACATGTCGGCTGTCGACATTAGTGCTACAGCTTGATGCTTGGCTGCACCAGCAGTGTTACGGAAACCCATATCGCGGGCAATAAACCCTTTGCCAAACACAGCTGCATCAGCAAAAATATAGTCAGAAAATGATGCATTTGTCAGTATTTAGTTTTATGTTTTAGTCACTAATTGATTAAGAGGATATACTGACCAAAAGTTGCTGACTGAAAAGTTGGAGTGCCATCCACTACATTTAATCTTCCAGACACAATTGTTGAATCCATACCTTCTCCGATCATCATCACATTCCACTTGGGTTTTTCAATCCTAACATTCTCAAAGTAAATTCCCTTCTTGACATAAATCACAAATCTTTTCTTGCTTTTATCAGGAACTGCCTTAAGAGCATCAGAAATCCGCTTATACTTTCCAGAGCCATCTTGAGCCACGACCAAATCGGCTTTGATTCCCGCTGGTAACTTAGTCTTCTGTAGCAGCTTTCGGTCTTTGGGCGACAACCATTGAGGCATTTCGTCGCTTCCTGTTGCTAAGCTCATCAAACGTCTTCTTTGGTTGTAAGAATTAGTGACGCTTGATAACCCCTTTATGATTGCAAGACTATTGCTTGTTAACTCAGTTGATTTCTGAAGGTAGTTTGAACCGTTTTCTTGAAGGCTGTCGATGCATGTTTGCTGAAACGTGCCAGCAGCACTAACCCATGTCATAAGATCATCAAACAAAGATCCTATCGACTTCAAATCGAGATCACTTTCTGATGCCAGTGTGTCGTTTAGATGATCGATGGCGAGATCCAGTAGCTCACTGCAGTTCTTGAGCTCTAAATGTGTAGATACTTTTGTTAGCTCGTTAATAGCGACAACAACCGAGAGTTTGAGCAACTCATAAGGCTGGATATGGGTTGAATTTACGAGGGGAGAGATGGAGGTGTAACAAGTATCAGGGTACAATGTACTGTCGCAAACGGCTTTGATAGATGCCAAAGCCGATTGAGAACCTGATTCGTCACTATTACTGTTGTGGTCTTTGCTACGTGTAGTTCCGAGAACTGCTGAAACTACAACAATAACCAGAATCAGAGATGATACGGCAACAATGGTGATTCTTTTTCGGGTTTTCCGGCGAGCATCGAGCCGCATTTGATCGGCCTCGTCGACTTTCTCATACGATTTGATCGAATTCATAGCTATTGTTTTAAGCTCGAATGTTTTTTTGGATGTACACTGTTTTTTGTTGCTTGTTCTACACTTGATAGTTTTTGCAATTTATAGTGAACTAATGAAAAGCAATATGAGATACGTGCAAAGCACCATTGAATATTGGGATTCAAGACATGGTGTTAAATTTGGAAATTTCAACGCCTGAGTGGTTCTCATGAACATTTAATATAAAAATGAAAATTGTTATTAATTAAATCAAAACGCAGCTGACTTTTTACATTTTTAGTTGCACATGACATCAACTTATTAATTAATTTATATCATTTACCGAATATATGTTATACGAATTTACTTGAAAAGGGTTTCGAATAAATCGAGTCGAGTCATATATAACCTTGTTAAGTTGAGCTTTAGATTTCTTTGATAAGTACATACACCTTTAGATAATGATGGAACTTGAAAACATACGTTAAGGCAAAATCATTATAAAACAAATAAGGAATTATAGTAAAGGTGTCTAACTTATATATAAAATAACTAAAATTATATAAAAGACCAAATATACTTTATAAAATTCAAAAGTAAGCTGTAACTAAGCACGACAACCCTTAAGACTTTTAAATTCATACTCTGAATCAAATATTTCAACAATTTCTTTTTCTTTATAAACTACCTGGATATCTCTAAGAAAATCATCTGACATCTTGTTGCGAAGATGATTTTTGTATATTTTCATTGTTGAAAATCCTCTTTCAGTCTTAGCAGTTTAACTGGTAGTGTTAAAAGGAGTCGAATCAATCGACAGAGCAAATGTTAAGTCTCGGATTTCTTAGTTTCCTCAAGACTTGTGCACAACCGTGCGATACTAGAAAACACCACTTACGATTGGGTTTTATGGTATTTCAACTTTGAAAATCTCCAACTGATATCAATTGAATCCCCACTTGTTCTCTTCAAGATAATATTTTTCAGCAAGAAGATAGAACTTATCAACATTAAACACTTGAGAATCTTTTTTAGGAACTAAATTAGATGCAAGTGTTAACAACTCCCATCACATGATCATTAAATCTTCCGTTCAATTCTTGTAATCGCTTGTCCAATATGCAAATAAAAATATCTACTCGATAATTATACTCAAAATTAAAATTATTGTCTTGTCATTTGTAAAGAGCTTTCATATCAGGCATATCTAACTGTTTCTCACTAAACATCTTTACTTCTTCAAGTAAACAAAGTCATCCACTATTTCTAAAGTCATTGAGACTTTTCTTGGTCGAATCAACTAGTTCAATAACATTGAGAATATCTTGGAGCTTGAGAAAGAATATATCTCCTCCCCCATTACTTTCTTAATCAAGTGAAGAACAAAAACAAATTCAAACGATGTCAATTATGGTAAGCTACATCTGCATCACCACGTTGAGAGTAACCGATCCATCTTTAATTATACCTTGGACAACTAAACGACTAGCACTAAACATCTCAAGCAAGTTACAAACTAAATTAATATGAGAGAGCCCCAACATGTATCACTTGCTCGCTTTAAAGTCCCAACTTGATTTGCTCCTCAACATGTTTCAATTTCACCAAGTTCTAACAATTTCTTAATCTCATTTGCATTAGCCTTTTGTAACTCATCATGGCGCTTAGTATAAGAACAATTTACATTAATAATGAAATCCAAATTTGAGAAGAATTAGTGAATAGGAATAACTTCTCTTGAAGCAGCAACTATGCAAGTTGGAATCCGTGTGTAACACCCCAAAATGGGGCCTAATTGTAACGAGTTGTACGTGTAGCTTTGTTAGTTGTACGTTGACTTTAATTGGTGTCTTGTTGTTAATTTTAGTATACTTGTTGTTAAATGGCGTTCTATGTGTTAATTGGTGTTAATTATGGATAAAAATGTGGTAATGTGGAAAGTGTCATAAGTTGACTAAGTCGGTAAATAGTTGAACAGTTTTAGATAATGGTTTCAAAAATATCTCCGTTAGTTGAAACGGATAACCCTAAGTTGTGTTTTAAGTTGAATAGGAGAACAAAATACCCGTGAGGGGTATTAGCCAACTAAGTCGGCCCTTGTATTTATCTGTGTCCTCTGTTGACACAAAACACATACAACACACATACATACATACGTAAACACCTACACACACACACTTTGAGATTTTGAGAAGGAAATCAAGAAGGAAGTTGCTGTTTGTGGTTTCTTTAACTGATTTTAAAGGCAATCCAGCTGTAGCCACCTACCTTGTAAGTGATTTTGAAGCTTAAACATAGTTTATGGATTTAATGTAGAAGATGACCCATTTTGATGGATTCAAGTGGGTTTTGGTATTTATTTTATGTCAAATATATGTTACTCAGTTCATATGTATGTTAGATATGATGTATAAATGCTTGAATACGGATTCAAGTTGATTTTTGAGTAAAAAATGCGTAAAATAGCTGCTTTGTTCGAACAGAGCAAGAACCCACTGTAATAGGGGTCCTTGCGATCGCATGGATGGGCTTTACGATCACAAGCAGGTTCTGTTGTCCATGTGGTCGCATGGAACAGCCATGTGGTCGCATGCATGTCTAGAGTTCCTTGCGGCCGCATGCATGGGTCTTGCGATCGTAAGGGGGGCTGTTGTCATGATTTACCGTCTAAGGACGAAGGAAACATACTTGCGGTCGTAGGTACATAACTTGCGATCGTAAGCCCCCAAGGTATCACCCTTGCGGTTGTATGGTTATGCCATGCGATCGTAAGCTGGGGTGGTTTTGGGTAGGACCCATGCGATCGCATGGATATCCATTGCGATCACAAGGTGGGGTTTAAGGTGACCCTTGTGACCGCATGGCTGTGCCTTGCGATCGCAAGGTGTGTTAATATGCTGACAGCTTTGTAGTCTTGTGTTTTAAGCTTCGTTGGTTGTCGTTAAATGGTGTTTAAGCCTGAACATATTATGATAGGTGATTCGGAGGACTCCGGGGATTCCCGACATTATATCTACCTCCTGTAATCTCGAGATGAGTACCGGTTTCCCATGAGTCTCAGTAGGTAAGTTATTTGTTGTACTTATTGACACGTGATTGGTGTTTTGATACGTGAGACACGAGGTATGCTATGTTAGAGTTATACTCGGATTCTTGTTTACCAGTATGACTAATAATTGTTGTGATTATATGCGCGCATAAATTGGATCCTAATTGGATCAGCTATTTGTTTATGAGATTTTGTCCGGACACTGATGGGTGAACGCTTGAGGTCAGTTAGGTAGACTGGTGATGATCTGGCTGGGTTTCCAAGGTCCTTAGGGACTATGAAATGGGGAACTAACGGTACTTAGGAGTATACGCCTGGGTATGGCTCTGCAGGCCGCCATTTCTTGATGGAATTGGGTTCTCTGCTTAGGCTGGAACCAATATGATAGAGTGCGCTACGTGGACTGCTCTTCGATCCCCCACTGGTGTAATTGGTTGTGGCTGATTCCCCGGCTTGGGTTGTTGAGTGGGGCTAGCTACCCTGCGAGACACGACTCCTGCTGACATGATTGGCGCACCGCAGTATGATAGGATAGCCCTGTGTGTTGTTCCTATATGTGATAGCCTGCTTATTGTTGCTTATGTGTAATTGGTACTCACTAGCTAGTTGTAGTTAACGGTGCAAGATTTTTCCTTTTTCGCAGGTTGATGCTAGTTAGCCTGGTGAGGCCGGCACTGATGGTAGTTTTTGTTGTACATATCTTTTGAGGAACATGTTTGTTGTATATATGGATCCAGTGGTCGATACTAGTTGGTAACGCTTGTAGATTACGAACTTGGCTAATTCTTTTGATGTAATTAAACAGTCGAGTCGGTTAACGTTGCTTTTGTAAATGACGTTTAATTCCATTGCACGCTTTTGATAATAGTTGTTAAAGAGTTTAAATTAACTCTAATTTTAAGCTCGTTAGAGGTGGCGTTACAAGTAGGTATCAGAGCCTAAGTTTGAGGAATTGGGTACTCTTTGAAGTATTCAATCTCAAGCTCAGGCCCGACCATCGTTAAGTGTTCCTATCAGAGTAATTAGGGTTGAGTTGAGCGTTATGTGATTTTCATATGTGGTAGACTAATTGTGGTGTTAGTAATTGTCGAATAAATGGTGTACTAATTGTGGTCTACGTGTGAATAGTAAGTTGATTAGAAATGGCTGAACGTCGAGCTACTACTGAAGAGGCTCTCAAGCAAATAAAGGATGAGGCCTCGAGTGTTCATCGGGAAGCTGAGGACGAGGCTTCTCAGCATAACACCGAGCCACTGAGACAGGATCAGGATCAGGCGGCTTATGTTAGACTGCTAGAGGAAGAGCTCCGATTGACGAGGGAGCTGTTGTAGAATGCGATGACGGGAAAGAAGCAAGAGAAGTATTCCTATAAGAAGTTCATGTCTTGCAGGCCGAAGGTTTATGAGGGTAGTGATAATCCCTCTGAGACTATACGTTGGTTGCGTGAGACGGATTAAGTCTTCGAATCCTGTGATTGTGAACCTGAGAACCGTTTCAAGTACGCTGTTCGACTGTTAAAAGGGTGTGCTCTAGATTGGTGGGATACGGTGAAGGATACGTTAAGCAAAGAGGTGATCGCTGCTCTGACTTGGGAGCAGTTTTCCGAGAAGGTGAAAACCAAGTACTTCACAGACTATGATCTTGAGAGGATGGAGAACGAGCTTAACAGTCTCTGTAAGGGGGACAAACTAGTAGAGGACCTTATCAATGCTTTACAGATAAGGTGAGATTTATTCCGCATTTGGTGACTGGAGTGAAAGCGAAGATACGGAAATTTGTGAATATGTTGTCACTTGATTATCGTGCTCACGTGAGAGCTGCTGCTACTATGGATCGGGCGTTTGAGATAGCCTGACAAATTGACGGGGATCGCCATCAGAGTAAGGGGGATCATGCTGCTGAGGGCCAGAAAAGAAAGTTTCAGCAGTTTTCAAAGTCTGGTACTTCTAAGGTGCAGTCGTTAACCGGTGGAAAACATGATTCTTCAAAGAAGGCTAAGTTCGAAGGTTCATGGTGCTCTTAATGTCGCACCTACCATACTGGTGATTGTTCCAAGGCCACTACCCGGTGCTTCAGGTGTGGTCAGAAAGGGCACTCGGTGACAGAGTGTGAGTTTAAAGAGAATGTATGCTACAAGTGCCATAAGCCAGGGCACAGAATTTCAGATTGTATATCAAAGTCAGACGCTGAAACGGGTGGATCTGCCTCAGGGCAGAAGAAAGACAATGTTCCCCGTGCTAAAGGGCGGGCATTTCAGATGACTAAGGAGGAGGCGAAGGGGGCTGGGGACGTGATTACGAGTACTTTTCTTATTAACTCTACCCCAGCATGTGTATTGTTTGATTCTGGAGCTACATATTCTTTTGTGTCTATATCTTTCTGTGATAAACTGCAAATGCTTGTATCTGTATTATCTGAGCCACTAAGAGTAGAGACTGCTAGTAGTAAAGTAGTTCCAGTTGTTGATAATGTCCCTCAAGCGGTTATTGATATCGACGGGAGTAATATTCCTGTTTCTCTTCTTCTAATGCCGATTGCGGGATTCGATATTGTAATTGGGATGGATTGGCTTAGCAAGCTGAACGCTGAGATTTTCTGTTCCAAGAAGTTGATTAAAGTTCCTCTACCTGACGGGTCATATGCTGTGGCTCGTGGCGAAAGGCGAAAGTCAGATATTCCTATTATTTCTCTGATGAAAGCAAGAAAGTCAGTTTCAAAAGGCTGTGACTGCTATCTAGCGCATGAGATTGATGATAAATTGGAGAAACGTGTTGTTCGTGATATTCCGGTGGTGACCGATTATCCATAGGTATTTCCTGACGAGCTACCTGGGTTTCCGCCAGTCAGAGATGTTGAATATCCTATTGATCTTGTTCCGGGGGCTACCGCTGTGGCTAAAGCTCCATATCATCTTGCTCCTTCTGAGGTTCGCGAGATGATGACGCAGATTCAAGAGTTGTTAGACAAAGGCTTTATTCGCCCGAGTTCTTCTCCTTGGGGTGCTCCGGTATTGTTCGTGAAAAAGTAAGATGGGACGATGAGAATGTGCATTGATTTCCGGAAGCTGAATAAGCGAAAGGTAAAGAACAAATATCCTCTGCCGCGGATAGATGATTTATTTGAACAGCTACAAGGAGCTACATGCTTCTCAAAGATTGATCTGCGGTCTGGATATCATCAAGTGCTGGTTGCCGATGAAGATGTTTCAAAGACGGCTTTCCGCACTCGCTATGGTCATTATGAGTTTTTGGTGATGCCATTTGGCTTAACCAATGCTCCTGCTATTTTCATGGACCTGTTGAATAGGGTTTGTCGTCCTTTTCTTGATAAATCGGTGATTGTGTTTATTGACGATATTCTCGTTTATTCTAAAACTGAAGCTGAACATGAATCGCATTTGCGAGAGGTTCTCGAAACTCTTAAACGGGAAAAGCTTTACGCTAAATTCCCGAAGTGTGAATTCTGGCTGCGAGAAGCCCATTTTCTTGGTCACGTGATCTGCAGTGATGGCGTGAAAGTTGATCCGGCGAAAGTTTAAGCGGTTATGAATTGGGGAGTTCCTCGAACTCCTTCTGAAGTTAGAAGTTTTCTTGGCTTAGCTAGATACTATCGGCGGTTTATCCGCGACTTTTCTAAACTTGCAGGTCCTTTGACTAAACTAATTCGCAAGGAAGTTGCATTTGTTTGGGCGGAAGCTCAAGAACAAGCATTTCAATATCTGAAATGGCTACTGTGCGAAGCTCCAATACTTTCCTTGCCAGAGGGATCTGAAGATTTCGTTGTTTACTGTGATGTTTCGTATTCTGGATTGGGGTGTGTATTGATGTAGCGCGATAAAGTAATTGCCTACGCTTCAAGGCAATTAAAACCCCATTAAGTCAACTATCCGACTCATGATCTTGAGTTGGAAGCAGTGGTATTCGCGTTGAAATTGTGGAGACACTATCTCTACGGCACTAAATTTGTGGTTTGCACGGATCACAAGAGCCTACAATATGTTATCACGCAGAAAGAGCTCAATTTGAGACAACGCCGATGGCTCGAGTTGATAAAAGATTATGATTGTGAAATTCGCTACCATACTGGTAAGGCCAATGTGGTGGCGGATGCTTTGAGTCGCAAAAGCTCATCTGTAGACAAGAAGTTTATGAAGCTCACTATGGTTCCCGATATCATTGCCCGATTGAAGGAAGCACAGCAAGTGGCATTGCAAGATGAAAACCTAAAAGCCGAATTGATGAAAAAGTTGAAAGATCAACTTGTTGATGATACTCGCGGATTAAAGACTTTTCAGTCTCGCGTATGGGTGCCGCTCCATGGTGGAAATCGTGAGGTAATTCTGCAGGAAGCTCACAAGTCTAGGTTTTCGGTTCATCCGGGCATCACAAAGATGTATCATAACTTGAAAGCATTATACTGATGGCCTACTTTGAAACGAGACATTGCTTCCTTCGTGGAGAAATGTCAAATCTGTGCGCAAGTTAAAACAGAACATCAGAAGCCTTATGGTAGTCTGCAGCAACTCGAGATCCCTGAGTGGAAGTGGGATCACATTAAGATGGATTTTGTAACAAAGTTGCCAAAGACCCTCAGAGGTCATGACGTAATTTGGGTCATTGTTGACAGGTTGACCAAGAGCGCTCATTTTCTAGCTATCAACGAGTCTGCTCCATTGGAAAAGTTAGCAAAGTTGTATGTAAATGAAGTGGTGTCGCGCTATGGTTTGCCTTATTCGATTGTGATATAGTCAGATTTATACATAAAATATATATCTGATATCTGACAATATATGGTTAAATAAATAAAATATAGCCAAAATGAGCTTTAAATGTTTTCTTATTTTATTCAAGGCTATTTCAGGCAGACAAAACGGAAAAATGGATAACACGCGTCAAAACGAGAAAACACCGCTCAAAAGGCGAAGATTTTTTGAAAAAGCTATTTACGCGGCGCGTACCCTATCCACTCCCGTGACGCAAACCCAACGAATTCTGTTACAACGAATTCTGTTGCATCGAGCCACCCTGTCAGGGAATCTTGTTAGGCATCTTTACGCGGCGCGGAACCTCTTATTTACGCGGCTCGTAAATCAACTTTGACGCCTATAAATAGCAGGCCAAGCCCCATTCTTCCACAGATCAGATTAGAGGGAGCCTTCTGGCTTCCCTCAATGTTTTCTCACCGAGGACGACTCCAGGGGGCTTCCGGGCTGCCCTGGAGGTTTCCTCGCCTTCTATCCATGTAAATACGTAGTTTGTAGTGTAGATTTGTAGTTTTCGTAGCTGTAGTTGTTTTTCCGAGTTCCAGCAAGTTTGTACCAGTCAGGATGCTGTCCAGATGTATTTCTACCTTGTATAATACGAACTGGTATTCTCTTTCCTTTATTTTCGCTTCGTTACAATGAATCCGAATTGATATAAATATGTAGTCGTTCAGCGTAGGATTATATTATAATAATTTTATTTAAGACTTGGTATTTTTGAAATAATGAAACATTATAATTAGCTATTTTATAATACTATCAGTTCATGCGGGTATTCGGCAGTGTAAGTGTTGAAAAACCATTTGCTTAGGATATCTGTATCCTTATACATATATTCAAACAGACTCATATTTATATGCATTTGCTCATGGACCCACTTTAGGTGTACGATACGTATAAGTATGATATATGTATACAGGGACATTTGTTCATAGACCCACTTGAGGTGTTGAATTGATATATTATCTTAATACTTAAATATATATCTTCTTACCGGATGTTGACCAACGATGGTATTTACTTTGTCTATTATTTCATTAAGAAATAAATACTGAACTTTTAAGTAAAACGGGATAACACCCGGGAAGCGAGGTTTTATCTAACTGGTGTTTTAATAATACAGGGATTAAATCAGAGTTACCTTAAGATCGTTTCAAACTGATCAATGATTGGTACCGAATCTACTTTAGAAATCATCTTAACAATTTCATTCATTATATAACCAGATTAGCTAACACTACTATTAATATTTATTTGGAGGATTCGTGACTTGGCACTTTCTTTTGTTTCCTGTTTTATTTATTTTTCTGCCTAGTATTTAGTTTATTTTTATCCTCACCTATCTATCTAACTAGACAGCAGTTTGGAATAGAAGTAGCAATAGCTATCGCCGTACCCGTGTTCGATATAAATCATCGGTCTTACCAGCGCACTATACTATACGCGATAGGTTCTCTGCCCAGCCGCGCCGTGTACACTCGTACCGTTGTGAAATCCGGTCCGCACGTAAACGTGACCAACCAGATTGTATCTGATCGTGATGCGCGATTTGCTTCACATTTTTGGCAGAGTTTGCAGTACGAACTTGGTACTCGTGTTCACCTGAGCACGGCGTATCATCTGTAGATAGATGGCCAGTCAGAGAGAACGATTCAGACGTTGGAAGACATGCTTCGTGCATGTGTTCTCGAATTCGGTGGTGCGTGGGATTCTCATTTGCCGTTGGTCGAGTTTGCTTATAATAACTCGTACCACTCCAGTATAGGGATGCCACCTTATGAGATGCTTTATGGGAGGCGCTGTCGTACTCCCACTTATTGGTTAGAGCTCGGTGAAAAGCAGTTTGCCAGACCTGAGATTGTAAAAATTACAACAGATAAAGTGAAGATTGCGTGGGAAAAGCTTAAAGCGGCCCGTGACAGACAGAAAGTGTATGTTGACCTTAAACACAGACCAGATGCATTCCAGGAGGTCGATCGGGTGTTCCTGAAAGTTTCTCCCTCAAAAGGTGTGATTCGTTTTGGTAGAAAGGGTAAGTTGAGACTGCGTTACATAGGTCTATTTCGGATCGTTCGCAAGGTTAATGACCAGACTGTTACCCTAGAGTTGCCTCCAGAGCTTTCTGGAATTCATAACACATTCAACGTGTGTTATTTGCGTAAGTGTAAGGTAGAGGAAAACTAGATTCTGCCTCTACAAGAATTGAAGGTTGACGCTTCGAAACGCCTAGTTGAAGAACCTATCGAGATACTTGGTTCTAAAACCAAGAAGTTGTGTAGAAAGATGATTAAACTGGTGTTAGTCAAATGGAAGCATAACCTGGGTTTGAACATGACCTGCGAGACGGAAGACGACTTGAAAGCTCGATACCCTCACTTATTTGTAGACGATCAGATTCCGAGGACGGAATCTTCTTAAGGGGGATAGATTTGTAACACCCCAAAATGGGGCCTAGTTGTAACGAGTTGTATATGTAGCTTTGTTAGTTGTACGTTGACTTTAATTGGTGTCTTGTTGTTAATTGTAGTATACTTGTTGTTAAATGGCGTTCTATGTGTTAATTGGTGTTAATTGTGGATAAAAATGTGGTAATGTGAAAAGTGTCATAAGTTGACTAAGTGGGTAAATAGTTGAACGGTTTTAGATAATAGTTCCAAAAATATCTCCGTTAGTTGAAACGGATAACCCTAAGTTGTTTTTTAAGTTGAATAAGAGAACAAAATACCTGTGAGGGGTATTGGCCAACTAAGTCGGCCCTTGTTCTTATCAGTGTCCTCTGTTAACACAAAACACATACAACACACATACATACATACGTAAACACCTACACACACATACTTTGAGATTTTGAGAAGGAAATCAAGAACGAAGTTGCTGTTTGTGGTTTCTTTAACCGATTTCAAAGGCAATCCAGTTGTAGCCATCTACCTTGTAAGTGATTTTGAAGCTTAAACCTAGTTTATGGACTTGATGTAGAAGATGACCCATTTTGATGGATTCAAGTGGGTTTTGGTATTGATTTTATGTCAAATATATGTTACTCAGTTCATATGTATGTTAGAAATGATGTATAAACGCTTAAATACGGATTCAAATTGAATTTTGAGTCAAAAATGCGTAAAATAGCTGCTTTGTTCGATCAGAGCAAGAACCCACTGTAATAGGGGTCCTTGCGAACGCATGGATGGGCTTTGCGATCGCAAGCAGGTTCTATTGTCCATGCGTTCGCATGCATGTCTGGAGTTCCTTGCGGTTGCATGCATGGGTTATGTTGTTGTCGTGATTTATCGTCTAAAGGACGAAGGAAAAATACTTACGGTCGTAGATACATAACTTGCGATCGTAAGCCCCCAAGGTACCACCCTTGCGGTCGTATGGTTATGCCATGCGATCGTAAGCTAGGGTGGTTTGGGTAGGACCCATGCGATCGCATGGATATCCCTTGCGATCGCAAGGGGGGGTTTAAGGTGACCCTTGTGACCGCATGGCTGTGCCTTGCGATCGCAAGTGTGTTAATATGCTGACAGCTTTGTAGTCTTGTGTTTTAAGCTTCGTTGGTTGTCGTTGATTGGTGTTTAAGCGTGAACCTATTGTGATAGGTGATTCGGAGGACTCCGGGGATTCCCGACATTATTTCTACCTCCTGTAATCTTGAGGTGAGTACCGGTTTCCCATGAGTCTCAGTAGGTAAGTTATTAGTTGTAGTTGTTGACAAGTGATTGGTGTTTTGATACGTGAGACACGAGGTATGCTATGATAGAGTTATACTCGCATGCTTGTTTACCAGTATGACTAATAATTGTTGTGATTATATGCGTGCATAAATTGTATCCTAATTGGATCAGCTATTTGTTTATGAGATTTTGTCCGGACACTGACGGGTGAACGATTGAGGTCAGTCAGGTAGACTGGTGATGATTTGGCTGGGTTCCCAGGGTCTTTAGGGACTATGAAATGGTGATGATTTGGCTGGGTTCCCAGGCTCTGCAGGCCGCCGTTCCTTGATGGAATTGGGTTCTCTGCTTAGGCTGGAACAAATATGATAGAGTGCGCTACGTGGACTGCTCTTCGCTCCCCCACTGGTCTAATTGGTTGCGGCTGATTCCCCGTCTTGGGTTGTTGAGTGGGGCTAGCTACCCTGCGAGACTCGACTACTGCTGACATGATTGGCGCACCGCATATGATAGGATAGCCCTGTGTGCTGTTCCTATATGTGATAGCCTGCTTATTGTTGCTTATGTGTAATTGGTGCTCACTAGCTAGTTGTAGCTAACGGTGCAAAATTTTCCCTTTTTCGCAGGTTGATGCAAGTTGGCCTGGTGAGGTGGGCACTACTGGTAGTTTTTGTTGTACATATCTTTTGAGGAACACGTTTGTTGTATATATGGATCCGGTGGTCGATTCTAGTTGGTAGCGCTTGTAGATTACGAACTTGGCTAATTCTTTTGATGTAATTAAACAGCCGAGTCAGTTAACGTTGCTTTTGTAAATGACGTTTAATTCCGCTGCACGCTTTTGATAATAGTTGTTAAAAAGTTTAAATTAACTATAATTTTAAGTTCGTTAGAGGTGGCGTTACACTGTGAGCAAAGCAATGAGCATAGGGTATATGACCGACAAAGGTAACATATATATATATATATCAAAATTTGTAAATAAAGGTAATGTGTAATTTTTTGTACCGAGAAAGGATTATAAATTTTAATATGTTATAAAAGGACTGTAAATTTCAATTTTGCATATTATAAATTTCAATCTATTATTAAATTGAGTATCATGACATGCTAAAAAACAAAGGTTATTTCTTCAAGATTTTCTTTTTTGTAACAAATTAATATTTATATTCCTTTCTTGGCCAAAAAAATCACACGTTACCTTTATTGGCAAATTTGATATATATGTTACCCTTCTCGTCGGTTTCCCATGAATAAAATATATATGCATATATGAAGACAATCATGAACAACTAGTGCTTGTAACCTGCTCCATTTTCCTCTCATGTTACTAGCACCATCCAACTTATATTTAAAGTTGATTCCATAAATTTTATTTAATAGTTAATGTTGATGTATCACTTACATATATTAAATCTAAGAACATTTCTTTAATGACCCATCTTTATCGATAAATCTCAAAACAATAGCCATTTGCTATGTTTTTTATTCATCTCGTGTTTCATCAACCATAACACAAAAATAAGAATCGTCTACTTCACTTCTTTTATGATTTCCAAACCTTATTTGCAATTATACCAAGGATTTATTTTTGAATTAACCCAGAAGTATTTTTTGAACTATAAGGAGCATTTTTTTAATATAACATTGGCAACTTCATCATTATATAGCCAGAAGTTTTAACAATTCGACAAAATTACCGCAATTCTTGAACCGGTAGTTTCATCATACCCTCGAAAAGCACATGCATGGAATGTCAACCCCAAACTATATCAATCGAAGCTTTTAGTCGTATGTGGTTCTTCAAGACTTTCTTAGCACTTTGCTTCTCTAGGATATTTTTAATACGTGTTGCTTGGTTTAACAAATTTTCAGCAATTACCACTACATTTTTATGTTGTGAAAAACCAACACGCTTAAGAAATGCATTTTTTTCCATCATTAACTTTTTTCCGTTGTCAAATACCTTAAGTGGACATGCATCCAAACCATGATGCACATATGGTCTGTCACTAAATATGTAACAAAGAAACCAATATACAGCATGCGTTGTAGGGGAATATTCCAACCAATTAAGAAAAATCTTAAATCATGAATATTAGAACTTGCGAATGCTTCTCCAAACCTTCAACATGATACTCTTTTAGTTGAATTTGAAAAGGTCTCAAATTCAGATCAGTTAGTCTTACTTGTTCCCTCTGATTAACTGAATACGAACACAATTGTTTTCTCTTTGCTAGATCTCTTACTAAAGAATTAGGTTCACTTGTTGAAGCTTTAAAACGTTTATTATCTTGATTTGCAATGCTTGTAGTATCATTGGTTTTTAGTTTGACACTGTGTTTTTAACTTCCCTATGATAGCTCATAGAGCAAAACTATAAAACTTGAGAATTAAGAATAAAAATTTACTATATAATATAAGCCTATAATTTATAATTATTGATTTGACTTTTATAATCTACATAACATAAGTAATATATCAATTAATAAAAGTAGTTAACTATTATATTGTTTATACATTTTATATTTACAAATAATAAAGTATTAGAATATAATAGAAATATAATATTTTTTGAATTCTTTATCATACCTTGAGTAATAAATTTGGCTAATGGAGTAATGGTTTCAATTCACAATGCCTTTTCCCTATACCCTTTTGTCTTCTATCACCCACTTTCTTAAAAACATATATATATATATATATATATATATATATATATATATATATATATATATATATATATATATATATATATATATATATATATATATATACATATAGATATATATATACAGATATATACATATATATATATATATCTATATGTATATATATATATATATATATATATATATATACATATAGATATATATATATATATATATATATATATATATATATATATATATATATATATATACATATATATATATATATATATATATATATATAGATATATATATACATATATATATATATACATATATATATAGATATATATATATATATATATATATATATATATATATATATATATATATATATATATATATATATATATATATATATATATATATATATATTGGTTCATGCGAGAACCGTTGTTAGTGCGAGAACCGCGAGAACCAATCTCAGCCGTTCCTTGGATATGGGAAGTATCATGAATGGAGAGCGTGGAGGGATAGAGTGTGGCAGGGTGTATGTGAGGAATTCATGGGTGGGCAATGACATTGAAGGAGGGGGAATTGGACGGCTTAGATTGGTTATCGCGGTTCTCGCGCTAACAACGGTTCTCGCATGAACTTTTTTCTATATATATATATATATTAATTGTAAGTCTAGTACTCTACTATGTCTACTCATAACTCATGTGCATATCTGCTTTTACTTTCTTTTAAAACTCAAAAACCACCAAACAAAGAAAAGATAGGACTCGCCCTTGTGTTAACTCTCTCCCTCACTAACTTGATGCTTTATTCTCGCGACCAGTGAGGCAGTCAAAGTGTTAGCTTTTTCCAAAGGGCGGTGGACTAGTGGCAGTGGTGTTTATAAAAATAACTTCGACGGGAGGTAAATGGTGGTGATTCACGACTTTATCCGGCGAGCGGCGACCATCAAGGCAATCAGCTTATTCCAGCAAGCGGTTGACCGGTGGAGGTGATGTACTTGTCTCCAGCCCTAGGGTCTTGATTCATTGTTACCTTCTAAATCAAAATTTGTTTTTCTTTTTTTAGTGTTATCATTTATCTATGGTATATTGATTCTACTAGTTTTTAGAAGGGGTCAAAAACAAACATACTATTTTTTATAAATATACCTAATATATATATATATATATATATATATATATATATATATATATATAACTATTAGCACAAAAAATTTTGGAGGAGCCAAAACCTCCCTTTACCCCTTCATAGTTCCGTCCTTGACTTTGGACAATTTAATTATTGACAAAGTTTTATAATTATAATAATTAGATTATTATATATAGGGATGATAATGGAAAGGATATGGTGTTTTACCTGTATTTTTCATCTAAAGTGCCCATTTATCAAGTATAATTATCAAATAACCATTTTTCTTTTACCAAACATGAATTTTAAGTTATAGCGCTTGATTAAGTTGTTCTAATAGTTCCTTAAATTACACATATAACAATAGTTCTTTATTAATCATTGTTATATATTGTCTAATCTATCCTTTAACTCTGCTATATCTTCTTATGTGGTGTTTTTACTTCAAAAAAGACTAAGATGGTCCTTTATGAACCATTTTGGGCCATGGATGGTTCTTTCTAACGTTATCCGTTAGTCATCTCTGTTAAATCAAGGGTAGTTAAATCTTCTTATCTTCTTTCTAATTTTTTATTAATTAAAATAATATTTAATCTTTATTAAATAAGAATATATATTCTCTCCTCTCTATACACACACACATACACACTATCCCCCTCTCTGACTCTCTCACTCTCAATCTGTCACACCATCTCACTCTCGATAACCCCCGCCCCCACTACCACCCTCTGAGCACCGCCACCGCCAACAGCACCGTCACTCTCTTTCTCTCGCACTCCCAAGACGACTACCCTATCATTGCACTCGGCCACCACTAAAAATCCTAGTCATCACTCCGTCACCACCACTTCAACATCTACAACACCACCATCTACCCCTACCATAAAAAAACCTAACCACCACTGACGTCTCTATGCAGCAAAAATCCTAAATCTTTTCCCAAATCATGTAAAAACCCTAGATCTGTTTGAAGATGTGGCGACGGCGGTGGTGCTTTCACTGTAAGAAAAAGAGAGCTGAACCGGTGGTGTGGTGGTTAACACCATGATAAAAACAAAGAGGGGAGAGGGAGAGAAGTGTAGATCTCACCGTGAGAGAAATAGGAGGAGTGGCAGTGGTGGTTGTGGCCGGCAATAAGGCGGCGGCAGCGGTGATGATGGTCGTTGTCAAGTCTATATATATATATATATATATCTAATATATCTCTAAATACACATGATTCGTCTTTCTCAAATTTCAACTCCCTAATCTCTACCCATTTTTTATCTATTATCATATACTATGTACATATTTTGCATCTGTAACTCGCATCGTACAATTTACCCTCGTTGATTTTGTTGGAGTCTGCCCACTGACACATGTACGCCAATTGATTACTACCGATGATGTATGGGCCTATCGGGTCACACGCCGGGGGTTGATCTTGACAACAACCTAAAAGGGAGGGTTGGAAATGAATAATTAAAGAAGGTTGGTAATCTGGAAGGGTTAGCGACGCTAACCCCTTGCTGTCGCTAACTCAGCCGCGTTAGCGGCGCTAACCTTAAGTGGTTAGCGGCGCTAAGTTTGGGAGGTTAGCGGCGCTAACCCATCTGACAGATTACAACTTTACTCCCTCCACCTTCATGCTCCACCAATGCATGTCTTTTGTTGGGAATCTTCTATGGCCGGCCCTTTGGGTTTTATAGATGAGATCATTTTTTGACATGCAATCTCTCATTTTTCTCTCTAGTTGGTTGAAGGTGAAAACACACACACTTAAAGAAAACACTTGGTTGTTCTTGTAAGTGCTTTGAGAGAGAGATCCTAAGAGAGGTTCATGGAGCTATCAAGGTTGTTTGTTCCAGAGATGGTGTCTCCATATGGTGTAGGACACTTGATGGCTTGCTAGTACAAGAAGATCATGGTTTTCCCGGGGTGGACTTCGATAGAGAAGAAGGTGCTATAGCTCGGGTTCTTGATCTTCACCAACTCCAGGGGACTTCACGGGTATATTTCTCCTCTCTTTCTGTTTTATGTTGCATTTCTTAGCTGTAGAGATTGATTCACTTGTGGGGTTCCTTTTTGTGGTTTGATTTTTGTTTGTAAAATTTCCGATTTTGTACTTGCATGCTTCCGCTGTGATGAACCACGAACCCCAACAGTGGTATCAGAGCCACCTCTACACTAGATTTGCACTTTGTGGCTTTGAAAATCCAAAAAATGTGATTTTGGTTATGTCCAGGGTTTAGCGGCGCTAACTTTTCCATGTTAGCGGCGCTATCCCGTAGTTAGCGGTCGCTATCTCGTCTCGCGTTAGCGGCGCTAAGTCGGAGTTAACGGCGCTAACTCTTATAGTTAGCGGCGCTAACCCGTCTGGCAGAATGCATTTTTGCCTAAAATCAATTTTGTTGGATCGATTGAGCTACTTGAACATTCTGGAATTTTGTTCCAGATTTGTTGTGTGATTAAGTTGCCTTATGTCTTGGTTGGTGTATTTATATGTGGATTAACATTTTGGCATGAAAATGGTTAATTGCATATACTTACATTGTGTATATATGACTATGGAATTTTTGACTAGTTTAAGGTTCCTAATGCATATGTACATAGGATTATTTGTGCCTTGAGTGATTTGATAATCTTAACCAAGACATATAAGTTTTACATGGTTTTGTATGGCACACCATGTGTAGTTTGTGATTTCTTGTATGTGGTTGTAGTATGTGTATCCGGTAACATTTTGAGCCATAAGACCTATGTGATGTGTTTGGTTGATTTAAATTAATGTATTCATTCATTTGGTGGTTTGTACCACAATGGTTTGTAATGCTTAATTTATTCATTCGGTTTGTATATTTAACGGCTTGCATGCCGATTTCTATTCTTTGTAATTTGTAGTATTAGCTTAGAATAGTAAATTGTGGCTTGCATGCCATTTCCTTTTAGATTTGTAAATTGTAAAAGGAGAACCGAAGCAACCAACAAGAACCATGGAGGGTGTCTTGGCATACTTGGATCCGGAGGTCGGTAGGAGACGCGATGGATCAAGTGGGAGAAGCACACATCAAGTCATTCGGTCTAGTCCTTAGATGACTTAGTCTTGCCCGTTGGCTCACGGGCAAGGCGCATAGGATTGGCTCGTTACCGGATTTATATTACATGTGTGGTTGATTTTATTTTGTTTATTTTCTTGCATGGATGTTTAGGATCTTCGCATGCTAGAAAATTTTTCAAAATAATAAAATCAAAGAGTTTTTTAATTGGTTTACAAACTCCGCGCGCCACATAGACAAGAATTGGTTAAAAGTGTTTTAACCGGAGAAACAAAAACCCGTTTTTCAAAAGTAAATCTCACACCATCTGTAAGATGACACCACCCGAATCTAGTGAAGCAAGATCGGTCGTCGAGCTCTAGCCGAGGTCGGTTTTGTGTAACTGTGTGGAAGGTGCGTGTGGCAACTCGCAAGGGTCGGTTGTCGAGCTCTAGCCGAGCCGGCCATTGGCCTAGAGTACCACCGTGTATCTTGACGGACTATTTACAAATTCCAAGACTTAAACGCAATGGTAGTTGTCGAGCTTTAGCCGAGCTATCAAAGTGTATTAATGAGGAATTGGTGTGGAGGGATCAAACATGCCGAATGGGTACTGAGAGTACCTAGGATCCCGCAAGTGTCTAAGAGTTGCGATCACGGATTGCAATTGGTAAATTGTTTACCTGCCTAAAATAGCTCCATGAAGTGATCTGCGGCAAACCCGTCATGAATTGGTGTATTTTGAGGTTCTTAACCCTTGTTAAGATAATTTGGTTTTCTTAAATCAAGTGGGTAATTATTTTAACGAGGATTATATCGAAACTTCTAAAACTTGTACTCTTATTTTAGATGGCAAATCTTAACGACACTACATCAAAACTATCATTTCGTTTGTTCCTGGAAAAGGAGAGACTCATAGGAGTGAACTTCGTTGACTGGTATCGTATGTTAAGGATTGTCCTTCAACACGAGTCAAAGTTCCACGTCCTTGAGGAGCCTCTTCCGAAGCCACCTGCTATCAATGCGAACTGGGCCACAAGATACGCATGGGAAAAGCGTGTCAGAGATACACAAGATGTTTCTTGTCTCATGTTGTCGACTATGAGCTGTGAGCTGCGAAAGCAACTCAAGCATATGAGTGCGTACGACATGATTAACCAGCTAAAGGACATGTTCCCGCAGCAAGTTAGACAAGAACTTTTTGAGTATGTCAAGGCTTTGGTCGGTTGTAAGATACAGTAAGGCGGGGATGTAAATGTTCATGTCCTTATGATGAAGGCGTACATGGACCAAATGGAGAGACTTGGATTTCCCATAGGGAGGGAACTGATGGTGAATTTGATTCTCCAATCCCTGCCCACGTCTTATGAGAAGTTTGTCATGAAATATCTCAAAGACAATATGGATTGGTCCTTAAGTGAGCTACATGGCATGTTAAAGGCTGCTGAGTTGAACATGGCCAAAGATAAGCAAATCTCGTCCACACCCGCTAAGGCTACTGGGAATCAAAAACATAAGAAGAAGAAACTGACCTCAGATGGAAGGCTTGGTTTGACTAAGCCCACCATAAAAGTGGAAGTTGAGGCAAATGAGATTGTGCCTCAAGATAACATTCCACTTGGGGTAGTTTGCTACTTTTGTGGGGAAATTATAAATTGGCGCCGTCACGCCTACCCTAAGTGCCTGAATGAGCTAAGTATCCTAAAGCGAAAGAACGTTAGCTCCTTGACTTCAGGTACATTCATGATTATACTCCATTGATCTTCTACTTCAATAGACTGGGTTTTTTTAACGCTAGTCAAAGCACTCACGTTTGTTATAAACTTGTTTGTTGCAAAGTGTAGGTGTTTATCTGAAGTAGGCTGATGATGCATGGAGAGCTGGAAGAAGTGAAGAGAAGCTCAAGTGCCTGTCTCTTACTAAAAGTATTGGAAGAGTTGATCTTGTCATTCCTACCAGCTAATTTATTACTTAATAAGATAGATGTTTTACGCCCTGCGTGGCAAGAAGCATTGTATCTTTTATGCTATTGATGACGATGGATATTACTTTGAATTATGTAATTGTAGGTTCTAGAATTTTATTTCAAAGTTTATTCATGTCGTGGCATAAATAATAAGCTTTTGCTTAAGGAGTAATAATATGATCATGAGTGTTTATTGATTAGGTATCCTTATAACATTGGTGATTTAACCATATAAACAAGATTAACATTACCAAGGTCCATGTGGATAGGTACTTGGAATCTTTTAGCTTCGAGCTATTAGTTGATGTTGAATCTTGCTTATAAAGTTAAATACCTATGACGTCCTTCACTAGTTGATCTGGGAGGAATAAAAGTTTGTTGGACTACACTTTTGTGTAAGGGCCGATCAAGCAAAGTCATAAGGATTAACTAAGTATAATTTGTTACCTTTACCAATAATGGTAAAAGAAAAGGGTATTGTAAAAGTGTTTGAAACCTGAGAGGTATTCAAAGCTCACCTGTAACAAATTCATAATCTAAGAGGGCACAAAGGAACTAAAATACTCAAATCTTATGAGATGTTGTGATATAATAGATTCCTTAGTCATCTAAGAATTATGGGAATGTCTCATAATTTAACTCTCCTAGGATACATGTTTTATATGAATCGTCAAGTGGAGAAAAGGAACATACTAGTTATGATTCCATTTAATGGCTTAAACTTAAGTAACCTGACAGATGGGTGTACTTGAGTTGTGGCGGGCAATGTTCTTAATTAACAACAAAGATGGTCAAATTAGCAACCGTGGAGGTTAGACTAGAAAGAAAGCTTTGCTTGTCTACCTCATGGGTTAAAGTCATCTAATCTACATTTAGTGGGAGATGAATGAACTTTAAAAGATGCTAATACATTTAATATATGTTATTCTCTGTTTTGGATATTCTTTTCATAACCTTTTGAGAACTACGAGAGTTGCTCGAAAAGGGAAATGAACAACTGAAGCATTCCAGTGGAAGAACGTGTAATTTAAATAATGACATGATGTTGACACTAGCATTCAATCAGTAATGATTGGAACTTAACATGGCAATGTTGAAGTACTTGGCATTATGATAATACCTCTTCATAAGTCTGGCGATAGTCATCATAAGGCCGGAAATGTATTACATACATGAGGACGATGACTTGTTGATAATACATTGCGTATGTATCAATTACCGGAATCTGTAGTGGACCTTGGGTCTACTAAGATAGTGAAAAGGTAATGAGATAAGCTATAATCCATGCTGGATTTCAAGGATGAGCTTGGATAATCCAACACCTAGATGAGACCAGTAAGGTATATATAGATCTTTTAGACATAAGATCTGCATGGATCAGTTTGTAGATAACTTCAAATACTGATTGGTTGAATTATTTTCATGATGATTGACCATGTGGAAGGTATCATATGAAGACATTATTCCAGTAGTTATGTTGTAGTTTACATGGACACTTACGCCGTTTCATGGCTGTATGATGCAAAGACCGTATTCCGTCATAGGAATTCAATGAGGAAGTGGTGGTAACACTGTCCGAAGGTGCTTTACATCTAAAGGTATCCTTGTAAAATCTACAAAACATTGAAAAGGGCTGCCTTGAACTTCAACAAACATCTAAGTTTCGTGTTATGAAAATCAAGCGATTGAGTTTTCAATGAGCAACGATGAAACTTGGATAGATGCCAGAGCTAGTGGGAGGGCTGTTGTTATCCTATCTAATATGTCTTAGACATATATAATAATGGAGATAATTTCTTGATCATGATTGGCTGCAAGTTTGAATCAAGAATTATACGTCCATTAAGGATAAACAAAGCAATTTGTGAAGTACAAGAAATATTAAGGTATGTTCTTGTTGATCATAAGATATGAGAGTAATTTATTACTCTGAATGATAGTTTATGTTTTAGGAAAACCACCAATCCGATTGGGGTTTGTGATCCTACAAACATTGTGTCGTTAGTAAATGTGATACTTAAAGTGTCGGTGACTCTATAGAGATCTTAATGAAAACTATGAGAGTGCGATGACTTTAACACATAAGATTTTATTCTTAAAGCATTGGTGACTCTATAGAGATCCTTGTGAAAACTATGAGAGTACGATGGCTTAAGTACATAAGATTTTAATTTTGAGCATCAATAACTCTATAGAGATCTTTACGAAAACTATGAGAGTATGATGGCTCATGCACATTAAAATTTTAGATCCAAGCGTTGTTTGTCTTATTGGATTCCTTTAAGACAAAACATGTATAACAGCTTGGACATATGATCACAATCCCATCAACGCACACTTGTGAAAGTGGTTGGTTGGAGTAGGGATACGATCATTATCAGAGTACACACGGAGAGCAATGGTGGCGGATCCGTTAACTAAGCTATAGTAGCGGGTTAGTTATTTTTATCAGACTAGGGCCTGCATATACTTGGCTTAAGTTCGTTTTAGTAATGCTTTTGATATACATTTCTTTTGGGAACGTTAAGCAATATTGTGCTTCTGCTTGTATCGATTATCAAATGAGGATTTGGTAATGCGCGTGTAGCGGGTACTCTCAGTAAGTCTTATTGTGTTCCAACTTAGCATGTTTTACCTTTTCCCTGAAAGTTTTAACATTCTAAATGTCCACAGTCGGTCATTCTTCATGGGAAGGAAGTCTGAACTAAGACTGAGGGAAGTGATTGGTCAAGTGTCCAATGATTTATGTTCGATTGGGACACAGGGACGCAATACTTCACCTGTACTTGAAGTGTTCAAGTGACTGGACGACCCAAACCTGATTTTACTTTATGGTACTCGTCATGAGTAAATCAGGATGATAATATCAGTTCATCCTCATACTGGAGATACATGTGTCTGCATCACTTTGGTTTGCTTTGCTCTAGTTGTTTTCAAACGCAGTCCGTAACTGGTTGTTATAAAGGGAACAGCTGGGCAAAGTATGATCACTGTGGTGGGAAATGTAGTCAAAGGAATTTGTTCCTCTGGTTAGAGAGATATCCCTGGGCCCCTCGATGATTGGTCGCTGACACCAAAATGTACGGCCGTGCTCAAGTGTGCAATGATTAAAGAATCTGATTGCAACTTGTATGTTTTGGTCACCACTAATCTCAATCGGGAAACATAATCGTGAACGAACAGAGAATGACTAAGTACCATGTCTCGTGTTCACATGGATATCGCGAACAAAAGGATGATTGATCACTTATCGATATGACCTTTTCACGTGGGTTGCAGATTGGTTTTTGTGCTGAAGACAAAACCCATACTGACTTGGGGGTAGGATGTCTTACTAGAGGCCGCTCCTTGTATGTGATGCTTTGGGTACGGTGTGTCATGTGCAAGTGGGAGTTTGTTGGAGTCTGCCCACTGACACACGTATGCCAATTGATCACTACCGATGATGTATGCGCCTATCGGGTCACACGCCGGGGGTTGATCTTCACAACAACCTAAAAGGGAGGGTTGGAAATGAATAATTAAAGAAGGTTGGTAATCTGGAAGGGTTAGCGACACTAACCCTTGCTGTCGCTAACTCAGCCGCGTTAGCGGCGCTAACCTTAAGTGGTTAGCGGCGCTAACCCATCTGACAGATTACAACTTTATTCCCTCCACCTCCATGCTCCACCAATGCATGTCTTTTGTTGGGAATCTTCTATGGCCGGCCCTTTGGGTTTTATGAGGCCAGATGAGATCATTTTTTGACATGCAATCTCTCATTTTTCTCTCTAGTTGGTTGAAGGTGAAAATATGCACACTAAAAGAAAACACTTGGTTGTTCTTGTAAGTGCTTTAAGAGAGAGATCCTAAGAGAGGTTCCTGGAGCTATCAAGGTTGTTTGTTCCAGAGATGGTGTCTCCATATGGTGTAGGACACTTGATGGCTTGCTAGTACAAGAAGATCATGGTTTTCCCGGGGTGGACTTCGATAGAGAAGAAGGTGCTATAGCTCGGTTTCTTGATCTTCACCAACTCCAGGGGACTTCACGGGTATATTTCTCCTCTCTTTCTGTTTTATGTTGCATTTCTTAGCTGTAGAGATTGATTCACTTGTGGGGTTCCTTTTTGTGGTTTGATTTTTGTTTGTAAAATTTCCGATTTTGTACTTGCATGCTTCCGCTGTGATGAACCACGAACCCCAACAGATTTATTGTTCTTGGGCTGCAAAACCCTAGTTTCATTGACATCCCTCAAAAACTCTAGGTTATGATTTTTTCGCGACAACTGCGTTTGGCATGTTTCGATAGGGCGGTTGCGGTGGTGGTTGTCCAAAGGCTGTGGTGCCTTTGTTGAACCCTTTAATTGATTTTTCACCTCTTCTCCCATCCCCTAGGTAGTGGTGGTGGTGGTGGTTCTGAGAGATAGAGACTCTGCCAAACCCTAAAGAAATATGGGACATACAATAAATACTAATAATTAAATTTTAATGAATAAATATTAAAATAAGGGTAGAATTGTCATTTTACCATGATTTAATGGAGATGGCTAACGGCTAACGCCACCATTAGTAAGTAGCAACAATGCCACAAAATGGTTCATAAAGGACTATCCCGGTCACTTTTGAAGTTAAAGAACCAAATCGGAAGATATAGCAAAGTTGAAGGATGAACCGGACAATTAACTCTTGTTATATATAGGCAAAAGTTCAAACAAGAACTGTTTTTCCTATGAGAACTACAAGAACTGTTTGTAGTATCATTAGCAGTTCATTAATAAAGATATTTTAGTCATTTATATATTTTTCTTAACCGTGAATTGTGTCCAGGTGGACCGTGATTAAAGTGCGATACTTGATTTGCCCAAAATACCTCTCGTTAATGTGTTATTAATGATGCATCATTAGTCATTAATAAGCCCATCATTAGTCATTAGGAAGCCCATCATTAGTCAGATTGCTTAATCAATAGATATTGAGAGTTATGGCAAATTTATAATTAAAAAGAAATGAAATTGAATTAGTTAAGAATACAAAAGGGTAGTATGGACAATACACACGCATTTATCTTTGTCCTCACCCTACGGTCATAAGTTATAACCTCTACTCATTCCCAATTTTAGAAAACCCTAAAAATCTCCATTCTTCTCTATTTCAAGATTTGGCCGGCGCCGCTTTAGCCATCATTGCTGGTGACAAGATGTTATCAACTTTCCATCAGGAACCTTTAATTTGGACGCCGACCACATCCGCGATTACATGAGAAGTGAGAGTAAGAAAGGTGGTTGTTCGATGTAGATATCTCATATTCACATGAGGAGTGGTAGGGCACTGTGGTTGTCTGATTTTCCATGAGGAACCTATTTGTTGCTGACAAGATGTTTTCTCCCTTTCACGCTATACATCTCTCCACCCATGGTGAATGGTGTATCACATCCCCGCCAAATACTCCCTGCCATTACCCACTCATCATCTTCTCTCCGAACCCTCCCATCTCAACCACCACCGCCTCTGCCATTTGTTTATTCTTGTTACCGTCGTTTTTGTTGTTGAGGTTCTAGATCCATATTCTGGCCGACTATACAATCACCTTTAAATCAAATTTTATGTGTGCTTCCTCTATCTACACAAGAATTACATCACCTTTGTAATTCCTAATGAAAAATATGTTATCAATATACCTCTTGTAAAACCTTTATTAGTAAGAAATGAACAAAGGGTATCATACCAGGCTCTTGGAGCTTGTTTCAGTCCATATAAAGCTTTGTTTAAGAAGTAAACATGGTCTAGAAAACTTGGATCCTAAAAGCTTGGAGGTTGTTTGATACTCCTCTTCTTTCAATTCTCCATTCAGAAATGAACTCTTGATATCTATCTGAAACACCTTGAAGCTTTTGAAGGCAAAATAGGCTAATAGATTGGAAATCAACACACACGTGAATCTATTTATGTTTTTACCTTCTTTTCTCATTTAATAGTAGATTGGAAATCAACACACAAGTAATTAAACATGGAGTTCTTCTCATTCTCATCATAAGTTACAAATTTACCAACCAGGTACACTGAAAAAGGATCCTAGTTGGTAACAGTACAAGCTTTAGCAGCATTTTTCATATCCTCATCAAAGGAACTACTACTACCTGTTTTAGCCATTAAGCAGAGTTGAGCAAAGATTTATTCATCTTCATCAAAGGACAAGTCTTTCTTAGCCCAATCCTCTTCTTCATCCATCAACACTTTGCCTTAGGCCCTTTTCTTCTTCTTTTCTAGAACAACAACAAGAAGCTTCTTGTATTTGGATTTATAGTCAACCTTGCCTTCTTGCTTTGGCACAACTCTTAGTCCAGATGTACTCTTGGACTTGCAGTCACTAGCTATGTGGCCAATCTTGCCACATGAGTAATACTAAGTTGTGGAGGCATCAAAGGTGGAGTGGAATTTAGCTTTCCCATCCCTTGATGTCCTGTTGCTGAACGTCTTCACACCCTTCCCCTTTTTGAAAGGTATGAACTTACTGACTAGCATGGAAGCTTGCTCAAAGACTCCCGCCAAGATCTCCAAGCTTTCTTCTTCCTCACTAACCTCTTCCTCTTCAGCAACAATCTCTTCCTCTTCTTCTTCATCACTAGATTCAATATCAACAATTGCAAAACTTCTCAACCAAGCATCTCTTGAGACAAGGGCAGTAGATGATGTTGTGACCCTAACTTCCTTTGCTTGGTTGATTGCTCATGGTTTAGTAAATTACCATAGAGTGCATCAAGAGACATCCCTTTAATCCTTTCACTATGTCTTAGAATAGTAACAAAGTGATCCCATATTTCAGGGAGGGAGTCTAAGAATTTACTGACCAAGACAAAGTTGCTATAGCTCAATTCTGCCCTTTTTAAATCATTGACTAGGCAATTGAACCTGGTCTGTCTGAGTGAGACTTTCACCTTTCTTAGCAAAGAAAAATTCATACTCTCAGTTAAGAAGGAGCTTCTTGTTCTCCTTCACCTCTTCTGTTCCTTCATAGGCCACGGTCAAAGTATCTAACATCTCTTTAGTAGAAGTGCAGTTAGGAACTATATGATAGATTTCGGTAGGAAGAGTTGAGACAATGGCTGATTTTGCTTTCACATTCAAGTTTACCAATCTCTTGTCTTCATCTAACCATTGGTGCATAGGTTTGATAATATCCCTTTCAACACTAGAGGATTGATCTCCTGATTCAACAACAACACTTAAAATTGCTGAAGGAACATAAGGACCATCAATTACAATGTCCAACATTTAAACATCTAGAGTGGACGAGAATTAATGTGCTCTGCGTTTTTCACATAGAAGAGTTTTCAACATAAAAAATAGGATACCTCGTGAGTGAACCATCGTTTGGCATGTTAGAAAGAGTAGATGATGAGGCCATTTAGTCAGGGTAGAAGCAGTTGTAGAGTAAGCAAAACAAATCAAGCTATTGATTATATAACGTGCTCTTATACCAGTTGTTAGTCCTAGATTGAGTACAAAACATTGAATATTTATAAAAAGGGGGTTGAATACAAACTTAATCTTTTTAAATTTAAATGCACACGCTTATACTTTTAATATAACTCTTATTGATTATGAATCAAGAATTACATGTACATAGAAGTTGAAATTCTAAGCACAATAAAATGTGGCAACTAAATTGTCTAGCACATACACAAGCTACTCTAAAATAACAAATGTTTTAAAGGTCCAACACATGGATAAGTTTTATTACTCTAAGCTAACTCTAAAACTTGCTCTTGCTAAAAAACTTTGAACTTATTCTGCAAGTATTTTCAGTGAGGTAGTTCTTCGTGTTTTGCATGTTGAAAATGCAAGGATATAAATAAAAACTTATGGCATCCGGTTGAAGAAAGGAAGGAGACAAAAAGTACAAAGGAAAATAATATTATAATCATAAAGTTGGTGGGTGAAAAGTAAACTTACTTTAATCAATAGTTGAATAAAGTAAATGTACTTTTCTCAAAGAGTGCAACTAACTCATAATATAACAATATTATTTACCCTACATTTTGTCTTGAAACTTTAAACTTCTCTCTCCATGCTTGTACCTTAAAAAATAGTCATGCTTCTTTAGATTTGACTTTATCAAAGATGGAGTTTCCAGCCATACTTTAGTTGTTGAATAAATTTTTGAGATTTTCTCTTCGAAAGTATCTTTATCTTTTTCCAGAAGATAAGATCTGTCCTTTTTGTCTCATTGTTGATTAAAAAATGCTAATAATTTTAAAAAAGAAAGATCTAAGGCATAATAGTACAACACATGTTCTCCCTTTGATTTAAGATCGAATACAAAAGATAATAAATAAACAGCACATTGAAAGTGCAAAATTCACTTCTCGGCCAATAAAATGTACTAAACTGCCAAAGTAGGTTGGCTCAGCCTAAGTGTTGGATGATTAGCAAATCATAAAGGACTTAACTAATAACAGAAGCTCAGATGATCATAAAATGCTAAGCTAATCAACTGTTAGACTAAAGGAGGATATAAGTTGATCAACCTACATGATCAGTTGCTCAGAGTTGTTTAACTAATTATTCATAGTGATAAGTTTATAGAAAAGAGACTAAGTGTTTGAGAGGATTACTTAGCTGATAGTAATTGAGGCATAGCTGAGCACTTGGTTGCTTAGTTGATCAAACTGGTTGCTCAGTTGATGGTCTTCTTCATTTGTCTTTTTCTCAGCTGATCTTAGATATTGTCTTTGGCTGATACTTTATACTTTATACTTAGTAAATCTTCATGTTAGAAATAAGCAACACATACCTAAATTCATTCTAGGTCTTACTTAATATATGGTTTTGTTATCGATAAATCTTATCTATTTCAATAGATAGATTTTAGGGGTGTTCATGGGGCGGGGTGGGGCGGATAGTAGATTTTTTGCAAACCGCCACTGCGGGGCGGGTATCTAGTTTTAGAAACCGAAACCACCCCGTGAACAGCGGGTACCCGAAGGGAGGCGGGTATCCACGGTTTTGGTTATGGGTACCCTAAAATTGAAGTGTTTTTCATTTTTGCCGTTTTCAACAAGTTTAGATTCATAATAAAACAATAAACAATGGTATAAACAATAATGAATAAATCACTAGTAAAAATTAAACAGATGAGAGCCTCGTAGAAACAAAATAACGGCATGATCGAAGTTGACGCGGTTGATCAATTTCGGTGTATCCATTGCAAATCTCGATATAGAAGCTAAAAAAACAAAAAAGAATTGGAGGAGACGGCAGGGGCTATAAGAGATAAGTTAAGTGGTTTTGAGAATTTTAAGTTTTCATATGGCTTTTGTTATTATATTTATATATATATATATATATATATATATATATATATATATATATATATATATATATATATATATATATATATATATATATATATATATATATGAGTTAAAAGCATACGGGGCGGGGCGGGGCAGGGAGGGTACCCGCGGATATTGAATTTTAAAAACCGAACCCGCCCGCGTTTAGCGGGTACCCTAGTTTTCGGGTTACGGGTTTTACGGGTATCCATTTTTTCGGTTTCGGTTCATGCGGGGCAGTTCGGTTTCTCGGTTTTTTTCAACACCCCTAATATATTTGATTATTTGGATAAAATGATTATCTCCCCAACACCTATCTTACATGCCTTCCTAAAGGGGACATGTTCGTGTCCCACTAAGAACAATAGATTGTTCTTCGTGAACAACTCTGTTAGACACTAATTCCACCAAAAGTTATTCGAAATTTGATTACAAGTATATACCAACACATCCTACAGTGTTTACTTCTCATTTAGCATCAAAATAGCACAATATTACCAATATATGCAACAATCATCAGAGCTAGATTCATCAAAACTCATAAGAACTCGAAAACACAATGAGGTGGAAGATGATGTAACCTTCAAATGTACAGATTAAAGCTTGAATCTCCGTATTGATCACCAATTCTTCACTTTCTTTCTCAATTCTCTCTAAAATAAACACACACACACACACACCAACTCACTCGCTCTATCAAACACAAAAGCGTGTGTCTGTTGATCAGCCTTTAAATACTTGGACTCAAAAGATGTATAAATGCCCTTACCCACATACACTTCACAAATAAGTATAATCACCTCCTAAACAACTCTTTAAATATCTCTTTATAAATTTTACCTTACTAAACTTCCAGATATTCAATTATGTTAAAATTGGATAAAGTAATATAACATAACAAAATAAAAACACAACCAATAGGCATAAAAACTTATGCTAAAATAAAAGGAGATAAAAAAATAAAATTAATAGATTTCATATGTTAATAATAAAATATAAAAAGCAAGAGTCATCAAAAATAGTATTAAATGGATTTTATAAAACTAAGTCATTGCTTATTTGTTCGTATTGATTTGAATAGTCACATGAGTCCTTAATATAAGTGACTTTTCTTCAACAAAAAGTCAGTCCTACGTAACACACGGTCTGGATTGCAATTGTACCGAGATGTTAATAACAAACCAAAGAAAAATATTTAATATAGTTTATATTTAATGTATAATTTTAAAAGATAAATTTTAATCTTTAGATTATGGCATCAATAATCCAGATTGTATTTTAAAATTTTAGACGGATGAACATTTTCGTAATTCACATGTGATTGTATACCGAATCACGTATGATTGCATATTAATATTTTACAACTATGTTTTTTAAATAAACTTTATTAAACACAACTCAATAAATTAATACAAACACAACTACACAAGATTAAATGTTTAAAGGATCTATATCCCTTATAAGTTAAAATGTATGGTTGCTTAGGTGGCAATGCTATTTGCCTCTAAAAAGTAGAAGTCTTTGAAATGCATTTGCCGAATGGATGAGGTGGCATTTTAAATATTTGGGCCTTTTATTTATAATTATAATTATAATAATAAGGTTTGGGTTATTGTGGTTTTTAATGGGCTGTCGAATTAATGTTCGGTTATTACGATCCATCTACCCGCTTTGTCTTGCACCTAGACGACGCCTATCTTCGATAACGCTACGCCTCCCTCTTCCTCCGGATCGAGTCGAATCAGTTAACGATTCCGACGATCCCTGTTTCGCATCAGTTATGACGTTCCATCTAACCTCTTTGTCTTGCACCGAGACGACGCCTGATATCTTCGATAACGCTACGCCTTCCTCTTCCACCGAAATGACTTGATTCAGTGACCGATTCCGACGATCCCTGTTTCGCATCGGTTCGAACGTCGGCCTGTGTATTCATGGCTTCCCGGTTTTAGATTTGCCTTTACTCCAGCCGACGGTAGGGTTTCATAACGTAGAAGCTTCTCTGTACATCGTCAGTTACGGCTCCGGGATGTCTAATGTGCCAAATTTAAGATTCCGGGTAAAGCTTTCCCTGAGTAGTATAAATAGTGATCTTTCTTCATTCGTGATTCTCAAATCCACCTGGGTCCTCATTCGGTCCCTCTGTTATCTGCAGCAAATAAAATGGCTTCAAAATATCACTTTCTAGATGAAATAAATCCTGATGCTGACGGTTGGAGGGTCCATGTGCGAGTAGTCCGCCTGTGGGAGCAACATGTGTTTATGAGGCCTGGAGATGTGTCATGCGTGGAGATGGTGTTAATGGATAGTCAGGTATATGCGCCTGTGTGCTTGAATTTTCTTTTTCTCTGTTAATTTTTGTAGATATAAAATCGTGAATAAATCTGTATGTATGAAAACTATCTTACTCATTTTGTCTACCTGAAAGATACTGTATGTACAAAACCGTGAGTAAATCTGTATGTATGAAAGCTATTTTATTAATTTTGTCTGCCTGAAAGCTACTGTATCCACTCATTTTCGCAACTGCAGGGCACTCGGGTAAGTGCTACCGTCAAGAAAGGCTTGATTTTGAAGTTTAAACATCTGATTGTGGAAGGGAATGTATATTCTCTGTCTAATTTTAGTCTATCTGATAATAATGGAAGGGTGCGGATGACGGTGCATCCGTATCGCATCAACTTCTAGGCAAGTACCCGTGTAAAGGAACTGCCCACTGGCTTTCCATGTGATCTGAGTATATATTCCTTCACTGATTACCAGGCAATCATCGACAAGAAAGTTTTAGAGGATAATGCAATGGGTATTCCCTATAATCCTTTTTAAATAATTGTACAATCGGCTATTTTGTCTCAGTAGTTGTTGATTTTGGCTTATATTGATTTGGCTTATATTGAAATGGAACTTAAGTAACTATTTTGGGTTTGGTTGAATATAGACGTGATTGGCGTTCTTGGTGGATACACGGGAGTCATAGATACGTCAAATGACGGCCGTTCTACCCGCCGGGTTGGTATCCTACTTATAAATGAGAGGTACTTTGTGTCTTTGCATTATATACTTCCTGCTGCCACTCCTTGTACGGTAGCCTATACAACTTATGATGTGCCTTCAATTAGCAGGAACCAACGTTTGCGCTGTACTCTATTTGCTGAACATGCTGATGATTTTCTTGACCTATTGTCAAAGTTTAATGATGCAACCAATATCATTGTTGTGCTGCAATTGGTCAGGTTTCGGTCCTGGCAGGGTATGCTAAACTCCTTTCATTCTTTCATTGTTTTAAACACAATATTATTCCTAATTTTACAACCAGATTGTTTGCAGTAACTCAGCAACAGTAAGTTACATTAAAAACCTACTGTCTTCTATGTTGTTCTATACCAACTCCCCTTCATTTAATACTAGGATTTCAATTAACTACTATTTAAATCAACATTTATGTTTCTAATATTAAGAGTTGCATTTAAAATTTTCTTCCAACATAATCTGCAGTAAATACTACTTCAAAAATTAGTCAAACATACATAAATCTGATTAAATTGAAGCATGATCCAGTTTAGATATTTGTAACTATCATGGTCGTAACCTAACAAAGATTAATGGGTACAGTTAACTGTAACAACTCAACTAAAAACGTATTAAAATACCTACTGTAAAGTATAAAATACTACTTAAAAAATAAGTAATATAAATCTGCATCTATTGAAGCATGGCCCAGATTATATATCCGGAACTATCATGGTTAACACAATAAAGAATGGTAATACTTTAAATGCAACAACTTAAGTTTCATTTTCTTAATAAGTCGACCTTCATGCTCTTAATATCATGCTTTTAAATTTTACTTTGCAAACATTTTTAGCCAACATAGGTATTCAAATTGACATCTAAAACTCGTGATGAGCTAATTATATCTTTACAAATTGCATTCTTCAAGTCTTTAGGAGTCCGTGTACATAAATTGAAAATCTACAAGACTACAACCATACTTACAAAATAATGCACAACATTGTTTAAAAACTTGATGATAATTACGAATTATCCAGACTTTTCTAAATCTTAAATCAAAAGGTAAGACACTAAAATAGATGTGAGAATTGAGTACTTAAAGATCAATACAAAAGTAATTATATCCCTACTTTTAACAAACCTTCCCTATTTTTACATCCACAAGAGATGAGACATGAAGATGGGATTTGGCTAATTCTTGCATATAATCACATTCCTACAATCATTGTAAGAACTAAGGAATTCACTTAAAATCATTTATCCAGCTGACCAATACTTTGTGAGTTTGGGCTAATTGTAATAGGTGGTTTATATGTTCATGTAATCTTCAATTGATAGTAGTACATAATTAATCTTTAAAAGATTGTCTAAAAAGCTGTGCAGAATGAAGTGATAACATGTATAGCTCATGATTATGTTATCTCTAATGGGTCAAATGGGTTGAACCAATTTTTTTGTGAAAAAAGGAACAAATACTTCACAAAGTCTGTAACCCCAAATTTCTTTGTTGTTGAACCCATGATAACCTCATCTGATTAGTTAATTTTATCCATATTATTAAACTACAAAATTTTTAGATTTTTTTTACACACTTACCAAGCTCAAATCTGTTGGCATTAAGATCAACCTCAACGATCCTTGAAGCCCATGCAATTCTTACATCTTCAGCAACCTGATCATGATTGAAGAAACCATTAACATTCTATAGGTGTCAAAATGTTTAAAGAAAAGCTACAATAAATATTCTTTGAAAAGTTAAAGCAAGTCCCACAGCTGCAAGACCAAAAACAGCCACCGATGAACCTTCTTTATGAGGAACACCCATAAGAACTGCATAATTGTTTTGTATCTGGAATTGTTTTTGAAATCTTGAACATATATCATATGTTTTTTAGCTGTCTTTGCTTGAATTTGATTCATTATATCGAACCTGGTAGCTTGCATGTTCCGTAGTTATCAAGATTTGTACCTCTTTGTATGATTATATGAATACTACTAATGCGAAGGTTATGCTCATATAGGTCGGTCGGGTCTTTCTAATTGCTTCTTTGGGACGAAAGTAGTCTTTTCGTCGGACGATGTCTCGGTTTCGGAATTTAAAAAAGGGTACTTTTTTTATGTTTAGTAGATAAAAGTGATAGGTTTACACACTGCTTATATGTATAGAGCCATCTAACATCGTAATGGTTTTATTGTGGAGCAATTGTTTCAGAATCTTGGCAGCCTGCAAGGAACCCACTATTCAAGAAAAGTATTCTAACATGGATCCCTTAAATGTGCACTACACTTTAGGCTAATTTGCGCCCGGCTGTAAGCGTGTCCTTGTGAACAATTTGCGTGATATACGAGAGGTCTATGCATACCTTAGGCTTTAACTTTCAATTCATTTACGACATTCAACTTTCCCCTGACAATTGCCACTGATTATTGTTTGAAGGCAAAGAAAGTGATTATTGTGGGCAAAATTCTGTGTCCAAAAGGATCAGCTCTGGTACTATGTTGGCTGTTGTAAGTGTCATAAGAGTGTGGCGGGTAACACTTTAAGCCTTTATAGTGTTGAAAACTGCAAGTCTTGGAAATGTGACGAATGTGGGGAGACTGGCTATGGTTTTGAATACAGGTAATAATCCAAACCTTGCCTAAATTTCCACTGTGTGACTTCATAGGTATAAACACATATACAAAAACGCCCTCTACCCTATGTGGCGCCGCTCTTTGGTTGTTAAAAATACAAGAATTTAAAATCGATTTAAAAAAAGTTCTGGATTGTAGGTACAAGTTGCAGATCCGGGTGAAGGATACATCTGGCTCGGTGTCCCTAACTCTCTTTCACCGTGAGGCTACTAAATTAATTGGCAAGAGTGCTTACGAACTCTACTGTTCCCTTCCAGCAGACGTGGAAGAAGATATTTTCCCCGATGATCTGAATGTGATGATAGGGCAGCTCTATTTGTTTGTTCTAAGCATTGCAGAGTACAACATTACCAACAACTATCATGTTTTTACCGTCGCGAGCGTAAGTGGTCAGCCTGAGTTACTTGCAAACTTTCCTATGGAACTCGTCCTGTTGAAGGTCTGTTACCTTTGTAATTGTAACATTGAAATCCCTACACATGGCTCTTAGTTGATTAAGCCAACTGTGCATTCAATATATTTACATTTGTGTTTGTAGGATGATCAACAAAATAACAAGGTAGTTTTGGAAGACGAAGAGTGTGAAGTAGTTACGCCTCCGCCTGGTAATTATGCCTACGGTTCTGGAACTAATGCCAAACGCCGTAATCTAGAAGTGGAGGATACACATGCAGGCATGAAAAGCAACGTCAAAAAGAAGCCTGTGTACGTGAAGGAGGAGGCGCCATGAGCCAATGTTGAAGTTAACCAGATGGCTGAAGACTTTTTAATTATGTCTTTAAATAAAAACTGTTGAATGCTACATTTTTAATCTGTTATGGCATCTGTGTTGCAGTGTAAAATAGTTACTTTGAATATTAAAAATGATTATGCAATACAAGGTTGTTTGTCGTTAATCTTCCGTCGTTTAGTAAATTTAACGCCAGACTTATCTTCTACACAATCAAATATAAGTCATTGCAGATAATTGGTGATCTCCATCATTACACAGGTTTTTACTTATCATAAAAGAATACTCAATATTAATTAAACTAGGATACATAAATGATCATAGACTTTAACGAAAAAGACTATATATCTTCATAGGTTCACTTATAAAATATTCAATAGTGATGAAATTAGGATACATAATTCAGTATAGCCGTTAATATATCTTCGTAGGTTCACTTATAAAATATTCAATAGTGATGAAATTAGGATACATAATTCAGTATAGCCGTTAATAAAAAAGACTATACATCTTCATAAGTACATGAAGCAGCAAATTTAAGACAAGATGAGACAATGTTAACAAGGAAAATCGATATTGAATAATTTTCAATTGTATAGTTCAGTGTATCCTCGATTTGACGCTCATTGAATCCACCATTGAAAAGTAAATGATTAGGGAAAGAGAGTTTTCGGTTTTCGTCTATCTTCAAAACAAGTTGACATAGATAAAATGATGATACGATCATAAATAATCACAAAGAATAATGAGTCCTTTTCAACATTATAGCATGTTATACATAAACATATCTACATACATTAAATTACGATAGTAACATAATATAGACATTAGTTTTGTTGGATTTAACAAAGATATCAAATAGCAAATGTCGATCCAACAAAAAATGTGAGCTACACCTGAACTACATTAAAATTTAAAGCTTTGAACATAAACTTTACCATCTTTAAAGTTTTACTAAATCTATAATCGAATGTTAGCATTATAAATTAAGATAGCCATGCTTTACATTCAGTCATTCATTATTAATACTTTTCTTATAAGATATATTAACATGCCTCATCTGATCAATTGTAGACAATCTCGGCTGAATTTGTGCGCGATCATGACCTGACAAGATTTGAAAAGGCCATCGTCAAAGTAGGCACGATGGAAGTGCATTCGTTGGTTCACTTATAAAATATTCAATAGTGATGAAATTAGGATACATAATTCAGTATAGCCGTTAATAAAAAAGCCTATACATCTTCATAAGTAGATGAAGCAGCAAATTTAAGACAAGATGAGACAATGTTAACTAGGAAAATCGATATTGAATAATTTTCAATTGTATAGTTCAGTGTATCCTCGATTTGACGCTCATTGAATCAACCATTGAAAAGTAAATGATTAGGGAAAGAGAGTTTTCGGTTTTCGTCTATTTTCAAAACAAGTTGACATAGATAAAATGATGATACGATCATGAATAATCACAAAGATTAATGAGTCCTTTTCAACATTATAGCATGCTATACATAAACATATCTACAGACATTAAATTACGATAGTAACATAATATAGACATTAGTTTTGTTGGATTTAACAAAGATATCAAATAGCAAATGTCGATCCAACAAAAAATGTGAGCTACACCTGAACTACATTAAAATTTAAAGCTTTGAACATAAACTTTACCATCTTTAAAGTTTTACTAAATCTATAATCGAATGTTAGCATTATAAATTAAGATAGCCATGCTTTACATTCAGTCATTCATTATTAATACTTTTCTTATAAGATACATTAACATGCCTCGTCTGATCAATTGTAGACAATCCCGGCTGAATTTGTGCGCGATCATGACCTGACAAGATTTGAAAAGGCCATCGTCAAAGTAGGCACGATGGAAGTGCAATTGCATATGACTTGCATACTATTTTGTGCTCTTCATTTCCTTACAGTTTATATACAGCTTGTACTTCTCCTTTAATGTAATTTTGGCCAAACAAGTAATGCAGTCTATTAAATTACTGCCGTACGCGTTTTGAACTTGAAAGTATGCACTACTTATGGCATACAATTAAAGATGTGTTATAAACCTGCCATTCATTCCTTAGGGGTTCGACTTAAATGCTTAGGCTTATTAATACGCAAAATTCAGATAAATAGTTTCGATCATTACAACAAGATACTTGTATCAATTTTGTACCTTGAAAAACTTCAAATATTGGAAGTATAGAATTCTAAAATTATTTGTTCAAATTTGTAAAGGCTCGCCCGTGTTTACACGGGCTTCATATCTAGTTACAAATGAAATCCAATTAAAGGTAACACCCTTTTACTTCCTATACTTAATCGAAAAGTAAGTTAAAGATTGAATCGACCTCGGAGAGAGCAACCTTGTAGAACCATTGCAAGTCTTGCAAACTTTCTTGTTTCTATAGCTTCTGATCAGCCATAAGTAAGTGTAAATAATACTTTGATCATGAGTAATTTTTCACCTTTCATCTTAAAATTAATTCCCTACTTGAACAAACCATCAAGGTTACAAATGCTACAAGAATCCAACCCCCACCAATTAGAAATTCCAAGACGAATTGTCGAGGAAAACTACAGCCAATAACAGATGATTTTTGGTTTTCACCTCATTACTACACAAGGGACATAAATCCGATATAACAATTACCCCTCTTTTCGTGAGATTAGCATAGGTTGGCAATCTTTTCTACATAAGTCTCCATACTAATAAGTTAACTTAGCTAGGAACAAGACTCCCAATCAATTACATCGATAATAGAGCAATCGCATAGAAGTTCGGAGAATTGGTTTGTTGAACCTAAGAGCGTGGATTCTCCACCAGAATTCAAAAAGCTTCAACTACAAGAGTTCTAAGAACTTGATCTCTAGTGGATCTTGGATAATCTGTATGGCGTTATAGAGTTGGTCAACGACGGTGATGATGGAGGTAGTCAAAAGTGGAAAGGTGACCGGCTGTAGGGGCGGATCCCAGATTTTGGTAACCGATGGCATCATATAACGCCTAAAATAAGAATAATTAAATTGAGGGTCTTGTTTGGGTTTTTAATTAATCAAGTCGGGTTAAAGAGGTTTTCGTTGTTATTACCGTATTTTAAGGCCAAAATTTTAAACAAACACAATTTTTATGAAGCTATGTTACTTAAATTATTATTACTAGGGTAAAATAAAGTATTTTTAAGGTATAAATAGAATATTAAAAAATACCTTATATTTAAAATAATCATTTTTCATTAGATTTTGGTGGCATTATAAAATCAAATGTGCCACCTAAAAATTTGACTAGTGGTACTGGCTTAAAAAAAGTTGGAAATTTCTACATTGTCTTCAAACTTGATTGGTGGACCGTGCAAATGCCGCACCAAGGTTAGGTTCGCCCCTGCCGTGAAGGAGACATGGATATGAGACATGGATCTCTCGAGTGTTGTGGCTATTTAGTCGATGGAGGTGGTCAACTGGGGGAAGATAGTCGATGTCGAACAAAGAAATGGATTGATGGCTGATGGTACATAGAATGAAAGAGGGGATTTTAAGATTAACAGGGTACAATATGCATATCGGAATAAAAACTTTAATCCCAATCCCAGAGATCACAACTGGATCAACTAGGGGAACAAAAACAAATATATAATCATATTAATCAATATATGTATAAACTATAGAGTAAAGCATAAGAAAATTACACCCTCAGACTACTGTAGGGGGATACACAGCTACTGCACTCGTGAACCCGGCTGCTAGACCACCTGAAATAATACCCGCGAAAACAAACGCGTCCATGTGTGTGTCTCGATAGCCACCGCCGCCGCCTGCCTAGGGGCTGCCGAGAACTAAAATCCGCCGCAAACGGGACATCTCAGCCGAAGGGGTGTCGCCGGAGACTGCTGCTGCAAAGGGCTCCTGGTCTCGCTGCTTACCACCGCCGTCTGCGGTGGTGTGGCCTTCGGTCGCCGAATGGAAAAGAGAGGAGTGTGTTTTTTTGGCTTGTGGCTTTAGTTAATAATAGATTATTATTACTAATCTCTAAGCCTAATCCTTATTTATACTTAGATAAATGGATTAAGGCTTTTAAGCCTTTAAGCCCGGCCCAAGATTAAATCTTTAATCTTTTGTTAAAAACCACCCTTCAAGTTTGATTGATATTAATTAATCAACTAATTAATTAATAAACTTTTAACCAAATTTTTTAATTAAATATTTAACTAATATTTAATCTCCCAAATAATAAATAATTGTTTATTATTTATTTCCTTAATAATTAATTAACTATTAATTATCATCACACAAAATATCATTTCATTATCTTGGTTCGAGTTAGGTGTGCAGCCGTGTGACCCTTTAGTGACTCATAGTACTCGGATATAATGGTACGTGTACACTATCTCTACACATAATTTATTAGCGGACAAGTGTCTGTTGTGCCCTTCTTGTTTAATAAAAATAAAAAAAATTGTTTAAAAGTAAAATGATAGGTCAAGATTGGTCTTAGGATTCTTGTTATGAAAATTGTTCATAACTAAATTTTCCTATATATAAATATATGTATCTATATAGAATATATGTGTGTGATATATGTGTGTGGATAAGAAATCAACAATATAGGCCCTTATATGGTTTACATGTTATATGACTCATCTATACTCTAATTATGTTTTGGACTAGAGCAATTAGGGGCAAATCCACGTTAGTAAAATGGGTGGGAAGGAGTAAGCAGAAGACCCCATCTATGTCATTTAGGGTGTCTTTGGCAACAGACTTATGACGGATTATAGAAATTTGGGATTCTAGTTTTTATAATCTCCAGTTCTATAACATCGTTCGGATGTTAAAATCTTGAAAGAATTATTAAGCACATAATTCCTCCTATAAAAAAATCCCTGAAACCGTCGTCGAAAGCAATGTTTTCTTGATATAAAACTAAGGAATTTTGCTATAATAGTCATCTAGGGGACTGTAACTCTAAACTTTTTCATATGGCCATCTCAAATAGGAATAGATCAAACAAGATTTCGGAAATGCTCTTCCAAGGTGAATCTTTACCGTCCCCATTTGCGCTGAAGGACAAAGTGGTTGATCACTTCGAGTACCATTACAAGAAAAAGAAGTGTTGGGTTAGGCCTCTCAATGCGGGTTTCAAAAAGTTGTCTGAGGCCGTCAAAGTGGCTTTAGAACTCCCGTTCTTAGAAGCTGAGATCAAAGAGCGGTGTGGAGCTGCTCAAGTGATAAGGCGCCAGGGCCAGATGGTTTCAACATTGGTTTCTTTAAAAGTAACTGGGATCTAGTGGCAAACGATGTAACAAAATTTGTTCGCGGCTTTAAAACCAGTTTTGCTTTGCCAAACATTGTGTGTGCGTCACTAATAGCTCTTATCCCTAACAAGGTTTGTCCTGCATCGTTAAAAGATTTTAGACCCATCTCTTTGGTCGGCAGTTTGTACAAGATTGTGACTAAATTGTTGGCTAAAAGATTGAGCAATGTCATACATGAGGTGATTGGGGAGGAACAGTTTGCTTTCATTAAAGGAAAGCAAATTCTGGACTGTGCCCTAATAGCCAATGAAGTTGTACATTCTTTAAAGTATAAAAATAAGGAAGGTCTAATCTTCAAAATTGATTTTGAGAAAGCTTACAATACGGTCGATTGGGAGTACCTAGAGGACGTACTCCATGAAATGAACTTTGGGACCAAGTGGATTGGGTGGGTAAAGAAATATTTTTCCTCTTCCCTTGTGTCGATTCTGGTCAATGGCTCCCCGTCGTGGTGCTTTTGCATGGAAAGGGGCCTCAAACAAGGTGACCCTTTAGTCCCACTATTATTTAACATCGCTGCAGAAGGCCTTAATGTTTTGATGTCTAGAGGCAAGGAGCTAAATCTCTTTGAAGGGCTTAGGGTTGGGAGAAATTCCTCGCTCCAACTAACCCACATACAATTTGCGGATGACACAATCCTGTTCTACAAAGCGGATGTGGCTGAGTTGGCCAATATGAAAAGGATTCTAAGTATTTTCCAACTTATGTCTGGTTTGAAGATTAACCTAGGCAAAAGCATGCTTTATGTAACATTCCTCATGAATCTTTAACTACCATGGGAGCATCCATGAGATGTGAATATGGATCAATGCCGTTCACCTATCTTGGCATACCAGTAGGTGGGAATCCTAAGTCTTTAGCTTTCTAGGATCCAGTGATCTCAAGAGTCAAGTAAAGGTTGGAATCATGGAAGTCCAAATTTCTATCGAAAGCTAGGAGAGTGGTGCTTATTAAGTCAGCGCTGAACAGTCTACCCACATATTTCATGTCACTTTTCCAAGTCCCTGTTGGTGTCATAAATGAGCTAGATTCTATCCGCAGGCGTTTTTACTGGAAATGGTGTGAAAATGGAAAAGGGACTGCCGTGGTAGCTTGGGAACATCTTCTCAAACCAAAGAAACATGGTGGGATTGGTCTTGAAATCTGAGACTTCAGAACGTTGCTCTTTTATCAAAGTGGAGGTGGAGATATGGTCAGGATCAGGATAACAAATGGAAAAAGCTTATTCAATCTAAATACGGGTACTGTAGGCAATCGATTATGCTCAAGGACGAGCAAAGGTCCAAGATGTCCCAGATTTGGAAGGGTATAGTTCAACCTTTCGGGTCAAATGCGGTGTGGAAAAGAACCTTTATTGATGGTTTGCATATCAGAGTTGGGAATGGTCAATCTACCAAGTTTTGGCATGATAACTGGATTGACGGTCTCACCCTCAAAACAGCTTTTCCCAGGATCTTTTGCTCTGTCGATTAACAAAGAAGGTTTTGTCGCCGAGTTTTGCAGGTGGAACGACGAGGAATGGATACGAGACATTAAACTTAGGCGACAAGTTTTTTACTGGGAAGTAAATGTCTGGACTGACTTCTTAACCCTCCTAGAGGGTCAAAAACTCTTTAAAAACAAGGCTGATACCCTAGACTAATCTTATGCTGGAAATGGGAACTTTTTCATTAAAAGTTACATTGAGTCTGTTTGGGGAACGACCTGCTCTTCAACACAAGCATTAGTCTTGAAATTTTGTGCCCCCCCAAAGTTCAGATTACGTACTAGCAAATAACAATGAATAAGATGCCTACAAAGGATTACTTTGGTCGAATAGGGGTGATTTCTGCACAAGAGATATATTGCCCCTTTTGCACAACTGATATTGAGTCCTTGGAGCACGCGGTGCTGCTGTGTAACCGAGCCTGGAAGGTTTGGTTGTCTATGTTAGCCCTTTTTGGTATCTCGTGGTGCCAAGGGCGAATTTAGGTA